>CM046672.1:38980149-40387649 GCA_025594165.1 Tamias sibiricus
GGATGTAAGGGAAAATAGAGAGCCTCTAGACAAACAGGAGGTGAGAGGGAAGGGACCCACCTAACTAACAGAGATAAACTGCATAAACTGCAGGATGCACTCAATCCAAGAAGATTCTCCTGCTGCAGAAGAGTAAAGGGAGGAAACAACTACAGGTATATAATTTTAAAGAACCCAATAAGAGACAGTGAAATCTAGCTGACATTCTGGAAGATTGTATAACCCAGCCAATGAGGAACTGAGGGAGGGGACTTGCGCACTAGGGGATAAAATGCTGATTGTAACTGCCTTGGGTGGGCCTGCTCCCCCAAATACCTGATCTTGAAAGACAGTCAAAAGCCTCTCTTTCTTTGTACCTTTTGTCTCTCAGGGTTTATATAGGTGAGAGTGTTTCCTCACATTTCCAAGTCTAATATTTTTGTTTGTAAAACGAAAAAAGCCAAACTCTATGGGCTCTAGGATGATTTTGCTTTCTAACTTTCCATTTTTAATTTCTTTAACTTTTAGTCTAGAGGATCCTATAAAAATTGCCACTCCTTCCAACGTGGATACTCTCGGGGGTCACTCTGCCCGGGCTCTGTCCAGGTGGCATAGGGGAGCATAGGGCTCTGCCCCATGATGTACAGTCCCTTTCCACAATGTTGGAGATGAAGCTGGGCTTTGTGTATGCACCTGCATATTCCTACGACTTCTCAGAGTCTTGTGGACTATGATTGAGGAGACAAACCATACAGGAAACAAAAGGTCTGGATTTCAATTAGTCCCATGTTTGCAATAGATCTGCTTTAACCTTTTACTGTATTGATAAATGAACACTTTGTTTTGCAGATTCATGATTCCAAACACTTCTTGCTTGGGAGAAGAAGAGCAACATTCAACTTCAGCTGTTAACCTGATACTTACTTTGGGATCCTTTAATCAGAAGAAGAATGGTCATTTAAATTAAAAAAAATGTGCTTTTCCAATATTAAGAGTTTGAAAATTATCTCTCTCTCTCTCTTTCTTTCGTGTGTGTGTGTGTGTGTGTGTGCGCGCGCGCACGCGCGCGTGTGTGCTGGGGATCAAACCCAGGGCCTTGTGCATTCAAGGCAAGCACTTCACAAACTGAGCTATATCCCCTGAAATTCATCTCTTAAGAACTGTCTAGGAATGCAAATTCTGTTAGCCCAGATTTAAAGCTTGAGAGGGCCTGTGAAGTTAAAATTTGTCATAGTGACTAAACTAAAATATTTGGCCTTTTCCAAATTCCAAACAAAGCCAGTCGTTTTTTAAAAGGATCTGTCTTTTTTTTTAATATTCATTTTTTAGTTTTAGGTGGACACAATATCTTTAGTTTACATTTATGTGGTGCTGAGGATTGATTCCAGTGCCTCATGCATGCTAGGCGAGCACTCTACCACTGAACCACAACCCTAGCCCCAGTCATATTTTTTAATAAATGGATTGCAGAAGAACTCGATGAGATGTCTTGAGCAAAATTCATGTTGATTTCAGTTTTCTACTATTTGTGATACATCTAACAGATTCCTGAGGCAAGCTAATGTGCTTGTGAATTGACATAAAGGTGACTGTGCACACACACACACAAATAATTGCCGCTCCTTGTGGAGAACTATTCTATTCTGTCTTCACTTATTCCTGTGTATAACTACTTCCTTCCTTCCTTCCTTTCTTTCTTTCTTTTTTTTTTTTTTTTTTGGTACCGAGGATTGAACTCAGGGCACTCGACCACTGGGCCACATCCCCAGCCCTTTTTTTGTATTTTATTTAGAGACAGGGTCTCACTGAGTTGCTAAGTGCCTTGCCATTGCTGAGACTGGCTTTGAACTTGTGATCCTCCTGCCTCAGCCTCCCAAGTGCTGGGATTACAGGCGTGTGCCACCGTGCCCGGCTGTATAACTACTTTCAATCCTTCTGTGTGTACTTATGGTGTGTACTTAGGTGTGTATGTGTGTAAATATATGCCTGTGGCATATATCTATGTATGTATTTAAGTGTGTGCATGTGTGTGTGTATGCATTATTCTGACCCTTTTTATTCCAACTCAGGTTTCTGGGGAAGGAGTGTGGGCATTGGCTGGGGTAGGTTGCTCCAGCTCAGAGTGTCCCTGCTGACTGGGGTGAGACATTTTCCCCTACACCCTGCATTGTCTCCTTTCCTCCTCTTCCTTCTGTCGATACCATACTGTGGATGGCAAGCTTGGGGAAGACTAGTTTGACTTAGTTGCTTTGGGCTTGGCTGGGAGTGGAGCTGGATGCAGAACTGAGGGATTCTGGGGTGGGGGCAAAAACAAGCAATAGGATGCGCCTTACCAAGTGACAAGGATAGAGGCACAATTTCCCTTCTGGAGTAGGCTGCGTTATGACTTTTGTGGGCCCAAGATACTTTTGCTGTGATAGGTTCCTTCCTCCATAAAAAATATTACAAATTATATTTTGTGAGTAAGTTGGTAAAAGATGAGTATAATCCAGGCTGGATTTACTATTATTATATTATTCCTTTTTTCTTTCTTCTTTCTCTCTCTCTCTTTCTCTCTCTCTCTTTTTTTTTTTTTTTTTTTTTTTGTAGTACATGGGATTGAATACAGGGGTGTTCTACTAATCACGTAAACTTGATTATGGTGGTGCTGACATGAATATATGTATGTTTTGGAGGGCAAAGAATTGTACATCAAAAAAGAATCTGTTGGCACCAGGCACAGTGGCGCGCAATTGTAATCCCAGGGACTTGTGAGGCTGAGGCAGGAGGATTTCAAGTTCAAGGCCCACCTGGACAACTTAATGAGACCTTGTCACAAAATAAAATAAAAAGGAACGGAGGTGCACTGATAGAGCACCCTTAGGTTCAATCACCACTACTGAAAAAAAAAAAAAAAAAAAAAAAAAAAAACCCAAAGGAAAACCAACCAACCAACGAACAAAACCCAATTATCCCCCCACCCAAATGAAAAGTAAAATATTTTTGTGGTGTGCCTATTGGAGAAATTGTCTCTACCTATCTACCTAGGAATGCCTTCACATAACCTAGGTCACTTCCAGTCCCACCCATCAAAGATTTCCCTTTTTCTCCTGCCCCCAATGCTTATCCATAGCCCTGAACTCTGTTGCCTTCCCCTTTTCTTAGTCCTTTATCCTGTCCCTCCCCCTAATCCAGTGGGCTTCATGGCTAACCCCATTACGCTACATCACCTGCCAGCTTCCCTTCACCAACTCCCTAAGTGCTGCTCCAGATTTAGGGTCTGAAGAGGGATCAAGTCCAAACCTTAAGAACCAAGAGAAATGTCCCTTGCTTTTTTTTTTATCTAGTTTTAAAATTTCCACTTATTTATTCATTGCCTCTGGATAAGCACAGTGGTCTGTTGGTCCCTTAGTTGTATGGCTGTGAAGCCTGACCTCAATCTGAGCTTGGTATTGGGCAATTCCTCACTCTACATCCAGTTTTCTTATTGGTGAAATGAGAATAGTTGCTACTAACTCATGGAGTTGTTGTGAGGTTACATGAGATGTCACAGTATGCAGTAATTGCTTGATCAATGTCAGCTGTATTCTTAGGTGCAAGGGCCTGTGTTCACTAGGGTAGGTGAAAATACCAAGAAAAGTATCCAGACTGGCTGAGTTCCAGACTATTATGTTCCTAGACTTAGCAAAAAAAAAAAAAAAAAAAAAAAAAAAAAAAGCACCCCCAAACCATATATATGTATATGTATATTTATATATACGTGTATATATATACATATATATATACATATACACCCAGATGATTAAAAAAAAAAACTCTCATTGCTGAGTTTTTGTAACTTATGTTTTAAAAAACAGCCGAATGTAGGGCATTTAGGCATCTTGATAAAATCAATACAGTATGCAGGATAAAATCATTTAATACAGGCCATGTACTGTCTGTAAAGGAATCCTGAAAGCCCTATAGATTTAATAAAACATATTCTATAGAAAGCATTTTCCAAAGGCTAAGGGGAAGGGGCAGAGCTTGGGACACAGCTATAGAAGAGCATGAGGCCACCTGCCCCCATCAGCCAGACCTATATTCTTCATGTAGCAGAAAGAGCACCAAATAAAAAGTCAAAAGCATTGGATTTTTATTTTAGTTGTAGCATAATTTCACCACATTTTTTCTATTTTTTAGTCACTATTCCTTTGAGTCTAGGTGTCCACATTAAGTTATATATATATATATAGGATATATATATATATATATAGGATATATATATATATATAGGATATATATATATATATATAGGATATATATATATATATATATAGGATGTTTTCCAGACAAAATGCAGTTTTATTTATTTATTATAATTATAATTTTGTTTTTTTGCAGTTCTGGGAATTGAACCCATGTGTCATTGCCTCACATATGCTAGGCAAGTACTCCACTGCTGAGCTATATCCCCAGCCCTTTTTATTTTATTTTGAGACAGGGTCTTGCTAAGTTGCTGAGGCTGGCCTTGAACTTGCCATCCTTCTGCCTCAGCTTCCTGAGTAGCTGGTACAGTTGTGCACCATTGTGGCTAGCTAAATGCAGAGTTTTAAATTAGAAAGTCCCTAGGAGGTATAGTCCATTCTCCTCATTTTGTGAGGAAACCAAGGCTCAGAGGCATTGAACAAGCTCCATGAAGTCAGCTGGTTCACAGTGGCCAAGGCTGTGACCCATACTGTCCTGTACCATGTTGACCACCTCTGTCCCACACTGTTTTGTGGGATAGAGCTCAGGAGCAGCATCACATGTTTGGTAAATACACTGTGACATTGTGTATTATTTATGTATGCTCAGAACTCTGTAGGAGGGGTTTTATTTTCTGCCAAATGACTGCCATGACCTCACCCTCAGTTCTGTAATTACATGAGATATTTGTACCAGTAGGGGCCTCAGGAGAGAGTGGGGATCTCTATGACCTTTGACTTTTTCTCATGAGGGAGGCCCAAGAAAAGGAGCAAGAAAAGGCTCCTTTTTGCTTGAGGACAGTAAAAATGATAGAAAATTAATTGTTTTATTTGTTTTGGTTGAATAAATGGATCGGAAGTAAGGAGACGCATAATAGATGACTTCCGATTCCATTTGTCATTCCTGCTGCAAAATCGAGAGAACTCAAACTCTTCCTATGGCTGCCTATCTCTTAAATATATCTTGCCTCACTGCAGAAATCTGTGGTAAAAAGGCATGCTCAAGGGATTTTTCTTTTTATGTAAAAAATATTTTTCAAAAATAGAAATCAATCAAATCAGAATATACGATTTGTTCAAAAAGTCAAATCATTCAAGGACTATTTATTAGCAGTTCAAGGTTTTTTTCCCCCTCATTTTATTCCCTTCTCTGATTTCTTTATTCCATGGCTTTTTAAATTTATTTTTTTTTTCATACTTTCTTGCACATCATTCTGGCTATACTTCTTTGTTCAGATGATTCCTCCCTGCATTTGGCCAGCCATGGAGCTTTGGTCACCCAGGGAGAATTCTTGGCCTCAGAAGCCAGTCCTGGGCTGGGCTTCATCATGACTCAGGAGTTTAAGGTCTGAGGAGCTTGGGAGGAACTGCTGAAGCTTTTGGAACAGAAGAAAGTGATGCGGTGCTAACGGGATCCTGATATTCTGCAGGAAGAGCTGTTCAGCTGTATCTTTCAGTTCAGAGATAGAATTAGGGGCCCCAGTGGAAACTGAGCTTCACGTTCCTTTGCTGTTTCTGGGAGAAGGGTGGGCAGAACATTGGTTTCTTGGGGTCATTATGATTGAAGAACTGTAATGGGCACAGTATCTGATTCCTTCACGAGCCCATTCCTCAGCTCAGCCACTCTGAGCCACCAGGGTTGGAGAGCAGTGGGTAGGAAGTGCTCACTCTTATAGAAGCCTCTGGTTCTTACACTGTCTCTCAGAAGCCAAGATAAGCACAAATCCTAGTCATCAGCAGTCCCCCACAAACCTGGGCCTGACAGAGAGGGACAATGAGGTGGTTCCTGCTGGGATGCAATGATAAAAAAAGAAACACCCCAAATAAGTCTTTACTCCAAAGTGGAACCATGATGATACCAACAATCATAATAGTGTGTTGGAATAAAAGAACTATAACAAATAATTCTTTGGTAACGGAGAAGGGAGAATCATAATTATCAGCCACTCGATTTGATTCATTCTTCTCCTTGACTAGGAATTCATGAACAACCTTTTAGTAGCTGTTGACACAGGAAGAGAAGAAGAATCTAGGGAAAAAGCCTGTGTGTGTGTGTGTGTGTGTGTGTGTGTGTGCATGCGTGTGTGTTTGTGCAAGCAGGAGTTTGGTTGTATGTATGAGTTTGTGTGTGTATGTGAGCATGTGCAGGGGGTATGGTCTGGGGCAGCAAGGGAGACTTAATCAGTAGAGCGAATCTGTTAACCAATTTCTTTTTATTTCATTTGTTCCCTTCTCTCCCTCCCTCCCTCTCTTCTTTCCTTCTTTCTTTCCTTCCTCCCTTCTTCTCTTTTGTACTGGGACTTGAACTCAGGGACACTTTACCACTGAGCTATATCCCCAGTCATTTTTATTTTTTAATTCAAGACAGGGTCTCTTTAAGATGCTGAGGCTAGCCTTGAACTTTGTTTTCTCTTGCCTCAGCCTCTTGAGTAGCTGGGATTACAGGTGTGTGCCACCATACCCAGCGTCTGGTAAGCAATTTCTATGGTATCAGAGACCACCTCCAAATATCTTGAGAAAATAGCATGAATCATGTCATTTACCAAAACAAAACAAACTACTGGGTTTTCTTGTCCTAGGAAATCCAGCCATTCAACAAATAGTGTTTTGAGCACATGTTGTGTGTAGGACTTTCTTAGGCACTGATGAGGTGCAGAAGGGACAAAGAGATAAGGGAGGAGATAAGATCCTTGCACCTCCCTAGCTGAGAAGACAATGTGTATAACTTTCAGGAGATGGGTAAGAGTTCTGGCTGAAGCATTTTTCCTTTGTAGGCTGTTCAGACTCTTGGTAATTTTGGTCCTGATGGGAGCTTGGTGTTCAGAGAGTGGAGAGGTGTTTATGCACAGGGCTATCAGGATGCATCAGCAAGTTTGAATTAGTTGTAAGTGTCAAAGATCTAATGATGAAAGAGACTCATTTCTTCATCAGCTAGAATTTCAGAGGGGAGTTTGCTTCATTCAGGATCTCACAAGGAATCATGGTTCTGCTTTCCTCTGTATTCATACCATTCTTGTGCAAATGTCCCCATCAGGTGTCACTAGCAGTTCCAGACTGTTTTCCAGGCAAAAGAGGAATTTTTTTTTTCCACCAGTGAAAATATCAGGGTCTTATTGTCCCTGATTGAGTCATTGCCCATATATTTGAGCCAACCTGTCCAGGAAGGTAGGATTCCTTCCCAGATTGTCCAAGTTTGGTCATAGTCTAACCTTGGAGTTGAGAAGGTGGACTAAGACCCATTCAGATTGCAAGGGTGAAGGCTGGAGGGTAAGTTCCCAAGGAAAATCAGATGTTGAATAAGGAGGAGGAGGAACAGTGCTGGTGGGGAAAAACAAGTGCTGTACACTTCAGAGGGGAGCTCCCTAAGAAGGGGTGGGGCTTGTGTAGTGCTTGGGAACATGTCCGGGGATTCCTCTAGCATGGAGAGGGCATGCTGGATATGGGCTCTGATATGAGCAAAAGTGTGATATGGGAATGTGAGTGGCACAGTTGGATCACAGAAAGAAGAATGGTTTGATCAGAATGGTCTATTTGTGAGTGACAATTGGCAGGTAAATTGGATCAAATGATTAGATCGAGGCCATGTAAAGCCCTAGAGGGTAAGTCAAGAGATTGGATTTCTAAGGCATTTTGAGCAAGCAAGAGGCACAGTCAGGGTTGGTTTTGAGGAATATCAACTTAGAAGCAAATGGATGTGTATGAGAATCAGAGGCTGGGGTGAAACTGGTAGCAATGGGCAAGGTAAGAAATAAGGGGTATCAGTTAGCTTTTGCTGCAATAGTGCTGTGTAACAACCACTTCAAAACTCAGCAACTGCAAACAATAATTATTTATTCTCACTCATACTCAGGTTGGCTTGGAATTGGCAGATCAAGGTCAAGGTAAGGTTGGATCCATGCAAATCCATTTTCCTTGAACCGGTAAACTAGCTGGCGAAAGTTCCTCCTGTGTAAGTATCAGAAATGGAAGAACACGAGCCCAGTCATGCAACACATTTCAAATCCCTGTTTATGTCACATCTGCTAATGTCCCACTAGCAAGTCAATGACCAAAGTCAAGGGAAAAGAAAATACATTTCACTTCTAGTGGGAAGAAATGCAAAGTCACTGTATTCTTTGGCCATAAAGAGAGGTAGAGGATTGGGAACCATACAGTTCTTCTTGGGAAGGGTGAATAATTGCAGCCTGTTTATATTTCAAGATGTTTTTTCTCTTTCCTAGGATCTTTCCTCAGGATCATTTCATACTCAAGATCTTTTTAGTGAGATTACAGAGAGTTTTCCTTCACCTTTTTAAAAAAAAATATTTTTAGTTGTAGATGGACACAGAAACTTTATTTTATTTATTTATTTTTCTGTAGTGCTGAGGATCAAACCCAGTGCCTCACATGTGCTGGGCAAGTACTCTATCACTGAGCCACAACCCCAGCCCTCTCCTTCAGTTTTTATTTTTATTTTATTTTATTTTTTTGTACCAGGGATTGAACTCAGGGGCACTCAACCACTGGGCCACATCCCCAGCCCTTTTTTGTATTTTTATTAGAGACAGGGTCTCACTGAGTTGCTAAGTGCCTCGCCATTGCTGAGGCTGGCTTTGAACTCATGATCCTCCTGCCTCAGCCTCCTAAGTGCTGGGATTACAGGTGTGTGCCACCACACCCAGCCCTTTAGTTTTTAAAATTATTTTTCTCTTAATTAAAAGGTATTGCAAATATATAAATATGATGATATAATAATATAATAGATTCCTGTGCACCCAGCATTCTTAGCTCACAGTATTTGCTGTGTGTTTTCTATTATCCGCCCCCAAGAAAGAAAATATTATTGATTTTGTTGAGGATCCATCCTAATATTCCTCACCTCACTTTATCATTCGTATTTTTTATAGTTTCATCTATTTTAGTCCCTTTAAACATGCTTTTGTTAAAAAATCATTAGTGATTTTCATCTACATTTCAGGATGAAGTCTATAATACCTCTTTATGAAAAGGCAGTGCTGTCTAGTGACTGTATCTGAAGATCCACTGGATGGCAGTGTGACCTAAGGAAAGCTATATTGGGATGGGGGAGGGACAGACATTTCTCTCTCTTTTTTCCCTTTCTCTCCATCTTCCCTTATGTCAGCCTTTCCAGGTCTCTGTTGCTCTGCATTTCACATCCTCTTTTTGTGGAGCCTGTGAGTGTGTGCTCATGGACCTGTTTCCTGCTGGGGGGTGACTGTATGTGTTGGCACCCTCCCACGCATCCTGTGTCTGTCTGTCTCAAGTCCTTGCAGTTGTCTCTGACCTCCCTTTCCAGGATCCTCCCTCTGCTTTCTGACTCCTTCCTTCCTTCCTTCCTTCCTTCCTTCCTTCCTTCCTTCCTTCCTTCCTTCCTTCCTTTTTTGGTACTGAGGATTAAACCCAGGCGTACTTAACCACTGAGTCATCCCCAGCCTTTAAAAAATGTTTTCAGACAGTCTTACTAAGTTGTTGAGGGCCTCTTAGTTGCTGAGGCTGGCCTTGAACTTGTGATCCTCCTGCCTCAGCCTCTGGAGTTGCTGGGATTACAGGCATGTGCCATCGTGCCCAATTCTGCCCCCTTTCCTATTCCCAGTTCGTTCTCCTTGTCCCACTCCTCTCCTTTCCACTTTTACTTTTCAGCTTCCTTCTTCACCTTGGTTTTTAGTACTTGTTGTGTTGGGATTTCTGCTTTCAGTTTTTAAGCTCCTGGTGAGTGATAGGACATTAGGTGCCATAAGATTCAGAGGATGGGAAGGCAGGATCTTGCTGGGCCCTGGCAGGAGGGCTTGGTCCACGGGCTTTCTTTGAAGGGAGGGTACTTGAGGAGAATAAACTATATGGTCTCCTTTCTCAGAAAATCAACACCAAGAAAAACTACACAGAACTTTTATTTGTAGCCATTTTATTTGTGGTACTGATTGATTTTGTGTGGAGACAGAGGTGCTTGACTAAAAAAAGCTCCCCAGCTCTGTTCCAAAGTCCTGTGTTGATAGTTACCCAGTACTGTGTGCATGTATTTGAGGGACAATGTTTATCTCTGTGTTTTGGACAGTGGATTTGTACGTATCACGTGTTTGTGTCTTTGTGTGAGTGTGTGCTTGTGAATTTGTGCTGGGTGTGTATGATTTTTTTGAGTGTAAGTCTGTATGAAAGTGTGTGGCTCTGGTGTGTTTGAGAGCATGGGGGTCAGCATGTGTAGAAATGTTTGTGGTGCTATGTGTGTGTCTGAGAGTTAGTGTGTGGATGAACATCCCAGAATGAGTGGAGGGATTTGTGGTTGTTTCAGACTGTGTTAGAATTGTGGTGCCAGGTTATCTCCTGGAACAGCCCAGACTGTGGGACAGATGGTGAGAACAGATGATGGATAAACCAACATGGAATTGAATTCTGACCTCCCAGAGGCTTGGGGATGTGATTTAAAATTGCCTTCACCTCACAGGATGCCAGTATCTCAGTGTTTCTTCAGGAACATAAAGACATAGAATGTTGTCATTTGGTAGAACTGGGGAATCTCAGGGAAGGATGAGCCTTAGGCTGCCCTCACACCAATGGCAGGACTCTCCAGCTGAGGCTTCCCTGCCCCCTCATCCTTTTGGTGCAGAAGTAGCCTCCTTGGTCTGATCATTTGAAAGTTCAGCACCCTGTGAGGGACTGTGTGGCACTGGGGTGTCCAGTTCTGATTAAAAGATAAACGCTGCCTCCTCCAGACTCTGCCAGTTTTTCAGAGGCGTTCTCCCACTGTTGGCAATAGAAGGCTTGAAGTGTTGTGGTTGTTTTTTAGCTTGCACCCCTGCTGTGCAGACCACCCAGCTGGATTGGAGGTAGGAGTGGGGCTCTGGCCAGGTTCTTCAGTGTCTCCCCCAGAGGCCTTGGGGTGGGGGGAGGAGAGGATCAACTGGACTTTACCTCACATACTTTTATCATTCCTTGCTTCCTTTTTGGTTTCTCATTTTGGTGGTGATGGTGGGTGGGGTGTGAGTGTGGAGGTAGAGTGTGGAACCTGGAAGGTGGATTTAGGAGTTGGTCACACATGAAAAAATAAGCTCATAATATTCATTAGAGCTGTCTGTTATAACAAAGTGCCACAAACTCAAGGCTTAAAACTTCAGAATCTATCATTTCACAGTCTGCAGATTCCAATTCTAAAATCAAGTTGTTCAGGGTATACCCACTCTGAAATCTCAGGGGGAATATTTCCTTACTTCTTAGCTTCTGATGGTCTTATGGCCATCTTGGGCATTCCTTGGCTTGCTGATGCATAATTACGGTCTTGTCTTCATTGACTCATAGCACTCTCTCTGTGTCTCTGAGGTCACATGACTATCTTCTCATAAGGACACCAGCACATTGAATTAGAGGCCTACCTTATTCCAGGACAATCTCATTTCAGCTAGTTACATTTCAGTGACCCTATTTCCAAGTAAGGACTAGGATAATAGGAATTAGGACTTCAACATATCTCTTTTTGTGAAGACACAATTTAGTCCATGACACTAATAATATCCTATACCATTCCCATTTATTTTTTATCCCATTGTCTACGTTTCAGATAAATCCACAAATATTTTAGAACAGTGAGTGGAGCCCCTCATTTGTTCCTCCACCAGTTGTTCCTTTCCTCCACTCTCTTATTACAATTAATCACCATCAACAGAACTTCAGCTTCAATGACATCCTCATGTGAAAAATAAAATGTTAAGGAACAGAGAAGGATTAAGAATGTGTTTATTAATGGCAGCAATCCAAGTCTGCCCTGATTATCTGTGCCCCCAGGAAGTGTTAGAAGATCCAATTGTAAGAAGTGAATGGGATTAGAAAACGACAACAACAACAACAATGATTAAAAGTCACTTGAAAAGAAAATTTCTTCCCTTTTATGCTAGGACAAACTCAGATTTTAAGCTTCCTTTTTCCTTTTAGGAAGTGAACTAAATTTTAAAGGCACTGTTAAACTATTCTTTTTACATTTCATTTCCTGTCTCTCCCACTAGATTAATGGTTCCTGCTTCTGATGCTGGCAGCCACAGTGTGCTACTTTAAATTCTGAATGATGAAGTGTTTGCATTTCTCTCTCTCTCTCTCCCCTCTCCCTCTGTATAGGAAGCTTAATTTGTATATAAAATATGAAATTATAGTTTCCCTGTTTTGGTGCTGCGTGTGTGTATGTGTGTGTGTGTGTGTGTGTGTGTAGTGTAAGGTGATGCCTGTGGATGAGCAACAAAGGCATCATCTGAGAGCATCTTCGGGATTCAGAATTCCAAGGCACCCCACACTCAGAATCAGAATCTGCATTTTAACATTTTTTTAAAATATATTTTTAGTTGTCAATGGACCTTTATTTTATTTATTGATGTGTGGTCCTGAGAATCGAACCAGTGCCTCACCCATGCTAGACAAGCGCTCTGCCACTGAACCATGACCCCAGGCCTGCATTTTAACATTTTAACAAGATTCCTCTCATGTCAGTTGAAATTTAAGAAGCTCTGCCCTAAGCATATCTGGAGCCTTAAGAGTTTTAAAGTATCTCTGAAAGCTCTGTAACAAGTTGCTCTCTATTATGCTGTTTCAACAATTAATTTGTATTTTGCTTTCTTCCTTTGAAAAAGAAAACATAGATGGGCTCTGTAGTCAATCTTTTTATATTACTCAGGGGCTGAGCAACTCTGTGGAAATTGTTCAATCTCTGTGAGAATCAGTTTTTTCACATGTAAGATCAGTGTAATAATGGCACCTACATTACTGGGTTGTTGAGAATTGAATAAAACAGCACATGCTACATGACTGAGCAAAGTGCCTGACAAAGGGTGCCTGCTCAAGAAATGTTACTGTAATATTAAAACTCTTCCTTGCATTTCAGTTTCATGTGTGGACTTCCTCCATCCTCTTGGGACTGTGAATGTCTGTATGTTTGTGTGTGTGATGGGCATGTGTGTGAATTAATGTTACACTCAGTATTTTATCTCTTATCTTGATTTTTCAGAAAGCTGGGAGATATCAAAGTCAGTGAAGAATCTGGGTCATCCCATGTTCCTCTTTGTTCTCTGGATGTTGGGTTCTGGAATCACGGGTATTCACTTAGCATTACCATTGTGACTTTAGCCCCAGAAGAGAGAAGAAAGACCATCTCTTGCCCTTTTTGTCACACAATTCCTGGAATTCACTGGGGTTGGATAATTGGGGTCACATTGTTACCATCTAGGGGTGCTGGGTTCCTTGTCTGTGTTCAGCAAAGAATTAAAGAGATAGCAAGAGGGTTTATTGCAAAAGAGACAGAAGTAGACTTCTCTCAAGAGAAGGGGCCTCAGATCAGGGAATCTGGTGGGGGAATTTTGGCTTATTCTTTTTATGGTTTCTGGAATTTCCTCCTTTCCTTGTCTTTTCCCATGTCCATGCTCTCCTCGATATTATTGATTGGTGCCACCTCTATCCACGCATCTGTTTTAGTTTTTCTATTGGATTTCCTGCTTAGGAGCATGAGTATGGAAGTGCTTGTCTGACTGGGTCCCCCGCTTGTGTTCAGGAGTGCTTTCATCAGCCAGGAAATTGACCTCATCAGAAGATCCTCTCCCTGCTCCCTTGTTCTGACCCAGACCTCCTCACTTCCCATCTTACCTTGGCTGCTTAGGCCCTTCTACATCTCCCTCAACATGCTCTTCCCTGACTAGGCCTTGGAGCTATGGGGGATTCAATACACAGAAAGCCAGGCTTCTCTTTGGAATGTAGGTTGGAGCCCTTCTAAATTGTATAGGTGGAATGTAGTGGAGAGACAACTTCTTTTAGGAATTTTTCTTCCTTCAGAAAAAAAGCAAATGGATGTTGGGTGGCAAAAATAAATAAATAAATAAATAAATAAATAAATAAATAAATAAATAAATAAAAATCAGCAAATATATACCCAGGAGACATGGCAGAGTCCCACTTTGTCCTGACTCTGTTGCTTGAGAGTTTGAGCCCACATGAACAAAGGGTGTGAGCTTTCCATCCAACCATGTCTGACTGGTTTTCTTTTGTCTTAGTCCAGGAACCTGGTATACAGTATTGAGTTGAGGTAGAAGCATCATCTGTATATGGCATGTGTTTCAGCAGCCCTTCCTGATAACCAGGGAGATTCTCTTAGTAATCCACAATAGGAGAATGAGGGGAAGTATAGACCTCCATTTTTATCTCTGTAGAAACCCTCACAAGGTGATTAGTGGGACCTTATTGTCTTCCTCAATCCTTCTGCCTGACTAGTCTGCCCCCAGACCAAATAAAAAAATCCTATATCCTTGTGACAGAAGAACTTTATGGAAACTTCATGGAAAGGGTTGGGCTGATCTCAGAACAAACATGTGGCTGGACAGGAGCTATAACTGCTCAGTATATGTTCCGCCTCCCCCTGTGGGCTTTATCACCGCCTGCTGGGAGGCTCTTGCCGTGGCAGCAATGACCAAACCAGCATTGAAAATGCTGCTTTTTGAGGAAAGTTCCCATTTCCAGCACTGTCAGAAAAAAAAAGTTTCTAGTCTAGGGATGATAAACTGGTGGCTGCCAGCTAGATTTTACCCATAGAAACATTTTATTTGGCTGCACAAACAGAAAGTAGGATTCAAGTGCCTTTAGGTGAGGTCACAGTCTCCATTTAGCCTGCTACCAAGGTCAGTTGAGCCATTTACATCACTCGCCTGGACCTGAAGACATTTAATTTTGCAGACTTTTATGATCACCTCTTCCTTCATTTATACATGAGGAAATGAAGGTCAGGGCCAGGCCACACAGTTAGAGCACCAGAAACGGGAACCTGAAATGGCGACAGGGCTCCTGGTCTAGTCCTCATTCCTTTATCTCTAGGCTATAAGGTTATGCCCACAGTGTTGCCATGTTCCAGCTCTTACAGCCTTCCTTGTAGTTCATTGGGAACAGCTGGTGACACCAGACAGAAAGGAACTGTAACAGTATAATTTCAGATGTTTTGGTTAAGAGGGAAGAAACCTTGGCTGGTAGCAAGAACTTGAAATCCCTCCCCACATGGGCTGCTTGCTCAAGACTGCAGTATTAGGCTCTGTCTTCACATTTTCCATAATTAAATCTGAGTCCTTCCTACTTTTCAGAATGCATTAGGGAGCTATGAAAAATCTTTGTGTTAATGAAACATGGGTTTTGCTCAGTTCTGGAAGGCTCTAATGATGGTGTGGAGATGGATGACTGACCTAGAGACCCTCAAAGCTCTGAAGAATCTCATCTATTTTGAACTATTTTCAGAAATTCAAGTGGGGGACTTTTGACAGGTGTTGTATGTGAAATTCAGGTGCTGCCATAGCCTGATCTGATTCAAGTTGCAATGACAGAGCGAAAGGAGGATATGGCATCCTCAAATGAGAAAAGGCTTTCAGGGCCTTTAGAAATGTAGTTGGTCAGGAGTCCTGAGCATAATTATCCTGTCCTACCATTCTGCTCAGTGACTCTCATCTCTGCAGCTGGTAGGAGAAAGGGTGGGTAAAACTGCCCTTCTTTGTTCTGCCTCATTGGTTCTGTTTATTGGAATCATTTCTACATTGATCCCAAAGTTAGTCAGACTAAGTCACCATCTCGTGGTGTTTTACGGTCTCTTATTCACACCTTGTCTGACTCCTGTGTGTCTATAAAAGGGCCTGGCATCTAGCAGATGTTCACATTATGCTTATGCTCCAAAGAATAAACTTTTTCTCAAATATATGTTCTAGCTAAGCGTTAGGTCAAATTTTCAGGTGTTATTACTGTATGTGTGGATAACAAAGTGCTTTCCTTCTCAAAAGACTAGGAATGGAAGCAACATGTGACCCAGTTATACCACTCCTTGGCTTTTATCCTGAAGAATTAAAGTCATCATACTATAGCAACCCATGTTATTAGCATCATAATTCATAAGAGCCAAACAATGGAACCAGCCTAGGTATCCATCAACAGATATATGGATAAAGAAAATGTGGCATGTATACACAATGGGGTTTTATTCAGCCATGAGGAAGAATGAAATGATATCACTTGCAGGAAAACGAATGGAACTGGAGAGCATTATGTTAAACAAAATAAGCCAAACTCAAGAAAGTCAACTGTTGCATGCTTTCTGTTGTATATGGAAACTAGAGAGAAAAGAGTGGGGGCAGTGGGGGCAGGGAAATCTCTTGAAAATAGGGAGACACATAGAGTAGAGGAAAGGGACCAGGAGAAAGGAGGGAAAAAGGAGGAAGGAAGATAAGGGGGAGATATTGGGGGTGATATTGACCGAATTATATTGTTACATTATATGCACATATGGAATATGTAAGAATGAATCCCACTGTTATGTATTATTATAACTCACAAATAAAAAATACGGGTCAGGCTGGGGTTGTGGTTCAGTGGTAGAGCACTTGCCTAGCATGTGTGAGGCACTGGGTTTGATTCTTAGCACCGCATGTAAATAAATAAATAAATAAATAAATAAATAAATAAATGAATAGTCTGTGGACAACTAAAAAATATTAAAAATAAGTAAAAATAAAAAAATATGGGAAAAATGTGTTTTTCTTCAGATGATTCTAAAGATCATTTCTGAATGGGGAAACTGCTAGAAGAAGCAATGCTGTGTTTGGAGGTCACTAAGTAAGTAAACTTGATGAAAATAAAAGGAGTTGGCCAGAAACTCTGGCCTTCCGAAACCTGGAGAAAAAGTTAGTGGAGTTTGTCTCTCAGGTCCCAAGAACACTGACCCAGGGCAATGGAGCTGGCATTTTTGTGTTCCAGGAAACACCTGCCTATTCCAGGAAAGGCCATTCAAAGCACACGCAGTGAGCTGTTGCAAGTCTCTTGGGCTAGTTTGCTGCTGTTTCATGATGGGAGTGATCCATTTCTGAACTTTCTGGTATTTGAGAACATGGGAAAAATATTTGCCGTGTTTTCTCAATTCCCTGTCCTTTCTGACTCTTTGTTGCAATATCCACAACTCTTCTCACCAGACTCTGACAGAAGTTTTTGAATAGACTAAATTTCTGCTTCTGTCTGGTCCTCTAGTCTGAAGCCTATACTGGGCAATCAGGCTGTGCGCCTGCTATGTACCCAGCACTGGGCCTCAACAGGGAGCATTCAGATGGTGTTTTTGTTATTTATGCTTCTTTTTCTTAAAAAAGTGACTTTATTGCAAATAATAATATAAAAACAACAGGAAAATAAGGCAAACTTATCCCCATTCTCATCAAGTAGTCCTTTGCCATTCTCCTTATGCCTATGTAATCTGTGTGGATTATTATTATTATTTGGTACTGTGGATTGAACCTAGGGGAATGCTACATCTGAGTTTTATCCCCAGTCCTTTTTTTTGAGACAGATTCTCACTGTTACCCAGGTAGCCTCATTTTTTTTAAATTAAAATTTTACATATTTATTTATTTACTGGTACTAGGGATTGAACCCAGGGGTGCTTTACCATTGAGATAAATTCCAAGTCCTTACTTATTTTGAGACAGGGTCTCTCTAAGTTGTTTAGGGACTCACTAAATTGCAAGGTTGGCCTCGAATTTGTGATCCTTCTGCCTCAGCCTCCCAAGTTGTGTACATTACCACACCCAGCCTCCATATGAATTATTCTCTTTTTTAAAAAAATGTTTTTTAATTTGCTTTAATTAGTTATACATGACAATATAATGCATTTATGCACTGTGATATATCATACATAGATGGGATATAATTTCTCGTTTTTCAAAGTGTACATGTTGCAGAATCATATTGGTCATGTAGTCACATATATACATACAGCAATAATGTCTGTTTTATCCCACCATCTTTCCCATCCCCACATTTCCTCCCTCCTCTCTCTTCACTTCTCTCTACCTAATCTAAGGTAATGTTATTTTTCCCTAGTGCCCCCCACATATTAGTGCATCCACATATTAGAGATAACATTTTGCCTTTGGTTTTGTGGGACTGGCTTATTTCGCTTAGCATGATGTTCTCCAACTCCAAGCATTTACTGGCAAATTCCATAATTTCACTCTTTTTTAAAGCTGAGTAATATTCCATTGAGTATATATACCACATTTTCTTTATCCATTCATCTATTAAGGATTACCTAGGTTGGTTCCATAGTTCAGCTATTGTGAATTGAGCTGCTATAAACATTGATGTGGCTGTGTCACTATAGTATGCTGATTTTAAGTCCTTTGGGTACAAACCAAGGAGTGGGATAGCTGGGTCAAATGGTGGTTCCATTCCCAGTTTTCTGAGGAAACTCCATACTGCTTTCCATAGTGGTTGCACCAATTTGCAGTCCCACCAGCAATGTATGAGTGTACCTTTTTCCCCACATCCTCATCAACATTTATTGTTGCCTGTATTCTTGATGATTGCCATTCTGACAGGAGTGAGGTGAAATCTTAGAATAGTTTTGATTTGCGTTTCTCTAATTGTTAGAGATGTTGAACACTTTTTCATATATTTGTTGATCAATTGTATTTCTTCTTCTGTGAAGTGTCTGTTCAGTTCCTTAGCCCGTTTATTGATTAGGTTATTTGTTGTGTGTGTGTGTGTGTGTGTGTGTGTGTGTGTGTGTATGTTAAGTTTTTTGAGTTCTCTATATAGCCTAGAGATTAATGCTTTATCAGAGGTGCATGTGGTAAAGATTTTCTCCCAATCTGTAGGCTCTCTCCTCACATATTAATTGTTTCCTTTGCTGAGAAGAAGCTCTTAATTTGAATCTAGCCGATTTATTGATTCTTAATTTTACTTCTTGTGCTTTAGGAGTCTTGTTAAGGAAGTCAGATCCTAGGCTGACGTGGTGCAGATCTGGGCGCATTTTTGCTTCTATTAGGTGCAGGGTCTCTGTTCTAGTGCATAGTCTTTGATCCACTTTGAGTTGATTATTGTACAGGGAGAGAGATAGAGGTTTAATTGCATTTTGCTACATATGGATTTCCAGTTTTGCCAGCACCATTTGTTGAATTGGCTATCTTTTCTCCAGTGAATGCTTTGGCCCCCTTGCCTAGTATGAGATAACCATATTTATGTGGGTTTGTCTCTGTGTTCTCTATTCTGTACCATTGGTCTACAAGTCTATTTTGGTGCCAATACCATGCTGTTTTTGTTACTATAGCTCTGTAGTGTAGTTTAAGGTCAGGTATTGTGATGCCTCCTGCTTCGCTTTTCTTGCTAAGTATTGCTTTAGCTATTCTGTGTCTCTTATTTTTCCAAATAAATTTCATGATTGCTTTTTCTATTTCTATGAAGAATGTCATTGGGATTTTAATAGAAATTGCATTAAATCTGCATAGTGCTTTTGGTAGTAGGGCCATTTTAACAATATTAATTCTGCCTATCCAGGAGCATGGGAGATCTTTCCATCTTCTGAGGTTTTCTTCAATTTCTTTCTTTAGTGTTCTGTAGTTTTCATTGTAGAGGTCTTTCACCTCTTTTGTTAGATTGATTCCCAGGTATTTTATTTTATTTTTTGAGGCTATTGTGAACGGAGTAGTTTTCCTAATTTGGTACCGGGGATTGAACTCAGGGGCACTCGACCACTGGGTCACATCCCCAGCCCTTTTTTGTATTTTTATTAGAGACAGGGTCTCACTGAGTTGCTAAGTGCCTTGCCATTGCTGAGGCTGGCTTTGAACATGCGATCCTTTTGTCTCAGCCTCCCAAGTGCTGGGATTACAGGTGTGCGCCACTGCACCCAGCTCCCTAATTTCTCTTTATCACTGATGTATAGGAATGTGTTTGATTTATGGGTGTTGATTTTATATCCTGCTACTTTGCTGAATTCATTTATTAGTTCTAGAAGTTTTCTGGTGGGATTTTTTTTGATCTTCTAGATATAAAATCACGTCATCAGCAAATAGTGATAGTTTGAGTTCTTCTTTACTTATTTGTATCTCTTTAATTTCTTTCTCTTTTTTAATTGCTCTGGCTAGAGTTTCAAGGATGATATTGAAAGAGGTCATCCTTGTCTTGTTCCAGTTTTTAGAGGGAATGCTTTGAATTTTTCTCCATTTAGAATGATGCTGGCCTTGGGTTTAGCATATATAGCTTTTACAATCTTGAGGTATATTTCTACTATCCCTAGTTTCTCTAGTGTTTTGAACATGAAGGTGTGCTGTATTTTGTCAAATTCTTTTTCTGCATCTATTGAGATAATCATATGTTTCTTGTTTTTAAGTCTATTAATATGATGAATTATGTATGATTTCTGTATGTTGAACCAACCCTGTATCCCTGGGATGAATCCCGCTTGATCATGGTGCACTATCTTTTTAATATGTTTTTGTATGCGATTTGCCAGAATTTTTGCATCTATGTGCATCAGGGATATTGGTCTGAAGTTTTCTTTTCTTTATGTGTCCTTGTCTGGTTTTAGTATCAGGGTGATATTAGCTTCATAGAATGAGTTTGGAAGGATTCCTTCCTTTTCTATTTCACGGAATACTTTGAGGAGTATTGGTGTTAATTGTTCTTTGAAAGTCTTGTAGAACTCTGCTGAGAAGCCATCTTGTCCTGGGCTTTTCTTAGTTGGTTGGATTTTGATGGCATTTTCTATTTCATTACTTGAAATTGATCTGTTTAAATCATGTATGACCTAAATCATGTATGACCTCCTCATTCAGTTTGGGTAGGTCATATGTCTCTAGAAATTTGTTGATGTCTTCAATATTTTCTACAAGTCTGTGTCTATTCAGTTCTTTGGCCCACTTATTGATTGGGTTATTTTGTGTGTGTGTGTTAAGATTTTTGAGTTCTTTCTATATTCTAGAGATTAGTGCTCTATCTCATGTGCATGTGGTAAAAATTTATTCCCAATTATTTATTTACTTACTGATTGTTTCTTTTGCTGAGAAGAAGCTTTTTAATTTGAATCTATCCCATTTATTGATTCTTGATATTAATTCTTGTGCTATAGAAGTCTTATTAAGGAAGTTAGGGCCTAATTCGACATGTTGGAGATTAGGGCCTACTTTTTCTTCTTATAGGCACAGTGTCTATGGTCTAATTCCTAGGTCCTAGATCCATTTTTCAAATTACTAACATAGGTGATGAAAAAGGAGATAACACAACATACATTACAGAAATACAAAAGATAATTAGAAATTATTTTGAAAACTTGTACTCCAACAAAATACAAAATACTGAAGGCATTGACAAATTTCTAGAGTCGTACGATATGCCCAAATTGAATTAGGATGATATACACAATTTAAACAGATCAATTTCAAGCGATGAAATAGAAGATGACATCAGAAGCCTACCAACCAAGAAAAACCCAGGACTGGATGGATACACAGCTGAGTTCTACAAGACCTTTAAAGAAGAACTAATACCAATACTCTTCAATTTATTTCAGGAAGTAGAAAAAGAGGGAGCACTTCCAAACTCATTCTATGAGGCCAATATCACCCTGATTCCAAAACAAGGCAAAGACACATCAAAGAAAGAAAACTTCAGAACAATATCTGTAATGAACATAGACGCAAAAATTCTCAATAAAATTCTGGCAAATCAAATACAAAAACATATCAAAAAGATAGTATATCATGATCAAGTGGGGTTCATTCCAGGGATGCAAGGTTGGTTTAACATATGGAAATCAATAAATGTAATTCATCACATCAGTAGACTTAAAGATAAGCACCAAGCCGGGCGTGGTGGCGCACGCCTGTAATCCCAGCACTTTGGGAGGCTGAGGCAGGAGGATCGCGAGTTCAAAGCCAGCCTCAGCAATGGCGAGGCACTTAGCAACTCAGTGAGACCCTGTCTCTAATAAAATACAAAAAAGGGCTGGGGATGTGACCCAGTGGTCGAGTGCCCCTGAGTACAATCCCGGTACCACAAAAAAAAAAAAAAAAAAAAAAAAAAAGATAAGAACCATATTATTATCTCAATAGTGCAGAAAATGCATTCAACAAAATACAGCACTCTGTCATGTTCAAAACACTAGAAAAACTAGGGATAACAGGAACATATCTCAACATTGTAAAAGCTATCTATGCTAAGCCCGAGGCCAACATCATTCTAAATGGAGAAAAATTGAAAGCATTCCTTCTAAAAACTGGAACAAGACATGGATGTCCTCTTTCACCACTTCTATTTAACATAGTTATTGAAACACTGACCAGAGAAATAAGGCAGATAAAAGAAATTAAAGGGATACAGATAAATAAAGTAGAACTCAAATGATCACTGTTTGCTGACAATATGATTCTATACTTAGAAGACCCAAAAAATTCCACTGGAAAACTACTCCATTTACAATAGCATCAAACAAACAAACAAAAAACAAAACAAAACAAAAAACAAACAAACAAAAAAAAACAACAGCAAAAACAACAACAAAACTTGGGAATCAAATGAACACAAGACATGAAAGATCTCTATAATGAAAACTACAGAACACTAAAGAAAGAAATTAAAGAAGACCTTAGAAGATAGAAAGATCTACCTTGTTCTTGGATAGGCAGAATTAATATTGTCAAAATGACCATACTACCAAAACCACTATACATATTTAATAAAATTCTAATCAAAATACCAATGACATTCCTTATAGAAATGGAAAAAAGCAGTCATGAAATTCATCTGGAAAAATGAGAGACCCAGAATAGCTAAAGCAATCCTTAGCAAGAAGAGTGAAGCAGGTGGTATCACTATATCAGAACTTAAATTATAGTATAAAGCAATAGAAACAAAAACAACATGGTATTGGCACCAAAATAGACTTGTAGACCAATGGTACAGAATAGAGGACACAGACTTACCTACATTGTTAGAGTTATCTGATATTAGACAAAGGCACCAAAAATGTACATTGGCGAAAAGATAGTCTCTTCAACAAATGGTACTGGGAAAACTGGAAATCCATATGCAACAAAATGAAATTAAACCCTTATCTCTCACCATGCACAAAACTCAACTCAATGTGGATCAAGGATCTGTGGATGTCTTTGCCCATGAGGTGAGTCTCTTGAAGACAATATATTGTTGGGTCTTGCTTTTTAATCCAATCTTCCAGTCTATGTCTTTTGATTGATGAGTTTAGGCCATTAATATTCAAGATTATTGTTGAGATATGATTTGTATTACCTGTCATTTTGATTTACTTCTGATTTTTTATTTGTCTTAGTTTTTAATTTTGTTGAATGTCCCTGTCGTGTAGATCTTCCCTTTGCTGTTTTTTTTTTTTTTTTCACTTCATCCTCATGGAATATTCTGTTGAGAATGCTCTGTAGTATAGGCTTTTTAGTTGTGAATTCTTTTAATTTTTATTTATCAAGGAATGTTTTAATTTCACCTTCAAATCTGAAACTTAATTTTGCTGGATATAAAATTCTTGGTTGGCATCTGTTTTCTTTCAGAGCCTGAAATATATTATTCCAGGACCTCCTAGCTTTGAGGGTCTGGGTTGAGAAATCTGTTGATATCTGAATTGGTTTCCCCCTGTACCTAATTTGATTTTTCTCTCTCACAGCCTTTAAGATTTTATCTTTATTCTGTGTGTTGGTCATTCTCATTATAATGTGTCTTGGTGTGGGTCTGCTGTAATTTTGTACACTTGGGGTCCTATAAGCCTCTTGTATTTGATTTTCCATTCCATTCTTTAGGTTTGGGAAATTTTCTGCTATTATATCATTGTAAAGATTGTACATTCATTTGGTTTGTATCTATCTCTGCTCCTTTATCTATTCTAATAATGCTTAAATTTGGTCTTTTAATGTTATCCCATAATTCTGCAGCTGTGGGGGTAGCATCACTGGGCGATCTCTGGTGGTCTGTAGCATTGTGTATTCAGTTGCATCCAGGGCAGTGGTTCTTCTGTGGCAGAAGCACCCAGAAAGAAGACCTCCAGGCAATCTCAGACTGGCAGCAGCGGGTCAGAGGCAGCAGCAATGGTGGTAGCGGTGCAGGTGGCAGTTGATTGACAGGAGACTTCCAGTTCAGTGGCAGTGAACTCGGAGGTAACATTGCAATTCCTGTCTGAGGTAACTGAGGCCCGTGCCCAGAGAAGAGACCTCCAGGCACTACAGCGGCTTCTGCAGCAGCCCAGAAAGAAGACCTTCAGGCAAACTGAGGCTGGAAGAAGTGGAATCAGAAGCAGCAGCAATAGCGGTAGTGGTGCAAGCGGCAGTTGATTGCCCTTATTGTTGATGGCCACCCTGTCTTGGAGCTCCCTTTCTTTGCTTTGCTCTTCCCCACTTTAAGCAACAGGACCTACATGTCTCTGTGGAAACTAAATGGGCAGTGTCTGCCTATCTTTGTCTCCTTTACAGCTGGGGCACAATCATATGCCTTGGCTGGCTCAGTCAGAAGTTTCTACTGTAAATAAGATAGATCTAAGGATTTGACTTTAAAAAAAAAAAAAAAAAAATCAGATTGTAACCTCTGTGGCATCA
This sequence comes from Tamias sibiricus, assembly GCA_025594165.1. Classification (NCBI taxonomy): domain Eukaryota; kingdom Metazoa; phylum Chordata; class Mammalia; order Rodentia; family Sciuridae; genus Tamias; species Tamias sibiricus. Next base: position 39,004,703 of record CM046672.1, read on the forward strand.
TTAGCAGTTTTAAGAAGAAGGATTTCCAGAGGCAGCAATGGCAGAAGCCACAGAGGAAACATTCAGTGTTAGTGGCAGAGCAAGCCATTCTCTGTGTGACTAAGGACAGCTTTTAGGTGCCTTCAGTGTTGTTTCTCTAAATCCTTGAACATGTCAATAAATTTCCCAATATTCATTTTAAATTGTTTTTGTTTAAATTAGCCTGGTTATGCTGTGTCTGCTTGAAAATCTATGAATAATTTTTACTATTTTGTAGCATTTAATCAATAGAATTATAAACTTTAGCATGATGAAGTGTATTTTTCAGTGTAGCATATTTTTTGTCTATTGTAATGATAATAATGATAATGATGGTGACAATAATAATAATAATAATAACAACTCATTATTTGAACCCTCCTTCTCCCCTAGGGCACCCAGTGTTAACAGCCTGATGTGGGGTGCTGATGCTACCCCTTATTTTGCTGTCTGATGGAATGGGCTTTCTTGTAGGATAGGTGCCTTGCAGCACACTGGCAATGCTGAGTAAAGCATGCAGAGGGAAGACTATAGACACTAGAGGTGAAAAAGCCTGAGAGAAAATCCAGGCCCATTTCTCTACTATTGGCTGAGGAATCTGAGGTCAGGAAAGGGAGGTGACTTGAGCAGGTAGCTCAGAGAGCCAGTGCTGGAAGCAGGACCATGCTCAAGCCTGTTGCCTCCAGTGCTAGATCTTCTTCAATTACAGCTATGTGCCTACTACAGAAAGGTGTTAACCTGTGCTTTTTTTTTTTTTTTTTTTTGTGGTGGGTGGGAAGGACAGACTTAACTCACTAGTGTTTTAGTAGTGAGATACACTCAACCCTTTTTTATTTTGAGACAGGGTCTTACTCAGTTATTTTGGGTCTCACTAAATTGCTGAGGCTGGCCTCAACCTTGTTATCCTCCTGCCTCACGCTCCCCCAAATCACTGGGATTACAGGTGTGCACCATGATGCCCAGATTACCAGATTAACCAGTGTTTTTTATTTTTATGTTTTTTTTTTTTTTTTTGAAATGCTTCCATCTTTACTTCAGCATTTACACATGAATAGGAAAATACTTACATGACTATCACTTATTCTCCAGCCAGCTGCACTACTTTATTCTACACAATTTAGGTCTTTTTTACAACTTGATCTTGGACTTCCTAGCTTCCAGAACCATGAGGAATAAATGTCTGTTATGTAAACCACACAGTCTATGGCAATTTGTTGGAGCAGCCCAGCTGACTAAGATGCTGCTGTCTTGAAAATTTTATGCAATGACGGAGCATATTGCCTGTGAACATAGGTTTTGGAAGAAGGAAAAACCAGATTCATAGTCTGGTCCTGCCTTTTTATAGCTGTACCACCATGGGCAAGGTACTTAAACTTTTGTGCCTCATTTTCTTCAGCTTTAATACAGGAATAATACCTGTATTATTCCTGTTATGAGTACTCAATAAAGCATGCATTTAAAATAGTTAACACTGGCCTTATAAATTGTAAGCACTCTATGAATGAAAACTTATAATGATGGTAGTAATTATTAGCATAAGACTAAAGAGAAATTTGAGAAGAAAGAAATAATAAACTGTGTAGCATAAAAGTCAAGTCTGATAAAGACTTAAAGCTACTCAGTAGACACAGCAACTGGAAGGCCATTGTTGGTACCAGTGGATGGGGTGAGGCTGAGGTTGCACTGCAGTGGGGTGCAGAGGGAAGGGAAGATTGGGTAGCGAAAACAGAAGGGAGGGGACGTTGGATCTGGCTGGAGGTATTCTGAAGGAGGGAGGGTGAGACCACATCTACCATATGACCTTTGCCCCTACATGCAATGAGTAGCAAGGTAACAACTTACAAGGACAGTATATCAGCAATTCCCCAAACCCCTGCAGGAGATTTATTCTTTTGTCTCTCTGTTGACACATGTTCTTATCAGTGAATGAGAATGGGGTGGGGAGTGATGGTATGGGGTTTGTAATACTGGTGCTCAGAATGTTATGTAAAACTCTAAGGGTAAAGCCTAATAATTCTTTCTGTAAATATTATTCAGGGATCAACATGGTGCCTGCTACATACCGGGCACTTAATTAATCTGTGTTAAGTGAACAAAAGAGAGAATATGTTAGGCTGTTCACATCTAATGTTGATTCTAAGAGAACTAATATTATGCATTGCAATATATAAAAGTGAGATGTGTTAGTAGTAAATAACATCATTAACAAAACCCAGAAGCATGAATGTGATTCTCCCACTAGTGTAATCTTAAATCAGTAGAGCCAGGCAGTCCCCTTTATGGCCCTGTCTGTGCTGTATGGAATAGCTGAAATGAAAGGCACTAGTTTAGACTGTCTCTAGCTTTGGAACTCTTTTAAAAATATAGATGGTCCATCTGCCATGGCAGGGGATCCTTGAAAATTCTCACCCCCAAAAGGCAAACAGTCAACATTATATCTATTGAGCACCGCTTACTTGATAGGGTTTAGGTTAAGAAATTGAGTGAACAAAACAGATTTGGTTTCTGCCTATGGAGTTTACAATCTGATGGAGGATTAAACAAGCCAAATCCTTAATACAAATTATGATTATATAGTATATGTTTCAAGGGTTAAGAACAGAAAGAATCATTGCTTTAAGAGACTAGTAGAAGAGGCCCATTTTATTTTATTTTTGGTACTGGGGATTTGACCCAAGGGCTCTCTACAACTGAGCTACATCTCTAGGTCTTTTTATTTTTTGTTTGGTGACAAGGTCTCCCTAAGTTGCCAAACCTGGTTTTGAACTTGAAATCGTCTTGCCTCAATTGGTATAACCACTCTGGAAATTAGTATGGAGATCCCTCAGAAAACTTGGAGTGGAACCACCATTTGACCCAGTTATCTCACTCCTCTATATATACCCTAAGGACTTAAAATCAGCATACTACAGTGACACAGCCACATCAATGTTTATAGCATCTCAATTCACAATAGCTAAGCTATGTAATCAATCTAGTGCCCTTCAACAGATGAATGGATAAAGAAAATTTTATATATATACACAATGGAATATTACTTAGACATAAAAAAGAATGACTTTATGATTTTTGCAAGTAAATGGATGTATCCGGAGACTATCATGCTAAGTGAAATAAGCTAATCCCCCCAAACCAAAAGTTAAATGTTCTCTCTGGTATGTGGATGCTAACACACAACAAGGGGGAAGAATAGAAGTTCAGTGGATTAGAAAAAGGGGAATGAAGGGAACAGAGTGGAACAGAAGTAGGAAAGACAGTAGAATGAATTGTACATAACTTTCCTATATTCATATATGAATATACCACAGTGAATCTCACCATTGTGTACCTCCACAAGACTGGAATCCTAATTAGAATAAGTTATGCTCCATGTATATATAATAAGTCAAATTATATTGTACTGTCATGTATATCTAAAAAGAACAAGTTAAAAAGAAGAAAAAGAAATTCTGTTGCCTCAGCCTCCCAAGTTGGAGTCCCAGTTATGCACCACTGAAGAAGACCATGTTAGATTGAGGGATCAGGGAAGACATCTTTGAGGTTATTGCTTCTAGCCAGATTGACTCTTGAGATTTGAACCAGAATGAATGAATGTTTTCAGTTGTGTTGATTGTGCTATATAAAAATCATCCCAAGGATGCTTTGTGTGTGGTAAATGCTCAATACATATTAGCAATTACTATGATAAACCTCTATTATCTTATGGGCTTATCATGATGCTGTAAGCCCATGAGTAGACTTGGTGGGCATTATTATTACCATTGCACAGCTGAAGATTCATCTGAGGATCAGAGCAGTTAAGTGATTAAGTAAATTGGGTCATTTCTCTAGTCAAAAGCACAACTGAGACAGGAAAAGACCTAATTTTCCTTATTGCTACATCAGTACTCATTTCTCCAAAGTTCTTTTGGACAGGTGTATGCAATGATTAGGGTCTATACATCATCTTCATGATCATGTAATTGCTTGGGGGAGCCTCCCCCACATTTCTGTTAGAGCAGTCAAGACTTTGTGTCAGACTCTAGGGTGCTTCATGTGAACCTTGCTAAATTCAAGGATGGTGGGGTCATTTGGGAAGCATGTGGAGTTGAACATGCTACGCCTCTTCCTTCTCCCCTCTGACTCTGTCATTTTTTAAAAGATTCTCATAAAACTAATGATAGGATAAGGCAAGAAATCACATTACACTTTATAATGGACTAATTAGGTAAATATGTTAAAAAGTGTTCCCCATAGTGCCATTTTATGGTTGCACTGTTGGTAATCAGCACTTGTCTTCAAGGTGTCAGAATATCAGAAGCAAAGCTGTTTGCTTTGCTGGGTTATGTCATAGTAATGAAATGAGTTAAGTGGAGCACTGGGAATGTTCTGCCTCTGTTATTGCTCAAGTCCTTTGAAGGGATACTCTGAGTCTGCTATTATAACTACTTTTGTCCTAAGTAATCCTTTGAGCATTTAAGAAGATGTAAAAGTTTTTAAAGAGACCCCTCCAGCCCACAATATAGGGTTCCTTAGCCTCCCTAGGATGTTTATGGGCTGGTGATGAGGTCCAGTTGACAAGGCTTTGGCATTCCTTGTGGACTTTTCTGACTGATTCTGGACCAACACATTCATCCAGGATAGATATTGGGTTTGTTAAAATTTAAAGTTGGCAGCCCTACTTTCCAGAAAGAGAACAAGACTTGTGATATTATTTTCCTTTTGTGCTTTAACATGAAAACAAAAATAGCCATGACATTAGTTTCTGGATACTCAGAGTATCCCTTCAAAGGACTTGAGCAATAACAGAAGCAGAACATTCCCAGTGCTCCACTTAACTCATTTCATTACTATGACATAACCCAGCAAAGCAAACAGATAAATTAAGAGGAAAAGTGGATTTTTTTTTTTTTTTTTGGTACCGGGTATTGAACTCAGGGACACTTGGCCACTGAGCCACATCCCTAGCCCTTTTTTGTATTTTATTAGAGACAGGGCCTCACTGAATTGCCAAGTGCCTCGCCATTGCTGAGGCTGGCTTTTTGAACTCGCGATTCTCCTGCCTCAGCCTCCCAAGTGCTGGGATTACAGTGTGCGCCACCGCGCCCAGCTGAAAAGTGGAAATTTTGAGTGCAGGAGGACTTGGAGTATATCCTGGGTCTGGGATACACAGGGAGTACTATCAGATCCATCTACTCCTAGCCCATCTTATGACCTGTCAGGGTGCATTGAAAACAATAGAATCTGACTAATTTATGCACAAAAACATTTATGGGAAGTATTATAGGGGTTGCATTATAAGTTTGGGAATGGGCAGGACTGGAGAAGTTCCAGATGCCCAAGGATATGAAATCATAGTCCCTGCCATGTGACCAGAGACATCTAGTCAGTTGCTGCCACTACAATGGACAACTTGAGTAATTCTGGCTGAGTATATGCCAATATATTTTGAAGACAGAATCTTGTGCCTCCAGGGCCTTGGCATCCCAAGTGGGAGCCTGACCCTTGCTGTGATATACTGTTGAATTTCAGGGAGCTTTCAACTCAGCCCAAGTATTCCTGTGCAGTCCAGTATGGTACCACCAGTCACATGTAGCTATTTAAATTTAAATGAACTAAAACAAAATAGAACTAAATGTCTACATTCCCAGTTGCACTAGTCATATTTCAAAAGTCTAGAGCCACATACGGCTAGTAGTCACCACATTGTCTAGTATGGATATAGAGCTTTTCTTAATCTCAGAAAGTATATTAGCTAGCACTAGAGGTTTGGTAGGTAACCCAGTTTTTTTTTTTTTTTTTTTTTTTTTAACTTCATTAAAAAAAAACTTCATGAAATCAATTCCAAGAACATTTTGTTCTCTGCTATCTATGGAAAGAGGTTGGGCAGAGGATGTGAAAAGGGAGAAATGACTATATGTTTTGCCCTTTCTTCATTTTTGTTGGTAGGTGATATAATAGCTTGGATAAATGTAGAAGTCATGATATAGTATTTGCTGTGAGTACAATTATTTTGAGACAGTTTAGCTTGGTACAAGGACTGAAGTAGAACCGACACACAAAAAGGAAAATAATGGCTTTGTTGGGTTGGTAAGACTGTAGATGTTTGATTATTTTTTTTTATTTGATTTTCATCATTGCTGTTAAAATTATTGGGCCTAAATATATTTTTGCTAAAGAAGAGTTGGTTGTTTTGGTATCAATGAGGCTTTGAGGATCATTTGTAGATATCTATTAACCTTAATCTTACTTTTTTGGGGGTCACAGTTTAAAAGATTTCCATGAGCTCCTTTGCTCATCAAATACTCTTGTATGATGCAGGGCAGCACAGAGATTTTATTTTCTGGCCTTTTTTTGGAGCTAAGTAAGACATATATTACAAAAACGTTATTTTTTAATGAACTCAAAGAAACTTAGGTTCAAGATGTTAAATAATCTACTTTCTAAGTAGAGAAGTGAGAAGTGAGGCTGGAATTTCTCCCCACTTCCGGCTTCTGATTGGGTGCTTGAATCCCAGTATCCTATTGTTCAGTACGGGTAGAATTCTCTGAGTTTGAGTTCTTTTTGCTTCTCTCTTTTGTAGATTATAATTTTTTTTTTCTTTGCCCCCTTTTTAAGTATGTTGAATCGCTGAATACCATACAATGCGGCTGAGTTGTGGAGGTGAGACAACAGGGAACATAAGCTTATCTTGGAGAGAGTCAGAACAAGGTTAAGCATAAGACTGACAGGTCCAGGGTCAAAGGGGCTTGGTCTAAAAGGTAGGAGTCCCTAGGGTGGGGAGGAGCCAGGTCTGTGGGAAGAATCTCTCTTTACCTCAGCCTGTGTGATAAGGCTGATAAATCCTGCTGTAAACTCTTATAAGTTTGTAAAGTGAAAACTGATCTGGATATGAAAGCCCTTTATCCATCTCCAACTACCAGGTACAAACATACAGCAGGATTATCATAAGGGGTGCTAGATAGGGCTGAAGAGTATCCTTGCAGATTTATTTCTGATTCCTGCAAATGCAGTACAAAATACTATTCTGGGGATGGTGACTGAGAAATGACATTGTGTGGATGATACCTTTATTTGCTAATCTGTTCAACATAATGTGGGACTCTGGTAATGTTGGCCCACATGTTGCTGCTGGGCAAGGGATCTGCTGCACCCAGGCCTGAATGTAGATGCATGGCATGTCACAAATACGCACGCACACACACACTGAAAAGGCACACACCTGTCAAACTAGGAGCACTGCAAAAAGTCCTCTAAAAGGGAATCCATTTAAAATGGAAACAAGATTTTATTGAAATGTGTTTGTCTTACATTTAAGAGTTTTTGTTTTAGTTGCAAATATGCATTAAAGAACAAACTTTTTTTTTTTCCCCTGAAAATCTAATTACTAACCAACTGCAGTCTTAAGCAGGTTAGCTCTGACAAAATATTTGAAGTGGGCTGGGGTTGTGTCTCAGTGGTAGAGCGCTCACCTAGCACATGCGAAGCCTGGGTTCCATCCTCAGCACCATGTAAAAATAAACACATTGTGTACAACTAAAGCAAATAAATAAATGTTTAAAAAATTTGAAGTTTCCAATTTTTCCAAGAGTTCTGAAGACATCTTTCTCCTCTGAATTTATATCTGGTCAAATCATCACTCTTGTATTTTTTTCTTCTGCATTAACTGACCTAACCCTACCCTATCCTCATTCAACTATGATTTAAATGGATTCAAGGCATTCTCCCTTGTTACTTTTATTGACTCCAAATCTTGCAGAAGATGCAAGATTTCATTTGGCAATTGACTTGCATTGCATTTGTGCTCTATCGACAGGCAGTTGGCCACATCTGAAAATCCAGTAGCTTTTGCAAGAAATCTTTGACTGATATAGCTGGTCTGAGGTGTGGGGTTTAAGTGGAGGTATGAAATTGCAGTCAGACTTGTTTTATTTATTTTTTGCAGTATTGGGGAATTGAACCCAGGGGCACTCAATCACTGAGCTATACCCCAGCCCTTTTGAGTTTTTATTTTGAGACAGGGCCTTGCTAAGTTGCTGAGGCTGGCCTCTAACTTTTCAATCCTCCTACCTCAGGCTCCTGAGTGGCTGGGACTACAGGTGTGTGCCACCATGCCCAGCTAGCAGTCAGAACACTTTAAAAAGCAGATCATTTGTTTCCATCTGGAATCTTGTGACCACATGAATACAAACACTCAGAATCTTGTGTCCTCTGCACATAGTACCAGGTTGTATCAGATCGGTGAGTGGTACCAGACATGTTGATCAATAAGCTCCTGAGTGTGAATTAAAATAATCTAGTTCTCCTCTGTGACTTTGGACAAACCCTTTCTTCTTTCTGGTCTCATGTGTGATATTTTAACTTCAGTCCTTCTCTGACATCCCATCATTCATGAATCTCTGTACAAAATAATGAGGGCTGCCAGTTGTGAGCCAGGCCACAGTATCTATGATCCCAATCAGGAATGTGGGCCAAAGGAGGAGTTGCTGCCATAGTGGATGTTACTCATGAGACTGTAATACGTGCCACCTGTCTCTAGAAGTAGCAGGGGACATGCTGGGAAACATAGGATTGCAAGGTGAACATGTGGTTATTTGTTTCAGCAAAGGGCCAAGGGGATCAGTTGTCGCCTGAAGCGATGGCCACTTGGAGCAACGAAGCCGCGGGAAGAAGTTTAGAGGCGAACTGGAAACAAACAGCTTTTTATTCTGATAACTTTTCTCTCTGGCTCTAACAACGACTAACACGCACCACACACACACCAAAAAATGGTGCAGACCCGATCAGCAATCTCGGCTCAAGTCACTCGAGATCCCGGGCCAAGTCCCGTGAGACTACAAAAGGCGACAATGCCCAAATCTCCATGGCCCATAGTCAACCGCAATTTAAGCCATCTCCCCAAACAGGGCTCCTACAGGGATCTTCATAAATACTTTCTCTCATTTGGTCTGAGTAAACGACAATCAATTCAGAAAATTTGATTGAGAGGGAGCAGCGAGGGAATTCCAGTGGGTCTTCACTAGCTTATTTTTTGTTATTATTGTCGTGGTGATAAGATATTTATAACATAAAACTTAGCCACCTTAACAGTTTTTCCTTTTTTAAGTATACAGGTCTATGGCAGTAAGCATACCCACGTAGTTGCATCATCATTACTACTGTTCGTCTGAAGAACTTTTTTACAACCAAACAGGAAGTCTGTACACATTAAACAATAACTCCCATTTCTCCCTTCCTAGCCCCTGGCAACCACCATTTGCTTTCTGTGTCTATGACTTTGACTATTTTAGGTGCCTCACATAATTAGAATCAGACAGTATTTGTCTTTCGTGTCTGATTTATTTCTTTTTTATATGGCAAATATATATAATTTTATCTGTCAAAGTTAAAAAAAAATAAAAATAAAAGACCAAGAAATAATAAAGGGATATATTTTGTAATCTTTCACATTTGTAATGCATTCAGCATAATGTCTAAAATTTCATTCCTTTTCAAGGCTGAATATTATTACACTGTATTAATGTACCACATTTATCTATTTACCCATCAATGGACTTTTTTTTTGGTACTAGGGATTGAGCCAAGGAGTCCTTTCACACTGAGCAACGTCCCCAGCCCTTTTTTATTTTTTATTTTGAGACAGGGTTTTTGCTAAGTCACCGAGGCTGGCCTTGAACTTTCAATTCTCTTGCTTCAGCCTCCCGAGCTGCTGAGATTACCAATGCGTGCCACCATGTCTGACCATCAATAGATACTTAAGTTGTTTCTACTTTTTGCTTATTATGATTAATGGCTCAATGAACATTATACAAACCTATGTAAATAAAGGTTTGAGACTCTGTTTTAGATTCATTGAAGTCGGGTTTTGTTTTGTCAAGCTTCAAACAAAAACGTATATCTGGCTTTTTCCTTTGAAAATGTCTTTAAAAATTTGGGCAAAGAATCTTTGAAACTGTTGGAAGAAAACATAGGGTCCACACTCCTATATATTGGCATAGGCATAGACTTACCCTGAAGTTTAGGAAATAAAATGGGATGATATCAAATTAAAAAGCATCTGCACAGCAAAGTAAACAATCAAGAGTGTGAAGAGAGGGCCCACAGAATGGGATAAAATCTTTGCCAGCTACTCTTTTAACACAGGATTAATATTTGGATTATATGAAGAGCTAAAAACAACACCAAGAAACCAAATAACCCATTTAAAAAATGGGATAGGCCTGTAGCTCAGTGCCAAAGTTCTTCCCTAGCATGCATAAGGCACTGGGTTCGATCCTCAGAACCACATAAAAATAAACAAATAAAATAAAGGCATTCCATCCACCTACAAGTACAAAGCAATTTTTAAAAAATGGGTAAATGAACTAAACAGGTATTTCTCAAAAGAAAAATACAAATGACCAACAAATACATGAAAAACTGTTTAACATATTAGCAATTAGGGAAATGCAAATGAAAGCAGTGAAATTTCTTTTTACTTCAGTAAGAGCTGCAATAATCAAGAATAGTAATAATAATGAATGCTAGTGATGATGTGGGGAAAAAGGAACACTTACATGCACTGTAGGTGAAATTGTACATTAGTACAACCACTATGGAAATCAGTATGAAGTTTCCTCAAAAAGCTAGGAAAAGAACCACTATATGATCAATTATACCACTCCTCGGTATTTATCCAAAAGAACTAACATCTGCACACTATAGTTATACTTGCAAACTCATGTTTATAGCAGCACAATTCAAAATAGTCAAGTATGGAACCAGCTTAGGTGCCCATCAATGGATGAATGGATAAAGGAAATATGGTACATATACACAATGGAGTTTTACTTAGCCATAAAAAAGAACAAAATGATGTCATCTGAAGGAAAATGGATTGAAGTGGAGAGTATTATGTTAAATGAAATAAGTTAGACTCAAAGTTAATCATCAGATGTTTTCCTCATATATGAAAGATAGAGACAAAAGAGGGAAAGAAAGAGTTTTTCATGATAAGAAAAAAAAGGGAGGCCAGTAGACTAGAGGTTGGAGATGGGAGGTGGGGCAGGATGGAGGAGGAGATTGAGAGTAGGGACATTGAGCAGTGAAACTGAATTATGTTATGTGCATATATGAGTATATCATAGTGAACCTCACTATTTTATATTATTATAATGTACCAATAAAAACAAATTGGATATACAGTGAGATTGATTAATTTATTTTTTAATCTTTTTTTTTTTTTATTTTAAACCAGAGATTGAACCCAGGGACACTGAACATTGAGCCACATCCCCAGCCCTTTTTTGTATTTTATTTAGAGACAGGGTCTCACTGAGTTGCCTAGTGCCTCACTAAGTTGTTGAGGCTGGCTTTGAACTTGCAATCCTCCTGTCTCAGCCTCCTGAGCTGCTGGGATTACAGGCATGTGCAACCACACCCAGCTAATTTATTTTTTTAAAAATAACTTTCTTTACCATCAGGGAATTAGAGTTTATGAAAGAAAAAACTTGAGAGATCATGGAAACTGTCTTAATATAAGAGTAGAAACAACATTGTTGAGGCTTCAGAGGGAAGGAGAGCCTGGGCTCTTGGGGCCATTTTCAGCTCAACATAAGGATTTTGCTAGGAATGAGCATTACCTGGTGAGGTAGTGAACAATTCTTTGCACCCTGCTTGGGGTGGGAGGAATGTCCTAGGGCTCCCATGACTAATGTTCCAATATTATCCTTCCCCTCCTCCTTCATCTCTCCCTTTTCAGAAATCCTTCCTGCTCATGATGATTCATTATGTACTTGATTATACTTTCTACTGTGTGGTGCGCTAATTACCTAATGTATGTGGATATTGACTCCCCAACAGCTAGAAGGGCTTCTATGCATGTTTCTCTTGTAAACTTAGGAGTTCAGTCAGTTTATTGAAATGTCATAGTTAAGAAAGACTGCAAACATTTATCAGAGAGAGAAGGGGTAGGGAGGAGTGTAGAGGGGGAGAGGGAGAAAAAAGTTAATTTTGGGCTAAAACCCAAGATGAAATCTAATTTAATGCTTTTTGTTTTTTTTGGTACTGGGGATTGAACCCAAGGAAGCTTTACCACTGAGCTACATCCTTATCCTCAATTCTTTTTTTTTTTTTTTTTTTAAGACAGGTTCTTACTAATTTGTGGAAGCTGGCCTTGAACATGCGATCTTCCTTCCTCAGCCTCCAAAGTCACTGGGATTACAGGTATGTGCCACCCTGCCCAGTCAATCTAATGTTTTTTAAATGAAATACTTTGGAAAGTGAATAGTCCTGTTTCTTCTGTTTTTTTTTTTTTTTTTTTTTTTTTTTTTTTCCAGATGCTTCTGCCCTTTACCAGCTACTCTTGTCTCACCTTCTTCAGAGAAGAGCTGGAAATTATTCACCTGTGATATCGAGGAATCATTGTTAGTCCAAGTAGCTGCTCTCCAATCTTCTGGGAGTGCTTGTTTTAGGGGAGATTGTGCATATAAAGCTCTCTAAATGATGTGGCTAAAACTCCCCCATGTACCCTGTTAGCAAGAAGAGGGCTTGTTTTGGAGAGTTGCCAGTGAAGCATTTCAAAGGTAATTGGAAAATGATGTCTTAGAGTCAATGAAAAAAAAATGCATTTGAATTTTCCTAGCCTGAGATTGGAAATAGTTTCCTCTCTGTAAGGAAACCCAATAGCTTATAATAATCACTTATGGAAAATTGTATTTTTAACCCCCCAATTAATTTCCTACTCACTGGAGATTATAAAAGGACTGTCAGCCAGGAAATAAAAATAGTTTAGTGGACTGCCTGTTTTTTTTTTTTTCCCAACAGAAAATTCACGTTGTTATTTCTGCTGTTTTCAAAACAAAACAAAGTCCTGGATGCAGGCCAGGGATTACTGCAGAAGTGTAGCAGTGGCAGTAATAAGGAAGGAGTGGGCTGTTTGTTTGTACGTTTGATCTATTGACTGAGCTGGAGAATAATTAAAAGACTCCCTTCAGGTTGTCTGTTGGAGCATTGCGGAGGCAGGAGATGGATGACGGTGGTTAGTAGCTGCTAATCTGCCTCAGGGCCAAGTCTGAGGGCACAGGCATCTCTTGGGAAGCAGAAAGACTTGACCTTTGGTCTGTGTTCTGCCACTTTCATGAATTTTTCTGGTCTCTGTGTCTGCAAAGCCCTTGAAACTTTCCTCATGTCCTTTGTTCTTATTCCTCACAAAGCAGAACCTAGAACGATGATTTCAGTGGAAAGAGTTTCCAAGTAAGGTGTGTGGATAAGGGAATATGGATGTGAGACAAGGAAAGAAAGATCATGTGTATTCATAATCAGGTTACCACTGTGGACACCTGGGGCTCAACCCACCTGGTACTCTTGCTTACTTTATTGAAGATACCTGGGAATTGTTCCCTGCAGGGGTGAAGTTTTATCTATCATCCCAAGACATGAGACACACAAAAGTGAAGCTACTCTGACTAAATAATGGGAAGCAGAGGCTACTTGATCCCCTTCCTTCTCAGCCTCCCCTGCCATGCTCTGGCCCCTATTCATTCATGAGATGATGTGTGAGGAAGAGGGTCAAGGAGAAGAGGGAGCTCAGCCATGAAGACATCTGTGAGAGGAGAGTTGCAGGCAGAAGGACCAGCCTGTGTAAAGGCCCTGAGGAACAGCTAGGAGGCTGGTGTGACTGGAGTCAAGTGGGAAATTGGTCAGATGGGCAGTATGGGCTAGTTCATGCACAGCCTTGTTGGCTATTGGGAGGACTTTGACATTTACTGTGAATGAGATGGGAGTCTTTGGAGGGGTCTGAGTCCAAAGGTGACCTGGAGGACTTGTATCAAAAAAGTATTGCTCAGGTCACTGTGTGGACAACAGACTGCAGGGGGCTGGGGAGGGGAGCAGAGATGGAAAGGAGGCTGTTGCAATGTTAGGCAAGGGATGGTGGTGGCTTGGATCAGGATGGTGGTGGGGTAGGTTGTGAGAAGAAGTCAGATTCTGGATGTATTTTGGAAGTAGAATCAACAGTATTTTTTAGATAAAGTGTGGAATTTAAATGTGTAGGCGAAACAAATGTCTCTCTCTCTTACATGTCTCTCTCTCTTACACACACACACACACACACACACACACACACACACACTCACACACACACACATCTTTTTTTTCCCCCTAAATGCCTGGAAGGATGAATTCCCATCAACTGAGAAGGAGAAAGCTGCAGGTAGAGCAGGTATCCAGGTGAATTTTGCATAATATTTTATTGACATTATCTCTGGCATAAAAATTGAAAATCAATTGCATGGCTTCAAGACCCAGCCAGGGAGTTATGAAATTTAAGGGGGAAATTATTCATTTTACAAAAAGTTTAGACTCAGTATTGATTTTAATAGTAAAAATAGTGAACCCCCCCAGCATATGTAAAATTTGAATTCATTTAACATAAATTTTCAGAACCACATCTATTACCCAAAGGTCAGTGAAAGGCAGTGAAGAGGCCAAGTGACATATGGTGAGAACAGTGGCCCTCATTGCTTCAGTGCATGATGACCTTGGTGGGCAGTCTCAGGATGCTCTTCTATTCTGGGATATTCCATCTTTGTATTTGATATGGAGATTAGGTAAAGAACGGTTCGTGGCTTAAATGACCATAAGTGGGGCATTGGATATTTTGGAAATGTTGAATGTATAAACATTCATGTTTTTATGTGACTATGGGGTAATTGTATTTATAATATCATACAGCCAGTATCTAGCACATAAGCATAGCAGATGTTTCATATATGAGAATAAGTGAGTGAATCTTGCTACAAATAGTACATGCAAAGATTGCTTCCATAGTCCATGCTATTTTATCTGCTCTCCACACTTAGCCACAGCCCTAAGATTTTTTTTTTTTTTTTAGGTAAGACCACTAAGTATACTATTTACTCTTTTTCTGCTCAATTGGCATAATTATGTATACTGCTCTGGTTGTTGCCCCAACTGTACCTAATAGGAACACTTTCAGCAGTAAGCAACATAAAACCTAACCATAACAACTGTACTTGGAGATGTGTAGTACAATGTGTGCAACAGCTCAGGTGCCTTCAAGGAACTAGACTCTCCTTATGGTTCTATCGTATCATTCTTAGGATGTATTTTATCCTTATGCTTACAGCCTCCTGTTTGCAAAATGACAGCAAACATGCTTACTCTAAGTAGAAAGAAGGGAGAAGAGACAAAAGAGTAACCACATAGATATATTTTTTTGAGGGGGGAAAAACCTTTTCCAGAAAACTTGAAGCAGTTCTCCTTTTAGGTTTCTTTCTCCACAACTGTGTCACATGACTGGCTTTTACTAAAAGGAGACTGGAGAAAGCATTATTCTTAGCAGATCATATTGTTGCTCCTGACCAGGGTTCTGTTAATAAGCAAAAGGAGGAAAATAGTTGTTGGGTAGGTAACTAATAGATTTGTTATACTAACTAAACTATAAAATCCATGGCCACAGGGTCCAGGTTTTCTACTTTTGGGACCTCCCCCCCTCCCCAACTATGTAAGAGAACTAAAGACTTTCAACAGTTGATTTCACTGGCAGTAGTTCTCAGGAGCCAGGGATTCTGTCCAAGGTTACAAATCCAGAGAAGTTTGTTCCTTTGATCCCCGGTACTTTCACTAACAACCAGACCTTCACCTTGAGATTAAGCCACTGCTTCTGCCAAAGTGTGCTGCATGGCTCATTAAGGGCTCCTTTTAGATGCCAAGACTCGTCATCAAACTATCCTTGACAAATTTTAATTTTAGTAAAAGTAATTGGCCTAATATGAATCAGACTGACAGCCAGCTTTCAGAATAGCCTCTAATAGTCTGTAATATCCATACTACCTAGGGGATTCAAGATGACATCGCCAAAGATAATTATTACAGGATGTAGGAGCTAATAGTGAGGGCTAATTAAAGGTCTTGTTTCATGTATATTTCCTGCTCAAAGAAAGGAGATAGGGAGTTCCCTAGAGAAGTTATAGGCTTCTGGGAAAGGTAAGTTCCCTTAGCAATTTAGGACGACTTCAGGATTTTAAGTTAATTCAGAAAGTTTCTATTCAGCACAGGGATAAGCCCCACGAACAAGAGAGGTATAAATATCCAAACAGCATGGGAGGAACTTACAGGTTAATTAAAGGAAAAGGGCTAAACTGAGAATTAGTATATTATATTATTAAAAGCATAGCTTTGGAGTAAGACAGGCCTGGAGTCCTGAATCAAAACACTAGCTTTGAGACTTTAGGTAACGTATTTAACCCCTTGAAGTTGGTCCCCTAATCTGGAAAAGAGAGGCAAGAGTTAACATGGGACAGGGGATGTAAAGCACGTAGCCCAGAGCTTGGCAAATATAAATGAACCTATTAAAGAAGCTTGTTTGTCACAGCATGTTGGCGGGTGGGCCAGGACTCAGGCTCTCAGGGTTGCCCACACTACCCTCTCCTCCCCATCTCTGGTATCTACCTCGTGAGTTGAATACATGAGGAATTTCCTTTCATAACTGGGAGGCTAGGAAGATATTGTCATTGTATTGGAATAGGCCGAGGATGATAAATGAGGGATAGCACTTTCTCTCCCCTCCCCAGCCCCTGGGCCAGGTGTGAGTCCCATGGCTACAGGGGTGGGAACCTGATGGCAGATAAAAGATTTTGTGAACTGAGTCCCAAAGTCCCTCTGCTGGAGTTTGCAGACCATAGACAGTGGTATGGGTTGGAGAAAGGATCTCCCCATCTGACATAACCCCCATCATGTCTGGTGGCTTTGGGATATTAGGAGGCAGTGCACTTTACATGGACATTGATGAGGGTACCTGGCTACTGGCAGGCAGAGAATCAGGCCAGTGCTGCCTCTTGATGTAGCTAGACCTGGCTCATGGCTCACGAGACTACCCTTAGAAATGGAGTTGATACTGAGAAGTCCCATGTTCTTGGAAGTGCCATGTTCCTCTTTCAGCAGGTGCTCAATTTAAATGTAACCCGGACTTCCATTCTTATCAACAGCTAGATCATGTTAGGTTTATACTTAAGACTGACCACAATATGATGAAGTATCAGAATGAGTGAGTTTTACACCTTCAAGTGAGAAAATATGTGTGTAAGTTACATGCCCAGAATCTGGCAGATAATGGTTGCTTAGCAAGTGCTATTTGTCTTTCAGGGTCATTTTTCAAGTTTTAGTGAAGGTCAAGAATGTTAGAAATGCAGGCATTCATTCAATGAGAATTTGAGTGCCTGCTATACAGGGATGTATGTATACACCACCCCCATACACATACATACACACATATGCACACACACGAAAGAAATTTTGCTCAAGGAGGAGGGACAATTGGGGTTATAGAGTTCAATGGAAGAGGCTTCATGTGTATCAGTAGGTATGACATGAGGCAGTCTAGAGGGACAAAGCAAGCATGAGCATAGAAGAGGGTCTGGCCTGGCTTTGGGTTAGAGGGGAGGCAATTGAGTTGAATCTTGAAAATCTCTGCTTCTACCAGTGGAATATGAAGATCAACCATGCCAGTTATAGGAAATAACAGAAATTTCAACCTGGTTGATAGAAAGGGAGAGCAGGATGGACCACTGCAAGAGAGGAAGCTGAGATTTACTGATGGAAAGCCTTGAATGATATCCCAGGAAGAACAGGAAGTGATGGGACACTTTGGAGGCAGATTTATGGAGAGGCAGGTGGCATGTTGTGGAGGAATTGCACAGGGCTCCTCCATTTCACAAAAACACAGGCCTTATAAAAAGACATGTTTATTTGTCTTTGGGAAGGAATTGGACAAAATCCTCTCTCTACCTAGAACCAATGGTACATTGTTGTAGCCTGGCGCTTGGGATTGGAGGGTTTTCTATTTCTTTGAGGAGCAAAGTTTCTCATTCCCCTATTTTATTTTATTTCAGTCATCACCTAATGACCTTCAGCATATTGTGAAAATATCCCTGTGTGGGGACTGGGAGGGTTCAGCAGTTACATAAAATGGTAGAATCTTCCCATTCTGGCTTCACCTGCTCTCTGACTCCTGACTAATGCTTTATGAGGTGTACCAGGCACAGACAGCAGGCAAAAATGTGCAGGCATCTGAAGCACTGATTTGCTGCTGCCTGAGAAGTCAATAAATCATGCCTGTCTCCTCTTCTCCACCAGGAAGATTTTCTTTCAAATGAAGTGCATGACCAGTGTCCAAAAGGGAGCCTCTCTATGCAGAACAATTTAATGGGAGTCATTGGCTAATCAATCAGTCAAGGACTGTCACCCCCAGTGACCCTGTAGCCAGAATTGCACACCTACCCATTCAGAGCAATAACAGCCATCCATTAGCATTCCTCTCCATCTTCTTCACTTGGACCAAAGCTGGCATCATAAGGCGAGTTATGAACCAATGATTTGGTTCATGAATTTTTTATTTCCTCCTTGCTCTTAACTTGGAACTGTCAAGTATTCCTCCCCTTCCTCCAGGGCCCCATTTTCCTGTGACAGCTCTCCAAGATCAAGACTCAGACATCCCCAGAGGTGGAGGCCTTACCTTGAGAAATGGGATTGTCCATGATTGCCCTGTGGCTGAGTGATGACCAGGGAGAATGCCTCTTGGCACAGTGCACAATGGGTTAGGGAGTGAAAGAAAAGCTCAGAAGTGGTACCATGACCCTCTTTGTGAAGCCAGCCCAGTGCTAGGTGCACATCCTCACGAACAGGCACAGATGGTCTCTTTGATGGAGCATGGCCAGAGAGTCCTCTGGTGATAATTAGGTTCCTGCCTTAGCTGCTAAAGCCCATTTACCCACCATTAGTGAGGAACTGCTCTGCTTCAGTTATTTCTTCCCATTGCCAATAAAGTGCATATGGCAGCTTTGAGCTCAGGCTCACACACACTTTGTCTCATGAATTTGTTCCCATTTCCATCCACAGTGATTTTATACTGGCAAAATATTTTACTTCCGATTAACCTGTAACCATTTTTAAGTCTATTTTTGTATTGAGAAATGAGGGGAAGTTAATAAATGGGTAGGTGGGCAGTTTTGGGCAACAGACACAATCTTAGGGTAGGGACTTGAGCTAAAATGCTTTAAAGCTGTATCCCTTCTCAACTGGGTGTGGTGGCACATGCCTGTAAATAATCCCAGCTACTCGGGAGGCTGAGGCAAGAAGATTGCAAGTTCAAGGCCAGCCTGGTCAACTTAGACCTTATCTCAAAATTAAAAAAAATGAAAAGAGCTGGTCTGGTAAACCTTGGTAGAGTGTCCCTGGGTTCAAACAAACAAAAACAATAACAAAGAACACCTAAAAAACCCATATCTCTTCTCATTTAGTCCCTCCTATTAGATGAAAATTAATTGTTCTTTTACTGATAATATATGTAAAAGTTACGGCTGTGCCTTTAGGCACTATCATTGTAATGCAGACTTCCAACTGCTCGCTGGAGGGCTTTCTCTGGAGGCCAGAGTTCACTCTTTTGCACTCTGGAAAGCCCAGGTGGGAGGATTGTGTTCTGTTCTGGCTCTCAGAAGTCCCCAGAGGGCTCCAGTTGCCCACAGTGGTAATTAGCTCAGTAACTCACCCTGATTTGTCACCTCCTTCCTTATTTCACTTTTCCACCCCTCTATCTGTGCTTCCTGAGATCACCTTTCAAACATTTTTTTTTTTAAACTGATGAATCCTTGTTTCAGGATCTGTTTCTGGAGAATGAGAGAGAAAAATGCCATCAGGAGGAACAGAATACCAGGTGGGTCATGTTATATTAAGAAAGCCCAGGATGGGCGATAAAATTTCTGAATTCCAGAGTGATGCTCTAGAACAGGCATGTGATAGACAGATCTTGTTAGAAAATAATTAAAAAGTTGGCCTTAAGGTTCAGCAAATTATGTAAAGCCTTCCTAAGATCCCTTATGAAATTTACATTATGATATTGGGGACATCTTTAGGTTGAAGGTAGTAGGTGTTTGACTACAATTCCTGGTGATTCATTGACTTTGATCATTAAAATGACCAGGACAGATAAGTGATAATGGGAAGTCATATGTCTTGACAGCCCAAGTACTGGGTATCAGACAATTGTTTAAATTCAACCATTTATTCTTCCTTATTTAATATAATCCTTTTTTTTGTGTGTGTGTGCCAGGGATTGAACATGGGGGTGTTTAACCACTGAATCACATCCCCCAGCACCCCCTTTTTAAGCTCTAAAAAATTTTTACATTTTGAGACAGGGTCTTGACAAGTCTGGCTTTGAACTTGTGATTCTTCTGCCTTAGCCTCCCAAGCAGCCAGGAGTACAGGTGTACATCACTGTGTCTGGATCTGTAACATAATCATTAAAGTGCTACTTGCAAATTGGACTATGGAGATGAAAGGGGAGGGAGACACAAAGGACCTGCCTCATGAGAACTTATGCTTTTCAGGGGAGCTGTTATAGTTCTCCAGAACTATATTTTTTATTTGTACATAATAATCATACAGAATAGTTGATTTCATTGTGGCTTATTTGTACACACACATAATATACTTTGATCAGTTATATTCCTGAGTACTTCCCCTTGACCCTACCCTTCCCCCCCCCTTCCCCCCCACAATCTCTTTCCCCTACCCTTCTGGTCTCCCTCTTTTTTTCTTTCTTTTTTTTTTTTTTTAATATTTTTATTCAGTGTTGTTGTATATATAACAGTAGCATGCTTTACAATTTGTAATACACATAGAGTACCTTTTTACATATCACTGTTAGTATACAAAGTATATTCATATCTTTCATGTCTTCAAACATGCATTTAGGATAATGATAACCCTCTCATTCTAACATCTTTTTTTCCCCTCTCTTTATACCTCCTTGCTCCCTCCCTTGCTGTCCCTCCCCATTGACCTTTCTGGTGTTCCTCTAATCTTCCTATGCTCCCCAACCTAACCCCACTGTGAATCACCTTCCTTATATCAGAGAAAACATTTGGTATTTGGATTTTTGAGATTGGCTAACTTCTCTTAGCATTATATCCTCCAATTTCATCCATTTACCTGCAAATGCCATTATTTTATTCTCTTTTATTGCTGAGTAAAATTCCGTTGTGTATATATACCACATTTTCTTTTTAAAAAAAAATATTTATTTATTTACTTTAATTGTACACAATGCATTTATTTTTACATGGTGCTGAGAATCAAACCCTGGGCTATGCACATGCTAGGGAAGTGCTCTACTGCTGAGCCACAACCCCAGCCCATATACCACATTTTCTTTATCCACTCATCTACCGAGGGGCATCTAGGTTGGTTCCACAATCTAGCTATTGTGAATTGTGCTGCTATAAACATTGATGTGGCTGTGTCCCTGTAGTATGCTGTTTTTAAGTCCTTTGGAAATAGGCCCAGTAGAGGGATGACTGGGTCATGTGCTGGTTCCATTCCCAGTTTTCCAAGGAATCTCCATACTGCTTTCCATAATGGCTGCACCATTTTGCAGTCCCACCAGCAATGTATGAGTGTGCCTATTTCCCCACATATTCTCCAACATTTATTGTTGTTTGTGTTCTTAATAGCTGCCATTCTGACTGGAGTGAAATGAAATCTTAGAGTAGTTTTGATTTGCATTTCTCTAATTGCCAGAGATGTTGAACATTTTTTCATGTATTTGTTGATTGATTGTATATCTTCTTCTGAGAAGTGTCTGTTCAGTTCCTTGGCCCATTTAGTGATTGGGTTATTTGTTTTTTTGGGGTTAATATTTTTAAGTTCTTTATATATTCTAGAGATTAGTGTTCTATCTGATGTCCATGTGGTAAAAATTTGTTCCCAATTAGTAGGCTCTCTATTCACCTTACTGATTGTTTCTTTTGCTGAGAAGAAACTTTTTAGTTTGAATCTATCCCATTTATTGATTCTTAATATTAATTCTTGCACTACGGGAGTCTTATTAAGGCCTAGTCTGACATGTTGGAGATTAGAGCTTACTTTTTCTTCTATTAGGTGTAATGTCTTTGGTCTAATTCTTAGGTCCTTGATCTACTTTGAGTCGAGCTTTGTACATGGTGAGAGATAGAGGTTCAGTTTCATTTTGTTGCATATGGATTTCCAGTTATCCCAGCACCATTTGTTGAAGAGGCTATCTTTTCTCCAATGTATGTTTTTGGCACTTTTACCTAATATAAGATAGCTGTAGTTGTGGGCATTAGTCTCTGTGTCCTCTATTCTGTACCATTGGTCTATAGGTCTTTTTGGTGCCAGTACAATTGTAGAACCCCCCTTTTCAGCCCCAAGCCTCTTTTCAGTTTAACTGCTTCTTTTGCTTCTGTAAAATGTTTGGCTTAAAGATAATAGAAGCCAAACTACTCAAACCCCATTTTGTTATCAGCTGCCTCAAACTGTTGCAAGTCTCCTGTCACAAGACAAGAATAAGCCCGGGTATGATAAGCCAGCCCATGCACAATAAGATAAGGCAATGGCAGGGCATTCCATAGCTCTGGAGATGGTTTCCACCAATGAAAACCTCCTTAGTCACACATGGGCTCCCCTGGCCAATCAGGCGAACCCCCTCCCTTTCCTTGCTTCTAGCCCTATAAAAGTCTCAGTCTTTCCTCAGTTCTGGGCTCTCAGTACAGATCCACTTTTTTGGTGAGGTCTGAGAGTCTGAGTTTAAGCCCCAATAAAGGATCTTTGTTTTTGCATGCACTCCGGATTCCTTGGTGGACTTTGGGGCCTGTGATCTGGGCATTACATGTGGGGACTCGTCTGGGATCCCCAAAACCCCACTGAACCCCAGAGTGTGGGAGCCTCATCTGATTGGTAAGTATCTTGTGTCTCTGTTTGTTGCATGCTTCTGGTTTTGGGCCTGGTTCTGTATTCGCCTGTTGGTGACCTTGGCAGACACACTGGAGGGCCCCAGGCAGCAGGATGAGAAACATCCTGGACCCACCTGACAGGGATTAGATCCCATCTGTAAACACCTGACAGGGATTAGAGCCCATCTGTAAACTTGGGGGACAAAGCGGGTCACACCCGCAGAATGGTGGAGAGGCCATCGTCCTAATTTTGGGTTAAGGTGCCAGTTTTATTTGTCTCTCTGTGTGTGTGTCTTCTCTGATGTAAATGAAAGAAAATTAAACAACAAAATGGGTAATGAGATAAGTAAGCCTGATACTCCTTTGAGCTTTGTTTTAAAGAACTTTGACAAAACTTACCCCCCTTTACTAAGCAGGATTAGGGAGATAATGTTATCTTTTTCTTCCTAGTTGGCTGCCTTGAGAACACCCACTGTAGGAGGGAAATGCCTGCTGGGGATCTGGGAAATGACAAATTTTGGCATCCCAGAGCAGCTCCCACTCCACTTTCTTAGGCAGACCTGGCACTCCAAGCAATTGTACTTCCATGCTGAGGATGTAAGGTGAACTTTTTGAGAGCAGACTACTGGAAAGTAAAGAGACTGGTAAATGTGCCTAAGGTCCAACCGAACCAGAGGAGCTATTCCTGTAAGTAAAGGGATGGACTGAGGGACTCCCAGCAGCTGCCGAAGCCCCTTTTGCTTTGGGGAACTCCCACCTTCCTTCCCTGCACTGCAAGGATTGCTCCACCTTTGTCTACTTTGAGAAAAAGAAAACTAAATGCAGAAAAGTCACCACACAAGGACCCTTGATTTTATACTTCTGGTTCTCATTTGTGAGAGCATCTGGTCCCTTCGTGGGAACCTCTGTGACACAATTGGAGTAAGAGCCACGATTAAGTGGGAATTGGGAACTTAGAAAAAATTTCCCCTATCTAGTCTGTTTTAAAGGTTCGTGTCTGTCACCATAGTTTGGGGATCCTCTCTGTTAGTCTGTCATTGTGTTTTTTTTTTTTTTTTTTTTTTTTCTTTGTATCTGTTCCTGGCCCTTTAAGACATGGGCAATAATATACTGATCTTATAGATTGTTTCTTAGAAATGATCTTGACTAAATAAGTCACCTATAGATGTAAACGTGTCTAAAAAGATGATGTTTTTACTATCACAATCTGGCCTTTAAATGGTTTTCTAAAATATAGTACAATCTTGCAGTTGAAAGTTTATTTGTCAGAGATAAAATAATTAATAAGAAGTTTTAACAGTCAAAAATGAAGGTATCATAATTTTTATCTAGACCTGTCTGGTTACCAACTAAAAATTGGTTAAAATGCCTTGCACATGAGGTTTATGCTCAGAACCACAGTTTTTCTCCCACCCTTCCAGACCTCAACCAGGACTTGCATTAAAATGCAAATGGGGAAGCAAGCAAGCTTGTATGTATATATATGTGTATGTCCATATATCATGTACATAATATAAAGGTTGGCAAATAGAAAATGAGCACTCATTAAAAAATTTTATAAATGGAACCAAATACCTTTAATTCATGTGATTTAAAAAGGTTCAATTTAAATTGGGTAAACAAATGAAAACAAAGATACCTTTAAATTAAACTTAAATCACGAGTCTCTCTAAGTGGTCAAAGAACTAATGAAATATTGATGCCTTAATATCCCTTGGTTCTAGAACGTCTCTTCAACAAGGAAGAAATGGGTAATAGTGTTCAATACACTTGTCTCATATTTTGATAAAATAAGTAAAATAGATTTGACATGAGATTACTCATTTGTGAGTAACTTTGTTTGTTAAACATCTGATTAATTTACAAGGTTAAAATGCTGTTAAATATGCCATCAAGTAACTCCTTGAATCCCATTGCACAACATTATTGATTGTTTTCATAAATTGGTTAATTAAAAAAGAGGTTTTAAAGTTGCTTTGTCATCACTGAAAAAGGTTAAAGTTCCAACAGATATAATTCTATATACTTAAACTTTGTGTTCTCATGAAATGATTGAGAGATGTGTGTTATTCTATATACAAAGGGTTATAAAAGATTTCTATGTATACAAAGGCTCAAAAGTTTCAACTGTTTCAATTAAGAGTACTGTAAATAACAAAATATTTTTATTAATATGAGATAATTTGTCTAAATTCAAATTACTATAAAGATTGTTTCAAAAGGTGAACAGAAAAAGTGGGTAAATACATGAGAGAAAGAAATTAGAATGTTATAAATACAAAAACCATATTTAATAGGAGGTAAAGAAAATGTTTCAAGATAAGTAATTCTTTATATGATGAAGTAAATAAGAGGGTTTATGTAAGTGATATAAAAGGTCTGTGTAAGTTGGTTAAACAAGTATTTAAAACAATCAGGAAAAGCTATTTGAGGTTCTTTTTATTTTTTGAAGGTCAAATGTTAATGTGCTGATATAAACCAAGGTTTAATCTATGTGGTAAGGGATAAAGATGTCTTAAAACATTGATTTACCCATAACATTGTGTTTATTAAGTTTTGTTTTTTGAGCAAGTAATCTGAAAGAAATTAAAAATTATACAGCTGTGGTTAAACAACAACTATTATTTTGAAATATTGTAATGTTATGTCTTTAAGAGCTAAACTTGATTGATGAAAAAACATCAATGTAATTATGGTAGAGTAATACTCTTCTTTGTATATTAAATGTATTCATATCTTTCAGGTATACAAGCCTTAAGGTAGAAACTTTAAAAGAACATTATGTCAAGCTGGTGTTCTCCAAACTAGGGTTATATGGTAATTTTAGGCTTATAAAGATAACATTGGAGGTTTATTTATATCATTTAAAATGTGTTCTACAACTGGACCTGATATCAATAAGATATAAAGTTTTATGTTACTTTTTACACTGGTGTGCAATTTAAAGGTTTTTTTTAAGTTAATGAGAGCCTAATCTAAAGCATTTTCCTACTTTTACACAAAAAGTTAAAAGCTCTCAACCTTTCTTTAGTTTTAAATGTAATATATTGTGTTAGCTAATGTTCATGTAAATTTGAGCAACAATATATGTAAACACTGTAAAATTCTATTTAAAAAAGCAAAGTTCAGCTTCAGAACTAGAACACTTGACCTAAGGTTTATAAAGCCTTCTAAAATAAGGCTCTTCTTCCCACCTTACTAGATGCCAGAATGGCTCCAAAGTAGACCAAACTTCAATTCATTTCATGTTATGTTAAAAAAAACTGATTTTTGTTGTTAAGACTACTAGGATCTCAAACAGGGGTTATAGTATATAACTCAATCGAAATTCAAGATTGTTATTATACAACTAGGTTTTTACTCTTTTTAATTTTATTTTGTATTTTTCTTATAAACTGACTAAAGTTTGCCTGTTAATGTTTTGCAGCGGTATTGTTTCAAGAACACAACCTGAGTTAATTTAAACCATCACCTATAGCATTATAGGGAGCACAGACCCCAATAAATAAAAAGGATAAATGACTGTATGGTTATAAAGTTAAAGCCCAATGATCTTAATTTAAGACTGGTGAGACTGATTTGCCAGATGTTTAAAATCAAGACTTTAAGTTAAATTAAAAGGGACAAGAAAACCAATATTTGGCTCTTGCCCTCAGTCAGTCTGAATCCAGGAAATAGGGAACTTCTCTAAAGAGCTTTGCAACTCTGAGCCACATAGCCTCCTGATCAGGGAGGCTAATGAGGCCTATGAGAAGAGAAAGCCAATCAGTGCCTTTGCTATGAAAAGGAGGGTCCTTGGAGAAGAGAGACATCCCTGATGTTTCCGAGGGAAGCCACATGGTC
This sequence comes from Tamias sibiricus, assembly GCA_025594165.1. Lineage (NCBI taxonomy): Eukaryota > Metazoa > Chordata > Mammalia > Rodentia > Sciuridae > Tamias > Tamias sibiricus. Next base: position 39,031,294 of record CM046672.1, read on the forward strand.
AAGCAAGACCTGGACCCATCCTCATGGAAGGCACTAGCAGAACGAAGAAGCTACTCTCAAGTTCCCCCAAAGTGACTCACATGGAAATTCAGCTGACACTTAACAATATATAGAAACAAAAGTCAGTTTGACCTATTTCATCTTAAATACCTAGCAAAACAGTTTAAACCAAAACACCACCATTTTGGACATTTAAAAAATAATAATTAAATGTAACTTAAGATATACACTTGTGTTAGCCCCCAAAATTAATATGACAGGAGGCTACAAAAGGGATTCCTAGGCAGGAATGCCTGATAACTATAAAAAGAAACAGTTTAACTATTAAGTGACTGCCAAGTCAAAAGTTTTTAGTGAGTTTAAGGCCTACAGATCTTCCTAACCTACACAGATAGGCTTAATAGTCACTAGTATGATTATCTAGCCCTCAGTAAGAAATAAAGAGTTCTCTAATGGACACAGAGGTCATACCAGTAGAAAGATTTTGTAAGATCTGATGACATTAAATAGCTCAACTATATCTTATCGGAATAGACATCTGTAACATTAAATGTTGTGTTTACATTTCTGATAACTATATAGATGTTAAAGATTTATATTACCAAATAAAGACCTTGTTTACTCTGGCCTTATTAGGGAGAAAACTTTTCAGCCCTTACACCTCCTCGTGAGAAATTATTGACTGCCATCATCTTCATGGTATACATTGAAATATTCTAGATGCTGCAATGTTTATTCAGTACTCATAGTTTTTGTTTCTCTCATAGAAGCTCCTGTTCCTGATGACATTACAACCTGTTCTTTCCTAGGCTTCAATCTGACCTGACTTCTAAAACGGGAACTACAAACTGCTTGTTCCACACCGCCCCCCTTCAGCTCGAAGAAGCCAGATTTGGTCATCGTCCCTTGTCCTTACAGCAGTACGAAGTTCCTAAAATAGGAATCCCTGCCCTGACCCATTGGGTCATTCTTACCCACTAGAAGAGGGGGAAATGTAGAACCCTCCTTTTCAGCCCCAAGCCTCTTTTCAGTTTAACTGCTTCTTTTTGCTTCTGTAAAATTCTTGGCTTAAAAATAATAGAAGCCAAACCACTGTAACCCCATTTTGTTATCAGCTGCCTCAAACTGTTGAAAGTCTCCTGTCACAAGGCAAGAATAAGCCTGGGTATGATAAGCCAGCCCATGAACAATAAGATAAGGCAATGGCAGGGCCCTGCAATGAACAGTCAGCACATTCCATATCTCTGGAGATAGCTTCCACCAATGAAAACCTCCTTAGTCACACATGGGCTCCCCTGCCAATCAGGTGAACCCCCTCCCTCTCCTTGCTTCTAGCCCTATTAAAGATTCAGTCTTTTCTCAGTTCTGGGCTCTCAGTACAGATCCACTGTGTTGGTGAGGTCTGAGAGTCCAAGCTTAAGCTCCAATAAAGTCTCTTTGTTTTTGCATGCACTCTGGATTTCTTGGTGGTCTTTCGGGTCCATGATCTGGGCAATAAAACCATGCTATTTTTGTTACTATTGCTCTATAGTATAGTTTAAAGTCTGGTATTGTGATGCCCCCTGCTTCACTCTTCTTGCTAAGGATTGCTTTAGCTATTTTGGGTCTCCTATTTTTCCAGATGAATTTCATGACTGCTTTTTCTATTTCTATAAGGAAAGTCATTGGTATTTTGATTGGAATTGTGTTGAAACTGTATAATACTTTTGGTAATATAGTCATTTTGACAATATTGATTCTGCCTACCCAAGAACAAGGTAGATCTTTCCATCTTCTAAGGTCTTCCTTAATTTCTTTCTTTAGTGTTCTGTAGTATTTGTTATAGAGGTCTTTCATGTCTTTCATTAAGTTGATTCCCAAGTATTTTATTTTTCTTAATGCTATTGTAAATGGGGTTGTTTTCATTCATCATTTCCCTTTCAGAGGATTTGTCACTGATGTACAAAAATGCCTTTGGCTTATGGGTGTTGATTTTGTATTTGCTACTTTGCCGAATTCATTTACTAGTTCTAAAAGTTTTCTGGTGGAGTTTTTTGGGTCTTCTAGGTATAGAATCATATCATCAGCAAATAGTGATAGTTTGAGTTCTTCTTTTCCTATCTGAATCCCTTTAATTTTTTTCATCTGTCTAATTTCTCTGGCCAAAGTTTCAAGTATATTATGTTAAATAACAGTGGTGAAAGGGGGCATCCCTGTCTTGTTCCAGTTTTTAGAGGGAATGCTTTCAATTTTTCTCCATTTAAAATGATGCTAGCCTGGGGCTTCGCATAGATAGCTTTTATAATATTGAGGTACATTCCTGTTATCCCTAGTTTTTCTAGTGTTTTGAACATAAATGGGTGCTGCATTTTGTCGAATGCTTTTTCTGCATCTATTGAGAAGATTATATGGTTTTTATCTTTAAGACTATTGATGTGATGTATTATGTTTATTGATTTCCGTATGTTGAACCAACCTTGCATCCCTGGGATAAACCCCACTTGATCGTGCTGCACTATCTTTTTGATATGTTTTTGTATTCGATTTGCCAGAATTTTGTTGAGAATTTTAGCATCTATGTTCATTAAACATATTGGTCTGAAGTTTTCCTTTTTGGCTCTGTCTTTGCCTGGCTTTGGAATCAGCATAATATTGGCCTCATAGAATGAGTCTGGAAGAGCTCCCTCTTTTTCTATTTCCTGAAATAAATTGGAGAGATTTGGTATTAGTTCTTCTTTGGAGGTCTTGTAGAACTTGGCTGTGCATCCATCTGGTCCTGGGCTTTTTTTGTCTGGTACCTTTTTGATGGCATCTTCTATTTCTTCACTTGAAATTGATCTGTTTAAATTGTGGATAACCTCCAGATCCAGTTTGGGTAATTCATGTGACTTTAGGAATCTGTCAATGCCATCGATATTTTCTATTTAACTAGAGTATAAGTTTTCAAAATAATTTCTAATTATCTTCTGTATTTATGAGGTGTTTGTTGTGATGTTTCCTTTTTCATCACAGATGTTAGTGATGAGAGTTTTTTTGCTCCTTCTTTTTGTCAGCATTGCTATGGGTCTGTCAATTTTATTTAATTTTTCAAAGAACCAACTTTTAGTTTTGTCAATTCTTTGAATTGTTTCTTGAGTCTGAATTTCATTAATTTTAGCTCTGATTTTAATTATTTCCTGTCTTCTACTGCTTTTAGTGTTGATCTGTTCTTCTTTTACTAGGGCTTTGAGGTGTGACGTTACATCATTTATTTGTTGTTTTTTTCTTCTTTTAAGGAATGAACTCAATGCAATGAATTTTCCTCTGAATACTGCCTTCATAGTGTCCCCCTGTTCATTCAGTAGCATGTTGTTTAGTCTCCAGGTGTTGGAGTAACTTTTTTTATTTTTATTTTATCATTGATTTCTAATTTCATTCCATTATGATCTGATAGACTGCAGGGTAGTATTTCAACTGTTTTGTATTTGCTAAGAGTTGCTTTGTGGCATAGTATGTGGTCTATTTTAGAGAAGGAGCCATGTGCTACTGAGAAGAAGGTGTATTCATTCACTGAGGGATGAAATATTCTATATGTGTCCGTTAAGTCTAAGTTATTAATTGTATTAATGAGGTTTACGGTTTCTTAGCTTTTGATTGGATGATCTATCCAGTGGCAAAAGAGGTATGTTGAAGTCTCCTAGAATAATTGTGTTGTGGTCTATTTGACTCTTGAACTTGAGAAGGGTTTGTTTGATGAACGTAGGTGCTCCATTGTTTGGGGCATATAAATTTATAATTATTATATCTGATTGATGAATGGTTCCCTTAAGTAGTAAGAAATACCCATCTTTGTCCCTTTTGATTAGCTTTGGTTTGAAGTCTGCCTTATTTGATATGAGAATGGAAACCCCTGCTTGCTTCTATGGCCCATATGAGTGGTAAGCTTTTTCCTAGCCTTTCACCTTCAGTCTGATCAGATGTTTTTTTTCTGTGACGTGAGTTTCTTGGAGACAGCATATTGTTGGGTCTTTTCTTTTAATCCAGTCTGACAGTGTGTGTCTTTTGAATGGTGAGTTTAGGCCATTAACATTCAGGGTTAATATTGATACATGATTCATATTCCTGAGCATTTTTGTTTGTTTATGGTATTTAACTTGATTTGGTTTCTCCTCTGGTTAGTGTTTCCTTTAGTTTAATATTTCCCTTTGCTAATTTTCATTGTTATTTTTCTTTTCTTCTTCATGGAATATTTTGCCCAGGATGTTCTGAAGTGCAGGATTGTGAGTTGTGAAATCTTTTAACTTTTGTTTGTTGTGGAAGGCTTTTATTTCATCCTCAAATATGAACCTTAATTTTTTTTGGATATAATATTCTTGGTTGACATCCATTTTCTTTCAGAGCTTGAAATATATTGTTCCAGAATCTTATAGCTTTTAAGGTCTGGGTTGAAAAATCTGCACGTAATCTAATTGGTTTTCCCCTATATGTAATTGGATTCCTTTTTTTTCATGGCCTTTAACATTTTTTCCTTATTCTGTATTTGGGCATTTTCATTATAATGTGCCTTGGTGTGGATCTGTTGTGATTTTGTACATTTGGTGTTTGATAAGCCTCCTGAACTTGGTTTTCCCATTCATTCCTCATGTTTGGAAAATTTTATGCTATTATTTCATTGAACAAATTACTTATTCCTTTGGTTTGGAACTCTACTCCTTCCTCAATTCCAATAACTCTTAAATTTGGTCTTTTTAGGCTGTCCCATATTTCTTGAATGTTCTGATCATGATTTCTTACCATTTTCGCTGTGTGTTCTACATTCTTTTCCAGATTATATATTTTGTCTTCATTATCTGAGGTCCTATCTTCCAAGTAGTCTAATCGGTTGGTGACGCTTTCAATTGAACATTTAATTTGGTTTATTGCTTCCTTCATTTCCAGAATTTCTGTTTGGTTTCTTTTTAGAACCTCTATCTCCCTATTGAAGTAATCTTTTGGTTCTTGTACTTGTTTATGAAGTTCTTTGTCAAAATGATCTTTTACTACCTGTATTTGATCCCTCAAATCATTCTTGAGGTCATTAAACATTTGGATTATGTATCTCCTGAACTCTTTCTCTGACATTTGATCTGTGCTTGCCATAGGCTCTGCTAAGGAGGTATGTTGATTTGTTTGGGACACTGTCTTACCTTGTTTTTTCATATTGCTTGTGTGACTTCTCTTCTAGCGCTATGGAACCTTGACTTTTTCATTTTTACCTTAAAGCCTTATGATGCCCCTATAGTACAATGTTATCAGATCCCCATATAAAAACTTTACACTCTAAAACCAGACATTTTCCTATTCAGATATTCACCATTTGGTCACAATGTACAGAATTAGTGAATTCAGATATTGTCTCCAATAAACTCTTTAGAATGGGGTTTATAATTTCTAATATTGAACACCAAGGTGATGTGATTAGGAGGGAGGAGGTGAGAATATTGAGTTGTTATTTCTTAGGAAGTATGAAAGAGAAATCTATGGGTGTAGTTTGATAACAGCAGAAAGGAGAGGAAATGAATTGGAGTGAATTAGTTAGTGGGGAGACCGATTTGTATATAAACCAAACTTATGTATATGTTGAAGGAAAATAAAAACTGTCAAAGTAGTAGAAATTAGTGACAAAGAGAAGAAAGAGAAAGTGAGTCAAAAATAGAGAAGAAACTATATATAACACTTCTTTGATGTATTATTCAATTGCCCCAGTTCTCAAGTTCCTATTTCATGTATAAGACTTGTTTTTAACCTATGTTGATAGTGAAAGGGTGAGGCATAAAAAGAGAGATGAAAGATAAGGTAAGAAATAAAAAAGAAGAAAGGAAAAAATAATAGTAATAAAAATTAAAGAACTAAAAAATAACCAAACAAACCAGTAAAGAATAAATGAAAGAGAGCAAAAAAAAAAAAAAAAAAAAAAAAGCTCTTTCATGTGCACACACACCCCCACCCACACACACACACACACACACACACACACACAGAAAAGAAAACAAAAAAAAAGAAAACCCACAAAAACAAAAACCAAAACCAAAATGAAACACAACAACAACAACAAAAAACCCCCAAAACCAAAACCAAAACCAACCAACCAAACAAACAAAACCCCACAAAGTTGAATTCACAAATTAATCTCAGTCAAGATTCTTTAGGGGGAAGATTTTCTGGATCCTTTCACAATGACTGAATGCTGATGTTTGATACCAATTTTCTGGTTTCTCTTGTCCCCCTCCAGTCAAATTATCACAGAAACCACTCTGTCTATTGTAGAGGAGTTAAGGGTGGTATTAAAGTCTGAATACCTGTTTAGCTGAGTAAGTTGGGTCGATCGGTGTGTGGCGCTGGAAGAGGACATATCAAGTATGCATCAGCACTGTGTATTGCTCCACAGTTGCAGAGTCATGGGCCCATCACGCTGGATTCAGATATGATATGAGTTCCCACGCTGGCTGATTTTGGGCCAGCTAGATGTAGGCTGCCCTCAGGGTCTGCTCAAATTCCTCGGATACGTGCAGGGTTCCATTTCTCTCCTCTCCCCCCCTTTTCTCCATCTGCTGTAACCCCCTTTTAAAATGGCAGTGATCAATCACCCCGGGCGTTATGGCACCTCCCAGGACCCAACCAGTGTTCCTGACTGGGGTTCCTGTGTGTACGAACCCGCTGGGCGACTTGTGTGGAAACACGCTGTGCCACTCAGCTGTCCACGACTATTTTTCTGTTCTGTTAATGCTGCCGTTGTTTTTGTTCTTCCACGCCATTTCCTGCTGGCTCCACCACCAATATTTCTGCCTCTGTTTGTTTCCCTTGTGGGGTCCATGGAGTCTGCAGTTTGGAGACTCACCCTCACTGTAAGCTGCTGTCTCAGCACCCCAGAGAAACAGGAAGGCCTTTGCTCCCCCAGGGCTACAGTAAAACTGCTCCTAAGGCTGCTGTACTCTTACTACTGCACCTCCGTCTACTGACAAAAGCCCAATGCTGCCCTTCTCCAGTCTGCCATCGTCTTCTTCTCCTCTTCTTTTCATTAAATAATATTTTTTGTGGTACTTGGGTGCTCTACCACTGAGCTAAATTCCCCAGTCTCCCCGTCCCTGCTTCCCCTTTTTTTGATACAGGGTCTTGCTAATTTTCCAAGGTTGCCTCCCAACTTGTGATCCTCCTGCCCTCATCCCTGAGGTTTTTTTTCTGGTATTACAGGTGTATGACACCATATCCAAATTCCCTTTAATTTATTTACATATATATTTTTGGTATGGGGTATTGAATTCAGGGGTACTTGGCCACTGAACCACATCCACAGCCCTATTTTGTATTTTATTTAGAGACAGCGTCTCACTGAATTGCTTAGCACCTCATTATTGCTGGGGCTGGCTTTATACTCGTGATCCTTTTGCCTCAGCCTCCTGAGCTGCTGGGATTACAGGCCTTTGCCACTGTGCCCAGCCCCCTTTATTTTTGAGATCCCCCCCCTTTTTTTTTTTTTTTTTCCTTTTTTCTGTCTAGCTTCCACATATGAAAGAAAACATGGCTCTTGACTTTCCTATTCTGGCTTATCTTGCTTAATGTGATGTTATCCAGTTTCACTATTGGATTTATTTTGACTACTTGGTAAATGTTTCTACAGGGCAAAATAGCTGTATGCAGAAAGGCTGAGCCAAAGAATATAAACTTTAAAAATATTAATGGGTATAGCCAAATTGCTGTCCAGTGCTGCGTTTAGTTACAACTTATGTGTCTAGACTGACATCAATTTAATAAGGATAAAACATCATCTGATATGTAATGATGTTACATTGCATTTTAATAATTTTATGCCTTTATATGTGAGTGCTGTTTACCATAATTTCATTTAATTGGCTACTTTATTTCTTCTTTCTTCTCTGAGTGCATTTTCTTTTTGATTTATAAACATATTTAGTATTAAGCTTTCTATGTGCTTTATGAATTGCAAATAATTTACAATAATATTTAATAAATATATATGGCAGAAAAATATGACAAATAATGTTTAATAATAAATGATAATGCATTACTACTAATTTCATAATAATTCTAATTTTCAGTTTTTTTGAGGAAACTCCATACTTGTTTGTCATAATGGTTATTACTAATAAGTTATATTCCCAAGAACCAAGTATAAGAGTTCCCTTTTCTCCACATTCTTGCCAATACTTGTTCTCTCTCTCTCTCTCTCTCTCTCTCTCTCTCTTTTTGATACTAGCCATTCTAACAGGTATGATGTGGTATCTCATGGTTTTAATATGTATGTCTCTGATGGTTAGTACCATTGAACAGATTTTTATATACCTGTTAGCTGTTTGTATGTCTTCTTTGGAAAAAGGTTTGTTCAGGACCTTTGTGCCTTTTTGTTTTCTTGCTGTTGGGTTCACTGAGTACCTTATATATTTTGAATATTAACCTTTTATCAGATAAATGATTTGTAAGTATTCTCTGTCATTCTGTAGGTTCTCTAATTTGTTGATTTTTTCTTGATTATGCAGAAACTTTTTATTTTGATGTAATTTATTTTGTCTATATTTTGCTTTTGTTGCCTGTGGTTTGGAGTTCATGTCCAAAAACATCATCAGCCAAACCAATGTCTTGTGAGCTTTCCCCTTGTTTTCTCTAGTTGCTTTATTTTATAGTTTCTGGTCTGCTATGGTTTGTATGTACCCTCCACAACCAAAGTTCATGTGTTGGAAACTTACTCTCTAATGCAAGTTTTAATGTGGCCTTTAAAAGGTGATTAGGCCATGAGGACTCTGCCTTCATAAATGAATTAATGCTATTAATTTGGGGAATGAGTTAGTCATGAAAGTAGGGTTTTTGGCTTTATTTTTCTGTCTCTGTCTGTCTCTGTTTCTCTATCTCAAACATCTTTTAGTAACTTTTGTCATGTGATGGTATAGCAAGAAGGCTCTCACCAAATGTAACCACTTGATTTTTAGACTTCCCAGCCTCTAGAACTTGTAGCCAAATAAACTTCTATCATTTATGATTTACCCAGTCTTCAGTAGTCTGTTATATCATTAGAAAATAATTTCTTACATTTAAGTCTTTAAGCATTTTGAATTGGTTTTTTTGATATGGTATGAGATAAGGATCCAATCTTATTATTTTGCATGAGAGTGGCAGTTGACCCAATATCACTTATTGAAGATACTGTCCTTTCCAATGTTGTATGTTCTTGGTGGCTTTGTTAAAAATAGATTGTAGATGAGTGAGTTTATTTATGGGATCTCTAGTCTGTTCCATTGGTTTATGTGCCTATTTTTAGGCAGTACGATGAAGTTTTGCTTATTATATTTGTAGTATATTTTGAAGTTAAGTATTATGATCTTTCTAGCTTTTCTCTTGTTCAAAATTACTTTGGTTACTTGAGAGCCTTTTTGGTTTCATACACATTTCAGAAGTTTTTATATTTTTGTGAAAATGTCATTGAATTTTTAAAAATATTTATTTATTTGCTTTAGTTGTACACAATGCGTTTATTTGTATGTGGTGCTGAGGATCAAATCCTGGTTGTGCAAGTGCTGGGCGAATGCTCTACCGCTGAGCCACAACCCCAGCCCCTCATTGAAATTTTTATAGGAATTGCATTTAATGTGTATAATACTTTGGGTATTAAGGATTTAGAGAAAATTTATTCTTCCAGTCCATGAACATGGGATATCTTTCCATTTATTTGTGTCTTCAATGTCTTTTAATGCTTTGTAATTTTTAGCGTATTAGTCTTTTTTTTTTTTTTTTTTTTTTTCCTTTTGGGTACCAGGATTAAACTCAGGCGCACTCAACCACTGAGCCACATCCCCAGCCCTACTTTGTATTTTATTTAGAGAGAGGGTCTCACTGAGTTGCTTAGTGCTTCACTTTTGCTGAGGCTGGCTTTGAACTTGCAATCCTCCTGCCTCAGCCTTCTGAGCTGCTAAGAGTACAGGCCTGTACCACTCCACCTGGCTGTGTATGGGTCTTTTACATTCTTGGTTAAATCTATTCCTAAGTTTTTTTTTAAAAAAATTTATTTACTGTAAGTGGGATTGTTTTCTTTTTTGGATAATTCATTGTTAGTGTATAGATATGCTGCTTATTTTTGTGTGTTCATTTTTTTTAACTTGCAACTTTACTGAACTTGTTTATTAGTTCTAGTTCAGTTTTTTTTTTTTTTTCCTTTTCCCCCTGAATCTTTAGGGATTTTCATGTAAAAGATTATGTCATCGTCAACAACAACATTTGAGACATTTTAACTTCTTTTCCAATTTGAATGCCTTCCCTTTCTTTCTCTTGCCTAATTGCTCTAACTAGGACTTTTAATACCAGGTTGAATACAAATGATTAGAGTGAGTATCCTGGTCTTGTTACTGATTTTAGAGGAAGAGATTTCAGCTTTTCACTGTTCAGTGTGATGTTACCTATGAGTTAGTCATATATTGCTTTTATTATGTTGAGGTGTGTTCCTTCAACATGTAATTTGTTAACTATTTTTTTGATCATGAGAGAATTTGGGGTTTTGTCAAATGCTTTTCCTGTATATATTGAGATGGTCATATGGTTTTTGTCCTTCGTTCTGTTAATGTAGTGTATCTCATTTATAGATTTGCATTTTTAAGATAAATTCCCTTTGATCATGGTGAATTACTATTTTTTTTCCCTTTATCATTTCCCTTTTAATGCATTGCCAAATTTGTTTTGCTAATAATTTGTTGAGGACTTTTGCACTATATTCATTAGGATATTCCCCTGTAGTTTTCTTTTCCTGTGGTATCACTCTCTGATTTTGGTATCAGGGCAATTCTGGTTTCATAAAATATTTTTGGAAGCTTTTTCTCCTCTTCAATTCTTTGAGTTTGAGAAAGGTTATGTGTTACTCACTTTACTGTCACTCTGGCAAAATACTGAAGATAAATCAACTTATAAGGGTAAAGAGTTATTTTGGCTCATGGATTCAGAAGTTTCAGTCCAATTGCTTGCCTCTATTGCTTTGGGCCTGTGGTGAGGCAGAACATCATTGTAAGAAGCATGTGACAGAGCAAATTTGCTCACCTCAAGGATGTTGGGTAACAAAGAGAGAGAGAGGAAGGGGCCAGGATCCTAATATCCCCTTTAAGAGCACACCCAATGACTAACTTACTTCCAGTAGGCCCCACCTGCTATACCCCAGTGGTGTCACAGGCTGGGGACCAAGACTTTAGCATATGGACCTTTTGGGGACATATATGATCCAAACCATAGTAGATTTTATTATTAGTTCTTTCAATATTCAGTAGAATTCTGCAGTGAAGTCTGTTTTTTTTTTTTTTTTTTTTTTTAACTTTTCTTTGATGGGAGACTTTTTAAAATTTCTGATTCAATATTGTAACTCATTATTGATCTGTTAAGATTTTGTACTTTTTCATGATTCAATCTTGATAGATTGATTTTTTTAGGAGTGTATCCATTTATTTTAGGTTGTCCAATTTGTTGGCATACAGTTGTTCATAATAGACTCTTTTGATCCTTTGTATTTCTTTTGTGTCTCTTATAATGTCTCTTCTTTTATCATTTTATTTGTTTTGAGTCTTCTCTCTTTTTTTTTTTTCTTAGTCTAGATAAAGGTTTACTGACTTTATTTTCCCTCAAAAAGTTCTTGTTTTTTTTTTTTTTTTTTTTTTTTTTTTTTGGTCTTTTCTGTTGTTTTTCTAGTCTCTAGTTCATTTATATCTACTCTGAGCTTTTAAATTTTCTTTCTTCTCACTTTCGGCTTCGTTTTTGTTTTCTCAGTCTTTGAGGTTTGACCTTAGTTTGTTGTTTGAGAGCATTCTTCTTTTTTGTCACAGGCATTTATTACTATAAAAATCCCCCCTTGTATCTGCTTTTGCAGCATCCTTTGACACATTTTCATTTGTTTCAAGTTTAAATTTTTTTTCCTTTTGATTTCTTCTTTGGCCCATTACTTGTTTAGGAATGTGTTAATTTCCACTGTTTGTGAATTTCCCAATTTTACTCTTTTAGTTTCATACTATTGTTGTCAGAAAAGACACTTGAAATGATTTCAGTTTTCTTAATTTTTTTTTCTTTTTGGTACCGGGAATTAAACTCAGGGGCACTTGACCACTTGGCCACATCCCTAGACCTTTTTTGTATTTTATTATAGACAGGGTCTCACTAAGTGCTAAGTGCCTTGCCATTGCTGAGGCTGGCTTTGAACTCGTGATCCTCCTGCCTCAGCCTCCCAAGTGCTGGGATTACAGGTGTGCACCACCACGCCCAGCTCCCAGCCCTTTCTTGTATTTTATTATAGACAGGGTCTCACTGAGTTGCTAAGTGCCTCACCATCACTGAGGCGGGCTTTGAACTCGCGATCCTCCTGCCTCAGCCTCCCAAGTGCTGGGATTACAGGCATGCGCCACCAAGCCCGACAGTTTTCTTAAATTTTATAAGACTTCTTTTGTGGCTAAACACATGATCTCTCATGGAGAATGTTTTGTGTGTGCTTGAGAAGAATGTGTATTCTGTTGCAGTTGAATGTAATGTTCTGTCTGTTAGGTCCATTTGGTTTAATATTGTTCAAGTCCAATGTTTCCTTATTAATTTTCTATCTGGATGTTTTGTCCATTATTGAAAGTGAGGTATTATAGTCCCCTGTTGCTGCACATTATTATCTATCTCTCTTTTCAGATCTAGTAATATTTGCTTTATACAGGTTTTATGTTCTGGTGTTGAGGGCATGTAGGTTTATAATTTTTACATCCTCTTGATGAATTGATCCCTTTATCATTACAGAATAATTTTGTGTCATTTTACAGTTTTTAATTCAAAGTTCACTTAAGTCTGATTTAGATATAGCTATCCCTCTTCTCTTTTGGTTTCCATTTGCATGGCAATAACTTTTTTCATCCTTATACTTTCAAGCTATGTTTGTCCATTAAGGTGAAGTGAGTCTCTGGTAGCCTGTATGTAGTTGCACCTTGTGTGTGTGTGTGTGTGTGTTTTATGCATTCAGCCACTCTGTGTCTTTTGATTAAAGAATTTAATCCATTTACATCAAGTAATTTTTAATTGGCAAAAACTAACTAGTGCCACTTTTTAATTTTTTTCTGATTGTTTCATTGATCCTTTGTTCCTTTCTTGTTGTCTCCTTTTGTGATTAAATTATTTTCTCTAGTGATATACTTTGGTCCCTTTCTTATGATCTTTTGTGTTCTACTACAGGGTTTTTTTCTTTGTGGTTTCCATGATGATAACATACAACACCTTATAGGCATAATAGACTACTTTAAGCTGGTAACAACTTTGTCACATAAAATATTCTTTACCATGTGGTTTTTGATATCACACTTTATCATTTTTATATTGTATATCCCTTAATGGGTATGGACCACTGCAAGGCTGATCTAGAAATCAAGGCTTTCAGGCAAGCTGGAGCCTTGGTATGTGAGATCTAGCTTCGACACCAGAATAAGCCAGAAGTCTTAGTCCACTGATCCTGAGGTTTAGGGCAATAGGGGCATGGTTAGTACCGGGTTCTACTGAGACAGGACTGGTTTTGTGGTTTGAGTCAACATCACTTTCCTCTTATCCCTCCCAGTGGAATGTATTTTTTTTCTATCCTGTGCTGTCTGGGGTTGGTAATGATAGATGGGCTACCCTACCCCCCCCCCCCCCCCGAGTTTTCCACATTCTGAGAGAAGCAACCTTGTTTCATTCTTGGCAGGATGTTTTCTTCCCCTGACAGGATGTTTTTTCCCCCAGGCAGGATGTTTATTCCCTGGGCAGGATGTTTCTTTTCCCTGGGCAAGAGCCAATAGGCTTAAAGGTCACCCTGTTCTATGGGCAAAGAGCCAATGGCATTGGGGTTGCTCTGGTGCACCTCCCACCAGAAATCCCTATATAGGGCCCTGTTTGAGAGACACACAGACAGAGACACACGGACACACACATTTGTTCTTCACTGCTGAGAGGAGGAAGCCACTCAGACACATCAGCTCAACCCTGCAGAGAGGAGGAAGCCACTGCAACAGCTCCAGACCCACCGCCTCCAACCGACGGCAGCCGCCCCAGCCGACAGCTCCAGCCTCCAGCCAGACAGCAGCTGCTTTAGCTGATAGCTCCAGAGATCCTAGCTGGTGCAACCAAGAACCCACCTTCTGTTCAGAGCTTGCACACTCCCTTCTCCCTGACTCCCCTCTCCCACCAGAGCTTGCACACTCCCTTCTCCCTGACTCCCCTCTTCCAGCACCTCTTCGACCTTCAACCAGAGCACCTCTTCTCCGGTTTTGCTACCAGCCACGAAGGCTGTTGAATAAATCTCTTGGCTGCACAGCTGTCCCCGGTGTGATGTTTTGCCCTTCAGGTAATGCAATATTTTCCTTCTTACTCTCTTCAATGTGCCATTCATTATTTCTGTTTAACCTAGGTGCTATGATCTTTCATATGGTAGTCTTCTTCTTTTCTTTTTTTTCTTTCTTGGCAGTGCTGGGAATCAAACCCTGGGCCTTACATATTCAAGGCAGGCACTCTTCCACTAAGCCACACTCCCAGGCCTCTCATCAGATGGACTTCATGGTGTTTGATCTAAATGTCTAATCTCCCCTGAACTCTCCAGCATGAAGCAGAGAACCCAGCAACAAGGACATTATTTCTCAGAAAGAACACCTGAATTCAGATTCTCAATGTGTCATTGTAAGGAACAGTAATGATTATGTAAAGCACTATGGAATATAAACCAGGATAATTACTACTAACATCATCACTACCTCCACCATGAATTTTCAATCACAATACACAGTATGCAAAAACTGTAAATGAACTCTGGTTTTTAGTTAAGTTCAGATTTTGCCTCATATAACACTTCATCTATTTACCTCCAGATAAACTAATTTTCTTATGATGAAATACAGAAGTTTCAGGGTTCAAAGTCAGTGAGTTCTCCTCCTTTGTCTTCTTCTACTGGAAAGAAGATCTCAGATACACCAGGGTGGGGGCTAGAGACAGGGCTATGTTCCCATTTGAATCTGTCTGACATCCATATGTCCCCTTCAGATTCAGGAGCCCTCTCATGGTCATTTCTGAACTGATTTTGGGTGTAGAATACTTGCTGATTCTTTTTGCCACTTTGGTGGGGATGGGGGACTCTCACACGCCCTTTGGTAGCTACACAAAAAGGAACACCACTCATTTGCTGCCAATGCCAAGTATTAATGCACTAACCTGGACCCAATATGCTTTGGTCTTTCCAAACCCATCTGTGAAGTGAGCTTAGTGCTCAGTGCTTAGTGCTCAGTGGCTTTTTCCCCCATTTTGGAAACCCATAGGGATGTTTTCTGTTGTGACAATGATTTGAATACATTATTGGCATTTAGGAACAAACACCCATGAATATTAAACATTCTTCAGTGTCCTACACAATGAAGAATCGTCCCACTCAAATACCCTGATGATCCTGATGAGATTTACAGGGGAGGGGGGTGTCTTACAGCTGTGTGGAGACAAGAATAAAGGGAGAACAAGAGTTGTAGTAGGGATGTCATGAGGACAGCTTGGAGTTGCCTAGGTGGGAAAAGATGATGCCAAGAACAGGAGCCTCAAAGATGGAGAACAGCGGGAAAGTGGGCCAATACAAATAGACATTGTCAACTGACCATGTAGTGTTCTTGTTAAGGAAGATGAAGGCCCCAAGTCTTCAACACCACTCCTGGTAGCCATTTGTAATGGATTTCAGTTAGTATTTAAATTGAGCCTGTTTGAAAAATACCTGATTCATATAGTCATTCAGAGATGGAGCAAAGAGGGTACAAAGAGAAAAAATGGGAAATAAGTCTGGAAAAGACTGAGTTATTGAATGACTTATTATTCATTCAGAACTTAGCTTCCTAAATATAAAAGACAGCATCCCCTCTCTCTTTTAGGAAAGAAGATCACCAGATAGCCATCTCTGTCCTCATCCCACCAAGGCCTCACAGCTATAATTTGAGAGATCTCCACAGTTTATTTTTTTAAACCCCTAAATATTTACCTATCACTCAGAAAATTATCTGTCATACACGATTAGGTTAATTTGGTATAATATTCATCTGAAATGTGAACACTTTATAAATAATGAAAGCTAACATATGGAGCAGGTGTTCTTGCTCTGGGAAACAGTGGCTTAAGACATGAGTTCTGCACACAAGTCTCCTCATGCCTCTCTCAGGAAAAAAAAAAAAAAAAAAAAAAAAAAAAAAAAAAAAGTAGCTTGGTTAAGAAAGATCTCACAGAGCCCAGATCTTGGAAGAGCCACCAGAATTACTTATTGGGATCTTACAACCCTGAGTTCAATTCCCACTACCACAAAACACAATGAAACAAAGAATACCAAAACCAAAACCAAAACCAAAAACAAAACCAAACAGAACTTCTGAAGAATAGTGAAGGCAGGAATAGAATGAGGGGGAAATGAGGAGGTGATGGTTAAAGGGTACAAAGTTTCAGTTATACCAGGTAATTAAGTTTTGGAGATCTGCTGTACGGCAGAGTACCCCTAGCTAACAATAGTGTGGAGTATGTTTACAACTTTCTAAGAGGGTGAATCTTATGTTAAATGTTCTTACCAACACTCCCACTACCAAAACAAACAATAACAGAACCCAACAATAATAGTAATGAAGGGGTGGGAAGAAACTTTGGGAGATGATGGATATGTTTATGGCCTTAATGACTGTGATGTTTTCACAGGTATATGCTTCTGTACAAACTCACGGAGATATATGTATTAAATGTGTGTGGAGATATATGTATTAAATGTGAGTCGCTTCTTATATGTCAAGAATATCTCCATAAAGTGTTTTTTTTTTTTTTTAAAGGAAAGAATAGTTCAGCCACTGACCTAGCTATAAGATGCTTGTCACCATACAGAAACAGGATCTTTGAGGTGATCTACTGGTTAGCTGTTAACTCTTTAGCTGCTGGGTGGTGGCACAGCCTGACAGGTTCTGGGGCAGGTCAGGGTGCCAATGTGGTGGTGATGGGGTCATTTGGAGAGTTTGGGTTAATGATTATTTTTCAGTTTATGGAAAGATTTCACTATTTTAACAATATCTGCAGCTGAGCTGGTAAATACCAAATAACCACCAGACTTACCTGAAGAGTACTTTTACTATTTGGTTTTGATATTTTAAAAATACTAATTAATTGCCAATATTCAAGAAGAAGATTTGTTTGTTTATAAATCTGGATAGATAGCTTCACTTGAAAAAAAGTCTGGCCACACTGAAACTTAACTTTTACTTGGCAGTAATGATTTATGACTGAGAAGTGGTTATTCCCTTGGACCTAGCAAGTATTTGCCAGGCTATTTGGATTTGGGAATTCTGGTTAATAAGATCCTTCCCAGTTCTAAAATCTGATGTCTTTTTGATTGTTTTGATCTTCAAGTTCATTCCTGAATGAGGTGAAATAGACAGGCAGGTATAAGCTGTATTAAAAAAAAAAAAAAAAAAAAAAAAAAAACGGGACCCTGTAAGGAGTTAGTGGTTTTAAGGTGAGATTTGAAGCCTATTAAAGTCAATGACATCTCTTTAAACTGTAAATTACCCCTTGTCAGGAGCTGGGTAAAGCAGGCCTTTGGTGTGGATTGAACCTAAGAATGTTTCATTAAAATCTCTGCATAGCTAGCAGTGGGAGGTGATGTGCTAACTTGATATAGACTTTTTTTCCTGGAGGTGACATGCTTGTCCTTTATGAGACAAAATATATCTACAACTCTCCTTGCTTTCACCTTCAATTATAGGACTGGCTTGTTGATTTGGCTTTAATTCTGAATTACCTCCTTGAGACTGTGTGCTGGCCGAGGTCAGTCCTTCCTGAAATCTTGTTAAGCATCTGTCACAGGGATGACAATCTTGGAGGCTCTCACTAAAGAATGAGTCAGATCTCTACCTTTGGAGTCTGACCTTTTGCATGGCAGCTTTTCCTGAAGAGCCTGGATTTCCAACTCTTTTCTCATTTTCCCCTAGTGAAAAACAGGGCTCACAGAATGTGACTTACCCCAAGAATCAGAGATATCTTGATGACTCAGCTCAGTGAAGAATGGACTATGCATTTTACACAGTCTTTAACAACAATAACAACATGATAATAGTAATTAATACTGCCTTGATTTTCCCCCCTCAATCATTTCTGAGCTCCTATTTACAGAGACTTTGAACAGAAGAGAGGCTTAAAAGTCTCATGAAAGAGACTATCAGTCTGGGATCCTCAGAAACAAATCTTGAAACAAGTATTCAAGTGCAAACAGTATTTGGGAGGTGCAGGAAACACAGTAGAGAAATGAAGAAGTGATACGTGAAGGAAAAATAGTCAATTAAATGTGCTTTAGATACCACAGTGAACCACTGTAGCTTAAATTGATGGTAAACTGAAAACTATGTACCTTGGGTGTATTTCTCCCAATGGCAAACATCCATCAGCTCCAGAAGGTTGATGGTTGAGTGCCACTGACAGAGGCTGTTAATTCCTTAACATTTATATCCTGGAGGACAATCACCCTCCAGGATTCCAGGGAAAGCTCTCAGGAACAGAGATTCAGAAATGGACTATGCTTCCTAAAAAGAGTCTTGGGGGATGTAGATGGGACACTGACAATGTGACAATAATGTTGGTTTGTTATGACTCAGCTCAGTGAAGAGTGGACTATGTATTTTACACAGTCTTTAACAACATTAACAACATGATAATAGTAATTAATATTTGGTTAATTCTATTAACCAAATATTAGCCCAGAATAACTCATAAAATGAAAACTGTGAGTTTTCCAAGGAAAGATACATTTAGTAGGGGGATTTATCCTGGCCATATTTATCCAGCTTACAAGATATTTTAAAATTCCATGAAATTGAGTGAATTGTTACTCAGAGTCAAGACTTGAGTCCAGGGTCCTCAGCTGGATCATGGCACTCAGTCTACTCCTCCACTTTACTCAAATACAGACTCATCTTTTCTTGGCAATACGCAAAGTGAAACTGCAGGCAGATGTGGCCAGAGAGAATTAACAGCAATGTAGGCACACCCCAAGGAAAGCCTTCCTTCATCAGTGTACAAAAGAAGCTGCCATCTTTGGATTTGTATATTTTAATGGTGGCTCTGACTATTCCAAGAGTGGAGAGGAGCTAGAGTATCCCAGAGGGAGAAGAAATTGTCTTTTGTGTTTTTCTGCATTTTCATTAACTCTTAGAACAGACCACCAGCCTCCAAATATCCAGGAAGGTAATAAAAGTGTCTGGTTCCATTTCCAAGGATTGCTGATTTTTATTTCATGAGCTGGGCACAATTTTTCACAACCAATTATGCATCAGGCTATTATATAACCATCTGCAACAAAAATATCCAGTAACAATGCATCCAAAAAATTATAATGCCAGAGAATTAGAACCAAATGGAATTTCATGTGAAAATAAATTCTTTTTCTGACATGGGCATCTCAGGAGGGCTAAAATATGGTTTTGGAAGCTTCCTCAAACAGGATGGTTTAGTGGACATAAAGGAGATAATTCCGTATTTTTTTTCCTGGATAAACAATGAGCAGTTAAAAGTTAATTAGGGATTTGAACCCTTGGGAAGAACAGCGTAGAGATAACCAAGGTCATTCATGCCTGTGTTTGTCTAGGAATAGATGAACAGATACTAGCTTAGTTGTGCTAATGCTGTATTGCTGATAAATCAGCAAGTGTTTACTGAGAGTCTAACTTTCCTCTAAGACCATTGTATTATTTTTACCCACGGTGGTACTGAGAACTTTAAATTTTGATCATATGCTCTAAATTTCAATGAATTGAGAAATAGGAAATTATGACTAATCTTTGAAGGAGCTGAATACTTCATTTAGATGTATGTTTTCTAAAGCATGCCTGCGATGGGCCTGAGAAGACCTAGGATTGATATTGGCTTCCCCAGTGATAGTAAATTCACTTCTTTTAATAATCTCAGAGTTTTATTTCTGCCTCCCCATTTTCTTCCCTTCTCTTTTCCTCCTTCCCTTCCATATCCACTAAGCATCTGCTATGAGCCAAATATTGAGCACTGGAACACAATGATGTATCCCTTCTTTGTAAAACTTCTTCAGCCCAGTGGGGGAGAGACAAGTATATGCAAGGAAAATTCTGACACACATGTTAAGTGCTGTGAAAGGAGGAAGATTGTGAGATGGCAAGATAATGGAAGCAAAGGCTGTGTGGCATTTTGTGAAGCTCTGGTTGTGGCATGGAGAATGAACTGCAGGGTGAAAGGTGAAGCTAGAGAGCCTGAGACAGCAATCCAGATGCGAGAAGATGGTATAGCCATGGAGATGGAAAGAAAAGAGACATCAGAGAGAAGTTGAGGGGTCTTATTGGATCTGTTTTCTTATTCTTTCTTTCTTTCTTTTTTTTTTTTTTTTTTTTGGTGCTGACGTATGCTAGGTGAGAGTTCTATCCAAAGCAGATTAGGGTCAGAAGGAAAGACGATGGGTTAAGTTCTGAGAGTACCTGAGTTCTGGCTTTTCAAAACGTTATGGAAGTCACTTAACTGCTAGGAACTTCAGTTTCCTTATCTACAAAGTGTAAATAGTAATAACACTTACATCGTAGGGGCTTTTGTAAGGATTATATTTTCCTGTGTATGAGAATGTGGTGCAGACTGGCATTACCCTCCAGGTGTGAAGAGTTAATTTTATTAATGTATGATTTCTACTCTCTTCCAGTGCAAGAGAATAATCAGAAGACTGTAATTTGAGTACAATTTGACCTTGCTAGCAGTTGGGGAGCACAAGGGTAAAGACAGTCACCATTTTGAGGGTGAGTTCACTCACTAGCACCACATAGCCTCCATCTGCACAAGGGATGCTCTAGCAATGTAAGGGCAAAGTGTGTTATATTGAACTCACAATTTATTAAAATTGCAGTTTGGCAACATTTAAAGGTAGGAAGAGTTCAGGTAAAATCTTTCATATTTGAATCTTCATTTCATATTTGAGTCTTCATTCCCACATGAGAAACAATGACCCGTGTCACCGAGTAAAGGCTGCTCATGTAGGTGGGTGGGAGCCTCCAATGCAACCCTGTGTCTACCACTGTCTCCTGCTCCTGGCGCCTGTCTTCATTGTGCTCCTGCTGTTGGTTTTCTCACTCCTGACCCCTTTACTCATCCATGTTCCCTTTCTGGCTCTGCGTGCTTTTGGATGAGTGACCCTCTAAATATATGGTCTTCTCTATGGTCACAATTATCTTTAAATTTCTGCTATTCTGTCTCTAAAAACCCTACAGCTGGCCTCTAACAGACTTGGAGTCTCTTCCACGATGGATTCTCTACCATGTTTCTGGAGTGAGTGGCCGGTTTCTGCTAGTGTTTCATCAAAATCCACCTGTTCCACTTATTTAGGTGGCTAGTTTGAAGCATGGGATAGAGAGGAATAAACTAGACATGTCTTTCAGTTAGGTTTTTATTCCTCCCAATCCCAATAGCTCTAAATCAACCTGGCTTTGGCTGAAGAGGGAATTTATTGAGCTACATGATGACACCCCCCCCAAAAAAAAAACCCACAAAACAAAACAAACAAACAAACAAACAAACAAACAAACAAACTAGAGTGTGGTAAACTCTTGGTCCAGTGGCTTAAAAATGTTACCACACTCAATTTCTTTATGGTTTGTGGATATTCTCTTCCATTTTTACTACAAGATAAAATTCCACTGGGACATGATAGCTTCCAGCATCTCAAATTCCTCATCGTTTCAGGTTCAAGTCAGGTAGAAGAAAGAGCATGCTTCTCTCCTCATGGGCCCACTAAAATCTCATTGCCTCTCTATCTGAGTGAATCAGGCTTGTCCTTTAGCCAATTTCAGTAACCAGGGGAATATGACTTATTGGCTCGTCAGTCCTGTATCCTGTGTCCTATCCTGCAGCCAAGGGTAGGGTCAATTCTTCTTGAAGTTCATGGATGGCGTGTGTGTGGGGTAGATGATTTCCTACAGGAAATAAGGGCAGAGTTATCCAAGGAAGGGAGAATGGCTGCTGTGTATCAAAAACATATTCTCCACTGATTATGGGTCTTTTACTTACAAAAAATTATCAAGAGATGATAAGTGTTTAGAACCACTGTCTTTAAGGGTTAGGGGTTCATAATGTCAAGAACAAGCTTCTATTGTCTACTAAACTTGCAAGAAGGATTATTTTCAGCAAAGGATAAAAGCAGAAAATAAGAGTAGCTGACAATCCGCATGTGTTTGGCTCAGTCTCTCCCTCTATGCAGGTTAAACTTCAATCCTTCCAGACACATGAGCCCAGGGGATATAACACTGGACTCTAGAGAAAGATGCTGCCATAAAGACTGCTATTTTGCATCTGACATAAAGACACTGCATTTTGCATAAAGACATTTCTTACCATAAAGCCCTTTATGGTAAGAAATGCAGAGTACAAAATCTTCCAGGAACATAAAAATAGGAGTTTGGCTCTGTCACTTATAGAGTCCCAGCATCAGGGAGGACCTTGAAGGTCCTTGGTTGAACCACTTCTTAATGCAAAAATCCCTCAAGAATCCCTTCCCTTCTATCAGTGCCAAGCATTGGCCTGATTATGTCAATGATGGTCACGTACACAACTGTGATCTGTCTCATATGCAGTCATAGAGACCAGGAATAGAGAGCATTTTGAGAACAATGGCAAATGCTTCCAAGAATATATGATGATTATATTTAGAAATGTAGAGGACTCTAGTGCCCTTGGTAAGAGTTTTTGTGGTTGAGTCATGGGGATGAAGCTAGTTCAGAGATCAAGGAAAGAATTCAGTGGGAGGAGGAGGATGTAGATAACTAAAATTCTTCTGAAGGCAGACTGAAAAAAAGAGGGGAAGGGTAGACTAGATCCTGAAGAGGCATGTGAGGTGTATGGAGTTTCTTTCTCCAAAGGTTTAAGATACTAGAATGTTTTTGCAATTTTTTTTGGATATGCACGAAGAAGGAGGAGTGATGAAGATACAGGCGAGGCCAAGAAAAACAGTCAGTGGGGCCCTCAGAAGGCTAAGGGGTTGAGGTCTATAACACAGTCAGAGGACTGGGTCTTTCACATCCATAGAGAAAGACTCCTTCCTCAATTGTAAGAGGAAAGAAAGAGGAGAGGCACTAGGGCGGCAAGATTTATAGATTTAGTAGATGGAAAATGAGAGCGTTGCCATTTAATGGCTTCAATTTTTTTCCTGAGAATTACATCTTTCTCTAGAGTCCAGTGTTATTTCCCCTGGGCTCATGTGTCTGGAAGGATTGAAGTTTAGCCTGCATAGAGAGAGAGAGAGAGACTGAACCGAACACATGCAGATTGTCAGCTACTCTTATTTTCTACTTTTATCCTTTGCTGAAAATAATCCTTCTTGCAAGTGTAGCAGACAAAAGAACTTGTTCTTGAGAAAGAAAGAAGCATGTTCAAAGCACAGTACTCTCATGTCATATGATGAATAGGCTGACAGCACTTGGGGTGTTTTACATTGTGAATTGAACTGTGAGTGCAATGTCTAGCATCCAAGGTCTTGGCAAAAGAATTCTTGCTGCATTAGTTTCCTTGAGTGAAATTTGCAAAAATCCTTAAACAAATTCATCTAAAGCAACTACCAAACCTAAGACCCAAGTCAAGCATATCTGGTCTGTATTGGAAGACCTCCCATGCTAGTCACAGCTTAATGTGATCACACAGAGCAGCTGAAAAATGAAATAGCCCAGCCAAATTAAAAAGTGATTCCTACTAATGTTAAGGCTGATCTTAAATCCTTAGCGATTCAAACACCTAACCTGAACTCAAATTCTGTTGGATGCTATAAGTAGAAAGAAAATTAAGATAAGTTTTGTGTTTGTTTCTTGGCTTTATGGTAAGAAATACAGAGTACAAAAGCTTCCAGGAATGGAAAAATAGGAGTTTGGCTCTGTCAATTATAGAGTCCCAACATCAGGGGGACTTTGGAGGTCCTTGGTTGAACCATTTCTTGATGCAAGAATCCCTCAAGAATCCCTTTCCTTTTATCAGTGCCAAGCATTGGCCTGATTACATCAGTGATGGGCATTCACACAACTGTGATCTGTCTCATATTATTAAAGAGTTCTGGTGGTGAAGGGATATTTCTTCATGGGGAGTGACTTGTTTTCTGTTAAGTTGCTAATTCTGTGCTGCTGAATTATGTGTAATAGTCAAATTCTTCTTATACAGACCTAATCTTCTTATATCAGAAAACAGTCATTTGGCCTTCAGCAGCCCGCCTAGCAATTGGGAGTACAGGGGCTGTGAATCCATTAGATCTGGGTTTAAGTTGCATCCCAGCCCCTAATGGGGTTGTGACTGTAGGAAAGCTATTTATTCTCTCGTAGTATCAGTTTCACATTGATAAAATAGGATGATACTAGTGCCCACCTGATAGGCTGTTGTATGGAATGACACATTAAGCTGTGACTAGCACAGGAGGTCTTCCAATATAGATCAGATATCTTGGCTTGGGTCTTAGTTTTGGTACTTGCTTTAGATGAATTCCTTTAAGGATTTTTGCAAATTTCACTCAAGGAAACTCATGCAGCAAGAATTCTTTTGCTAAGACCTTGGATGTTAGACACTACACTCACAGTTCTATTCACAATGTAAATATCTTGAGTGCAGTCAGCCTATTTGTTCTATGACATGAGAATACTGTGCTTTGAACATGCTTCTTTCTTTCTCAAGAGCAAGTTTCTTTAGTCTGCCCAACTCATGAGAAGGATTGTTTTCAGCAAAGAATAAAAGCTTATGTTAGAGCATTAGAATATAAAGGTTATAATACAGTGCTCTGAATTCAGAGACTACACATCCCATAATAAATCCACTATTTCCCTATTCTATGACCTTGGGCAAGCTTCTTCTTCTCTTGGTGCTTCTGCTTCCTTGTATAAAAAACCCACCTCATGGAGTTATTGTGAGGCTAAATGTAAACTGCTTAGAACCATGTCTGGTACATAGTAGATACTCAGCAGACATTTAATATCTATTAATGAATAACCAATTAACTAAATTAATGAACAATTAGTAATGATTAATATTAATTAATGTTTTCATAGACTTTTGGTATCTGACTCTCATCTCTTCAAATAGACTTTCAGCAGGTATGAGCTCATTTGTTGTGACTTAGAATTGAATCTAGAAAATTAGTTAGCAGGCACTCAATCATGGCTGGCTCATTTTCCATCATTGATTCAAGGAATTATTGTGGATTTTTCTGTTGTACCTTCATTGACAGTTTTTCTGTAATTCTCCTTAATAAAGATTTGTAGGGATCCTTGAAATGTAAAAACAAAAGGAGGCTGTTGTATTTTGATGGGAATAAAAGGATGTGGCTTAATTTCTAAGGTTCCTGGAAAAGAAGCAGTGTTGCCAAAGAACCTGTCTGTCTTGTTACCATCTTGAACACTGATGGGCTCCAGAATCTTGGTCCATGTGTATGTTAGTGGAGGAATTTGTTTCTAATACTCTGTATTCTTTCATTTTCCATCAGGCTTAGACTTTCAGCATCTTATGTGCATGAGATAATTCTGTTTTCTCAGGAGACTTCTGAAAAACACAGCCACCTTTTTTTCTTTTTTATAAAATAAAGTTTCAGAATTATGTCTCATAAAAGTTTGGAGGATACTATACATAATAAAATATGATATTGAACAATAAAACAAAACAATTTACTGATTCCTGCTACATGAGTGCATTTTCTTATTACAAAACTTAGTTCTATCTCCAAATCAATTCATGTTGAGAGATCTTTGTGAATTTCTGCCAAGGAGACAACCTTTGTTTTTGTAATGCTGACCTTCTGAGCCTACTGTGGTCCCTCCAGTTGGTCAGAGACATCTGAAAATAGAAACTTTCTTCAAAGTCCTTTGCATTTCAGGTACCTGATGATTCTTGATGAAACTTAAAATTTACCTTAAGCATAGGCTGGATAATGTTGTTTTCATATCTATGTATCATATCCAAAGTGAAGACAGAGAATTTATATAATGTCAATATAGTGCAACCAGAGGAAAATTTTGTTGGGCTAATCCTTACTTTTCCTGACTGGACAATTACAGAATGAATAATTATGGAATGTATCCTACTGCTAATGTTTTTGAATATTTGTACTAGAAGGGCTGTACATCCATTCACAGATTTAAAGAATAACATCAACAAATGGATAGAATCGTTTAATAATATTCATTTGTGAGAATTTCACCTGAAGTTGAATATCTGAGGAAAGACCCCAAATCTTGTTCTGGACTAGATTTGAAAAGAAAACTTATTTGACAACTCTGCTTTTGATGTTTCACAGATACCTCAACATGTACCAAGCAAGAATCATAAAATTTCTCCCCTTAGAGTTTTTTTACATCTCAGAAAATAGCATCATTATTCTCCTATTTGCTCAAGTCAGAGCCTGAGACTCATTCTTAACTTCTATCCCCTCCTCATTCCAATGTCAAAATTCCATTAATTCTACCATCTATTTGTCATATTTGTCTGTTTCTGTTTGTACTACCTCAACCTTAGTACTGGCTATTAGCATTTCATGCCTAAGTTATTGCAATGGTTCTTGTTGTAGACAGCATCTAAGAAGGCTCACTTTATATTTGAAGGCCTCCTAGTATTCATACTCTTGTGCAAAATCCTTTCCCTGGAGAGTGGGTTGGATGTAGTTACTTGTTCCTAATGAATAGAATATAGCAGAAGTGATGGGATGTCAGATCTGAGACTAGATTATGAAAGACTGTGACTTTTATTTTGTGTGTCTACTCTCTTTTGGATTCTTCCTACTTACTTACTCTGATGAAGCATGTCATTTTATTGAGAGCTTCCCACCAGGGCCTCTGATAAGCAGTCAGTGTGATATTGAGGTCTTCAATCAAAGAGCTGTAAAAAAATCACCATTGAACTTCAAAGTAAATCCTTTTGCAGTGGAGCCTTGAGATAACTGTAGTCTTGGATGACACTTTGCAGCTTTGGCAGCTGGAGGGTCTGTGTTTTGTGCACCCAGATTTCTGATTCACAGAAATTGTAAGATAATAAATGTTGTCTTAAATACTAAGTATTGGAATAATCGATCATATAGCAATAGATAACTTGTTCTGCATCCTTACTAGACTTCACACATTCACCCTTGGTATCCTTCACACTGTAGCCAAGGTGAGGTTAACAGCATAAAAGTCTGATTATTGCTTAAACTTCCATGGTTCCCCATTGCCTCCATGATAAGCTCTAAAATTCCTCACATTTGGTTAAAGATATTTTTGACTGACTGGCTCTTCAGCCTCATCTCTTACTGTTTCTCCCTTTGGACTCTGTACTCCATCAGTTTTTATTTTTATTTTTTTCCAGTTTCTCCAGGTTCCTTCTTCATTCTCAACTGTAGACCATTTCACTTGCTCTTTCTTCTGCTGGAAACTTCTTTTTTCCTTATTTTTTTAACTTGGTATCTTGTAGATATTTCATCTTAATCTTCATTCTTCAACAAAGCCTTTCTTTCCTGACTTAGTTTTATAGAGTTGGGTAAGAACAAGTCTTTTTTTTTTTCTCTTACTTCCATAGCATACAGTGATTTCTCTATCACAACATTGATTACTCAATATTATGAACATTTCTCTACTCACCTTTTTCTTTTACTCAACTAGAAGTTCAGTGACTATGACTATTTTGCCAATACTTTGCCTCCAGCATGTAGTACAGGACCAGAACACATTGTGCACTCACTGTACAGTTGTTGAAGAGGAGAAGGGAAGTTTAGTAGTTTAATTTTTTCCCAAGGAAGACTCTTTGGATACTTTATGGGCACCTCAAACCCAATTTGACCTTCCTTTATGGAAACCATGGCTTTTGTTTCTATTGACCTGGAGTGTGGGTTGGGTATAGTGGCTTATTCCTAATGAATAGAATATAGCAAAGTGATAGGATGTCACTTCCGAGAATAGATTATAAAAGACTGTGACTCCTATTTTGCTTGCCTACTTTTGGATTCTTCCTGATTACTTATTCTGATGAAGCATGTAGCTGAGTTGAGACCTCTAGGTCTCTCTGACTTTCTCTTCTCAAGAGGCAGCTATAGTTTCTAAATAAGGTGAACAAAGGGGAGGGAGGGTAAGGGAGGGGACAAGGGGACAGGAATAATGGCAGAATGAGTGACATCAATCTGCTAAGTACATATATAAAAACACAAATGGTGTGAAAATAATTACTGTAAAACCAGTGACTTGAAAAACTGCTTTTATATGTAATATGAAATGAATTGTACTCTGCAAGCATGTATAACAAATTAAAATAAATAAATAACGTAATAAATAAATAAATAAATACGGTGATATGGAAGTAAGGCTGAAGATTTGGGGTAGAAAAAAAAATGATCTTCTTTTCCTGTGAAGGACTAAAACCTGTTTGGGGGGAATGTCAGAAAGCAATAGGCTCTGTTTCTCTATCCATCCAGCAGCCAGCAAAGCAAGAAGGGCCTCCTCAAAGCAAGAAGGGCCTCCTCAGTTGTTACTCTTCTTTCTTCCTTCTTCTGTCTTCTGTCTTCTGTCTTCTGTCTTCCTCGGGAGCCTCGGCCTAACTCTGGCCAGTCATTACTTCTTCTATCTGGTTTCTCTTCTGTAACCGCTCTGCCTACGTTCTGGCCGCTCTGATTCTTCTGACCGACCGAGTGACTGCCCGGCTGACTGAATTCTCCGTTATCCTAACTCGGACCGCTTTCACCCGGTTATATACCTTCAGGTTTGCGGGTGCCTACAGGTGCGTCACATACATATCAGGTGGAACCCATGGCTTCCAGCTAGCTACAACAGCCCTTCCTAATTAGGGCTCCTTCATATTCCTTCCCTTTAGTTTAAAAAGGTGCTTTTGTTCTATTTTCTCTATTTTATTTTCTCTATTTTCTTGTCCCTACCTAGCTTTTCACCTTTTATTTTTGAAAGGGTGGATATTTGAGCCCTTTTTGAGAAGGTGCTGTGGCTTTAAGGAAGCCTAATGCTGAGGAGCAGCTAACGCACCTAGTTAAGCACAATTGCATAAGCGGCTTTGACTTTTTTTTTTTTTTTTTTTTTTTTTCTCCTCTTCTTTATTTTTCTTTATGGCTTTCTTGCCAAAGCTCAATGGCTTTTTTTTTTTTTTTTCTGCATGGTTTTTACCATGCTATTTAATTCTCTATTTTCTTTTAAGCTCATGGCTTTTTTCTTTATACTAAAGCTCAAGGCTTTTTCTCTATATTTTTTATGGCTTTTGGCCGGCTACTCTGCTTCGGCTTTTGGCCGGCTCGCTTCGGCTTTTTTCGGCTTTTGGCCGGCTCGCTTCGGCTTTTTGCTGGCTACTTTGCTTCGGCTTTACTCTGCTTCAGCTTTTGGCCAGCTACTCTGCTTCGGCTTAATTCTTAACTGGCTTCAACTGAGTCAGAGGCTCTGCTCTCTTGTTTCTACTCTTTTTGCTGGTCTCAACTGAGTCTGGCTTCTTCATTTTTTATGGCTTTTGGCCGGCTCGGCTTTTCACCGGCTCATTTCTGGCTCACTGTGGCAGAGAATACTAAATGAAACCATTTCAAACAGAAATGCAGTTTCAATAAATGCTTTGCTTTGCTCAGGGCTTTTGGTTTCATGAGAAGTTGGTCTTGGTTACGGCTTGTGTGGAAGACTTGAAGTATGTTAAATAGCATCAGTTATGAAGTTTAATCTTCCAACAAAGCTCTACCAGGAAGTGATGTTGGCCAGCATTTACAGCCTACAATGACTGATTTCCACAATATGTGACACTTAATGAAGATTGCTAGAGGCAGCACAATTTGAAATTTTATGTGGGGGTGTTAGTATTTTATGTACTTACAAGAACAGCTGATAATTAGCATACAAGTATGTCCAAAATTGTGTGTGTTGAGGCTGAACCAGAAGATTGCTTATGTGGGAGGCAGGTACATTCTCTATTATTCTTTGAATATTTTTCAAATTTGAATAACCCTTATTGTGCAAAGGTATTGGAGTTGTCACTTGGCCCTGTCATAGAAGCATTTGTGAAACATATTGAAGAGATGGCATGATGTTGTTGTGTTAGGCTAGGGCAGGATGATGGGGAGAGACCACCACCACTGACCAGGTTATGAAGAAAACTAGCAAGCTGTTCTCTGACAGTCTACAATTTCTGGTAGACTATGTAGGTGTTGATCAACTTTGACTTTTTGGGTAAGAGAGTTTATGTCCATTGACAGACTTTGAATGTTAGGGTAAAATATAAATGTGGGCCTTACACCCAGAAAATATAGCTTGTCTCACTATAACATGAAACAATTTCCTGTTATAAGGACAACCTGCATTTGCAAATGCAGACTTAATGGAAATAATTATTTTTATATTTTTCATTCTATCCATTTGTTAGTTCATTCACTCAATATTTATTGAATATTTACTAAATACTAAAATAACACATGGCAGTTAAGTGAATGCATAAGTCAATATAGGTTAATTATGTTTTAAATACAAATAAATATACAAAAACCAATAGCTTTCAAATTTCAATTCATTATAAGGTCATGTCCATCATGGATTGATTGTGTATCTACAATCTTCTTCATTCCAGAACCGTAGCAGGAGGTTCATACTTTATCTGGTACATGCACAGCTTCATGAGCCATGATAAACCACATGATGGCTCAGAAAGCCATATTTCAGGAGGATATAGCTCAGTTGGTAGAGTGCTCCCCTCACATGCACAAGGCCCTGGGTTCAATCCCCAGCACTGCCAGCTCTATTTCAAAGTGGTGCCTCACCTTCTGTAACTTGGAGTTAGGCAGTCAGGGTCTTTGTCTTGCGAATTTGAGGAATAAAATCCACAGACACAAGGGTGAGAGCAAAGTAACAGGTTTATTAGAATAATAGAAAGAAAGTAGAGCTCCTGAAGGGGCAGGGGCCCAAGAGGGGGATGCCAATGGGTATCTGCTGTCTAGATTTTTTTTTTTTTTTTTTTTTTTTTGGTTCCAGGATTGAACCTAGGGGCACTTAACCAGTGAGTCACATTCCCAACCCTTTTTATACTTTATTTAGAGGCAGGGGCTGACTAAGTTGCTTATGGCCTTGTTAAGTTGCTGAAGCTGGCTTTGAACTTGGGATCCTCCTCCTGCCTCTGTCTCCTGAGCTGCTGTATTTACAGGCGTGCATCACTGTTCCTGGCTGTCTAGGGGTTTTTAAAGGAATATCCGATGGCCCAGCACAGGGGATCTGTGGGGTGAAGGTTGCCAGCATGGACCAATAAGCTCTTTAAGCTCCAAGTTTAATAAGCCAATCAGAAGTGCACAATTTCAATCCCTTATTTACATAATTAAGAAGCAAGGTCTCATCTGGTGGTTTTTGAGATCTGTCTATTCGAAAAAGAAAGCATTTCAGGTAGGGGCCTACTTATGGTCAGCTGTTGCTAGGGGCAAGGGCAAGGGTAACTAAGGAAGGACTACTGTGGTTGAAACTGTGAAGAACAGAAACAGATATTCTAACTCAGAAGGAGGCATTGTTGTTAATGCTGGCAGGAGTAGTGAGTCACAGATTGTCCTCCAGACCTGATTTCTCCTTTCAGGTTGGCATGCTGCCCCCTCCCCTCCATCCCTTTTCCAAGGCCCTTATCCTGGCTGCCTATGGGAGACCAGTCTTCCTGCCTCACTTCCACTGGTCAGAGTGAATCTCCATCACAATCCTGGGGCTAATGGGAGTGAGATGTATAGTCCTCCTATAATTCTTTCTTTGGCAGTTGAAACTGTGACTATTTTGAACAAATAATAGAATCTACATCAGTGTAAACAGCCAGAGAGTTTGGATGATTCTCAATGACTGAATGATTGGTTTTGAGGAATGTTTTGACATTTCATTGAATCAGAAGAACTTAAATGAATCTGCAAAGAAATGAGTTTTATCAAGAACATTGTCTGGAATTTTTCTCTTTAAGCTGGAATAGAGGTTCCTTTCTTGTTCTGACTTTCCCCAAGACTTATTCCCAGGACTCATACAGATCGGGTTTGTAGAAGCACAAACATTCTAACTTCCTCAGTGTACAGCAAAAGATGGGAAGTTGAAAACTTCTGAAAATTTTTTGCTAGACTTTGCTATTCAGATGCTGAGTTTACACCTCTACTGGGATTGTATCTGTTGACTCCATTTAGGCAGACTTTTCATATCTGTAAGTGATTCCTTCCTAAAGAAAGTAAAGCCATGAATTCTTACATTCCCAAATTTAATTAAAGTTGTTCATTGTTGATATTTGATAGAAAGCTGGCAAACTTTACTAGTCATTCTATAGAAAAAGCGATGACAGCACATTTTTTTTATAGCAGGAGTGATATTTTATTTATACTTCATGCAAAACAAAGTAGTCAGTATAATTAGTAATTTGTAACTTTTGATGTAAACATTTTAAGAGCAGTAGTAGCAAAAGTGAGTGCTAATTAGAAAGCTGTTAGAGAAAATATATAAGTGGTAACAGATTGACAAGATATACCAAACAGCAGGCTATTTATAACTCCATGCTGCTTTTAAATTCTACTTTGTTTAATAGTCTTTGGATAATTCAGAAGAGGGGAGAACTTCACATCTTCATTTGCAGTTTAATTTCTGTAAATACAATGAAATCTTGTAGACGTGATTGCAGTGCTGACTAGCTGTGATAATTAAAAAATATTAACTGGATGACTTTCAGATGGTGTCATTTGAGATTCTAATATCTTTTGTGTCCCATCTCCCCAAAGAAAATGATAAGTTCAAGCATTATTTAATTATGCTTTTAACAATAAAGGGCACTTTAATCAGTAACCTTTCAGGAACATTTGCAAGATAGTCATTTATTCAAATATTCAAAGTCAAGAAGAGTCTTTGAGCAGGGAGGACTAGTAAGCCACAGGCAGTCATTCAGGCTGCTGTTGAGCCTGTGGACATTTGATCTCCAGTTTCATTAGCAAAGATACTGTTTAAAATGTTGACATGAAGCAGAGGAGTGATGTGCTCCCATGTCAATAAGGATATATTATCTTTAATTTATCCATTTATCAGTTGTTGGACATCTGGGTCGTTTTCACTTTTTCTGGGCTTCTTAGTAAATAATAATAATAAAAAAAAAACCAACAACATTTCTTACTGGGAAAGGAGATGAATCATGTGTTAAGGGTTACTTTCTTCCTCCATGGTGATCTCCTATGAAAATGACTGTCAGGGTCCAAGATGTATTTATTTATTTATTTTTATGGTATGGGGGGTTGAACCCAGGGGTGCTTAACCACTGAGCCATATCCCCATCCCTTTTAATATTTTATTTATTGTCAGAGCCTCACTAAGTTGCCAAGGCTGGCTTTGAACTCACAATCCTCCTGCCTCCTGAGCTGCTGGGATTACAGGTATGCAGTAGTAGCAAAAGTGAGTGCTAATTAGAAAGCTGGGGTTTAAGATTTAATGTGGGACAAATATGCATATGTGAGGGGAAGAAGTCTTATATAATATGTGCTTTTAAAAAATTGAGTTGAAATTTGCTTAGTACTTTTAAACATCCACAATTATAACCATTTTAGGTGTAAAATTCAGTTATTTTTTGTATATTCACAGTGTTGTATCACCGCCCCCACCACCACCATTTAATTCAAGAATATTTTCATCAGCCCTAAAAGAAACTACAAATCCATTAAGCAGTCACACTTCATTTCTCCCTCCTGCCAGCTCTGGCCATAATCTACTGTCTCTATGAGTTTTTACATATTTTGAACATTTCATATATATGAAATTATAAGCATGGAGCTTTTTATATCTGGCCTTTTTGGGTTAGAATAATGTTTTCAAGGTTCATTTATATAGCAGCACATGTTAGAATTAAATTTCTATTTACTTTATTTGGTGATACTAGGCATCAAACCCAGGGCCTCACATGTGCTAACTTATTTACTTTTTAAATCTTATTAAGGCTGAATAATATTCCATTGTAAGGATATATTGTCTCTAATTTATCCATTTATCAGATGTTGGACATCTGGGTTGTTTTCACTTTTCTCTTTCTCTTCCCTCCCTCCCTTTCTTTCTTTTTTAAAATTCTGGGGATCAAACCCAGGGCTTTGCAAGTTCTGTACCACTGAGCTATATATCCTTAGCATCTTGAGAAAATGTTCTTTAATTTTTTTTTTCTGACAGGGTCTCACTATGTTGCCCAGGCTGGTCTTAGCTCATGTCATATTCCCACCTCAACCACCCCCCAAGTGCTGGAACTATAAGTTGGCACCACTGCGTCTGAATTTTTTATAATATAAATATCATAGTATTGTATAATACCAATAATTTTACCATGAACATTCACATACAAGTTATCTTGTGATCATATTTTCCATTTTCTTTGGTATAGACCTAAGAGTAAATTGTTGGGTTCAATGGTAATTGTATGTTCAACTTTGAGTTCCTTTCCACTGCAGCTGTATCATTTTACATTCACATTATCAGTATATGAGTGTTCCAGTTTCTCCACATCCTCACCAATAATTGCAACTTTCCATTTTATATTTTTATTTTTTTGGAGCCATCCTAAAGGATGTAAAGTGGTATGTTATTGTGGTTTTGATTTGCATTTTCCTAATGGCTAATGATAAGTTAGGCATCTCTTCATGTGGTGTATTGATCATAAGTGTATCTCCTTTGGAGGAATAGATGTCTTTTCAAGCCTATTGCCCATTTTAAAAATCAGCTTGTTTTATTTTATTTTTTTGTTGAGTTCTTTATTCTGTGTATTAATTCATTATCAGGCACATGATTTATTAATATTTTATCCAATTATGTAGGCTATCTTTTTGCTTTCCCAATATTGTCTTTAAAGTCACAAAAAAGTTAAATTTTACCAAGGTCCAGTTCATGTACATTTGTTGCTTGTAATTTTGGTATCATATCTATGAATCCATTGCTAAATTCAACATCATAAAGATTTACTCCTCTGTTTTATTCTAAGGATTTTATCATTTTAGCTCTTACACTTAGGTCTTTGATCCATTTTGAGTTCATTTTTGTGTGAACTTATATATAACACAAAAACAATTTTCTGTTATAAGGACAACTTGCATTTCCCTTACCTTGTATAAGGTAGGAGAACAACTTCATTCTTTTGCTTGTGTGTGTCTAATCGTCTTGGCACGATTTATTGAAAAGACTATTCTTTACCCCATTGAATATTCTTGGCTTATTTCGTATAGCATAATGTGCTCCTAGGTTCACCTATGTATCACAAATGACAGAATGCCTCTCTTTGTTAAGACTGAATAGTAAATATTCCATTGCATGTAAAAACCACATTTGTGATATGGTTCAGAATCAGGAAGTATTATTGTAGATGAAATTGTAGTTTTAATTTCTTTTTTGAATAATTCCTTGTGCATGTATTAAAACATTTGATTTTTACATGTTGACTTTGTGTTATGCAACTTTACTGGACTTTGTTTATTCTAATAATCTTTAGGATAAATCTTTGGATTTTAAATAAATACAAAAGATCATGCAGTTAGCAAACAAAAAACAACTTTCCTTCTTCTTTTCCTATTTGAATGACTTGTTTTTTTTCCTTGCTGAATTGCTTTGAATAGGACTTCAAATACTGTGTTGAATAGAAGTGGTGAGAGTGGGCATCCCTGTCTTATTTATTTTTATTTTTTAAGTTCTCTTATACTTTATTTTTTAAAATTTGTTCTTTTTAGTTATAAGTGTCAGTAGAGTATATTTGACATATTTGTACAAATATGAAGTATGTCTCATTCTAATCAGGCTCCCAGTCTTGTGGATGTACATGATATGGAGATTCACTGTGGTATATTCATATAGGTACATTAGGAAATCCATGTTGGATTCATTCCACTGCCTTTCCTATTCTTATCTCCCTTCCTCTTGTATTTCTGATCTTAGAAGAAAAATGTTCAGCTTTCCACCATTGAATATAAAGTTATCTGTGGGCTTATCATATATAGCCCTTACTATGTTAAGGTACATTAAGGTACATTCCCTCAATGCTATTTATTGAGATCTTTTTTAATCATGAAAGAATGCTAAATTTTGTCAAATGCTTTTTCTATATATACTGAGATTAGCATATAATTTGTATCTTTTCTTTTTCTAATATGGCATCTCAGGTTTGAATTGCCTGCTGAAATATTCTTGCACCCCCTGAGTATATTCCATTTAATTATGAGGTGTGGTCCTTTTAATGTGCTATTAAATTAAGGTTGATTTTGTTGATGATTTTTTGACTGTACATCAGGGATAATGACCTGTAAATTTCTTTTCTTTTTTTTTTTTTTTTTTTTTTGTGGTACCGGGGATTGAACTCAGGGGCACTCGACCATTGGGTCACATCCCCAGACCTTTTTTGTATTTTATTTAGAGACAGGGTCTCACTGAGTTGCTAAGTGCCTTGCAATTGCTGAGGCTAAATTTCTTTTCTTAATGTTCTCTGGCATTGGTATCAGGGTAATGCTGGCCTCATAAAATGTGTTTAGAGGTGCTCCCTCCTTTCCAAATTTTTTTTTTTTTTGAAAAGTTGGAGAAGGATTGGTGTTAATTTTTCTTTAAATGTTTGGTGTAATTCACCACTAAAACCAACAGGTCCTATGTGTTTTCTTGAATCCTAGCTCGATGTCCATGCTAGTTATATGTATTTAAGTTTTCTATTTCTTTATGATTCAATTTTGGTAGATTGTGTGTTTTTAGGAATTCATCAATTAAACCAGGTTATCCAATTTGTTGGCATATAGCAGTTTGTTGTTCATGGTAGTTTTTTTTTTTTTTTTTTTTGTCTGTTGTATTTCTCTTGTATCAGTTGTAATGTGTCCTCTTTAATTTATAATCTTATTCGAATCTTCTTTTTTTATTGGTCTAGCTAAAGTTTTGTCAATTTTGTTACTCTTAAAAAAAAAGTCTGTTTTGTTGATCTTTTAAATTATTTGTTTGTATTCTCTATTTTATTTATTTCTGCCCTAATCTTTATTTCTTTCCTTTGGGCTTAGTTTGTTCTCTTTTCCCTCTAATTGCTTGAGGTATAAAGTTATGCTGTTTATTGGGGAAATATCTCCTTTCTTAGTTTAGGAATTGATCACTATAAAGTGCTTCTGTTGTATAAGTTTTGGTGTGTTCTATTTATATTTTCACTCATCTCAAGGTATTTTTTGCTTTCCCCTTTAACTTATTCTTTGACCCTTTAGTTATCCAAGAGTACATTGTGAACTTTTTAGTTTTCTTCCTGTTATTGATTTCTAGTTTCATACCATTGTATGAAAGTTTATTTGATATGATTTTAGTCTTATTGAATTTGTTAGAAATTGTTTTGAGGCCATATGTGTGTGTGTGTGTGTGTGTGTGTGTGTGTGTGTGTATTTGAATCCATCCTAGAGAATGTGCCATGCTGTGCCATGGAGAATGTGTATTCTGCTGCTATTGAATGGCATATCCTGTATATGACTTTTAAATCCATTTGTTCTACAATGTTGTGCAAGTCTACTGTTTCCTTGTTGATTTTTGTTGAAAAATGCAATGTTAAAAATGGGGTATTATTTTCTATTATTATTGTATTATTGGTTGTTTCTTCCCCTCAGTTCTGTTAATATTTGCTTTATTTATTTAGGCATCCAAATGCTGTATGCATATATATTTATAATTGCTATATTCTATTGATGAATTACCCCTTCATCATTATATATTTACTTTCTTTGTTGTGATAATTTTCTAGTTAATATCTATTTTTTATTCTATTAGCATAGCTGCCTCTTCTTTTTCTTTTTTTTAAGATTTTGTTTGCATAGATGATTTTTTCTTTTGCGTGTAAGTTTAATGGAATTAATTTTTGCTTTACATTTTCTTAGCTTTTGATGTTTTTAATCTTCAAACTCATTTCTAGTTGTGTAATCTCCTTTCAGTATCTTTAAACATAATGGATGTTCATAGATTCCATCTTTTTGTCAAAATTCCAATGATGTTCTTTTTAGAAATAGAAAAGCAGTCATAAAATTCATTAGGAAAAATAAGAGGCCCAGAATAGCCAGAGCAATCCCTAGCAAGAAAAATGAAGCATCACAATACTGATACTGCTGTTTACCAGTGATGAGTTCTGCTCCCCCAAATGTTGAAGTTTGAACATTAGAGAAGCACACCGAGGCAAGCATATAAAGCAGGGTTTATTTAAAAGGGGTAACATAGACTTCTCCCCGGACGGAGTAGGGGGCCATTACTGGTATCCTGGTATCCAAAGAAGTGAGTTAGTTCTACCCTTTTTATATGTCCTGGGCTTCCTTTGTTGTTTTCCTGCTCTCTTCCCCTTATCTCTCTCCTTCCTGCATAAGTGACCAGGCCCAGTGACCAGGCTCAGGAATGCTGGGTGGGATGGCCAAAAGGTGAGAAGCAGATGGACTGAAGGGGAAAGGGCAGGATGGTGCCACCCAGGACCCATTAATTAACAACTTTATAGCTCCCTGTAGGGAGGGACAGTTCCTGGGACAGGTTACCTTGGCAATGGGTTGGGGTAGGGGCAGATTCTTGATAAGGATAGAGGAAGGCCTCTGAAGGAATTAAGATTCCAACCTTCAGGGGACAGCCTCCAACTTCCTGGGACTCACTCAAAATTGGCTTTCTTGATCCAACCTGACTCGATTTACCTATGTATACTGACTGCCTGTCAGATTCTAGCTTCAATACTAGATCTTAAGTTATACTACAGAGCTATAGTAACAAAAATGGCATGGTATTGTCACTAAAACAGACATGTAGACCAATGGAACAGAACAGAAGACACAACAATGGCGACAAATCCCCATAAATACAGTTATCTCATAATATACAAAGGCGCCAAAAACACATTAGAGAAAAGATAGCCTTGTCAACAAATGGTGCTGGGAAAACTGGAAATTCATATGTAGTAGAATGAAATTAAATCCCTATCTCTCTCATCCTGCACAAAACTCAATTCAAAGTGGATCAAAGACCTAGGAATTAGACCAGAAACCCTGCACATAGTAGAAGAAAATGTGGGCCCAATATTCCATTCTTTTGAAGAAATCTCTCCCTAAGCTTTCTGCTTGTATCTGGATTTGTTGCCCTCCCTTGCTAGTGAGTTCTTATAGTGGACCTGACATTTTTGGGATTTCTTCCTCTTCTCTTTTGTGTTGCATATTCTGTTTACACATGTTTATAATTTTCTTCATTTAATCCTTTATTTTATTAGAGCATATCTTAAGAATGGATCCATCAAAAGTATGCATTTTGAGAACTTGCATAAATTAAAATGGTTTTATTCTTTTTCTATTAACAAATTGTAGTTGTATGTATTCATTGTATACACAAATGGTGGTGTGATTTTTTAATACAATATGAAATGGCTAAGTCAAGCTAATTAACATTTATCACCTCAAATATTTAACATTTTTCATGACCAGAATGTTAAAAATTTACTTAGTGGCATGCAGATACACAATACTCACTTATTATATACACTAACGATGCTGTGCAACTGATTTAAAAAAAAAGAAAAGAAAAAAAAAAAAGAAAAAAATATAACTTATTCCTCCTGCTTAACTCAGCTTGTGTGCTCTCCTGCCTCCAGTTTCCGGTGACCACTATTGTATTCTCTGCTTCTAAAAGTTCAATTGTTCTAGATTCTACACACAAGTGTGAACAACCAGTATTTGTCTCCCTGTGTTTGGATCTTTTCACTTAGGGTAATGGTCTCTATTTCCATCCATGTTGTTGCAACTTGACAGAATTTCTTCCTTCTTTTAAAAGACTGAGTAATATTTCCTTGTGTATACATGTACCATATTTTCTTTATCCATTATCTGTTGATAGGCACTTAAGTCAATTCCATATCTTGGCCACTGTGAAGAGTGCTGCATTGAACCTGGGGATGAAGACATCTCTGACATACTGCTTGCTGAATCATCTGGTAGTTTTATATTTAGTTTTTTGAGGAATCTCCACAGCGTTTTTCATAATGGTTATCAGCATGTAAGGAATGTAATTTATATTTCCACCAACAGTGTACAAGGGCTTCCTTTTCTCCTCTTCCTGGCCAACACCTGTTTTCATTTGTCTTTTTGACGATAGCCTTTCAAAGAGCTTTGAGGTGGTATTTCCTTGTTTTAATTTGCATCTCTCTAATTACTGGTGATGTTGAGCATTTTTCAGATATCTGTCACCACTTGTATGTCTTCTTTTGAGAAATCTATCTCTGCTTTAATAAGTTAGCTGAGAATAGGATTCTAGGTTGAAAATAATTTACCCTCAGTATTTTGAAGGTATTTTTCTAGAATCTCTCTTTTTCAGTATGGCTTTTGAGAAGTGTTTTACTATTGATTTGTTTAATCTATAATTTCTTCCTTTTCTGGGAAATTTTTAGATTTCTTTTGCTCTATTCTGAAATTTTGCAATGATGTACATTAACATGGTCTATTTTGTATTTATTGTGTTAAGTACTTGGTAGGGCCTTCCAAATTAAGACCTTTAGATCTAGGAGATTTTCCTGATTTTTTTTTATGATTTTCTTCTTGCCATATTCTCTGCTTTCCTTTCTGGAATATTCCTTTTGTCTAGATCTCTTGTACTAATAACCATTCCCCCCCACCCCCAATCTATTCTGATCTTTACTTTCTCTGTGCCTGTTGCCTATAAACATTATCACTTAGGTTTCCTGTTCCCTCTGGCTTCTAGGAGGTACCAGCAAAGACAAATAGTGTAGTGCCTTTGGCAGCAACTGCATCCCTCCATGTCTACTGCATCTTCTAGTCAGTCCCTCCCCCATGGTTTCTGTTCTCAGGTAACACCACTTCTTCCTCTTTGCCTGCTCATTCTTTGGGCTGGTAACATCTCTTAGCTCTTTTTAATCTTTGAGTGCCTCAGTGTTTCCTATTTGTTCTTTCAACCATCTCCACATCTCTACTAGTAGTTATTTCTTCATTGGGAATATTTTGGACAAATTATTTCACATTAGGACTCTGACCCATGTTGCTATAAACAATAATAAATCAAAATATTTCCTATTACAATTCTGTTCTTCATCCCTCAGCTTCTGCAGCTCACGTGAGTTCATTTTTACAGCAAACTGTTTTTTGCTGATGTGACAAAAAAACCTGACAAGAACAATATTAGAGGAGGAAAAGTTTATTTGGGTCTTCCAGTTTCAGAGGTTTCAGTCTATAGATAACTGACTTTATTCTTCCATATCTGAGGTGAGGCAGAACATCATGGTGGAAGTGTGTGGTAAAGGAAAGCAGCTAGGAGTGTGGTACCACGAAGCACAGAGACTCCCCTCATCATAAATAAAATGTATACCCCAAAGGCACATTCCCAATGACCCACCACCTCCAGCCATACCCTATCTGCCTGCAGTACTACCCAGTTAATTGATGTCAGAGGATTAATTAATGTGATTAGGTCTCTCATAACCCAATCATTTCACCTCTAAACCCTTTTGCATTTCTCACACATGAGCTTTTTGGAGGACATCTCATAGCCAAACTATAACATAAACACTGTACTTTGTACCACTGGTCAGACTTAGGAATGAGCTTTCCGAATTTCTGCAGTTCCAGATAACTTAGGTTTAACCTCTACTGTTTAAACCATGTTATCGTAATTGTCTCTAAAATGTCTGTAGTAGATATTTTCTTCTTTTAGTATCTCTTACTTATCACTAAGGAAATAAATGAATTTGTTTGTCTGTATAGATTTTAATGGAACAGAGACTCAAATTAATTTTGCAGGCCAAAATGCTCCTGGGAATTTCTTTCTAACATGAAATCTCTATCTCAGCTTATATCTGAATATTTTTGCTCTTCATTTGAGTAAGAATAGGAGGCATTTTTCAGAGAACACTTTATTTGAGATGCCTCACTACTTTAATGAAACATTCCTTGGGCTACCTAGTGAGCTTCTTTCCTCTAGGAGTCTGGGAGTGTGATAAAAGGAGGGCTACAGAAGCTTGAATTCCCTTTGTGTGCAGGAAGACAGTCTGGATGAAGGATGTAGTTTTGAGATAATCTGGATAGCTCTGATGAATGAAGACTGAGGGCTTGTTACTGCACCTGCCAGCCTTTTGGTAGTATTTCTTTTTGTCCAGGGTGCCCCTTGTCCCTGTGCTCTCAAGGCTAGAACACATCTACCCTTCCACTGTTCTTTGGTGTGAACAATCTGCTGCCTGCTGGAAAGAGAAGCTGAGATCAGAGATTTCATCTAAGAAAGAGATTCCCAGGGGTATTTTGGCCTGTTTCACATTCAACCCAATACACTGAGCTTCTTTATTTAACTCTCCTACCCTCCCTTAGTATCTTCTTCTATCTCCCTATGCTTCATGCTTATACCACCCCAGTGTTGGCCTTTATATTCTATCTTTTCCCCGTCTTCTCTTTTCAGCCAAACCCTCTTCCTTTGCCTATGTCCATTTCTACCTCCCCCAGAAAGCCTTCCATGGTCCCTCCAGCCCCGTATTTTCTAACATTTTGATTTTCCCTCAAGTGCCAAATTGTGTAGTTTAAGTCCTGTTGAATTATTTCCTTTTATTTTTTATGTGATATATTTGGGTATTACTTTTTGTTGCTGTTGTAGTTATTTGCTAAACTAGAAATGGTTGGCAATTGAAGACTGACCAAGTATTTCACTTTTCTCTGTAACCTACACAGCACCTGGCACTGTAGCTAGGTGCATATTTGCTGACCAGATGGCTAACTTACTGGTTGGTATGCTATCTTCTTTATTTTACTAAGAAAACTGAGGTAGGTATGTACAAAGATTGCCTAGACTAAGTTTGGTATAAAATATTTGAATTTCTAATTAGAAAAGTCACAAGGATAAATGTTAATTTATGCTTTTGCTGGGCTCACCAGTTCTTATAGTAAAACCTAAATATTTGGATGATTTTCATACAGTCATTATTTATGTAAAAATGAAAATATGAAAAACATGAATAAAGATGTTTTGAGATTTAGAGTAAAAAAGGGAGAATAATTGGACTGAGCGTGTAGCTCAGTGATAGCTCACTGATACACTCGCCTAGCATGTGAAAGCCTGTAGGTTTAATCTCCAGCATCTCTCTCTCTCTCTCTCTCTCTCTCTCTCTCTCTCTCTCTCTCACACACACACACACACACACACACAAACACACAAAGCCATGATTGGTAGGTAGGTTGTGTTGAAAAACAAAGCATATGTCTCTGAATTGAAATCTCAGGTGAAAGATGAACAGTCCTGCATGGGCACCTAGTTGGTTTGAGCTGGCCCACTCTGCCAGTCTCCTTCAATTTGCCCTTGCAATATGGAAGCCATTTTGTGTAAATTGACTGAATTTCAGGAAGTGACTATTGAACATTGATTTATGTGCAGACCCTGACTTGGGAAATGCTTGGAAGAGCTTCTTCTTGGTCCTCTGAAAGCATGTCTTACTTACTCAAATCCTGCTAATCACAGACATTGTAACCATAAAGAATTGTCTACTGTATTTTGTTCTATAGAAGGATAATACTCTGGTGCATTGCAGTTAATCAACCTTACAAGAGAGGAATGCCTCCTCAAAGCTTAATTAAATATGGAATTGGTTGAGAATTTGCCCTCTTAAGTTTTTAGAAAAGAAAAAAAAAAAAAAAATGAGATGGCCGGATTTGACTGAAAGTGAGTGGGTTGGAACCAAACATAATTTAACATCGATCATAATGATCTCTTACCCATGGACCACATTTTAAAAAGGACAAAGTACTTTAATAACCATTATATCATTTATTCCTGCCAGTAACCCTCAGATCAGGACAGATATTGGAAATATTTTAATTTTATTGTGTTTTTAATTATAAAAGAAATATATTTACATACCAGAATATTTATAAAATAGAGAAAAGTAGGAGCATATAAAGCAGTAGCTCATTATTTCCATGTAGTAGTTAAATAGATAATTGTTTTCATATTATGTCATTATAATAATCAATTTGAACCTTGATTTCTTTACTTAATATGTATTATGAGCATTTGCCTATATTTTTATATTCTTCATAGTTGTTGCTTTTGAGTGCATTTATCAAATTTTACTCTATATTCTGTGTATTTTCACTATTTCTGTAATACTAAATAATATCAAAAGAAACACTTTAGTGCCTATAATTTTTGGTACTTAACATTTTCTCCTCAAGGCTAAATTCTTGAAAGTAGAATTATTGGGGAAATTCTTGAAAGTAGAATTATTGGGGCCAAGGGAATGACTGTTTCTAGTGGCTTTTGATTTTTATTATCTAATTTTTTTTCAAAGAAACTGTACAAGCAGCATACGTATGGGTATATGTACCTATTTTCCACCTGCTTTTCAGAAATAGAAATATGATTTCTTAAATTACTAATTTGATACATGAAAAATGATTAGTTATTGGGGTTTTCATTTGAAGTCTTATCACTATAGAAAGGACCAAGATTTCTCTATGTTGCTTTCTGCTTCCCTTTGACAGGGCAGTTGTATTTATGTCCCTTTTACCAAGGAGGGATAGCTTTGGAGATGTTAAGTATCTTTCCTGTGGTGATGCAGCCAGGAAATGCCATATTGACATGCAGATCCCAGGTATTCTCACTCTTAACCAGGCTTTGTTCTGTTTAAAGATTAGTACCAGCTCTGCCACCAACTCCCCATGACATTTCTTTTCTTTGAGTTTCACTTCTAGTCTTCATCTGCCAAATGAAGTGATTGGACTGAAGTCAGAGGTTTTTGCTTTAAAATATAACTCAGACTCTTTAAGTTCCACATGACAGGAAGCCCTTTCAAACTGTCTATAGAAACATTTTTTTTTTCAAATGAATCGCATGCTAACACCCAATATATGAAACTGCTGGGTAGACCAATGAGAAGACTAG
The DNA here is from genome assembly GCA_025594165.1 of Tamias sibiricus. Taxonomy (NCBI): domain Eukaryota; kingdom Metazoa; phylum Chordata; class Mammalia; order Rodentia; family Sciuridae; genus Tamias; species Tamias sibiricus. The sequence goes on from CM046672.1 coordinate 39,076,128, forward strand.
AAGCCCTGGGTCACCTCTTCCTGTCTCAAGATGTCCATAGGATCTTCTTAGCATGCATCCTTGAAATACTTTGACATTGTCTAGTCTGGTGGTTTTCAGTGCTTCCATCTTACTATTCAACATTGATATTCTGTCAACTATTATGACTCAGATATTCCAGGATGTATTTTAAGCTTATTTTTATATCTCTTGCTAACTTGTTCCCAAGCAACTGACATCTGGGAATTCCAATCTTTAATGATAATAAAAAGAAAACTGGGTTTAGACTCAGGGCACCTAAGTTCCCTCTTCCTATAACACATGGCCTTTCTGTTGTTCATTTGCCTATCTGAAATAGAAATATTCATCTCTGATTCTCCTCCATTATAGGGTCTTTGTGAAGTTCACAAAAGACCAAGCTCTGTGTGAACTCTCTTCTTCTCTTTCCAGGCACTTAGTAGATTTATGTCCCTGTCTCTTTTTCAGGCGGACATGGCCATGTGATTGGCTAACCAAGAATGGGAGTGACCTGTGTCGTTTCTGGGTAGGAGCTTTAAGAGCCAGTTCATGATTTACCACCTTCCCCCCACCCCCACTCTGTAGTGATTTTGGAAGTACATGTCAAAATTTGCTTCTAGGTTTAACAGTTCATGATGAGCTGAGACCCTGGCATGGCTAAACTGGAACATAATCAAGAAGTGGAAATTTGCTGTGTTAATGAAGCCAGAATCTGTTAGGCAGTCAGTATAGATAGGTAAATCAAGTCAGGTCAGATCAAGAAAGCCAATTTTGAGTGAGTGTGGGGAAGTTGGAGACTTGTTGGCAGACTGTCCCCTGAGGGATTGGAATGTTAATTCCTTCAGAGCCCTTCCTCCACACTTATCAAGAAGCTGACCTGCCCCAACCTGTTGCCAAGGTAACCTGTCCCAGGAACTGCCCCTCCCTACAGGGAGCTTTAAAGTTGTTAATGTGTCCTGGGTGGCACCATTCTGCCCTTCCCCCTTCAGCCCATCTGCTTCTCACCTTTTGGCCATCCTTGGTGTGCTTCTATAATGTTCAATCTTCAACATTTGGAGGAGCAGAACTTGTCACCCGTAAATGACAGTATCATGCACACATACTAGACTGGTTAGAATGGGCTACATTTTGCTGTGGTAATCAACAACTCTGATATCTCAGGACAAAATGATATTGCTGTTTATTGGTGATGAGTTCTGCTCCCCCAAATGTTGAAGTTTGAACAATAGAGAAGCACACTGAGGCAAGCATATAAAGTGGGGTTTATTTAAAAGGGGTAACATATACTTCTCCCGGGAGGGAGAAGGGGGCCATTGCTGGTATTCCGGTGTCCCAAGAAGCGAGGCAGGTCTGCTTTTTTTTTTTTTTTTTTTTTTTTTTTTTTTTTTTTTATGTCCCAGGGCTTCCTTTGTTCTCCTGCTCTCTCTCTCTCTCCTTCTGTGTATGTGATCAGGCCCGGTGGGATGGCCAAAAGTGAGAAGCAGATGGGCTGAAGGGGGAATGGCAGAATGGAGCAGCCCAGGACACATTAACAACTTTAAAGCTCCCTGTAGGAAGGGGCAATTCCTGGAACAGGTTACCTTGGCAACAGGTTGGGGCAGGTTTTTGATAAGGGTAGAGGAAGGGTTCTGAAGGAATTAACATTCCAATCCTTCAGGAGACAGTCTCCCAACAGTCTCCAAGTTCCCTGGACTCACTCAAAATTGGCTTTCTTGATCCAACCTGACTTGATTTACCTATCTATACTAACTGCCTAACAGATTCTGGCTTCATGAGGACAATTAACATTATCATCCACATTGTTAAGATAATTCTTCCTTGTTTCTAGAGTTGTTGTAGCCCATAGAGCTCCTGAAACTTAGCAGAAACAATTGCCTGAAGACTGGGTTTGAACTAAACAGTTCAAAATCACCCTATGATTTGTAAAAAGCTTTTCTCTTTCACATTTGTACCAAGAACAATAGTGAATGAAATATAGCATTGACCAGATATTTGACTCTTCTCTTTCTCTCCAGACACTGAATCTCCAGGAGCTTAAAGAATGACTGCTATTTTTCTCTACAGAGATTCAAGATGTCTAAACTAATCTCTTACTAATCCTCTTATTCTTCCAGTGAGTTCATGAAGTCAGTGAGTTAAACACTGAAGAGCATGCATCATTGTGAGTGCAGAGTGTTGGTAAAGAAGTTAGCTTTCAAAAAGATTTCACCTGTGCCTTATCTCAGCACGGTTGGCATAACACAAAAAAACAGTGCTTTGAGTAGTGCTATTGATAAGGAATAAATTCATCCTGACCCTATAAAGCTTGAAGGTGATGCTTTGTAGAAATTATAGGAGTGGGCATGACCTGGTACAGCCAGCCCTGCAGGGGCACTGGATCTTTAGCTGACACCACAGGGTCCTGCACAACTCCTAGCACCTTCTGGACGCTCATCTGTAAAACAAAAACCTTAATTCCTGACCAGCTGCTTCAAGGAGGAAATGAGACAATGCCTGTGAGATTGCTTTAAAGAAGAAAGGGTAATTTTGTAATGAATTATTAAGAGCTGAAATTTCTATTCAATTTGTTTGGAAATTTTGAAACTCAGACTCTTTAAGTTCCAAGTGATAGGAAGCCCTTTCAAACTGTCTATAGAAACATTTAAGAGAAAGCATGAAAAGGAATCTGATTGCAAATGTAACTGAAAACTCCAGGAACTCCAGTACTCTTTTGATCCTCTCCTTGTCCTGTGTTTCCCCCTCATGATTTCACTTCATGCTGCTGCTCTCCATGTGGTGACTTTGCAAGTTCCAGGTAACAGGAAGAGCCATGTTTCTCTGGATGAAGGCCCCTTTAGTGAGCACATTTGGCTTGGTTTGGGTCGTGTATTTCTGGACCTGTGAGGAGACTCCATTCATGTGGGGGAAAAGGGAGAGGTGATTCCTAAAAAGAAAATCAAAGTCTGTAACCAGGCTGGATGGCCAGCAGTGCCTGTCCACCAAAGAAGGTGACAGAATCATTCTACCCTCCTTGAGTTCAGAGATCTGGAAAGATTGACCACCACCCTAGCTGCCTGGCACTGCAGTTTAACATGCACAGCAGCACTGTTGGCAGTTTGGCTTCCACCTCCTCTGGGTACAAATGTGCCCAGGACTCAGGGTCTTCAGGGAAGCCTTTGGGGACCTTTCCTCAGAAGCAGTAGCCACATAGTTAGAGCTATGAGATGTGATGAGGAGAGCAAGTCAGAGGGTGTCATCTTTGTTGCTGAATTGTAAGAAAGGATTTTTTGAAAGCTACTATTCATTCTGTATTCTGCTAATGGGTACATTGAAAATAACCTCAACTGACTATATGGAGGAAATGGATATCTTCCCATGTACTTCTTCTTTCCCTCCTACCTGGAAAGGATTGATTCAGGCAAGATTGATATGCCACTGCTGGATTGATAGGTTAGCAATGGGCTTTTCCTGGGGTGGGGTGGAGGATTCTAAGGTTATTAGAGATGAAATACAGGAAAAATCTAGAGAGTCACGGACACTTTAAAAATAATGGCATTTATGGTTTGCGATGAGGACGGTATGCTCAGAAAAGGGAAGATGCAATATTTACTGGAGGTACAAAACAAAAATCTCCACAGGATAGTTGGAGATGTGGTTAAAAGATAGTCACATTCAACACAGATGTGTGCTTGTGTTATGCCCAGATCACAGACCCCAAATACCACCAAGGAATCCAGAGTGCATGCAAAAACAAAGAGCCTTTATTTGGGCTTAAGCTCAGACTCTCAGACCTCACCAACACAGTGGATCTGTACTGAGAGCCCTGAACTCAGGAGAGGGGAGTCTTTTAATGGGGTTGAAGCAAGGAGAGGGAGGGGATTCACCTGATTGGCCAGGGGAGCCTGTGCGTGACTAAGGAGGTTTTCATTGGGGGAGGCTATCCTCTGAACAATGGAATGTGCTGACTGTTCATTGCAGGGCCCTGCTTTTGCTTTATCTTATTGTGTGTGGGCTGGCTTATCATACCCGAGCTTATTCTTGCCTTGTGACAGGAGACTTGGAACAGTTTAAGGCAGCTGATAACAAAATGGAGTAACAACAATTTGGCTTCTATTATCTTTAAGCCAAGCATTTTACAGAAGCAAAAAGAAGTGGTTAAACTGAAACGAGGTGTGGGGCTAAAAAGGGGAGTTCTATATTTCCCCCTCTCCCAGGGGGTAAGACTGACCCAATCATGGGTCAGGGCAGGGATTTCTATCAAGAGGATTTAGGGACTGATAGTGGGTTCTCAGGACCATCAATTGGATGGCGTTGACCCATTCCTGGATAAAGGACACTAACTGGTTGATGATATAGGGTCCACAGGTAAGGTCTAGGAGGAGAAGGAACAGTGGACCCGCTATTGCTGTGAGTAAAGAAGTTAACCAGGGGGATCTTGTAAACAGGGATTCATATCAGTTCAGGTGGCTGAGTCTATCATTTTCTCGTTCTGTTAATCTCTTTCTAATTTCAGCCAGAGACTGTCTTATGATCTCAGAATGGTTGACATAAAAGCAACATAGTTCATCTAGAGCAACATAAAGTCCTTTTCTTTCTAAGAAAAGTAGATCTAGCCCCCATCTGTTTTGTAGGGTTACCTCAGCTAGGGAGGACAGGGACTCTTCTAAGTGTTGGATAGATCTCTCAAGGGTATGGATGTCTAGGTCTATAGTCCGCTGGAGTGTGTGGTAGTTTTGATCTTGTAAGATGAGCACTGAGGTGCCTATTCCTGTAGCAGAAAAGTACCTATTCCTAGTAGGTAGTTAGGACAATGGCCACCGTGCCTATTGCACATTTGGGTCTAGTACAGGCTGAGAGCCTAGCTTCCATCTCTAGGTCAGTCTGGTAATATAAATGGGGAACCAGCTGGACTAAAACACAAATATCATTAGTGTGATTGAGCACTGAAGAATGTGGGCAAGTGGGAGAAGAGGCGTCTTCAGGGAAGGGCTTAGGGCAAGTTGATTGGCATTTGTTTGCTGGGAGATGCCTCATCAACATTTTTTAGGATGGGCCCTGACCTTGCAGACATTGAAGTTCAATCTCCCCTGGGGTTGTTCTGGTTTTTCCAGGACTCAGACCAACTTTATTTGATTTATTAGACTTGATATTAGACCCAATTTGCCTAACTACACTCACTACCTAGCTTTAAATCTGGCTTCATTTCCTCTGTCTAATTTTAGGAACTCCTTACTGCTATAAGGACAAGGGACAGTGACCGAATCTGGCTTTTTTGAGCTGAAAAGGGGGTGGAGTGGGACAAACAGTTTGGAGTTCCCGTTTTTAAAAATTGGATCTATCCAGTGGTCTGTGATAGAAGTTCGATTGAGAATCAACAGGCTGGAGGGTCATTTGAGTGATGGGTGGTCTATAGAAGAAACAAGAAGTTATGAGTACCAGAATAAGATTAATGCAACAATAAATGTTACAGCATAGGAATATACTAATGAGTATGATTGTGACGACAGAAACTAACAATGTTTTCCACAAGGAAGTGTGAGAGCTGAGAAGTTGTCCCAATAATAAGGCCAGAGTGGACAAGGCCTTTATTTGGGAAAGTAAATCTTTAACATCTCTACAGTTATCAGGAATGTAAACACAAAATTTAACTTTTAATGTTACAGATGTCTATTTCTATAAGATATAGTTAAGCTACTTAATGTCATCTGATTTTATATATATATTTTTTTCTACTGGTATGACTTCTGTGTCCAATAGAGAACATCTTATTTCTTACTTAGGCCTAGATAATCATATTAGTGAATATTAAGCCTACCTGTGTAGGTTAGGAAGATCTGTAGGCCTTAAACTGACTAAAACTTCTGACTCTGGCAGTTCTTCTTGATAGTTATCAGGCATTTCTTCCTAAGAATCTCTCTTTTGTAGCGTCCAGTCTTTCTTATTCTTGGGGCTAATACAAGTGTATATCTTAAGTTACATTTAACTATTATTTTTTAAATGTCTAGGAAAAGTTGTGTTGGTTTTAACTGTTTTTGCTAGGTGTTTAAGATGAAGTAGGTCAAACTGACTTTTGCTTTTATCTATTGCTAAGAGTCAGGTGAGTTCTGATGGAAATTACTCTTGGGGGAAACTTGAGTGTATATTCTTCGTTCTGCTAGTGCCTTCCATGAGGAGATGGGTGTTGCTGCCTGAAGCAATGGCCGCCTACAGCAACAAAGCCACGGGAAATAAGTTCAGAGGCAGACTGGAAACGAACAGGCTCTTTATTCTGCCAGCTTCTCTCTCTGGCTCCAACAACAACTCCAACACGCCATCCACACTCCTCCAACCACACCACAAAATGGCATTGACCCCGTCCGCAATGTCCCAGGCCAAGTCTCGCGAGATCATGCAAATGGCGCCGACCCAGTCTGCAATGTCCTGGGCCAAGTCTTGCGAGATCATGGAAGGTGGTAATGCTTTATGGCTCACAACTAACCGCAATCTTAGCTATCTCCTTAATTAGGGCTTCTACATTTCCCCCCTTTTGTTTTAAAAGAGGGGATGCTCTAGGACCTCCATGTGCAACCAACATTCTTACCCATCATCGGATAAGCAAGGCTGTGCCCTTGACTCCTGTCTTAGGTTGATATGTTGGCCACATGAGACTGTCCCATGCAACTGTGCCTGTCTTAGGTTGTCCCCCTCTGGGGATCTTACCCATCATTGGCTACCAGCCATCCAATTGAGCCCTTCACGATTGACTGTGTATGATGACTAACAGCTGTCCAATTGTGAGGAGATGCTGCAGCCTTAAGGCGACAAGCCTTCTGCTGACGAGCCAAGTTGCATAGCATATCAAATTCTCTAAACAAATCAGCTGCCCTGAGTTCTATCAAGTAACACACTGAGTTCTCTAGACAAATACCCGCAAGGCATTGTCCCGTAAAGTCCCAAACAATGAAAGATCAAAATGTCCACTTGTTATAACATGTTGATCTAGGAGGCCCCATGCATGCAGAGCAGAGGCCACACTGCTGGTGAGGTTGTTTGATGCTTGAGCAGCAGGGAGATGGGTCCAGGTCTTGCTTGATCATGTGGCTTCCCTTGGAAGAATCAGGGATGTCTCCCTTCTCCAAGTGTCGGGATTGCTGCGTTACTTCTTAATGGGGCCGAGGTCTAAAGCTACCTCCCTTTTTGGGCCCCAAAAGGGGGCTCCTTCTGCCAGCAGAAAGAGTTAAAGTAGCTTACCTGGCGAAGATAGGCTTAACGGGCAAAAGTTGCTGAGTGTCTACCCCCGCCTGATTGACGGACACCACGCCAAACCCAGGGAGTTTTGGTAGAAAGCAATGCCAAAAACTCAGTTTATTGAGGAAGTTGGACGGTCTTATATAAGACATGGGCCAATCAACAGAAAGATCATAGGGACACATAAGGATCATGGGCGGATGCCATTGGCGGAGCCATTGGCCTATCTTTGGGGTGGTTTCAGTTCTCACAGCCATGCCCCCTGCTTAGCCTAGGTCCTGTAACAGAGCGTGGTAATGTGGCAAGCAGCCAGAAAGCAGTGTAAGGTCCCGACACCAAGGACCCTCCTCTTTATAGCAAGGGTACTGATTGGCTTCTGTTCTCCAGGGAGGTAATGTGGCCCAGAGTTGCCAAGCTCCTTAGAGAAGTCCCCTGTTCCCTGGATTCAGACTGACTCTGTGGGCAAGAGTCAAATATTGGTTTTCTTGGCCCTTTTGATCTAGTTTTAAAGTCTTGATCTTAAACTTCTAGCAAATTAGTCTCACCAGTCTTAAATTAAGATCACTGGGCTTTACTTTAATGTTTGTAACTTTACAGTCATTTACTCTTTTTATTAATTGGAGTCTGTATTATCTTATCTGTCCTGTAGATGATGGCTTAAATTAACCCGGGTTGTATTCTTGAAGCAATACCTCTGCAAACCACTAATATGCAACCTTTAGTCAGTTTATAAGAAAAATGCAAAATAAAATTAACAAGAGTAAAAACCTAGTTGTGTAATAACTATCTTGAATTTTGATTGAGTTATATACTATAACCCCTGTTTGAGATCCTCATAGTCTTAACAACAAAAATCACTTTTTTTGGAACATAACATGAAATGAATTGAAGTTTGGCCTACTTTGGAGCCGTTCTGGCATCTAGTAAGGTGGGAGGAAGAGCCTTGTTTCAGATAAGGTGAGTATTTTTATAAACTTTAGGTCAAGTGTTTTAGTTCTGAAGCTGAACTTTGCTTCTTAAATAGAATTTTACAGAGGTTACTTATATTGTTGCTCAAGTTTACATGAACATTAGCTAACAAAATATATTACATTTAAAAAATTAAAGAAAGGCTGAGAGCTTTTAACCTTTTGTGGTAAAGTAGCAAAATGCTTCTTTGTTTTACAATATTAACCTTTATATAGATTAGGCTCTCATTAACTTAAAAAAATACCTTTAGATTGTACACCAGTGTGGAAAGTAACATAGAACTTTATATCTTATTGATACCAAGTCCAGTTGTAGAACACATTTTAAATGATATAAATAAACCTCCAATGTTATCTTTATATGTGACATCTTCCTTCTGATGGTGAGCAAGTCATCTCCATCATTCCACCATAATTATATTGATGTTTTTACATTAATCAAGTTTGGCTCTGAAAGAAATAACATTACAATATTTTATAATAATTGTTGTTGTTTAACCACAGCTGTATAGTTTTTAATTTTTTTCAGATTACTTGCTCAAAAAAAAAAAATAAACACAATGTTATGGGTAAACTAATGTTTTAAGACATCTTTGTCCTCTTACCATATAGATTAAACCTTGGTTTATATTACTACATTAACATTTGACCTGGGGGGGGGAAAGAAGATTAAATGGCTTTTCCTTATTGTTTTATATACTTATTTAACCAACTTATACAGAACTTTTACATCACTTACATAGACCCTCTTATTTACTTTATCACATAAAGACTTTCTTATTTTGAAACATTTCCTTTACCTTCTATTAAATATGGTTTTTATATCTATAACTTTCTAATTTCTTTTTCTCATGTGTTAGCCCCCTTTTTTCACATTTTGAAATAATCTTTGTTATAATTTGAAAATAGGCAAATCATTTCATCTTAATGAAGATATTTTGTTATTTACAGTACTCTTAATGGGAAGAGTTGAAACTTTTGAGCCTTTGTATATATAGAAATCTTTTATAAATCTTTGTGTATAGGATCACACACATCTGTTAACCATTTCATGAGAACACAATGTTTCAGTATATAGAATTATACCTGTTGGAACTTTAACCTCTTTCAGTGATGACAAAGCAACTTTAAATCTTTCTGTCTTTTTTTAAATTTACCATTTCTTGAAAACAATCAATAATGTTACCCAATGTAATTTAAGGAGTTACTCGATGGCATATTTAACAGTTAGTATTTTAACTTTGTAGATTAATCAGATGTTTAATAAAGTTACTCACAAATGAGTAATCTCATGTCAAATCTACTTTATTTTATCAAAATATCAGACAAGTGTATTGAACATTATTCTCCATTTCTTCCTTGTTGAAGAGAAGTTCTAGAACCAAGGGATATTAAGGCATCAATTTTATTCATTTTTTTGACCACCTAGAGAGACTTGTGAGTTAAGTTTAATTTAAAGGCATCTTTGTTTACATTTATTTACCCAATTTAAATTGAACCTTTTAAAATCACGTGAATTAAATGTATTCGGATCCATTTATAAAATTTTTTAATGAGCGCTCATTTTCTACTTGTCAATTTTTATATCATGTACATGATATGTGGACATATGCACATATAAACACAGAACATAATAGCAGAGGCCTTGTAGCTTTGTTTTGTACTCCATTGCAATGTTACAGATTTTTAAAAACTTCATAGTTGAATAAGAAACAGGCCTGATCAGAAAAGCATTAACCTAGGTAACATAGGATCAAAATCATGAGCTAAAAAATACACACACACACACACACACACACACACACACACACACACATATATATATATATGGAATCTCAAGAAAAAGCAAGAGTCTTAGAAAAATGACCAGCCAGTAATTTAAATTCAGGTAAAAAAAATCTTTACTTTTTCCCCCCCTTTTTTCTGAGGCCTAAGCTCTTTTGCTTTCTGTTTTTTTTTTTTTTTTTTTTTTTTTCTTCTAGCCCCAGGCCTTTATCCTATGCCTTAAAGTCTGGGAAGTGATCCTGGAAAAGACTAAGAGGGTTTGTTTGACTTTTCCCCATTCTTCTAAAACAGTGAGAGTTACAAACAGAACAAAAATTACAGACACACACAGAGACAAAACAAGATTGACTGGTGCCTTAAACCAAAAGTAGGACGATGGCTTCTCGCCGTTCTGTGGGTGCGACCCGCTTCCTCTCCCCAAGTGTACAGGTGGGATCCAATCCATGTCAGGTGGGTCCGGGACATCTTCCCTGGGGTCCTCTAGCGCATCCGCCAAGACCACCAATAGGCAGTTAAAGAACTGGGCCTGAAACCAGAAGTGCGCAACAAACAGAGACACAAAGACACTTACTGATCGGATGAGGTTCCATGCTCCGGTGTCCTGTGGGGGTTTTGGAGATCCCAGATGAGCCCTTAAATGTTATGCCCAGAGTATGGACCCCAAAGACTACCAAGGAATCCAGAGTGCATGCAAAAACAAAGAGCCTTTATTTGGGCTTAAGCTCAGACTCTCAGACCCTCAGACCTCACCAACAGAGTGGATCTGTACTGAGAGCCCTGAACTCAGGAGAGGTGAATCTTTTATTGGGGTTGAAGAAAGGAGAGGGAGCGGGTTCGCCTGATTGGCCAGGGGAGCCTGTGCATGACTAAGGAGGTTTTCATTGGTGGAGGCTGTCCTCCAAACAATGGAATGTGCTGACTGTTCATTGCAGGGCCCTGCTTTTGCCTTATCTTATTGTGTGTGGGCTGGCTTATCATACCTAGGCTTATTCTTGCCTTGTGACAGGAGACTTGCAACAGTTTGAGGCAGCTGATAACACAATGGGATTACAGCAGTTCATCTTCTATTATCTTTAAGCCAAGCATTTTACAGAAGCAAAAAGAAGTGGTTAAACTGAAAAGAGGCGTGGGGCTAAAAGGGTGTTCCACACTTGCTGTATACCATGCAGTTGCTAAGCTTTGCATCTTTTCATGTGTTGTCTTCTCTGTAGCTGTAAGAGGTAGGTACTAATAAGAGTTCCATTTTACAAACATGGAGCCTGGGTTCTAAGAATTTGAAACCACCAGATAGTAATGGCAGAACATAAACCCAGTGATCTGAACATAGTATGCTGCTTCATCCTCGACTTCTCTGTGACAACTTTAAGGACCCTAATTATCCTGACTCTTGGATGAGGATGTGTAAGGTAGAGCACAAAAAATTACTGGCTTAGACATAGGCTTGACAGTTGTTTTAAAATTAAAATTTTTTAGTGATAGAACGTTGCTTGTATTAAAAGAATGTTTTTACATAAAAAAATAAAGCTTAAAAATCAATGTTATAATTTAAATTATAATTAATGCAACACAGGAAGGTTTCCATGAAAATTGAGAATTTCTGTTTCTGTTGTATTGTAAGTTTTGATTTTTCTTTAAAATTGTAACTGTGAAGTTAAGGTATTTTGCAGAATAAATACAGACTTTTCCATTGGCTTGGAAAATCCGGTAATCCAGCAGTATCCCAGGCTAGTGCCTGCAAGATTAATGAATTTTTATAATATATTCCTTCTTGAAAACTGAACTCTAGTAGAATTACACATTATTCAATTTTATTTAAACTACCATTTTCTAAACTTATTTGATCACAGATGAAACTGAAGTCACAACTAATCATAAATTGACCCAATATATTTGTACATATTTATGGGGCACAAACAGTGATGTTATGATTTATGAATCCAATATGGAGCAATCAAATCAAGCTAATTAACATATCAATATCATATCACTTATTTTTTTGTGGAGAGAAAAATTGAAATTTGTGTAAAACGTTTAAACAATGCAAAGCTTATTAACATAAAAAAAAAAAAAGATGTAGGGAAGTTATAGTCAATTTAGTGGCTCTATGATGACTCCAAAAGTTCACTCATTTTTCTGCTTAGCCATTTAAAGCTTATTCCATAGGTTTTTGCTCCCCCTAATGGACACAAGGTAACCGCTTCTGTTGCAAACATCACAAGTAGACCCTGCTATGGTTTGAATTGCTTTTTCCTCGAAAACTAAGATTAAGTTTGGTTATCTTTGTGATAACATTAGGAGGTGGGACTCTAGAGAGAGTATTGGGCTTGAGGGCTCTGCCTTCATGAAAGAATTAATGCTATTATTGTGGGAGAGGGTTTGTTATTTCAGCTATGGGTTTGTTATAAAAGTTCAAGTTTGTCCCCCACCCCCTTTGTTCTTTCCCTTTTGCTTTTTGTTTTGCCATGGAGTGACACAGGAAGAAGGCCCTTGCCAGATGTTGGCACCATGACATTGAACTTATCAACTTCCAGAAATATGAACCAATAAATACTGTTCATTTTAAATTACCCAGTCATAGGTATAGCAGCACAAAAAGGACTAAGACAAAAATACTTTCCACCAGCAAAAGAGGGATTTTTAAATACACTTCTTTGTATTAGAGAAGAAAACTATCTTAGAAGCAACTAGCAGACCTCTCACATGTTATAGGTCAGATCTAGATTCCTCATTTAAAACAAGAGGAATATAGACTGCAGATGTAGCTCAGTGGTAGAGTGCTTGCCTAGCATGTGTGTGATCCTCAACATGGAAACTAACAGGAGAAAACAGAATCCTGGAGCTAGGAAGTGACTCTTCCAAAGTGCCAGGCATTCATGAAGACTTTCTTACATCAATTACTAGCGATGTGACCATGATGACCGGAAACACTTCCTCTCTCTTTTCTGAACCCTTAAAGTTCCTGGTTTATTAGATGCTTATTATGATATGGATATGTCCTGATGAGTTTACATGGATTACACATTCTTAAGTGGTACATTCTATTATCATGTCCATTTTACAGATGAAGAAACTGAGGCTTAAAGCATATAAGTCACTTGCCAAATGTCCTTAGGCAGTAATTGGTGAAGCTCTTAACTTCTGTGCTTCTAATTTTCATTTTCAGTCATACTCTTTTTTGTGCTGTAACTCTTTCTGACTGTGAAGGCAGGCATCATCAGTATTGCCCTCCTCTGGCATAGTGAGAGGCAAGCACTTAGTAGGTGCTTAGCAAATGTTTATTGAGTGAAAGAATGAATTTATAAATGTTAGGAATAGTTGAACTGTGACATGAGGTGAGATTAATTTACAATTCGTATTTACTTGAAGAGGAGATAGACAGTTGTTATAATTTGGGTGTAAGCTAAAAAGCAATTCATGAGTGCTTACAGTGAAGCCAGATAAAAGGGTACTTCTCTAGCCCTGAGGCTATAAATACCAGCTTTGCAGGTTTGCATGGCTTTCCCCAAATCTTCCATGAAAACGCTGCATAGTAGGGAGTCTAAATTAATTTCTTCTCTGTTACTAGGTACTTAGGAATGGAGTGCTCACCTAGATTGGGCATGCAATTTGCTGCTGGAAAACTCCATCATCTTTATCTGCATCAGAGGGTGAATTTTCCCATCTAATTATCTGATGCAGTGACTGAGGATCTAAGTAGAAGCTTGAGGGTTTCTGCACAGTTGCAGAAACCTACCTGTCTGTCTTTTAAGATAGTGGAATGACAGTTTGAAGAGGCACTGCAGAGTTCTTTAGTAATGTCACCTCCACTGTGGCCTGCCAAAGTTATTTATATGTGAATGAGGACATAATTCAACACCAACAGTAGCTTCATTTCAGTTCTAGAGAGGAAGGAAAAGCCTGCTCAAAATACCAATTTTGGCAATTTTGCCTGTAGGTTTTGATTTTATTTAAGTGAATGCCCATTGGTGACAAGGAACATTGATAGTCCACATTTGCAAGATCAACCCAGGGACATGAAACATGAGCAAACTACTGCAAAGGAGGTTTGGACTCAAGAAAATTGTCATAATCAGTAGGCAAATGTTCATTCTTTTCTTGTTGCTAGAGATCCGCTATATTTTAGCATAAGTGCTCTCAATGTACACAGGAAAAGATTATTTAGAGACTTTTTGTGTCAATAGCAGCTTATGAACATAGAGGGATTTTAAAAGAAGGTACAGATTGTATACAATACCTGGGGAAATTCTGCACCTTGGTGAAATATTTGAGTGCTTTCTTTAAATCCAAAGTAATTGATTGTAGGTGTTCTCTAAAAAGGAATGGGTAATGGATAATATTGACTATTCTTGTGTTCAAAGTCACTGAGTCTTGATAAAACATAAACTAAATATTGGTCTTGGAATTTCCAATGGAGACAGTGTCATTTGGGTTTCCAAGGCAAAGCACTGATCGTTTTCTTGTTTGTCTGTCCTTCCTTCTATCCATCCAAGCACTTCATGCTGCTTTGGAGGCTCATATGCTCTAGATGCTGTTCTAAGGGTGGAAAACAGCAGAGGAGATCCAATCTTGTGAAATTTCACTCATGGAGAGAGGGACAGATGGTGAGTGGGAGATTCAGTAATAAGCAAGTAAATTAATGCATAAATAAGGCATATTCAGTGTGAAAAGGGCTATGAGGAAAAACTAAACTTGTGCCTTCTAGAGTGTCCTGTGAGGTGCGCTGGGTACTTTAGAAGGAATGAATAGAGATGAAGTTTTAGAGGAAGTGATTTAAGTCAGTGTCTGAATGGAAAGGATAATGTACCATCAGAAGTTCTGAGGAAGGCATATGCCAAATAAAGAAAAACAAGTGCCAAAGCTTTGAGATGAGACTGCATGTGACTTTTTTAGGGAAAAGGATGAGAGACACCTGAGAAAGCCTTACATTTTAGAAAAGAGTAAACTGAGTTTAAAAATGTGAAGTTTTGCTATGTTTACCTGGACAAGGAGGGAATTCTAGTGTCGAGAATGATTCTTGGTTAAGCAGTTTCACTAGAATTTCATTCTTGGAAATTCTTGCTTTATGTATTAGTTATCTTTTCTTTTAGCCACTTGATGGCAGTATTGCCCCGTGCAATTTTGTATTAGTGCAGGAATGAAATTGTTTCTTTCTGAGACCCAGAGGCCACCAGTTCTTGCCATGTTAAGCAGCAATTTGTTATTGCTGGAATTCTTTTTCTACTATGAAGTACTACTTTCACCACAAACCTAGAAGAGGGTTGCTAGGTCTTCAGGGTTTAACTATTAGTCTTTGCAGATTATGGGCCCCAAGACCCTCCAAATTCTCTGTCAAGTGGCTCACTTGCTCACCCTTAAGGGTCCTTACAGAGTGGTGTGGTGTGTGATGCAGAGTGGTGCATCACATCAACTTCTGGGGAGGAGGAGAAGCTGGAAAGCCCTCTTGTGGAGAAGTGGGCATAACAGCACATAATAAGGGAGGCAGCTGCCCTCAACACACTTTGGGAAGTACATACTGTGAGGCTGGGAGGAAGGTCTTTATAGTACCTGGATATGAGGGTTATCATCCCCCTTGGTACTGGGGATTGAATCCAGGGGTGCTTTATCACTGAGCTACACCCTCAGCCTCTTCTATTTTTTTAATTTCAAGATGGGTACTTGCTAAGTTGCCAACGCTGGTCTCAAATTTGCAATCCTCCCTGCCTCAGCCTCTCAAGTTATGATTACAGGTGTACCACACTCCACTTATCAAGTCATTTTAATATACTGTTTAATGTTGTGCCACTTTTAAAAAATATTTATTTATTTTTTTTAGTTGTAGTTGGACACAGTACCTTTATTTATTTTTATGTGGTGCTGAGGATCAAACCCAGGGCCTCACACGTGCTAGGCGAGTGCTCTACCACTGAGCCACAACCCCAGCCCAGGGACCTTACAACTTTAAAACAAGCTCTTACAAAATCTACTGTGCTTTGAAAAGCAATGTAACTTCTTTATTCTGTCTTATGAAGTGAGACAAGAGCAGAAGAGGGTGAGAATAAAGACCCTAGTAACCGTTCTAGTAACATTTCTAGTAACATAAGGTTGCCATTGTCCCTACTGTGATGTAGTGGCTGGAGTTTGAACTGTGCAGTCTGTGGGCATGGATTCTGGTAAGCCAGCTGTGTGACCCTGGGACAATCAATTTGTTGTAGAGGAATCTACCTGTGGAGCTGAAGTGTCCACTGGGTTCTCAGCCACTAGTTCTTGCAATATCAAAGAATTGGAAGCAAGTCAGACAGAGTAACAAGCAAGAGTTTATTAGAAAAGCTGGAGGGAACAGACATTCGTGACAAACTGAAGAGGTGGCCTCAGGAAGGTACGAAAGCAGCCATAAAAAGGAAGGGGGCAGGGGTTGGCATGCAGGGGTGGGAAAAGAAACAGAACAAGAAAGTATTAGGAGAGAACACTGAGGAGAGACCATTAAAAAAAGAGAAAGAAGAACAATTGTGTGAATAACTCCAATTTACACATTATAATGTTAAAGAAAAATACATAAGATTTGATCAAGTTATGTGAAGTTAAACTGTGGGAGGAAAACTATCATATCAACACAGAAGGCAATATCAGTGAAATTAAAAGAAAAAAGCTAACATTAAAGAGTCTAAAATGACCCTTGCTAAAGTATCTGAGATGGAGACATTTCTTACTGGGCCTTCCAGCTTTCAATTCCACCAGATATAGGGAGGCATAGGAAATGCCCAAGTCTAGACTTTGTGACCTCTGAGTGTCTCTGAGTGTGGATGTAGGATCACACCAGCTGTCTCTGGGCCGGGTTGGAGAGCTGTGTGGTTAGTTCTGTCTAGCTCAGTCTTTGGCTTCAAAAGCTGCCCAGAACTCAGGGTCTTGTCGCTATCCACACTAACTTCAACCTACCTACCTCTTGCATGTATCTGGATGGCTCCAGCATTTCTGGGCATCCAAAAGCTCTGAGAAGGGTCTAAGAATTGCTCTGATTATCTGTGACTCTACCTCCAGATGTCTTCCTGGCTCAGAGGGTGACTCCCTGCTCTGTGGGAAACCCTATACTCCTGGGGCCATCAGTATGGACTTTCCCTGTCCTTCTCTGGCATGGCTAACATGGCTCTGAAAGTTTTACAATGAATCCTAGAGCGGGAAATCCCTCTAAACTATGCTATACTGTGGTGGGTGTGTGTCCCTACAGAGTTCTAGAGGTCAAAAGACCTGCCACTGGCTTGCTATATTCCTGAGCTCCCAATGAGTGGCCACAGTCTTGATCCAGCCTTTTTTTTTTTCATCCAGGTGCTTGCTGACCAAGTGAAAAAGAAATGAAAAAGTGGACTTTGGGTCTTGGGAATATAAAAGAGATAAAAAGAAAAAAAGAGTGCAGAGATTTCTGATCTTCAGCACAGAAAGCCTAAACAATGAAGACCCTTTTAAGATAGTTTCCCTTCCCAGCTCCCAGAGTCCACAGGGAAGTTCAGGGAAGCTACTCTCCCAAGCTGTCTCAGTAGGTAGTATCTAAGTCTCCTTTCTGCTCAGACACACCTGCCCAGGAATACAGTCTGCATTTCTTGAAATCTTTATGATTTCCTTCTTTCAGGTCCTCTCTCCCTCACTGAGCAGCCACATGCCCCACACTGATACAGTCTATTTCTATTTCTTCTTCTTCTAATTCTCTTAGGATTATAAAATCTGTGACTTCTGGTTTTCACCTGTTTGCTAACTCCCTGAGTTGGACTCCAGCACTCTCCCACTGTTCCCTTATCTCATGGGACAGTTGCACAACTATTAATTTGATTCAATCTCGGGGGACAGCCCCATACAAGCTGGATGCCACCAGTCTGCGATTTTCCCAGTTCCACAATGTGATGTTTTGATCTGTTTACATTGTTGAATGATTAAATCAAGCTAATAAATCTATGACCTCATACTTATTCTCTGTGTGTGTTTGGTGAACATATTTCATATCTCCTTTCAGCAATTTTGAAATATAGAGTGCTTTATTATTATAGTAAATTTTCCAAGCAATAGACCACTAAAGTGCATTCCTCCAATCTCACTGAAATTTTGTACCCTTTGATTGACATTTCCCCTTCCCCATTTTTTTCCCTCCCCTAGTCTGATAGCCACCATTCTATTCTTTTTAAAAGGAGGAAGTTCTGACATTATGATGTGGGTGAATCCAGAGGACATTATGCTTATGCAAAAATAATACAAGTATAGAAAGAAAAATACTCATGATTTCTCTTTTGTGTGGGATTTAATTGCTTCTTTGATGTGGTAAGAATTTAGAGTCTTCTCAGATCCTGGGCAGGTGCACCAACCCAGTGGGGGCAGATTCCCAGGGTCTTCTAGATTCCTAAGAAAGTGGCAGAGCTTTTCAAAGCCCCTATGGATATCTCATTGCTGAGTTTTTCTTTTGTGCTCTTGATTAGTCTATTGTTTGCCCCAACTGGCTATCCATTGCCTCAGGAAGAAGTGTTGTTCAAATACTTGCAAGTAAAATTTTAGACAAATGTTCTTCCCTCTTCTAAGGCTTTTAGCACTGGGACACTAAGAGAAACAGATCTTTCTAGTTGTTTCATCATGGAAATCACTGGACAGGTCAAATAATAACAGTTCTTTGGGAATGAGGCCCACTCTACTCCCTTCAGTAGAGGGAATACAGAATGCTCTTTTCCATGCTACTGTTGATTTGGAGAAGGAACATAGGACTAGGGGAAGTTGAAATGCTATAGAAATCCCTGTTTTTCAGCTGGGTGTGGTGGCACATGCCTGTAATCCCAGCACTTTGGGAGGCTGAGGCAGGAGGATTGTGAGTTCAAAGCCAGCCTCAGCAATGGCAAAGCACTTAGCAACTAGTGCCCCTGAGTTCAATCCGCGGCACCACAAAACAAAACAACACAAAAAAGAACTCCCTGTTTTTACTGAGATTCAGTGGCTTTCCTTGCATAAACACTTCCCAGATTGCTGTAATCCTTAGGTTAATTTTCAGAGTTCTGCAAAAGTTGTTTCTGACATTTTTGTTGGCCATTTTTCATTGTTCTTTTATAAGAGTGAATTTTCAGATATTCTCACTTATGATTGCCTGCTCTTTTCCTTTTGAAGTTGTTGTGAATCTGTCTGTCTATGTCAGGGCCATATCTGCATAGTGCCCAGGAACATGTTAGCTTAGGTCCATGAGACTGTAGTCTTGGCTGCAAGACACAACAGTTTGTATCTTATTATCTCATAAAGGTGCAGAAAGTTTTCAAAAACAAAATTGATTTTAACCTTGCAATCAATTAATAAGGGGAAAATATAACCCTAAATTAAACCTTAAGTTGTAACAGTTGACCACATCACCTTTTGAATATAGTTCTGAGGCTTATTTTTAAAAATATTTATTTATTTGCTTTAGTTGTACACAATGAGTTTTATTGTTACCTGGTGCTGAGAATTGAACCTGGGGCTGCGTACGTGCTAGGCGAGTGCTCAACCGCTGAGCCACAACCCCAGCCCCTGAGGCTTATTTTTAAAAGGACATTTTTTCCTTTTCCTTTTCTCCCTCTCCCCCTCCCTAACCAGAGGGCAGAAAAACAAGATTACCCTGAGTTATCTGTGCTCCACAGGAAGGAGATATCTGCCAGAGGATCTAAGAAATGACAAATTAACAAGTGAATCCTAACACACCATCAAAGCACCCTGGACCCTGTGTCAGGGTACACCTTGAATGTAGCCCTTGAAGAGCTCTTTAATTCCCTCGCCCTCCCCCAGGAGGTGAGGAGGTGAAGGAGTAGATTGGATTGTCAGGGAGATTCAGAGCTTCACAGGCTCAGAGAACTCAGAGGAAGAGACTATGCAGTTTCCCTGGTAGGCCTCCTAGTCAAGTACACTTGGGTCAGTGGATTTGCACATAAATATTTATTCTGATATATATTCCTGATGTAGGAATTTTACCTTTGCTCTCCTTTCTTCCTGGAACTTTTTTACTTCACATACCTGGGTCCCTTCTGTTCATTCAGGTCTCAATGCAGAGAGGCCTTCCTGGAGTACCTATCCTAAAGTCTCTCCTTCTCTTTATACTGCCTTTTAATTATCTTCCTGGAGCTTTTAGGGTCCAGTTTTGCTAATTTTTCCCATGAACCACAAAGAGCCGGTCAGTAATGTAATACACAAACGGAGTTTATTGAGCCAGCTAGCTGGGGTCAAGCTCCCCCGCAGACATGAGGAAGCACAAGACCCCGAACAAAGGAAAGCCTCAGATTATATAGCATTACCTATGTCATTGCCCATGCACGCAAAATTCACCCCAAACAAAGAGAAGCCTTGGATTACCTACGTCCTTGTTGGAGCAAATAGCATGCGCGCACGAAATTCAAATAGCCCACCTTGGGGCTTAACATCCTAGCGTGCCTGGGGGTGGGGTTTCTAACCTACTATCCTACATTCCAGCCCACCTGGGAGCGGGATTACTATCCTAACATTCCAGCCCGCCTGGGGGCGGGGGTTACTATCCTAACATTCCTTCTAGCCCGTGTTTTACTATCCTAACATTCTCCCCCCCACCTTTTTTTTTTTTTTTTTTTTTTCATACTGAGGAATCTTCCTCAGTCCTTGGTCCTGACAGCCTTTCATATCGTTGGTGCAGGACTAGAAGTTGTACAGTGCTTAGCCTTTCCTTTACAAAACTCACTAACTTATTTAGGATAAAGGGGCCCATAGTCATGAGAAGGAGTAATAGAACTAAGGGCCCCGCTAACGCGGAGACCAAAGTAGTCAGCCAGGGGGATTGATTGAACCAGGACTCAAACCAGTTTTCTTGGGCCTCTCTTTCTCTTTTTCTCTTGAGTAACCCTTCCCTGAGCTTACCCATAGAATCTCTAACAACCCCAGTGTGGTCAGCGTAAAAACAGCATTCTTCTCCCAGGGCTGCACAGAGCCCGTCTTGCTGTAATAATACGAGGTCTAACCCTTGGTGGTTCTGTAAGACTACCTCAGATAGGGAGGTTAGTGATTTTTCCAAGTGACTAATTGACTGCTCTATGTGTTCCAAGTCTTCATCGATGGCTGCCCGCCGGGAAGTAATTCCTCTGTCCTGAGAGACTAGGGATGCAATCCCCGTTCCTGCCCCCGGTGAGTCCTGAGCCGAATAAAGTGGCAATAGTTAGAGTAGCGATGGGCTCCCTCCTATGTCTCTGTGGAGTTTGTGGAATCTCCTTATCCCAATACTGGAACAAGTCTTCTTCAGGGTGGTAGAGGATGCAGGGTATCACGGTTACTGTGACACAGAACTCTTGGGTAGCATTAAAGACCCAAGTGGACAAGTGTGGAATTAACCCCGTGCATGAGCATGCCCACCACCCACCTCCCATTGGGGTCACCCAGTTAGCTCTGGTCCACGAGGGTGACTTAGTGATACTGGCACACAGCACTCAATTTGCTTGGGGCACTTTCCCCAAGCATGTCCCCCTGCTGCTTACTGGCATCAGGGTTAGACCTGCCTTCTTATCTTTCCAGTCAGTTGGAGCCTCTGTTGAGACATTATAGGAGACGTTCATTCCAATGGTCTCATAAAAAGGGGGGGTTTACATTATAGCGTAGCCAGCAAGCTTTAGTAAGATTGGGACTGGTGACATTCAAGGTGTCATATATAGCTCTTACCATAACCCAAAATGGATCTTCTGGTGGATTACCAGGCCCTGGGAAGTTATGGTATTCTGGGCTGCTCGTGGGGCTAAGCAATGGCATCGGGGAAGCTGTACGAAGCTGCTGAGGCGATGAAGGGACACTGTCATTAGCCTTTTTGGGGCCCACACTCTGACTTACGAGGGTTTGCACCAGACACCAAATTCCAAACAAAATCCCATCATCATGCCCACAAAGATATAGTCACAAACCCCACATCTTAGACCCCTTCCCATCCATCAGGGCCCCGCTTGTCTTCCAGAGGCAGTGAAACTAATATTTATCGGCTTGCAGCGTTGTCCTCTTGCCCATTTGGTGTTGGGGTGGGAACTCCTGCAGGTTGGGCTTGTGCGATTTCAGGTTACAACAATTAAATCTTTGTCATCGCCCTTAATCCACCCTCCTGTAGTTTCGCATCCCCAACTATGGCAGAAAAAAGACTCTGCTCCCCCACACCCTGCCTTTTTGGTGTGTCCGGGACACACATAAAAAGGTGTGTCTTGTAGTCTCCGGAGTCCTGTTAAACTGTCACAATTTGGGCGGGGTTCCCGACTGGCACCATCCCATGCTCCATCTGACAAGTCACAGAGATCTGCAGTCAAAGTAGGGTACCAGGTGTCTTTTGGGTGAACTCCAGTCTGTCTATGAACCACCTTGCCAGTAGAGGGTGTGTAGAGTTCCCACATAATAGAAAATGGCAGGTGGGGGCTATGGCTGGCCTCCTCGGGGTTGAGCATTCTCCAAAGGCAGAGTAGACTCAGGCAAAGATGTCTCCTTCTTAGGTGAAGGGTTGGTCTCGGTAGGCGCTGTGAAGCGATGGGTAGCTTTGGAGTTCTGTAAGAAGTATCGGGGGCACAGTCAAACATCAAGTCTTGGTTCAGTTTGAGATTTATGGACAAGTTTAAATTTCAAGGGGTTACTCTGGTGTAACTAGGGAGACCACACGCTTGCTGCCCATTGCTCTTCAACTGTTGCCTTCTGGGCATGGGTGTGATGGGCCCAGGGACCTACCCTGTCCACCTTAAGGGCAGTGGGGGTGGTTACTAAAACTACATATGGTCCCTTCCAGCGGGGTTCCAAGGTTTTGGCTCAGTGCCACTTGACCCAAACCCAATCCCCTGGGATGATGCCATGTTCTGGGTCCTGAGGGTCTGCATTTTTATAGTAAGCTTGGATTAGAGGCCAGATCTCCTGTTGCACTTTCTGCAGGGCCTGCAGACTGGCCAAATAATTTGGGGCCGAATTTTTATTATCTAAAGGCAGAATACGTTGGATGATAGGGGGCGGGGCTCCATACATGATCTCGAAGGGAGTCAGCCCATGAATGTAGGGAGAATTCGGGACCCGGAAGATAGCAAAGGGAAGAAGCGTCACCCAGTCCCTGCCAGTCTCTAGAGCCAATTTGGATAGGGTCTCCTTCAATGTCCGATTCATTCTTTCTACCTGCCCAGAGCTCTGCAGGTTCTACTCACAATGTAACTTCCAATCAGTCCCCACCAATCGGGCCAGCCCTTGCAGAACCTTATTAATGAAAGCTGGACCATTATCTGACCCTAGCATTTCTGGGACTCCGTAACAGGGGATAATTTCTTCCAGCAAACACTTTAGCCACTACCTGGCTGGTCTCTCTCTTTGTGGGGAAAGCCTCTACCTACCCAGAGAAGGTGTCTACCAAAACTAACAAATACTTGTACCCAAATTTCCCAGGTCTTACTTCAGTGAAGTCTATCTCCCACTTACATCCCGGTGCCCACCCCCGAACCCGTATACCTGCGTGTGGGAGTCCCTTCCTGTTGGGCTTCATAGCCTGGCACCCAGCGCACTGCTCCACTATCAGCTTTGCTTCGGAGTTCTGGTTCGGGAACTGAAGAAGAGCAGCATCCAGTAAATTCAGCAGCTTCCTCCACCCCAAGTGGGTACCTTCATGAAGATTATTGAGGAGAAATTTTCCCAGTCCTGCCAGCATAAGCAGTCTTTCCTCCGTGTCTCTATACCAGCCGTCTCTTCCTGCTGCCTGGGGTTGTTGATCCTGTATCCACTTCAGGTCTTCTGGGGTGTACTCAGACTGGGGTGGTAAGAGTGGGAGCTCTGGCATCGGCAAGTCCACGGCTGCTGCAATAACGGCTGTTACTTTTGTGTTCTTGGGGCCTCTTGCTGCCACCCTTTTTTTGCCTCTTCATCAGCTCAGCAATTTCCTACCACCTCGGGGGTCTTGGATGACTGGTGACCTGGTAAGTGCACCACTGAAACTGCTTTGGGGTTTTCTACAGCTGTTAGTAGATGCTGCACTTCCTCCAGGTTTCTCAGCTCCCTCCCTTCCGCGGTTATGAAGCCCCGTTCTTGGTAGATGGTGCTGTATACATGTACGGTGCTGAATGCATACCTACTGTCTGTATACACAGTCAGCCTTTTCCCCTCCGCTCGCTCAAGGGCCTCAGCTAGCACTGTCAGTTCAGCCTTTTGCACGGATGTTACTGAGGGTAGGACAGTGCTCCATATCACCTCCCCGTCTCAGTCCACCACCGCTGCCCCTGCTCTGTGCACCCTGTCTTTCACAAAGCTGCTGCCATCAGTGAACCAAATCAACTCACCGTTCAGTAGTGGTGTGTCCTGGAGGTTGCAGCGGACTTGCACAGCCTTGGACAGGATCTCACGGCAGTCATGCAGCGGTGCCTCCAGGTCTGGGGTTGGCAGCAAGGTCGCTGGATTCAAAGTGGCAGGTTCTAGGAAGACAATCCTGGGAGAGTCTACCAAAAGCCCCTGATAATGGGTGAGCCTGGCATTAGTCATCCACCTTCCTGGAGTGTGCTTCAGGACTCTTTCTACTGCGTGAGGGGCAACTATTTTCAGTTGTTGGCCAAAAGTCAATTTATCAGCATCTCGCACAAGCAGGGTGATGGCAGCAATAATGCGGAGGCACGGTGGCCATCCTGCGGCCACGGGATCATGTCTTTTCGATAGGTAGGCCACTGGACATTTCATGGTCCCAGCTGTTGTGTTAAAACTCCCTTTGTGATGCTTCTTCTCTCATCCACAAAAAGAACACAGGGTTTCAAGGGGTCAGGCAGTGACAAGGCTGGGGCCTCCAGGAGGGCAGCCTTCAACCTTTCAAACACACGTTGGTGTTCTTCCTGCCAGGACCACACTTTTTCCTCTTTTGTGGCTTCATATAGGGGCTTGGCCAGCTCAGCATAACCCAGTATTCATAGCCTACAATAACCTGCTGATTCCAGAAATTCCCACACTTCCCACGGAGAGGTGGGCACTGGGATCCTGAAAATAGTTTCTTTCATAGCATCTGTTAACCATCTGGTTCCCTCCTTTAGTTTATATCCTAGGTAGGTTACTGACTGCTTGCAAATTTGGGCCTTCTTTGCACTTGCCTGGTAACCCAACTTCCCTAGCTCCTCAAGCAAGTCTTTTGTTGCCCTCCTGCAGTCACTCTCAGTTGGGGCGGCCAGAAGCAGGTCGTCTACATACTGCAGCAGAGTCACCCTGGGATGCGCTTGACGGTAGGATTCTAAGTCCTGGCTGAGGGCTTCATTAAAGAAAGTGGGCAAGTTCTTAAACCCCTGTGGAAGTCTAGTCCAAGTTAATTGTCCCGCCTTTCCTGCCTCCCCTTCTCGCCATTCGAAAGTGAACAGTGGCTGGCTAGTGGGGGCCAAGGCTATACTGAAAAAGGCATCTTTTAAATCTAGGGTCGTATACCAAGTGTCTGAAGGAGGAAGGTGACTCAAAAGAGTATACGGGTTTGGCACTGTAGGGTGGATGTCTGCCACCCTTTCATTCAGTTTTCTCAAGTCCCGGACCGGCGGTAATCACGTCCACCGGGTTTCTTCACCGGAAGGAGTAGTGTATTCCACGGGGAGCAGCAAGATCTCAGGATGCCAGCTGTAATCAACTGGTGGATATGGGGCACTATGCCCAAGCAGGCCTCCTCCGGCATGGGGTATTGCCTGACTCTGATTGGCTGTGCAGTGGCCTTAAGTTCCACCACCACAGGAGGCTGGTGAGCTGCTAACCCTACCCCTGCCACTTCTGCCCAGGCTCTGGAGCAAGCAGTAATCCAATAGTCCATTTCTTTGTCCCAAGCTCCCTGCCTAGACCCAGAGAGGAGGCGATGTTCATCCACCAATGACATAGTCAACACGTGGAGCAGCTGCCCCTGTCCGTTTGTCACTTCTATCCCTCTGGGCTCAAAGTGAATATGAGCCCCGACTTTGGTGAGCAGATCTCTGCCTAGTAGTGGTGCGGGACTCTTAGTGACCACCAGGAATGAGTGGGTCACTCGATGCCTTCCCAGGTCTACCTTCCTCTTACTGGTCCATGAGCAGACCTTCTTCCCTGTAGCCCCTTGTACTATGCTAGTCTTCTTATCTAGGGGTCCATAAGCCCGATTGAGTACAGAATATTGGGCACCTGTATCTACCATGAACCCCACAGGTTTCCCCTCCACATATATAGTTACCCAAAACTCGGGGAGGGGGACCGAGCCCCAACCCCCCTAATCTTCTTCTACCCCAGCTAAGAGGGCCTTGGCTTTTTCTACAGCCTCTGCTCTTTCTTGCTGACCGTCTCTCCTTCTTCTTGGGCACTCCCTTTTCCAATGCCCAAACTCTCTGTAGTAGGTACATTGTTCCCTTTCCAATCTGGTCTTATCCCAGCGGGGGCTTGGTCCACGCTGTTCCCTGCCTCTGGCCTCCTGCCTAGGACTGTCCCTCACTCCAGCCAAAAAGATCCTTGCCATTTACCTTTGTTGCTTCCTATTTTCCCTGCTCTGGAACTCTCTGTCCTCTCTGCACCATCTCTCTTGCACCTCCTGATCTTCTTTCCTTATCCTATCTTCCCTTTCCTCAGGAGTCTCTCTCGTATTGAAAACCTTCTCAGCAGTCCTCATTATATCTCTAATAGTCATTTCTCCCAGGCCTTCCTGCTTATAAAGCTTCTTCCTGATATCTGGGGCTGCCTGGTTAATAAAAGACATGATCACTGCCGACTGATTCTCTTCTGCCATGGGGTCTAAGGGGGTGTACTGCCTATACGCATCATAAAGGCGCTCTTAGAACAAGGCTGGGCTTTCATTTTCACCCTGAATAATTGCTTTTACCTTAGCCAAATTAGTGGGTCGGCCTGCCGCTGCCCGGAGACTGGCCATCAAAGTCTGGTGGTAGACCCGGAGACTCTCCCTACCTGCTTGACTCCCAAAGTCCCAATCTGGCCTGTCCAGAGGAAAAGCCTCATCAATGAGGTTCTGGAGGGTTGTGGGTCTGCCTTCATCTCCGAGAACATTCTTCCGAGCCTCGTTCAGGATGTGCTCCTGTTCCTCAGTGGTGAATAGGGTTCTGAGAAGCTGCTGGCAATCGTCCCATGTAGGACAGTGGGTGTGCATGATAGACTCAACGAGAGCAGTCCCCTGGGATCTTCAGAAAAGGGAGGATTCTGGGTTTTCCAGTTATAAAGATCCCTGGAGGAGAAGGGCCAATATTGATACACTTGACCATTTCCCGGTCCGGCTAGCCCAACGGCATGGACTGGCAGCAGGGGAACAGGGTTGTCGGAGGACATCGGCTCCCCAAGATCCCCGGGGGTCTCCCTCGGCTGATGGGGGCCTAAGGCTCCGTCCTGGCTCTAGCTGCGGGGCCGAGGGTGAAGTAGAAGAATAGGCCACCTGCCCCTGAGCCGGGGTTGGTGCATTAGGAGGCACATAGGGAGGGGGTTGCCCTCCAGGGGGAATGGACTCCAGGTCCAAATCAAGGAGAGAGGGATACAAACTAGAGTCTTCCGGGAGGACTGCTGGTTTCTGCGCTGGGGTCCTCTCGGAGTTGGCCTCCGCTCTGGGCCCTGAGGTCCCCCCGGATGAACTCTGGACAACCAAAGCTGGGAGAGGGGAAGTGGTAAGGTGGTAGAAGAGGCCTTCGCTCTTTCGGGATCAGGGGACCCAACAGGTGGAAGGAAGTGCTTAAGCCATTCTGGGGGCTCATTAATCAGGTCTTCCCACAGAAGGATATAGGGAAGCTGGTCAGGATGCCCCGACTTTTCCGGTGGTATGATAACAGACTTGACCTTAGAGATAAGGTCCCAGGAGAAGGACCCTTATGGGGGCCATCTGACTCCAAAAGCGGGCCACTCTGTTGAACAGAAGGTATTTAACTTACCTTTCTTGATGACTAAGCCCAAATTGAGGGCCCACTTCTGGAGGTCTGAAAAATGACTCAGGAGGAGAGATTTAGGGGTAACCAAATGCTGTCCTATATTTTCCGAGAACAAGGTTACCAGAAAGAGTGAAAGAAAGGCTGTAAAAATCACACACACTACCCCAGCAACCACACAAATTCTCAAGGCAGCCTCACGTTCACTCAGACCGGTCCTTCGAGCACTCCTTCTCTCACACACACTCTCTTCCAGATCTGGATACTTACTTGGCACCAATCCAAACAGCATCCACCTGGACTGCCGGCGATCAACGAGCTCTCGGACGTCCTCCACGATTCCGACCCGTCTTCTGCCCTAGGCAGAAGTCTGCCTAGCAAACACCAGATGGGAACTCCCCCAGACAAGAACAAAAAGTCCCCCCCAGAACAGATGAGAGCCCCACTCTCCAGAGGAGGGTGGACAACCCTCTCTCCATGGTCTCCAGAGTCTGAAACTCCGATACCGTTGGCTGTTTGTCATTTCAAGGGAAAGCGATCCCGGGGGAGCCCCCACATGTTAGGGTCCAGTTTCACTAATTTTCCCCACGAACCACAAAGAGCTGGTCAGTAATGTAATGCACAAATGGAGTTTATTGAGCCAGCTAGCTGGGGTCAAGCTCTCCAGCAGACACGCAGGAAGCACAAGACCCCGAACAAAGGGAAGCCTCAGATTATATAGCATTACCTACGTCATTGCCCGCGCGTGCAGAAATTTACCCTGAACAAAGAGAAGCCTCGTATTACCTACATCCTTGTTGGAGCAAATAGCCCGTGCGCGTGAAATTCAAATAGCCCGCCTCGGGGTTTAACATCCTAGTTTGCCTGAGGGTGGGGTTTCTAGCCTACTATCCTAACATTCCAGCCTGCCTGGGGGCGGGCGTTCCTATCCTAACATTCCTTCTAGCCTGTGTTTTACTATCCTAACAGAGCTTGTGTTTATCTGAATATGACTTAGTTACTTGTTTCTTTTTGTCTGCCCTTTGCTCCCTGGTTCCCACTTGAGTTTCCCCCTCTAACCCAAGACCAGGCATATCCTCTTATTTACTCCTTTATCCCCAGGGCTTAGGTAGATACACGTGGTGAGTCCTCAATAAATAATTGTTGAGTAACTGAATAAAGCAGTAGAAGATATATGTTGGGGAATGATTCCCCACTGCCTGCCTTTCTCTCCCTCAATTGTACCCTGTTTCCCATGCCTCACTCTATCATCATTTCCACCACCCTATGCCATTCCATCCTATCCCTTTCCATTCCATCCCACACCACTCTACCCTATTCTTTTGCATTTGGCTTGGGCTGACCTGAGGGAACAGGGCAATTTGTCAATCTCAAGAGTGGTGAACAAGACACTACTTGCTTGTGGAGGAACTGAGCAAACAAAAGTAGGCCTCTCTCTCTTTTATCTGACTACAGCAAGACCTCAGAGGCATTTCCTTCTGGTGCCCAGGTAGACATTATTATTGGTTCTACAAGTAAGCAAAGGGGACAGAGAGTGCTGAGTATAAAGATTCTCAGTTCCCCTTCCCTAGAGGTTTGGAGTGTGGTCCAGCCACTTGAAACAAAGAGCCCAGTGAGAAAAGTAACTGTTACGGTTTGGATCTGAAATGTCCCCCAAAGGCCATGTGCTAAAAGACTTGGTTGCCAGCCTGTGCCACTATTGGAATGTGATATAATATTTAAGAGGTGGGACCTAGTTAAAGGAAATAGGTAATTGGGGGCATGAAGGGCATATTTTGTGCCCAGCCCCTTTTATTCTCTCTCTCTCTCTCTCTCTCCCCACCCCTTTTTTCTTTCCTGTTTCCTGACTTTATGAAGTGAGCAGTTTTACTTTGCTATGTCCCATGCACACAGTGATGTTTTGTCTTACCACAGGCCTAAGAGCAGTGAAGCCATGTGACCATGAATTGAAACCTTTGAAACAGTAAGCCAAAACAAATCTCTCTCTCCATTTAAGTTGTTGATGTCAGGTATTTTGTCACAGAAAAAAAAAAAAAAAAAAAGGCTGACTCAGTTACCTACCTATTTTCCTATTTTCAAGAATTCAACATAGTTTTATTTATTTATTTTTAAATTAACAAAGTAATAGAAGAGCTGCCAGATTGTGAATGGCTAGAAAAAGTTGGTTTAGAAGGCATGTGAATAAAACAATACAAATATGCATGGGGAACACAGGCCATGACATTGGAGATGCATTGAGATGACAAGAGAACCAAAGGGCTCTCTAGAAGGAGTATGAGTGTGTAAGGTGACCAGGGAAGGGGTCCCAGGGCTGGCATGGGCTGCTGCACCCCAATCTGAGAGATGAAACATACTTCCTAGAAATAGCATGTGTAAGCATTTCTAGGAGGAAATGGAAGCACCCTATGAAGTCAAGAGTATAAATGGGGCAGACAATGGCCAGATTGTGTATGGTGATTGATGCATCAATATGGCCTGTGCAATCAGGTATGGGGTGTGCATTATTCAATGTATAAACAAAGGTGGAACCACAGACAGAATTTATCTTGATTTCAGAAAAGCACTCTCTCTTCTCCTCACAGCATTCTGATTTATAGGCAGTTGGCCAAGTTCATGAAGTCTAAGCTATTGAAATGAATTCAAATTGTCTAGACCAGAGAATGTGAAGAAAGAAATTGTTTTGGTATAAAACTCACTGCCAGAGGGTGCTCTGCCCCTTCTTGTTGATAGAGGTGGATAGGATTTTGTTGGGCAAGACATTCCCAGGGTGGAAAGGGAATGTGTAGTGTGTGAGCTGTGCAGCATGGGCAGGGAAGACAGGACTAAGATCTATAGAAACATGGATGAGAGACCTTAGCTTGTGGTTGCCTGATTAGCACCACCTGGTGAGTTTTAACTTAGTATTTACAATCTCTCAGAGAACTGGCCACTGACATGGAAAGGTTAAGAAAGAAAAAAATCAGATGGGTGAGTTGGCACAGGCCTGCAATGCTAGCCATTTGAGAGACAGGTAGGAGGATCACAATTCCAAGGCTAGATTTAACAATTTAGTGAGACCTTCGGCAATTTATAAAAAACAAAACAAAACAAAATAAAACAAAACAAAAAAAAAACTGGGAATGTAGCTCAGTAGTAAAGCACCCCTGGTGCAATCCCTAGTACCAAACCAAACCAAACCAACCAACCAAACAAGCAAAAAACCTAGAAAAATCAGCTACCTTACGGTGATAGGTATAATTGAAGTAGGTGTTGAAAATAAACAGAGATATCACATTTTTCCAATAAATTTTTTACCACAATAAGATTTTGAGCTGTGATCTCCAATT
The DNA here is from genome assembly GCA_025594165.1 of Tamias sibiricus. NCBI lineage: Eukaryota > Metazoa > Chordata > Mammalia > Rodentia > Sciuridae > Tamias > Tamias sibiricus. The sequence continues at coordinate 39,107,226 of CM046672.1, forward strand.
GTATGGTCTTTCATTTTCCCCTCTAAAAAGTGTTTTCTAATGGGAACATATCTTGTGATATTGGTGCACATTCTGATAGATCTCACCTGCCCTGCTTCTCTGTAGCTCTGGGAGCAGAGATGGGTGATGGAATTCCCAGAGCTGAACCCTGAAGGCACATCCTGAGGTGGTCATGGCCCCTGGCCCTCATCCCTTGTCACTGCCTGAAGTGGAAGCCGCTTGGAGCAGCGAACGCCACAGGAAAATTCGGAGGCAGGATGAAAATGAAAAAAGGTCTTTTATTCTTCTTCTCTCTCCAGCTCCAGCAATCACTCCAAATGCTCTAACTCCAACCACCACCTTCTTCTTCTTCCCACACACACTAACGAACCTCACCCAGTTATATACATATAGCTTTAACAAGGACACATGCTTACAGCTCGAGCTTACATGTGCGTCACGCAGTGTTCACGGGCATACAAAGATTCTTTGAATAATGTATTAATATCAGGTGGAAACTAGAACATCTTTTATGGCTCTCAGCTAACCGCAATCTTTAGCTATCTCCTTGATTATAGGCTCCGTCAATCCCTGACACTATATCTCTGGGTATGAGCATACAGTCCTAGGAGACAATGGTTCCCATGGTTAGGAAACAGTAACCACTGGAATGTCATGCCAGGAGGCCTGTGAGGAGGGGCTCTAGGAAGGTCATGCATGTTTTGGGTCAGAGGTCTTAGGTGACCAGCACAGGTAGTATAAACAATTTTATTTTTGTGTGTGGTACCAGGGATTGAACTCAGGGGCACTCAACCACTGGGCCACATCCCCAGCTCTTTTTTGTATTTTTGTTTAGAGACAGGGTCTCACTGAGTTGCTAAGTGCCTCGCCATTGCTGAGCCTGGCTTTGAACTCGCAATCCTCCTGCCTCAGCCTCCCAAAGTGCTGGGATTACAGGCATGTGCCACCATGCCTGGCTTCTGTATAAACAATTTTGTGCTGGAAGAGGAGCTTCTAACTACTATAGAGGCAATAAGATCATAACTTCCTGCCTGGGGGTTCCAGGGGATGTCTTGGTCTTTTCCTATATGTAGAGAGATCGAACACCATGTCCCTATTTCACCCATTTCTATATCCAAATAAACGACCAATTAATGGGTACAAAGACATAGCCAGATGGGAGGAGTAAGTGTTGGCATTCTGTCACAGGGTGATTATAGTTAAAATTGTATTGGATAATCCAAAATAGCAAGAAGTGAGGAACTTAAGCTTTCATCACGAAGAAAAATAAATACTTGAAAAGATAATCTAAGTTCTTGAGTTGATCAATACATAATGTACAAATGTATAAGGTATAATGTATAAATGTATAAATAATATAAATAAATAAATGTATAAGTGTATACACAATGTATAAAATGTAGAAACACCACACTGTATTTCATAAGATGTACAATATCTGTCAATGATTTTTTTTTTTTTTTTTTTGGTGCTGAGGATCGAACCCAGGGCCTTGTGCATGCAAGGCAAGCACTCTACCAACTGAGCTATATCCCCAGCCCTGTCAATAAATTTTTTTAAAAAATGAAAGATGCAGCATTTTCTCTAATTGGAGGCAGAGTGGTCAATACAGCCCTTTCTGCCAGGCATGGAGACCTGCAGAACCCTGGCTGATCTTCTCTGCTAAGTCAGTTAGACCTCCTCTGGTCAGGGGAGGGCAAGACTGCCCCGTGTGCGGGGCTGTGAGGACAAGTCCTCCACATATCTGACTTCACGAGAGCATAAGGATGATCGAAGGGGCTGGGGTTGTGGCTCAGCGGTAGAGCGCTCACCTAGCACATGTGTGGTCCAGGGTAGATCCTCAGCACCACGTAAAAACGGATTGTGTACAACTAAAGCAAATAAATAAATATTTTTTTAAAAAAGAATGATCAAAAAGTAATGTTACTGCTTAAAACTAGGGGTGACACCAGGTTGGGCCTGGGAGAGATTGAAAAAAACATGAACTACTCATTAGACTCAGAGAAATATATGACAATGACTCATTTTAAATTAGAGCCAATGTGGTGATGTGCTCACATTTGATCATTTGACTAATGATCAAATGAATTTGTATGTGCCCATCCACCAGTACATTGGCATATATTTTCAAATATGGGCATCATTAAAGGAGAGGTGCTTAGAAGCAGCAAGAGTAATTTTAATTGAGAAGAAGTTTTACACAGATATGTATATATACATATATATATATATATACACATATATACATACATACAATAGATTATTTATTATTTATCTACACTTATATACATATATATATACATATATATATATTTACATATAGACATAAGCAGACATCTGTAGTTATTCTCTCCTTTCTTTCCTCTGTCCACAGTCATGGTTGAGTCTAAAAGATGATAAAAGTCTCAGCTAAAAAGTAAAATTCTTTAAAGTCATTGTTTAACTTTATGTAGTCTGATTACTAAAAGAGTATTGTTTTAGTGTCTGATTTTACTCACCAACAAAAAGGGAACCTGTACTTTTTTTCCTGTTTGTCTTTTTTTTTTTTTTTTTTTTTAACCTGGTAACATCTTGAACATTTGGGAAGTGTAGGACCTTTGTTGGTTACTTTGGAAACTGTAAATGATTCTTTTGTCTATGACTGCCTCATATTTCTGAGATCTTCCATGTGCATACATTTATAGATGTTACACTATGTTGTGGGGTCTTGTGGACCTACTAGAATATACCAAGTTATCTGGTTCAGGTCTATATAAAGACTTGATCCTCTAAGACATCTTTTGTGAACTCACAGGGAGACAAAAGCTAATGAATTTGTATGTGCCCATCCACCAGTACGTTGGCATTTGGAGACATGACAGGGTTTCCAGGCACCCATAGCAGATTGCCAGCAGGATTGGAACTGCAGCAGATATTCCATAGGAATCTGTTGTTACTTTAGAAGGCCTTTTCTCAGTGATGCCACCTCATTTACAATTATAATTATTTCCCTGGAAACCAGGACGTGGGCTTTTATTTTATGAACTGATAAAACTAATTAGCCACAGCAAATCCAGTTCCTGCTTAGTTTTCTCAGGACTACATATTATGTATTAGTTTGCCTCTTAGTAGGAGCCTATTGGTTGTGGCATGACATTGTTGTGATCTCTTGGACCCAAATGGGACTACTTCAGCCCCTTCTAGGAAAGAAAGTAGAGAATGAGGCACTAAAGGTAAGAGCCTGCTTCAAACCACTGATTAATTACAAACAGAGCTGTGTCTGGGCCTAGTGGCTCTGTCAGGCTTGCACCTTGAAACCAATAAGAGAGCTCTAGGTAGTGCAGTTGGGAATAAAGAACAGGTTTGATACACATGATTGCCAGGGTATAATTTAGCACAAGGAGGAAGAATACAAGGTCACATTAAAACACAGGAAGAAGAATTATGGCCATGCAGACTTGCTACAAAACTCATCTCCTTAGTCTTCCTTCAGCCTTTAACAAGGGACAACAGGGGGAAAAAATCACCTCATGCAGGTGTAACCTTCAGAGTTCTTTTGCCTGGAGTACACTGGCAGGGGAAAGGGACGGGGGACACAAGAGAAATGCAGCAATTGAGGTAGCTAATAAAATGGAGTCTGTTGTGTAAATTAAAAGCAGAAAGTGTATTTTAATTAGATTTGACTACTGATTTCACTCAATTTCCAAATATTAAATTCCCCCTTTCATTTCTTGCGTGAGTAATCCTGGCCCTGATTAATTGGAAACACTGGGTCCTTGCTACTTCTACATATTATCCCTGGAGGGGACTGTGTTTCAGTGACAAATGTGAAAGGAGTGTGCTGCATTATCTTTCCTTGGCATAGCAAATAAAGAGGGGAAATCATTTATTCCCGGCCTCTGCAAGCAGCCTTAGGGGATCTCAGTGGCTTGGCTCTGACATGAACTGAATGATGGCAGCAGTGTTACCTTACTTTATCAGCAGACAGACCAATGCCCTCTCACTCCATTAGCCAAGTCAGAAACATCAAACTTTTATGGAACCCATTCCAGCTGAAACAACAGACTCCTTTATCATCAGACTGAGAGTGTTGGGAATTATTTTTCCTTTGGAAAATTAACACATTTAATGGGCCAAGCAGATAATTCGGGTTTTTTTTTTTTTTTTTTTTTTTTTTTTGATGCCAAAATGGTTGAACTTTACCCTGAAGAAAGAGTTTGAGGACTTTATTGGTCTTTAGGGGTGTTTAACAGAAAAGGCTTTCTCATCATGTATTGAATACCTTGCATTTTTGAGATGCTGTGGTTTAGGCACCAGGTCATTACCTTGCACCACTATTCCTTCCCCAAAATATCTATACTAGCCATTCAAATCTCATAAAAACCAACTTCTTGTGTCCTTTCTTAAGCTTTTGAAAGTCTATTTTCTAAATTAAGATAGTCTTGGTTATTGCTTGATGTTTAAGTGAATCTCATAATTATGTTTTAAAAAATCTTATTCAAATAACTATTTAGTCACAGTTGGGGAGAAATGTATACAGGTTGCTATGGTTACCAGATTGGTTATGTGTGCCAGCCTTCTGGACTAGCTTCTGAAGTGATGGTTACTTGATTACTCCATTTAGTGCTGGGCATATGGGTCAAAATGTTAGTGTTTAGTCTCTTTTATGTTATTTGGGAAGTGGCAACATCTCTGCAGGATTGTAAATATTTTATTTACCTCATTGATTCTTACAGAAAATGATAGATTCTATTTTCTTCTTCATAGGGAACAAATATTTAAAAGATCTTTTGACTTCTGCTTTTCCATAGAATGTAGATGAACACACCTAGGGACAGGGTATAACTGCTCAGCATTTCCAGTAAGGTAAGTACGGTTGGACAAGAACAGTTCTTCAAAGAAGGGCCCACCTGTAAATGGAAGTAGGGATGTCTTGGCCTGGCAAGGGAAGTTTTCCATGGTCAATAGTGTCTACTACATGGGATTTTCTGGGGATCCATGCTCAGTCTCTGCAGATCAGGAAAGGCCCTGGTCGGTCTTAACACTCTTATCTTCTTAAGTCCCAAGGTGAGATCTGTTAAGTCAAAGTCTGCAGGATCTACCCTTCTAGACAAAGCTCCTCGACATTTGTACTTAATGTTTGTTTGGTGGGGCCCTTTTGCATCAATATCATACTTTCCTTTTGGCTCTGTCCTTAAGGGCTGGCTTGAGGAGGTTATCAATCCAGGTGCACTGCTCTTCCCTGGCCAGTGACTGGGCTTGAAGGATAATCTTGGACAATGTGATTCTCTGTGCAGAGCCTTTAGACTGTGTGGGCATTATCAGCATTCAGTCTTGGGTGCTCCATCAAGTCCTTCCAAAAGATCTTTCTTGTTTCCTGTTTAAATTGGCCTGAGTCAGTTTCTATTCTTTACAACCTTGTAATCCTGGCTGAATCACTGTTTCTTATTTTGATGATTACTGAGACTTCTCTGTTTTGCAATGATAAAGTAATTTGGCTGATTTTAAAAGAAACTCTCCATCCAAAGATGTCTCCTTTAAGGGTTAATATATTCTGGAATGTTGTGCAATCTCTTATTGGCTGTTATTACAGATGTTATAGGTGGCCTGTTTACATACTTATAATCTTATTTGCATTTATAGTTTTGTCTAAGTGTTTTTCTCCACAAGTGATTTCACTTGGGGGAGAGTCCTTTCCTGGTTGGGCTAGATGAACTTCACTGATCTAAAGCTAATTCCATTCTCTTTGCTAGTGATAGGTTAAGAAGGGCATGAAATATACATCTGGAAACAAGATGGAGTGATGGTGGTTGGGGGGCATTGGGGAAAGGTTTTTTATTTATTTTTAAAAGGAGAAGGAAATCCTGACATTTGCAACTGCATGGATGAACCTGGAAGACATTGTTAAGTGAAATAAGACCAGCACAGAAGGACAAATACTGCATGATCTCACTTATATGTGGAATATAAAAATGTTATATGCAGAAGCAGAGGCTAGAAAGGTGGTTCCTAGGCAATGGGGCAAATTGAGAGATGTTATAAACTTTGAGTTATAAAATGAATAAGTTCTAGGGCTCTTACATAGAGATTAGTGACTATAGTTAATAATAACATATTATATACTTGAAATTTGCTAAGATACTAGATTTCAAGTGCTTTATTTTTTTTTTTTAACCATTCACAGAGAACTGTGAGGTAATGCATGTGTTAGTTAGCTTGATTCTGGTAATAATTTCACAATGTGTATGTTTATCAAAATATCATACTGTTCACCTTAAATATATGCAATTTTTATTTGTCAATTATACCTTCAAAAATCTGGGGTAAAAAAGGTAAGAAATAGTTTGTTTTCAACCTCTGCACGTTGGAATGTGACAATGTGATGACCAAATCAGAGATGGCCATCTTGGGATCATGGAGAGAGTCATGACTGATAATTTAAGATAATTTGGGATGCCAAGACTGGTAATTTGAGAATGGCAAAATAGGATAGAAATAATGTGCTTCTTTGATAATGCTGCTGTGTATCTGACCTACCCAATTCAGGAAACTACCTACTTCATTCTGCTTGCCACATAAAATGGCAGCCTCCTTATTGCTTGAGCAATGTGAATTGGGTTTTCAGTAATGTATAGTCCAAAGCTATTTAACTAGCATACACCCTGTGTTTATAATAGTATTTGTATTGAATTTGGGAAGCATGATCATTGCAAACTGGCTATTATTTGGGCTCTTCCCCAATGAGAGAACTTGTCTTTTGAGTGAATTTAATATTGGGAAGTAGTCAAAATGTCTTCAAATAGTAAGCATATTGGTTAATATCTGTTTGATCTAACAAAATAATGAACTATAAAGTAATATGTTGATTTCTTTGAGACTAAAACGCTCGTCTGGAAGCTGTATCAAGAGAATAGGCCCCCAAACAACATACGCAAAGACCACATCATTGGAAAACATTTCTAAGTCCTCAGGTGACATTTTTGAGGGAGATTGTTTATTGACTACCCTATATATATTTTTAGGAACTAAACATATCAATAGGTTTTGCATGCATACCTTTTTTATAGGTCATATTCTTTTAATTAGGTAGAAACTTGAGTCATAATGGGATTTTTTGAACAATGATATTTATGTTTACGGCCCATGTTAATGTCATTTTAGAGAGGATTTTATGGCACAGATAAATGTCATGGTTTGAAATTTGGGGTCCATTTCACCAGTTTGAATACCTAGTGGTATACTGAGAGCACAGTCTTTGGAATTGGACAGTAGGTGATGGAGCAGGAACTTAAACTTAATTTGATTAGGTGACTTGGGGCAACCCTCACAGCCTTATTTTCTCCTGATTTTTATTCTTCACAGTAAGATACATCCACTCTCAGATTAAAAACCCATGTTCAGAAGAGATAGGCAAACAAAAATAGCTAATATTAATCAAACATTTACTCTATATCCCTGTCCTTAACCTAAATACTTTATTAAGTTATCTTGGTGAAATGCTATAAACGCCTCTATGGAATACTATAGTCATCTTTACTATACAAACAAAGAAACAAAGGCTTTGAGAGGCCTATGGGAAAGGAACATGCCTCAAAAGCTAAGTAGTGCTACACTATGTGGCTTCTGTGCTGATTCCATGTTACACAGGTCCTAAGTATTCTGATGAGCATTAAAATGTCCCCAACCAATGTTGCTGATTGTCTTGCTTGGTCTGGAGCTTTGGAAGGGGAAGGTGGGACAGTCAGTATCTGGATCTTAGCTCCTATGCCTGGAAATTTTGTCCTTACGTAGGTAGACTTGCATGGAATTAAGAACACAGACTGCCTGGGTTCAAATCCAGGGTCTGTCTCTTAGTAGCAGTTTCACTATGGAGAAGGTACTTAAAATTGCTGGACCTTAGTTCCCTATGGGTAAAATGAATATACCAATAGTACCTATCTCATAGGATTGTTATGAGTGGTAGTGAATTGGTAGTTATAAACACTAAGGATAGTGTTTGGCTGAGGAAGAGGGGGATGGAGGAGTTGCAGATGACCCACCAAATGGGTATTTTCTAGAGTCTTAAAGAAAGGCTCTATGCAGATGAGTCTTGTTCTCATGGGGAGGTTGGCCCCATGTCCCTGTTTTCCCAGTAGTATATTACCATCAAAAAAGTCCCCTACCATAAGGACTATATCGCCGACAGTCATTTCTACAGAATTCTTGCATTCTTCCATTTTATATTATGATGGGGGTGTCTGTGTAAGCTTTTAATTCCCTTTTGTGTAAAATAATGGAAACTTCACCATAGTATTATTGATAAAGCTAAGTAATAAAGTGTATTGGATATGTTCAGCACAAAGAGTACAGAAAAAGTTTCAACATTTTCTACTGTTAATACTATTTCACTTGAAAAACAATTTAACTGCTAAAGTTTTTTAAAACCTATGGATTAAATGATATCCCAACTGTTAGATCTTCTGACATTAAAGTACAAGGCATGTGCTATGGTTTGAATATGGTTTGTCCCTACCAAAACTAATGTTGAGTCTTGGTCCCCAGTAGGGTTTACAGCAGCATTGGGAGGTGGGCCTACTGGCAGGTATTTAGGTCCTGGGGGAAGGGTTCTTATGAATGGATAATGCTTTTTCTCATGGGACTAGGGTTAGCCATTGTGGGAGTTTGGCTCCCTTTTCTTTCTTTTGCAAGTGCTGACTCACCACTCTTAAACATGTTTCTGCTGTGTTATCCCCCAAATCTCCTGTGTTAATTCAGGGATTTCCAGAGATGAAATGCTCAAATTTTAAAAGCCATAACTTAATCAGTTCATCCTAGTTTGAGTGGACTGGGTGGTAACTATATGCAGATGGGGCATGGCCGGAGGAGGTGGGTCACTGAGAACATGTATCTTCCCTGCAGCCCCTTCCTGCTTCATTCTCTCTACTTCCTGGCTGCCATGAATGGAACAACACCCCTCCACCATGCCCTTCCACTGTGATGTGCTCCCTTGGGCCCAGAGTAATGGACAAGGCCAACGATGGACTAAACCTCTCAAATGATGAGCCAAAATAAATTTTTTCTTTTCCAAGTTGTTCTTTTTGGGTATTTTTGGTCACAGTGACAAAAAGCTGATTAACATACCATCTTTCATGTTACAATGCTGCATAAAGCCCTTGGCAGATGTGACCAATCTTCAGCTTCTTGGCTGTGGACAACTGGGGCTCAAGGCTGCCATGGATTCTGGAACATAGCATGGAACACATGCCTCTGAGTTACACCTCCCAATGATATTTAAACATGTGGCTTTTATCCTTCAGTCCTGTCTCTCCTTGTCTGAAGGTTGTTCTGCACTTCTCAGGTCCTTAGCACTTCCTGCCTGCCCTGTGTAGGAGTGCATATGTGCTTTGGCAAGTTGTCAAAGGACAGTCTCAGGTGTACACAGTAGGAAGCTACCAGCATGCACTGTTTCTGAAGGGAAATGGACAGAATACCAAGACAGTCTCTAAAAGACACAAAATTTTTGTGGTTTAGAGTTATTCCTGTGAAGCCAGGACTATATTCATATGCCCATTTCAAGAGTTTCAGAGTGGAAGTAGAAGAATTTGAAGGCCACTTCAGGATGGTGAGATCAGCATCAGGAAAGAGTCAAGTTTGACCTGGGTCATTATCCTTTTGAAAAAGCACCTACTGTGAGCCTAAATCTACTTTTAATAAGGAAAGAAAATCATGGGGTTGATTCTGGTTAGACCCATTTGGGTCATAAATCTACTTAGTACCAACCACATGTTCAGGTGGGTAGAAAATCTGACTGGCAAGGCTTAAGTCTCATGCCTAGCTTTGAAATTGCTGGTGTATCACACTCTGCCCTCACACTTTCAAAGACAAAGAGAGTCAGTTGGGAGGCATGGTTTTCTCAAAGGAAATATGAGGTACCACTACTAGGAGAGGGGGAATTGAGGCTGGGTATGCAAAAACTATAGATCTTCATTTCTGTGGCAGATGGCAGTATGCCATCACTTTTAGGAGAGAGGATTTAATGGAGGCAGAATCTAGAGCTCGGGGAAGTTTGGAAGATGCTCCTATGCCTATGGTCTCATGTGTAGTAAGAGGTGGAGCTGGAGTTGGAACTCAGGACCCTTCAACTCCAGAGCATTTGATGTACCATGAAATTTAGTTTCCTCAATTGTAGCCTTAACAGAATCCAAGGTGTCAAACAATTTAAAGGTGTCATTCAGTAGAAACATTGGCTTCAATGTTGAAAATGGGGGCCAAGCCATTGAGGTCCAGATAAATATATTTTGGTGGGTCTAATGCTAAAATGAAATAACAGGGATGAAGGGATTATACTTGCTCTAATCCTGCTTCTTTGGAGACTGGCTTAGCCAGAAGTTGGCAGCAATTTAGTATACGTACTTCTGAGTTACCCTTATGGCCAGGGCTTTGAGTGTGGCTATCCCTTGGGTTTTGTTATCCCAGATAACCAAACTTTTTCTGGCATGGATTCAAAACCCGGATTGTCTGAATTGTGGCTCTGCTTCTTTAGCATACCTGGAGTGAGGGATGTGTGTCTGTGAGCATCTCTGGTTTTGTGGGGGCTTCTGTACTCTCAGCAGCTATCAAGCCTGCCTCTCTGAGAAGAGGAATAATGAATGAGAAGAGTGATTGGGAAGGAACCTCTAGAGTCTGAACAGTTTGGTTCAAATTCTCAGTTTTCTCCTTGCCATATGTTTAGACTGGACTGAAGGGTACTGATTCTGGCAAATATATAAATCATTGAAACATGATTATGTGGCCTTGAAGACTTCCTGACTTGAAGGATTTAATTCTTCTGGGCAAAAGAAAATGGCAGCAGTTTATAAAAGCACAATGAGATGACAGTGCTCCAAATGGTTATAAAACATGATTACTGAGATGACAGTAATCCTCCAAATGGTTATAAAAACATGACTTGATAAAAGTACCTCTGATTTGTTGGAAATGAAATGTGGAGGTAGTGGAGAAAAACCCAAGGCAACTACTGCCCATATATTAAAACCCTGAACTTCAGTGATTGGCACCAGTAGCCCAGGAGATCTGACTGCCAGAGTTGAAAATGGAATAGGTTTCTACCTGAAATGGACTAGGTTTTCAGGAAGTAATGAGAACAATCTGTCTTATGGGTCATTACAAGATCTGAAACTGTCTTTCCATCTTGCAGCTGTGACAGAACATTTCACAATCAGAAATGCTAATGGTTGTCTAAATTTTCATCTGTAACCATTTTGCACGTCAGTGGAATGTTTGCAACCATTGAAACAAGAAGCTGTCTTTCTTCTCTACTGAGACAAAAGTCTCAGAATGTTGAGTTCCTTTGTCAGAGGTATTTCAATTCTGGAGACTTGATGTGAATCACCCAAGAATGAACTGTATTCACCTTCTCCCTGGTCTTCCTATAGGCTGTCTGAAAGTGAGCCATTCACAAGGGGAGGTGAGTGCTTATGTCAGTGCCTGCTGCCCTGTATCTGAGCCCACTAGTCAGTTTGAGAATTTGAAAATGTTTGGTGGAGTAAGTTCACAGGTGCTGCTTGTGTGTAGGACAGACAGCACAGTTAATTAGTCCTCTGGACACCCAAGGCTTTAGCTGATTTGGTCCCACTCTGCATACCAGGAATTCCCAATAAGTGCTGTGTTAGAGAGGACTCTTTCTTACCAGTGACTTGAGCCATCACCAACTAGTTTATTACAAAAGGACTTTATAGGCTTATATAACTGAAAAGTCCTGAAAAGCATGGCATCAGTTTACAATATGCACCACCCCCATCCCAGCCCTTTGGGATAAGAGCAGAGGAGGCAAGTACCACCATGGAATGCTCCCAGGAGGGGAATGGACACTGTGCATGCAGGAAAGATGTTCCAAGGCTTCTTCTGGGTGGGCTGAGCTTGGTTCTGTCTGAGTCTCAGGTCTCCTTTTGTAGGCACTGGCCCAAATGCCTCCAGGGGCCTCCCAAGGCTCCTGCTTCCTTTTCTTTGTGTCTTCCATAAAGAGTGAGATGATTCACTGGCATTTATAAACTTTACAGGTTGTCCTACATTTAACTTACTTTGTTTAATCTTTCAACCATCCTAGGAGATTATTGGTATTGCTCCCACTTCACGCAAGAGAAAAACTGAGATCTTGATAAGTTCAGTGACTTTCTTCTTTGCATTTTAGTTTGTCTTTCTTGTGAGGGATGAGAAAAGCTAAGATGTGACTAATTCAGTGGACTAACTCAAACTGACTAATTTGAACCTGTTTAAAAACAAGTTAGGAAAATCTGTTCAGAATCACCCCTTTTTAAGGTGATTCTCCCAGCTTCCTCCTCTAATTGTTTCTTCAAGTCCTCTGATAATAGGCTCTGGTGGCATAATGACTGTTCAAACTCTGCATTATTCCCTAGGCCCTTTCATTAGGAAGTTGGACTGAAATCTGGGGCAGCTTGACCGCCTAAGTCTCTTGAGCACTGGGAAGCCTCTGACCAGGCCAGAGTCATGTTGTAGGCAGTGGTGCCACGTGGGCTGTTTTCTAGGGGATGGGCACCAGAGGGGTTGGGATAGGAGGTAAACACTGGTGTGTGCCCTTTCCTGTGGCAATTATGTGCCCCAGTTTTCATAATGAGTTTGCGTGAATGGATAGGGGCTTAAAAAACTGAAATGAAAAAACGTGCCTTGCACAAGTTGGAGATTTGCATATTAAGAAATTCAGCTTTCTGCATTGTGTTCAGTGGATACTTATTCATAGATAGATATAAGCCCAAACTGGTGGGGATGTTTAATAGCCCTGAGGTACAGCTGAGTGGGGGCATCTCATGGAGCACAGGCTAGGGCCATCTTGACCTCCTGTGCCAGCCAGTTTCTCCTATTTCTTGGCTTCTATCCTGATCAGATTTCCTTTCTCACTCCTGTCTGTGTGATCTGCTCTTCAGCATGAGGGTAACATGCAGACTTGGAGGGTCAATTTGTACACCGCCATTGCTCTCACACATATAGGCTTGATGAGCTGAATGGCAGAGTGAGCCAACACTTACCTGGCATAGATTATTTACTCTATAAAGTGTGTGATTATTTCTGGGTGTTATATTTTATATAACTCTTGCCAGGGTTCGTTATGGTTTCATAATTTTGGACTCAACTGGGAAATCTCTGTTGGCAATGAAAAGGAGCATGGTGTAAGGAAAAGACAATGACTGAGAAGTAGGAGACCCGGAGTCTAGTCTAGTCAGGCTTACTGACTGCATGACCTTGAATAAGTCAACAGCCTGTCTGTTTGGAACATTCCCTATTAAGAGAAATGAAGATGCTAGAATATATGCCTTCAAGGTCTCTTAGGAGGCTGATGTTTACAGATTTTATAAGAATGAGGATCTTACCTTCTTAAATCAGGGTCAAAGTCACCTGATTTCTTTGTAAGGGAAGAGGTGTAGTACCCATGGGACTTATAAATGCATACAAAGAGCCAGTTTCTGGCTAAGTTACCTTCTAACCATTCAGCCCTTTACACAGCCTCACAATTTGGCATTCTTTACAGTATTGTCATAGCTTCAATCTGTGACTGAACAGAGATGTCATTCTTGAAAGCAGAGTAGAAATTTTTATTAGGAAAATAAGACGATAGAGAATATTGTATTGTTTCAATGAGATGTGATTCATCTCATATATGACCAGTGACATTTAGCTCACATATTGCTTCTCAAACTCAGCTGGTTAAAGAAGATGAAATAAAATGTAGGCTTATTGATTTAAACAACTGCAATAAGTGAAAGCAGACTTTCTGAGAGTCAGAGTGAAACCCTTGCAAGGCTGGCTCCCAGGTTCACAGACGCATATGGGAAATGGTAAGCATTCCTGTTGTTCAGCAGGGGGAGGTGTGTGATCCTCAGTGGCCCTGCTATTGCTTTGGATTGCTCATAAATAGCAGTCTTTTGTGAACTAGTGAAAAGTTGACTGAGAAGGAAGGGCTAGGATCCAAAGATGCCAGCTCCTTGTAATGGAGCACAGTACATAGAGCTGACTGAAGAGCTATAATGAGCTTTGGGCTAAGGGAAGAGAAAGTGAGGATGCTATATTTTTGAACAGGCTATGTATAAAACTTTAAATCTTCACCTGATCAGTTTCCTGAGATCCTCCAGGCCTGCAGAAGCCATTTGATCTGTGTTGCTAGGCAGCTTCCAATGTTTGTCCTAAGCAGTTGGTAGTGGCATCCCCTCAGTGCTCAGCTATCAATCACCCTTGGTGTCTTGCTCATCCAGCACATTGACTCTGTCAGCTACTCTCATGGGCTTAACTCATTCCTATTCTCACTTTTCTCACTTTGATAGTCCCAGCTTTCTGAAGGAAAGACAGTTCTCTCAGGTTTTTATATCTCAGGAAGTTTCTTTCTTTTGTATTCTTTCTCACTAAGTATCCATTAAGTCCTGTAGAACAAAATTTAGCTATGTCCCAGTTTAGCAGATGGTTTTGGGGCAAAATCTGGCTTTATATTCAACTTACCTTTTTTAGATTACTGCTTTTATTTATTATTTATTTGAACTCAAACTGTTCCTTATGACCTTGTCAGCTCATTGAATTCATTCAAAAAGAGGTTTGTATATATTTTAGCCAAAATTTTTAGATATTTTCAATGAGAAAGTTGTTCAGGGTATTAATCTGTCAAGCTACTAGAAACAGAAGTTCTGGATTAAGCTTCCTAATCATATTATTAAATAATATTATCAAATATTAAAAAACATGTTTATGGAGATAAAATTCACATACCATACATTCCACTCATTTAGGGTAAACAATTAAATGGTCTTTGGTGTTACTAATATTTAAAGTTACACACACACACACACACACACACACACACACATACACACACAGAAATCTATTTCCAAAACATTTTCAGCATTACAACCAGAAACCCTATAATCATCAAGCCATAACCCCTCATTCTTCCTCCCTCCAGTCCCTGGTAATCTATTATCTGTCTATGAATTTGTCTATTTTAAGTGATTCATATAAGTGGAATCATACAATGTTTGCTCTTTTTGTGTCTGGCCTATTTTGAAATTTTTTTCTTTTTTTTATTCAAAGTTGTATTTGTAATAGTAGTATGCATTACAATTCATAATATACATATAGAGCCTCTTTTATATAACACTGTATACAAAGTATATTCGTACTATTCAAGTTTTCAATCATGCAATTAGGATAACGACATCCATCTTATTATAACACCTTTTCTTTTTTCTTTTCCCCTTCACCCCCCCTTGCTCCCTCCCTTCCCCTCCCTCCCCTTTAATGTGCCCTGGGCTGCACCATCCTGTCCTTCTCCCTTCAGCCCATCTGCTTCTTACCTTTTGGCCATCCCACCCAGCATTCCAGCATTCTTGGGTCTGATCACATACACAGGAAGGAGAGAGCTAAGGGGAAGAGGGCAGGAGAACAAAGGAAGTCTAGGACATATAAAAAGGGTAGATCTGCCTCACTTCTTGGGATACCAGGATACCAGTAATGACCCCCTTCTCCCTCCGGGGACAAGTCTATGTTACCCCTTTTAAATAAAGCCTGCTTTATATGCTCGCCTCAGCGTGCTTCTCTAATGTTCAAACTTCAACATTTGGGGGATCAGAACTTGTCACTGGCAACCAGCGGTATCACCAGGCACTTAAAATAAAACCCAGACACCACAAAGAGGTGGGTAACATAAATACAGCCTATCTCCTAACAATGCTCTGACCTCATACTTGCCATGTTCCCTCCCACCTTAAGGTCTTTGTAACTGGAGGTTTGGCCCTTTTTCTTTGATTAGGATAAGAAGAGATAGAGACTAAAAATACTTAACAAGTTCAGCATGGGCACTGCCCAGTCGGAAAGGATGTTGGTTGAGAACAACATGGACATCTGTGCTGCTGCCATCAGCTACATATTAGCTTAGCTGGGACTTTTATTCTATTTTTATCTTAGATTAATTGTCTTTACCTCAGAGAGGCCTTCCCTGACCACCTAATCTAAATGTCCTATCCCCTTCATAAGCCTCTCTTTCTCTTTATATTGATATCAGTTATTGGTGATGAGTTCTGCTCCCTCACATGTTGAAGTATAACATTAGAGAAGCACGCCGGGGCAAACGTATAAAGCAGAATTTATTTAAAAAGGGGTAATGTAGACTTCTCCCAGGAGAGAGAAGGGGGCTATAGCTGGTATCCTGGCATCCCATGAAGTGAGGGATTTTGCCATTTTTATATATCTTAGGCTTCCTTTGTTCTCTTGCTCTCTTCCCCTTATCTCTCTCCTTCCTGCATATGTGACTAGGCCCAGGAGATTCTCCCTGGGATGGACAAGAGATGAGAAGCAGATGGATGGGGGAAGGGCCAGATGGAGCAGCCCAGGTCTCATTAATAACTTTTACAACTCCCTGTAGGGAGGGGCAATTCCTGGGAGAGTTACTTTAGCAACAGGTTGAAGCAGGTTATCTTGATAGGGTAGAGGAAGGGCTCTGAAGGAAATAACATTTCAATTCCTCCATTCTCTGGGTCTGACCCTTCCCTACCTGCCTGTCTAATTCTGGCTTCAATATCACTTTGGTTTTATATTACCATAGCCACTACCTGCAATTATCTTGATTTTTTAAAATTTTATTTTCTTTTGTGTTTTTCCAACTATAATAAAAACTCCATGAGTGTGGACACCTTGTTGTTTTGTTTACTACATGGTCCAGGCTGGTCACATAATCGGTGTTCAGGAAGTATTTATTGAATGAATTATGGAATGTATGGGTGCCTTGGTTCCTGACATCAGGAAGCCTATGTCCTATGAGTGGTAGCCTGTTACAGTGTCTAGATCCTACTACAGAGAGACAGAGTGTACAGTGGCTGCCTGAAAAAGATCTAGGTGCCTATGAGCTTTCTAGAAGTTAAAGGCAAATAAGAAGTGTTGGCCCATGATGCTGGAGACTCTGAGAGTGAAATTAGTATTTGTGTTATGAGGGCCATTATTGGTACCAGGAGTGATGGGGAGGGAAGCCAGGTTGCAAAGGCTTAGTGAGGAAGGAGTGTGAAGAAGGCAGATGTAAATAGGGAACTGAAGTGTGTCCCAGTGGGAACTGGTGGAGATGGTGGAGGAAGAAGACTTGCTTGGGAATTGCAAAAAGTGAATGAGGAGAAGCAGAGATTAAAAGTGCAAAAGAGTGGAAACTGGGGCTACTGAGGCCTAGGTGGAGGTGAGAGGGTAATCCAGGTCCTTATACCCTATTTTCTAGGACCAGAGAGACGTCCCTCACCACAACCCTACTGGGAGATGGGAAAGAAAGAGGATTTGGGTAGAGAATTAGGAGGTTTGGGGAGAGGAGAGAAGATGTCCTTAGAGTCCCTGGAATTGAAAGGGGCAGATGTGAAGGGTTGTGAGGCCCCAGATGGGGAATTATTCTTTCAACTATTAATCAGGAAGAGGAGGAGTGCCTGGATTTCAGCTATCCCCTCTCCTATACCCTCTCAGGATGATGCCAAACACAGTTATTTATTTGTACCACTAGAAACTGAACTGCTCAGTGGGGCATCTTTGTGGGATGTCTGCAGGGGAGCAGAGGGCTGGCTGAGTAGCATTTAAGAAAACTTTTGCAGGAGGAGGATGAGATGTGGGTTGGAGAGTTGCTGGTGGGGAGGCAGGCTGAGCTGACAAAGACCCTCTGCTGCTGGTAGGGAGGAGCACGGACAGAGAGCCACTTGCCCTCCCTTAGCTGTAGGAATTGGTAGAAGGAGGAGTTGCTAGGTGGCCTATCTTGACTGATGGTTTGGGGCAGACTCTCCTAGGGGCAGATAGTAAAATCCCTTGTCTCCCTGCCTCTATCTTCAGGACCCCTAGGAAGAAGATGGTGAAGTGAGTGTTCCAGGCTTCTGGCCCAGTGCATACTGTGGATCAAGGAGGCTTTTTTGATTTCCTAGGCTGTGCTGTGCCTGTAGTTATTGAGCACCTGTAATGTGGCTAGACTGAGACATATTGTGGGTGTAAAAGACAACCTGATTTCAATTACTTAGCACCAAATATAAAATATATCATTAGTATTTTTTATATTGCTTATATGTCAAAATAACATTTTTGATATATTGATTTAAAAATTTCACCTGTTTCTTTTTTCGGATTTTAATGTGGCTACTAGAAAATCTAGTTATATGTGTGGCTTGCATTATATTTTCATTGAACAGGACTCCTTTAGGGGGAATGATGTTCATGAAGTCATTGGTTAGGATCCTCTTGCCTGCAGTTGGGAGAGCAACACCTGCCCACAGCCTGTCACTTGAGAGTTCTGTATATGGAAAGAAATGTGACAGGTAGGCTCTGTGTGTGTGTGTGTATGTGTGATGGAGGCCTAGGCAGGGGCCTGAGGGTGCCTGGGACAAATGACTGCTCAGTTCTTGGGGTCCATCAAGCAGAGGACAGTGTGAGGCTATGTGTCTGGTCCAACACCAGGAAGAGGGGAGCTCAGTGTGGCACTTGGTATTCTGCATGAATGCTGTGACTGACACAGCAATTAGAGGTTTTTGCATTGTTTATGCCTCTCCAAAAGCAGAGCTGAATGCTTTGAACTAGTGGTTGGAAGGTGTTCGCTAGGTTTCATCACAATGTATAATTGTATTTACTCTCTCAGGCCTCCTGGTACAGCTTTACCACTATTCACTTTTCTTATAATTAAATCAGTGATCAAATGAAAAAGAAAAGAAAAGAAAAACCAAGTCATTTTTCTAAACAGTGATTCAACTTGGCTTAGGTGCATTAACATAAAAAATACCCAACTTTCCGTTGTTATATATACATATCCCCCTTTTACTCTGATCTAGGGCTTTGCAGCTGCTTTGGGGCCTCGCTAGAATCAAGCAGCTCAGTGTCTGTTAGGCTTGGCCTCCTGCTGAGGATGACAGCCTCCTGTCTTGGTGACCTTGAAGACACGCCCACCTTCCCATGGAGGGAGCGATTTTTGCCAGTGCCCTGTGTGGAAAAATTCTCCCTGCTAAATTCTGGACTCTTGAGTGAGTAGGAGGTGGCTCCTGTCTAGCTCACAAGTATTTCTTCTTCCCAAAGTGTGTTTGCTTAGAGCAGGATCAAAATTGTGCAGGTTTGTGAGTGTAGATATTTCCCTCCCAAATGACACACAATGTACATGTATGCTGAAATAATTTCTTCCTGGACTTTCTGACCACAGAATCCATGTAAATACAGCATTTCTTGCTCTCACTTTTTTGCCCTCAGAGCCTCTATTTTTGCTGGGGCTTCAATTCTAGCACAGAGGGCCCATCAGATAACCAAGTTGGAGACTGCTCCTCTGACTGGGGAGGGGAACAAGAGGACTTTCAGGCAGGACTGGTTTTGCCTGGGCAGTCAGGCAGACAAAACTCACTCAGGAAGCTTCCCCCAGGAGGAAAAACTGTGAGGCTTTTTCTCCACCTCCCTTCAGCCTGAGATAATTTGACATGGAAACAGTGTCTTCTGCTTCACTTTGAAGGCTTGGCCTTCATTGCAGAATCCCCAGAAAATGAAGCCGGTGTCTTTAATGCATACCACAGAGTAAATGGCAAATCAGAATATTTCTTGAGAAAGCCTTTAATTAGTAGAAATAACGATGATGTCTAAGTGGCACAAAGCATCTCAGGGCTAGGGGGTTATGCATATAAAAGAGAGTCAAACTAGCTTTTATAAGAGACTTACTCTCTGGATAATCCAATAATCCATTGATCCATGAATGGATTAATTAATGAATGAGGTCGGAATCCTCATGATCTAATTGCCACTTAAATGTCCTACCTAATACCTCACAATAAGCATTAAATTTCAACATTATTTTGGGGACATTAAAATCACAGTATTCAATAATACACAAAGCCTTTGAGGTAAATAAGCCTAGAGAGATAAGTAGCAAGACCAAGACTCAAATTTGCATATGCATATGCCCCAACCTTCTGTACTTTACAGGGCATTAAAGCACATAATCAAAAGGAACATCAAAACAAACTCTGTAGGCTCCTCCCTGCTGGTGGAGGGTGGATTCTGTTGAATGGATGGGAGTGGCAGGAGAAAGGACTACTTGGCTGCTTGTTTATTTTCTGGTGAAAGGCTAGAACTATTGGTCATTTCCCCCCACTTCAATTAACAAGTGTTGGGCTCCTTAGGAAAAATTCCTAAAAAACCATGTGTTAAAAGCAAACATTTTAATCCAGCTCTTTTACCAGATTATATAACTGTGATAATTAGACTGCTGGGAATAGGAGGACAGTGTTTAATTAGTGTGATTGTTTAAAAAGGGAAATTTAGCTGTGAAAGAAAATACAGTAAGGAACTGAAACTTGAAATAAGCTTAAGTGCATTACCCCTTCCCAAGTAGCTTGCTGTGTCTGGTCTTTTTCTTGGTATTTCCCGGGGGAGTTTAAAAATAGTCAGATTAGGTCATCTTCAGCTTCAGCTTGCTAGGATGTCTAGTCATTTTCAGCTTGCTAGGATGGAACCTGCACTCCTCAGTTTGCTGGATTGGGAACTGTGACACTGAAAAGACCTAGCCTTTATCCTGAGCCCCAAAGTAAAGTTCACAGGAACATCTGGCAGGTTCCCAGGTGTTCTAATGTTGCTAGTAGAGGCATGGGGCTTGGCTTACAGAGATGACAGAAACATACTCATTTAAATCCCAATGGGCATTGCTGTGTTAGAAATACCAAGGCATGAATTGTAATGCATGCTACTGTTATATATACAACAACTTCGAATAAAAAAAAAAGCTCTGCCAAAATAAATAAATAAATAAATAAATAAATAATAAATTTAATGTAAAGGAAATTTAAATAAACTTTCAAATGACATATATATATATATATATATATATATATATATATTATTTTTAAAGGAATACCAAAGCACTGTAAGAAATCAAACATGTGCTCAAAAGTGTGTTGACAAGGCAAACTTTACTTCTGCCAGAGGACTGCTAAGGAACCTGCCTAACAAGCGCACCTGGGTGTGCAGTCAGTCCACCTGCTTTTATCCCTAATGTAGTGCTGCCCCTTGTTCTGATAGGAGGAGCTACTAAATTAGCTACTAAATTAGCTAATTTTAAAATTGGGGCAGAGAAAGGGAAGGACTATAGTTATGATGGCTACAATTGGATCTTACATCCCAATTAGGCTAAAAACTATATTCTAAAAATGGACCATTGGACTTTTTATTTCTCACACTTGTGTTACATCAGTGCCTTCCCCAGTTTTCCCCTCACAGTCATTTCTGCCCCTTTCTTTCTCTCTCTCTCTTTTTTTCCTTTTTTTCTTTTTAGGGTTTTGGACGTTTTATTATTCCCTTGCTTCTCAGTGGCACATTCCTGCCCCTTTCTAATGAGATCCCCAGAAAACTATTTCTAAAACAAAGAAGAAAAGCAGCAACAACAAAATAATCTCTTCAGGTTGTTTATGGGTTTCCCACTGCCCTCATCATGAAAATGCCATTCCTTAATAGAACTTCTAAGAAGCTTTATGACTTAGCTTCTACACATCTCTTCTTCTCTTCCCTCAATTCTACCCCAGGCCAGTCCATTGCTTTATACATTGGACTCCAGGGTAATTCAGTTGCTCAATCTGAAATCTACAAGATAATTTATACTCTTCCTTTGCTCTCATCCAATACTGGTGGTATTGCTGGTTCTATCTCTGGAACACAATTCAGATTCTTCCACTTGTCTCTCTCTCTCCATTTACCACTTTTCTAAGCCATTTCTCACCTTGGCCTCTAAGTGTGGTCCAGAAGGGAAGAGTCTAGGCTACAAAACCTCATGGCCCAGAAATATTTGGAGTCAAATTGGTAGGAAAATAGGTTTTTTTTCAAAGCTAGCTTTGAAAGAAGATAGAAGAAACTTCTTGTTATAAAAATATTTCATCTTCAATATTTTTGAAGGTGAGCAGAGCTTTTAAAGGAGAAGAGGCAGTGAAGTAAGACAAAAAACAGGGAATGAACATTTCTTTGGCCTGTGTTAGACAGGCCTAAGGAGGGGGCATCTCCGTTATCAACTTGGTCAGCTTCTTTGGCACCTGTTGGGGTTGGGGTGGGGTGTATTCCTTCAGTCTTTATTCTCAACAGGAAGAATTTGCTCTTAATTTAGGGTGGCAGGAGGAGGGATGTGTTGGTACAAATTTTGTCTCTTTCACTAGGAGAACATCCTATTGGTCTTCCTTAAAATCCTTTCTCCACCAAGTAGCCAGAGCAATCTATCTGAAGTTTAAACTGGATCACATCACTTCTCCTTAAAGCTTCCCAAAGCCTCTTGGAAGGAGAGACCCTGACCTCACTCTCTTGGTTCATAGGTGATCAGCCTGTCCACCTCACTTCAAATCACTTTTCTCATCATAATGTATACACATTGGTCAACTTTTTTTATTCACATTGGTTTATTCTCTCTTCTTCAAACACACTAGACTTCTTTGCCTTCAGATTTGCTCTTGCTATTTCTTTCTAGAATGCTCTAGCCTTTGCTCTGACAAGAGCTGCTGATTCTCACCCTTTAGACTTTGGCTAAATGTTCTTTGACAACTCTCTTAATGTCATGCCTCTACCCTCTTCTTCATGTGCTCTCTTTCTCTCATTGTAGGATTTATTGCAATTTTTGGATTCCTTAATATTTTCCATGAGTTTGAAAGGCATCTGCTTTTGGTGCTTGGTTCACCATAAACATTGAAAGAGTGAATGAACACTGGCCTCTTAATTTTCTCTAATGTTCCCTGAACTTTTTACTTTCCAGGCCTAGGTATGTAATGCCAAATCCTTCCCACTGTAAGATTTGGCATAGATATCAGTTTCTTAAAGGCCCATGCTCATTTCTTCAATCTAAGTTAGATATCCTTCAGGTATTCCCACATCACCTGAATGCCCCTATCATTGTGCTTATCCTACTTCATTGACCATACCTGTTTGATTCTCTGCCTATAGATGCAGAGAGGGTGGGGGCTATGGCTGACTTCAGCTCCACTGTACACCAGAACTAGCACAGTAGCTGAAACATAGCATGTTTCCATGAACCTGGACCATTGGGCACATGGTTTCTGGAAGTTGATATTAACCAATGGGCATGATTTAGTCTCACCCTTATGCCCTTTGATTTTTACACTTAACTCTTGTCTTATTGTTTGTTCTCCGATCTTGATTTCCAGGAATTCCTATGGGTAAGCCCTATGGTCCAGGAAGAACACCATCCTAAAGAGGGTATGCTGACCCTTCCCTTGCATTCAAATTCACTGGGTGTCTTTCTGTGTGGTCTCTGCATTTCTCCTGCTGAGTGGAGCTTTGTTAGTCTTTTCAGTATAGAAGAGCGGTGCAGCTTTTGCACAGGAGAAAAATGTAAAGAGGAGACTAGCTTCATGCAGTTTTTGGATGAACTGTTTTTGAGGACTTTGGGAGTTATTTGGAGAGGCCAGAGTTATCAAGATAGAGTTTATGACTTTATATGCATTTTTTTTCTGCTCAGACTAACTCTTCTTTAGAAAACCATCATTTTCCCATTATTCTTGTTATAGGGCTGGGGACTTCTAGGAAACTGAGGCAGCACAAAGACACCCCCTTCAAGCCACAATTCTTGAAATGAAGTCAGAAAGATTTCAGACACTTAGAATAACAGGTATGACTTTATTAGAAGAGCAGTAAAGAGGAAAAGGGGACACTCTCAAGGGAGAGAGTGGGTCCTCTCAGAGAGGAGTGGGGCTGTGTGCCTCTCTTGCCCTCCAGTTTTATTGGAGTCCCAGAGAAGTTTTCAAAGGGTCTACCCAGGACCCCTCCTGACTGACAGCAGAATGACATCAGACTTTCAAGGTCCAATTGCCATGACCATTCTAGGTCACTTTGGCTCAGTTGACTGGTTTTAATTGGAACCTATTCTTACAGATTGGTTAGTGAGAATTATCCTTATCTCCCTGAATTCCAGGATCTGGACTGCGAAAGGGTCACAAAAGTCTTAGGGTAACTTGTATTCTTATTGACATTATTTAGGGCCTGCATTTCTCCTGCAGATAACCAGTAGTTTGCTGAGGAATATGACATAGCCTATCCATTTAAGATAGGCAGGGGTGCAGGTAAATTGCTTCTTAGAAAAGAAAGCATGTGGGCCCATTTTATAGAATTATTCCCCTAACACCATGTTCCCACCATTCATGTGTAGTCTAGTTGGGCTCACCCAATTTCCTTGCTTCAGGGCATTAGATCATGCCTGGCCAGAGTACCATCCCTATGACCATGCCAATCAAACAGGGCAATCAATGCTCCCCAGGCTTTTGTTAGAACCTCTGGGAAAGAGACACTAACTTTTTACTGACATAAATTCTATGGGGATGGTGTAAGTCCACTGTGTTGATGACCATTTTTGCTAATGTGGATTAACCAGCTTGGGCAGAATCTAATACCAAAGAAAGCAAAGATTAGGAAAAGAGAGAGAGAAAAAGAGTCCCTCTCACTTTGAGATAAGAAAAAGGCAGAAAAAGAGTCCTTGTCACTTTGAGCTCCTGGATCTATGCCTGGAGATCACATTCACATCATTTTTTTTAATCCTTAGACTGATTTGAATTGAGTGCCTGTTATTTTTCAACTGAAAGAATGCTGACTAATATAATAGAAATCTTATATCAAAAAGAAAGCAAAGAACAAAGAGTCATAATTGTAGGACTGGAAATTTATAGATAAATGACAAAGCGAAGTGTAACAGATAGTAAATGTAATTAGGCTGATTTAGGAGGAGACTATTTGCAAAAGTCTGAATGGTGGTTTAGGATAACCAAGACCAGCTGCAAGGGCATTTCTTATCACCCTAGATCCTAAAGAAAGGCGGGAGGGAGCACAAAACACAGAGAGACCACATAGCAAGACACCTGGTAAATTTGAATGCAAATTTGATGTAGCAGGGTTTAGTCCACCCTCTCTACGATCTAGAAAGGGAGAGAACAGTGAACGGAGACCTGGAAAAGAGGGTTAGGTAGTAAAGAACTCCTTGAGAGGAGTGCTACCCCCAATGAATATGCATCACTCTGGGGTAAGGAGCCAGGGGAGTTGTATCCTTCCTTGCTCTGCTCTTTAAATAGAGAAGCAGAAAAACGTTGAGATCCTGTAACCCTTCATCAGAGAGCAAGGAGGATGTGTGGTGGGTAGAGATCACTGGAGGAGCTGATAGAAGATGAATCAATCTGCAAAAGAACAGAGGAATAACCAGCCTCAAGTGTAAAGACACAGAGAAGTGGGGACAGTGAAGGAAAATCATGAAAAACTGTGAGAATGCAGTTTAGGAACAATTAACATAGAGCATTTGTGGATGCTTTGTTGGCTTATCTGGTTGAGTGAAAAGCTACTGTACATATATATATGCATATATATATATAAACTACTGTACAAATATCTATATCTATCTATATATCTACCTACGTATATTTTTTTGTGGTGCTGGGGATTGAGCCCAGAGCCTGTGTATGCAAGGCAAGCACTCTACCAACTGAGCTATATCACCAGCCCTTGTACAAATATTTTGAATTTTCATAAAATTTTAAATATTTTCATAAAATTTTAAAAGGTAAAATATGGGGAGGTAGACAGTGCCTCGCTAGGGGGTTCTTCTTCCTGCCAAGGAGGGTATAAGCCACCTGAGAAATTAAAGTCTAGAACAATTAGTGAAGAACAAAAGACAAGGTCAGAATTAGGTTTAAAGAATTGGAGCGCCTGATAGGTCCAGTCCATACAGGAGCTGGAGCTAGACAATTAGAAAATGGCTCCAGTGGTTTATTTAAGGGGCACATCAAAGGCAGGGATAAGGTTTCAAGGGTGGAGTCTTGTTTCATGTCTTGCAGTCAGCAGGTTGTTTGGCATCTTGGCAGGTCACATCCATCTCAGAGGGGATGTGTGGCTGCAGCAGGTCACCCTGTCTCTGGTGCTGTGGGGTACCTGACACAGTGTGGACAGGGCTCACAATGTCTCTGGGCACAGTCAACCAGAGGAAATGTCCACTGGAAGTTCCCAGACACCAGATTTCCCTATTCAATTAGGCTGCGATGCACAACGATCCACACACAACCTACGGATGGCTCATGACAGTGGTTTCACCACTAAGGAAAAATTAGGTACGTGAATTTTTTTTTTAACCAGTCAAGTATGCCAAGCTTTGTAGTATAAACTAGAGTGAATAAATAATGATAATGGTAATACTTGCTATTTACTGAACAATTCTTATGTGCCACATATACTCTTACTCAATCTTCACATAGCACAAGAGATAGTACTTAGAATCCTCCTTATTTTGCAAGCAAATGATCTCAGCAAAGTCATAAAACTTGACACTTGACATCGGTGTTGGAAGTGGATCTGACAGAAGCCTGTATGTTGTAGGGACAGAGGAGGCAAGGCACCGAAGATAACAGGAAATAGTTTAATTTGGCTGCAGCCTGGTTTAGAGGGTACAGTTCTCACTGTAATCAATTAATCCCCTGAACCCCAAGTTCAGGTAGTTTCAGAATTTTATACACAGAAAGTAAGGGGAGGGGCTCAGAAGTTCACAGTTTATAGAAGTTCATATAAAAGCAGCTTTTTTCTTCTTTCACTGTTCTGGGCAAGTTAACCCTTCAAGGACAACACCTGACAAGGGGAGAGCTTCTTCTCCCCTTTCTTTCCTCCCCCCTGCCAGCTGTTACATTGGAGCCCAATTATTAATTTCTTTTATCTTAGAAATGTAGACATTTATGTAAAGCTCCAGCTCAAGGCCAGAGGCCTTGTTAAAGAATTTGTCCTTTTTATTATCACACTTTGCATTTGCAAACACACTTCTACAAACTACTATACTGGATACATGTTTGTGAAAAACAAGTAAAGGGGTATCCAGCACCTGCATTGCTGATTTCTTCCAGGCCAGTGGCCAAGTAATAGAGCAACAGGAAAATAGGAAGTTTATCTACATTGAACTTTTTTGTAGAGACTTTTTTGCTGACAGTCCTAAAATTAGCCATGGTGAAGATTTTTGGAGAAGCTTAGTTAAGATTTTCTGTGGAGGAGGGGTTGCCACTACAGTATGACATAAGGCCTGAACAGGTAACCTTCTCCCAGCCTTCCTATCTCTGTGGCCAGAGAGCTCTGGCTCAGCATACAGAAAAGAGTAGTGAGCCCTCCTCCTTTTACCCAGACAAGCACCTTGAGAAGGCCACTGACAGCAGGCTCCAGGGAAGTTGCTCACTTTAAAATCTATAAAGCATAATTATGTTTAGATCATGTCCCATTATATGAAGCTATCTCATGACACCATGCCTAATTGTCACTCCAGTGGAAAGGGCCCTCTGTAGTGAATCTTCTGTGAGAGACCGTCTCTCTTCATTATCTCCAATAAAGTGAATCTATACCATAGAGCACTTAAGTTAATAGTACCTTATGACACTGAGTCTTTCAATGAAAAAAAAAAAAAAGATTATAAATTAAGTGGAACTGCCTGTACTCTTACAGGGAATATGCCTGTACTCTTACAGGGAATATATATTCACACTCGACCTGCTTGTTATTTCTGTTGTTTGAATCTATTGAAGCATCACAGGGAGACTGAATACAGAGGGATTAAATGTGTCCTGACACAATGAGATGAAGAGTGAGTGTAATCACAGGACCCAGTTCTTCCGCCTCCCATCATGGTCCCCAGTCCTCTCCTCTTCCATCCAATCCCTAATTGAAGGCTGGTTTACCAGCAACCCTATCCAGCAAAGTGCAAAGCTAGAGGGTGGAGGTGAGGGGCCTGCTGTTTGGATTTCTTCCAGGGAGGGCTTGATTCTTATTTTACTGTCAAACATGCAAGTTTACATTTAAATGTCTGGGAATTGCTGAAATTTGCAGCTCATTGTTGGAGGCTTCAAAACATCAGCCAGCATTCTAGAAAGAGAGCACAAAGTCCTGTGAAATCCAGCCACATCTCTGTTCCTTGATCTCCTGATCCAGGCCATCACTCACTGGCCTTGATGTTTTCATCTGTGAAATGGAGATGATCTTTGTGTCCCATTATTCCTGCTGCATTGGGCTGTGTTGAGAACTGAGGTCATGAGGGAAAAATCCTTTGGAATGTTCACAGTGGAACACAAGTTCTTATTCCTACTACTCAACTCTGATTTCAGAGAGTATTTTGAGCCAGAGGCGTGGGAGTAAGCAGAAACTGGGCTTTTAGCTGCCACTCTCCCTTTTTCTGGATGCCCTGGCTGAGCTACAAGTCTAAGTATCAGTTACAGATAAAAAATTATCTGTAAGAATAGAGTTAATCCTACTTAATAGACTTGGTTTTAAGAATTCAATGATAATGATTGGCTAACTTTTATTGGTATATTTGCTACATAAAGGCAAGTGTAAATAAAAGTTCATCCATCAGAGCATCTGGGTTTCATGTCATGCCTTTCCCCATCCCAAGAGAAATGATTGTATTATATTAAAAATAGCTTCTTCAATTACTTATAAATTATGTTTAGTTCATTAAACCATGTAGAATTCTTTTTTGTTTATGGTGATGGGCACATGATCTAAACTTAACTTTCTCCATGTGAGTAAAAAATTGTCACATATATTGAATCTTTTTTGATAGCAACTTGAAATGTCATCTTTATCACAAGTTAAATTCCCACATGGGCCTCTTTCTGGACTGTTGATCCTAGGCCATTGATCTCTTGTTGATTCTAGTGCCAATCTCACACTGCTGGAATTACTATAACTGTAATACAGTGGACAAGTTCTGCATTGTTATTCTTTTTTGCCTTTGGAATGCTACTATATTTTCTTTTTTAGAGGAACCATAGCATGTGTCTCCTTGCTGGAGCATATATCTCACATGCCCTGAACTGTCATTGTCCGTATATTAGTCTTGGGCACTGTTGTCTATAAGGCCATCATAAGATGTGCCTCCCTCATGCATCTCCACAATTAAATAAGTTCAATAACTGCTTGTTGAATGGGAAATGCTCTCTGTGACATCGGGGCTTCCTGGCTTTTCTAAGAAGAGATTTTTATTTCTGGTTCAGTTTTCTGCCATGGGCTAGATTTTTACCAATTTTCCTTTGGAAACCTTTTTTTCATGATACCACATAGCTAAGCCACTCTCTTCTTCAAGAATAGGAATTGGGGACCTTGATTCTGGTCTCATCAATACTGGTCACAGTTTGGGAAGCCTGAGCAAATCCTTGAACACCCTGTTTTCCTCATCTACATGATGTGTCTGACTTTGTGTAGTACAAGATAGCCTAGCTAGTCACAGGTGTTTGTAATTTCTATTTAGTGAATTGCTTAGCCAATGAATTACTTTAAAAACTTAGTGGATTTAGTGAATTTCTTTAAAAACCTAAAATTGAGTATAAAATTTCTCACCTTGAGTTGCTTAAAAAAGAAAAGAAATGAAATCAAAGCAACATCCAAATTCAAAACTCTCTCATTAATAAACAAATAAATTGGGCTGGGATTGTGGCTCAGTGGTAGGGTGCTTGCCTAGCATGTGCATGGTCCTGGGTTTGATCCTCAGCACCACGTAAAAATAAATAAACAAAATAAAGTTATTGTGTTCAACTACAACTAAAAAATAAAATAAAAAAACCCAAACAAATCGTACTATTTGCCATGAACCCTCAAAATAATCAGTTTAGAAAATAAATATTTTGTGGTAAATTCTCAGGCATTGAGACACAGTGGGACAAGTTATTTCAGGCTGTGCTAGGGATAGACTTGTCCCTACCTATCCTAATTTGGATGGGGAAACATTTGGCTGCTTGCTTTTAAGGATTGGAAAGCTAGTCCCTAAAAAGAAAAGGACTTTTCACTCCACAGAAATTACATATTTCCTCTGAGCAGTTTCTTTTACCAGGGGGATCCCAAAGTCAAGGTGAGTATGGACCATCAAGATGGCTATCTGGGTCTAAATTTGGGTTCCTTCAAGATAAAGGTGGAGTGGTAGAATTAAAGTCTCTGAAGGCAGAAAATTGTTCTGTTTTTATATCCACTAACTTCAGACTAAAATCCTGCCCTCAAATGTTTCCAGTTTTTGAATTTCTGAGATTGGAGTCATTGAATGATGACACACCAGAATGTGATCTTGTATCTGCTTTACTACCCTTTTATTTGACAACTTCTTAAAAAATATTAAACTTATTGTTTGTCCTCATGAAAGCAAATGCCATTTTTAAATCCTGGTCAACTATGTATAAGGGTGTTTCATAAAATATACATTCCCCAAAATGATGCACTTTTATTAATCTTTCATAAAATAGTAATGTTCAAGAACAAAGTTCCTCCATATCTTTCTCCTTCTCCTCTCTGTTCTCTTTTTCTTCCCTTTCTACCTTTAATAGTTTGGATCAGGAATGTCCCCCCCCAAAGCTTATGTGTTGAAGGCTTGTTCCCTAATGCAGCAATGTTCAGAGGGGGGGATTTGGGAAGTGATTGAACCCTGAGAAATGACCTCATCAGTGGATTAATCAAGGGATTATTGGGAGGTGGGTCCTTGGGGTGTGACCTTGAGGACTACATCTTGCCCTGGCTCCTTCCTCTCTCTGTATCTCAGCTCCTATGAAGTGAATAGCTTTACTCCTCCATGCCTATAGGCCCACCACAGGCCCAGAAACAATGGGACCAGCTGACTATGATGGACTCTGAAACTGTGAGCCATCATAAACCTTTCCTCCTATAAGTTGATTTTCTCAAGCATTTTGTTCCAGTGAAAAGCTGACTAATATATTTCCATTCTTCTATCCCTTTGTCTGCAATCTTGAGGAACAAATTTCCATAGTTGGTAGGAAATGGGTCTTATTGCTGAAGTGGTTCTTTTTTTTTTTTGAGGGCACAGAGGAGATTTTAATGAACTGACAAGTCTGAACATCTATTGTGGAAGAGTAAGAATTAGATTTGGTGATTAAGTAAAGTTAAGCAGCTAAATTAATCCATATTGTATGGATAGTGGGCTAAAGTAAATGGAAATTTAAAGTGATGTTTTTCAGTCAGAGCTCCAAAGAAAGCAATTTTCTGGGAAACCCAAATGGATGTGACTTTGATGATGATGATGGAAATGATGATGATGAGAAGGAGGCAGAGGGAGGAGGGGGGATTTGCTGAGATACATTTAAATTTATTTTTAAAGCATCTATAATGTTGGAAATATTTAAAACTACATAGAAGACATGGGATTTGTTTCCAGGAGGTGGGTTAGACATCTTTGTAAGTGCACTATGCCAGGTTATATCTAGTGAAGTGTCTGGTGATCTAGACAGGGGCTGTTACTGTCTGTCCTGGGTATCAGAAGTGGCTTCTGGAGGAGAAGAGAACTTTTGGGATGGGCAGGAGTTATGGTGGGATATCATATCTCATCTTCTCCTGTGCTCAGAATAGGATTTATACTGTTGGTTCCCCTGGTTACCAAATCTTCAGACTTGGATTATATTAGATAGCCATTTTATTATCTATCTATCTATCTATCTATCTATCTATCTATCTATCATTGGTTCTACTTTTCTGGAGAACTCTGAACTAATACACTCTATAAAACAGCTATTCCATGGCACATTGCAACCTTTTGTGGAGACTGCTTATCTTCAAGGTGACAGAACAGGTCCTCACAGGGAGAAAAGGTTGCATTATATTCAGGGATCGTTTCTCATTTGCCCCTTTCTGTAGGTTGCTTCTTCAGGGCCAGATCTTAACTTAGTATTTATGCACCCTTAATTCCTTTGATTAAAGTCAGAAGCCCTGTGAAAAACTGGAAACACAGCAACAGTGCCTTTGGATAACAAAGAAAAGATATGCTATATACTTAATATGTGGCATGCAATACTTAAAGCAATTTACATACACTGACTCATTTAATCCTGAAAACTATGTAAGGCAAGTTCTACTCTCTGTGTTTTATAATAAAGGGGACTTCATGGTTTGTACCATGTTCATAGAGTCTTATAGACTATTTGGGGATGGCTGGATGGCTGTACCACAATTACACAACTGTAGCAGGTGCTGTTAATACACCATGTCATTCTCTGTATAGGTCACGTTTGCTTAATCAGTTCTGGACACCAGGCTTTGAAAATCTCATGGTCACCAGAATGATATTCACAGCAGTATGACCAGAATAGAAGAGATATGCCTTTTGAGGTAGAGCTAAAGGTAGTGGGGTGGAACAAAGACCATGATGTGACATGACTGCTATCTTCACATACTTGAGGACTATTGCAGGGAACAGAGAACTGTTCTGAGTCCAGTAAGAGGTGTCTCTCAGCTAAGAATAAGTAGAACTTACGTAGAACTCTTAGCAATAAGGTCTTCCCACCAACAGGATAACCTGTCTTTTTGGTACTATTCAAGCAAGTGTTAAATGCAAATAGTGGGAGATGCTGGATTTGATTCAATGAAATTACCTCATGGAGTCCTTCACTCTTAAAAATTGCAAAACTCTGTTCACAAGCAACTCAAAGCCTATCCAAGGAGATAAGATGAATGCCCAGGAGATATTAATGAAAAAAGGTAGAATGTAGTCAGGTAACAATGAGATGGCTGTTGAAGTTTTGTGAGTTTGAGCCTTAGCTCTACCACCTACCTTCTTTGAACTATTGAGCCTTAAATTTCCTTATTTGTAAAGTGAGACTGTAGAGGCAGCAAGGGGTAGAGATTCAGCATAGAGTTTGGCATATAGATAGTGCTGTTTAAACACTGGTGATTAATATTGTTTAAAGAGACAGAGACCAATGGGCTAGGTAAAATTCAGGCCTTTGGACTGCAGAAAGGCTTGTGGGGAGCTAAGATGGTGAAAAAGAAGTAGGAAAGGCTTTAGGTGGTGGACCCCTGGAAAAGTGATGTGAAAGATGGATTCCCTCTCAATCTATTGTATTTCCATTTCCTGGGTTGGCTCACATTTTCTTTTTCTTTCTTTAATTTTTTTGGCAGCCTTCTTATCCTAAGAAATTCACATAAATGAAATTAATGCAAAAGTATTAAGAGTGTCTCTGGGGGCTCTGTTCAGTGGGGCAAAGTGCTGAGATACTTGGGTGACAACATTTTTAGCTCTCGGGAGAAGCTTTTCTGAGGGAATTAAAGGAGGGGAAGGCTGAGCAAGCTACCCTGGGAAGGAGATGGGGTGCACCTGGCTGCAGTCATCTGCTCTAGTGTAACATCTACTGAGGTGCCCAGTGTTTGAATAAGAGGGCTGAGATGATGATTCTTACCGAAATTTAATTTAAAGTTTTCCCCTGGCATTGATCCTTCTACTTATTTCCTCATACCCCATAATTTGTTCCTTACCACTGTGAAAACATATTAATAAAAATGGTCTTAGTTTCTGTATTTAAGAGTTTAATTCTTTCAGCTCAGAGAACAAGAGTGCCTTTGGATATCTTTCCCTCTGGGCTCCTGAAATGCTTCATTGGAACTTAGGTCTGTTCCAAGTGAGCCAGCTCTGCTGGGTGTTGACACTACAACTGAATAACAAAATGTGAGTAACAGAATTAACTAATGTTTAGCATGCCCCAGGCACTGTTCTAGGCAACTTGGCATGGAAGAAACTAATTTTTAAAAAAATATAAGGTAGGACTGTGGATATAGATTAGTGGTAGATCCCTACCTAGTCTGTGCAAGACTTTGGGCTTGATCCCCAGTGTGCACCCCCCTCCCCACATGCACACATACACAAAATAAAAATAAATAAAAATATTCTCCATGGTAGGTAGGAGTATGAGGAAACTGAGGCACTAGATGAACTAACTTTTCCAAGGTCACACAGTAAGTACTGAAGTGGGATGTGAACTTAGGTAGCCTTAACCAGGTCATTCCACTGTGGTAGATGCTATGACCTGACCTGTATTCCTTTCTCTGGCTATTAAACTACTGTGTTATGGGCAGACTGGTCAGGGTCTGGCTCTCAGAATATTTCTCAACTAATGATGGAAAGGTGAGGAAAGGTGATGAGCCAATATCTAAGTTGTCTTTGCCTCTTGGGTTGGAAAATTCTGAGATATATCTCTACACTGTCTCCAATGGGATTGAGCCCCAGTTCCACAGTGATAGCCCGCTCACTAACACATTTCCCCCCTACTTTTCTTCCACTTCTCTTATTTCCTATATTACTTTTGGAATCTCCTTCCTGTGGGGTCCAGCCCCAGCGGGATCCAGGGGGTCCTGAAGGATGAGTGGCGGCAGCGCAAGAAATGAGACAAACAGCGAGTTGGTTCTAGTCTTCGAGGGAGGCTTCTTTATTATTAATCCTCCTTTTCCTCCAAGAGCTTTATTTTTATACCTCTTCAGGTATTTTCCAAGTGCTTTGATTAACCTCTCATATATTAACTTCAATGATTAAGTGCCAGACTACATATCCAGATTCTGTCTCCTAACCTATCATTAACTTTTAACTTTAAATACACCTGTACTTTATTTTTAATCTAAGGCCCCCATCTAAAAGTCCCCTTAAGTCTTATGCTTATGATAACCTAAAATTTATAAACTAATCTTAAAGCATCTAAAAAAACCCATATACCTAAAGACTTAAGAATCTGAAAATATTTCTAACATTATTCTAAAAATATCTTATAAAACATTTTAATTAGTGCCTACATTTATTTTTCTCATAAAACTGGTTGAGCTGCTCTCTCAGAGAGTTTCTTTATTCTTTTGTTAAAGTGCACCAGGCCTTAAATCTTTGTAACCTTTGACTAAAAGGTAAGGTTTGTATGTCAACCCAGTACATCAACCCATTGCCGCCAATATTAACTATGTGTTTTCCATCCTCATCATAAATCCCTCTGTAAGGTAAAGGAGGGTCTTTTGGCGGGGGGATTCCCTCGGAGGATACCATAATCTTCCTTTAATCAAGTAGGCTATGTATGGTGGGCCCTGTACTGTGGGTAAAATAATTTTTTTTTCTCTGTAACTAGGCCTTTGCAAGAGTTGTGGCTTAAGAAAAGGAGGTTCAGTAGGAATTAATAACTGAGGGGTAAACAACTCTTGTTGCCCAAGTTTCTCCTAGAAATCTTGATCTGTAATCATATTTTTGTGAACTTCCAAAAAAACACTGTTGTTATTCATTTCTTGGGAAACATTGCCCACCTGTGGACATTTCTTAATTATGTTTTTAGTCTCATTCTGGGAATATTCTTACATGTCTGAACAGAATGTCTTCTATCTTGGAATTGGCATATTTCCTGTCATCCATATCATAAGTATCAATAATAAAAAAAACACATTGTTAAATCAAATAATTCCCATGGTTCCAGTTTCCAGATAGAGTGGCCCTGCTGCTGCTTCTCCCATGCTGTGACCCTGTCAGACAGTGGGTGCTGGAATGCCTTCACCACCTTCCAAGTAAACTTTGCTCCAAAACCCTTGTCTTGGAGTCTGATGCTGGGGAAACCCAGTCTGACAGAGTATGTCAATCTGCTTTAAACATTTTTTTAAAACACTCTATCCTTCAATTTTCTGATTTTTAAAAATCCTAAACAGGTAATCTGAGAATTCCTTGTGGCAAATTCAAAATTGGCCACAAATTTTGTGCCTTCTTTTTGGTCATAGAACACTAGGAGAAAGTGATACAAGCAGAGACTTGAGAAGCTCTTGTACATTACTGCTTTCTCTCTTGCTGTTATAAGGATCATGAGGCTAGAATATGAATGAATGTGAGCTGGTCTTTTAGAGGCTGAGTGGCTACATGGGGGAACTGGCCTTTAACCTCCAACCATCTGAGTGAGGCCATCCCAGATAATTCAATTGTCACTGGACTGCTTACAGATGAGACTGTCCAACAGAGATA
Organism: Tamias sibiricus; assembly: GCA_025594165.1. Classification (NCBI taxonomy): domain Eukaryota; kingdom Metazoa; phylum Chordata; class Mammalia; order Rodentia; family Sciuridae; genus Tamias; species Tamias sibiricus. Next base: position 39,142,954 of record CM046672.1, read on the forward strand.
AAATCTGGGCCAGAAGAACTACCTAGATGACTACAGAATCATGAGCAATAGTTAATATTCATTGCCTTAAGCCAATAAATTTGGGGACAGTTTATTATGCAGCAAAAGCAAACTTACATTTAGTTGTTGATGTCATTGGTAAGTGTTGAGCCAGCAGAGCTTGTATATTTCCTTGGTATTATGGCTTGTCAAGTTCCACAATCTATCTGGATAGTTGGATCAAACGGGAATGCTTCAGAGCAAAAGCATTTATAGACAAGCTCTGGCAAATCACCCTTTAAGATTTTTCTTTGAGATATAATACACCAGTTTCAGTGTATGTTGTATCTTCATTAATTCTTTCAACAGTTTTCACAGCTCAGTTGCTAGGGAGAGTAGGTTGGTTTTCATCCTGCTCAGTCATCTCTGGTTTGTGGTTCTGTACCCCCTCTGGAATTGCTGTGAGAAGTGGAGGATTGGGTAACCCATAAGATGCAGTTACAAATCTCATTCTTCAGGGGCATCCATGGGTCACTGTCTCTATTCCACCCCATCTCAAGAAATCCAGAACACATACTTTCAGAAGAAGTCTTCATTTATGATAGTGCCAGAAATTTGGGTTTATTTTCACTGGCAACAAATGTTATTTCAATTATAATGACTTTGAGATTCATGATCTGAGTCCCTTTGGCAACATGGCAATCTTTCTGCTTTTGACAAAAGTGTTTCCAAAAGGTGTTAGCAATCAATAGGATTTTTGTGCCATATGGTAGAATGAAGAAGGGAAGAAGCAATGCAAAGTGACTAAGAGATGAGAGGAGGATCATATTAGCTTTTGTCACTGTAACCTAAATACCTAACAAGAACAACTTAGAGAAGGAAAAATTTATTTTGGACTCACAGTTTCAGAGGTTTAGTCCATGATGGGCAGACTACACTGTTTTGGGCCCAAGGTGAGGCAGCCCATTGTGGTGCTAAGATGTAGTGGAGTGGTACTATTCTGATCATGGCAACCAGGTAGTAGAGAGAGAGAGAGCGAGAGAGCAAGGGGCTACCAAGATGATAAACCCTTCCAGGGCACACCTCCAGGGGACCCACCTGCCACCTGCCTATAGTTACCACCCAGTCCATTCAAACTAGGATGAGTGATTAAGTTAAAACTCTTACAATCCAATCGTATCATCTCTGAACATTCCTACATTAACATAGGAGCTTTGGGGAGACACCTCATATCCAAACCCTAACAAGGAGGGAACAGGATCAGGAAGTCTCTTCTTTCAGAAGGGTTTTTTTTTTTGGGGGGGGGGCACAGAAGATTGTGTCCAGTCGTGCTTCACCACTGACCTACATTCCCAGCCCTTTTAAATTTTACTTTTTTATTTTGAGACAGGATCTAACCAAGTTACTTAGGGCCTCACTGAATTGTTTTGGCTGGTCTCAAACTTGCTGCTGAGCTACACACTTGGGGGGCTTAGTTTCCTGAATGGATGGAATACAGATATGAGCCACTGTACCTGGCTTTGAAAAGTTTTATCGGATTTGAAAAATACTAGAAATTTTCTTTCTGGAGTCACTCTTGTATTTGTTTTGCTTTTGATCCCCAGAAACTATAATGTTTAAAATGAAATAGATTTACAATATCTCTGTCCTTTAGCACACATTATTATCCCTCATTTGCATTTCCCTCACCTCATACCTGAGAGGACCCACATTCATCTTCTGGCAGATGGTTCAGCAGTGAAACTGTAGTAGGGATGAGCTACACTATGCACTTGGATACAAACTGTAGAACATCTAAGCTGAGAGCCAGTGGAGCTTGGCATAGGATAAAGGCAATAGACTGGGTAAAAGACTGAACTATAAATTGTTTCTATATCCTAAACTTGCCTGGTACTTATTGCCCTTGACTTTGGACCAGAGATGGTGTATTGGTATCTTATCTGTCTCTACACACTTTGTAATACTTAAACAAATGGAATCAGGCACTTCCTCAGAAAAATAAGCCACAGTAGGAATATATCTCATTTTAGGAATAAGCTTGTCCCTATTTTTCTTGACTCTCCTTATAACCTTCTTAGGCTATATTTCTATACACTGGCTTTGTAAGAAGTGGGTATTCAAAATATCACCTTTCCTTTTACCCTTGTTACAGCAGAAGTGCAGTGACAATGGCAACTGATATTGGACCACTGACACTGGAAGACAACTGAAAAAATAGAATAGACAGAAATCTGTGTTTTGATAAAAAGAAAAGCTGTCTTAATTTTTTTTAACTGAAATAGAACCTAGGTTTTGGAACCCATATGTTGGTTTTGGAACCCACATGTTTCAGATCAGGGTATCTCAAATGATACAGGAGGCTACGTAATGCCTATAGAATAGTCCATCTAACGGCTCCTGGGAGATACATAGACTACCCAAAGCAGTAAGAGAAATAAGTGCATCTGGATTTTATTTATAACAAGCACTTGCTTCATTTCATAACACAAATAATTTGTTCCAAATACAGAGGGAGAAAATCCATTTTAGTTGATCAGCTGAGAATGGGGAGGGTATGACCTTTGCAAAAAAGAATTGTTTATAAACTGTTTCCCCAAAGCATTCCATATATTCAGAAAACTAATTGTACTACCAAAGTTATCTTTGATTTTATTTAATCTGAAAACAAGCAGGGAGAGCAAAGAAGTTGGCAGGGTCTGAAGCCATCGAAAATGCTGTGTGGCTATCTCAATGTTTGTAGCTGCGCAATTCACAATAGCTAGGTTATGGAACCAACCTAGATGTCCCTCAGTAAATGAGTGGATTAAGAAAATGTGGTATATACGCACAATGGAATTTTACTCAGCAATAAAAGAAAATAAAATAATGGCATTTGCAGGTAAATGGATGAAGTTGGAAGACATAATGCTAAGTGAAGTTAGTCTCAAAAATCCAAGTACCAAATGTTTTCTCTGATATAAGGAGGCTAGTTCACAGTATTGTTGGATGGGGGGTACATAGGAGGATTAGAGGAACACTAGAATGGTCAAAGGGAAGGGAGGGGAAGGGAAGGAGCAAGGGGGGAGGGAGGGGGAGAAAAGGGAAAAAAAAGGTGGTTGAATGAGATGGATATCATTTTCCTAAATGCATGATTGAAGACCTGAATTGTATGAATATACTTTGTATACAAACAGTTGTATGTACAAAGATGATATATACGGGCACTATGAATTGTAATTATTATAAATTAAAAAAAAAAAAAAAAGAAAATGCTGTGTGGGCCCGTCGGCATGATGATGGCTCAGAATTTAGAGGGGAAATGGCTTCCCTTCATCCTTCTGCTCAGTGTGATCTGCCTCTGGGATAACGTGCTCCCAGAGAGGGTAAATACTCCATAAACGTGCCTGTTTGGTTAACACAGTCATGAAAGGGATAGATTGGGTTGACTTTGTAGAAGCAATCTGGCTCATGTTTAAGCCATTCTGAAAACATTGACAGTGTCCCCATGGCCAGCACTGATGCCAGAGCATTTTGAGGAATTCTGGATCACATACTGAGATATGGTCATGAAGCCTGTAAGAAGGGGTTGCACTTGCCAAGTTCAGGTGTGAAATGGGGTCACTGTGCTCCCTGTGCTTGTTTCTACCAAGTCAGAATGCTAGGTACACTTGTCACTCACAGCTCCCAAGAGTAGAGAGTTTCAATTGCATTTCAAAGGAAACAGTTTAATTCCATTTGCAAATTATGATCAACAATAAAGGTATCAATGGAAACTTATTACCAATTGTGAGGGTTCATGTACCCCTTCTGATGATGTGAATGGGGGCTAATATTTTCTCTTCCTTTATAACTAGTTACCAATTCATACCACTAACACCTGATTTGATGTCTCATTCCTCATGACCATTTATTGTTAGTAATTGTTAGGTTTAACCTGGTTCTGACACGCCGTTGGGTTCATTCTGTCACAGCAATAGCTTGTTTATGTTAGGCAGCAAGGTTTGATTCATACTTCCAGGATTTCAAATCCTCTTCATATTTGAGTCATTCACAATAAATAATTTAATTTACACACAAACACTTATACTCCTAATTTTGCAATGTCAGCAAGAGAGATCCAAGCTTACAATCTGTCCGTAATTACTGGACACACGCTATAGTGTCAACTGCATTAAAGTCAGATTCTCTTTAACAGGTATTGTCTGCCTGAATAATTACTGTGGATTTGCTTTAACACATATTCTGGAGGAGCCACATATTCTTCTTCTGTGCAGCCATTCTATATATATATATGTCTTGGTTGATTGGTTTTAGATTAGCCATTTAATGAAAATAAAATGTATTTGGAGAGCTTCGATGCTGCTGCCAGTTTATCAGGAGCTCTGCAGACATAAAAATGAAATCATTTGGTGAGTTTCTTTCCCTTAATGGGAAAGTCATGCTACAGGCAACTCCTTGGAATAATGAAAGGAACTGGGTGTAAAATGTAAACACGCAATTAGGGAGGCCTAGCTGTTTAGTGTGTTTATCTGCTGTGTAATTCTCCAAACTAATTAATTTTATGCTAAAATGTGTGAAATCTAGATGATTCAGGCCTGATTTGATTACCCATATTTTAAAAAAGAAAATACTTCTTATCATGTATTCCTGCATTGGCAGGCAGGTAACCCTGGGGTATATTAGGGTGGTCTCAGATGAAATTAAGGTGGGAAGTAGGGCTGTTATACTAGCAAAATGTGTGTGAATACCTCTTTGCATATCATTTCACTCCAATCTAGAGATAGTACACTGAGGCCCCCTGGATGGTCAGAAAATTCTTGTAAATCTTAAGTATGTAATAAATAAAGCTAAGCTGTCTTTTCTAGCATTTTCTGTATTCTGAAAGGCTGATTCCTATAAAGATGGTTAGGGAGGTTGCTTTCCTCTGTGTGTCTCAGTCCCAGACCTTGGAGGGCTGTTATTTGCAAGTGAGGCAGCTTTATTTGAGAGGTGGTGGTCTCTGAATGTTGTGATTAAGGGGCATTAAATGGTATTCTAGACCTCAAATTCCTACCCAATTAATGCTTGAAAGTATTCCATTTGCAATTCATTTCCTGAAGTTTATTGCTTCCTTTTAACAGGATCTCTTAACAGACTGTCAGTGCTCCTGGGAGGGGTACACACTACCCTCTTCCATCCTGTACAGCTTCGGCTCACTTCCAGCCTTGATCCAACTCTGACATTGTTTGAATTTTGAGAGTTGCTTAGGTAATTTCCAGGTTGGTCTTGAGTTGGAAACTTGGAGATAGAGGATATCAGTAATAAATTACCAAGAAGACAGTACACATCCTTCATGAGAAGCCAAGCCAGAGAGGCCTGATTTATGCAAATTCATATTTCACCTTTGTCATAATTGTTCTAATCACACTATAACAAGGAGCAGATGGCTTTCTTTTCATGAAAACTCCAGAAACCAGATGGTATGAACATCTGAGACAATCAGGGACCTGTTGGTGAGGGAAGAACCAAGGAAAGGAAGAGCCATAGGCTGTGACCTTGATAAAGTTCCAAGCCTTATCAAGCTGAGTCAACACCCTGGGGGGCCCATTTAGCCAAAGATAACCATGAAGCCTTCTGGCCAGGGGGATAGCTTAAAAAGTGATGCATCCTGGGCCAGAAACAGGGATCTTCCTCTAGGGCAGTCCTGTTCCTTATAGCCTTCTGCATTACACCGAAAATGATGGCTTTGCTGTTTCCTGCAAGGGTGAAAGAGCAGTTTATGAAGGGTGTGGATGCAAGAAATAGCCCAGATACTTCAGACATTCAGATATTCATATTTGGATATGTTTGTAGACAAGAAAAATGCTAAGTAGTGTAAATATCAAGATGCATGGACTAGTTGCAATGAAATAGCTCAAATATTGACACTTCAGCTTTACACACAAGTAATATTCAAATATATATGAATTAACCCTCTTATGGTGAATTCCTCTGACTTAGGTTCCTGGGTCTGCTTCTCTCTTCTCTTCTTCTCCATTCTCTTACCAGTTTATGGCATTCATTCTTGTGGCTTTCAGTACCTTCTACTCACTACTGATATCCATGTTGCCAGGCTGGATGCCTCTTCTGAGAAACAAAAGGAAATCATGTGTTTGATAATATCCAATATATGTCATTAACTCATACAATTCAAAAGCAAAACCCCTCCAAATAATCTGATTGGCAAATGGGTAAATATCTAAATAGATATTTTTTCTAAAGAAGACATTCAAATGGCCAACAGATAAGTGAAAAGACATCATTAATTTGACATCATTAATCATCAGGAAAGTGCAAGTCAAAACCATAATGAGTAGGGTGTGGTGGTGTATGCCTGCAATCCTAGCAGCCTGGGAGGCTGAGGTAGAAGGATCATAAGTTCAAAGTCAGCTTCAGCAACTTAGCCAGGCCCTAAGCAAGTTAGTGAGACCCTGTCTCTAAATAAAATAAAAAAAGGGCTGGGGATGTGGCTCATTGGTTAAGCACCCCTGGGGTCAATTCCTGGTACCAAAAACAACTTCCCCCTAAAAAGTCCAACAACAACAACAACCAAGAAAAACAAAAACAAAACAAGAAAACCATAATGTGATGTCATTTTGTACCTGTTAGGATGGCTACTATACAAAAGACAAGTGAAAACAAGGAATTGGAGTGAAGATGTGGAGAAAAGAACACATTACATCCTCAAGTTGATGGGAATGTAAATTGGTACAGTCATTATGAAAAGTAGTACAGAGGTCCCTCAGAAAATAAAAATAGAGCTATCATATGATCCAGTAATTCCACTTCTGGGCAGATACCCAAAGGAACAAAATCTTCAGCACTCCCATGTCCATTGCCGCATTATTCACTATAGTCCAGATATGGAATCAACAACATAGATGGCTGTTGATGGATGAATGGATGAAGAAAATCATCTCTCTCTCTCTCTCTCTCTCTCTCTCTCTCTCTCTCTCTCTCTCACACACACACACACACACATTATTCAGTAATAAAAAAGGAAATCCTTGCCATTTGTGACAACATGGATGAACTTGAAGGAGATTATGCTAAGTGAAATAAGCCAGACAAAGAAAGCAAGTGCTTCTTGAGCTAACTTACATGTGAAATCTCAAAAGTCCAACTTATAGAAACAGAGAGTGTAATGGTAGCTGCCAGAGCTTGAGGTGGATGGGTGAAATGGAGAGATGTTGGCCAAAGGTAGAAAACTTTAGTTTGAAGATGATAAGTTCTAAAGATAATAGCATGATGACTACAGCAAATAATATTGTTGTTTACTGTAAATTCGCTAAAAGAGTAGATTTTAAGTGTTCTTACCCCAGTGGGAAAAAAAGGAACCTACATAAGGTGATGAATGTTTTAACTAACTTGATTGTGGTAAACATATCACACTATGTATATCAAATCACAACACTGTACACATAAATACATACAATCTTACTTGTCAATCATACCTCAGTAAGCCTGGGTAGGGGGAAGCACACCTTTGCTTGAAATCTCTGCCTGATGACATGTGAAACAACATGTCCAAAATGAAATCTCCCAGTTCTGTTTCCTATGTTTTCCATCTGAATAAATGGCACCATCATTTGCTCCATTGTTCAAGCCATGGAATTTTCCTTGCTTTCTCCCTCTCCATCTCCTCTGATGCCCCATTCATTATCAGGTCCAATATATCTTGGGACTGTCCTAGTCCCTCTAAATCCAATGCTACATGCTTGTCCAAGCCACTGCCATTGCCACTGCCTGATGCACAACCTTGACATACAACTAGAGCCTACCAAATCTCTCTGCTTTCCCCCATCCCAGGTTATTTTCCATACAAAACCCATAACAATTTCCCATAGACATAAATTAGATCACATGTCTCCCTTACTTACACCTTCCAGTGACTTCCCATTACATCGGGCAAAACCCAAATTCCACCTCCTGGATTACAGGACTTGCACACGTGGCTCCATCTGTGATAACTCAGATGCTGTATTCTCTCACATTCATCTGGCTCTGCACATCTCTTCTGTCCCCCATTATCCAGGCTTCATATTCTCTCTATATTCTGAGTATTATAAGTGAATCACCAACCCAGCATGCCTTGAGAGTGACATACTTGTAAGTTATCTCAGTTTAAATGTCAGTTCCTCAGATCATCCCTGTCCACTTGTCTATTTGGTTCTCTTACCCTGTTAATCTCTGTCTCCACAAATGCACTACCTTCACTAAGCATGTCACACTTTGCAACTATATATTGATTTGTTTACTTATATATTTTGTCTTTTCTTCTGGACTGTAAACTGTGAAGGCAGGAGACACGTCAGTCTTTTAAAATTTCATTTTTGAATGAATGAAGGATATTTGGGAGGCATAAGCTCCAAGACGTAGTCTTTATCTTACCTTAGGTATCACACACTTGAAAACTACTCACAATCAGCTTCTTCAGGAAAATATCCTCAATTTCAAATGACTCCATTTTTGGGCTCCCTTGTGCAGCTTTCTTGTCAGTCTGACTACTAACTCATGGAAGCTGAGGGGTAGAATACTTACTGCTAGAAGATGGTTAAGATTCATTTCTGCATAGTAGTTCACATGTATAGAATCCTGAGCATGTGCCAGGCACTGTTTAATCCTCACGGCAAGCCAGTGAAGGACTGTATCTGTCAGAGTCTTAGCAAGAAGCCAATGGCAACTTGAAGGGAATTTAATGAAGTGGTTGTAGATATTTGAGCAGAGATAAAGGAATAAAATGTCATGTGGGGACCCCTTGAGGGATTGACAGCAGAGGAAAGCTGTCACCACTCTGACTGATGTTGTGATGCTCTGCCTATGTCCTTTTTCAGGCCTGAAGGACTCATTCCACAGCTGGTGAGAGCATTGCCAACTCCAGCCTTTACCAGCCAGCCCTCTGGGAATTGCCTTGACTGAAGAAAGCCACTTGCATGAGGTGTCTAATCTACACAAGAAAGACAGGACTCTGGGACAACTCTGAAGGCTCATCCCAGCTTCAGTGATGTCTATAAAATTAGCAGAGATCTTTATGATTTTGATATCCCTCTGTTTAATCCTGCTTCCTTCCTTTACACATGGGAGTTGAGCCCAAGAGCCTTTCCTAATAAACTACTTGTTTACAAGTCTCCATTTTAAAGTTCACTTCTTGAAGAACCCAACTTACATTACCTCTCCCATTATTAAGATGTAAGGAAAGGCATGATGATATGTATATATCATATGTGAAATATATACGTATCAGATGTGAAAACTCAGAATATAATGAATGCTAAAGCCATTGGAAGAGGGGCTACATGATGAAAGCTGTGGTTACAGAAAAAAGAATTTGTGATGGTCTGTGCTGTACCTTATTGGACTGAGAAAAGGAAGAAAAGGAACAAATATCCCAATCTCTCTTCTCTCTAACTCTCCAAATTCTTGCTGCTGCTTTGCATCAACCAACTTCAACCAGAAATTGGAGGGCAAGGGAGCCTATCTTAGACAGTCCCAGGAGATCTGCTTCCTGAGGCAGGGAGTTCCACAGAAAAGGGCAGAGAGTTATTCTGGAAGGGCAAAGGCAGAAGAACCAGCTCAGAGGAGTACTATTGTTACTCCCTGTTCATGGATGAGGAAACGGACTTAGAGATCTGATGTGAGCTGAGTATGGTCAGGTGACACATGAGAGGTAGAAATAGAATTTGGATGGATTTCAAGATCTGTTTTCTTAACTGCAGCTCCACAGCATCTACCCTGATTTCCAGTGTTTGTTTCCCTTTCAGGATTTCTCTGAGCACCTGGTCTGACTCTTCTACTGCTTTTGTTACTCTCTCAATCCATCACTCAAAGCTCGAGAAATACAGGATGCCTGTTGAGCATCTGTGAAGTTTTGATAGTATCTGGTGTAATCAGGGTATTGGGTGGCTGAGAATCAAGAGATTTAGCATTTCTCTGGGACCAGTGTACCCAAAAGAAAAATTAGAAATTGAATGAGTGTTGTCACCAAATCCTTGCTGAGTGTCTGTCTATGTCCGCAGCTTTGGGTGAGTTCAAGAATAAAATATCAAGCAGTTGTTTGAACTGTTAAATTCTAATTATGTGAAATGTCAGATGTGAAACCCCAGTATGTTATCTTCTCCTGAGCAGTAATGCTTCTGATCAGAGAGGGTGTGTTATTTAAAGTGAGCCCAGAATTAGCCTTGACAAAAGAATTGTAAATGGTATCCTAATTCATGGCTGTGTTTATTGATCTGCCTTGTTGTATTGACTCAGCCTTGGAGCTTTTCAGTCAGCACCTCTTTTTTACAAGGTAGCTCTCTTTATCTGAGGCATTTGCAGAAACAATCCAGCTTAGTTGGAGCCTTGTATTGTGCTTCCAGAGGGTCAGGAATCTCAGTTGAGCCTGCATTAGGTCAAGGGAGCAGGCCCTTTCCCCACAGGACTTTGCAAAAGGAATCATGGTGAATATCTTAGTTGACATTTTTTTTTCTGAAGGAGGCAAAGTCATGGTACTATGAAGGGCCACTGCTGAATATCAAGAAAGGAGGTAGTCTTCATAGGATGAGAAGGCAGTGGTATAAAGTCAGAGATTGCTTTTTTGGTTTCTATCCATTTTTAGAATGCTTAGAGAATATTTACACTTTGGACCCTTGAAAGTGATTACTCTATTGCTTGGTATGATTTCCCCTGAAAATGCCTGTCTGACTGTTTCTCATCATTTAGTTATCTTCTTAAATGATGCTACCTCAAAGAGGCCTTCTGTAATCATCCTATATAGTGTCTCTACCTCCCTCGAACGCATTCTTAATTCTAGTCCTTACCAGTTCTATTCATTCATATCACGTGTTATTCTATGAGATTACCTCATTTATTTTGTCTTTCCAGCTAGAATATATGTTCTGCAAGGCCAGGTACTCTGTTTTGTTTATTGCAGTATGCTTAGTATAATAGCTGCTCAATAAATGATTTTTTTTCAGTGAATGCATAAGTTAATGAATAAGTGAGCCAATGAATAAACTTCAGGAGCCATACCTGCCACTACATAGGCATCTGGGTAGGTGAATCTTCTTTCTGATTTAGCTGGACCAGAAAAAATGTTTTGAGAGTGCAACCCAAGATATCACTACCAGAAAGGTCTCCTAGCTAAGGGAAGGTTTGAATGAAGTCCAGAGGGACGCAGAGTTGGGGTGGGTAAAAGGAGACAACTGTATTCTTCAACTTCCATGGAAATCTTTCCTGGGGCAAAATTTTCAAGTTCATTACCTTGGCTATTATCAGAGGGTCTATGGTCTGTCTTTGGTTGTCAGAAGACTGAACAAATGCAATTCTCTAATTAGCTTCTGGATGGAAACTGCATCCAACCTTGAGCTGGAGTTATTCATTGTGCATGCTGGACCGTGGTGCTAGGAGAAGGAGTAATTGGCTGGCATTGGAAAGGGATAAATTTAGTTTAGGTATTTGGAAAAAAAACTGCTACATCAGATAAATCAGACAGTAAAGCAATCTGATTAACAACCATGAAAAAAATCATTCCATGCTTTAAAAAGATGGCTAGAAACACTGAGAGAAAAGAAAATGAAAAATTGAGGTAGAAAATGAGAAAAAATTCTTATTCTATATTTTTCCTGTCATCAACTTTATACCACTGCTGGTACAAGAAAAACTCAGGTTTATACACAGATATTATCTAAAAGGGTATAAAATCTCACATAAAACTAGTATTAAAAATGTATTCTGCCAGGTGTGGTGGTACACTCCTGTAAACCCAATGACTTGGGAGGCTGCAGCAGCAGGATTGCAAGTTCGAGGTCAGCCTTAGCCACTTAGCCAAACCATGTATCAAAATAAAAACCAAAAAGGACTGGGAATGAAGATCAGTGGTAGAGAGTTCCTGGGACTGATCCTTAGTATGCAAGAATAACAACAAAAAAAGTATGGTATAAAAATTTTAATTAAGGTATAATGCATGTAGTAAAGTTTGTACAGTGCACTAATCTTTAATGTAGACCTTGCTTAATTTTTGTCTCTGCAAGCACCACCCAGACACAAACATAAAACATTTCTAGTACCCTAGAAGATTCTCTTTGCTTCTTCCCAGATAATATCTCCCCAAAGTAACCACTGTCCTGACTTTAATTCTCATACAGTAGTTTTGTCTGCTTTTGAACTTCATATAATTTGAATTATACAGTACATATTCTTTTGCATCTGGTTTATTTTGTTCAATCTAATGTCTGTGATATTTATTCATGTTGGTATCTTTGTCAATAGTTTAACTTAAAGAAAATCTCTGTCATATTCCATTATATAAATATACAATATTTATTTATTCATTCTCCTATTAATAGGTATTTTGGTTATTTTCAATTTGGGGCTAGTATAAATAAAGTTGGAATAAATATTTCCAGTTAGTTTTGGAGATACACTTGGATATTTTCTGGGCCCTTTGTGAGTGGCCAGGAAGATTAGGGTGTAGGCTGTGTTGACTAAAGTCTCTATGTCAAATCTGAAAGATATGCAAACATACGTGCTGGTTCTTGACAGCCTTATATTGCAGAAATCACCAAAGTCCCTGGATCTTGCACAAAGTTGAAGAATTTATCAAATCCAGATAACCAGAGAGTGTTCCTTTACAATGTTGACAATTAATTTCTCCTTATACATAAAGAGTTGAAATAAAAATAATATCATAGTAGTCAGCATATATTAATGTGTACTCTCTCTCAAGCCTCAAACAAAACTCTTTACCTGGATTACCTCAATAATCCTTATAACAACATGTAACATTAGTCCTATTTTTATCTTTTTTCAAAAGGTGAGAAGATCTGGAAAGATATTTCAAATACCACATACTAAAATAATATAAAATCATAAATCCTTCAATGATTATAGACTCAAGCAGCTGAATTTAAAAATAGGTGGAATTGGTAAATTAGGAAAGACCCAGCCATCTAGCACCCTGTGTCCCCAAAAAAGTCAGGAGGAGGGCAAAAGGCATTATTGCATATGTTTGAGTGTAGCTTCCTTTTTTGTAGACTAATTGGTGGTTTCCTCCAGTGAATGGGTTCAGTGCTTCATAAATATATTGAGTTTTTGGTCACGCCCTAGGGTTACCAAGCCTAGAGATTGGAGATTTGGAGATTGGTACCCAGGCATCTTGTTTTCAATATGTACTCCAAATGAAGCTGATGGATAGCTAGGGTTGATGTCTCTACAGTCCCCATCAACTGCAACTTTCAAAGAAAACTTTCATCTTTATTGTCTCATCTGTCCAAAGTGTGAATGACTAGAACTTTGAATGCATTAACCAGATTATGTGGTGTCATGAAACCTTAATTGGTTAACTTTACATACATCTACTTTCACATTTAGTATGATTGTGTAATTCTTTATGTGATGCCTGTTTTTATTTCTATGAAAATCAAGACAACAGCACAACTACAGAATTTTCCTGCTTGTGAATTTAGTTTTGTGAAATTTTCCTTTTATTTTCAGTGATAGGGATGGTGTGGAAGGAGCATAATTTCCTTTAAGACTTAATTTTTGAGTTTATAAGTTCTTCAGAACTCCTCATGACCTATTTCCCCAGGTATCAGCAATGATATTGTGCTTAAATTTCATAAAACACTCATACTGAAGATGAAAACATCCGTGTCTCCCCTTGCTTGTGTTCCACTTGAAGGGTATTTTATGTAAGTGTAAGGTAAATGAGTAAAATATTTTTATTCATATTCAAAGCTTCCAGGAAAAGTCATTTACAAATGACTTCCAGTAATTTAAATTAACTTAATATACTGTAAGCAAAAGCCTTTTCCCCCATTTGTTTTCTTAAGTGAGAGAAATATCACCCAAAATTTGCATTAATGGGACTGTTAAAAAGCTTCCATATATTTCCAAAAATACCAAGGGCTAAGGAGGGATTTTGCCCTTGGTCCAAGGGTTTCAAGATTTGCATTTGTCTTCAGGTGTATCACAAAAATCATGTCTGGTTGCGTAGCAGGGACTCATCCCCAGCCTACTCCAGGCTCCCTTAGTTCCAGTCTGGGATGCCAGGAAGTGATCAGTACTTGCAAAAGGTAAGTGGAGATATTCATGGGTGACAACCAAGTTGCTGGTTCTTTAGTTGAAGAGAAGACTCTGGAGAGGATTCTGACCAACACATACTGACTTTGCGCCCTTGGGCAAGTTACCTAATCTTTTTGTGCATCTACTTTCTTGTATGTATATGATAATAATATAGTATTACTCTCCATAGGGCTATTGTATTCATTTCAAGGAAATGTGCATTAAGCTGCATACCCAATAACATCCTGCTTATCTTTTAAAGTTTCTCCTTTGTTTCCCAGTGATTCCAGAAGTTTTCAACTATGATTTTTTAAAAACAATGTATAAGATTATACTTTGTTCAGTTTTTGTTCACATGTGGATGGTTTTTATAATAAAAACTCCTGGAACATCAAGGTTGGGGAAGTGCGTTATGTGATTTAGATAGATGAATAAGGTGGTAGCTTGATGGACAAGAGCCTCTATAGCCAAACTTCTCATCCTGCCAGCTTGCCTGGGGGTCAGAAACACATCCTTGAGGTGTGCAGGTCATCTGAGGGAATGTGCAGAGGCAGGTGGCAGTTATTCTGACAAACCTGGCACAACCTGGAAGAGCCTGAGGAGAACAAAATAGACGTGTTTTATTGGGGCAGAAGTGCAGAGATGGGTGCTTTGGAGCCCTAGTGAAGCAGGGAATTAGGAGGGGGCAGTGAAAGCTCTGTTGTGATATGGTCACTGCTGTAGCTCCACATATGTCTGGCTTTTGGCAGATGCCTAGTAACCATCTAACTGCAAAGAGGGTTTGCTCCAAATTGTCCTTCTAGCAGGCCTCAAGTTTTTCCTTTCCTCTTCTGCTGACACTCAGCCCACCCTCCCCTTTAAGAGATGTCTTAGATCTCCTTTACTTCTCATTGTAGTGAAAGTTTGCTACCCTTTTAAAATAATTTGAATCTGAATATTTTGATTATGGACCTGTCATCTAGTTCTTTTATTTCTATTTTCTCAGCCATGCTTCACTCCCACCCCTACTCCTTCTGGACCTCTGTTCGGCACTTAAATATGCTGTCTTTGGGGAGGTGTGACTTCTTCCAGGGAGTCTTCCCCATTGCCCTCAAGAATCAAGCATTTCTTTTTCTTTCTATAACTGGTGCATTTCCCCATCAGTGTTATTTTTAACATTTGATTAGGAAATAGTTATAAACTTGGAGCAGTTGCAAATGTAGTACAAAGAGGTGTATGTCCATCATCCAGCTTCCCCCAGTTGTAATATTTTATATAACTATAGTGCATTATGAAAACCAGGAACTTGATAGTGACACAATTGACTTAATTACTGAACTCCAGATCTGCTGAGATTTCACCAGTTTTGCTTGTACTCATTGTGTGTGTGTGTGTGTGTGTGTGTGTGTGTGTGCATAGTTTTATGATATTTTGTCACATGTATAGAGATTAGTTCAGGCATCATCATAACCAAGATACATAAGTATTTCCTTATGGAAATTCTCCCATTAGATTATATTTTAATTTTCCATTTACCTGCTTGACTCTTCCAGAAGGTGGTTCAGTTTCCTCAAGGCAGAGTTTTATTCACCTCAGAATCTTGTAGAACACAGAAAACATGCTTAGAAAACACGAGTTGAATAATGAATAAATATATCAAGAAATGTTTCTGGAATGACGTGTGTGTACCCAGCCCCAGGCTGTGAGGATGTCAGGAACAGCAAGATGTGGTTTTCTTTCCTCTGGTAGTGACTGAGGTCCTTGACAAGGAGGCTAACTTCATACAGGTGAGAGTCTGATTTGAAACCTGGAATATACAATCGCAAAACAGGTGAGTTCAAAGCCCACAATGCAGAAGAAGCCATCTTCTGATCTTCACGTTTGGTTTTAGGAAACCTATTTTGGTTCTCTTGTATGGCAGAACCCCCTAAAGTCCAAGTTGGGACAAATATTGGGACGCTTGATGTCTTCAGTTGTCCTGAACAAGTTACTGCAATCTTCTAAAGCCTGACCTCACTCAACCTGGCATCTCCTGCATGCGTATCTAAAGCCATTAAAGAAGGTGGCAGCAAAAAGAGATGAGGTGAGATGCTGCTCAGGCAGATGATTGTGGTACTTTAATAAAAGATGCCTTTTTGCACCTTTCCCCAGCCACATTATTTGAGGTAGAGTTGCCTCTCTTTCTACTACCATCTCCACCCCTGTATTTTCAAGGTGATTCTGGATTTTATCCCTATTGTATACACAGAAGAGTTAAAGAAATAGACCAAAGAGGAACAATTTTTTTTTTAAGACTTTGGTTTGCTCTTGCCACTATTTTCTCCCTGTTTTGTTTACTTTTTAAAAAGTTATATATAGCAGTTTGGAGAAATTTTATGAACACAGATCATGCAGTCAAGATTAATTTTGTCCCCTAATCACATCTATTCCTGTGACAAAAAAAAATTAGTTTAAGTTTAAAAGTGTTTGGTGAATAAAATTAATTGCATCAACTAAATAAAATGCATTCTGTCCAATACATATAGATGTTCTGTCAACAAGACAAATGGACTCAGTAGTATAAGTATCTCTGTGGATGAAATGCATAATAATGTAATTACTTTGCCAACAAAATGCTAACTTGCTTTAATCATTCTCTTCGTAGCATAATGTAAAGTGATTTAATGGGTGAAATGAATCCACTTACAAATTGTTTTATGGTCATAATGCCGTCCTTTGGTGGAATGTGAATTGATGATAATAATTTTATGGGCAAATGAGTTTTCAATTAAAATGTCTTTTCATGGACAAAATAGGAGTGTTACAAATGGCTCCCAATAACCCCATGCCAGAATGCAGAAAGGGCTGTCACCTACATTAACCGAAGCCTCAACTGAAAAGACTTGAAAGCTCAAAAGGTGATTTATTTCCATCAGATTTGTAATTTCCTTCTCTCCCTTTTGGGAACTATTTGATTCCTGCCTTTACTCACCCAATAACAAAAATTAAGTCTAGCAACAAATCCACCCATCACCTGCTGCCATATTTCTCTCCCAAGCCTTAATTGACTATGGTCATATTGTTCATTAATAAGCACTCAAATCAGGGTAGTTTTTCCCACTATCTAACATGGACCCCATTACCTTTAGTGCATTAATTGCTGCATTCATGAAAATAGAATAAATCATTCTAATATTGTGTTCTTTTTTAATTTGAAGGTTGCAATGGAAGAAAAAAATGGCAAGTTATCCTAATTCCTTTTTAGAAAGATGCTCACCTGATGGAATTTAGCTGTTTCAAAAAGGGGAAAAGTTCCCTTACCCAATTTAGCCTTGTTTGGGAGAAGAAGAGTGATCTCAAAAGCCTCTGTTGACTCTCTCCATAGGGCTGGTCAGAGGAGGGAAGGACTGTGGCCATTCATGTCCACCCTTGTCCTTCCCAGAAAGTGGGAAATGTGGCTACTGCTTGCTTAGTGGTGTCTGATTACTATCCTTCTCTCCTCACGCAAGGCAGCTTTATTTCTGTCCCTCTTAAGAGTCCCACATTTTTTCAGATTTTCTTTGCTGGAAGCCAAACTCACTGGAAACAAAGCCAACCTTTATCATGTCAGACTAGCTGGTTAAGTCAACAGGTGGTGTAGTAACGTGAGAACAAAGACTAAGGTGACAGATCTGCAGTAGGAGATGGTTCTGCTGCTACTGTGTAAGAGCCTTAATGAGGAGGTAGCTAAGATGGCGGCTGACTAAGAGCCAAAGAGGAGACATTTAATTATTTTCTCCTGACCTTAATGTAATCAACTAAGAATCTTTCTGTGCCCGTGAACACTGTGTGACGCACCTGTAAGTTGAGCTTGTGACACGTGTATACTTGTTAAGGTGAAGAGTATTTAACCAGGAAGGGTTGGAGTTGTGTGGGGGTTGTTGTTGGAGTTGGAGTTGGAGAGGTTGTTGGAGTTGGAGAGAGAAGTCAGAAGAGAAAGCAGAATAAAGAACTTACTCGTTTCCAGTCTGCCTCCGAATTCTTTCCTGCGGTATTGTTGCTGCAGGTGGCAACAACTTGGTTGTGCAATCTTGAGCCAGTCCCTCTACCATTGTGAATCTTTCTGCATTCATAGGACAGCAATACACTAGTGCCTACTTATAGATTTCAGAGAAGATTAAATGAGATAATGCTTAGTGCTAAAAATGGAGAGATGTATTTATCTCCCTCTGATTTATGTCAAATTTCAACTTTCTGCTCTCACACCAGCATTTTTGTAGATCCACTGCAGTTTTTGAGTACACTTATACTCCTCTCATTTCCTTCTTCTTTCTGAGTAGTTAGAGCTCCCTGATGTGGTTGCTTACCACCCATAACACTGTACATACTTTGAGGCATTGCTCAAGGTATTGCTTTCTTGGGCTCTCAAAGCCCCAGTTGAATTTTCCTCTTATTTAACTGGTGAGCAGTCCCCTCTTCTCCATTCTGGCTTACAGTTTGTCCAATTCAAGAGCAGAAGCAGGGCTGCTGTGGTGGCTCCTTCTGAAGACAGCTTCTTCAGCCTCTGCCTGAATCTTTTCCTTGAAAAACTCAGTCTGGATCTTTGGAGCTGCCTGGGGCAAACAGTAATCATTCCCCATCTTCTAATAAAAGCACACAGATTTTGGGAAGGGACCTTTTGTCTTTGTCCAAAAAGCCATCTTCTTGTCTCTCTGGCCACAGTGATTAGTTCTAGGAATGGAATATGATCAATGGATCTACTTTCAAATGGTGGCTTTCTGTGCTAGGTGAAACATGGTCTGCCTCATGGGTTAGAGCATGCTCTGTCTTGTCTTCCCTGCATGCCCAGTGCCTAGCACAGGACTGGGGCAGAGGCTTGGGCAGATATTGCATCTACCCACAAACAGTTCCACTTGGCAAGAATTTTAAAGGGGTGAACAGAGAAGAGAAGTAAATGTGTTCTCTCTCAACTCCTGTTTGTCAAGTGGCCTGATCCCTCCATGACTGGCCCTGTTGCTCTTTCATTTAGTTTTGGTTATCAAACCCTCAGTCACCTTCATAAACAATAAATGCAGGTGGAAGGGCAGAAGGAAGACAGGAAGCTGAGATGATTAGGGAAAGCTATTTCATGCATGATTTTATTTAATTCTCATATAACCACCCTCTGACATAAGTGCTGTTATCATCTCTATTTTAAAGATGGTAACCTGCCCAAAGTTTTATAGATAGTGAGCATCAGAATCAAGTTGGGACTAACTCCAAAGTCTGTGTTCTTTTTCCTACTATATTGCACCTATTGAGATGTTTTGAAATGTACATCTTATTTTTCTTTAATCATTGAACTTTTCTCAGGCAACTGTCACTTACAGGACATAATGGATGCAAAGATGAGTAAGACAAAATCATAGTACTTAAGAAATTCAAAGGTAGCAGGGAGAGGGAGGAACACCCAGAGAAATTAATAATTTTAGTACAGAATGTCTTTGGAACTCTTGCTTCTATTAAAAAAAAAGACTTTTTTTTTAAAAACTAAATAGAAGAAAAACATAGCTGTACTTGTCAAGGAATTCTATTACATGATGTGGTCACCATCTGCTAATTTCTTTATAGTTGATCTGAAACAATTCATGGAATTTTGCAGCATTTCAGCAAAGCCTTATTTCTATCAAAACTCCAAATCTCTGAAAGTTGCTAAATATAGGCACTTAGAGAATTGGAGAATTATAGTGATGGCATGAGCTTCGACAAGCCACTAGTTGTTAAGGTATCTTTTCAGTGGGCCCTTGGCTAGTGGATCCACTGAAAGATAGGCAAAGCACCAATGGGACCTAATCAGACCAGTTGAGCTAACTCCCCCTCTGTTCATTTTTGGAGTATTTGGGGGATAATTCTCTGTGCCTTTGGGGAGCCAGGAGAATTTTAACTTTTTGTGGGGCTGGGGGATGAAGAGACAGATCTCTTATGTACATACACGTACACATACACAATACTTATGGTATTTTGAAATATATTTTCTTGGGAGTTATTCTTGTCCTTTGCTGATTTATAGATAATGTTTCAGCAGAAGGTGAAAAAAATAGTACAAATGTAGAAGGATAACAGGAAGCAATTTTCTTATTAAGCCAAAAAAGGGAAACAAATAGGTTAAAAAAACACCTGAAGTCCTATTTCTGAAAAGTCATTTCAGGTTCTACTCAGCTCAACAGAGAAGTCTGTACAATGCTGAGCTGCTATGAAAGCTGGGCATAGGGATTGGTTGTCAAATACCCAGATGCACTTCTGTGCTTGATTCAAACTGAAAAGTTAACCAGCCTTACAGTACCTATTAAAAAGCCAATCAGCAGGACAAGAGAGGATTTCCTTTGAGTGTGTTTTCCCCAAGTACCTGACTTTTCAAAATGACCCAGTTCTGAAGCAAATACTCCCCTTAGCCTGGAATCAGTATTTTGAAAAGTCAGGTACTTAGGGAAAACAATGTGGAAAATCAGAGCCCAAGGTGGATTGCTTCTCAGCTTGCATCAACTTTCCAATGTCCTTCCGCCAGTATTAGGCTCAGGGATCCACTGAAGGTAATTTCCTTATGGTATCTTTCATAGACTGGCTTGAAAGCTCTGACACAATTTTGATTTTTATGTGCTTTTCTATTTTCTACAGATCAGGAGATGATCAATAATTTAAAGTTCAAGTTTTCCTGTTTCCTATTTGGATAATGGGTTAAATATGTGTAACACAAATGTGTGTGTTTGTGTGTGTTATCTTTTTTCAGTGCAAGGTATCAAACCCAGGACCTTGGGCATGCTAGGCAAGCAAGCACTGCTATTGAATTTCCTCTATACTCATTACAATGGTCAATCATTTATTTCACAGGCTAGGTAGGCAAATATATTTCACCCTTCTGACCAATTGGAGGCAGCTTCTTGGAGTGCTCTATGGAAAAGGATTCAGCACTCACATTTGAGTGCTGAGATGATTGCTCATGTTTGCTATAGGTAGAGGAGTGGCCACTCAGACACTACACACTTGCCATTTCTGCTACTGACAGAAGTGGCATCATGGTCAACTGCGGGTGACATCTGTTATGCAGTACTATTACATTTAACTAGAACACTATTGGGTTGTTAGCATTTAAAACCAATAGCTTTTTACATTAAAACCCAGATTTCTGACTTCTGCTGAAAATTTAGAAGATCTGATGTGATTGTGTGCACCTGCCTGGTGGCGGCAATTGCTGAGGCTGAGGAGCAGCTGTTCCTTTAAGCAGGACATGTGCTTCCCAGTTTATCTTAGTGCCCTGTCCCATATTATTTCATCCATTCTGTACCTGAGCTATGAGCTCAGGTCCATGCTCATGCAGAGACTATTTCTAGACAGAAAAGACAGTGAGGCCCAGCCAAGAGGGCACTGACCTAGGAAGCAGGAGGTCTGCTTTCAGGTTTAGTGCTGCTGTGACTGTCACAAATCAAACTTTCAATTTCATAGTCTCTTTAGTTGCTAAATGAGGAGAGCTATCCCTTAAAGGGATAGCTTTTTGTTTGGGGATTAGATGAGATGATGGATTTGAGAGTATGTAAGGTGATAGATTAACAGTGATAATATTAAAAGTCATTATATATATTACATTATATATTATACTTATAAATAACATACAATTATTGTAATAATAAATAAATTATATATATATGTATATGGAGAAAATAGTAAATTGTTTTCATAATGAAGAATGTGGCCTTCAACTACAAGGGCCTTTTTTCCCCTTTTCCTTGTGACTTTAAAAATGGAAGGAAGATGGATAGTGAAAGGAAAATATTAACATTTATTAAGGAACATGCATTTTTGCAACAACAGAAGAGTGGAGGGTTTGTACCTTTGATAAAACTAGCAAATAAGTCCTTGAACTAGAGGCAGTAATGGTAGAAGCCCATCCTGGGGCCTAGCATGTGCTTTTGCCATGGCAATGTGTTTATAGCAGTCTGATTGGCTGGCAGTTCAATGAGCCAAGGATCCTGGACAATTTATTATTCAGGCCAATAAATAAAGGAGAATATATAGTCTTAGGACCCATAGGAAGTTTCATGGCACCTAAAAGAGGTGTGACTCCAGCTACGTGAAAAAATTAGCATTGAAAGGAATGAATGTCATCAATACTGGTTTTGTTTCATCTATTAAAATGAAATGAAACTGATTTTTATCCATCAAAATGGTTAAACATTGGTCATTTCATATGGTTCCATCTAATGTTAAAAGAAAAAATGAAACAGATAACTAAGAGCTGCCTTTGTCCTATTGATCTAGAGAGATCTGGGAAGAAATAAGGCTAGATCAGACCTGGCCTTGGTCCTCCAGAAATAACCCAACTTAACACTGCCCATGAGGAGGCTGGTGATCAGACTCTAGTGAACATTGTGGCAGAGAGGCCAATCTCCTCTGGGGAAATCTGGGAGACCTGTTGGAGAGAGTGAGCTATGAATGAAGCTTTGAAAGAAGAGCAGGGACATAGAGTAAGCCTGGGTGGTGGTGGTAACCATGCATTTCTCCTTTAAATCCTGTTATTAACTACTTAAATGCCATGCTTTCTGGTGTTTGTCCTGGCAATGCTCAGGTCCACAGGGCTTGGAGATATCGGAAAGACAAGAGAAGTGGTTTCAGTGAACTATCCAGATGCTGTCTGTCTGGAACAACATCTGTATACTTGTCAACTTATGGATATTAATAGTAAAGTAAAAACGGAGGTTGAATATAGTTACTGGGAAGGGGGTATAGCTGACCAAGAAATAAATCAGTCCCTATATCATTTATGGAGAACACTGCATAATATACAAAGTGTAAATAAGTTCACATTTCCATTTGTTTCCCAAGATTTAATCTTTAGGAGCCAGTGGCATAAAAGAAAATTTAGATTTGTTTTTATCTTATAGTCTGAGATGTGGCTGCAACTTAACTTTTTCATTTTGATTATAACTAGAAATGACTCATATTCATTTCCATTTCAGTAGCCAGGGATCACTTTGATAGTATCTTCATTTCTTTCTTTTTTTTTTTTTTTTTGGTACCATTTTCCACTGGGGGTTGTTACCAGAACTATAGCAAAAATGGTAATTTGTTAAAGCATGAGAAAATGTCTATAAATCCTTAAAGACTTGTCATATTAGAGAGAATTTAACAGCACAATATGGGCAAAAATATTGTAGAATCAATGATAAGAATAAATAAGGAACAGCGGGTGGTCCAAATTAATATTGACATTGTACAATGCCAGCTATCTATACCCCATTATATCTGTCTTAACCCTGGAGGGATGCTGAGGCTCACTAATATTTGAAGGAGCCCTAATTAGGAAGGGCTGTTGCAGCTAGCTGGAAGCCGTAAGTTCCACCTGATATGTATGTGACGCACCTGTAGGCACCCGCAAACCTGAAGGTATATAACCGGGTGAAAGCGGTCCGAGTTAGGAGAACGGAGAATTCAGTCAGTCAGCGGGCAGTCACTCGGTCGGTCAGAAGAATCAGAGCGGCCAGAACGTAGGCAGAGCGGTTACAGAAGAGAAACCAGATAGAAGAAGTAATGACTGGCCAGAGTTAGGCCGAGGCTCCAGAGGACTGGTCAGAGTAAGGCCGAGGCTCCCGAGGAAGACAGAAGACAGAAGACAGAAGAAGGAAGAAAGAAGAGAGAAGAAAGAAGCTCTAGTCTTTCTCTAAGCTAAGCTCTATCTTTCTTTACTCTACTCTAAAAGCTAAGCTCTATCTTTCTTTACTCTCTAAGCTAAGAAGAAAAATCTTTCTTTCCCTCTCTAAGAAAAATCTTTCTTTCCCTCTCTAAGCTCTAAGAAAGTAGAAGTAAAAGTAGTAAAAGCTTAACTCTGCCCCCGAGAGTTTTTATCCCGGTTTACGGTACCAGGTAGCTTACAAATATTGTGTCAAGAGAAGAGAGTCTGAAGAACATCAGTTTTGAATATGTTATATATTAATTTCTTTTGTGTATATGGGTTGGGAATGACTGTCCCCAAAGCTATAATTCATATTTTAGCCTCAGGTTTCTTAAAGATATAGAGATTTTCTTTGTTTGAAAACAGATGGGGATTTCAGACAAAGTTAGGCTATTATTGATAATGTGCTTAGTGTCAATCAAAATAAATCTTTAGTGGGAATTCTAGACAGACTAGCTTATTTTTCCCTTCCAAAAAAATAAAATAAAATTTTTTGTTGAAAAGATAGAATGTTGGTGTAAAGAAAGGATGTATTTGATATTTCTAGAAAGGAACATGTAACTCTAGTCATATAAGACCCTCTGAAATGAAAGTTCTGCATGAACTGATGTTCATCAGGAGCTCTGGGTTCTTAGGTGCTGCATCTGACACCATTCTGAACGTCATTCTGAAGTTCATTCAGAAAACACAAATACTTTTTCAAGATGTAGGGGATCTGCCTATCCTGGTATGAAAGGAACTTTTGACCTACCAGGGAACTTGCCCTTCTTTACCACTATGGGCTGGGCCTGGTCTTGCACCAGCTCCTCTGATTTCATATGTCTAATGAGGAGAAACTTGTAGAAAGACAAAGCCTTAGCTTGGCCACTGGGAAGTTAAAATGTGTTTTCATTTCTCTGATGCTCCTCACTCCTGATTATCTTTGTTGTCTGTTCAGTTTTAAAGCAGGCCATCCCATCTACCAGGAACTGAAAACAAACCTGTCTGTCACATTAGATAGCAGTTCGAAATTAGTAGCGAATTGGATTTGGAATTAAGTGGTCATGTGTGAATGCACAGCAGATCTTTCATGCAAAGCAATAAACTTTCTGTTGGATTTATTAGATGGGGCCATGGTAATGCATCCTGGACCTGGGCATTGCTGCTTGATGGAATACTCATTTCCTATTTGTGTTTCATTTTTTTTCTGCTGCAGTTTGTCAGTGTCTGCCTATTTTATAGGCTTTAACAAAGGGCTGCATTTTCTGTAGAATCTTTTCCTGGAAATAGTATAATACAGAACAATGCTGAGGTCACAGAAACCCATTCTGCCCTCTGGATTGGGTGGAGGGAGGGTGGACTCCGATCATTCCTGCCATGTGAGTTCTGTGCGAAGAGCAAACAGTAATATGGATGAACTAATATGAAAAAAAAAAAAAAAAAAGGTTCTAGAAACACAGATAGTTTATGTTCTTCTTTTTATGTTGAATAAAAAAAAAATGTGATGTAGAGCAAGTCAGCGTGGTGCAGGCCTGTAATCCCAGTTACTTGGGAGAGTAAGGCAGGAGAATTGCAAATTCAGGACCAGCCTGGGCAACAGGCTGACACCATTCTGAACGTCATTCTGAAGTTCATTCAGAAAACACAAATACTTTTTCAAGATGTAGGGGATCTGCCTATCCTGGTATGAAAGGAACTTTTGACCTACCAGGGAACTTGCCCTTCTTTACCACTATGGGCTGGGCCTGTATCAAAATAAAATTGACAAAAAAGGCTGGGAATGTAGTTCAGTGGTAGAGCGATTGGCTAGCCTGTGTGAGGCTTTGGGTTCAATCCTTAGTTATGAAAAAAAAAAAAAGAAAAAAAAAAAACGAAAACTCATGCTTGGCAAATTACTTTTTGCTCCATTTTGGGGATTACTGCTTGATCCTCACTACCTATACCCATTAAAAAGTTAGTGTAGTTAATGGATGAGACTATGAATCCTCAGAGAGACTGTCCATTAGCATTAGGTAAACAAAAGCAGAGAGCTCCCAGGGCCTTGGAGTAAAAAAAAAAAAAAAAAAAGGGTTATTGTGTGTGTGTGTGGTGGTGGTGATGGGGGGCAGAAAACACAAATACTTTTTCAAGATGTAGGGGATATACCTACCCTGGTATGAAAGGAATTTTTGACCTACCAGGGAACTTGCCCTTCTTTACCTCTAAGTTTATGCCAGAAGTCCTGGATCAGAGTGGTTATTCCTAAGGTCCGTTCTAACCTCATTATTAGAAAATGAAATTCATATTTAAGGGAAACTTTGGAAAGCTCCTAAGTTTCTGGTGGCCAAGTCAGGGAAAGGGAAATTGACTTATGCAGGGACAAAGAGGATTTTAGGGAGAAAGGGAGGAGTCAGATACTTCTCTTTAGGACACTGAGTCAAAGCAACACTGCTTATCCACTCTCCACCATGACAGGCCAGTACAGTGCCAGTCACAAAGCATGATTCAGTGCATAAAAAAATAAAAATATGGCCGGGAGCGGTGGCGCACACCTGTAATCCCAGCACTTTGGGAGGCTGAGACAGGAGAATTGCGAGTTCAAAGCCAGCCTCAGCAATGGCAAGGCACTTAGCAACTCAGTGAGACCCTGTCTCTAAATAAAATACAAAAAAAGGCTGGGGATGTGGCCCAGTGGTCGAGTGCCCCTGAGTTCAATCTCCGGTACCACACAAAATAAATAAACAAATAAATAAAAATATGAATAAAAAAGTCATTAAGGAGCCATCTTCCTGAAAGTCTTAAACAATGTTGTAGCAACAATGCTGACATCATCATTGTCGTCGTCATCATCATCATCATCATCATTTATGTTTTTTGACATTACTAGGAGACTACTTTGGGCCAGGTCTTAATCTTGGTAGTTTATATGTATTATCTGTTTTAACCATTATATACACACAAAATCTAGAGAAAGTGGGAGCCCCTTTAGCTTGGGAGGGTCACAAAGCTGATATGTAAAACCAGACTCCTGACCATTAAGCTCTGGTACCACGTCTTGAAGTTCCTCCTAGGGTTTCCAGTGCACAGTGATTTCTACTTCTTTGAGAGGGCAGGAACCATTTCCGACATGATCACTGCTATGTCATCAGAATCTGGCACAATGCCTGACATAGCACACATTCATTACTACTTATCAGGTGGATGTTGGAGGAATTCAGAACCCCAGATACACACTGGAAGGCTCCTATTGGCAATGACTACATTGGATGATCCTGCCCCTGTACTTTACCTCAGGGACAGATCTCTT
Organism: Tamias sibiricus; assembly: GCA_025594165.1. Lineage (NCBI taxonomy): Eukaryota > Metazoa > Chordata > Mammalia > Rodentia > Sciuridae > Tamias > Tamias sibiricus. The sequence continues at coordinate 39,169,878 of CM046672.1, forward strand.
CTTATAGTAGACATTTCTGGTGTCCCACCTAGAACACCCATTGGATCTAGTGCACCCATTCTCTTTCAGCTGTAGGTGTTGGTTGGTGCTATGGTTTGAGTCTATTACTCAAAAGTGTCGTGGACTAGAAGCTTGGTCCCCAGTGTGGTAGTGTTCAGAAGTGATGGGTGGGGCCTTTAAGAGGGAGGGCCCAGTGGGAAATGATTATTAAGTCACTGGAGGCACTACACTGGGAAGATTAATGTAGTTACTGCAAGAGTGCATTGCTACTAAAATAAAAATGCAATCCTGGACCCTAAATTTTTCTGGCTTCCTGCGTCTCTTTTGCCAGGTTTCTGTACCATTTGCCATGATGCCCTCACCAAGGCCAAACAGATAAGGCAGCTTGATCTTTTTTTTTTTTTTTTTAATTTTTTTTTAGTTATACATGGACACAATATCTTTATATTATTTATTTATTTTTATGTGGTGCTGAGGATCAAACCCAGTGTGCCTTACATGTGTGAGGCAAGTGCTCTGCCACTGAGCCACAACTCCAGCCCAAGCAGCTTGATCTTGAACTCTCAGCTTCCCAAACTGTGAGCTAAATAAACCTGTCTTCTTTATATATTACCCAGTATCAGGTATTTTGTTATAGCAACATAAAAGAGACTATGATGGTTGATTACAGTTCATACCTGCACCCTTTTCAAAAGGATAATCCTTGGCTGATCTTGTGCCTGGTGATATCTGAGGAGTAGGCACTACCCACTTCTGTCTTACCCTTATGGACATGGATCAATGTCCGTGGTGCAGCTCATGTTCTAGAGCACCCATAGAATCTGGTTAAGGTTAGTCTCTCCTGAAAACACGAGTGCTTTGTGGCATTACTCAATAAATCACTTGTACAAGCATCCCCATTCAAACTTTGCTTTTAGGAAACAAGACCTAGAACACCCTAGAACATACAACTTGAAAGGAAATATCTTCTATCCTTTTCACAAGATATTTGTGGTCCAGAAATATCTTTCTGAAATTTTTTGCCAAGGTCAATGGGAAGGTTTTGTTACCTACAATTAAAATAAGCTTGAAATATACAAATCTTAACCTCCTTGCTTTTATCAATTTGGAGGAAATAAAGAGAACTGTGGTGTATTGTGGGTGTGGGTATTTTGGTCTAGAATAGTGAGTAAGCTCTGATAATGGTCCTTCCAACAAGCTTAAAATGTGTCCTTTCTACAGGCTTGGTCTTGTGTCTGTGACATCCAAGAAGTGTAATTATCTGAAAGCAGTACTCAAAGAGATGCTGCTGCTGTTGGCTTTTATTTTCAGTGACAGGGTTGCATTAGTATGCTTGGATCCTGTCCAAATTCATCAAGATCTTAAAGGATTTTGAGGTAGTTAATGGAATCTTTGGCTGTGCTAATAAATACAGAATGTCCAGAACAAGAGAATGAAAAGATCCACTTTGCCTAGTGCCACTCACATGCTGATGGATATGGTTAGTTAGGGAGGCATCAGTTAAGTAGGTGATTGACAATCTAGATGGGGAATAGCCAGGGGAGAAAGGGCTTAGAAATCATGTTGCCTGAAGAACTGGGAATGATAGATCTGAAAAAAAGGGGAGGACATAATAGGGACAGATTGAGGGCACTCTTTGTGTTTTGGGAAGGTCACATGTGCCAACAGAGAAAGAATTACCAGTGGGTGAAAGTCACACAGAATAGGAAACCCTTCTCATAGGTGTTTTAACTACTATGAGGTGAGTGTAGTGGGGTTCTCATCACAGTTCAAGCTGAAGCCTGAGGGTCATTTGTCAGTGCTGTCAAACAAGACAGTGACAGGAGGTGTTGTGCAGAGGTCTATATTAGGTGGCTTCTTGAATTTTCTTCAAATCTAAAAGCCAGATTCTCTGAATTGGGGTTGAGTAGAGAGACATACCTGGTAGAAAAGGTCTGGTTACATAGTTTTTTTTTTTTTTTTTTTTTTTTTTTTTTTTTTTTTTTTTTTTTGCCAGGGAGACTCTTGGGAAGAATAGTATGGATGAAATGAAGAAAAGACCTAATACATTGCATTTGTAAGATATTCTGGCATCAGCCTTCCAGCTTGAGCAGTAAGATTGTCACTGCTTGGGTAGTTGGACACATGTGTATCCTAAACCCACACGTAGCCTTTGTCCTTGAGGGTAATGGTGTGTTTCTGGAGGGTTCCCATCAGTGTAGAATTTCGAGGTGCTGGTTCTGCTGCTTGTATGCCATCTGACCTTGGGACAATCTTCTGAGCCTCTAATTCCTGTGAATATGACAGTTTCTGCTCTGTATGCATAGGAGACACAAGGAAAGATGGGAAGATACCCAGAGATGATTTCATGTCTTCAGGCTCAGCTGTGTCAGTACTACAGCCCAGTTTTTGATAGAAAGGCTGCATTTGTTGTGAAAGGTGCCAAGTTCCTTTTGAGATATATTGAGTCCTTTGGGGAGATGGGAACTTGTGTCCTGGCACTGGGGCCCAGTAAGGGGGATATTAGGCATGGATGCAGAAATCTGGGAGCCACTAAGCAGTAATTACTGAGGCTCAAATGGTTCAGAGAAAGAGCATTTGTTCCAGACAGAACCTAGAGTGGGGGAAATTCAGGTGGTGGAGGATTTATAGGAGCAAAAGGACAGAGTGAGTCAGAGCTGGAGGATCTGAAGAGGAAAGGAAGGAAAGCTGCTAGGTTGTGAACTCATGGAATAAATGTGTGGTTAATAGCATTGGATTTTCATGGGTCATCAAGGAGAGGAGGATTGAGAAGGGACAGTGTGTTAGGTGACTGGAGGGTTACTACTATTTTGTGGACAGGGAAGACCTCTTTTGTTTTCAACCTAACTTGAATTAACTGAGTAAAAAATGGGAATATTGGCTCTTAAAATCAAAGGGAGTTTTGATTCAGCAAACCACAAAGGGTTCTGGGTAGAGATGTTGTTATCCTTTGAAATGATTAGAACCAGGAAATCAAACATTACTTAGGTTTTCTTGGTCTTTCACTCTTGTCTCTCATCTCTCTCTAGTTGTTGGCCTTATTCTTTCAGAAAAAGTTTTTTTTTTTTTTTTTTTTTTTTTTTTTTTTTTTTTTTTTTTTTTGAGATGGAGTCTCACTATGTGGTTGAGGCTGGCCCTGAATTTCTGGGATCAAAGGATTCTCTTGCCTCAGATTCCTATGTAGCTGGGAATTGCAATGTATATACCACCACATCCCCAGAATGACTGTTTCACAAAACAGAAAACACTGCCCAACAGCAAATGTAAGTCCTCATTATCTTAATTACTGAGGGACTAAATGTAAAAATGGATAATGTTCAGATGATATATAAAAATAGAACTCTGGCCCATAGTCTACAGCAAACTACCCAGAAAATCAACCCCCTTATCTGCAATAAACAGGTTAGGAAATTGGCCTGCTATAAGTCAGACTTATAGGAAACCAGATGGCTCTTTCTAGTAACAATCTAGGAAGCTAAACTCTAAATTCTAAAACAATTGGCCCCGAATGGTCAGGACTTGATTGATAACTGACAGTTTTTTTCTTTTTTTTTTTTTTTTTTTTTTGTCCCTTTTTCCAAATTAGGACCAACCAGATAAAGGCAAATATGTATCCTAAGTAATCATGTATGAGGGCCCACTTATACTTGGCCTGCACACAGCTTCTTCATGCCATCAGCCTCCAATCAGGGTACATTTGAGACATCTTCTCATTTCCATTGTGAAATTTTCACACTCTTCTACCTGCCTCCAAATCTGCCAAAATATGAGTGATGGTGACTGACTCCATTGCTACAGCAAGCTCTGAATAAATAACTTTTGCCAGCCCTCATGTGGTTGATCTTTGTTTATTTCCACACTTGACATCCAGAGATGAAAGAACGTTCTTCCATCAGTTCCAGATAGAAATCCCCACGACAGCATTTTGACTGGCCTGTTTTATGCTCCAGACATTGTGATTATACAATATTGAGCTCAACTTAAGATAGGTATGCACCCTCAAAAAGATAATGGCTTATGTTCTGATTAAATGCCTAGTGATAGGGAAGGAATAGTTTTCCTAAAGAAAAGATTTTGTAAGCTTATAACTAAAGTCATCTGCTGTGGATGATGCTGAGGAGACTGAAGAGTTAATGTTCTCTACAGAGAATTGGGAAGTGTACCTGTTCAAGGAGGTCATTCTAGAATGGCAAGATGGACTGCACGAAGGAAAGGGGTGGAGAGTTTGGGACTTGAAAAGACATTGTTTCAAACATCCCAGAGCTGAAATGAGGACAAGGTCAGGAGGAAGAATCACAGCCAAAGGTGCCATAATCACCTTGAGGTGGAAACAGATAATTGGCTGTGGAAATAGGGACCTTAAATCAAGGAGAGGGCTTGGTATTTCCAACCAGGCCATTTCGCTTAACCTTCTTGCCTCTTTCAAGTCTTCTATTCTTCCTCCTGATCTCCTTTTCAGCAAAAAGGACAAATCAAGTGACAAAGCTGAGCCCTGAAAAGGGCATCGCAGGCTTCTTAGAAATTCGCTTTCTGTGTTTACTCCCCCAAATGCCCTAGTCTGTGTACCTTGATTCCTACTACTGAGTCCCCTCCACCTCTGCCTCTCCCCGGGAGAAGGTCTTGGTCTTTAGAGATTTTCGTTTTTCTATCACCCTCTAGGTGATGACACACGTTCTATTTTTTTTTTTAATTCACTGTACAGCTAGTTATGGTTGTAGGAGATGATGGAAAGGGAAGAGAAACTTAAAACAAAAGCTGAAGATTCTTCTGTTTTTTGCTTCCTTTATCAGGAATACTTGAATATGGCGGAACAGAAGATTCTGTTTTCTTTGAGGAAACTGCTGCAGTGTGGGAGGGCATCAATTTCTCCCCAGTTATCATCATTCGCATTAGCTCCAATGACAAGAAAGAGGTGGAATCCTGAGAGCTGGAGGTGGATAACCCATTAGGCTGGTTCACTCAGCATGTCTTCTAGTGTTTAGAAATCAGATAGATTTAAAAAAAAGTAAATTTGGGTTTCCCATGGTAAGACTTGGATGTCTTTTCCAGGAATTTAACTCACATTTCCAGGAAGGGCAGAGGCAGAGAACAAACCAGAGAACAGATGCTAAGAAAGGTTGGTGCCATGACAAGTTCCAAAGCCTGTGACCAAATCTCTGTGGAGGTTATTCTTGTGAAAGCACTATCTTTGTGAAGGAAGGTGATGGTAATGTGAGGGCTTCTGCCTCTCCTGCGTCCCTAACTGAAGAACAGGAGAAACCCTTAGAGAATCTTCTGGCCCTGACAGATGGTCTATGACATGAGTAATCTTCTTCTGGCCCACTTAATGACTGGCATATATTTGATTCAGATGTACCTATTGGAGCTAATGTTAAGATGGCTTTATATAAGGGACAAATATAGGGGCTGTATAAAGAACTGCAGTATTTTAAAATAGGAATTTATGAAAATTCAAGTTTAAGGAACAGATGAGTGTGAAAATGTCTGATATCTGTTAAATTCATCTCACCATTTATGAATCTGATGCTTTCATTTCTGGTGTTTGATTTGGTTCCAAACTGTTTAGAGAGGGTGAGTCTGAACTCTAGCAATCTCTCTCTTTGTCATAAGTTTCTGATTTCCTGGGAAGATACATGGAAATGTACTGCAAGCTTATCTGCATAACTCTTTGTGGCTCTGCTGTCTCAGTAATCAGGGTAGTCACCTATACAAAACCTGGCAGGTTCGGAGAAGAGCCACACAGCTTCTCTTCAGCTTCATCCTCAACTGTGCTATTCATGGTGAGAGAAAGTCCTTGGTGATAGACCTCATTCCAGGACATGTCTATTTGAGTTCTCTACCTCTAACTTCTCACCAATGTCTGCAGTGTTCCATGCTGTTGGGAGTACAGGAAATACCCGCTGCCTGCACCTACTCCTTTGACATACCAGTTTCTATAGAAAGGAGACTGTGTTTTGTACTTTGCTTTCTGGGTCTCTAAAGTATGGCTGCTTGTGCTTCAAACCTCACCTAATTCTTCATGAAAATAATTCCCTCATTTACTTGCAGAACCTCTCACTACAGAGGTTGTCCTTGTGGGTAATATTGTTCTCTTCTTCATCTCTCTGTCTCTACCTATGCTATCCCCAGGGACCTGATTGTGAAATATCTTGATTCAGGCATACTTCATTCTATGATATTAACTTATGCAAATAGATACCTGGAGGAACACTAAGTCAACGAATTTATCAGACACAACCAGGGTCTATAACCCACTTTAGACTCTGTTGGAGTCTTTACAACAAATACCCAGCAGGATATTCAAGAGATTTGAAATATGTCTTGATGCTGTTTCCTGCAGAAAACCTTCCCTCATTACCCAGCCAGGTATTTCTTTCTAATCTGCTAAACCTCTAGAGCTCTATGTTTGGTGTTTTCTTCAGGCAAATAGTATGTTTTAACTCACAGTTACTTCTATATGTATGTTTAATAAAATGTAAAGTCCATGGAGCTTACATTTAAGTGCACATGGTTGACATCTAATAATGTGTGTGTGTGTGTGTGTGTGTGTGTGTGTGCAGACATATACACATATATATGAACACATATATATATATACTTGAATATATATCATTACATACATATATACATATATACACACGCACACACACATATGTGTATATATACATATGTATACATACATATGTATATGTGTATATATATATATTTTTTTTCTTTTCTCCATGATTACATAGAACCCCCTGCCATCTTTGACACTCAGCAGGTGTTGAAAGCCTTGAATGATGTTTTTTGTGTGCACAAGCTTCTCGCCACCACCTGGATCTTGGAGCACAAAGGCTTCCTTTGACACCTGGAGAGAGGAGAGACTGGTGGTATCTCTAGATCAAATGCTGCACCTGCAGAAATCTTCCCATGCTGAGGAAGATTGTGGAAGTTCTGAATAAAAAAGTTTAATGATTTTCATTTTGTGCATAATGGCAGCTTCTTCTCCAGGCTGAGGTAAACATTCCTTTTCCAGGTGAAGACAGCAATTTGTTGCCCTGTGGGTGGTTTGTGAATTGCTCCCCATTTCCAAACAACTCCTGCCTTGTCCCATGCAGAAGCCTCACTTCCTGCTTATCTGTATGCTCTGCAGGGGCCCAAAGGCCAAGTTACCCTTTAAGAGAAAGGACTGGGAAATTTGAAACTCAATGATACATTCTTCTCTTTCAAATAGAAGTAGTATCAGAACTATGTGGCATTAGATAATTATTTTCCAGAAACACTGGTTTTTATCATCAAAGGAAAGTAGATACCCATGCATTCTGGACAGATAGCAACATAGTATCTTTAAGCTGGCCACGCATACATTCTCAGCTGCTCTCTGGAGGAAATCTGATTTGTTTACACAAAGTTAAAAATCAGAATGATTGCTTTTGCTGTCATTGGGTTCAGGACATCCTTATCATTGCAGGCCTGTTGTGATAACCTGCAGACAGATGGCAGCCCCAATTTGAGCATGGCATGCCTCTGTGTTCTTATGTCTGTTGTTGTTTAACAGGCTGCATCTACTGATTGGAAGCATCTATCACAATACCTCTTTGGAGGCTGAGTTCCTCCCTCATTATGTATTCTGAGGCAGTAATACTTGAGAGCTGCTGTGTGTTGGAAAGGCTCCTTTCCACCCAGATTAATTTGTGTTAGGTAACCTTTTATCTCTTGGAGTTCTGTTTGAATTGCAATTAATGTCAAAAATATTTTTACTTACTGCTATGAGTTCTGATATCTTTCCATCATGAGTATTTTTGTGTATGAAAAACCTGGAAGATTTTATTGTAAGACTCTGAATTCCTATTGGAATTTTAGCATAAATATATAAAGTAATGAACAAAGTGTCATTTGCCATTATTTTTGCTGGGAAGGCCATTGGGTGTGTTTGGAAGGTGTACTTTGATAAGTTTCTTAAAGTAGAGAAAAGATGGTAACTCCAAAGGGCTTGATGTGGGCAAAAGTGTTTTGCATGACAGTTTTTTGACTTGTTTGTTTTATTTATTTGATTTTATTTGTTGTTATTCTGGAGAAGGAACAGGAGGGAGAGAGAGAGGGTGAGAGAAAGAAGGAGGGAGGGAGATAGGAAGAGGGTAGAAGTGACATGCACTGTGTTGTGAATTTCCCCCCGTAAATCTCAGTAAAGCACCTTCTCTCTCTCTCTCTCTCTCTCTCTCTCTCTCTCTCTCTCTCTCTCTCTCTCTCTCTCTCTCTCTCTCTCTCACACACACACACACACACACTAGATATGATGCTGTTTCTTGTGAAAACCAGTGAAAAATCTAGGTTTAGAAACTCAAATGGGATGCATTAGAGTGAACGTGGGTGCAGGAAGCTGTGAAACACACCGCCAAGAGGGAAGCAGCTCTGAACTGTCATGCGTCATGGAATCAGCATTTGGAAAAGTTACCTGGGAGGAAGCAGACATCTGCATTATAGGTATAATGTTATTTTAAAATTAAGGAGCAGTATAGTTTGAGATATTTCATGCATATATTCTTTCATTCACTTATTCATTTTCTTTGATTCTATTTATAAATCACCAACTCTATACTCAGCCTTAAGCTGGGTTGTGAGAGGCAGACACTAAAATAAAAATAGTTAATGCTTCAAGAAACTTAATGCTTCCTTGGGGAGGTAAGTTCGTGGGAAAGTTTAAAATATTCAAAAGTTGAACCTAGCATATTTTTATTTTAGTACAGTGAATCACTTTCATTTCACAGTAGCTTAGATTTGGTTAAAGTGCTGATCAAACCATCTCTTCTAGACATTTTATATGTATGTGTAAAATGAAGGGGAGCTGACAACCTCTTTGTTCCTGGTCTCCATCTGCATTATTATATGACTTGTCTGTGCATCACAGAATACAGGAGGGTGGAGGAAATGTTTCTTGCCAAGAAATAGCTAGAAAGGAACACAGAGTTCCAGATAAACAGCTGGGGTAGATTCAGATGTCTCCCCAGGTTGTCACCTTTACTTGTCAAATGCTGTACTAGGCACCATAGATGAAGATGCATTAAGGTTCATCTCTGCTTTAAAGGAACTCAAAGTATAGAGACAGTTTGAAAACTGAGACTTAGGAGTCCTGGGACAGAAATCAACATAGACCAGCTTGAGAAATGTGGGGTTTATGGAACCAGTCTAAGTATCCATCAATGGACGAATGCATAAAAAAAAAAATGTGGCATATATACACAATAGAATTTTATTCAGTCATAAAGAAAAATGAAATTATATTATTTGCAGGAAAATGCATGTAACTAGAGATCATCATGTTAAACAAAATAAGTCAAACTCAGAAGGTTAAGGGTCATATCTTTTATATGTGGAAGCTAGACAGGAGAAAGGAAAAGAAAGTTAAGGGTGCATCTCCTAAAAATACAAGGGACCAAGGAGTGGGAGGCAGGGAGGGAGGGATGAAGTGCTGGGAATTGATATTAGCCAAATTATGTTGTTATATTGTGTGCATGTAGGAATATGTAACAACAAATCCCATCATTATGTATGACTCTAATGCACCAATAGAAAAGAGAAAAAAATGCAATTAGGGAAAAATAAAGAAAAAGGGAGTTTAGTTTTTTTCTTCAAATTTATTTTTTATTCTAAGTTGTTAGAAATGACAGCAGAATGTATTACATTTCATATTATACTTGTAGAGCACATTTTTACATATCTCTGGTTGTATACAAAGTATATTCACACCATTCGTGACTTCATACATGCACTTAGGGTAATGATATCCATCTCATTCTACCATCTTTTTTTTTCTTCACTCTTTTGCCCCCTCCCTTCCCCTCCCTCCCCATTGGCCATTCTAGCGTTCCTCTAATCCTCCTATGCTCCCTATCCCAACCCGACTGTGAATTAGCCTCCTTATATCAGAGAAAACATTTGGCATTTGGCTTTTGGGGATTGGCTAACTTCGCTTAGCATTATATTCTCTAACTCCATCCATTTACCTGCGAATGCCATGAGTTTATTCTCTCTTATTGCTGAGTAATACTCTATTGTGTGTATATACCACATTTTCTTTATCCATTCATCTACTGAAGGGCATCTAGGTTAGTTCCACAGTTTAGCTATTGTGAATTGTGCTGCTATAAACATTGATGTGGCTGTGTCTTAAAAGGGGAGTTTATGTGAAGACCCAATAACTGGGGGAAAGGCAGTTGTGTATGAGGATTTGGAGGACAACTGATCCTTGAAGTCAGGCCTCTGACTGCCTCCCCATTGTACCTCTCATATCAGTTGGCTTGTGTGTAACTTTTTCCTCATCTATTTTGCCCTGCTTTTTGGCATCCTCATACTTTTCAGCTTTGTTATCACCAAGGGGCTGTCCCTATTTTCTTAAATTCCAATTTCAGAAGTCCCCAGAAGGACCAATGATTGGCTTGGCTTGGATTGGCCAAAGATGGGGTGTAGCAAGGGACTAATGAGAGCTGCTGAAGAAACTCATGGTTGAAGAGGGGAAGGAGCAACTCTCCAAAACAAAAAAGTGCTGGATGCTGAACTTAGGAGTGTTTCTGTGAAGGAGCCCCAATCAGGGAGATGTCTATTGCGGTTAGCTGGAAGCCATAAGTTCCACCTGATAATAATCATACATTAAGAATGCATGTGACGCACCTGTAAATGCACATGATGCACCCGCAAAGCTAAAGGTATATAACCGGGTGAAAGCGGTCAGAAGTGGCATTCATTCAGTCAGTCGTTCAGTCGCTCAGTCGGTCAGAAGAAGAGTTTGGGTCGGAGAAGAAGAAAAGAGTCAGAGCGGCCAGAACGTAGTCAGAAGAAGAAATAAGAGTCAGAGCGGTTAAGAGTTCGGTCAGAAGAGAAACCAAAGAGATAAAAGAAGAAGTAGTAGTTGCTGGTTGGAGTCAGGCCGAGGCTGCCGAAGAAGAAAGAAGAAGCTCTCTCTCTCTCTCTCTCTAAGCTCTCTCTAAGAAAGTAAAAGTGAAAGTAAAGAAGTAAAGAAGTAGAAGTAAAGTAAAGAGTCAGTAGTCAGAAGAAGTAAAGAGTCAGGTTAGAGTTTGAGAGGTTGCTAAAGCCGAAGAATAAAAAACCTTCTTTCATCTTCATTCTGCCTCCGAGTTTTTCTCCTGCAGCGTTGTGGCTGTACATCAGGCAGCAACATTTCTGGATAGGCAAAAACAAAACAAGGAAACAAACAAGCAATGAACAAACAAAACCATCTCCTTGCCTGTGGTTGAGTGTCTACAATAAGCCATTCAGTCTGACGTTTTCAATATAAAGATGAATAAAGCAGGGTCTTTGGGAGCTCAAAATCAGCCTGCATTTCATGCCTGATATGAAAATGATTTGGACAGGTGCAATGGGAGCTCATGAGAGGGGCTTGAACCCCACCTGGACTGTGGGCTTCTGCTGGAGAAGAAAGGAATGATGTCCCGGGTGGAGAGAGAATCTTTAGCAGTTCATGGAGTATGCAGACTGGGGCTGCACAGGGTGGAGGGTGCTGGAAAAGATGAGAGAAGCTGGGTCTAGACACATCCATGGGGCCAAAATCTCCATGGTCATCTGGGTCAAGATCAGGAATCTGATGATTATCCCATAGACGATATTTAAGAGTTCCAAAGTAGAAGATGACACAATGAAATTTGGGTTTTACGGAGCTCACACAGGCTGTGGGGGTAGAAAATAGGTCTGAAACGAGTGGGGGTGTGGAGAAAAGTAAGGAAGACAAGCAGCTGTCCAGGTGGACAGTGGTGGCAGCAGAGTGTGTGCAGTGAGGTGGACATGCCGAGTGACTCTAATGGTAGGCCTAGAGCACGGATTGGGGTTTGTTGGCTCAGAGACAGGGAAAAGAGTAGATGAAATTACAGCAAGTGCTGTGGCATGATTCTCTAACAGGTTTGGAGCACAGCTCACCTGCACATCTTACTTTTTTTTTTTTTTTAAAGTATAATATCATGAACCTGTGAAATATTACAATTTAATCTCAAATAAGTAAATCACACTATATCCAAGTATTGGCTAAGTGCCATTTTTTTTTTTAATTGACAGGAAGAAAATGAAAAGCTGAGAACAGATGGTTTATTAACTTAGTGTTTTGCCCCTGAGAATTGAGAAAAGGTCACTATTTTTAATTTTGGTGAGAGAAAACCTGTCTCCTCATTCACAGCAATCCAGCTTTCAATGGGAGGATGGTTTAAGAGTTATTAGATACAATGTGAGAAGGTGGGGGCAGAAGCAGACTCCCTGAAAATGAGACTGGAAAAAAAATTTCAAAGGTAGATCAAATGATACTATGTTCATTGATGTTTTTCCTTGACAGATTTTGCCATTTCCATGTCCCACTTGTATTTTTATTTATTTAACACTGCTTTTTCTTAAATACATTCACTGTTTAAAATTTATATTCAATTGGAAAGGAAATTTCATACTATTTCCATAGAAGGAAATCAGTTTTATTTGTTAAAGATAGACAATGTCATAAGATACTTAGACTGGAAACAAAACAATATTTTTAAGTTCTAGCTAAAATAGTATTGCTTGGGAAGACTCCTCTCTTGAGGTCTGTCTGATTGCCTGCCTTTAAACCAGCCCCTCTACAAGATTACTTGCAGGCTTCTTTCTAAGTACGTACCTTGATGGAATTTCCCAGCCTCCCTTACAGTTTGGGCTGTGGTCATGTATCTAAATTCTAGCCATCAGAATGGGAGAGAAGTGATGAGACAGAAGTGATGTCGGGCTTCAAGGCCTAACAACGTCACCACCTTCCACTCAGTCCTTCACATTTCTGCTCTTCTCCTTATCTGCCAGTTGAATGAGGAAAAAATCAGGAAAAATAAAAAAATGAAAAAAAAAAAAAAAAAAAAAAAAAACCCAAGTGGATTGCAAAGCCACAGAATGTCAGGAATCTGGATCCTTGGTCCCTGGGTGGAAGGCTGCCCAGTAATCATGCTCACTAAGTGAAGAATAACTTTAAATCCTGTAATGTCACTGAAATTTTGGGGTGTGACTGTTGTTCTTTGAAACAGCAGCAGCCTATTGTGACTAAAGTACTGCTTAAAGACAAGTTTGCCCAAATTGAAACTTTCCCTTTCCTCCTGGTATAATAAAAAAGGGCAAAACAAATCTTTAAAAAAGCTAAAAATGAGCCGGGCGCGGTGGCGCACGCCTGTAATCCCAGCACTTTGGGAGGCTGAGGCAGGAGGATCACGAGTTCAAAGCCAGCCTCAGCAATGGCGAGGCACTTAGCAACTCAGTGGGACCCTGTCTCTAAATAAAATATAAAAAAGGGCTGGGGATGTGGCCCAGTGGTCGAATGCCCCTGAGTTCAATCCCTGGTAACCACAAAAAAAAAAAAAAAAAAAAAAAAAAAAAAAAGCTAAAAATGTTTTTACTCTACAGTTCAGTGTAATTTAATACTGGGTCTATTAAGCTCTCAACACCCATCTTTCATCCCACTCTGGGAAATATCAGAGCAAGTCATCATGTGCCAGGCTTCAGAATTAGGACTTTATTTGTCCCAATCACTCATCAGTCTGTTCTCAATTTTTTTGCCTTCTATCTCAAATAAGCTGGAAGTCTCTTAAGCATGCTAATCAGTGATAATGGCTAAGAGCACAGTGCTCTATGGTTATCCCCTTTTTAGGTTGGGATGGAGAAGCACATCAAAATATGGAGTGGCAAGACATATGAAATGTTACAAGCAGCAACCACCTCCTTTGCAAACACACATGCTTCCAATTTGAATATGGTTCCACTTTATAATACCAAAGCTTTAGTGTCTATGGAGGATGCTAAATAGGGTAGTCACAGAATTAATTCTGTGGCTTAAAAGCAAACTTCCAGTGACACAAGAAGAGATTGGAGCAGGTAGGGACTGGAGCATGGGTTTCAAGTGAGCTCACTTACATCCTCATTTATTTTTTGTTATTGAGAAAAAAAGCCTAAATTAAGTCATGAAAATGGGTGTCTCAATTTTTTCATGTGTTAAAGAGGAAATTTTAATTTGAACAATATCCACTGTGTTCAAGATACACTCTTCAATCACAGGTGGAGAGGCTGAAATCCATGCTTTATAAGAATATAGGCTTGGCAGAAGCCGCTGCTGCAGAAGCCGCTGCCCATGCCCAGAGGTCTCTTCTCTGGACACAGGTCTCCATTAAGTCAGATGCAAATTCCAACTACCTCCGTGGTTGCTGCTGCTCAACAATCCTCTCAATCAACCGCCACTTGCACTGCTACCACCATTGCAGCTGCCTCAGATTCCATCTCTGCCGGCCTAAGGTTGCCTGGAGGTCTTCTTTCTGGGCTGCTGCAGAAGCCACTGCCGTGCCCAGAGGTCTCTCCTCCGGAAATGGCCTCAGTTAATTCAGACACCAAATGCAAGGCTACCTCCACAAATGCTGCTGGGAACCAGAAGTTTCCTGTCAATCAACTGCCACTTGCGCCTCTACCACCATTTCTGCTGCCTCTGATTCCACTGCTGCCAGCCTGAGATCACCTGGAGGTTTTCTTTCTGGGTGCTGCTGCCATAGAAGAAACCACTGACATAGATGCAACTGAAGCTGACACTGCTGCTGATCCCCAGAGATCGCCTGGTGACCCTGCCCCCACAGCTGCAAACTGCCACTACTGCTGACCTGCTGCCTGCTGCCAACCACCACCACCACCACTACTGCTGCTACCACACCTAGAAGATTGCTTCAGGTGAGACTCTGGGTTTGGTTGCACATGGCTGCACCTATTTGGGGACACCAACCAGGGCCTGGGGCCTGGGTGCTAGCAGGCTTACCACCATAAGAGCCTCTGTCTGGGGACTCCAGCTGGGGCCTGCAGGTCCAGTGTGGGGGAACCTGCAGGTTTGGAGAAACCTGGGGCCTTTCTGCTGAGAGTGCTGGTGGCCCTTTTCTTGCTGCTGTGTTGTGAGGTTGCTCCTTTCCATGAGGGTATCCTTGGTGGTCTCTCTGCAAGCAGGAACAACATTGAGATCTGGAGGCTGCAGCATGGCTGAGATTGAGGTATCTGAAGCCCATATTGGTGGGATAGAGACTGGGTGTCCGAGGGTTGGTCTGGGTTTGGTGATCCCAAAAAATGTCAGATACAGGGCTGAGAAACTGTTGATCACTGACAGAGACAGTTTGACTTTCCAGCAAGATTTATTTTATTTTATATCTTGATTCAATACTCTCTACCATATTTGAAACAGAATGTTTTTAATGCATCAGTATGTAAAGGACAATGATATATGAAAGTTGTTTTGCATTTTTGTTGAATTCTTATGTCTTTTAATTTATTCTCTTTGCTCATAGTCTTCCTCTCTTCCTTTTTTTCTTGGATTTTCTTTCCAACTTTTCTCCAACCAACAGCCAATCTCTTCTGGCTCCTCTTCCACTCTTCCTATGAATGTCTAATTCTAGCTTTTCTCTTCCTTCCTTGTGAATATTGCATACTATACTACCTCTGTCCTTTCATCTGCCATTTGAAATTGTAAGTAGTTTTAACAAATATTCTGTTTGTACTATTGAACTCATCATTTTGGGTTAATGTGAGAAAGCAGTAGATGACTTAGTGGGAGCTATTAGGTTTAAGACTATATATTGTGCACACTGAGTGCTGTTGATATTGGTTTCACCAGTAAGGCAAAGTGCTGAAAACATTCAGGGACACTAGAGGTCTACAGGGTAGAATTTATCCTGCTTTAGATCTATACTGTTAGATAGGAAAACACACTAACAACATGAAAAAACATGAGAATAAAATGGCCCCAACACACCAAGATGCTTCAACAATAGAAACTACTGATAACACAGTAGAAGAAATGTCCAAGAAGGAGTCCAGATTGCATATAGTTAAATTGATATGTGAAGTAAGGGATAGTATAAAGAGTAAAATCAAAGAAAAAATACAGGTAGTGAAAGAGAAGTTCAATAAAGAGTTAGAGATCATGAAAAAAAACTATCAGAACTCCTTGAAATGAAGGAATCAGTAAACAATTATAAATTCAAAAGAAAGCAACACAAACAGACTAGACCACTTGGAAGACAGAACCTCAGTCAATGAAGACAAACTATATAATCTTGAAAGTAGAGTTGAATATACAGAGAAGATGGTAAAAAACCATGAACAGAACATCCAAGAATTGTTGGCTAACATGAAAAGACCAAATTTAAGAATTATTAAAATAGATGAAGAAGCAGAGATACAAGCCAAATGAATGCACAATATTTTCAATGATATAATGGAAAAAATTTACCAAACCTAAAGAATGGAATGGAAAATCAACTACAACAGGCTTACAGGACCCAAAGTGTACAGAATTACAGTAGACACACAGCAAGGCACACTATAATGAGGATGACCACACAGAGAATAAAGATAAAATCTTAAAGCCTGTGAGAAAAAAAAAAAATCAAATCTCATATGGGGGAAACCAATTTGGATCTTAACTGATTTCTCAAACCAGACCCTCAAAGCCAGGAAGTCCTGGAATAATATATTTCAAGCTCTAAAAGAAAATGGATGCCAACCAAGAATTTTATATCCAGCAAAATTAAGTTTATGATTTGAAGGTGAAATTAAAATATTCCATGATAAAAAAATTAAAAGATTCACAACTAAAAAGCCCACACTACAAAGCATTCTCAACAGAATATTCTATGAGGATGAAGTGAAAAAAAAAAGTGAAAATCAGCAAAGGGAGGATCTACACTAAAGGGACTTTCAACTAAATGAGAAACTAAGACAAATGAAAAATCGGAAATAAACCAAAATGACAGGGAGTACAAATGATATCTGAATAATAACCTTGAATGTTAATGGCCTAAACTCATCAATCAAAAGACATAGACTGGAAGGTTGGATTAAAAAGCAAGACACAACAATATGCTGTCTTCAGGAGACTCAGCTCATGGGCAAAGACATCCACTGGCTGAAGGTGAAAGGATGGGGAAAAATTATCACGCATATGGATTGCATAAACAAGCAGGGAGTTCCATTCTCATCTCAGATAAAATAGACTTCAAACCAAAGTTAATCAGGAGAGGCAAAGAAGGACATTTCATATTTCTTAAGGGAAGTACGTATAAGTATGACACAACAATTATAAATATTTATGCCCCAAGCAGTGGAGCATCTATGTATATCAAACAAACCCTTCTCAATTTCAAGAGTGAAATAGACCACAATACAATAATACTGGCTGAATTTAACACACCTCTTTCACTACTAGACAGATCTTCCAAACAAAAACTAAGTAAAGAAACTATAGAATTAAATAATACAATCAATAATTTAGACTTAACAGACATATATAAAATATTCCATCCATCAACGAGCAAATTTACTGTCTTCTCAGCAGAACATGGATCCTTCTCTAAAACAGACCAAATCTTATGCCACAAAGCTACTCTTAGTAAATACAAAAAAGCAGAGTTAATACCCTGCATTCTAACAGACCACAGTGGAATGAAATGGGAAATCAATGATAAGATAAAAAATACAAGCTACTATAACAAATGGAGACTAAATAATACACAATTGAATGATGAATGGATAGTTGAAGAAATCAAGGATGAAATAAAAATATTCTTAGAGATAAACGAGAACACTGAAACAACATATTAAAAATCTTTGGTACACTATGAAGGCAGTACTAAGAGGAAAGTTTATAGCATTGAATGCATTTATTAAAAGAATAAATAGTCAACAATAAATGAGCCAACACTACATCTCAAATCCCTAGAAAAAGAAGAACAAATCAACACCAAAAGCAGCAGAAGACAGGAAATAATTAAACTCAGAGCTACGATAAATGAAATTGAAAAAAAGAAACAATTGAAAAAATTAACAAAAAAATTGGTTTATTGAAAAAATAAATAAAATTGATAAAGCCCTGGCCATGCTAACAAAGAGAAAAAGAGAGAAAACTCAAATTAATAAAATACAAGATAAAGAAGGAGACATCACAACAGACACATCTGAAATACATAACATAATTAGGAACTATTTTGAAAATTTATACTCTAATAAAATAGAAAATATCAAAGACATCAACAAATTTCTATAGACATATGACCTACCCAAACTGAATGAGGAGGTTATACATGATTTAAACAGATCAATTTCAAGTAATGATATAGAAAACACCATCAAAAGCCTTCCAACTAAGAAAAGCCCAGGACAAGATGGCTTCTCAGTGATCTTCTACAAGACTTCCAAAGCAGAATTAACACCCATACTCCTCAAAGTATTCCATAAAATAGAAAGGATGGATCCCTTTCAAACTCTTTTTATGAAGCTAATATCACCCCAATACCAAAACCAGACAAGGACACATCACGGAAAGAAAACTTCAGACCAATATCCCTGATGAACATAGATGCAAAAATTCTCAAAAAATTCTGGCAAATTGCATACAAAAACATATTAAAAAGATAGTGTACCATGATCAAGTGGGATTCATCCAAGGGACACAGGGTTGGTTCAACATACAGAAATCAATAAACATAATTCATCACATTAATAAACTTATAAACAAGAATCATATGATAATCTCAATAGATGCAGAAAAAGCATTTGACAAAATACAGCATATCTTCATGTGTGCTGTATTTTCAACACTAGAAAAAACCAGGGATAGTAAGAATATACCTCAACATTGTAAAAGCTATATATGCTAACCCATGGTCAGCATCATTCTAAATGGAGAAAGACTGAAAGTATTACCTCCAAAAACTGGAATAAGACAAGGACATCCTCTTTCACCATTTCTATTCAACATCATCCTTGAAACTCTAGCCATAGCAATTAGACAAAAGAAAGAAATCAAATGTATACAAATTGGTAAAGATGAACTCAAACTATCACTATTTGCAGATGACATAATTTTATATCTAGAAGATCCAAAAATTCCATCAGAAAACTTCTAAAACTAATAAATGAATTCAGCAAAGTAGCAGGATATAAAATCAACACCCCCTAAATCAAATGCATTCCTATACATCAGTGATAAATCCACTGAAAGAGAAATTAGAAAATCTACTCTGGTCACAATAGCCTCAAAAAACCAAAAACCAAAAACAATCAAACAAACAAAAACAAACACAAACAAACAAACAAACAAACAACTGGGAATCAATCTAACAAAAGAGGTGAAAGACCTCTACAATGAAAACTACAGAACAGTATAGAAAGAAATTGAAGAAAACCTCAGAAGATGGAAAAATCTCCCATGCTCCCGAACAGGCAAAATTAATACTCTCAAAATGGCCATACTACCAAAAGTGCTATACAGATTTAATGCAATTCCTATTAAAATCCCAATGACATTGTTCATAGAAATAGAAAAGGAAATCACGAAATTTATTTGGAAAAATAAGAGACCCGGAAGAGTTAAAGCAATCCTTAGTAAGAAAAGTGAAGCAGGAGGCATCACAATACCTGACTTTAAACTATACTACAGAGCTTAGTAATAAAAACAGCATTGTTATATTGGCACCAAAATAGACTTGTAGACTAATGGTACAGAATAGAGCACACGGAGACAAGCCCATACAAATACAGTTATCTCATATTAGACAAGAGTGCCAAAAACATTCACTGGGGAAAAGATAGCCTATTTAACAAATTGTACTGGCAAAACTGGAAATCCATATGTAAGAAAATGCAATTAAACTTCTATCTCTCACCCTGCACAAATATCAACTCAAAGTGGATACAAGATTTAGTTACTAGAACAGAGACCCTATGCCTAATAGAAGAAAAATTAGGCCCAAATTTGCACCACATCAGCCTAGGATCTGACTTTCTTAACAAGATTCCTAAAGCACGGGAAGTAAAATCAAGAATCAATAAATGGGATGGATTCAAATTAAAATCTTCTTTTCAGCAAAGGAAACAATTAATAATGTGAGGAGAGAGCCAACAGATTTGGAGGAAATGTTTACCACATCCACCTCTGATAAAGCATTAAGCTGTAGGTTATATAAAGAACTCAAAAAACTTAACACCAAAAATACAAATAACCCAATCAATAAATGGGTTAAATAACTGAACAGACATTTCACAGAAGAAGAAATACAATGGATCAACAAATATATGAAAAAGTGAATACAACTCTATCAATTAGAGAAATCCAAATCAAAACTACCTTAATATTTCATCTCACTTCTGTCAGAATGGCTACCATTAAGAATACAGGCAACAATAAATGTTGGCGAGGATGTGGGGGAAACGGTACACTCATACATTGCTGGTGGGACTGCAAATTGGTGCAACCACTATGGAAAGCAGTATGGAGATTCCTCAGAAAGCTGGGAATGGAACCACCATTTGACCCAGCTATCCCACTCCTTGGTTTATACCCAAAGGACTTAAAATCAGCATACTACAGTGACACAGCCACAGCAATGTTTATAGCAGCTCAATTCACAATAGCTAGACTATGGAACCATCCTAGGTATCCCTCAATAGATGAATGGTTAAAGAAAATATGGTATATATACTCAATGCAGCTTTAAAGAAGGGTGAAATTATGGCATTTGCCAGTAAATGGTTGGAGTTGGAGGATATCATGCTAAGCAACATAAGCCAATCTCACAAAACCAAAGGCAGAATGTTTTCTTGAATGTGTGGATGCTAATTCAAAATAAGGTGGGTGGGCACTATGGAAAATAGAGTGAGATTAGGTAGAGGGAAGTGAAAGGATGGGAGGGAGTGGATGTGGGGATGGGAAAGATAGTGGAATGAAACAGACATTATTACTGTATGTATATATGTGACTACATGACCAATATGATTCTGCAACATGTACACTTTGAAAAATGAGAAATGATACCCCATCTATGTATATCATAGTGCATAAATGCATTCTACTGTCATGTATGATTAATTAAAAGAAATTAAAAATCAATTTTAAAAAAGAATATAGGCTTATAAGAATATAGGCTTGGCTGGGTGTGGTGGCATATGATTATTGTCCCAGCCACTTCAAGATTGAGGCAAAAGGATTGCTGGAGCCCAGTAGGTAATTCTAGGTCAGTTTGGGCAATATAATGAGACCCAAATCATACAAAAAAAAAAAAAAAAAAAAAAAAAAAAGAAGAAGAAGAATATAGGCTCATGTATGTTAGGCTTGTATCTTCTATTTTACTTCAAAGAATGACCTTCTTCTAGAAAATAGATATGTACCAACACTCAGCAATTTAATCAATTTCTTCATGTGCCACATGACAGGGAGCCACGGCTGAAGAATGTAGCAAATACTTGTTTGCATTATTCACAAAGAAACTTACTCCACTGTGCATGAAGCACAGGCTTTAAAAATTATAAGGAAATTATTCATTTTTTCAAAGAAATGAATTTAACCAGAAATGGCAAACAGACATGCAAATTTAGCCCACAGAGTGTTTTATTTGACTTTAACAATTTACATGTTTGAAGATTTCATATAAAAATCTAGATTTCTAGCTTTCTCCAGTAAGTCACATGATCTGACAATACTGGGTCCAAATAACCCATAGTGGCAGTGTAATGTATGGAGTAGCAGCTGTTCCTTTACATGTATAGTGGAGGGCACGAGTTCTGTCAGCTTCCATTCTTTTCACTACACACAGTGGCTTCATTAAACTGTCTGGACCTTGTAGTCATTTGACTTTGCAGCCTGTGAGACTGTGTCGTCTCAAATTTTAAGGTTCCCCTTTGCATGTACGTGCCTTTACATTTACTGTTTGGATGTATGTGTTATGTAAATGTGTGTGTGTGTGTGTGTGTGTTTCAAAATGTACTTTCATAAGATAAAGTATATTTTCCTACTTTAAAGGCTGTCAGATTTGGGGCACCTATGCACACAACCTGGTCATTATAGTGGGATACATCTGTAGACTTCCCACTGCATTATTCTAGTTAGATGAACTTGCATTTGGGGAGAAGAAAAAAATCACAGGATATGAGGCTGAGTTCTCCAAAACTGGTAACCTATAGTCCTGTTGAGATTAGAAGCTGCAAATGTTTTCTCAGTCCTAAAGAGCAGGAAAGTGAGGTTAGGAACCAGGGGATCACCCTCTTTCCCTGCAAATTTTAACTTTCTGAATACTTTTGTTTGGGCAAGGAAAACCATATGTAAAATACAGTTTTAAAATTTCCCCCACTCCACCAGTTCTAATGATGGGATTTCTATGAGTGATTCCTGTACTTCAGCACAATATTCAACACCTCTTTGGGCTTGGATAGAAGTAGACAGGGCAAAGAGATAAGAAGAGTGGCTTGCCCACATTCACCCCATCACCAGTGCCCTTGTGGTATGGAGTAAACCTAGGAGTTGACAGTGTTAACCCACTGTAAATCATGCTTGCATTTTCCATACACATTATCTACACTATCTTCAAAGATTTCTTTTGCACTTTTAATTTTAACAATTGTGTTTTTAATTTCTAAGAGTTTTCCTCTCTTTCTGGTTCTTCTTCTCCTCCCCTTTTTTCCTTCTGTGCCTTTTCTTTTTCCTGCCATGAACCCAGGAGCACTTTACCATTGAGCTATATCCCCAATTCTTTTAAAAAATATTTTTAATTTTGAGACAGGGTCTTGCTAAGTTGCCCAGGCTGGCCTCAAATTTGCAATTCTTCTGCCTCAGGCTCCTGAGTTTCTGGGATTACAGGTATGTACCATTATGCCCAGCTTGCTCATTTCTCTTTTTAAAAGTCCTTCTATTCTTGTTTTAAGGAACTATACCATCTTCTACAGAGCCTTCCATGGATACTTTGAGAATCAATTTCTTCCTTTCTATGGAATCATTCACTTAGTGTTCCAGAAATATATGTTGCATCTTGTTTGTTGTAATGCCTATAACCCAGTTGTGCTAAAGCAGTGGTATATGGTACTGAGAGATCAAGAAAGATACCTGAAGATGGGGGGGGGTGACACATAAGGATATTAGAAAATGTTTTAAAGAAAAGTCTAATGGTTACCAGCTGAACAGGTGTTTCACCAGAGTATCCAGTGGTGATAGGCTGGTCAAGTGAAACTTTGTTGCGCGTGGTGCCTATGGAATTTCATTAACAGATAAATGCCTCCATCTCTCATGATGCTTTATCCAGTGACAGTGAGCTTGATGAACACTTCCTCTCCACAGTGCTCTATTCCATGCCAGTTACCACAGGGAGAAGGGATTTATAAGTTAGGCTACAGAAGCAGTGACATTATTAATCTGCTTAGTTTGCTTTGTTCCTTGTATGACCAGCATCCCGTGGAGTAGGTGTCCTGGTGTGTGTTGAAGAAAACAGCTTTCTACAGATACCAGCAACTTGCCCTAATTCCCAGCATACACAAGATACAGGATAGAAAGGGGGCATTCTTCTATATGATACTTATCTAAGTATTTTAGCCTGGGCCAGCTCTCATAGTTTCCTTGACTTGTTTAGGAACTGAAAGGGGCATTACAGGGACTTGGTGCTATTATCCTCGTTTTTTAAAAGGATGATACATTTGTAAATTCTCCATCTCTGTCTTTTTAATGTATTTTCTATCTTTGGTTGGGAGACAGGGAGGGGGGAGGGAGAGGAAAGGAAGGAAGAGAGATAGAAAATAAGAAGAGAAAGAAGGAGTATGAGGGAGACACCTTGGGAAGGAGAGCAATAGGATTCAAAGCAAAAATTAAAAGAGGAAGAGAAAGAGATTAATTTAATGTATACATGTGTTTACTCTGTTCAAGGCCTTCAGTAGCAGGTATAGTCAATGGAATGTTGTTATGGTTTGGATATGAGGTATTCCCCAAGAGCTCCTCTATATTAATTCAGAAATATTTAGAGGTGAAATGATTGATTTGTGAGAGCTCTACCCTAATCCGTTCATTCTAGTTTGAATGAACTGACTGGGTGGTAACTGTAGGCAGGTGGGGTGTGACTGGAGAAAGTGGGTCACTGGGGGAATGCTCTAGAAGGTTGCATCTTCCCTACATCCGTTACTCTTTCTTTCTCCTCTTTCTGGTTAGTATGAGTGGAGCAGTGTTCCTCTGTTATGTTGTTCCACTATGATCTTCTGCCTCACCTGGGGCCCAAAGCAATGGAGTTGACTGATCATGGACTGAATCTCTGAAACCATTAGCCCAAAATAAACATTTCCTCCTTTAAGTTGGCTTTGTTGGGTATATTGGTCACAGCTGAATAATACAAATGTGGATAAATGGATGAATAAATGAACTCCTCAGGGAGCCATGCCTTGTTTTGTTTTCCTAGGGAGTGGGGTTCTCAGATTTTATCTATCTTTCAGGGGATATTATGACCTGTGGCAATGTTGGCTAGCTGTCTATCAAAACTTGTGCTTCCTTATATAGTTAAATTTGGCACTGGGGCTGAAGTGGCTCACCAGGGACATATATATATTTTTTTCTTTTTTCATTCAGATATGGCCATTTGAATGGTTTTTGGTAGTACCACATTAGCAGAAGTGAAATATGTCATGTCCTGACTGAGGTTTTTAAGTAGCGAATGTGCTACAGTTTGAATCTGAAATGTCCCACAAAGGCCCATGTGTTAAAGTCTTGGTCACCAGTCAGTTGTGCTGTTGGGAAGTGGTAGAACTTCTGAAAGATACAGCTCGGTTGGAGGAAGTTAGGTCACTGGGCCCTTGAAGGGGCTACTGGGATCTTGGCCTCTTCCTCTCTTTCTTTGTTTCCTGGCTGCTATGAGGTGAGCAGCTTCCTCTGCCATGTACCTTTGTCATGATGTTCGTCTGCCTTGGCACAGGCCCCAAATGACAGGGCCAAGTGACCATGGACTGAAACTTCTGAAACTGTGAGCCAAAACATCATTCTTTTCTTTCAAATTGTTTATCTCTGGTATTTTTGTCACACTACTATAAAGCTGACGGAGGCATTATCTTTCTCTTTTTGCTCATTGAATCCAGTGGCCTCTGAGTCCTTAGGGGATGAGAGAGCCACAGGATGCAAGGAAACTTGGCCATTTAATTACCACATAGGGAAAGTTGTCTGCTAACCATCAGAACCTACATTAGTACATAGCTACACATAAACTTCTATTGTGGTAAGCTATTGGTATTTTGTGGTTTATTTGTTATAATATCTAGAAGTAACCGAACTATGGGCTAAGATGATATTCCATAAAGCTATGTGCCACAGTCACAGTGCATCCTTGGGGTGTAACATATACTAAGGACCAAGTAGTAGTTTTCAAATCATAATAGAAACACAGGCATTGGGATCTAAAAACTGCGATCATTTGTTTTTTTCTTGAAAAAATCTCTATTGTTCAATTGTTTTTTTGGGGGGGAACTGACATATAAGATAATAGAAAATGCTTCTCCATTTTTAAAATGTGGTAATTCTTCCTTCTGGGTCTATGAATATGGCTCAAAGACCTTGTTAGGATTCATCATTAATGCTAAAATAATGAGCTCTTAATCTGTGCAGTGATTTCTGATTTATAAAGTACTTATAAAGCACTAGTTTGAACTTGTGATCCTCCTGCCTCAACCTCCTGAGCCACTGGGAGGACTTATGCCACCATGCCCAGCCAAAAAGAGAATAAAAATATCAGAAGTTTAGTTGGTAAGGATGCAGTCAGAATCAGAGAAATTAAAGGGATGACTTCAGGGGTTAATGGGATCAGATTCCAAAATGATGGAACATCTTCACCCATTTATGCCTGGGACATAACTGTGGAAGCATAAGACAGACTGTATCAGGCTTCTTTGGACTTATCTTTAGATTTTAGTGGTGCTGTCCATTAGGCTGCAGCTGAACTCTGTTGGCTTTTTCTGTTTAGGCCTTAGAAGGCAGTTTTGTTCTTAGGATGCCCTTGACTCTATCCAACCTCAATCCATTATATTTTATTTTTGTAATTTAGCTCTTAGAGTTTCAAGGGTGCTTTATTGGCACCACTATGTATCAATTGCATCACAGCTTTATAAATAAAGAGATTGAAGCACAGAGAAAGAGATTTACTCAAGGTCACCCAGTGAGTAAAAGGCAGAACTGGAATAAGAACAATTTAGAAAATTTTAGGTAGTGTTGGGCTCTGAGGATTTGTGCTCCCAGTCTTCCAGGAAAAGGCAGAAACAGAAAAACCAGTTGTTTTTGCTGAACCTAAAGGTCAGTGTAGGCACGGGAACTCCATGACCCCCTTTTCCATCCATTAAGTGTTAGGATTGGCATCAGGTAAGGACAGGCATGTTGAAAGAGACCTGATATAAATTAAACTGAGAATACAGACAACAGAGCCTTGGGAAAGAGACTGTTCTAGAGAAGAGGGACTAGGAGGAAAAGCCCAGTATTAAGACTCTTTGGGGGGTGGGGGAGGCTCTCTGGGCCTGTCATGGTGTCTGTTACATGATCCTCTCCTGACCAGTATTGTAGCATATATACCCTTTCCAGGGAAGAAAGACATTTCTGAGAGAGGAATGATTGTTGGGGGTTGATATATAGACCTCAAAGGTAGCTAAGACATGTTGGGGAATCATTTCCCTACCTATATGGTAGTGATATAATGAACAGCCCTCTTGAACAAAATGGAAACATCAATCATGTTAGGTGTTTGGGTGACGTCTCAAGCTTCCCTAGGATAAGTAGCAGGGGCAGTAGCTTGAAGATGACTTAGAGCAATACAGCAACACATTGAGAAGTAGAAAGTACTGATATTGGTAAACAGCAAGACTCAAATTTGGGAAGAAAATGTCCTAAATAATTATTATGCATACTTCTGATGAACACAGTGGAGGATAGTCTTGAAAAGAAGAGGCTGAAGTCCCTCTTTAGAGTTGCCTACGAAGCTGAAGAAATGCATGCTACAGCCTGTAACCACCTCATTGGTACTCACAGAAAAGTGAGGTCTGGTGTCCTTGAACTATTCACATGTACTAATCAAGAGAACTCTTTATCAAGAGAAGAGGTGATAATGATTATGTACATTGTGAATTGGGGTATCTGAGCTCTTGGGGCTTGTCTTTTCTCTTTAGCAGTCTTCCTCTTCCTGGACGCATGATACAGGGTAACCTAGCTCCTTTCATGACATGGTCACCAAAAGCCTAAACCTCTGACACACTGGCATTAGAAGGTCTTCAGTTTTATATTTTGTGAATATTTTGGATCTTTGGGAGTGGAGAACCAGGCAAGAGTTATGAGCAAGATGTGTGTGTGTGTGTGTGTGTGTGTGTGTGTGTTGTGAAGGGAGTCGTGTTGTGGGGAATTGATATGATTTGGTATGGGGGATGTTCCAAGAGTGAAAGATGGATGTGCTAGCAGAAGGAAGTCTAAGAAATGAAGATGTGGCTGTCTCACAGCCAGAAGCCTGGGAAAGCAAGATTCAGACACTCTCTCATTTAGTACCCTAAGATAAGGTTGTTTTTCTAAAAACCTTCTTGAAGTTGTTTTTCATAAGCTCAGGAGCATGGAAAGGTGACTGAGAGGTGAGATGCAAAACATACTTTATCATAATACCAATATCTCCACACAGAGGAGAGCTAAAACCTCATTTCCTTAACATGGAAAGTATGAAGGAGCATGCTTCTAGACTTTTCTTGTTCAGGATTGTCCCTGTCATCCATGTGATGATGTCTTTTCTCCTCCTGAATACGCATATCCTGCTCAAATACACAAGGTTGCCCCACTTGGAAGTCACAGTCCTGGAAGTGATTTTTTGCTGCAAATCAGTTTTGCTGTGTGTGACAACTATTCTTAGTGTTCTGTTCTGATTTATTCCCACCAAAAGGGGGAGCCATTGAATCTGGTTGGGTGATGAGAGAAATATATTGGAACTGAGGTGTTGTCTGGTGAATCCCAGATCCCACATGCTGCCAGGCATGAGCCCTTTCTTCCTTCCTTGAGCACCATATTGATAATCCCAGCATACTTTTCCATGGGCATCTCAATCCTGGTGCAGCGGCTAATGAAGTTGGGACCAGAGTTCTCAAGACAGAAAATATCTTCAATCTGACCTGAACTTCCTTTGAGAAAAGAGAATGTTTTCATATCCTTCTTTGATTCTACTGATTCTGGCTTTGAATTCCAAGCTGCTCCTTGCTCTGATGGAACCTAGATAAAGGTACACTTTGATATTCAGCAGCAGGAGGGGAAGGCCCACTCATATTTATTTATTTGCTTTTTCATGTGAGAGGCACGTTTGCTTTGACTTGTTTTGAAAGTGCTAGAAATGTGCAGCAAAACCAGGCCTTATAGATGATAAAATATCCTAGATGTGATGATGAACTCTGCAGTTTTACTTAAGGGTAGACTATAAATCATTAGAGCACCTGCTAAGGGAAGAATGCTAATGTTCTTTTGATGTCTGTGTGTGACAGTAGCTGTTCACCCGGGGTTTCAGCAGGGAGGGGAGAGGATTGTCACCGTGTGCCTTTCTGCCCCTTGGATAAGTAGGGACTTTGTACATTCACTTTCTTTTTCTTCTGCTCCCAAGCCCACCATGCTGCATATTTTTGGCCATTAGGAACTGTTCCAGAAGTGTATTTTGCCGGTCGAAACAAAAACGTATGATTTCCCACACATGATCTTAGAACCTTGGAAAGTTAGGTTCCAGGCTGGGGGGCAGATTGTGCATACTCCATCTGCACACTGGCTTCTGATGAAGGCATCCTTATTTCCTTGCTTCCTCCCCTCATTCCATCTTCACTTTATTTTTCTTTTTGAGGTAATGGGAATTGGATCTAGGACTTCATGCATACTAGGCAAGCACTGTACCACTGAGCCATATCTCCAGCTCTCTAGTTTTTCTTGATCTTTCTTCCTCCCCTTTCTTTTAACCCCCATCTCCCTTCTTATATTTTATATTTTTTTGGTGGCACTTGGGATTGAACCCAGGGCCTTGTACATGCAAGACAAGCACTCTACCAACTGAGCTATATCCTCAGCCCCTTTCTTCTTGTTTAAAACCACTTTTAGCTGAACATTACAGAAAAGTAAGGCACACAAATGATTGTTAGACAATTCATACATTTTACCTGATTTTGTCTGGTATTTCCTATCTTCAGAGAAGAAATTCTGAATCTGAGATTTCAGACTGGGCTTGTGGCAAGAATCATGCTAAGGGTCTTCCTGGGGACATGCAAATCATATTCCAAAGTCCCAGGATCTTTTTCCCAAAAGGCAGAGGGAAGTGGAGGTATCCCAGCATAGGCTGGATCCCTATGAGATCTTTAGCCAGAGCCTAACTGTGCTGTCTTCAGGTTATCTTGGTTTTCTTAGGAAGGTGAAGGGGAGAGAAAGATGAGATTTTAGCTGGGGCTATGGTTCTGGTACACAAGGAAATCAAGGCCAGTGGGGTTGCCAGTGTCAAACATGTTCAAGAATCAGCACTTTTTGAGTCTGGCAGCCTGCTCAGTCCATTCTGTGAGGGGGGAAAGGTTTTCTTGCTGTACTTGGTATTCTTGCTGCACTTGAGGCTCTTCCCCAAGTCTTATCAGATGAAGGACTCTGTACCTTGAAAGTTTAATATGCTATACTGTGCTTGCTATAACACAGGATAATATGAGGCAGCTTCTCCCCATATATCATCCAAGAGGAAATATAAGGCCAAGCCATAATGTCTTGACTGAATACACTTTCTGATTCTGTTAGCCACCTAAATGTATCTTTCCTCTGGTGTTCAGCATTGTAGGCCTAGGTTTTTCCTAAAAGTGGAGTCTGAGAGCCACCTACATTAGAGACAGCTAGTATGTTTATTCAAAGGGTTTACTTCCATGGTGCACTTGCTGTGTGAGAAAACATGTCTCTGAAGAAGGTTCCAGGGAATTCTAAGAGGGAACTTGACTCAGGACCAGAGGGGTTTTGGCATACATGATGGACAAGAATTTCAGCAAGTGCCAGTCTTTAGAGGTTTATTTTAGAAATGTAGATACATATTCAAGGGAGAATAGATGCAATCTCAAGTGAGACACTTTGGGGTAAAGCAAGGAATACACATTCAAGGGAGAATGTGGGCAATCTCCAGAGGGATCACCAGCAACCCAACTGTGTGGGGTGTTAATATTTCTAGAGGACCACTTGTTTGGAGCTGGACTAGAAGAGGAGCTACACAATTTCACACCAGTTTTCCCTGTGCTTACTCATTGCCCTTATATTACAGGGGTCCCAGGCAAGAGCATGGGCCAAGGCCATGCTTCTTAGGAGTTGCAGTTGTCCATGTGTGCTTTCTGCATGTCAAAGGTTCATGGGAGCTTTCTGAATTTAAATGGTTTGTGGACACTTCCTTCAAGGTTCAGGATCTCTCCCTTTATTTCAAATTCCTATCTCACACTGATTTAGACTCTATAAAATGGGGCATGGGAATCCTGGGGGTGATTTGGATGTATGTTCATGTTCAAAGAACACTGCAAACAAGGATTTCTGACAGGAAACTGACACCAGCACTGTCTCTCTAATACTGTTTTTCAGTTCTAGGCTTAGTGCCTGGTGCATACTAGGTCATTCATAAATGTTTGAAGAATGATAAATGTGTGGCAGCCAGTTCCCTAACATAGATTCACGTAAGCTGCTCTTTCCACATTCTCTCCCGTTCGAGTGCGCAGCAGGTTTGTTTCTTTCTTGTCTTGAAGAAGAATGGAAGGGTTGAACACAAAACAGTCAGCAAGGTCCTGCCTGTCTTGGCTTTTATTTCCATATGTCTGTCAGGGAGGCAGGCTAAGTATCATTAGAAGAGACATTGAAGAGGCAATGTCATTGAGGAAAAGAGAGAGTTAGAAGTTTTCCAAGACTCAAATGAAATTTCCTTGGTGCAGGAAGGTGAGGAGAGATTTGTGGTTTTTCAGAATCAGTGCCAAGTCAGTCATCAAGTATACCAAACAATAATAAATGCTGGAGAGGATGTGGAGTGAAAGGTACATTGTTGGTGGGACTATAAATTAGTACACCACTATAGAAATCAGTATGGAGTTTCCTCATAAGACTAAGCATGGAACCCCATATGACCCAGCTATACCATTCCTCAGTATTTATCCTAAAGAATTAAAGTTCAGAATGCTACAGTAATTCATGCATACCTATGTTTATAGCACCACAGTTCACAATAGTTAAACTGTGAAACCAGGCTAGGTGTTCATCAACAGATGAATGGATAAATAAAATGTAGTATATATACAAAATGAAGTTTTATTTAGCCATAGAGAAAAATGAAATGTTTTCATTTACAGGAAAATGGATGGAACTAGAGACCATTATGTTAAGCGAAGTAAGCCAACCTGAGAAGGTCAAGGAACATATCTTTTCTCAGATAAGTGAAAGCTAAAGAGGAAAAGGAAAAGAAATGTGGAGGGTGGTTACATGAACAGCAAAGGGAGATCAGTAGACTAGAGGAAAGGGATCAAATGTGTGTGTAGTGAGTGCTGGGATATTGACCAAATTATATTGTTATATTGTGTGCATGTACTAATAAATAATAACAAATCCCACCATTAAGTACAACTATAATGCACCAATAAAAAATGTGAAGAAGAAAAAGAACATGACAATTAAATGTAGGAAAAACAAAAAAGGATCAGTACCTTGTAATGTATCAGTTCCCTCAGATTTTTAAACCCCAAATCTGGCTGCAGGAAGACCAAGTTCAGGGGGTTTGATGCCTGCAATGAACATTTTCATTTCCATAGTACCCTCATTTCTATGGCATCTTAAACAATTCTTGATAATAACCCATATATATGAAAAAAATTATATATATATATACATATATAGTCTCTATATAAATATATATATTTATATATATGTATATATATAAATAAATTTTTTGCCTGATCTACAAAATCCTCACAGTTAAATCTATATTTTCTTTTGTTTATCTATTTTCCTCTCACACAAAGATGATTCATAACTCTTGCTTACAAATTTATTCTGGAATGTTCCCTTTCCATCCACCATGCTCCATCTGCAAATCCTCCTTGTCTCTCAATGCCCAGATCCAGTTTCACCTCCTTGTATTGTACTATAAGCTACAAGACTCAGGAGGAGGGAGGAAAACAGAAAACAGAAGGCAGGAGAGAGAAGGGGGTGGAGAGAAATGGGGGGGGGGAGCAAATGCTTATATCAGTGGCTGGAAAAGCACATTTGGCCTGCAGGGCTGTAAGTGTTGTTTCTTTGGAACACAGCCACACCCATTCACCCATTTGTTCACTTTTGGTGTGTTTTATCACTACAGAAGTAGGACTGAGTAGTTGTGAATGAGATGGTATGGCATGAAAACACAAATGTATTTATTACCTGGTTCTTTACATGGTTGCCTACCCCTGGTCTATATCTTCCTTAACTTGTTTTGAAAAGGCTTCAGCAGGTGAACAAGGATTTATAAATATGAACATTTAATTGTTTCCTTCCAGATCCCCTCATTACCCTGCTCTACTTTGTTCTGAGCCCCAGGATGCTGGCCTATGTAGAGTTTCTTTGATTCAGGTTTGGGTTTGACTTGTGAGAAGGCAGAGGGGAGGAGAGGGCTGATGAGGAGGCAGCTTCTTTCCTCAGGGTATTTGGGCAGGCTGCCTCTCTTGGCCAAAGGCCCCCTTCATAGCATTCAGCCCCCTTCTCCTTTGTTTGCTGTGTAACTAGCCATGGGGTACCGCACTTTCCTTTGTGTCCTGTTCACATGTTTGCAAATAATATCTTCATTAAACTGTGCTCAAATTGCTTGATTTGAGTGGCAATCTCTTCCCTACAGGAACCCTGATGACAAAAATAACAAACTAAAAACATACAAAAGGAGCAGGACTTAAATAATTTCTAACTGTAACAAGTATGTCCACACCACAGTATATCATCTCAGGATGCCTAGAAGCTCCTTACTGTCTGTGAACTATGGGCCAGTAACATGGGCATCACCTGGAGCTCCTAGGAAATGCAGAAACATAGACCCCCATTTCAACCATCCGAATTGTAATCTGCATTTTAACCACAGCCCCAAGTGAATCCTTAGAACAAACACCATTCATTCCTCTTCTTTCCCCCAGTAAGATGTGGGAACATCTTTTTCTACTTTTGCCAAATGTCTTGATTTAATATTGTCCTGGGAAAGGTGACAGAGACTCTAGGAAAGTTTTTCACTGGGCAGATGACAGTGGCACCACTACCACTGGGCAGTCCTAGGGCAGATGTGGTCAAGTAGCCACTTGCCTAAGGACCAGGAGGTCTTCAGGCAAGGACTCTGCCTGAAGGACTCCTTCTCAAACTCACAGGACAGCCCCCACCCCAGACCCCTTCTTTCTTCTACTCACTTTATCCCTCTGCTTAAAACCCTTCTTCTCTCCTTATAAATTCTGAATTCTACTCAGGAAGTGCCTCTGTAGCCCAGAATTTAAGCTACAGTGAGACTGATTCTTCTCTGATATCTAGAAAACCAGGAAGACTCAAACAAAACACAAAATGTACTAGTCATGCCTACTTTCTGCTCTTTGGGGATGGGAGACAATTTTTGCCATCTCTCCAGGGTATCTTTGTCTGGAGGTCTACCTTATAATCCTGGATGGTAAGCAAAGGAAGGCAGCAAGGTAGCAAAGGACTGCTAACGCAGGTAGTTTTCCATAAAAACAGGTGTCAATCCAGGCCTTGGAGATCCCTCTCCAGGCTTCTTTACTTCCACTATGAATTGGTGGATTTTCTGGCTTTATTTTCTTGCTCAAGAAAATTTTCAGATTTATATTAATCAAGAATTACCTACATACAAAAAGACCTTCTCAGTGAAGAGATCTCTGGGTAAGGAGTAACTGTGGAAGCCATTGGATTTTATTGGGTGACCTATTAAAAATACAGCTGTGTGGGTCTGTTGTTGATCCTATATCAGGGTTCAGAAGAAAACTCAACTCTGATGGTCCAACTGCAACAACCCTCACCTTCTTTTCCTAAAATGGAATTATAGAATCTTAGAATGAATAAACACAACTTACCTCATTTCTTATTTTAGCACTGAGGATTATTAGTGAGGCCTGAGGATGATATGCAGCTGTTGGATATTGATAAAAAACCCAGCAGTTTTTGTACTTCTAATTATTTTATAAATGCATTCAGGACTCCCATAGACTAATACAATCAGCACAAGAGAAGGACAGTGTCTGATGTTGCTGTGTTCTCACTGGCAGCCTTATGATTTTTGTAGTGCTGGAAGGGTTGCCCCATTCAGCTCAACCCATCTTTCCCATTAAATGTAGCTCCCAGTTCCTTGCAGATAATGCTGATGGGAAGTTATGTGAGGGGTCTGAGAGAGCCCAGATAGACTGAAAACAATTGAAGTACAGATTTGTCACAGCTGCTGTCATCTGAGAAGGGAACATCATGGCTTTGGTTGGAGAAAATGTATTTTCCAGTTTGATTGAGCTCAATTTTCTAGGATTGTATTTAAAAGCTGTGTTTCAATCTGGTATGTTATTACCTCAGATCCAGAGGTGAGTGTACAGGCCTGGAGAAAATCATTTTTATTTTTTACTGGTCATACAGCTTCACAAGAAAGTAGCAATGTTGAGGTTACCCAGGGAATGGTACAGTGATTGGGCCCTTACCATTCCTGGCTTGTGCCTACTCCATTCTCAAAGTTCATCTAGTGGACTTGTAAAGGAAATACTGAAAGTTGTCCTCAAATATTTTGAAAAGTATGTTTGCTGCAGGGAGGAGAGAAATACTATTGGCAAGACAAGAAATTTTGGAATTTTTAAGATAATCAATCAATTTATCTAAGAATAGAAGCTTGATCTAGCCACTTTTATCCTTCTGAACTGAACTGAATCAACTTTTTTTTTTTTTTTTTTTTTGTGGAACTGGGGATTGAATCCATGGCCTTGTGCATGTGAGGCAAGCACTCTACCAACTGAACTATATCCCCAGCTCACTCTGGATCATCTTCTTGCCAAGGCTGGGAAATGATTTGAGAAACTTCCAAGACATCTTTTAACAGATACCTGGTACCTCCATCCATATCTCCTTAGCCTACTTCAATACAGTCAGTGATGTGGTAGACGATCGTATGTAAGCTCAGACTCTCCTTATGACCTCTTCTGCTTAAGCTTGCACTATGTATCTCTCCATTTCTCATTCAGGACTTCTCTAATAGTATAACCCAGAAATGGGGGTTGGGGAATTATTACCCTGAGAAGCAATCCTCAACAACAAGGGATAGGAAACAGAGGATGAATGACCTCAGTTCCCCTCCTGAGGTAATTCTGGAGGCATTCTGTATGTTTCTCAGGAGGTTCCAACAGAACTGAGTCCCTTTTGCTAACAGAGATGGCTCTGACAGTGCACCCTTATGTTGGTTTACCCATCTTTCTCTTGCTCTGCAGGCTCCCATGTTCCTGCTTCCTGAAATCACCTCCCAAATGAACCACCCAATCCCAAATTCTTTTCTCAAGCCCTGCTTTTGGAAAAACTCAATGTAGATGTATATTTAATTTGAAACATGTAACCATCATTTAGACTTTCTTAGAAATTAGGGAGTAAGCTGTCCCATTTGCTCTTCAGAGATACATCTATCTCCAGATATGTTTTTGTAATTCCAAAAGAGGTTTGATTTCTTTTTTAAAAAAATATTTATTTAGAGGATCCTGGGAAGATGGTCGACAGGAGAGAGGTGCTCTCCGGACACAGTTGCTGAAAGGCATGGAGTGGGAAGTTTGAGCGCGTTACTAGCAGCTCTGTTGGAACTGAAGGGGAGCCAAGACATTTGTGCACCTCTGGACAGTGAGATACGGCGTTCTCTGGACCACGACGAACAGGGGGTAGAGTCGGAGCGGTCCACAGTCCTAAGCAGCACTGTCCGTGCTATAGTTGCAGCTGCCCGATATCATCTCGGCAAGGAGACATCCACCCAGTGGCGAGGAGGGATAGAAAGAGGCCTAGAGGCGTGGGCAGTGTCCACATAGAGCTCTTTCGCACAGCTTGCCAAGCAGATCCCACATGCTCTGGACTGATACAAGGGTCTGAGGAGTTGCTGTTGAATGGGAGGAGAGTACCGCCATCTTTGAGAAGTACAGTGGCTGACCCAGACAAAGGGGAAAAGACAGAAAGGAAGAACAGGTGCAGACATCCAGGGAGCCGCCAGCGCTCTGAAGGCAGCGCACACCTGGGTGAGGCTCGGGTAACCAGCAGGGGAGGGCGTGTCTGAGGCCAGCTCAGCAGCCACAAGAAGCTACAACTGTGGGTGGGTGTGGGGAAAGGGTGCCTTCTGGAGGGTCCCCTTCCCGGTGCCATTCATCTGCTGACACACAACCCCCCAGAGCCACTCTTCTGCTGAGCCAGTCTGCCACTGGCCTAGGATGCAGCCTTGACTCCACTGACAGGGTCTCAGACTGTCTGGACGTGGTCCAATGCAGTTGGCTTAAACTGGAAAGAAAAGAAAGAGGGGGGCTTCCCAGGGCCCGTTTTGTTTGAGACTTGGGGTTCAACTTTTTTTTGTTGTTGTTGGTTTGCTTGTTTTATTGGTTTTTGGGGTTTTTTTTTGTTTGTTTGTTTGTTTTTCTTTTTTTGGCTTTGTTTTGCTTTGCTTTTTTTTGCAGTGATTGTCAGTGTGTTTTGTTTTTTTGCTTCTGCTCCTTTTTTTCTTTCCTTCTTTTTTTCCTTCTCACTTTTGCATCTTTTCTTCCTCCTTCATCTTTCATATTTGCACCCTGCCAGTGCATACTAAACAGAGGCAAAAACAAGTTATACACAGAACTTGGGATTTCTAGAACCGGCTCAATTGAACTGGATAGCAAAGCGGGGTTATATATAGTTTACTCTCTATTTTCTTGATTCTCTCTCTCCTCTCTATTTCACCAGTTCCTACTCTTTCATCATTTTTTTTCTTTTCCATCTTACTTTATATATAAATTGGTCTTTCCACCTAATTGTCTACTCCATTCTCTTTCTTCTCTCGTCTACTTATACTAAACCACTTCCACTAAACCACTTCAATAGAACTCTCTTTTCATACTTTTCAAGAAAGAACAATTCAAGACACTTCCTTCTTCCTAAACATAACACCTCTGTATCCAATACTTGAAGCTACAAAACCCCATCAGAAGTGTACAGAGTAAATTGGAAATAATATCTGGGTTAACCAAATCTGTACATTGTGGTCAAACTTGGATTTTCTGAGTAGAAAGTGTTAGGTTTTAAAGTGTAAAGGAATTATAAGGGGATCTGATAGCATTGTACTACAGGAACAATATAAGGCTTTAAGGTAAAATTGAAATAGTCAAGGTCCCACAGTGCAGGAAGAAAAGACACACAAGCAACATGAAAAAACAAGGGAAGAAAGTGACACAAACAAATCAAGATACCTCATCAGCAGATTCTATGGCAAACACAGTTGGTCAAATGCCAGAGATGGAATTTAGAAATTACATATTCCAAATGTTTAGGGAACTTAAGAATGAACTCAAAAATGAGATGAGGGAGCGAGTACAGGAGGAAAAAGATCATTTTGACAAAGAACTCCAAAAACAAATACAGGAAGTAAAAGATTACTTCAATAGGGAAATAGAGGCTCTAAAGAGAAAACCAAACAGAAATTCCAGAAATGAAAGAAGCAATAAACCAAAATAAAAGTTCAATTGAAAGCATCTCCAACAGAGTAGACCACTTGGAAGAAAGAACCTAAGACAATGAAGACAAAATATATGTCCTAGAGAAGAATTTAGATTACACAGCAAAACTCATTGGAAATCAAGAAAATAACATTCAAGAATTATGGGACAGCATAAAAAGACCAAACTTAAGAGTGATTGGCGTAGAGGAAGGGGCAGAGTTTCAAGCCAAAGGAATGAGTGATTTATTTAATGAAATAATTACAGAAAATTTTCCAAACTTGAGGAATGAATGGGAAAACCAAGTTCAAGAGGCATACCAAACACCAAACAAGCAAAATCTCAACAGATCCACACCAAGACAGATTATAATGAAAATGCCTAATATACTGAGCAAGGAGAGAATACTAAAAGCCACAAGAGAAAGGAAGCAGATTACATATAGGGGGAAACCAATCAGACTATGTTCAGATTTTTCAACCCAGACCTGAAAAGCAAGAAGATCCTGGAATAGCATATTTCAAGCTCTGAAAGAAAAGGGATGTCAACCAAGAATCTTATATCCAGCAAAATTGAGCTTTAGATTCGAAGATGAAATAAAAACCTTCCATGACAAGCAAAAGGTAAAAGATTTCAAAACTTGAAAGCCAGCACTTCTGAACATCCTGGGCAACAGTTTTCATGAAGAAGAAGAGAAAGATAACAACAAAAATCAACAAAGGGAGAGATTAAACTAAGGGAAATACCAACCAGAAGAGAAACCAAATCAAGCTAAAGACCATGATTCAAATAAAAATGGATGGGAATAAAAATCACATCTCGATAATAACCCTGAATGTTAATGGCCTAAACTCACCAATCAAAAGACACAGATTATCAGAATGGATTAAAAGAAATAACCCAACAATTTGCTGTCTCCAAGAAACACACCTCATAGAAAAAGACATCAACAGACTGAAAGTGAAAGGCTGGGAAAAGTCTTATCACTCACATGGCCGGCGGAAACAAGCAGGGGTTTCCATTCTCATATCAAATAAGGTAGACTTCAAACCAAAACTAATCAAGAGGGACAAAGATGGATATTTCTAACTACTCAAGGGAACCATTCATCAACAGGATATAACAATCATAAATCTATATGCCCCAAATAATGGAGCACCTACATTAATCAAACAAACTCTTCTCAAGTTCAAGAGTAAAATAGACCACAACACAATTATTCTAGGGGACTTCAACACACCTCTCTCACCAATGGATAGATCATCCAAACAGAAGCTAAACAAAGAAAATTTAAGCCTCCTTAAAACAATTAACAATTTAGACCTAACAGACATATACAGAATATTTCATCCCTCAGTAAACGAATACACGTTTTTCTCAGCAGCACATGGCTCCTTCTCCAAAATAGACCATATATTAGGTCATAAGGAAACTCTCAGCAAATATAAAAAAATAGAGATACTACCCTGCATTCTATCAGACCATAAAGAGATGAAATTGGAAATCAATGACAAAACAAGGATTAAGAAAAACTACTCCAACAACTGGAAGCTAAACAACATGATACTGAATGAACAACGGGTTGAAGAAGACATCAAAGAGGAGATTAAAAAATTCCTAGAGGTAAATGAGAACACAGATACAATGTATAGAAATCTCTGGGACACTATGAAGGCAGTAGTAAGAGAAAAATTCATTGCACTGAGTTCATTCCTTAAGAGGATAAAAACCAACAAATAAATGACTTAACATCACACCTCAAAGCACTAGAAAAAGAAGAACAGACCAACACCAAGAGCAGTAGAAGACAGGAAATAATTAAAATCAGAGAAGAAATTAATGAAATTGAGACTAAGGAAACCATTCAAAGAATTGACAAAACTAAAAGTTGGTTCGTTGAAAAAATAAACAAAATTGACAGACCCTTAGCAATGCTAAGAAAAAGAAGAAGAGAAAAAAAACTCAAATCACTAACATTCGTGATAAAAAAGGGAATATCACAACAAAACACCTCAGATATACAGAAGATAATTAGAAATTACTTTGAAAACTTGTATTCTAATAAAACAGAAAATATTGAAAACATTGACAGGTTTCTTGAGTCATATGATTTGCCTAAACTAGAAATGGAGGCTCTACACAACTTAAACAGACCGATTACAAGTGAAGAAATAGAAGACGTCATCAAAAAGCTACCAACAAGGAGAAGTCCAAGACGTGATGGGTTTATAGCCGAGTTCTATTAGACTTTCAAAGAAGAACTAATACCAATGCTCTTCAAACTATTTCAAGAAATAGAAAAAGAGGGAGCTCTTCCAGACTCTTTCTATGAGGCCAATATCCCATTAATTCCAAAGCCAGGAAAAGACACATCCAAAAAAGAAAACTTCAGGCCCATAATTTTAATGAACATAGATGCAAAAATCCTCAACAAAATCCTGGCAAATCGGATACAAAAACATATCAAAAAGATAGTGCACCACGATCAAGTGAGGTTTATCCCAGGGATGCAAGGCTGGTTCAACATTCGGAAATCAATAAACATAATACATCACATCAATAGACTTAAAGATAAAAATCATATGATCATCTCAATAGATGCAAAAAAAGCGTTTGACAAAATACAACACCCCTTTATGTTCAAAACACTGGAAAAACTAGGTATATCAGGAACATATCTCAACATTATAAAAGCTATTTATGCAAGCTAACATTATCTTAAATGGAGAAAAATTGAAAGCATTCCCTCTAAAAACTGGAACAAGACAGGGATGCCCCCTTTCACCACTGCTATTTAACATAGTACTGGAAACTCTGGCCAGAGCAATTAGACAGACAAAAGAAATTAAAGGGATCAAGATAGGAAAAGAAGAGCTCAAATTAGCACAATTTGCTGATGACATGATAATCTACCTAGAAGACCCAAAAAACTCTACCAGAAAACTTTTACAACTATTAAATGAATTTGGCAAATTTGCAGGGTACAAAATCAATACACATAAGTCAAAGGCATTTTTGTACATCAACGACAAAGACTCTGAAAGGGAAATGATGAAAACTACCCCATTTACAATAGCATCAAAAAAAAACCAAACAAACAAAAAAAAAAAAAAAAAAAAAAAAAAACAAAAACAAAAACCTGGGAATCAACCTAATGAAAGAGGTGAAAGACCTCTGTAATGAAAATTATAGAACACTAAAAAAAGAAATTATAGATGAACTCAGAAGATGGAAAGACCTACCTTGCTCTTGGATAGGTAGAATTAATATTGTCAAAATGTCCATACTACCAAAAGCATTATACAGATTTAATGCAATTCCAATCAAAATCCCAATGTCATTCTTCAAAGAAATAGAAATAGCAGTCATGAAATTCGTCTGGAAAAATAAGAGACCCAGAATAGCCAAAGCAATCCTGAGCAAGAAAAGTGAAGCAGGGGGCATCACCATACTGGACTTTAAATTATACTATAGAGCAATGGTAACAAAAATAGCATGGTATTGGCACCAAAACAGACTGGTGGACCAATGGTACAGAATTGAGGACACAGAGACTAATACATATAATTTCAGCTATCTTATATTAGACAAAGGCACCAAAAATGTACAGTGGAGAAAGGATAGCCTCTTTAACAAATGGTGCTGGGAAAACTGGAAATCCATATGCAACAAATTGAAATTAAACCCTTACCTCTCGCCATGCACAAAACTCAATTTAAAGTGGATCAAGGACCTAGGAATTAGACCAGAGACAATATGCCTGATAGAAGAAAAAGTAAGCCCCAATTTCCAACATGTGGGATTAGGCCCCAAGTTCCTTAATAAAAATCCTTTAGTGCAAGAATTACTACCAAGAATTAATGAGTGGGATAGATTTAAACTAATAAGCTTCTTCTCAGCAAAAGAAACAATCAGTGAGGTGAATAGAGGGCCAACTAATTGGGAACAAATATTTAATACATGCACATCAGATAGAGCACTAATTTCTAGAATATATAAGAACTCAAAAAAACTTTACACCAAAAAAAATAAAAATAAATAAATAACCCAATCAACAAATGGGCTAAGGAATTGAGAAGACACCTCTCAGAAGAAGATACACGATTAATCAACAAATACATGAAAAAATGTTCAACATCGCTGGCAATTAGAGAAATGCAAATCAAAACTACTCTAAGATTTCACTTCACTCCAGTCAGAATGGCAACGATCAAGAACAGAAGCAATAATAAATGTTGGAGAGGATGTGGGGAAAAAGGCACACTCATACATTGCTGGTGGGACTGCAAAATGGTGCAACCGTTATGGAAAGCAGTATGGAGATTGCTTGGAAAACTGGGAATGGAACCACCCTATGACCCAGCCATCCCACTCCTGGGTCTATTCCCAAAGGACTTAAAAACAGCATATTACAGTGACACAGCTATCTCAATGTTTGTAGCTGCGCAATTCACAATAGCTAGGTTGTGGAACCAACCTAGATGTCCCTCAGTAAATGAGTGGATTAAGAAAATGTGGTATATATGCACAATGGAATTTTTACTCAGCAATAAAAGAAAATAAATTAATGGCATTTGCAGGTAAATGGATGAAGTTGGAAGACATAATGCTAAGCGAAGTTTGTCAGTCTCAAATATCCAAGTACCAAATGTTTTCTCTGATATAAGGAGGCTAGTTCATAGTATTGTTGGATGGGGGTACATAGGAGGATTAAAGGAACACTAGAATGGTCAAAGGGAAGGGAGGGTAAGGGAGGGAGTAAAGGGGGGAGGGAGGGGGAGAAAAGAAAAAAAAAAGAAAAGGTGGTTGAATGAGACAGATATCATTTTCCTAAATGCATGATTGAAGACCTGAATTGTACAAATATAGTTTGTATACAAACAGTTGTATCTAAAAAGATGCTAAATACATGCACTATGAGTTGTACATATTAAAAATTATAAAAATAAAATAAAAAAAATAAAAAATAAAAAATAATAACACATTAAGAAGTATTTATTTATTTTAGTTGTACACAATGCTTTTATTTATTTCTACGTGGTGCTGAGGATCAAACCCTGGCCCCGCACGTGAGTGCTCTACCGCTGAGCCATAATCCCATCCTCAAGATTTGATTTCTTATAGGGCAATGTGCACCAAATGATTTTGATTACAAAATTACCTGGCATTTATTCAGTCTCCACTATGTACTAGGTTGCATAATGTGGTTTGGGGAATACAAAGAAGTTTATATGTTAGTATATATATAAATATAAATGTAACACACAAGAATGAAGTAAAAAAAGATAAATATGAGTGTTGTGTGGGGACAGCCATTTTTTTCCCCTTCTGCTTGACTTATATTTATTCTGGTAATAGCTCTTTGATTTTCTTTACAGAAAATAAAACAGTTTATTCTCTGGTTCAGCTTGGCTGATCCCATCCTTGACTCCTGGGCTTGGGTATGATTCAGGATTGACTAATTAGCTTTTTCTTCCTCCTGATTAGATGGTTATTGGTTCACAGATATCCATGTGATTCAGTATATCCATGTATATTCATTCCTATATTTTTGTTCGGATTTTTGTTAATGCTTTCCCCCCCCGCCCAGAGATCAAGTCCTGAGGGAATCATTACAGCAACACAGTCTAGTTTCATGAACAGATAACTTTCTTTTGCATTCTAAGGTTGAGCTGGATTACTAGCATTTGTAACTAAAATAATCTGGAACAAAAAATGTTCATCATGTCGTATTAGGCCCCTACATCCTTAACAAGACTCCTAAAGCACAAGAAATAAAATCAAGGATCAATAAATGGGATGGTTTCAAAGTGAAAAGCTTCTTCTCAGCAAAAGAATCAATCAGTGTGGTGAATAGAGAGCCTACAGAATGGGAGCAAATTTCTTTCACACACATCAGATACAGCACTAATCTCTGGGATGTATAAAGAACTCAAAAAACAAATAACCCAATCAATAAATGGGCTAAGGAACTGAACAGACACTTTTCAGAAGAAGATATACAATTGATAAACAAATATATGAAAAAATGTTCAGCACCTCTAGTAATTAGAGAAACGCAAATCAAAAACTACTCTTAGATTTCATCTTACTCTGAAGGTGCCCCAATTAGGGAGATGGCTATTGCAGTTAGCTGAAAGCCATAAAAGATGTTCTAGTTTCCACCTGATAGTAATACATTATCCAAAGAATCTTTGTATGCCCGTGAACACTGCGTGACACACCTGTAAGCTCGAGCTGTAAGCACGTGTCCTTGTTAAAGCGATATGTATATAACTGGGTGAGTTTGGTTAGTGTGTGTGGGAAGAAGAAGAAGGTGGTGGTTGGAGTTAGAGCGTTTGGAGTGATTGCTGGAGCCGGAGAGAGAAGAAGAATAAAAGACCTTTTTTCATTTTCATCCTGCCTCCGAATTTTCCTGCGGCGTTCGTTGCTCCAAGGCGGTTTCTGCTTCAGGCAGCTACAAATGGTGGCCCGTCCGGGGCTCGGCAGGCAGAGAAGAAAAAATAAGATATAAGAACAAGAAGCTAAGATAGTGAGGAGAGAGGAGAAGAAAGCATAGCCTCTGACTCAGTTGAGACCAGCAAAAAGAGTAGTACTCAGTTGAGGCCAGCAAAAAAGAGTAGTACTCAGTTGAGGCCAGTTAAGAATTAGTGAAAAGCTGAAGCGAGTAGCCGGCGAGAGCCAGCGAGAAGCCGAAGCCATGAAGCAAGTAGCCGGCCAAAAGCCATAAAAAATAAAGAAGCCAGAAAGTAATAGCATGGTAAAAGCCATGCAGAGAAAAAGCCTTGAGCTTTAGCAAA
Organism: Tamias sibiricus; assembly: GCA_025594165.1. Taxonomy (NCBI): domain Eukaryota; kingdom Metazoa; phylum Chordata; class Mammalia; order Rodentia; family Sciuridae; genus Tamias; species Tamias sibiricus. The sequence goes on from CM046672.1 coordinate 39,214,166, forward strand.
AAGCCATAAAGAAAAAAGCCATGAGCTTAAAAGAAAATAGAGAATTAAACAGCACGGTGAAAACCATGCAGAGAAAAAGCCATTGAGCTTTGGCAAAAAAGCCATAAAAATAAAGAAGAGACAAGGAAAAAAAAAAAAAAAAGTCAAAGCCGCTTATGCAATTGTGCTTAACTAAGTGCTTTAGCTGCTCCTCAGCAGTAGGCTTCCTTAAAGCCGCAGTACCTCCTCAAAAAGGGCTCAAATATCCACCCTTTTAAAACAAAGGTGAAAAGCCAGGTAGGGACAAGAAAATAAAAGAAAATAGAGAAAATAAAATATAGAAAATAGAATTAAAAAGCACCTTTTAAACTAAAAGGGAGGAATATGAAGGTGCCCCAATTAGGGAGATGGCTATTGCGGTTAGCTGAAAGCCATAAAAGATGTTCTAGTTTCCACCTGATAGTAATACATTATCCAAAGAATCTTTGTATGCCTGTGGACACTGCGTGACACACCTGTAAGCTCGAGCTGTAAGCACGTGTCCTTGTTAAAGCGATATGTATATAACTGGGTGAGTTTGGTTAGTGTGTGTGGGAAGAAGAAGAAGGTGGTGGTTGGAGTTAGAGCGTTTGGAGTGATTGCTGGAGCCGGAGAGAGAAGAAGAATAAAAGGCCTTTTTTCATTTTCATCCTGCCTCCGAATTTTCCTGCGGCGTTCGTTGCTCCAAGGCGGTTTCCGCTTCAGGCAGCAACATTACTCCAATCAGAATGGCAGTTATTAAGAATACAAGAACAATAAGTGTTGGTGACAATGTGGGGAAAAAGGTACACTCTTTTGCTGGTGGGACTGCAAATTGGTATACCCAGTCTGGAAAGCAGTATGGAGACTTCTTAGAAAACTTGGAATGGAACCACCATTTGACCCAGCTATCCCACTCCTCAATTGATACCCAAAAGACTTAAAAATAGCAACTACAGTGACACAGCCACATCAGTGTTTATAGCAGCTCAATTCATAATAGCTAAATTGTGGAACCAACCTAGATGCCTTTCAATAGATGAATGGAAAAAGAAACTGTGGTATATATACACAATGGAATATTACTCAGCATTAAAAGAGAATAAAATCATGGGATTTGCAGGTAAATGGATGGTGTTGGAGAATATCATGCTAAGTGAAGTAAGCCAATCCCAGAAAACCAAAGGCTGAATGTTTTCTCTGATAAGTGGATGCTGATCCATAGTGGGGGTGGGGGATGGAGCATGGGAGGAATGGAGGAACTTTGGATAGGGCAGAGGGGAGTGAGGGGAAAAGAGGGGACATGGGGGTAGGAAAAATGGTGGAATGAAATGGACATCTTTACCCTAGGTACATGTATGAAGACACGGATGGTGTCTACTTTGACTCTACTTTGTGTAAAACAAAAGAAATGAAAAATTGTGCTCCATTTCTGTACTATGAACTGAAATGCATTCTGTTTTCCTATATAATAAATCAGAACAAATAAATAAATAAACAAATTTAAAAATTTTCAGTATGAGGTAATGGAGATCACAATTGAACCCCCAACTTGGATTCTAAACTTCATCATGTCTTTTAAATTGAGTGTTGGTAACTTTATCCCTTGTCCAAATACCAATTTACATGAATTGATAGGGAGGGAAAGGGACCCACAAAAAAGATGTTCTGGTCCAGTCTCCAGTAGTCAGACATGTGTTATTCTGTCTCCATTGATGGTGAGAACAGTTCAACATCTGTTCTTTCCCCAGCAATGCTGGGCAAAGACTTGGCTATGGGCTTTTTGGGACCAGGGCCAGAGGATATATGGTTTTGATTCTAAAGACAAGGTTCACATAGATGGTAAAATGGCTATTTTCATGTCTTCCTGGAATATAGGAAAACATGAAACGTGGCTCTGGTACAGGAAAACGAAAAGAGGTTCAGAAATTACCTGGAGCATTGGGAAGCAGCAACCTGAGCAGCAAATCATGTTCTCATGAAGGAGGTTCCTGAGAGATAGCATTGTACAGGACTTTAGAGGGAGAATGCAGAATCTCAGACCCTCTCAGATATGAAGAGAAGATGGAAGAGGGGTACTGGTGATATAGATGTAGTCCACTTTTTTTCATTTCTGTAAGTCTCCTTATTTTTCTGTAAGTCTCTTTCTTTTTCTTTATTGGTACCTATAATTGTATGTAATAGCAGGAGTCACTGTGATATATTTTTTATATGTAGGAAGCCTAATTTAGTCTATTTCATTCTCCTGTAGCCCCTCTTTCACTCCTCTTCTCCCTTCTCTGATCCTTCTAGTCTACTTATTCTGGTATTTTCATGAGGTCACTTTTCTTTCCTTTTTTCTCTCTAGAATTCATGTATGACAGAAAACTTAAAAAAAAAGTGAGTCATAGACTGACTTTCTGAGTCTGGCTTGTCTCACTTAACATGATGTTTACCAGTTTCATCCATTTTCCTAAAAATGACAAAATTTTTCTTTTCTTCTTCATGGCTGAGTAAAACTCCATTGTATGCATATACTACTTTTAAAACTTGATTTATCTATTGGTGGACACCTAAGTTGGTTCTATAATTTGGCTATTGTGATTTGTGCTATGGTAAACATGGGTATGCATGTATCACTATAGTATGCTGACTTTAATTCTTTAGGATAAATACTGAGGACTGCTATAGCTGTATCATATATATGGTGGTTCCATTCCTAGTCTTTTAATGATCCTCCATACTAATCTCTATAGCAGTTGTACTAATTATAATCTGCCAACAGTTTATAAGGTTTCCTTTTCCCCCACATCCTTACCAGCATTTATTATTTGTATTCTTGATAATTGCCATTCTAACTGGAGTGATTGCTAAAATTATTATTACTGAGAATTTTTCTTCTCTATTTTAGTCATTTGTATTTTTTCTTTTAAGAATGTCTATTTAGTTTATTTGACCATTTATTGATTGGGTTATTTGTAGTTTTGGTGTTAAGTTTCATATAAGCTGGTGTTGGGTGCTTTGGAGAGAGAGTAAAAAAGAGAAAGAATATGATTCATGCCTTCTTAATCTCCAAACTGTGAACAAATTGTGATATATGCATATGGGTAAGGAATATTCTAGATACTACCTTTATTTTTTATTAAGTTGGATTGGTGAATATGTGTGGACATAAGTTGTGAGTTATTTACCTCCCAGATATAGGCATATCAGACAGCAGCAGGTGTTCTATAGTCAATGAACTGAGGAAATGAGACACTTGTGACATTGGGGCAGGTTAGATTGAAAATATCCAAGATACAGGGTGAGCTGTGATGTGGAGGAATAAATGAAAGGGTGGAGGGAAGTCCAGAAGATTTCTTTTGAAAACTTCTGAGAGGTTGGAAGTTCCTATTTTGTGACCCTGACCAGGAATGTGGGCAGAGAAAGAAAATAGCTCTCTTGACAACATGTGCTATGAGGTAGCAAAATTTGGCATTAATGTTAATTTGGCCTCATTTGGATGCTGTGCTGGTTATGGAACTATTGTCTCTCAGCTGTAAACCACTCTTTTAAACTCTGCCTCTTGTAGCTGCCACATTCCTCCTCTGCCATCAGTCTCCCCATTAATTCTTCTAATAGAGAATGCTGGAAAGAGATTGGTGGGATGGGTGAGGGAGAAGAGATTTCATTCCTTTCTTCTTGTTTCTGCTCACATCTACTGTTAATAATTCTTTACCCTGGTGGTAGAAGTTGGTTGCTGTGTTCCATTCTCAGTTTTTTACCCCTGTAATTCCAGAACCAGCCTTATCACATTCCCTGGAGATCCTAGCACCAGGCTGCAGTGCTGTCTCCTCCTTCTTCTCCTCCTCCTCTGAGGGCTGAATGCTTGGATTCCAGCTCTGTGGGTCGCTCCTCCATCTAGAGGCACTAGTAATCACAACCCCCTCTCTCTGCTCCCAGTCTAGGGGTTGATAGCTGCTTCCTGCAGTTGCCATCTAGGTATGGCCTCAGTGCTCTTTTTGGCCTTTCCCTTTTCATCCATTTCTATTATTTTCCTAATAACTGTAGTCCATATTTCTTTTGGGGAGCCAGTCCTCACCCACTCTTATTTCATGGGTTATTTCACACCGCAGGTATGTCCAATTATAGTGTCCCCTTATTGCAGTGATAGGTCCAGGATCCTGATAACCCAGATGAGAGTCCATAGCAGCACTTTTGCTAGAACAATAGAAACAAAAGAAACTCTCAACTGCGGTTGGCAAGTTGGTAGGAAAATAAATCTGATGCTGTTGACACCCATTCTTATCAACAAGAGAGAGCTGGCTTGAGAAGAAAGTTGACCCAGAAAACCACAGAGTGGAGGGAAAGATCAGGTAACTTATGACTTTAATTGAGCTGGAAAGAATTAATGGCTTGTGGAGTTTGTTTCAAAGAGTTCTTTTGGAATAAAATTCACCAGAGTTAGAATATTTCTACTTATAAACATGGAGTCAAAGTGCTCTTAGACTCAAACCAATAGATCAAAGCCTTACAATGCCTTAGATAAAAATATATCGATGCCAGGCACTGTTGTACACACTAAAATTGTAATAAAAACAAAGAAAATTCCCTCTGTATTGGCGCTTACATTATATTGGGGGAGATAGATAATAAACTCATTATAATAAATTGAGTGGTGGTAAGGGATTAAAAAATACAGCAGCACTGGGGTTAAAAACAATAGGGGTACAGTTCAGATGATATAGACTGGGAAACCCTCTCACATTAAGGGAAATTTAAGCAAACACCTGGATGAAGTTGAGCAGTGTACCATCAGGCTATATGAAAGGAAAAAAAAATTCAACCAGAGGGGGCAAAGGCCCTGCTGTACTGAGCACAAGGGTGTGGAAGGCAGTGAGATTGGCTACAGGACGTGGGGTAGGAGAGGAAGTCTCAGAATTGTAGAGTGGATGACAATCATACAGCATCTTGTGGGCCATTAGAGGGACTCTATCTATGCCAGATTTCACTACTAACTAGTGCTCGTAGGAATGCCCCTTTACCTCCTTCACCTTAAGTTTTCTTGTTTGTGAATTGGGAAAACATTACCTCAATCCTGCCTTCCCTGTATATGACTGGAAAACGAGGGAGCCCTAGATCCAGCTTCCAACTAGTCCTCTCTCTGGAATGATTTTGAAAAGCAATCTGAGGAGACCAGAGATAATTTCTTTTCTGTTTTCCTTCCCCTCCAGTATGCTGGCCATTTTCTCTGTCCCTTACTTAGAAGATGTGCAATTGTGTGACCAGAGAGATCCCTTGGATGCCAGCCCAGACAGAAAAATGTTTCTCCCTCCATCTTTATCTGTTTCTTTTGTTTGCCAAGGGTGTTTATATGCATATATTTTTGACACTCTCTTTCATGCACACAAACCCAACAACTTGATAATTTGGCAAGAGGAATTTATTTGCATAAACTTTTTACAGATAAGAAAAGTCCAAGGGCTAAGAGTGGCAAATTTTAGCCTTAGTAGAAAGCAACTCCTTCATCAGAGGGCAAGACTTTGACTCTCAGATCTATTCTCTTAACTCTTTTTTAATGAATTTTAAAATTTGTTTTAATTAGTTATACATGACAGCAGAATGCATTTATGTACTATGATATATTATACATAGATGGGATATAATTTCTCATTTTTTCAAAGTGTACGTGTTGCAGAATCATATTGGTCATGTAGTCACATATATACATACAATAATAATGTCTGTTTCATTCCACTATCTTTCCCATTCCCACATCCGCTCTCTCCCCTCCCTTCACTTCCCTCTACCTAATCTAAGTTTATTTTTCCCTAGTGTCCCCCCCCCACCTTATTGTGAATTAGCATCCACATATTAGAGAAAACATTTAGCCTTTGATTTTGTGGGATTGGCTTATTTAATTTAGCATGATATTCTCCAACTCCAACTATTTACTGGCAAATGCCCTAATTTCATCCTTCTTTAAAGATGAGTAATATTCCATTGAGTATATATACCATATTTTCTTTATCCATTCATCTATTGAGGGACACCTAGGTTGGATCCATAGTCTAGCTATTGTAAATTGAGCTTCTATAAATATTGATGTGGGTGTATCACTATAATATGTTGATTTTAAGTCCTTTGGGTATAAACCAAGGAGTGGGATAGCTGGGTCAAATGGTGGTTTCATTCCCAGTATGGAGGAATCTCCATACTATTTCCATAGTGGTTGCACCAATTTGAAGTTCCACCACTGATGTATGAGTGTACCTTTCCCCTCATATCCTCACCAACATTTATTGTTTCCTGTATTCTTTTTTTTCTTTACTCCAAAGTATTTTTATTATGTATGTGATTCACATTACAAACACAAAAGACTTTTTTTTACAAACTAAAATGATATATATATATATAAAGCTGTATTATATATAAAACTTAAACCTGTATCATTTCTATTTCATATATATATATATATATATAACATATATATATTCCAAAACTTTCAAAAATGTAATATTATATAAATTCATAAAGGCAAAACATTTTAATAGTTGCATTATTGTTCAGCATTGATATGAATATTCAGTGTTTACTTATCTTTCTTTTCTGTGTATTTGGGCTAATTTAATTTTTCCTGATACAAATATTTCTTCCATTAGCATATTATTCCTCACTAGTTTTATTATTTTTTCAAAGATAAATTCCTGGAAGTGTGTTGCCTCTATTCTTAATAATTGCTATTCTGACAGGAGATAAAATCTTAGAGTAGTTTTGATTTGCATTTCTCTAATTGCTAGAGATGTTTGAACACTTTTTCATATATTTGTTGATCAATTGTATTTATTCTTCTGTGCAGTGTCTGTTCAGTTCTTTAGCCCATTTATTTATTGGGTTATTTGTATTTATGGTGTAAAGGTTTTTGAGTTCTTTATATATCCTGGAGTTTAATGCTTTATTGGAGGTGCATGTAGTAAAGATTTTCTCCCAATCTGTTGGCTCTCTTCTCACATTATTACTTGTTTCCTTTGCTGAAAAGAAGCTTTTTAATTTGAATTCATCCCATTTATTGATTCTTGATTTTACTTCTTGTTCTTTAGAAGTCTTGTTTAGGAAGTCAGATCCTAGGTCAATGTAGTGCAGATTTCGGCCTAATTTTTCTTATATTAGGCACAGGGTCTCTGTTCTAGTGCCTAAGCCTTGGATCCACTTTGAGTTGATATTTGTGCAGGGTGAGAGATAGAGATTTAATTGCATTTTGCTATATATGGATTTCCAGTTTTGCCAGCACCATTTGTTGAATAGGCTATCTTTTCCCCAGTGAATGTTTTTGGCACCCTTGTCTAATATGAGATAACCATATTTGTTTGGGTTTTTCTCTGTGTCCTCTATTCTGTACAATTAGCCTACAAGTCTATTTTGGTGCCAATACCATGCCGTTTTTGTTACTATAGCTCTATAGTATAGTTTAAGGTCAGGTATTGTGATGCTTCCTGCTTCACTTTTCCTACTAAGGATTTCTTTAGCTCTTCTGGGTCTCTTATTTTTCCAAATAAATTTTAGGATTGTCTTCTATTTCTATGAAGAATGTCATTGAGATTTAGGTAGGAATTGCATTAAATCTGTATAGCGCTTTTGGTAGTATGGCCATTTTGACAATATTAATTTTGCCTATCCAGGAGCATGGGAGATCTTTCCATCTTCTGAGGTTTTCTTCAATTTATTTCTTTAGTGTTCTGTAGTTTTCATTGTAGAGGTCTTTCACCTCTTTTGTTAGATTGATTCCCAGGTATTTTATTTTTGAGGCTATTGTGAATGAATTAGTTTTACTAATTACTCTTTTAGTGGATTTATTGGTGATGTATGGGAATGTGTTTGATTTATGTGTGTTGATTTTATATCCTGCTACTTTCTGAATTCATTTGTTAGTTCTAGAAGTTTTCTGGTGGAATTTTTTGGATCTTCTAGATATAAAATCATGTCATCAGCAAATTTTGATAGTTTGAGTTCTTCTTTACCAATTTGTATCCCTCTGATTTCTTTCTTTTGTCTAATCTCTATGGCTAGAGTTTCAAGGAGGATGTTGAATAGAAGTGGTGAAAGAGGACATCCTTATCTTGTTCCAGTTTTTAGAGGGAATGCTTTCAATTTTTCTCCATTTAGAATGATGCTGGCTTTTGGGTTAGCATTATATAGCTTTTATATGTTAAGGTATGTTCCTACTATCCCTAGTTTTTCTAGAGTTTTGAACATGAAGGTGTGTTGTATTTTGTCAAATGCTTTTTCTGCATCTATTGAGATAATCATATGATTCTTATTTTTAAGTCTGTTAATATGATGAATTACGTTTATTGATTTCTGTATGTTGAACCAACCCTGCATCCCTGGGATGAATCCCACTTGAACATGGTGTACTATCTTTTTAATATTTTTTGTATGTGATTTGCCAGAATTTTATTCAGTATTTTTGCATCTATGTTCATCAGGGATATTGGTCTGAAGTTTTCTTTCTTTGATGTGTCCATGTATGGTTTTGGAATCAGGGTGATATTAGCTTCATAGAAAGAGTTTGGAAGGGGTCCCTCATTTCTATTTCATGGCATACTTTGAGGAGTATGGGTGTTAATTCTGCTTTGAAAGTCTTGTAGAAGAGCGCTGAGAAGCCATCTGGTCCTGGGATTTTCTTTGTTGGTAGGCTTTTGATAGTGTTTTCTATATCATTACTTGAAATTGATCTGTTTAAATCATGTATGACCTCTGCATTCAGTTTGGGCAGATCATATGTCTTTAAAAATTTGTTGATGTCTTCAATATTTTCTATTTTATTAGAGTATAAAATTTCAAAATAGTTTCTAATTATGTTCTGTATTTCAAATGTGTCTGTTGTGTTGTCTCCTTCTTCATCTTGTATTTTATTAATTTGAGTTTTCTCTCTTTTTCTCTTTGTTAGCATGGCCAGGGCTTTATCAATTTTATTTATTTTTTTCAATGAACCAACTTTTTGTTTTGTTAATTTTTTCAATTGTTTCTTTTTTTTTTCAATTTCATTTATCTTAGCTCTGAGTTTAATTATTTCCTGCCTTCTGCTGTTTTTGGTGTTGATTTGTTCTTCTTTTTCTAGGGATTTGAGATGTAGTGTTGGCTCATTTATTTGTTGACTTTTTATTCTTTTAATAAGCGCACTTAATGCAATAAACTTTCCTCTTAGTACTGCCTTCATAGTGTACCAAAGATTTTTAATATGTTGTTTCAGTGTTCTCGTTTATCTCTAAGAATATTTTTATTTCATCCTTGATTTCTTCAACTATCCATTCATCATTCAATTGTGTATTATTTAGTCTCCATTTGTTATAGTAGCTTCTATTTTTCGTCTTATTATTGATTTCTAATTTCATTCCACTGTGGTCTGTTAGAATGCAGGGTATTTTTTTTTTAATATTTATTTATTTGCTTTAGTTGTACACAATGCGTTTATTTGTACGTGGTGCTGAGGATCGAACCTGGGCCGTGCACGTGCTAGGCAAGCGCCCTACCTCTGAGCCACATCCCCAGCCCAGAATGCAGGGTATTAATTCTGCTTTTTTGTATTTACTAAGAGTTGCTTTGTGGCATAAGATATGGTCTATTTTAGAGAAGTATCCATGTGCTGCTGAGAAAAAAGTATATTTGCTCATTGATGAATGGAATATTATATATATGTCTGTTAAGTCTAAATTATTGATTGTATTATTTAATTCTATAGTTTCTTTACTTAATTTTTGTTTGGAACATCTGTCTAGTAGTGAGAGAGGTGTGTTAAAGTCACCCGTATTATTGTATTGTGGTCTATTTCACTCTTGAAATTGAGAAAGGTTTGTTTGATGTACATAGATACTCCATTGTTTGGGGCATAAATATTTATAATTGTTATGTCATACTTATATATACTTCCCTTAAAAAGTATGAAATGTCCTACTTTGTCTCTTCTGATTAACTTTGGTTGGAAGTCTATTTTATCTGAAATGAGAATGGAAATCCCTGCTTGTTTATGTAATCCATATGTGTGATAATTTTTTCCCCATCCTTTCACCTTCAGCCAGTGGATGTCTCTGCCCATGAGGTGAGTCTCCTGAAGACAGCATATTGTCGGGTCTTGCTTTTTAATCCAATATTCCAGTCTATGTCTTTTGATTGATGAGTTTAGACCATTAACATTCAAGGTTATTATTCAGATATGATTTGTATTCTCTGTCATTTTGATTTATTTCTGATTTTTCATTTGTCTTAGTTTCTCATTTAGTTGAATGTCTCTTTAGTGTAGCTCCTCCCTTTGCTGGTTTTCACTTTTTCTTTTCACTTCATCCTCATGGAATATTCTGTTGAGAATGCGCTGTAGTGTAGGCTTTTTAGTTGTGAATTCTTTTAATTTTTTTTTAATCATGGAATGTTTTAATTTTACCTTCAAATCATAAACTTAATTTTGCTGGATATAAAATTCTTGGTTGGCATCCATTTTCTTTTAGAGCTTGAAATATATTATTCCAGGACTTCCTGGCTTTGAGGTGGGTTGAGAAATCAGTTGAGATCCAAATTGGTTTCTCTCTATATGAGATTTGATTTTTTTTCCCCACAGGCTTTAAGAGTTTATCTTTATTCTCTGTGTTGGTCATCCTCATCACAATGTGCCTTGCTGTGGATCTACTGTCATTCTGTACACGTTGGGTTCTGTAAGCCTGTTGTAGTTGATATTCCATTCCATTCTTTAGGTTTGGGAAAATTTCTGCCATTATATCATTGAAAATATTGTGCATTCCCTTGACTTGTATCTCTGCTCCTTCATCTATTTTGGTAATTCTTAAATTTGGTCTTTTCATGTTATCCAACAATTCTTGGATGTTCTGTTCATTTTTTTTTTTTAACTATCTTCTCCACCTGTTCAACTCTGCTATCAAGATTATATAGTTTGTCTTCATTGTCTGAGGTACTGCCTTCCAAGTGGTCTAGTCTGTTTGTGTTGCTTTCTTTTGAATTTATAATTTGGTTTACTGATTCCTTCATTTCAAGGAGTTCTGGTAGGTTTTTTTTTTTTTTTTTTTTTTCATGATCTCTAACTCTTTATTGAACTTCTCTTTCACTACCTGTATTTTTTCTTTAATTTCACTCTTTATACTATCCCTTACTTCACATATCAATTTAACTATATGCAATCTGGACTCTTTCTTGGCCATTTCTTCTACTGTGTTTATCAGTAGTTTCTATTGTTGAAGCATCTTGGTGTGTTTGGGACACTTTATTTCCCCTGTTTTTTCACATTGTTAGCGTGTTTTCCTATCTAAAAGTATAGATCTAAAGCAGGAAAAATTCTACACTGTAGACCTGTAGTGTCCCTGAATGTTTCCAGCACTTTGCCTTTACTGGTGAGACCAATATCAACAGCACCCAGTGTACACAATATATAGTCTTAAACCTAATAGCTCCCACTAAATCATCTATTGTTTCCTCTCATTAACCCCAAATGATGAGTTCAATAGTACAAACAGAATATTTGTTAAAACCACTTACAATTTCAAATGGTGGATGAAAGGACAGAGGAAGTGTAGTATGCAATATTCACGAGGAAGGAAGTGAGAAGCTAGAATTAGACATTCATGGGAAGAGTTCAAGAGGAGCTAAAAGAGATTGGATGTTGGTTGGAGAATAGTTGGAAAGAAAATCCAAGAAAAAAAGAGAAGAGAGAGGAAGACTATGAGCAAAGAGAATAAATTGAAGACATAAGAATCCAATGAAAATGCAAAACAACTTTCATATATCATTGTCCTTTACATACTGATGCATTAAAAACATACTCTTCCAAATATGGTAGATATTATTAATCAAAATGTAAAATAAAATAAATCCTGCTGGAAAGTCGAACATTCTCTGTCAGTGATCAACAGTTTCTCAGCCTTGTCTCCGACATTTTTTGGGATCACCAAACCCAGACCAACCCTCAGAAACCCAGTCTCTATCCCATTAATATGGGCTTCAGATACCTCAGTCTCAGCCATGCTGCTGCTTCAAGATCTCAATGCTGCTCTTACTTGCAGAGAGACCACCAAGGATACCCTCATGCAAAAGAGCAACCCCAAGATACAGCAGTAAGAAAAGGGCCACCAGCCCTCTCAACAGAAAGACCCCAGGTTCCTCCAAACTTGCAGGTTCCCCCACATTGGACCTGCAGGCCCCAGCTGGAGTCCCCAGACAGAGGCTCTTATGGTGGTAAGCCTGCTAGCACCCAGGCCCCAGGCCCTGGTTGGTGTCCCCAAATAGGTGCAGCCATGTGCAACCAAACCCAGAGTCTCACCTGAAGCAATCTTCTAGGTGTGGTAGCAGCGGTAGTGGTGGTGGTGGTTGGCAGCAGGCAGCAGGTCAGCAGTAGTGGCAGTTTGCAGCTGTGGGGGCAGGGTCACCAGGCGATCTCTGGGGGTCAGCAGCAGTGTCAGCTTCAGTTGTATCCAGGTCAAAAGGCTTCTATGCAGCAGCACCCAGAAAGAAGACCTCTAGGTGATTTCACACTTGCAGCAACGGAATCAGTTGGTAGAGGTGCAAGTGGTGGTTGATTGACAGGAGACTTCTGGTTCCTGGCAGCAACTGAGGAGGTAGTCTTGCATTTGTTGTCTGAGATAACCGAGGCCATTCCTGGAGGAGAGACCTTCAGGCATGGCAGTGGCTTCTGCAGCAGCCCAGAAAGAAGATCTCCAGGCAACCTCAGGCCGGCAGTGGTGGAATCAAAGGCAGTCCCAATGGTGGTAGCAGTGCAAGCGGTGGTTGATTTGAGAGGATCTTTCAGTGGCAGCGACCACATAGGTAGATGGAATTTGCATCTGACTCACTGAGGCTGTGCCCACAGAAAAGACCTGCAGACACTGCAGTGGCTTCTGCAGCAGCGGCTTCTGTGGCAGCGGGTTCTGTGGCCTTCTTTTAACTCTTTTAAAAATTTCCTTCACATGAAAATTGATGTGGCCTTTTTAAGAAGCCTTCTTAGACTACTGTTCATTCGCCACATTCTCCACCTCTAACTCATTAGGTGGCCTCATGAAATATACTCTCTCTGCCTCAGTTTTGCACATTCCCTTGGTCAGTATTCACCCTTTTTATAGGTCTGAACACTTGCAGAGGAACCGCTCTAACAAAGAACCACTTATGGAGCTAAAGATACAGCTTTGAATGCATTGCTTTATTTAATACTATCCAAAAGAGTCAGTGAGGCAGTAGGCATAGTTATTCTCATTTTATAAAGATATCCTATTATAGAGAAGTTTGACAACTTACCTCAACTCAAAAAACAAGTAGACTGCAGAATCACGACTCACACCGAGGAATACCACCCCAGATTCACTGCCTATACCAATCTTCTAAGTTGCCTCTCTGTGGTGTTTTCTGTGCTTTAGGTCCTCTGGTGCAATCTAGGGATAGGCTTGTGCATATCAGTAAACTTACAATTATTATTACTACTCTTGTGAAGCTGTGATAAGGATTAAAGAGAGACAAGGTGGATTTCAAGTAAGTGTAGTTCTTTACATACTCATAAGCTTGAGTGTCACCTGCAATTTGTACCAAGCTTGATTTATATTTAAGTTTTGTTTGGCTGATTGGCTACAAAGGACCTTGTGATTCTTTCTTCTATTTTTTTTTTAATCACTATGCATAATTCCATGGCGCAGTATAAAAATACCATTAAGCACATTTTCAGAATAGTAATACAGTTTTGAATGGTGGAACTTTGATGGTGTAATTGAGGGTGAACTGAAGTAATATGGTTCAAAGGAGAAATTTGGAGAAGATATTCAGAAAGAGAAATTTCTGTTCAGTTGAGCAGTAATGGTTTTAATGTTCAACAAGTTAAAATGCAGACTTCTCTAATGGTACTTGGCATGTCTTTAAAATGCTGAAAAGATCTGTGTGCTTATGGGTTCTTTCTTCTATGGCTAATTGGCCATTTGCTCATCCTGACCTTGGAGATCGTTTGTGAAAATGCAATTGGAAAAGTACATTTAGGTATGACTCTAGAAAGCTCTTTATAATGGCCATTTAAAGAATCAAAGTGGTTTTATTAATTCTCAATTTCATAAACCCAGACAAATGGAGAGCAAATTTCAGAGATGGCCTTCACCAAAGTGGAGGAGAAAGAAGAGCTTGCTCTTTATAGCACCTTGATCTTTCCCCATTAACCCTATCTCTGTCCTAGGTTGTTCCTCATGTAATTCTCTGGTTATCTTCCTTTATACCCCTCTCAAATTTTTCCTGCCTTGTGCTCCATTCCGCTAGGGTCAGTTCTAGTATGTTCCTCAGTTTATGCTGGTTAGTGGCTTTCTTTCCACATGGAATTAGAATCTATTAATTATTGAGTTGAACTAAAGTGCTTTTGTACAGGATCAAACATAACAAAATGAAATGTAATTACAATATCCTGAAATGTAGTTATGATAAAAGTCATTCAGATAAGACTCCATTTAGTGCTTGAGCTTTTTGCCTCGGCAAGATTTCTCCTACAATCAGAGATTTCCCCCCCTGAGAATTGACTACAAATGCTTTATGTGAGAGGTGTTCTCAGGAAGCACCAGTAAAGGACCAGAGAAAGGGAAAGGAAAGAAATCAATACTAGTTGCATTAGTGAGCAGATTACTAATGTAGGCAACTGAGGCTGTGTACCTCATGTTTCTGAACATGCCTTGTAGTTAATCTCACTAAAGGGTGAGGGAACTGAGGTATTATCCTTCAACTCCCATTCATCATTTGTTGAAGGTACTCTTAGGACCTAACTCTCTGGACCTTAAAGTCTGCTCTGCTGGAGAATAGTAAACCTTAAGTTGGAGAATCATGGGTGCTTGTGGTGTGATCTCACTGGCATGCAAGTTCTGAGCTTTTGTGAATGGGGTAGCAACACTATCTCCTCTATACCTGTTACAAAAACATCTCAGCAGACTGACTCAGGACATGGAGTTCCAGTAATGAGCAACTCAACATCTCTTTTTAAAGAACAGTTAATGCTTACTTCCTGAAAGTTGTTTTATATACCTATTGGTTCTAGTTATTCAGCTCTTAAGACTGAAAAGAACAGGGTTTCTTCTTCAGCCCCTTTTATTCATAGACGTCTTTTATGAGCTCCCTGCCCAACCTTCTCACTCAAGTTTTCATTGTACCTCTCCTCATATCATAGGATAGGGCATAGAATAGTATTTGTGTGAAGGAGGCCTAATCAAGGAGATAGCTAAAGATTGTGGTTAGCTGAGAGCCATAAAAGATGTTCAAGTTTCCACCTGATATTAATACATTATTCAAAGAATCTTTGTATGCCCGTGAACACTGTGTGATGCACCTGTAAGCTTGAGCTGTAAGCACTTGTCCTTGTTAAAGCAAAATGTATATAACTGGGTGAGGTTGGTTAGAGTGAGTTGGAAGTAGATGGTGAATGGTTGGAAGTAGTTGGAGCTGGTTGGAGTGTGGAAGGAGTTTGTTGGAGTTTGTGGTTGGAGTTGGAGAAGTTTCTGAAGCCGGAGAGAGAAGAAGAATAAAAGACCATTTTTCATTTTCATCCTGTCTCTGAATTTTCTCCCACAGCGTCGTTGCTGCAAGTGGTAATCACTTCAGGCAGCAACATTTGTGCTTCAGTAAGTATTGAATATTGTCATTGTCATTAGTGGTTTGTTCTCTAGTTTGTCTGACTCTCCTAGTGTTCCAGCTATAATTTTATGGGTAGAGATAAAAGCATCTGGCATGATTGGGAAGAAAGGAAATGAGACAAAGGTGGGGTGATATGGTGAATATGAAGAAGAGCAGGCTATTCCAGTCTTTGGATTACTAGGACCATAAGGCATAATCCTGTTTTGACAGGAATTTCCTCCAAGGAAAGTAGGTGTTCTGCTACCACTCATCCTGGAAGGAGGTTATTCATCCCAGAAG
The DNA here is from genome assembly GCA_025594165.1 of Tamias sibiricus. Classification (NCBI taxonomy): domain Eukaryota; kingdom Metazoa; phylum Chordata; class Mammalia; order Rodentia; family Sciuridae; genus Tamias; species Tamias sibiricus. The sequence goes on from CM046672.1 coordinate 39,230,042, forward strand.
GATTAGGAACTATTGGGCCTGGATCCTGAGGCATGGACGCTGATGAACTCATACCTGAGGAGTGTTTCATACTAGCTACAGGCAATCTAAGCAAATACTATTAAACCCTCAGCACTTGGCCATAGTGAGGCCTTAGATGTGTGTGTTACCCCAGCAAAACATTGCTCTCACTGAAGGCCTGGCTAACAGGGCTGTTTGTGAGAGCAAAATGAGGATGCATATCAACTATCCTTAGATGCTTGTTCTGGAGAACATGGGAAATCAGCACAGGAGAATGGCTCAGAAATAGCTGAGTGAAAAAATACAAGAGATAGAAACAGAGCAATAATCTTTAGCACAGAAGTGGATAGGGGCTCCTGTAGTTGACTGACTCTGTTAAGTTGGTGTTATCTCATTTTGTATATTTGTAGACAAGGGAGGCCTATGAAATCCCAAGAATGATGGGTAATAAGGTGCTTTTGCTTTTGCATCTCTACTTTCAGTCCTATGCAAAGTCTCCACTTTGATTTGTCAGAGCAGGGCTTTTCTAATTACTGGCTGGAATTGACATTGGTTCCTAGAACAAACAATGTGACAGGTCATATCCCCATCCTTTCTGGAGGCAAAGCTGAGAGTTAAAAATAAAACTTGTTGTGATCACAGTGGCCACATTCATAGGCTTGAGGTGGGGAGAAGAGGTGGGGTGACTCTGTGCCATCAGTCAGCATTGTTACTGAGGGTATGTTGCTCCTAAACAGCAACATTTATGAAGACTGACACATCAGAGGCTCAACTGGGCTCTGCATGTAACTTTTGGTATTAATAAAAAAATTTTGATTGAAAGATGAGTTGCCAGCATCCACATTTAATGCATATTAAAAGCCTGGATATCCCAATCAGGTTCTTCAGAAATCCACATTGTGATTGTCCTTTGCCTGGCTGATTCCTTCAGTTTACTGTTACACTTGAAAGTTTAATAGCTTCAGGTGGAAGAAGTTGAGATGTTGACTGGGCTTGTGTCAGTGGGTACCTACAGGAATTGGCCCATGACAGGGATTATAGAAACTCTAGTATCCAACTCTGGATGACTGGAATAGAGCCTCTGAGACTTTTCAAGGTCATGCATATCAATACCACAAAGTACCACATTTGCAGAAGCTGGGTCATCTTGTTATGAAATAGGTGTACTTTTTAGAACCAAGACCCATACCTGCCAAAAGACCTAGACCTGTCCATCCAAAGACATTGAGCCTAAACTCTGATACCCTGGGCTCTGCAAGGAAGACCAATGCATGTGGTTTAGTTGATTACTGGGGCCATAGGGAATTAACACAGAGATGACTGTGAGAAGCACTGATATCAGCAGAACCTCACCTGGGCAGTGAGAAGAAGAAAGGGAGGGGAGGATATTGTCAACTGCACCATTTGAGAAGTGAGGTAGGGATGGAGGTCTGAGAGTGGACAAGAAATCTCCAACTTCCCAGGAAATGCATTTGACATTTGTTTTGAAATTTCCACCATGACTTCTGGGACCCTTGTGACTGAAGCCGAGAATCACAGAGTCAGAGTTGAAAAAAATGCAAAGTCAGTCTCTAATTCTGTAATATTTATTGCCTCTATGACTCCTTCTGATCCTAACAACACTCCTTGAGTATTCCCCAAAGCAGGAGTTTCATCTCCTTGTAAGACAGTCCCATCAGAAGTTGTGCTCCTTAGAAAAATCCTTCCTATGATGAATTGAAATGTACCCCTGGGGCTAGCTTTACTTTATGGTATGATATGGTGTTTCTCTCAGCACAAAGGTCTGGCCTGAGGGCTGTGAAACACGAGTGTCTGAATGCACCAGGGAGGGAGAGAGTTGTCCCCTCCTTTGTTTCAGATCCCCTGATTTAAACCATAAAATTTAAATTCAGAGTTTGATTGTATTCTATCTCCATGGCAACCAATTTACCAGGTGAAGAATGGGCTCCAAACACTTGGCTTTCCTCTAATTATATATCAGGCATCAATTCTTCATGGGCTTCTCTAAATCTCTTGCGTTTTCTGCATTAATAACTCTCTGGTTACAAATAGTGGCTACAAAAGCTGCATTTGGGTGACTTAGAGCTGCTGCAGTCAAATTCCACAGAAGGGCAGTGGTGATGCTCTATTCTGTCTATATCTTGACTTTGTTTTCTTAAAAGTAGTCATTTTTACTTTTGGAAGGAAACAGACGCTGATCTTAAGTTGCAAGGTTTTATCAGGGATGGACTGAATTCCTTTCTATGGCTCTATTTCTGAAAGCCATGGAGAAAGATCTTGACTGAAAATGTTCAACATCTCTAGCAATTAGAGAAATGCAAATCAAAACTACTCTAAGATTTTATCTTACTCCAGTCAGAATGGCAGCTATCAAAAAAACAAACAACGATAAATGTTGACGAGAATGTGGGGAAAAAGGCACACTCTTACATTGCTGGTGGAACTGCAAAATGGTGAAGCCAATCTGGAAAGCAGTATGGAGATTCCTAGGAAAACTTGGAACGAAACCACCATTTGACCCAGCTATCCCACTCCTTGGTCTATTCCCAAAGGACTTAAAAACAGCTTACTACAGGGACACAGCCACATCAATGTTTATAGCAGCACAATTCACAATAGCTAGATTGTGGAAACAACCCCGATGCCCATCAGCAGATGAATGGATAGGGAAACTTTGGTATATATACACAATGGAACACTACTCAGCCCTAAAAGAGAATAAAATCATGGCATTTGCAGGTAAATGGATGGAGTTGGAGAAAATAATTCTAAGTGAAGTTAGCCAATCCCAAAAAACCAAAGGTCAAATGATCTTTTTGATATGAAGATACTAACTTATAAAGACAAGGAAATGGGGATGAGAGGAATGAAAGAACTTTAAATAGAACAAAGAGGGGGAAGGGGGAAGCAGGCAAGGGGATAGGAATAATAGCAGACTGAGTTATCCATGATTACCCTAAATACATGTATGAAGACACAATTGTTGTAAAAATACTTTATATAAAACCAGCAACTAAGCCGGGCGTGGTGGCGCACGCCTGTAATCCCAGCACTTTGGGAGGTTGAGGCAGGAGGATTGCGAGTTCAAAGCCAGCCTCAGCAATGGCGAGGCACTTAGCAACTCAGTGAGACCCTGTCTCTAAATAAAATACAAAAAAGGGGCTGGGGATGTGGCCCAGTGGTCGAGTGCCGCTGAGTTCAATCCCTGGTACCAAAAAAAAAAAAAAAAAAAAAAAAAACAGCAACTTGAGTAATTGTGCTCTTTGTATGTAATATGAAATGAAATGTACTCTGAAAACATGTATAACAAATTAGAATAAAAAATAAATTAAAAAAAATTGTTACCAAAATCCTGGTCCTTGTTCCTGATTCTAATTCAATAATGAGAACATGTTTTTTTCTTTTAATTTTTTATTTGTTCTAATTAGTTATGCATAACAGCAGAATGCATTTTGAAACATTGTACACAAATGGAGCACGACTTTTCTTTAGTTGTACACAGTGTAGGTAGTGTCTCGCCATTTGTGCAATCACACTTGTACCTAGGGTAATGATGTCCATCTCATTCTACCATCTTTCCCACCCACATGCCCCCTCCCATTCCCTCACTCCCCTCTGCCCTAACCAAAGTTCCTCCATTCTACCCTTGACCTTTCCCCCCACCCACATTATGGATCAGCATCCACATATCAGATAAAACATTCAGCCTTTGTTTTTTGGGATTGGCTTATTTTGCTTAGCATGATATTCTCCAACTCCATCCATTAACCTATAAATGCCATAATTTTATTGTCTTTTAATACTGAGTAATATTCCATTGTGCATATATACCACAATTTCTTTATCCATTCATCTATTGTAGGTCATCTAGGTTGGTTCCACAGTTTAGCTATTGTGAGTTGAGCTGCTATAAACATTGAAGTGGCTGCAAACTGTAGTATGCTAATTTTAAGTCTTTTGGGTATAGACCAAGGAATGGGATAGCTGGATCAAGTGGGATTCTATTCCAAGTTTTCTAAGGAATCTCCATGCTGCTTTCCAGTGTGATAGTAACAAAAATGGCTTGGTATTGGCACCAAAATATAATTATAGACCAATGGTACAGAATAGAAGATGCAGAGACAAATCCACATGTAGTTATCTGATACTAGACAAAGGCATCAAAAACATACATTGGAGAAAAGATAACCTCTTCAACAATTGATACTGGGAAAACTGGAAATCCACATGTAGCAAAGTGAAATTAAATCCCTATCTCTCACCAAGCATAAAATTCAACTCAAAGTGAATCAAGGATGTAGAAATTAGACCAGAGACCCTGCACCTAATAGAAGAAAAAGTAGGCCCAAATCTTCATCATGTCAGACTAGGACCTGACTTCCTTAACAAGACTCCTAAAGTGCAAGAAATAAAATCAAGAATCAATAAATGGGATGGATTCAAACAAAAAAGCTTCTTCTCAGCAAAGAAAACAATGTGAAGAGAGAGCCTACATAGTGGGAGAAAATCTTTACCACACACACATTATGTAGAGCACTAATCTCCAGGATACATAAAGAACTAACACCAAAAAATGAATAACCCAATCAATAAATGAGCTAAGGAACTGAACTCCTCAGAAGAAGATATACAATCAATAAACAAATATATGAAAAAATGTTCAACATCTCTAGCAATCAGAGAAATGCAAATCAAAACTACTCTAAGATTTCATCTCACTTCAGTCAGAATGGCAATTATCAAGAAGACAAGCAACAATGAGTGTGGGCGAAGATGTGGGGAAAAGGTACATTCATACACTGCTGGTGAAACTGCAAATTGGAGAACATGGTTTTGAGAAAAAGGAAAAAGAATGTTTGTTGCTTAGCTATCAAAGGAGAAACACAGAGGACTCCTGTTCCAGAGGCTGTGATTCTGCCCATCGGGGAGAACAGATGGTTCTCTTCTTAAAGAAGAGATTCATTTCAGGTGTGAGGGGTTGTAATTCACTTGTTAATTTGGGAGATGACCAAATTTAGATCTTAAATCTTCTGGGTTCATCCTTGAAGTCTGAATTACTCAGTTCCTGTGGTGGGTGTGTGCTCAAAGACAGATAACTTGACCTAGGATGGGAAAAAGGTAATTCTGTTCCTGGCCACAGATTTGGATTTGGAGGGGGAGAACAGGAAAAGAAAACATGTCCATTTAAAAATCAGCCTCAGTGGCAAAGCAGCAAGTGCTATAGTCAAGGCATGGAGTAGACCAGTTACATTATTAGAGTTCTGTATCCACCCACAAAACCATGTCTGTAGCCACGAAGCGTAACTTCTTTGCCATACCTAGACCCTTCTGATTGCAATAGAAGAGAAACAGTTCTTCAGAAAATTAGAGGCATTCTGCTCTGGACAGACAACTAATGTCTGCCAAGTTCCAAAGGTGTAATAATGGGACACTTGTGCTTCAACACCTACTTAAAATATGTTATCTTCAGTATCTACCTCCTTCAGTTTCTTGTGCCCCATCTATCTACAAAAAATGGAGTGTGGGGTAATGTAAGAGTCAATCTGTGGGTATTATAAAAATTTCCAGTTATTGTAAGAAGGAATACATGTTCTTCAAGTACTTACTAAATCCAAAAATAACATGTACATTAGAACTAAATTCAGTAAATCTCAAGTAAGGATCAGAAAAGCAGTCCAGAAAAATAAGCATCATGAAGTCAGTGAGCTAGAGTTTGTAATTTTCCTTAAGACTAACAATGTTTATTTTAAATGGTACTTAGTAAGATCAATAATTCTTCACTACATGAGAGCGTGCCAGAACCTTGGCTAGCCACTAGGAACAAAAAGGAGAATAAAACAAATCTTGTGTTTTAGTTTAGTGGAGGAGACAGAAGTATCAAAACACAAATAATAATGGAGAGTTATAAGTGTTGTGAGGCTTTGGGATAGTAGGCATGATGTTGATTCCCAAGCATATATAAATAAAGATAGGGTTTCTTAGATTTAAGTGAGAATTGATAACATGGGGAGGTGACAGTAAGGCAATGAATACAGGAACAAGAACCAGAGCAAGAGCTGGGGATATAGCTCAGTTGGTAGAGTGGTTGCCTTGCATGCACAAGGCCCTGGGTTTGATCCTAGTATCACAAAAAAAGAAAAACAAACAAACAAAAACACTAGAATAAAATACAACAGTTTTTCAACTGTTTTTCTTTTTTCCATGTGGTGCTGGAATAAAGAGTTTAAGGCATCTCAAAATATCTAGAGGATGTGACTCCATCCTCTGGATTCAGCTTTCACTTCAATCTATTCTCCTCTTCAACCTCCACTTGATTATTATTTTTAAGTTTTTCATTTTTACTTAATCTTCCCCCCCCCTCTCCTTTCCTTCCTTCCTCCCTCCTTCCTTCCTTCTTTCTTTCCATTTTGTAGGACTGGGGATGGAACCCAGGGGTACTTTATCACTGAGCCACACCCAGTGCTTTTTAACTTTCTAGATTTTGAGACAAGGTCTTGTTAAGTTGCTGAGGTTGGCCTTGAACTTGTGATCCTCCTGCCTCAGCCTCCAGGGTCACTGGGATTACAAGTATAAGTCAGTGTGCCTGGCTAAAGTTTTTAATTTTTTTTTGTAAGGTCAGATGCAAAGCATAAAAGAAACAAAATTGTACATGCTTAGTGCCTGTTGAAGCTGGACAACATATTTACTGTACTATTCAGTTTATTTTATATATATTTACAATTTTCTGTAACAAAACATTTGTAGAAAAAATTGACCTATAATGCTAGCTCTAAGGTCTTGGTTACCTTTTGGGAGGAAGAAGGGAAAAAGCATTGCGTGGGGCAAGAGAGAGGCTGGTTCTATTTTTGGTTACCAAGTATATTTACTTTGTAGTAATTCGTGGAGCTTTGTATGAATGCTGCTTCTTTGTGTATTTCTGTGTGGATTTTAAACTTCAATAATCATTTTAAATATTAAGAAAAGGAATCAGTGTACCATGATTTTAATCAAAGATTTAGCAACACAAACTATGTTCTTTCCACCTCTCTGGGCCTTAGTGTACCCATCCAGAAAATGAGTGTGTTAGACTGTGTAATGTCTAAGGGATTCTGGTATTTAATTTTGACTGCAATTATAATAATGGCATTGTGTCCAAGGTTAAACTAAGCCTAGTCTATATAAGAAGAAAATGTGTAATCCATTTGAGAACATTTCCTACTCAAAATGGATTGATTATACATTTGCTAACTTACTGGTGTAGAATAAGGCAGTATAAATCCAGCAGATATTTATTGAGTGCTGGGTACTGAGTGGAATAAGGAATTTATAGGCCAAGGGAGGGACCAGATAGGTGATTGGGCAATTATGACTCAAGGTATTTCTGATGGAAGTAGAATAAGAACACATAAGATGGGTATGTGAGCTATGCAAGGGGGATGGGTAGAGAGCATCAAGGAAGATGTTTTGAGGGAGGATAGCATCTATCTTGAGACATGAAAGAAAAACCAATTTTATGTGGCTAAGGGTAAAAATAAGTAGAAAATTTACAAATAGAAGGATCAACAAGTTTAATAGAGGCATGTGAAGGCTTACTATTGTATGGATTAGAAGCTTGGATGTTTCCTGAGATCCTTTTATATCACGATAATGAGTTTAGGTCTTGTCCTGGGTGACTATAAAAAATGGAAAGATTTTATGTGCTAGAGAAACAACTCTTGTTGATTTCTTCTCATTAGGAGACTGATTCCCTTGTACCCCCCTTTCTTATTTTCCAAGTCTGCCCTCACTCTCACCTGTACTTTACCTGTACACTGTAATAGTCTCCTAACCAGATTCCTCTATTTGTTCTTATGGTTCTTCCTAACAGTCCTCCAGAACACAGCTAGACTCGCTTTTTTCAACTCATCATCATGTACTCTCCATTCTTAACACTCTTTAATGGTTTCCTATAGCTTTTAAGATAAATATGAAATTCCTAGCATTGCCTAGAATACCTGCAAGACTGGCTCCTCTTTAGTTAGCCTCTTGTTGAATAAACTCATCTTAACTGTATCCATGAAAACCACAGAGTTTTTCTGCATACATGCTCTCAGGTCCTGTCTGGTGAAAATAAAAGTTTGCTATGGATGTAGAAACAACACTGACACTGAGCTTGGATCCAAAACTGCCCCTTAATTTCTGTGTCACATTAGCAAACTCTTTCCATTTATGGTCTTGGTTTCTCCATCTGCTCAGTGAATGTGTTGGATAAAATAATCTCTTTGATCCCTCTTAGCTTAAGCAAAAATTTAATTTTATTCATGTTGGACCCCTAGTGATAGTAATATTTGGCATCAATTTTAGTCTCCAAGGTTCCAGTCTTCCAGTCTTACCTAACTGAACATTTTTATTCAATATGAATATATTGGTGCCAATTCTAGGCTAGAGGTCAGAGGTTGAGATTGGGGAATACAAAGCAGTTATTTAAATCACATTCCTGCCCTAGGGAGTGTTTCTACCTCTGAATGTTTAGTGTTTCATTCATGTTGACTACCCATCTCTGTTGCTGAAACAGACTAAATTTGGGCCACTTCCCACCTGAAGTTGGGAATAGCTTCCTCATGTTGACAGTAGAGACCAGGAAGGCTGTAACCCCCTCCCAACTGTTTTTCAAATGTATTTTTCCATCTCCAACATCCTTTTTCTTTGTATTCTAAGTTCTAAAGAAAACCGTCCATAATACATTTGCTTTTCTTCAGTTAAAAAGATACCATGTTTATCTTCCTGTGCTGGGCACAGGAAGTCCCAGCTTCTTTTGAGTGTAATAAAGAGGTTCCAGAGACTCAAAATATGATCTGTGAAACACCTGGCAAATAACTGAGAAGGGCATGTGAATCTTTGAAACTTTTGTCTTTTGTCTTAATACTTCCTTCTTTTCCTCACCTAGACCAGAACCTATGCAACTCCTAGAGGAAAACAGGGTCAACACTCCAATATAGCTGCAGACAACTACTTTCTCAAGGGACTCCTAAAGTTCAGGAAATAATGCCAAGAATTAATAAATGGGATGACATCAAATTAAAAAGCTTCTGCACAGCAGAGAAAACAACCAAGAATTTGAAGAGAGAACATATAAAATGAGAGAAAATCTATGCTGGCCTCTTCCCCTGGGATGGGATCTGTGCAGCCTGGTAACAAACAATACTACCTGTGTCACATTTATCTATGCTTAATTTTTCATTTAGTTTTACAACCATTTTAAATGCAACATATTCTCCAAAAACTTTAAGGGCTTTTGCTTTAATTCCTTTAAACAATTTTCTTAGAGATTGTGGGTTTTAGAGTAGAAATGCAATAATACTGAACACTAGTTTGCAATAATGGAGTTGTTAGGTAGAAGTTCAGGGACACCAAGTTGGCAGAGACAGGTATTAGAAAGAAGCCTCTGGAGGACAAGACAAGTAGATGGGTCCTGTCCCCATTTACAATAAATCCCATTATCATGATATTTCTTGCCATTGAGGACTTATCACCATGACAACTCCCACCACAGGTTCAAATTTTAAAATGACTAATGGGGGTAAAGTGGGAAGTATTCTAATTATGTTTTCTAAAGTAAACAATGGGGGAAAATGGGAAATATTCTAATCAAGTATCATAAGGTAACCAATGGAAGAAAATAGGGTATGGTCTTCAGTCAGGTCTTTATAGGGAAGAGAGTGCCCCACAGCTCAGGATATAAGACCCTAATTTCCAGACATTGAAGCCTTCGGCCTTGCTTGGCCCACTCTGCTCTACTTAACAGAGTGCTATCTTCACCTTCAATAAACCTGCACTTTGCCTGTTACTTCTGTGTGTCTTGCACAATTCTTTTTTTTTTTTTGGAACACCAAAGACCTGGATTTCAACTTGATATCAAGGTGGTAACAAAATCACTTAAACCTATTTAAGAACAACTTAATCATGGGATTCCTCAGTGTTAGGTGGCCTAAAATCTTAGGCTAGGGTTTTTTTTTTTTTTTTTTCTCTGAATGTATCTTTACTTTCCCCAAACTTCCTCTATATTCTTTCTGAAGCCATTTATGAGTTCTTTCCAAGGAAACCTCAGGGATTACTCAGGAACCAGTCAATGTGTCAGAGCCAGGGCTGGCCATATCAAGCAAAGGTGACCCTTTTCTGATGCAACATTTTTATTCTTCACATAACAACTGGTGCCCAAGCTTATCAGAGCTCTTATTTTCTGGAGCTCTATTATCTACCAAGTCACACTAAGTTGAATCATTCATCCTTCTTCAGGTTCTCAAAAAATTAAAAGAACAAGAATTCCATTTATTTATTGCTTTGAAAACTACACCACTTCTCTCATTCTTTTTCTAGGACCATTATCTACTTAGGGATTATGCTTTTGTTTTCAGCTTTTGGCTATCTTCAAATAGAATGAAGACAACAAACAGTGTCAAGAGGGTGATTTGTCTGTTTGAGAGCATTCTCAGATGGCATTCTTTTCCACAGGTAGGGAGAAAAACTCATGAAAGTTTTGATTTATGATTTGGCAGATAAGATGCTTTGTAGAATTTGGTTGAAGGATGCAGACCTGTGGTGGCAAGTGAGGTTTCCCAGTTCTCTGATTTAAATCCAAGTTGATGCTACACAGCATAGAGTATGGCAGCATCCACCAAAAGACATATGTCACAGAGGTACACATCTGAGGTGAGGGGTAGACTTGCTGGGTAGTGATCATAACTACTGAAGGCATGAACCTTCATGGAAATTCCAAAGGTGAACTTGTCATTGAATTCCCTGGAGTTGGGAAAACAGTTCCAACTTGCACCTAATAGGGTAAAGGAAATACATATATTATCCTTGGGACATGGGAAGCCTAGTCTCTAACAACTTATGCAAAGAAACATATCTTAAGTCCAAGTAATTCCCTTCACTGTACAACAAAATGGCTTGCAGCTTCATGTGTCTCATTTTACAAAGAGTACTAAGTGTGATGAAATGAGGCTGGCAAATTTATCTACTGAAGAAAAGGAATATTCATTTAGAATAAAACATTGTTCTTTTGCTTGTCTTTCATTCCTCTGTAAGTTACAGTTCAAAAGTTGCTTAAACACCAAAAATTTTATTATTTTTTATTTTGGTACCGGGGATTGAACTCAGGGACACTTGACCACTGGGCCACATCTCCAGTCCTTTTTTGTATTTTATTAGAGACAGGGTCTCACTGAGTTGCTAAGTGCCTTACCATTGCTGAGGCTGGCTTTGAACTCGTGATCCTCCTGCCTCAGCCTCCCAAGTCCTGGGATTACAGGCGTGCACCACCACACCCGGCTAACACCAAAAATTTTAAAATACTCAAATCAGTTCTACATTTACCTTTGTTAAAATGTACAGTCATATCTTTTGTGGTTAGGCTATGAATTCCAAGTTGTCTTTACTCTCCCAATGTTCAAATAATTAATGTACCCATTGTGATGGGGTTATGAATATTCATAGTCAGTAAATCCTGCAGGGCTGGTTTTTTTGTCAATTGTACATAACTACCCTCCCTGAACAGTTTCTTACTCTCTTCTACTTTGTTTATTGCAGATGGCAAATGAGGAAAGGGTTTGGAAATAAAATTATCTGTGTAGCTCCTATTTTTACTACAAATTTAACTCATCCAAGGTCAATAGCAAATGGTGCTTTTATTTCATATACAGGAAAAAGATAACAAATTCATTGTTTTCTTCAGATGTCTTGTTATGTTTATTTTATTTTTCCAATTGTACCACTTTCTCTGCCTTGCTGGAAGAGAAACCTCCGTTTACTTGTGATAACATGAATGAACCTGGCGGTTCATAAGGTACAGAAAGACAAATACCACACGATCTCTATTATATGTGGAATCTAAAAAAGTTGAACTCAGATAAGTAGAGTGGCACAGTGTTTACAGGGACTGGGGAAAGGAGAGGATGGGAAGATGTTGGTCAAAGGATACAAAATTTCCATTTTATGAATAGAAAATAAATTCAAAGATATATATTGTACAACATAGAATCTGTAATTAATAACAACACATTGTATTGTTGAAAATTGCTAAATAATAGATTTTTAAAAAAAGTATTCTTACCACAAAAAGTAAGTTTGTGAGGTAACGCATATGTTAACTAGATAAATTTATCCATTACACAATGTATACATATTTTTAAAAAAGTTGTACACAATAAATGAAAATTTAAAATAAAGTGAATTCTATTTCATGTAAAAATAAGCTTTCATTTGTCTATTTTTTTTAAAAAAAGATTTTATCATGCATACTCTATGACAGAATCTAAAATTAATAAGTACTTCTTATCTTAAATGGTTTCAGAATTTCAGCAATATTATCTCTGTTCTATCCCCACCATTCATGTTTGCACTTATTTAGTTCTACCTAGCTTTTTAGCTGCTTCCCCTATATTACTTATTATCACATAATATACATATGTGTTTTTGTGTATCTATATATAATACATGCAGATTTACATAAAATATATAGCATATATACAATGTTATATATATATTATGTATTATTATGTCTTCTTTATTGCTTTTCTTTTTGTTTCCAGTATTTTGCAGTTTCTCTCCCACCCCACACACACACACACACACACACACTTAGATTTGTCCATATATTTAATTATATTCTTGCTTATATTTGTTTCTTGCCCAGCATTTTTTAATTTTAGGCTTTATTTCCTATTATTTAAAGAATGTCTTTCAATAGTTCATTCATTGGGAGACTGTGCATGAGTAAAAACTGCATAATTTTTATTATTGGTATTTTGTCTTTACATATGAATGATACTTTAGCTGGATATAAAATTCCAGGTTAATGATTTTGCCTCAAAAACTTGAAAATACTATGTTATTATATTTTGTCCTTGATTTTTTTTCTCATTTATATCCTTTCTTGGTGCATGACGTTTTCAACTAATGACTGATGGAAGTTGATAAATAACCCAATATTTTCAATTCTCAGAACAGTAATGTACAATGTCTTCCAGAATTGCCTTGGAAATTCTACTTGCCCACAATTTTGCCTTCATTGATATTTGTTATGGCTTAGATATTAGGTGTCTCACAAAAGTTCATGTGTGAAACAATACAAGAAAATTTAGAGGTTGGGTTTATGAAATGATTGGGTTATGAAAACCTTAAACTAATTCATGCATTAATCCTCTGATAAGGATTAACTGGATGGTAACTATAGGCAGGTAGGGTATGGCTGGAGGAGATGGATCCCTGGGGACATGCCTTTGGGGGTATATATTTTGTCCTTGTTGAATAGAGCTCTCTTTCTGCTTACTGATTCTATGTCCCAAGCTGCTTTCCTCCACTACAGCTTCCCACCATGTTGTCATGTCTCACCTCAGGCCCAGAGCCACAGAGTTGGCCATCTGTGGAGTAAGATGCCTGAAATCACAAGCCTCCAAACAAATATTTCCTCCCTTAAAATTGTTTTTGTCAGGCATTTTGGTCACAAAAATTGGTATCAGGGGTGGGATTGTTGCTGTGACTAACTCAACCATGTGGTTCAGAAGCTTTTGGAGCTTTTTGGAATTTGTGGGAGGAATTTTGCAAAGTTTAGTGATGCAAGCTGGATAATCTTTAGAATGTTGTAAGTGTACTTAATGCGTGATTCTGGTGGAAGCTCAGAAGACCAGAATGCTGAAAGGACTGTAAATAGTAAAAAACTGGTATCATGAGATTTTAGAGGAGAATGAGGACTCTATTGAAAATTGGACTAGAGGCCACTTGCGTTATGTTCTGGCAGAGAATTTGTCTACATTTTGGCCATGTTCTGAGACTTTTTGTGAGACTGAATTTAAAGGTGATGGACTTAATCTTATGGAAAAAAAATTTTAACTGCTTCAGGCAGTGGCAAAGGTATCACTGGGGGATTTTAGACAAGTTTATTATGATAATCAGGAGCAGAAAGCAAAGCAAAGATTTGAAATATTGTAGTTTGGCCAGAAATCTCCAAGTAAAAGTGGGATTAAGGAAGTTGTGGTAGTTAAAGAGAAAACAGCCACTAAAGAGACACTGCTAAGTACTTTGCCCAGAAACAATAGAAAAGATGGTTTGAAGGCATCTCAGGATTTGGCAATACCACATCCATCTTAGACTTGAGGCTGTAAAAGTAAAAAGTTCTTTTGAGAAGAATTTCAGGTGGGGCACCCTGCTTGTATAGGGAAGCTTAAGAAGTTGTTTCACCATACTCAGCTACCCTGCTACTCAGAGGCTTCTGCAGCCATGGTCCCTGGAGGCTTGGCTATTACTTGAGCTGATGGCAGACCTTGGCAGTAACCACATGTTGCTGGTTCTGCAGGAATTTAGGATGCTGGAGTTAGGGGGATCATGGACACTTCCACTGAAATTTCAAATGAAAGCCTAGGAGGTCAGGTAAAGTGCAGAAGGGTCAGAGTCCCTGTGGGCAGCCTGGGAGAGCCATGATGCATGAAGAAGTGAGAAGAAAGCTGTAGCTTCAGTGGAAACTCCTGAGATTAAGAAACACCAGTACCACAGAACATCTGCCAAGGAAAGCTGCAGAAATTGAGCACAGAGAAGCAAAGAGAGAGGCCATGTGGGATGTAACCAACAAGGTCATAGGGGTGGATCTGTATAAACCTTTCCAGGAGAAAATCACACTGTCATGTGCCCCAGATGCTGGACATGGAACTATTGGACTTATTTGCTCAGTTGGATTTTGGTCTTGCTTTGGGCCTATCCCTTCTTTCTATGTTCCCATTCCTCCCTTGTGGAATGAAAATATTTACTCTGTGCCTTTATATGTTGGACATATGTAACTAGCTTTGATTTTTTTTTAATAGGGGCTCACACTGAGAGTTTAAGTCTCAGAAAAGACTTTTGACTTGGACTTTTGGGCAATACTAAAAAAACTGTTAAGACTATAGTGACTCTTGAAAATGAATTAAATGTATCTTGCATTGTGAGATGAACATGAGATTTTAGGGGTATAATGTTATGGTTTAGATATGTGGTGTCCCCTGAGGGCTCATGTTTGAGACAATGCAAGAGGGTTCAGAGGTGAAAAGACTGGGTTACTAGAACCTTAACCTAATTAATCCCTGATGGGGATTGACTGGATGGTAATTGTGAGCATATGATGTGTGGCTGGAGGAAGTAGGTCACTGAGGGCATGCCTATGGGCTTTATAATTTTTCATGGTGAGGAAAGCTCTTTCTGCTTCTTGTTGCAAAAATCCTGAGTTTCTTTCCTCCATCATTCTCTTCTGTCATGATATTCTGCCTCACCTTGGGCCCAGAGCAATGGAGCTGGCAATCTATGGACTAAGACCTCTGAAACTGTGAGTCCCAGCATAAACTTTTCCTCCTCTAATTGTTTGTGCCAGGTCTTTGGGTCACAGCAGAAAAAAAACCTGACATAAACACTAATGTACCTTTTTAAATTGTGTGTGTGTGTATGTGTGAACTTCCTTTCCTTTAATATCTCACTTCCACCTCCATACTCTCCTTCTGGGATCTTCTCCTAAATGAACTATTTACACTCATATCTTTATCTCAAGGTCTGGTACCTGGGGCACCTGAGCTAAAAATGCATCTACATGGCATCATCTAGCTCTTGCTCTTTTACTTCCTGGTGAAATTATACAATGGGAATCATTGGCAAAAGATTAGAGGGTAGTAGGAGAGAGATATTTGAATATATCTTTCCTGTATCAGCACTGCAAAATTTTTTTCAGTGTTTCATCTGTTTTTGACTACAACTCTATGTCTCCATTAATGACCAGACTTGTGTAACATTGTTTCTTCTGCTTTCCCCTTCAGGCTTATGAACTGTAGGTTTTACCACTAGCTGTTAGTCTCGAAGAGTTTCAGTATGCCTGGTTTGCCTTTTTGCCAGTTATCACATTATTTCTCTCTTTTTTGTGATACTGGACATAAAACCTGTAAAAGGTCTTTATTATCAGTTGGTTCATACAAAACTTTGTCAAAGAGGGCATTTGGAGGATCATGACATGAGAAAAGAATTCCCTTCTTTGTTCTCTTATGCATGTTTTTGGCATAGTGAATTAGCATGTAGAAGAAATGTGTTGATATTCTCAGCAGCCTTTTGGGGATCAACTTTGTTCCATCCACACCCTCTAACAAGTTTATCCATAACCCACTGGGCTCTGACTATGGACCAGGAAACTCTGGAAAATTTCCTGCTTATTGCACTGTTCTTATGAACCAAGTACATTTTTCTTCCTTTGGTACAGGTTGTGTGTGGTAGTAGACATGATCTTTCCAAAAATCCCTCAGCCTGTATTGAAAGGCTGTGTTAATCTTCTTGGACTCCTATAACAAACAGACTGTGTGGCTTAAATAACAGAAAGTTATTTTCTCACAGTTCTAGAGACTAGAAGTCCATGATCAAGGTGCCATCAGGTAGGTGTCTGGTGGGAGGTAGGAATAGTGCAAATGATTTCTGATATCTCTATAAGGACACTAATCCTATCAGACTAGGGCCCTTCTCTTATGGCCTTGTTTAATCTTATCAACCTCCATATCAATCCTATCTCCAAGCACAGATTGGGAGTTGGAGCTTCAACGTATTAATTTTTGGAGGATACAATTCAGTCCGTTTAGAGGTGCTCTTTAAATTGCTTCCTTATTCACTTTTTTCTCAGACAAGGAGTAGCAGCTGCTTTCTTCATTTTCTCTTTTTAGTAATTTTTTTTAGGGGGGTGTTCTGGGGATTGAACCCAGGGCCTTATGTATACAAGGCAAGCACTCTACCAACTAAGCTATATCCCCAGCCCTTCATTTTCTCTTTTTAGATCTCTATATTATCCATTTAAGTAAGTAATCACTTTTACTAGTTAAGTCTTTATATCAATTTCCCCTGTTTAAAGTACTGATCTAGTTTATTTCTATTATTGGAAGTTTTTGGGCATCTCTTCCTCTCTAAATTATCTCTTTTAAAAACAATTTTACATTTCAACTAAATAATTATTCTATTTCTTTCAGGGGCTTGGGTGATATAGATATGGTGCCCAAATCTGGCAATTCACTAAGGAATTCTGATAGTAAGGCTGCTATTTGTCCAAAACTTATTCTCTACAATGAATGGCTTTAAGTCCCCCATCTTTTTACTTTGGTCTAGCATTCTCTACATAGCCCATCTTCTCTGAAGGAGCCCCATCCTGTTGCCCTACCAGACTGCACCAGGGATCATGTCCAAGAAATCTGGTGATATCTCACAGCATCTTTATGCCTATCTATTTTACATAAGGACAATAAATAATGGCATTATTTATGATGGGATGATGAAGGAGTTATCTTTAAGAGGGTCCCTTTTGGGAGCCCTTTTTATTTAGGTACCCAAATCAAAGAAGGTAGAAGTTGAGGTCTATATATACACATAAACAATAATTAGTTAAAGCCATCCACACTGGATATTTTGCTGGAGTTGTGTGTATAGAACAGTTGGCAATTTCTTATCAGTGATATTATATGATAGGTTATTTATCCCAAGGCCAAGGGAAGAGTTAGTGAATGGCACAGTAAGTGATTTTACCCAGTCCCATGGTTCATGCCATTTGGTTTAATTTTAGGTACAGGAAAGAGCTCAGCTGGAGAATTTGTTTTTAGTTCAGTAGTTATTCATTGTAATTAGAAATTTGCTTCCCACAAATTTCCTCTGAGTGTTTAAATTCAAACTTAGAACAAATTTCTTTCTCTTTATACAAAAACTGCAGTAGGTTAAAAAAAATTACAATTTAATGAGAAAATTTATATTCATTGTGAAGGATATGGAAAGTCTTTGGAGTGGTATGGAGAACAGAAATATATCTGACAGTTCTTATCATCCAGTAAAAATTATTTTTAAAAGTTGAAATAATATCTTATGTAATATTTAATATTCTTCTCCCAATTAATATTGTTGACAGTTATTTTTCTATGTCACTATGTTACTCTAAGCATTAGTAATAGCATGACTGTAATTTAAAATGTTATATTTACCCTCATAAGCTTAGTTTTAGGGGTGACTGAGTGAAGGATTTTGGGTAGGAAAATCAATCTGTTTTCAATTAAAAAATTAAATTGAAACTGTGATTTAATCCCTTTGACCAATCTTTCTGCTTGAGAAAGAAGTGAGGTCATAATTTTCTCATGGCATTAAAAGGCCAAGAGAATTTCCTGGCCAATACCTGGGAGAAAAATCTGACTTTCACACAACCAAATCCAAAAGATCAGGAAGAACTATTATAAGGTGTTGAAAAGCTTATAGGAATAACCTTATAGGAGTTCATGTTTGATTCTGATGGAGCACACTCTCCTCACTCCCAGGAGAAGATGCAGATGAACATTCCTCAACACTGTCTCTAAGGGTGTTGTTTCCCACAAGAGTAGAAACCAAATCTCCCAGCTTGTAAAACTGGGAGTTTTATTTTTAGGTATTCTTTATTCTCCAGCAGTGGTTCTGTTTGACATTTCCCATGCCTTAAGGATGCAAACAGAAGAAAATCAATGTGAAAATTGCTGTTAGTCTTATCTACAGAAACAGATCCCTTTCCTGTCATCTGAGCCATTATATTTTCACTACTTCTTCAGAAACTATAATTTTTGCTGATGCCCCTCTATTCTTGACATTTTCATGTTAATAACTGATCGATTTCTTTTGTTTATTCCCCTTGGCATGAACATTGACAGATGCATACATTTCCCACGAAGTCTTTGGGGTCTCTTTTTTTAAAAAAATATTTATTTATTTGCGTTAGTTGTACACGATGCGTTTATTTGTTTTGTTTTTTCTTACTTTTTTATTTTTATAATTTTTAATATGTACAACTCATAGTGCATGTATTTAGCATCTTTTTACATACAACTGTTTGTATACAAAGTATATTCGTACAATACAGGTCTTCAATCATGCATTTAGGAAAATGATATCCGTCTCATTCAACCACCTTTTCTTATTTCTATTTTTTCCTTTTCTCCCCCTCCCTCCCCCCTTACTCTCTCCCTTCCCCTCCCTTCCCTTTGACCATTCTAGTGTTCCTCTAGTCCTCCTATGTACACCACCCATCCAACAATACTATGAACTAGCCTTCTTATATCAGAGAAAACATTTGGTACTTGGATTTTTGAGACTGACTAACTTCACTTAGCATTATGTCTTCCAACTTCATCTATTTACCTGCGAATGCCATTAATTTATTTTCTTTTATTGCTGAGTAAAATTCTATTGTGCGTATATACCACATTTTCTTAATCCACTCATTTACTGAGGGACATCTAGGTTGGTTCCACACCTAGCTATTGTGAATTGCACAGCTACAAACATTGAGATAGCTGTGTCACTGTAATATGCTGTTTTTAAGTCCTTTGGGAATAGACCCAGGAGTGGGATGGCTGGGTCATAGGGTGGTTCCATTCCCAGTTTTCCAAGAAATCTCCATACTGCTTTCCATAACGGTTGCACCATTTTGCAATCCCACCAGCAATGTATGAGTGTGCCTTTTCCCCACATCCTCTCCAACATTTATTGTTGCTTCTGTTCTTGATAGCTGCCATTCTGACTGGAGTGAAGTGAAATCTTAGAGTAGTTTTGATATGCATTTCTCTGATTGCCAGCGATGTTGAACATTTTTTCATGTATTTCTTGATTAATCGTGTATCTTCTTCTGAGAGGTGTCTTCTCAATTCCTTAGCCCATTTATTGATTGGGTTATTTTTTTTTTTTTTTGTGTAAAGTGTTTTGAGTTCTTTATATATTCTAGAGATTAGTGCTCTATCTGATGTGCATGTATTAAATATTTGTTCCCAATTAGTTGGCCTCTATTCACCTCACTGATTGTTTCTTTTGCTGAAAAGAAGCTTTTTAGTTTAAATCTATCCCACTCATTAATTCTTGGTAGTAATTCTTGCGCTACAGGATTCTTACTAAGGAACTTGGGGCCTAATACGACATGTTGGAAATTGGGGCTTACTTTTTCTTCTATTAGGCATATTGTCTCTGGTCTAATTCCTAGGTCCTTGATCCACTTTGAATTGAGTTTTGTGCATGGTGAGAGATAAGGGTTTAATTTCAATTTGTTGCATATGGATTTCCAGTTTGTCCAGCACCATTTGTTGAAGAGGCTATCCTTTCTCCACTGTACATTTTTGGCGCCTTTGTCTAATATAAGATAGCTGAAATTATATGTATTAGTCTCTGTGTCCTCAATTCTTTACCATTGGTCCACCAGTCTGTTTTGGTGCCAATACCATGCTATTTTTGTTACTATTGCTCTATAGTATAATTTAAGGTCCGGTATGGTGATGCCCCCTGCTTCACTTTTCTTGCTCAGGATTGCTTTGGCTATTCTGGGTCTCTTATTTTTCCAGATGAATTTCATGACTGCTATTTCTATTTCTTTGAAGAATGATATTGGGATTTTGATTGGAATTGCATTAAATCTGTATAATGCTTTTGGTAGTATGGACATTTTGACAATATTAATTCTACCTATCCAAGAGCAAGGTAGGTCTTTCCATCTTCTGAGTTCATCTATAATTTCTTTCTTTAGTGTTCTATAATTTTCGTTACAGAGGTCTTTCACCTCTTTCATTAGGTTGATTCCCAGGTATTTTTTTTTTTAGATGCTATTGTAAATGGGGTAGTTTTCATCATTTCCCTTTCAGAGGCTTTGTGCTGATGTACAAAAATGCCTTTGACTTATGTGTATTGATTTTGTATCCTGCAAATTTGCCAAATTCATTTACTAGTTGTAAAAGTTTTCTGGTAGAGTTTTTTGGGTCTTCTAGGTAGATTATCATGTCATCAGCAAATAGTGCTAATTTGAGCTCTTCTTTTCCTATCTTGATCCCTTTAATTTCTTTTGTCTGTCTCATTGCTCTGGCCAGAGTTTCCAGTACTATGTTAAATAGCAGTGGTGAAAGGGGGCATCCCTGTCTTGTTCCAGTTTTTAGAGGGAATGCTTTCAATTTTTCTCCATTTAAGATAATGTTAGCTCTGGGCCTTGCATAATAGCTTTTATAATGTTGAGATATGGTCCTGATATTCCTAGTTTTTCCAGTGTTTTGAACATAAAGTGGTGTTGAATTTTGTCAAATGCTTTTACTGCGACTATTGAGATGATCATATGATTTTTGTCTTTAAGTCCATTGATGCGATGTATTATGTTTATTGATTTCTGAATGTTGAACCAGCCTTGCATCCCTGGAATAAATCCCACTTGATCGTGGTGCATTATCTTTTTGATATGTTTTTGTATCCGATTTGCCAGGATTTTGTTGAGGATTTTTGCATCTATGTTCATTAACGATATGGGCCTGAAGTTTTCTTTTTTGGATGTGTCTTTGCCTGGCTTTGGAATTAATGTGATATTGGCTTCATAGAAAGAGTCTGGAAGAGCTCCCTCTTTTTCTATTTTTTGAAATAGTTTGAAGAGCATTGGTATTAGTTCTTCTTTGAAAGTCTTATAGAACTCAGCTGTAAACCCATCAGGTCCTGGACTTTTCCTTGTTGGTAGCTTTTTGACAGCATCTTCTATTTCTTCGCTTGTAATCGGTCTGTTTAAGTTGTGTATAGCCTCCATTTCTAGTTTAGGCAAATCATACAACTCAAGAAATCTGTTAATGTTTTCAATATTTTCTGTTTTGTTAGAATACAAGTTTTCAAAGTAATTTCTAATTATCTTCTGTATATCTGAGGTGTTTGTTGTAATATTCCCTTTTTCATCACGAATGTTAGTAATTTGAGTTTTTTCTCTTCTTCTTTTTGTTAGCATCGTTAAGGGTCTGTCAATTTTGTTTATTTTTTCAAAGTACCAACTTTTAGTTTTGTCAATTCTTTGAATGGTTTCCTTAGTCTCAATGTCATTAATTTCTGCCCTGATTTTAATTATTTCCTGTCTTCTACTGCATTTTTGTTGGTCTGTTCTTCTTTTTCTAGTGCTTTGAGGTGTGATGTTAAGTCATTTATTTGTTGGGTTTTTTTTTTCCTCTTAAGGAATGAACTCAGTGCAATGAATTTTCCTCTTACTACTGCCTTCATAGTGTCCCAGAGATTTCTATACATTGTATCTGTGTTCTTATTTACCTCTAGGAATTTTTTAATCTCCTCTTTGATGTCTTCTTCAACCCCTATTCATTCAGTACCATGTTGTTTAGCTTCCCGTTGTTGTAGTAGTTTTTCTTAATCCTTGTTTTGTCATTGATTTCCAATTTCATCCCTTTATGGTCTGATAGTATGCAGGGTAGTATCTCTATTTTTTTTATATTTGCTGAGAGTTTCCTTATGACCTAATATATGGTCTATTTTGGAGAAGGAGCCATGTGCTGCAGAGAAAAAAGTGCATTCATTTAGTGAGGGATGAAATATTCTATATATGTCTGTTAGGTCTAAGTTGTTAATTGTTTTAAGGAGGATTAAAATTTCTTTGTTTAGCTTCTGTTTGGATGATCTATCCATTGGTGAGAGAGGTGTGTTGAAGTCCCCTAGAATAATTGTGTTGTGGTCTATTTTACTCTTGAACTTGAGAAGAGTTTGTTTGATGAAGTTAGGTGCTCCATTATTTGGGGCATATAGATTTATGATTGTTATATCCTGTTCATGAATGGTTCCCTTGAGTAGTAAGAAATATCCATCTTTGTCCCTCTTGATTAGTTTTGGTTTGAAGTCTACCTTATTTGATATGAGAATGGAAACCCCTGCTTGTTTCCGCCGGCCATGTGAGTGATAAGACTTTTACCAGCCTTTCACTTTCAGTCTGTTGGTGTCTTTTTCTATGAGGTGTGTTTCTTGGAGACAGCAAATTGTTGGGTCGTTTCTTTTAATCCATTCTGATAATCTGTGTCTTTTGATTGGTGAGTTTAGGCCATTAACATTCAGGGTTATTATTGAGATATGATTTTTATTCCCATCCATTTTTATTTGAATTATGGTCTTTAGCTTGATTTGGTTTCTCTTCTGGTTGGTATTTCCCTTAGTTTAATATCTCCCTTTGTTGATTTTTGTTGATATCTTTCTCTTCTACTTCATGAAAAATGTTACCCAGGATGTTCAGAAGTGCTGGCTTTCGAGTTGTGAAATCTTTTAGCTTTTGCTTGTCGTGGAAGGTTTTTATTTCATCTTCGAATCTAAAGCTCAATTTTGCTGGATATAAGATTCTTGGTTGACATCCCTTTTCTTTCAGAGCTTGAAATATGCTATTTCAGGATCTTCTTGATTTTAAGGTCTGGGTTGAAAAATCTGAACATAGTCTGATTGGTTTCCCCCTATATGTAATCTGCTTCCTTTCTCTTGTGGCTTTTAGTATTCGCTCCTTGCTCAGTATATTAGGCATTTTCATTATAATCTGTCTTGGTGTGGATCTGTTGAGATTTTGTTTGTTTGGTGTTCGGTATGCCTCTTGAACTTGGTTTTCCCATTGATTTCTCAAGTTTGGAAAATTTTCTGTAATTATTTCATTAAATAAATTACTCATTCCTTTGGCTTGAAACTCTGCCCCTTCCTCTACGCCAATCACTCTTACGTTTGGCCTTTTTATGCTGTCCCATAATTCTTGGATGTTATGTTCTTGATTTCCAAGGAGTTTTGCTGTATATTCTAAATTCTTCTCTAGGACATATATTTTGTTTTCATTATCTGAGGTTCTTTCTTCCAAGTGGTTTACTCTGTTGGAGATACTTTCAATTGAACTTTTATTTTGGTTTATTGCTTCTTTCATTTCTGGAATTTCTGTTTGGTTTCTCTTTAGAGCCTCTATTTCCCTATTGAAGTAATCTTTTACTTCCTGTATTTGTTTTTGGAGTTCTTTGTCAAAATGATCTTTTGCCTCCTGTACTTGCTCCCTCATCTCATTTTTTAGTTCATTCTTAAGTTCCCTAAACATTTGGAATATGTAATTTCTAAATTCCTTCTCTGGCATTTGACCAACTGTGTTTGCCATGGAATCTACTGATGAGGTATCTTGATTTGTTTGTGTCACTTTCTTCCCTTGTTTTTTCATGTTGCTTATGTGTCTTTTCTTTCCGCATCGTGGGACCTTGACTATTTCGATTTTACCTTAAAGCCTTATGTTGTTCCTGTAGTACAATGCTATCAGATCCCCTTATAATTCCTTTACACTTTAAAACCTATCACTTTCTATTCTGAAAATCCAAGTTTGATCACAATGTACAAATTTGGTTAACCCAGATATTATTTCCAATTTACTCTGTACACTTTTGATGGGGTTTTATAGCTTCAAGTATTGGATACAGAGGTGTTATGTTTAGGAAGAAGGAAGTGTCTTGAATTGTTCTTTCTTGGAAAGTATGAAGAGGGAGTTCTATTAAAGTGGTTTAGTGGAAGTGGTTTAGTATTAGTAGATGAGAGAAGAAAAAGAATGGAGTAGACAATTAGCTGGAAAGACCACTTTATATATAAAGTAAGATGGAAAAGAAAAAAAATGATAAAAGAGTAGAAATTGGTATAAGAGAGAGGAGAGAGAATCAAGAAAATGGAGAGTAAACTATATATAACACCGCTTTGCTATCCAGTTCAATTGCGCTGGTTCTAGAAATCCCAAGTTCTGCGTATAACTTGTTTTTGCTTCTGTTTAGTATGCACTGGCAGGGTGTAAATACGAAAGATGAAGGAGGAAGAAAAGATGCAAAAGTGAGAAGGAAGAAAAGAAGGAAAGAAAAAAGGAGCAGAAGCAAATAAACAAACACACTGACAATCAATGCAAAAAAAAGCAAAACAAAACAAAGCCAAAAAAAGAAAAAGAAAAACCAACCAACCAACCAACAAACAAAAAAAACCTGAAAACCAATAAAACAAGCAAATCAACCAAAAAAAAAAAAAAAAAAAAGTCGAACCCCAAGTCTCAAACAAAACGGGCCCTGGGAAGCCCTACTTTTTTTTCCTTTCCAGTTTAAGCCTCCTGCATCGAACCACGTCCAGACAGTCTGCGGCCCTGTCAGTGGAGTCAAGATTGCACCCCAGGCCAGTGGCAGAATGGCTCAGTGGAAGAGTGGCTCAGGGGGGCTGTGTGTCAGCAGATGAATGGCACCGGGGAGGGGACCATCCAGAAGGCACCCTTTCCCCACACCCATCCACAGTTGTAGCTTCTTGTGGCCACTGTGGTGGCCTCAGACATGCCCTCCCCTGCTGATTACCCGAGCCTCACCCAGGTGTGTGCTGCCTTCAGAGTGCTGGAGGCTCCCTGGATGTCTGCAGGTGTACTTCCCTTCTGTCTTTTCCCTTTTGTCTGGGTCAGCCACTGTACTTCTCAAAGATGGTGGTGTTTCTCCTCCCATTCAACAGCAGCTCCGCAGACCCTTGTGTCAGTCCAGAGCGTGTGGGATAGGCTTGGCAAGCTGTGCGAAAGAGCTCTATGTGGACACCGCCCACGCCTCTAGGCCTCTTTCTATCCCTCCTCGCTGATCAGTTTCAAAGCCACTGGGTGGATGTCTCCTTGCTGAGATGGTATCAAGCAACTGTGCCTGCCTGTAGTGCAGACAGTGCTGCTTCAGACTGTGGACTGTTGTGACTCTGCCCCTGCTCGTCGTGGTCCGGAGAACGTTGTATTTCATTGTCCAGAGTTGCACGAATGTCTCGGCTCCCTTTCAGTTGTAATGGAATTGCTAGTAACGCATTCAAACTTACCACTCCGCATCTTTTAGCACCTGTGTCCAGAGAGCACCTCCCTCCTGTTGGTCATCTTCCTCTCCAATCTCTTTAGGGTCTTTTAAAATCCCCTCTTGCCCTAAGCAATAGTCCATATATAAGAACTGTCGTGGAAGTAATATGGTCCTGCTTTTGGCATGTGAGATACCTAGAGGCCTCTTCTGCTTATAGTCCTGTATGATGTCAACATGAGTATAATATTAACTGGGTTTTATATAATGTTTCTAAGTTGTATTTTATAGTAGAGAGGAAGATGGAGAGATACAGCCTGATCCAAACCCTACGTATTCCTGGGACAATCCTCTGAAGTGTAGTAACTTCTGACTGTTATATTTTGAGAGACAAAATTCATATTCAATTTTTTCCCCACTGTATTTATGTTGGTTGTGCTATGAAGTTACAAGTGAAAGAGCAATTTTAGAAGAATAGATTAATTCTAGGGAAAATTTTTACAAAGGAGTTCTTAAAATAGTCTTTTTGGCAAACTAAAAGGATAGACTATTTGGCCTGCTCCTCTGCTGTCAAAGCCCTGGCTTGTCACTGAAGGTTCAGTGTCAATGCTAGCAGATAAGGTCAGTGAGGAACAATCTGGATGTTCCTGTGAAGCCTACTTCAACTCATATTTTTGTTATTACTCTCAGTTTGCATTGATTTAATGATGAGTTATATTGAATGTTGATACTATTTTATATGTTAATTGGCCATCACTATTTTCCCTCATAGCATAGTGGCTTTTTTCCCCTCTATAATTTGGTATTTTAAATCACTTAATTAAAAAATTAAATTATCAATCTGTGGTTTAAAACAACAACCAAAATCCAGGTGCAGTGGCAAATGCCTATAATCTCAATGGCTTAGGAGACTGAGCAAAAGAATCACAAATTTGAGGACA
Source organism: Tamias sibiricus (assembly GCA_025594165.1). NCBI lineage: Eukaryota > Metazoa > Chordata > Mammalia > Rodentia > Sciuridae > Tamias > Tamias sibiricus. The sequence goes on from CM046672.1 coordinate 39,256,569, forward strand.
GTCTCAGCATCTTAGTGAGGCCCTAAGCAACTTAGAACTTATCTCAAAATGTTAATAAAAAGGTTTTGAGGAGGCACTGGGGATATAGCTCACTGATAAAGTGCATCTGGGTTCAATCCCTAGTAGTAAAAAAAAAACCCAAACCAAACCAAACCAACCAAACAAAAACAACAAAAAACCTAAAACCCAAAACTAAGGAAAAATTGAGTAAAATTAAGTAAAACCATTAAGAATATAGAGAAAAGTCTTTATCCCATTTATACCCCCCAAATTTCCAATTTTAAATCCTGCTAGTAGCCATTGTCATCCCCCTTTTAATGCTTGTTTACAACATTTTTTGTGTAATAGAACTCTAAGTCTTCCCTTTTCCCTGTTTATGTATTTTTATGGAGATATACAACAAAGATGCTCAGTGAATCTTGCCAAGATATAAATGGCTATGACTGCCTTGGTTATAGCTGAGAAATTTAAAACATGTGGTGTTAGTCCAATTTCTTGTTTCTATAATGAAATGTCTGGGGCAGGCTAACTATAAAGACAAAGGGTTAATTTATCTTGAAGTTCTGGAGGTTAAAAATCCAAGATGAGGTGGCCCCAGTGGCTTGGCCTTTGGTTAGAGTCTAATGGTAGATGGCATGGCATCACAATATCAGGAGCTTATTTGGGAAAAAGGCCATCTCAAAACAGGAGGCCAGAGAGTGGCTCAGTGATCTGGCTCACTCTTTAAACAACTTGCTCTTAGGAGAGCACAGGGATCCCATAGAAGCTTCCTTAATCCCTCCTCTGAAACTCCTGTAAGGATATCTCACTAGGAATCACATTTTAAAGGTCTCACCACCTTTAACATCAGCACACTGAGGACCAAGATTCCAATGCTTGAAGCTCTGGGGGGACACACTTGAACCATGTAAAAACCATGATTGACAATTTAGCACAATTTGACTTTGAGTCCCACATTTCTTCTTTGTGATTCCCTAGTGTCTGCTATTGGGGCTTGCTAGCTTGACTCTCCAGTTGTGTAAACAGACTGCAGATCTCAGCCTTGCTCAAATCCTTAGACTTTCTTCCTGTTCTGTGTATGAAGGTTCTGTTGAGAAAATCAACTCCACTGTTCAAGAAGCCCAGCTTCTCATATTGATTTGCTGGAGGATGATCCACTATTCCTGGCTTCCCTCCATTTCTTGAGCCATGAGTCTGTTTATTGAGTGCCTCCTATGCATTGTTTAAAATCATCTTAATCCTGCCTTCTTAGCTTAGTAACTTTTAGGGTAATTGATTACATACAGGCTTTGATCACCCTCTTGTAGGTGAGGCTTGAGAGTCCCCAAGTAGCCTTTGTCCCACACTTAATACTTCTTAATTAATGCTCCAGGATCTTCTGTGATGCCTCATGGTCTCAGGATTATACAGTCTGGCAATGTAGACTATACATACTCTTCAGGTTACCCTTGATCAATAGCAGATAGCAGCCAATGGATGAATGGTTCCTTCTTTCATCTTCACGCTGAAAATTCCAAGATACATTTCATAAGACTTCTCAAGAGTCCTGTGGATCATGCACCAATGGCTCATAGCAATTGTCAAGTCAATAATGGATCTTTTCAAAAGAACCTTTTTTTTCCCCTGCCTGTCCATGATCCTCATTGGTGCGAACAATATTTCAAATACACTGTCAGCACATATATCTTCATCTTTTGTATTACTTTGAGGGAAGAATGCAGAACCTTAAGATGGGCTTTTGATATGGCAGGAAAGAGTTAATTGCTGATATTATTGGAGTTGTGCTAATCACCTGCTTGTTGTAGCATCACAGTTAACATTTTCATTTGGAGGTATTGGGATGATGAAGCAATCAGTGGATTATATGGTACCTGTAACAGCTGAATGATATGAGGATACTGGTAATTATACAGATTATGAGGTTAGTTGGCTTTTAAAAACCTCTTTGGAAGTCTTGGAAAAGAGAAAATGACATGTTCAGAAAAATCATGAGGCATGCATTGAAATTCATAGGGACTATGCAGGTTTGTCTAGGAAGACACTTGAAGAAAACCTAGACATGTGTTTATCAATTGCAGCAAATATAGACTGCAGAAACCCCAGTTATTAGTTCCTTTATGGTCTGTATTAGCTCCAAAATAACCCATCTTACCCAATGTCAATTCCCCTTATAAGGAAATTGAATGACAAATGAATAAGAAAAAAGTTATAGATATTTCAGGCTTCTGGGTATAATTCTGATGGGCAATAAATACTCCAGTGCTTCTTGTCCTATTAGTTGAGGTTGTGTCAGGCTTACTCACAGTTTAACTTCTACAAACTCTGGTTCCTCTTCATTCATTTGATCCAAAATAAATATCTTATACCTCAAACTCCATCTGTGTCTGCTTACAAAAACCCTATCCGGTATCAACCCTCATCTCCTGGGGCTGCAGGGTGGGTTGTGATGAAATTCAGGCACAGGTTCTAATTGTAATGGTGGCAGAACTACAAAAGAGAATCAATACCCATCAGTTGCAGATCTTCTATGCCAAAATAAGTTTTCCTAAAAGGGATAGAATGAAAGCCTGAAAGAGTATAACTTATTCCAATTAGAATCCTATTCTTGTGGTTTTACAAGATGTGGAGTTACCCTGATAGTGTATCCATATACAAGGATAGGAAAGTTATGTCTAATTAATTCTATTGTCTTTCCTATGTTTCTCTGCCCTCCCTTCCCTTCATTCCCCTTTGTCTAATCCAATGAACTACTATTTTTCCCCTCCTCACCTTCCCTTGTTATGGGTTAGCATCCATATACCAGAAAGAGCATTCAGCCTTTGGTTTTTTGGGACTGGCTTATTTCACTTAGCATGAAATTTTCCAATTCCATGCATTTACTGGCAAATACTATAATTTCATTAATCTTTTTGGATGAGTAATAGTCCATTGTGTATATACACCACATTTTCTTTATCCATTTTAACTGTTGAAGGGCATGTAGTTTGGTTCCATAGCTTAGCTATTGTGAATTGAACTGCTATAAACATTAATGTGGCTGCATCACTGTGTATGCTGATTTTAAGTCCTTTACGTGTAAACCAAGGAGTGGGATAAATGGGTTGAATGATGGTTCCAATCCTAGTTTTCTTAGGAATCTCAGTTGAATATATTTGGATAAACTAACCTCAGAGTATTAAACACCCAGATTTCTCAGAATACATGGAGCAGTATAATCAGTCCCTTCTCCATTGCGATTGAAGAGTTCTCCAAAGTTGGGTGTTTTAAAAATATGTATCCACTTTTTCATATATTTGTTGATCAATTGTATTTCTTCTGCAAAGTGTCTGTTCAGTTCCTTAGCCCATTTATTGATTGGGTTATTTGTATTTTTGGTGTTAAGTTTTTTGAGTTCTTTATATATCCTAGAGATTAATGCTTTATTGGAGGTGCATGTAGTAAAGATTTTCTCCCAGTCTGTTGGCTTTTTCCTCACATTATTAATTGTTCCTTTTGCTGAAAAGAAGATTTTTAATTTGAATCCATCCCATTTATTGATTCTTGATTTTACTTCTTGTGCTTTAGGAGTCTTATTAAGGAAGTCAGATCCTAGGCCAACGTGGTCCAGATTTGGGCCTAGTTTTTCTTCTATTAGGCGCAGGTTCTCTGTTCTAGTGCCTAAGGCTTGGATCCACTTAGAGTTGATTATTTTTGCAGGGTGAGAGATAGAGGTTTAATTACATTTTGCTATGTACGGATTTCCAGTTTTGCCAGCACCATTTGTTGAATTGGCTATCTTTTCTACAGTGAATGTTTTGGCACTCTTGCCTAGTATAAGATAACCATATTCGTGTGGGTTTGTGTCTGTGTCCTCTATTCTGTACCATTGGTTTACAAGTGTATTTTGGTGCCAATACCATGCCGTTTTTGTTACTATAGCTCTGTAGTATAGTTTAAGGTCAGGTATTGTGATGGCTCCTGCTTCACTTTTCTTGCTAAGGATTGCTTTAGCTCTTCTGGGTCTCTTATTTTTCCAAATAAATTTCATGATTGTTTTTTCTGTTTCTATGAAGAATGTCATTGGGATTTAGGTAGGAATTGCATTAAATCTCTATAGCGCTTTTGGTAGTATGGCCATTTTGACAATATTAATTTTTCCTATCCAGGAGCATGGGAGATCTTTCCATCTTCTGAGGTTTTCTTCAATTTCTTTCTTTAGTGTTCAGTAGTTTTCATTGTAGAGGTCTTTCACCTCTTTTGTTAGATTGATTCCCAGGTATTTTATTTTATTTTATTTATTTACTTATTTATTTTGAGGCTATTGTGAATGGAATAGTTTTCCTAATTTCTCTTTCAGTGGATTTATCGCTGATGTATAGGAATGCATTTGATTTATGGATGTTGATTTTATATCCTGTTACTTTTTCATTTATTAGTTCTAGAAGTTTTCTGGTGGAATTTTTTGGATATTCTAGATATAAAATCATGTCATCAGGAAATAGTGATAGTTTGAGTTCTTACTTTTTCATTTATTAGTTCTAGAAGTTTTCTGGTGGAATTTTTTGGATATTCTAGATATAAAATCATGTCATCAGGAAATAGTGATAGTTTGAGTTCTTCTTTACAAATTTGTATCCTTCTGATTTCTTTCTTTTATCTAATTGCTCTGGCTAGAGTTTCAAGGAGGATGTTGAATAGAATGGTGAAAGTGGACATCCTTGTCTTGTTCCAGTTATTAGAGGGAATGCTTTCAGTTTTTTCTCCATTTAGAATGATTCTGGCCTTGGGTTTAGCATATTTAGCTTTTACAATGTTGAGGTATGTTCCTATTATCCCTAGCTATTCTATCGTTGAAAATACAACACACATGAAGTTATGGTGTATTTTGTCAAATGCTTTTTCTGCACCTATTGAGATGATCATATGATTCTTGTTTATAAGTTTATTAATATGATGAATTACATTTATTGTTTTCTGTATGTTGACCCATCCCTGCATCCTCGGGATGAATCCCACTTGATCATGGTGCACTATCTTTTTAATATGTTTTTGTATACAATTTGCCAGAATTTTATTGAGAATTTTTGCATCTATGTTCATCAGGGATATTGGTCTGAAGCTTTCTTTCCTTGATGTGTCCTTGTCTGGTTTTGGTATCAGGGTGATATTAGCTTTATAGAATGAGTTTGGAATGGTTCCTTCCTTTTCTATTTCATGGAACACTTTCAGGAGTATTGGTGTTAATTCTTCTTTGAAAGTCTTGTAGAAGTACACTGAGAAGCCATCTGGTCCTGGGATTTTCTTTGTTGGTAGGCTTTTGATAGCATTTACTATTTTATTCCTTGCAATTGATCTGTTTAAATAATGTATGACCTCCTCATTCAATTTCGGTAGGCCATATATCTCTAGAAATTTGTTGATGTCTTTGATATTTTCTACTTTGTTAGATTATAAATTTTCAAAATAGTTCCTAATTATGTTATGTATTTCAGATGTGTCTGTTGTGATATCTCCTTCTTCATCTTATATTTTATTAATTTGAGTTTTCTCTCTTTTTATCTTTGTTAGCATGGCCAGGAGTTTACCAATTTTATATATTTTTTAAAAGAACCAACTTTTTGTTTTGTTATTTTTTCAAATGTATCTTTTATTTCTATTTCATTGATTTCAGCTCTGAGTTTAATTATTTCCTGCCTTCTGCTGCTTTTGGTGTTGATTTGTTCTTCTTTTCTAGGACTTTTAAATGTAGTATTAGGTCATTTATTTGTTGACTTTTTATTCTTTTAATAAATGCACTCAATGCAATAAACTTTCCTCTTAGTACTGCCTTCATAGTGTCCCAGAGATTTTGATATGTTGTTTCAGTGTTCTCATTTACCTCTAAGAATTTTGTGTTCCACATCTCTAGCAATTAGGAAAATGCAAATCAAAACTACTCTAAGATTTCATCTCACTCCTGTCAGAATGACAATCATCAAGAATAGAGGCAACAATAAATGTTGACAAGTATGTGGGGGAAAAGGTACACTCATATATTGCTGGTGGGACTGCAAATTGGGGCAACCACTATGGAAAGATGTATGGAGATTCCTCAGAAAACTGGGAATGGAACCACCATTTGACCCAGCTATACCACACCTTGGTTTATACACAAAGGAATTAAAATCAGTATACTATAGTGACATAGCCATGTCATTGTTTGCCACATCATTGCTCAATTAACAATATCTAGCCTATGGATCCAACCTAGGTGTCCCTCAATAGATGAGTTAATAAAGAAAATGTGGTATATATACTCAATAGACTATTACTCAGCTTTAAAGAAGAGTGAAATTATGGCATTTGCCAGTAAATGGTTGGAGTTGAAGAATATCATGCTAAGCAAAATAAGCCAATCCCACAAAACCAAAGGCCGAATGTTTTCTGTAATATGTGGATGCTAATTCACAATAAGGTGGGGGTCACTAGGGAAAAATAGCATTACCTTAGATTAGGTAGAGGAAAGTGAAGGGAGGGGAGGGAGGGAATGTGGGGATGGGAAAGATAGTGGAATGAAACAGACATTATTACCGTATGTATATATGTGACTACATGACCAATATGGTTCTGCAACATGTACACTTTGAAAAATGAGAAATTATATTCCATCTATGTATGACATATCACAGTGCATAAATGCATTCTACTGTTATACATAACTAATTAAACAAATTAAAAACTTTTAAAAAATGTATCCAGTTACAGGTACCTGTAATATGATACTTGACTTTCTAAAGAGTTACCTTCTTGCCCCATCTTTGTTTGCCTCCAGATAAGCGTTGTCATGTCTTAATATATTTACTGAAGTGTGTAAATATATTTATAGTATATTTACTCAAATGAGTAAATATATTCCTTGCTCCAAAAAGAAGGAAATTGCACACAAGGAGAATTTGGGGTCCTAGCTAATGCTATTGGCAAAAATAGGCAACACATATAGGATTGGATCTTGGGTATGAAAGAATAGAGAGGTGAGTGGAACAGATGTCTGGAAAGAAGAGAGTTTATTTATATCAAGTACTCCTGTATTGACTTAGGTTTCAACAATCTGGCAAGGGGTATATGGAGAGAGTTTTAGTATACTGCTAGTATATCTTCAAGAAAACTCAACATAAGAATGACTTATAGTGAATTGAATGAGGAACTGCTTTGGGAAAGACTGGAGGGAGATTCAGAAATCTTAGGGAATTTCAATGTTACAAATGATTATGTAAGGCTGGAAAATATTTCATTTAGGAGATTGCATAGGGCATGACCTTCATAAAGGCAATGAGATATGTAAGATGTTATTATCTCTGAGAAGTTTGATAGTGGCTATCTCTTATAAGATGGGAATACATCACTAGTTAACTGTCAAATTAAAGTTGGATATAGTCACTCTAACTCCAAGACCAAAATGGAAATCAGCATTTCTTCATCTTTAAGAATCTGTTGATGACTAATGTATCATAAAGTTCTGAAATGGTGAAAGCGTTCCAGCATCCACTGTCTGACAAGGTCACAGTGTGAATACAGCCACAAGGCTGCTGTATCTGGAAACTGGAACCATTTGATTTAATAATGTATTTTTTATTATTGATACTTATTATATGAATGATGAGAAATTTGCAAGTTCGAAGGGAGATATGTTGTTCGGACATACAGGAATATTCCCAGAATGGGACTAAAAAAACATAATTAAGAAATGTTCACATATGTGCAATGTTTCTGAAGAAATAAATAACAACAATGTTTTTTTTTTTAATTTGAAAGTTTACAAAAACAAAATTACAGATCAAGATTTCTAGGAGAAACTTGGGCAACAGGAGTTGTTTGTCCCTTAGTTAATAATTCCTACTGAGCCTTTTATTCTAGGGCCACAACCCTTGCAAAAGCCTAATTACAGAGAAAGAATTATTTTACCCACAGTACAGGGCCCACCATACATGGCCTACTTGATTGAGGGAAGATTATGGTATCCTACAACAGACCCTCCTCTACCTTACACAGGGATTTATGATGAGGATAGAAAACACATATTTAATATTGATGACAAATGGGTTGACATACCAGGTTGACTTAGAAAACTTACCTTTTAGTCAATGATTACAAAGATTTAAGGCCTGGTGCACTTTATTCTTTTGAATAAAGAGACTCTCTGAGAAAGCAGCTCAACCAGTTTTATGAGAAAATAAATGTAGGCACTAATTAAAATAAGTTTTATAAGATATATTTTTAGAATAATGTTAGAAATATTTTCATATTCCTAAGTCTTTAGGTTTATGGGTTTTTAGATGTTTAAAGATTATAGATTTTAGGTTATAGTTTATAAATTTTAGGTTATCATATGCATAAGACTTAAGGGGACTTAGATGGGAACCTTAGATTAGATATAAAGTACAGGTGTATTTAAAGTTAAAGATTAATAATAGGTTAGGAGACATAGAATCTGGTTATGTAGTCTGGTACCTGTTAAACAAGGAACTGTTACATTCTGGGAGAATTACACATATCTGGAAACTTGTAAATTAATGATGTATTTTGTTAGAGTGATTCTGTACCAATAATGAAAGAAAAAAGCATATAAATAAAGACCCAGAGAAAGGAGGAGTAGCTTTTTCTTTGGAGATTGCTCAAAGAGAATGAGTCCTTGTCCCATTCCTTGTGCTGACGCCACTCATCCTTCAGGACCCCCTGGATCCCCCCAGGGCTGGACCCTGGCACTGAAGGATGGAGCATTGATGTTTACTTTTCTTTGCATAAGTGAAAAAAAATTTGATAAAAAAGGAAGAAAAATAGAGATAAGGGACCAGGAAGAGAGAGGAGGGGGAGGTAAAGGGAAAATACTGGGGAATGGCATTGGCCAAATTGTATTGTAATATTGCGTGCAGGTGCAAATATGTAAAAACAAAGCCTACTACTATGTGTAACTATAATGTACCAATAATAATAAATTAGAAATACGGTGACCATACTGAACACCTTAAAAAAAGAAAAAGAAAGTAGAAAGTTTGCTCCAGCTACTATAACATAATACCACAGACTAGGTGGTTTAAACAAAAAAAAAAAAATTATTTTCTCATAGGAATGGAAGCTAGAAGTTCAAGATCAAAATATCATCAGGGTTTATTTCTTCTGAGACTTCCCTCCTTGACCTGAAGATAATTATCTTTTTCTTCTTTCTTCACATGTTCTTCCTTTGTGCACATATTTATCTGTTTTCTGATCTTTTCTTATGAGGATACCAGACATATGAAATCAGGACACACCCATATGATCAAATTTTTTTCTTAACTCTATCTTTAAAGGTCATAGACCTTTGGTAGGTCTATGGACCAATCAAAATAACTATGGTTATTTCCCCAGGTATCCAAACCATAATTTGGGTATTCGCATTTAGTTGCTGGTAGAACTATGCCACTGGTTCCCAGTAACATGTAATAAGAATCATGGTAAGAAAAATCATGAAAATTCCCTCAATAATTCCCTGAAAAATACCTTCCCATATTCATCATCAAGATAGTAAATTTAAATAACATTTCAAGTGGGAGGAATTTTTGAGATTGGTGTTACCCTGTGTGCCCATTATACTCACCTTTAAAAGCAGGGTGCAGAGGACAACCATAAAATGTAATGAAGTAGTGGTCATAATTGCCCCTGCTGTGCCAGATATAGCACCTTTACTTGAGTGAATCATCACAGTCTCTTGAACTTGTTATGGCTAGTGGAGTGTTGATTGCATTTTTATTAATGAACATCAATCAACAGGATCAAAGGCAGTTCTCTTTTACATGGTAAGATCAGCAATATGCTTTCCTTATCTTGCTCCAGAGTTTTAAACTTGTTTGTATTATAATTATATATGTGTCATAATTATATAATAAATATAATTAAATATTAATTATATTATAATTATATCATAATATAATTTGTAGAGACATAGATCTTTTTGACAAGCTGCAGAATATTATGCTGTTTTACTATGGTAAATATAACATGTCAAATACACCTGGTGAGCAAGAAGTGTCAAACATAGAACCCCTTGCAAGAATTACGCATGCCAGTTTGTGGAAAATAGTCAACAAATTATCAGGGGTATGACACACTGGTGTAGTTTTCAAAAATTCAGTGATCTAGGGCATTCCAGGAAAGCTCTCCAATATAAAGCACAAGGTGATTTAAGTCACAGTCCCTATTGGTAAAGTGCTTGATGCATCACAGTTGATTCTAGAGGCAGTAGTGTATATGATTTGAAACAACATCTGATAAATGGTTTTTTATTCTAGGTCACAGAATACACAGGTCTGAGAATTATAAGGTAGATGTAATATGGTCTGCTTTTACCCAGCACTCTGCACAGCTCATCTGTAGAATTATGTTGGGTTCTATTGTATTAGAAGTGGTTTTGTACTGGATAAATTCTTCTAGCAGGAGAGAGTAAGGGCTTCACTAAACTTCAAGCTATGACTTATCATTATAATGAGGTTGTAGTACATCACTCAGATTTCCCTAAAGACCAAGATATTTATTTCACCATCTACTAGCTGCTGGGAGTGTTACTGAAGCCCCACAATAGAGTTTTCCTCAGGTATTGTTCTCAACTAATTGGAGTTGTCTCATCCAAGTGACTGCTCCTCCCTGGAGATATGTCAATCTAATGTCTGATCAATGCAAGAGTAAAAAGTTGTAGCCCCTTATCTAAATTTTGGATACATTTGAAGAGTTACTTAAGCTTCAGTACTCCTTGTAGTCTCTGTGGTCACTAAGTTGAAGTTTTTCCCTCTGCCCAATCCACTTCACTCCTTCTTCACAGTGTTATTCCCCAGTGCTTTGTCTAGTAAACTTACCACACACAAATGTTTTCAGCTTCTGTTTCTTGGGGAACCTGGCCAAAGTCAACAATTTTTTTTTTTTTTTTGCCTTGGGCTCCTCATGCCTATGAGTCAGTAGGCAAGGACCCTATAATGGAATCTGGAAAAAGAATGTTTGGAGTCCAAGGAATTCTCTACCGTGTTTTTCTGTACTTTCTTGCTGCTCATTACAGTGGATAGAAAAAGGCAGCCCAACAAGAGCGTCATAGCCAGGAAATCATACCCTTAATGGGTAAAAATCTGCAACTCCCCATGAAGCAAGTAAACTTCACCAGCAAAAGTGCTGGTTTAAAGTGAGGGAAATATATTCTGGTTGGTAGAGAAGAGAAATAAAGGATTCTTTTATGGCCTGAGACTAGCTGTAGCATTAAGAACTCTTTGTTCACTTTCTTCTATTAAGTCTTTGTAAAATATGGATACCTATTTTCTTCAAGGGGGACAATGTGATATGTTGTACTGAATGTAGGACTCATGGTTGAGGAATAGCATATCTTTCCAGGTGAGTTCAAACACCTGGCGTATGTTTTGAAATACCTCAATATATTTATCTGGATCCTCCAAAAATCTCCCTAAGTCTGTTTTTATCTGTCTTAAGTCTTGAAGGGAGAAGGGTGCATGTACTTTAATTGGCCCAAATTCTCCTCCTGGCGTCTCCTGGAGGGGTAATATTGGGAGATAAAGAGAGGCCAGGGTATGGAGGACAGGAGGTCTGCTGCTGTACATCAGCAGAGAATGAAGATTTGGTGGGTCCTCCTGATTCCTTTTCCTCAGTAGGTGATTCCTTAGGATTTTCTCCCTTCATGGCAGTGGTCATAGCTAAGTCTAATTTACATTGTTGGCATAATTTGGGGTCTTCCATAGGACAAAGAAAGCCTGAACATATGGCACCTCACACCATTTCCCTTCCCTTTTGCAAAATCTATCCAGTTGTAAAATTGTATTGAAATTGATACTTTTGTCTGGTGGCCAGGATTCTCCATGAGGGAGTTTGTATTGAGGCCAGGCCTGGTGGCAGAAGAAAATGAGGCACTTTTCCTTGAGTGTCTGTGGGTCAAACTTATTCCAGTTTTTTTAATATGCAGGTAAGTGTTCCTTGTATACTGGAGAGAGAAACTCCCATCTGAGTGAGAAAAAGAAAAACAGAACTCAGGCACCCATGTTGGAGAGAGCTATTCCTATTAAGAACGTCTCCCTACGTTTGAGCTTCCTTATGGTCCATAAATCACGTATCTCATCTGGCTTTGCCAAGGTAGTTTCTGGCCTCCTTTGGCAAAGTGCTAGGGTCCTAGTTTGTCCTGTTCCAGAGATCCTGGGAGGATTCAGACTTAAGGGCATTACTGCTTTCCTTCATGCCACTATAAAAACCCATATCAAAAGAAAGTCACCTATTTTCTTGTTCATCTATTTTGCCCTGTGGACTAAAAGAACCTCTTGAGGGTGAAGGGGGGCCATCTACTGGTTGTAAGACATAGCATACAACATTTCCTATTGGAGGCAATCCTGGAAGGGTTGAATTTTAAAATGCCCTCCTCTGGCAGCTTAAAGAGAACACAGCACATTTTAACCATTTGAATAGTAATGGGGAGATTTTAAGCAGACTAGTGAAAGCTACCTCTGTGTATGAGGGGAACCTAGGCACCTTCTTATGAATCATCCCATGTCTTTCTCTCAGTCCTACAACTTGAATTGCTAGTGTTTTGACTGGCAAAGGAAGGGGAGAATCCAGGAGGGAGTGGATGTGGGGGGGGTGGGAAGTGTGTGCATGGCCCACACAGATGCAAATGTAATTGGGGCTTTCCCTCAGTGCCACTTGTCTACTAATCACCCAGATATCCCTTAGGGATGTTGGGAGGGGGTTCAAGAGAAGGAACCTTAGAAATATGTCTGAGTGTAGCCCAGACCTGAATCCCGCAGTTGTTCCAAACTCCTTCCTCTTCCTCCATGCATCCAAGGCAGATTGGGACTAGGGACACTGTGTACTCACACCAATTGCTCTCCAGACCTAGACAGAAAAGTAGGAAGCCGCTTTGGCAGGGCCCAACATGCCTGTTCTACGCAGAACAGTTGATTGGAAACTGCCTAGGCCGAGAAACCTTTCACCTGAGTCTTGAAGAGTGGCAGCTGCACTAGTTGTGTTTAAATAGCCACTGGGTGCCCACATAATCCCCCAGAAAGAAAGAAAAAGAGAAAGATGCATCTCAAACAGATGTGGGTGCATGGAGAGACACTTACCTCAGTGTGGAATCTCGGTAGGGAACTTCCATATATGTTACTTCCATTTACCATGACAAGTCCTTGTTTTCCGGAATGTTGAAGTATAACAATGAAGAGGAGTTGAAGTATAACACCAAGGCAATGGTAGAGTGGAAAAGGAAAGGGAAAGGCTTTATTAAAGCAAAGCAGAAAAAGACTTCCCCTGGAGGAAGAAGGAGACCCAGAAGGCAGGAATCTGTGAAGGGGAGGTCTTCTTCTTTTTATATCTAAGGTCTTCTTTTGTTCTCCCTAGTTTCTTTGCTTTATCTCTTTCTGTCCTGCCCATGAAGGGAAAGCCAAAAGTATGACACAGGTGGGCCCAAGGGGTGGGGGAAGAGTGGTCTGGCAGGAAGGGCTTAGGGAAAGTTTATTAGCATCTCCCTGTTTGCTGGGAGCTGCTTCATTAACATTCTTTAGGATGGGCCCTGACTTTGCAGACATTGATACTTTAACCTCCCAGGCATTGTTCTTTCCCCCCTCCCCCCCAGGGCTCAGGCCAACTCCATTTCCTTTAAACTGGACTTAAACTGTCTCCACCCAATGGCCCATTGACCCACCCTTGATGGCCCATTAAACAGTCTCCAGCTGAGGGCATATTAACCCTGTGCTTTATAAACCCTGCCCTTGCTATGAGCAGGCGCCATTTTCTACTAACCTGCTTTGTGCTGGACGTAGTTGGTGACCCTGGCCAGAATAAAGGCTTCATTGGCTATTACGTGAGTGACTTGTGAGACATTTTTCCTGAAAATTTGGTACAATAAATGGACTCCATTTTCTTTATTAGACCCAATATTAGACCCGATTTACTTAACTACACTCACTACCTATCCATAAATCTGGTTTCAGTAACAGCTGGCAGGGGGAAGAAAGAAAGGGGAGAAGAAGCTCTCCCTTTCTCAGGTGTTGTCCTTGAAGGGTTAACTTGCCCAGAACAATGAAATAAAAAACAAACAAACAAAAAACTGTTTGTATATGAACTTCTGTAAACTGTGAACTTCTGAGCCCCCTCCCCTTACATGCTAGATATAAAATTCCAAAACTTCCTGAACTTGGGTTTCAGGGGATTAATCAATTACAGCGAGAACCTGGCTGCAGCCAAATAAAACTGTTTTCTGCTATCTTCGGTGCATTGCCTCATCTGTCCCTAAAACAATGAGGCAGAGGAGCCAATCTTTCACCTTTCTGTTGCCCACAGACTGGCTTCCCAGGCTTAGTACAGAGCAGGGTCACACCAACCCACTTAAATTCCTGACCTGCTCCATATGATCCTGTGAGCCCAAGACTCAAATGTGGGGAGGGAGCCCAGTTCTCCCTGGCCTCTCCCACCCATATTCTTGTTGCCAAAATTCAGTCCTTGTCTCCAGTGCCAATCCAAAAACCAGGACACGGTTGTGAGAAAAAGGAAAAAGATAGTTTATTGCTTTGCTAGCAAAGGAGAAACACAGGGAATTCCTGTCTCAAAGGCCATCATTCTGCCCATCATGGGGAACAGGGTTTTTTTTTTTTTTTTTTTTTTTTTTTTTAAGAGGTGATTCAGAGAAAACGAGCATAGGGAGGAGAGATCAGGAAGGAGAAGGTTAGGGAAAAGAAGATCAGGGAAAAGAAGATCATGGAGGAGAAGGTCAGGGAGAAGGTTGGGGAAAAGAAAAATGTAAGTTTCAAAGCATCAAATAAACCCCTGTTATATTCCCCTAGGTATAGTACTCTTTGTGACTGTTTTTCTCTTGGTATGTTAGGCACAGTTTAGGTCATGTGGCATGTATCTGTAAAAACCATGTATCAAATCCAGCTTTTATTTCCCAGATCCAGGTTCTGGTAGTCACTATTCCTGTAGATACCAATTCCAGAAGGAGGCACATTCAGAAATATTTAATGTTTGCCTAGAGGAGGGGCATTAATGTTAATTTGCATAAAAACTTTCTTTCCATTAGCTCCCAGCTGTTTATTTTCATGTAGGTTTGACAAGTGACTTTCTGATTTTGCCCTCTGTGAATGAATTTTTCTAGAGTCCATTGAACATTTGCCAAAGCATCTTGGCTTCTATGTTGTGGGAGTTTTGGTCCCACTTATTCATCTGAGTGATCTCAGCGCTGTGACAGGACAGTTTGAGTCAACATCAGAAGACCCTGATTTAGCCAATTTTTAAAAAGAGAAGGTTTTTGTAAAGATGATCTCTTAGCCCCCCAAAATTCAAACCACTAACAAGATCAAAGCAATCCAGTCTGTATAATAGATTTGAACTAGTAAGCACCAAAATAGAAGCAAGTTGAATATGACAAGCAAATGTGTCAGATCTGCACGAAAGGGATTTTAGCTAGAGTTTAAGTAAATCAAGGACAATCACCAAATTTGTAGAAGACTGCATCCTTAGAGTGCAAGAAATACAAAGTCTGGGGCTGGGGTTGTGGCTCAGTGGTAGAGTGCTTGCCTAGCACGTGCACAGCCCGGGTTCAATCCTTAGCACCACGTAAAATAAAAACACATTGTGTACAACTCAAGCAAATAAATAAATATTAAAAAAAAGAAATAGAAAGTCTGCTGGTCCATTTTCAGAATATAGTCTTAATTGGATCCAATTGTAGCCATTTAAATTGTAGTTCTACCCTTTCTCTGCCCCAATTTTAAAACTAGCCAATCAAACAAATTAGAACACCAAATTCTTCCAGTCAGAAAAAAGGGCAGCCTTGTGTTAGGTTAGGGCTGTAAGCAGGCTGACTGACCACCCAGGGCAGTTGCTAGCTAGTTTCTATGGCACACCCTTCTGGCAGAAGTAAAGTTTTGCCTTGTGTACACACTTCCAAGCACCTGTGTTTGATTTTGAGTTTCAGTATGTTTTACAGACTAAATAGTTTGAACAGAGTTTACAACAATTGATATCATTCCATCGTTTAAGAATATATTTAGTAAACTACGTTACAAAACATGTAAACAGTTCAATTTGATGAACCCAACCTAATTCTATCCTAAAGATCGGAAGCCATAAAGTTTTTTAAAAGTTCATTTCTGATTTACCAAGATATTTATTTGGCCTAATCATACTCTGTTAGGCCCTGTTCCACTTTTCCCACGAACCACAAAGAGCCAGACAGTATGTAATATACAAACGGGGTTTATTAAACCAGCTAGCTGGGGTCGAGCTTTCCCACAGACACGCAGGAAGGGCAAGACCCCGAACAAAGAGGGGAGTCTCAGGTTTTAAAGCATTTCCTATGTCACGGCCTGCGCGTGCGAAAGTGAACAAAGGGGGCTTCAGGTAACCTATCTCCTGGTTAGAGCAAATAGCCCGCCTTGGGGCTTAACTCCCCAGCTCGCCAGGGGGTGGGGTTTCCATTCCTACTATCCTAACATCCCTTCTAGCCTGTGTTTACTATCCTAACATTCCTTCTAGCCTGTGTTTACTATCCTAACATTTCTTTCTTTCTTCTTCTTCTTTTTTTTTTTTTTATTTAGCATTTTTTTACATACAATTGCTTGTATACAGAGTATATTCGTACAATTCAGGTCTTCAATCATGCATTTAGGCAAATGATATCCATCTCATTCAAACACCTTTTCTTTTCTTTTTCCTTTTCTCCCTCTCCCTCCCCCCTTGATCCCTCCCTTACTCTCCCTTCCCTTTGACCATTCTAGTGTTCTTCTAGTCCTTGTATGTACCCTCCCATCCAACAATACTATGGACTAGCCTCCTTATATAAGAGAGAACATTTGGTACTTGGATTTTTGAGACTGACTAACTTCACTTAGCATTATGTCTTCCAACTTCATCCATTTACCTGCAAATGCCATTAATTTATTTTCTTTTATTGCTGAGTAAAATTCCATTGTGCGTATATACCACATTTTCTTAATCCACTCATCTACTGAGGGACATCTAGGTTGGTTCCACAACCTAGCTATTGTGAATTGCGCAGCTATAAACATTGAGATAGCTGTGTCACTGTAATATGCTGTTTTTAAGTCCTTTGGGAATAGACCCAGGAGTGGGATGGCTGGGTCATAGGGTGGCTCCATTCCCAGTTTTCCAAGAAATCTCCATACTGCTTTCCATAATGGTTGCACCATTTTGCATTCCCACCAGCAATGTATGAGTGTGCCTTTTTCCCCACATCCTCTCCAACATTTATTGTTGCTTGTGTTCTTGATAGCTGCCATTCTGACTGGAGTGAAGTGAAATCTTAGAGTAGTTTTGATTTGCATTTCTCTAATTGCCAGCGATGTTGAACATTTTTTCATGTATTTGTTAATTAATCGTGTATCTTCTTCTGAGAGGTGTCTTCTCAATTCCTTAGCCCATTTATTGATTGGGTTATTTGTTTTTTTGGTGTAAAGTTTTTTGAGTTCTTTATATATTCTAGAGATCAGTGCTCTGTCTGATGTGCATGTACTAAATATTTGTTCCCAATTAGTTGGCTCTCTATTCACCTCACTGATTGTTTCTTTTGCTGAGAAGAAGCTTTTTAGTTTAAATCTATCCCATTCATTAATTCTTGGTAGTAATTCTTGCGCTACAGGATTCTTATTAAGGAACTTGTGGCCTAATCCGACATGTTGGAAATTGGAGCTTACTTTTTCTTCTATTAGGCGTATTGTCTCTGTTCTAATTCCTAGGTCCTTGATCCATTTTGAATTGAGTTTTGTGCATGGTGAGAGATAAGGATTTAATTTCAATTTGGTGCATACGGATTTCCAGTTTTCCCAGCACCATTTGTTGAAGAGGCTATCCTTTCTCCACTGTACATTTTTGGCACCTTTGTCTAATATAAGATAGCTGAAATTATATGTATTAGTTTCTGTGTCCTCAATTCTGTACCATTGGTCCACCAGTCTGTTTTGGTGCCAATACCATGCTGTTTTTGTTACTATTGCTCTATAGTATAATTTAAGGTCCGGTACGGTGATGCCCCCTGCATCACTTTTCTTGCTCAGGATTGCTTTGGCTATTCTGGGTCTCTTATTTTTCCAGATGAATTTCATGACTGCTATTTCTATTTCTTTGAAGAATGACATTGGGATTTTGATTGGAATTGCATTAAATCTGTATAGTGCTTTTGGTAGTATGGACATTTTGACAATATTAATTCTACCTATCCAAGAGCAAGGTAGGTCTTTCCATTTTCTGAGTTCATCTATAATTTCTTTCTTTAGTGTTCTATAATTTTCGTTATACAGGTCTTTCACCTCTTTCGTTAGGTTGATTCCCAGGTATTTTATTTTTTTTGATGCTATTGTAAATGGGGTAGTTTTCATCATTTCCCTTTCAGAGTCTTTTTTGCTGATGTACAAAAATGCCTTTGACTTATGTGTGTTGATTTTGTATCCTGCAACTTTGCCAAATTCATTTACTAGTTGTAAAAGTTTTCTGGTAGAGTTTTTTGGGTCTTCTAGGAAGATTATCATGTCATCAGCAAATAGTGCTAATTTGAGCTCTTCTTTTCCTATCTGGATCCCTTTAATTTCTTTCGTCTGTCTAATTGCTCTGGCCAGAGTTTCCAGTACTATGTTAAATAGCAGTGGTGAAAGGGGGCATCCCTGTCTTGTTCCAGTTTTTAGAGGGAATGCTTTCAATTTTTCACCATTTAAGATAATGTTAGCTCGGGGCCTTGCATATATAGCTTTTATAATGTTGAGATATGTTCCTGATATTCCTAGTTTTTTCCAGTGTTTTGAACATAAAGGGGTGTTGTATTTTGTCAAATGCTTTTTCTGCGTCAATTGAGATGATCATATGATTTTTGTCTTTAAGTCTATTGATGTGGTGTATTATGTTTATTGATTTCCGAATGTTGAACCAGCCTTGCATCCCTGGGATAAACCCCACTTGATCATGGTGCACTATCTTTTTGATATGTTTTTGTATCCGATTTGCCAGGATTTTGTTGAGGATTTTTGCATCTATGTTCATTAAAGATATGGGCCTGAAGTTTTCTTTTTTGGATGTGTCTTTGCCTGGCTTTGGAATTAATGTGATATTGGCCTCATAGAAAGAGTCTGGAAGAGCTCCCTCTTTTTCTATTTCTTGGAATAGTTTGAAGAGCATTGGAATTAGTTCTTCTTTGAAAGTCTTATAGAACTCGGCTGTAAACCCATCAGGTCCTGGACTTTTCCTTGTTGGTAGCTTTTTGATGACTTCTTCTATTTCTTTGCTTGTAATTGATCTGTTTAAATTGTGTATAGCCTCCACATCTAGTTTAGGCAAATCATATGACTCTAGAAATCTGTCAATGCATTCAGTATTTTCTATTTTATTAGAGTACAGGTTTTCAAAGTAATTTCTAATTATATTCTGTATATCTGAGGTGTTTGTTGTGATATTCCCTTTTTCATCATGAATGTTAGTAATTTGAGTTTTTTCTCTTCTTCTTTTCATTAGCATCGCTAAGGGTCTGTCAATTTTGTTTATTTTTTCAAAGAACCAACTTTTAGTCTTGTCAATTCTTTGAATGGTTTCCTTAGTCTCGATTTCATTAATTTCTGCTCTGATTTTAATTATTTCCTGTCTTCTACTGCTCTTGGTGTTGGTCTGTTCTTCTTTTTCTAATGCTTTGAGGTGTGTTGTTAAGTCATTTATTTGTTGGTTTTTTTTCCTCTTAAGGAATGAACTCAGTGCAATGAATTTTCCTCTTACTACTGCCTTCATAGTGTCCCAGAGATTTCTATATGAAGTATCTGTGTTCTCATTTACCTCTAAGAATTTTTTGATCTCCTCTTTGATGTCTTCTTCAACCCCTTGTTCATTCAGTAACATGTTGTTTAGCTTCCAGTTGATGGAGTAGTTTTTCTTATTCCTTGTTTTGTCGTTGATTTCCAATTTCATCCCTTTATGGTCCGATAGCATGCAGGGTAGTATCTCTATTTTTTTATATTTGCTGAGAGTTGCCTTGTGACATAATATATGGTCTATTTTGGAGAAGGAACCATGTGCTGCTGAGAAAAAAGTGTATTCGTTTACTGAGGGATGAAATATTCTATATATGTCCGTTAGATCTAAATTATTAATTGTTTTAATGAGGCTTAAAGTTTCTTTGTTTAGCCTTTGTTTGGATGATCTATCCATTGTTGAGAGAGGTGTGTTGAAGTCCCCTAGAATAACTGTGTTGTGGTCTATTTTACTCTTGAACTTGAGAAGCGTTTGTTTGATGAATGTAGGTGTGCTCCATTATTTGGGGCATATAGATTTATGATTGTTATATCCTGTTGATGAATGGTTCCCTTAAGTAATAAGAAATATCCATCTTTGTCCCTCTTGATTAGTTTTGGTTTGAAGTCTACCTTATTTGATACGAGAATGGAAACCCCTGCTTGCTTCCGCCGGCCATGTGAGTGATAAGACTTTTCCCAGCCTTTCACTTTCAGTCTGTTGATGTCTTTTTCTATGAGGTGTGTTTCTTGGAGACAGCAAATTGTTGGGTCATTTCTTTTAATCCATTCTGATAATCTGTGTCTTTTGATTGGCGAGTTTAGGCCATTAACATTCAGGGTTATTATTGAGATATGATTTTTATTCCCATCCATTTTTATTTAAATTATGGTCTTTAGCTTGATTAGTTTTCTCTTCTGGTTGGTATTTCCTTTAGTTTAATATCTCCCTTTGTTCATTTTCATTATCATCTTTCTCTTCTTCTTCATGAAAAATGTTGCCCAGGATGTTCAGAAGTGCTGGCTTTCGAGATGTGAAATTTTTAACTTTTGCTTATCGTGGAAGGTTTTTATTTCATCTTCGAATCTAAAGCTCAATTTTGCTGGATATAAGATTCTTGGTTGACATCCCTTTTCTTTCAGAGCTTGAAATATGCTATTCCAGGATCTTCTTGTTTTTAAGGTCTGGGTTGAAAAATCTGAACATAGTCTGATTGGTTTCCCCCTATATGTGATCTGCTTCCTTTCTCTTGTGGCTTTTAGTATTCTCTCCTTGCTCAGTATATTAGGCATTTTCATTATAATGTGTCTTGGTGTGGATCTGTTGAGATTTTGTTTGTTTGGTGTTCGGTATGCCTCTTGAACTTGGTTTTCCCATTCATTCCTCAAGTTTGGAAAATTTTCTGTAATTATTTCGTTAAATAGATTACTCATTCCTTTGGCTTGAAACTCTGCCCCTTCCTCTACGCCAATCACTCTTAAGTTTGGTCTTTTTATGCTGTCCCATAATTCTTGGATGTTATGTTCTTGATTTCCAACGAGTTTTGCTGTATGATCTAAATTCTTCTCTAGGACAAATATTTTGTCTTCATTGTCTGAGGTTCTTTCCTCCAAGTGGTCTACTCTGTTGGAGATGGTTTCAATTGAACTTTTATTTTGGTTTATTGCTTCTTTCATTTCTGGAATTTCTATTTGGTTTCTCTTTAGAGCCTCTATTTCCCTATTGAAGTAATCTTTTACTTCCTGTATTTGTTTTTGGAGTTCTTTGTCAAAATGATCTTTTGCCTCCTGTACTTGCTCCCTCATCTCATTTTTGAGTTCATTCTTAAGTTCCCTAAACATTTGGCATATGTAATTTCTAAATTCCATCTCTGGCATTTGACCAACTGTGTTTGCCATGAAATCTACTGATGATGAATCTTGATTTGATTGTGTCACTTTCTTCCCTTGTTTTTTCATGCTGCTTGTGTGTCTTTTCTTCTTGCTCTGTGGGACCTTGACTGTTTCGATTTTACCTTAATTCCTTATGTTGTTCCTGTAGTACGAAGCTATCAGCTCCCCTTATAATTCCTTTACACTTTAAAACCTAACACTTTCTATTCAGAAAATTCAATTTTGATCACAATGTACAGATTTTGTTAACCGAGATATTATTTCCAGTTTACTCTGTATGCTTCTGATGGGGTTTTATAGCTTCAAGTATTGGATACAGAGGTATTATGTTTAAGAAGAAGGAAGCGTCTTGAATTGTTCTTTCTTGGAAAGTATGAGAGGAGAGTTCTATTGACGTGGTTTACTGGAAATGGTTTGGTATCAGTAGAAGAGAGAAGATAGAGAATGGAGTAGACACTTAGGTGAAGAGACCAATTTATATATAAAGTAAGATGGAAAAGAAGAAAAAAAATGATAAAAGAGTAGAAATTGGTGTAAGAGAGAGGAGATAGAGAATCAAGAAAATGGAGAGTAAACTATATATAGCACCTCTTTTCTATCCAGTTCAATTGCGCTGTTTCTAGAAATCCCAGATTCTGCGTACAGCTTGTTTTTGTCTCTGTCTAGTATGCACTGGCAGGGTGCAAATATGAAAGATGAAGGAGAAAGAAGAGATGCCAAAGTGAGAAGGAAGAAAAGAAGGAACGAGAAAAGGAGCAGAAGCAAACAATCAAACACTCTGACAATCAATGCAAAAAAAGTAGAACAGAACAAAGCCAAAAAAAAAAAAAGAGAAAGAACAATAAACAATCAATAAACAATCTAACAAAAGCCAATAACACAAGCAGACCGACCAACAACAACAGCAAAAAAAAAAAAAAAAAAACGTCGAACCCCAAGTCTCAAACAAAACAAAACGGGCCCTGGGAAGCCCCCCTTCTCTTTTCCCTTTCCAGTTTAAGCCAACTGCATTGGATCACGTCCAGAAAGTCTGCGAGTCAGGTCTGCACCCTATGTCAGCGGCCGCTCAGGGGGAAGATTGGCTCAGGGTGATTGTGTGTCAGCAGATGAATGGCTCCGGGAAGAGGACCCTCCAGAGGCACCCTTTCCCCACGCCCACCCACAGTTGTAGCTTCTTGTGGCCGCTGGGCTGGCCTCAGACACGCCCTCCCCTGCTGGTTACCTGAGTCTCACCCAGGTGTGCGCTGCCTTCTAAGCGATGGGGCTCCCTGGATGTCTGCAGCTGTTGTCTCCTCCGTCTTTTCCCCTTTGTCTGGCTCAGCCATTGCACTTCTCAAAGATGGCGGCGTTCTCCTCCCATTCAGCAGCTGCTCCGCAGACCCTTCTGTCGGTCCAGATCGTGCGGGGGTCGGCTTGGCAAGCGGTGCAAAAGAGCTCCACGTGGACACCGCCCACGCCTCTAGGCCTCTTTTTATCCCTCCTTGCCGGTCAGTTTCAAAGCCGCTGGGTGGATCGTCTCCTTGCCGAGATGGTCTTAGCCCCTGCGCCTGCAGCACGGACAGCGTTGTTTCGGGCTGTGGACCGCTGGGACTCTGTCCCTGGTTGTTGTGGCCCTGAGAACTTTGTATTTCGCTGTCCAGAGGTGCAGGAATGTCTCGGCTCCCTTTCAGTCGCAAAAGAACCACCAGCAAAGCGCTCAAACTTCCCACTCCGCGTCCTTCAGCAACTGCGTCCAGAGAGCACCTCCCTCCTGTCGGCCATCTTCCCCTATCCGGCTGCACTCTCTTCTTCTCTTTTTTTTAAACTGAGGAATCCTCCTCAGCCCTTGGACCTGACAGCCTTTCATATCGTTGGCACAGGACTAGAAGTTGTATAGTGCTAAGCCTTTCCTTTACAAAACTCACTAACTTATTTAGGATAAAGGGGCTGATGGTCATGAGGAGGAGTAATAGAACTAAGGGCCCTGCTAACGCAGAAACCAAAGTAGTCAGCCAAAGGGATTGATTGAACCAGGACTCAAACCAGTTTTCTTGAGCCTCTCTTTCTTTTTTTTTTTTCTCTAAGTAACCCTTCTCTGAGCTTTCCCATAGAATCTCTAACAACTCCCGCATGGTCTGCGTAGAAACAGCATTCTTCTTCCAGGGCTGCACAGAGCCCACCTTGCTGTAATAATAGGAGGTCTAACCTTCAGCAGTTCTGTAAGACTACTTCAGATAGGGAGGTTAGGGATTTTTCTAAGTGACTGATTTACTGCTCTAACCGTTCCAAGTCTTCATCAATGGCTGCCCTCAGGGAAGTAATTCCCCTGTCCTGAGAGACTAAGAGACTGGGGATGCAATCCCCGTTCCGGCCCCAGCAATTCCTAAGCCGAATAAAGTGGCAATAGTTAGAGTAGCGAAGGGCTCCCTCCTATGTTTCTGTGGAGTCTGCAGGATCTTCTTATCCCAATAGTGAAACAAGTCTTATTCAGGGTGGTAGAGGATACGGGGTATCATGGCTACTGTAACACAAAACTCTTGGGTAGCATTAAAGACCCGAGTTGACAAGTGTGGAGTTAACCCCGTGAGTGAGCATGCCCACCATCCACCTCCCATTGGGGTCACCCAGTTAGCTCTGTTCCATGAAGGTGACTTAGTGATACTGGCACACAGCGCTCGATTCGCTTGGGGAACTGCCCCTATGCATGTCCCCATGCCGCTTACTGGCGTCAGGGTTAGACCTGCCTTTTTATCTTTCCAGTTGGTTGGAGCCTCAGTTGAGACATTATAGGAGACATTCATGCCAACGACCTCATAAAAAGGGGGGTTTACATTATAGCATAGCCAGCAAGCTTCAGTAAGATTGGGACTGGTGGTATTCAAGGTGTCATAGATAGCTCTGACCATAACCCCAAATGGATTTTTTTGTTGGATTACCAGGCCCTGGGAAGTTAGTTATAGTATTCTGGGTTGCTCGTGGGGCTAAGGAATGGCCTCAGGGAGGCTGTACGCAGCTGCTGAGGAGATGAAGGAACACCATCACTAACCTTTTTGGGGCCCGCACTCTGATTTACGAGGGTTTGCACCAGACACCTAATTCCAAACAAAATCCCATCATCATGCCCACCAAGATATAGTCGCAAACCCCACATTAGACCCCCTCTTATCCATCGGGCCCCCACTTGTTTTCCAGAGACAGTGAAACTAATAGTTATCGGGTTGCAGCATTGTCCTCTTGCCCATTTGGTATTGGGGTGGGAACTCCTGCAGGCTGGGCTTGTGTGATTTCGGGTCACAACAATTAAATCTTTGTTATCGCCCTTAATCCACCCTCCTATACCAGTAGTCTCACATCCCCAACTATGGCAGAAAAAAGACTCTGCCCCCCCCCCCACCTTTCTGGTGTGTCCGGGACACACATAAAAAGGTGTGTTTTTGTAGACTCCGGAGTCCTGTCACGCTGTCACAATTCGGGCGGGGTGCCCGACTGACACCATCCTATGCTCCATCTGCCATGTCACAGAGATCTGCAGTCAAAGTAGGGTACCAGGTGTCTTTTGGGTGAACTTCAGTCTGTCTATGAACCACCTTGCCAGTAGAGGGTGCATAGAGTTCCCACATAATAGAAAATGGCAGGTGGGGGCTATGGCTGGCCTCCTCGGGGTAGAGCATGCTTCAAAAGCAGAGTAGTCTCATGCAAAGATGTCCTATTCTTAGGCAAAGGGTCAGTCTTGATAGGCGCACAGTTGAGCATCAAGTCTTGGTTCAGTTTGAGATTTATGGACAAGTTTAAGTTTCAAGGGGTTACTCTGGTGTAACTGGGGAGACCACACGCTTGCTGCCCATTGCTCTTCAACTGTCGCCTTCCGGGCATGGGTGTGATGGACCCAGGGACCTATCCCGTCTACCTTAAGGGCAGTGGGGGTGGTTATTAAAACTACATATGGTCCCTTCCAGCGGGGTTCCAAGGTTTTGGCTCGGTGCCGCTTGACCCAAACCCAATCCCCTGGGATGATGCCATGTTCCGGTTCCTGAGGGTCTGCATTTTTATAGTAAGCTCGGATTAGAGGCCAGATCTCTTGTTGCACTTTCTGCAGGGCCTGCAGACTGGCCAAATAATTTGGGGCCGAATTTTTATTATCCAAAGGCAGAGCCTGTTGGATGATAGGGGCGGGGCTCCATACATGATCTCGAAGGGAGTCAGCCCATGAATATAGGGAGAATTCCTGACCAGGAAGATAGTGAAGGGAAGGAGCATTACCCAGTCTCCGCCATTCTCTAGACCCAATTTGGATAGGGTCTCCCTTAATGTCTGATTCATTCTCTCTACCTGCCCAGAGCTCTGCGGGTTATACTCACAATGTAACTTCCAATCAGTCCCCACCAATCGGGCCAGCCCTTGCAGAACCTTATTAATGAAAGCTGGACCATTATCTGACCCTAGCATTTCTGGAACCCCATAACGTGGAAATATTTCTTCCAGCAACACTTTAGCCACTACCTGGCTGGTCTCTCTCTTTGTGGGGAAAGCCTCAACCCACCCAGAGAAGGTGTCTACCAAAACTAACAAATACTTGTACCCAAATTTCCCAGGTCTTACTTCGGTGAAGTCTATCTCCCAGTTACGTCCCGGTGCCTGCCCCCCGAACCCGTATACCTGCGTGTGGGAGTCCCTTCCTGTTGGGCTTCAAAGCCTGGCACCCAGCACACCGCTCCACTACCAACTTTGCTTCGGAGTTCTGGTTTGGAAACCGAAGAAGAGCAGCATCTAGTAAATTTAGCAGCTTCCTCCACCCCAAGTGAGTAGCTTCATGACGATTATGGAGGAGGAAGCTTCCCAGTCTTGCCGGCATAAGCAGTCTGCCCTCCGCGTCTCTATACCAGCCATCTCTTCCTGCTTCTTGGGGTTGTTGATCCTGTATCCACTTCAGGTCTTCTGGCGTGTACTCAGGCTGGGGCGGTAAGACTGGGAACTCTGGCATCAGCAAGTCCACAGCTGCTGTAATCACGTCTGTTACTTTTATACACTTGGGGCCTCTCGCTGACAACCTTTTTGCCTCTTCATCTGCTGGGCGATTTCCTACCGCTTGGGGGGTCCTGGCCGGCTGGTGACTTGGGAAGTGCACTACTGCAACTGTTTTGGGCTTTCCTACAGCTGCTATTAGTCGCTGCACTTCCGCCAGGTTTTTCAGCTCCCTCCCTTCCGTGGTTATGAAGCCCCGCTCTCGGTAGATGGCGCTGTATACACGTACGATACCGAATGCATACCTGCTGTCCTTAAAAACTGTCAGTCTCTTTCCTTCTGCTCGCTCAAGGGCCTCCGCTAGAACTGTCAGTTCAGCTTTTTGCACGGATGCTCCTGAGGGTAGGGCATTGCTCCATATCACCTCCCCGTCTTTGTCCACCACTGCCGCCCCTGCTCTGCGCACCCCGTCTTTCACAAAGCTGCTGCCAGCAGTGAACCAAATCAACTCACTGTTTGGTAGCAGCGTGTCCTGGAGGTCACGGCGGACTTGCGCAGCCTCAGACAGATTTCATGGCAGTCATGCAGTGGTTTCTCTAAGTCCGGAGTTGGCAGCAAGGTCGCTGGATTCAAAGTGGCAGGTTCTAGGAAGACGATCCTGGGAGAGTCTAATAAAAGCCCCTGATAATAGGTGAGTCTAGCATTTGTCATCCACTTTCCTGGAGGGTGCTTCAGGACTCCTTCTACTGCATGAGGGGTAACTATTTTCAAATGTTGGCCAAAAGTCAATTTGTTAGCATCTCGCACTAGCAGGGCGATAGCAGCGATAATGTGGAGGCATGGTGGCCATCCAGCGGCCACGGGATCGAGTCTTTTCGATAGGTAAGCCACTGGACGTTTCCACAGTCCAAGCTGTTGTGTTAGAACTCCCTTCGAGATGCTTTTTCTCTCATCCACAAAAAGAACAAAGGGCTTCAAGGGGTCCGGCAGTGACAGGGCTGGGGCCTCCAGGAGAGCAGCCTTCAACCTTTCAAATGCACGTTGATGTTCTTCCTGCCAGGACCACACTTTTTGCTCCTTTGCAGCTTCATACAGGGGCTTGGCCAGCTCAGCATAGCCCGGTATCCAGAGCCTACAATAACCTGCTGATCCCAGAAATTCCCACATTTCCCGCAGAGAGGTGGGCATAGGGATCCTAAAAATAGTTTCCTTCATAGCATTTGTCAACCATCTGGTTCCCTCCTTTAGTTTATATCCTAGGTAGGTTACTGACTGCTTGCAAATTTGGGCCTTCCTTGCACTTGCCCAGTAACCCAACGTCCGAGTAAGTCTTTTATTGCCCTCCTGCAATCACTCTCAGTTGGGGCAGCCTGAAGCAGGTCATCTACATACTGCAGCAAAATCACCCTGGGATGCGCTTGACGGTAGGGTTCTAAGTCTTGGCTAAGGTCTTCATTAAACAAAGTGGGCGAGTTTTTAAACCCCTGTGGAAGTCTAGTCCAAGTTAATTGTCCTGCCTTTCCTGCCTCCCCTTCTCGCCATTCGAAAGTGAACAGTGGCTGGCTAGTGGGGGCCAAGGCTATACTGAAAAAGGCATCTTTTAAATCTAGGGTCGTATACCAAGTGTGTGAAGGAGGAAGGTGACTCAAAAGAGTATACAGGTTTGGCACTGTGGGGTGTATATCTTCCACTCATTCATTCACTTTTCTCAAGTCCTGGACTGGGTGATAATCTCGTCCACCGGATTTGTTCACCAGAAGGAGCGGTGTGTTCCATGGGGAGTGGCAAGATCTCAGGATGTCGGCTGCAATCAACCAGTGGATATGGGGCGCTATGCCCAAGCGGGCCTCCTCTGGCATGGGGTATTGCCTCACTCTGATTGGCTGTGTGGTGGCCTTAAGTTCCACCACCACAGGAGGCTGGGGAGCTGCTAACCCTACCCCTGCCACTTCTGCCCAGGCCCTGGTGCAAGCAGTGATCCAATAGTCCATTTCTTTGTCCCAAGCTCCCTGCCTAGACCCGGAAAGGAGGCGATGTTCATCCACTAATGACATAGTCAACACGTGGAGCAGCTGCCCCTGTCCATCAGTCACCTTTATCCCTCCGGGCTCAAAGTGAATAAGAGCCCCGACTTTGGTGAGCAGATCTCTGCCTAGCAGTGGCGCGGGACACTCAGGGACCACCAGGAATGAGTGGGTCACTCGATGCCTTCCCAGGTCTACCTTCCTCTTACTGGTCCATGAGCAAACCTTCATCCCTGTGGCCCCTTGTACTATGCTAGTCTTCTTATCTAGGGGTCCATAAGCCCGATTGAGTACAGAATATTGGGCACCTGTATCTACCATGAACCCCACTGGTTTTCCCTCCACATATATAGTTACCCAAGACTCGGGGAGGGGGACTGAGCCCCAACTCCCCTGATCTTCTTCTTCTACCCCAGCCAAGAGGGCCTTGGCTTTTTTTATAGCCTCCGCTCTTTCTTGCTGACCTCCTCTCCTTCGTTTTGGGCACTCCCTTTTCCAATGCCCAAACTCTCTGCAATAGGCAGATTATTCCCTTTCCAATCTGGTCTTATCCCAGCGGGGGCTTGGTCCCCACTGTTCCCTGCCTCCGGGCCTCTTGTCTAGGACTGTCCCTCACTCCAGCCAAAAAGATCCTTGCCATTTTCCTCTGTTGCTTCCTATTTTCCCTGCTCTGGAACTCTCTGTCCTCTCTGCACCATCTCTCTTGCACCTCCCGATCTTCTTTCCTAATCCTATCTTCCCTTTCCTCAGGAGTCTCTCTCGTATTGAACACCTTCTCAGCAGTCCTCATTATATCTCTAATAGTCATTTCTCCCAGGCCTTCCTGCTTATAAAGCTTCTTCCTGATATCTGGGGCTGCCTGGTTAATAAAGGACATGATCACTGCCGACTGATTCTCTTCTGCCATGGGGTCTAAGGGGGTGTACTGCCTATAAGCATCGGAAAGGAGCTCTAAGAACAAGGCCGGGCTTTCATTTTCACCCTGAATAATTGCTTTTACCTTAGCCAAATTAGTGGGTCAGCGTGCCACCGCCCAGAGACCGGCCATCAATGTCTGGCGGTAGACCCAGAGACTCTCCCTACCTGCTTGACTCCCAAAGTCCCAATCTGGGCTGTCCAGAGGAAAAGCCTCATCAATGAGGTTCTGGAGGGTTGTGGGTCTGCCATCGTCTCCAAGAACATTCTTCCGAGCCTCATTCAGAATGTGCTCCTGTTCCTCAGTGGTGAATAGGGTTCTGAGAAGCTGCTGGCAATTGTCCCATGTAGGACAGTGAGTGTGCATGATAGACTCAACAAGAGCAGTCAGTCCCCTGGGATCTTCAGAAAAATGAGGATTCTGCATCCTCCAATTATAAAGATCACTGGAGGAGAAGGGCCAGTATTGATACACTTGACCATTTCCTGGTCCAGCTATTCCAACTGCACGGACCAGCAGCAGGGGAACAGGGTTGTCAGAGGACGTCGGCTCCCCACGATCCCTGGGGTTCTCCCTTGGCCGACGGGGCCTAAGGCTCCGCCCTGGCTTTAGCTGTGGGCCAAGGGTGAAGTAGAAGAATCAGCCACCTGCCCCTGAACCAGGGTTGGCGCATTAGGAGGCATATGGGGAGGGGGCTGCCCTCCAGGGGGAATGGACTCCAAGTCCAAATCAAGGAGAGAAGGATACAAACTAGAGTCTTCCGGGAGGACTGCTGGTCTCTGCTCTGAGGTCCTCTCAGAGCTGGCCTCCGCTCTGGGCCCTGAGGTCCCCCCGGGTGAACTCTGGACAACCAAAGCTGGGAGAGGGGAAGTGGATAAGGTGGTCAAAGAGGCCTCCACTCTTTTGGGACCAGGGAACCCAACAGGTGGAAGGAAGTGCCTAAGCCACTCCGGGGGCTCATTAATCAGGTCTTCCCACAGAATGATATAGGGAAGCTGGTCAGGATGCCCCGACTTTTCCGGCAGTACGATAACAGACTTAACCTTAGAGATAAGGTCCCAGGAGAATGACCCCTGTGGGGGCCATCCGACTCCAAAAGCGGGCCACTCTGTTGAACAGAAAGTATCCAACTTGCCTTTCTTGATGACTAAGCCCAAATTGTGGGCCTGCTTCCGGAGGTCTGAAAAATGACTCAGGAGGAGAGATTTAGGGGTAACCAAATTCTGTCCCATATTTTCTGAGAACAAGGTTACCAGAAAGAGTGAAAGAAAGGCTGCAAAAATCACACACACACACACCCCCAGCAACCACACAAACTCTCAAGGCAGTCTCACGTTCACTCTCTCTCTCACATACACTCTCTTCCAGATCTGGATCCTTACTTGGCACCAATCCAAAGGGCGTCCACCTGGACTGCCTGCGATCTACAAGCTCCAGAGCGTCCTCCAAGATACCATATGGGAGCTCAACTTCCCCAGAGGAGAACCTGAATGAAGTTCCCTCCCAATAAAAAGATGAGAACCCTGTTTCGCTCTCCCAGATGAGAACCTAGAGTTCTCCCAAAACAGGCCAGCCTCTCACCGCAGTCTTCCAGAGTCTGAACCCCGACACCATTGACTGTTTGCCAGTTCAAGGGAAAGCGATCCCAGATGAACCCCGAGATGTTAGGCCCCACTCTGCTTTTCCCACGAACCACAAAGAGCCAGACAGTATGTAATATACAAACGGGGTTTGTTAAACCAGCTAGCTGGGGTCAAGCTTTCCCACAGACACGCAGGAAGGGCAAGACCCTGAACAAAGGGGGAGTCTCAGGTTTTAAAGCATTCCCTACATCATGGCCCGAACACGGGAAAGTGAACAAAGGGGGCTTCAGGTTACCTATCTCCCTGTTAGAGCAAATAGCCCGCACCTGAGAAATTCAAATAGCCAGCCTCAGGGCTTAACTTCCTAGCTCGCCTGGGGGTGGGGTTTCTATTCCTACTATCCTAACATCCCTTCTAGCCTGTGTTTACTATCCTAACATTCCTTCTAGCCTGTGTTTACTCTCCTAACATTCCTTCTAGCCTGTGTTTACTATCCTAACATCTCTGAGGGATAATCTTGTTTGAAATTCCTGCCCGTGCTCTAAACTCACATGTGCCTGGCTCTCCTTGACTAGATAAAAACCCTCCCTAAAACCTCAGTGGTGCCTCATAAATTCCAATAACAATCTTAATTTACTCCCTACCTTGAAATGTTAAGCCATGTAGATCATTAACCTGGTATCTGCCTTTGTATTACATTTGCCAGAACCCTGTTAGCTGTAAGTTCCCAAGACATCCACCTTTTTCTTTTTTTTCAACTTTCTGTGCTATAAAAAACCTTGTTTCCCAGAGGGCAGGGCTGATCTCTACCCCAGTTTTTGAGAGAGACGGCTGCTGGCCAGCCTTCTTTGTGTACGCAATATAAACTTGCTTTGATTTGATTTAAAATTGGAGTTGGTGGTCTTTTCTTTGCATCGTAGTTCAACAAATTCAGAAAACCCTTTTAAAAATGTCCAGCCTTGTACATACTCTGTGTTAAAGTCTTTAATTTTAAATTTGCCTTAAGGTGGAAGATGAACAGAGCAAGATTGCTCCTTATTAAATACAGAAGCATAGCTCACATGATCTAAACTTACTTCAATCCATATAGGGGTATCATTTATTACTTAAAGAACTTGTAACTTAGCAAGACAATTTAGTTACACATAAAATGTGCTAAGACAACAATCATGATTTATAGCATATTCATTGTGACAGACTTTTAAGGTTTAGAGCATTTGAATCAATAAAATATGCATCATTGTAAAATTAGTAGTTCATTTTTCTAGAAGTATAAACCAAAAATAGACTTAATAAATATTTGGATAAACCTTAACACCTGTAGAACTTAAATTTTCTTATAAGCAATACAACCCACCCTCCAAATCAGCAGGAAACATATGAAATAATCTTTATAAAACAAATCTTTCTCTTTTAGCCAGTTATTTTTCAACATAAAATGGTTTAGTCATTGCCAAACTGTTGGATTGTATGTAAGAATGTATTTTAAAAGTTAATTTTAGTTCCTCTAAAATTTAAGCATTACTAGACTTTTGACATCAGACATAGTACAAAAATTCATTGATCATTTCAATTAGGTGGTTGAATACCTTGCTGACTAGAACAATAAAACCCAGGCTGGTTTTGCAGAACATACAACATCATAAATGGAAATTACTTGATCTAAAAGCAATGCCATAGAAATTTATTTTTAACTCTAAGTTAGCAAAAGGGACTGATGTCAGTTCAGAGAACTGTAAACAGGCCTTTAATCTGTTTTTACTGAAGGCTAATTAATATCAATTTTATTTTCAACAATCAAAAATTGAGGGCTAATTATGTCAACATGAACTTTTTCTAACAAGGCAGTTGTGGAAATAAATTTAAAAACAGGTAAACTAGGTTTTTCAAACATGGTTACTGAATGAAAACATAAACTGATACATAATTTCTGAAAGAATTTATGATCAATTAACAAAACAGAAAAAAACTCCACAATAGTTTAGTTCATTTAAAATGTTGTCATTCCAAGAATCAGAAACAGAAACTATACATAGGTAATTGGCATTTTAAATCATCTTTTTGTACCCAATTTTCAGGAAAAATTCTCACAAGCCACTCACATAATAGCCAATGAAGCCTTCATTCTGGCCAGGGCCACCAACTACGTCCAGCACAAAACAGGATAGTAGAAAATGGCACCTGCTCATAGTAAGGGTAGGGTTTATAAAGCACAGGGTTAATACACCCTCAGGCCCTCAGGTGGAGACGGTTTAAGGGTGGGTCAGTGGGCCATCAAAGGTGGGTCAATGGGCCATCAGGTGGAGACAGTCAAAGTCCAGTTTAAGTCACCTTTGTTTATAATAATCTGTCATGGAAAAAGGAAAACATAGGCTCACTTGTGAATTTCCAAATCTATCTAATAATTACTATTTTCAACAAACCATGAATATCATATAGATGTAAGCAGTGCACACTTATGAAAAGAAAACAAATTATAATATAATGATGCAATTGTGTTTATTAAGAGAACACAATCTGTTATACATGTTTGCAGAGTTCAATTCATTTCATATTACATATAAGGGCACAATTTTCAAGTTGCTGGTTTTACATAAAGTATTTTTACAAGAATTGTGTCTTCATACATGTACTTAGGGTAATGATGTCTAACTCATTCTATCATTATTATTATCCCCTTTCCCCTCTCCTCCCTCCCCCCTATTTGTTCTATTTAAAGTTTCTTCATTCCTCTTATCCCCCCTTTCTTGCCTTTATAAGTCAGTAACTTCATAACAAAGAGATCATTTGACCTTTGGTTTTTTGGGGATTGGCTACCTTCACTTAGCATTATTTTCTCTAACTCCATCCATTCACCTGCAAATGCCATGATTTTATTCTCTTTTAGTGCTGAGTAGTGTTCCATTGTGTATATATATACCAAATCTGTTATGGACCAGGCTATATGGGCAATGACCAAACAGACTCCATTTCACTCTGAGACTCCATGTCCTGTAAGAAATGCTTCTCCCATGGGAACACCCTGTGTCTGCCATCCTGATCCTGATTAGCACACCCTGCTTAGAAAGGCAAATGTTTCTGTTCTTCTTATACAATGTAAAATTGCTCTCTTATTGGTTTCCATTTTTCTTGGACAAGGTACCCTGTCATAGAATAATTGTCTAGACATTAGTAATCATTCTTTAACTTGTACTCACCTAAGGTCATTTTGACCCACTTCTCCTTTTGCTTATGACTTTAGATCTCATGATATTTGTTTATGGTTTTGAATCATAGCAACAGACACTTATGATTAATGTGGTTTTGGACTATAAGGGTGGACTCTAACCCTTGGAGGGGGTGGAAGGGCATAGACTTGCAGCCTGCCCCTTGGCCGGCCAGCTGGTGAATCCAGACCACCAGCTGGTGAATAAAGATGGTTCTGTCTTCTGAAAAAAAAATCTACAAAAGAAAAGAGAACATTTGTGAGGTATGGGGGAAAAACAAGATTTTTAAGCTCTAGATTTGTAAAAACAAAATAATTTAAAAAGCTGTATTTCTAAGAATCCCAAATGTCTGTCTTATATATGTCTTTACTCATTTTAATAGTTATTTATAGATTATTCATGGAAATCAGGTATGGTTAATATTTTAAATTATTTCTTTGCAAAACGTTCTTATGTTGTACCCAGTGAAATGTGAATTAAAACTCCAAGCCATGTCATACTTGAGCTAAAATAAAGCCTTTATTAAGCTGATCAGAGGCCACCACCTGCACGCATCATGCAGCATTGCCAGCAGTTATTTTCAAGGGTTTATATTTGGTTGTTCAGCCAAAGCAAGCAAGCCACCGTACAGAAGCTGAATTTGGACAGTTAGTGAGACAATGCAATGGGTACGATTGTATTTCCCATGGGACTTTCCAGGTTGGCATAGCAGCAAGCAAGTAGAAGGGAAGGGGGTCAGAATGACCCTATTGATTACACGTTAAAGAATGGTTACTAACATCTAGACAATCAATCTCTGACAAGGTATGCTGCCTGAGAAAAATGGAAACCAAAGAGAACAATTTTACATTGTATAAGAATTGCTATTTTTGCGTTGCCAAGTATGTCATGCTAGGTAACTATTAATGGGTACAGAGGCAGGACTTTCCATGTTCTACTATTTCTGAGAAACAGAACTATTTCTTGGAGCTCCTAAGATGGCTGCCGGAGGACAAGATGGAGTCCCTTTAGTTCTCTTATCACACTTAGAGGTTGCTGTATCAAGAAAACAATGAATATTTTATTTCAAATATCTAGAGGCAAATATCCCAATTGGTTAGCAGGCTAGAATGAGTTACTAGATTTTAAAGACATTCTTATGAACAAATTTAAATTACTTAATACTGATTAATGCCATCATATAAGTAAAAATGCATCTGGGTACCATGCTAATTAAGAATCATATTTCAGTACAGCTTATTTATGCAAATATATACTACTTAAGTACATAAACATATAAATTCAT
Organism: Tamias sibiricus; assembly: GCA_025594165.1. Classification (NCBI taxonomy): domain Eukaryota; kingdom Metazoa; phylum Chordata; class Mammalia; order Rodentia; family Sciuridae; genus Tamias; species Tamias sibiricus. Next base: position 39,292,174 of record CM046672.1, read on the forward strand.
GCAAAAATAATCTCAGAAAAAATTTACAGTGGATATTTTAAAAAATAAATTCCTCAGTGGAAAAATGTGATGCCACAAATAAATGACTCTCATCTGGGCTCCTTGAAAACCTCAATTAGTGGAGATAAAATCCTCAGTACAAAGCCCTGCACACAGTGATGGGACTACGGAATAAAGTGGGATAGGGTTTGTTCCCTGTGTTATAGATGACCATTTCCAAAAACACTTATTTTGAGCCAGATATGGTGGCATACACCTGTAAAATCCCAATGACTCAGGAGGCTAAGGCAGGGGTGTCATCACAGCCTTAATATGAAGCTGAGGCTGAAGCAGGAGGAACCAAAAAAACAAAACTGAAGAAATAAACAAAGTAAAAATCATTGGACAAATCTCCCAGGATTTATTATCTCTAGTAGCAGCTTAGAAAACATTTCCACACCTTCCAACTGCAGGTCCAGCTAGTTTTCCAAAAACACTTATTTTCCTCACATATGTGAGAGCAACTCCTCAGAGCTCTTTCTCCTCAGAGGCCTGAGCCATCTACTCAAGGGCAGGAAGTTGCTCCCACCTGGAACTCATCAGGACTGTTACCAGGTGACTCTAATATAGCCTGGGAGGAAAGAGGTTAGGTTTTACTGTTGTCTGCCTCAGAAATATATGAAGTCAAGTTGGTAAGGAAGTAGGTTTAATTCAAGGGCAGCTTTGAAGAAAGATAGAAGAAACTTAATTGTTTCAAAGATTCATCTCTGAAGTCCCAGAAAATTAGCATAACTCTTAAAGAAGAGGCAGGGAAGGACAAATGGCAGGAAAGATAAATATGCAGATATAGTTAGCCTGCACTAGAAAGGCCTAAGTGGACAATCTCAGCTCCTATCCTCCTTGGAAGCTATCAGGGCAGAGGGGTCACAGCTTCCCCAGCCTCTACTCTCAGCATAGGGAAGCCATTCCCAGTTTATATTGGGTCCCCAAATTCAGTCTCCTTCATAAACAGGACCATGGCAATGTCCTCAGGGCTTGAGAACTTAATGTTTTCAAAATCCATAGGCAACAAAATCAATGTTCAATTGAAAGATAAATAAAAAATGTTGAATCATGGCTGGAGTTTCAATCTATGAGGAAGGCAGAAAGGAATGAGAGCAAGAACGATATATGAAGCAGTAGCATATGCTTGACATGCAAGTCTGATAATGTATCATTTGGAGGGGGAATCGGTATAGAGTGTTCACTAAAGCAACAAATTTGAAAGCCACAGAATTTGGATGGAAAAGACCTTCTGTGTGGATCTTCAATCTATCTGAGCACTCATGGTGGATAGTTCTACCTTGTAGATTTGGATTTGCATATCTTCAACTCACAAATAACCTCACCAAAAATCTAACAAATGTATATATAACACCCCAACAATATAGTTAGTGTTGCTCAAACTCCTTCTCTGTGACTTGCTCTTCACCCAGAGAAAGCAGCTCCATTAAAAAAAATTATTTGTTCCTTTTAGTTACACATGACAGTAGACAATATTTTGACATATTATACATACATGTCAGTAGACTATATTTTGACATATTATACATGGAGTGTAACTTCCCATTTTTGTGGTTGTATACAATATGAGTTACACTGGTCATGTATTCATATATGAACATAGGAAAGTTATGTCCAATTCATTCTACTCTTTCCCATCCCATCTCCCTTCCCTTCATTGCCCTTTGTCTAATCCAATGAACTTCTATTCTTCCCTTCCCCTCCTTATGATGTGTTAGCATCCGCATATCAGAGAGAACATTCAGCCTTTGGGTTTTGGGGATTGGCTTATTTCACTTAGCATGATAGTCTCTAATTCCATCCATTTACTGGCAAATGCCATAATTCCATTCATCTTTATGGCTGAGTAATATTACATTGTGTATATATACCACATTTTTCTTTATTCATCTGTTGAAGGACATGTAGTTTGGTTACATAGCTTAGCCATTGTGAATTGAGCTGTTATAAACATTAATGTGGCCACATCATTATAGTATGCTGATTTGAAGTCCTTTGGGTATATGCCATGGAGTGGGATAACTGGGTCAAATGGTGGTTCCATTCCAAGTATAGCAAGCAGATCTATCTTGATGGCAGCATTCCATGCCTTACCCCTTGTTCTGGTAGTTCAGGGACTTCAATCTGAGTGTGTTCTGGAGCCAACCTGTCAGGAAGGTGAGACTCCCATCTTCTACTTTGTTCTTCAATCTTTTCTCCAAATAGAAGCCAAAGTAATATTTCTACAATGTAAATGAGATCATGTCTGCCCACAGCTCAAAATCCTCTCCAGGCCTGTTTCCACACTTAAGAGTGTCATATCCTCAGGATACCTGCCTCCATGGCAGGGATCCTTCCAGTCTGTATGACATCAGCTCTTATCCTGCTTGCTTTCTTACTCAATTCTGCCCACATTGTCCTTCCTTTTCTTCTTTGGTATACTGATAAGGTTCTTGTCTCTGAGAAAAGCACTTTCTAATTCATCTTCTGAGAATTCTCTTCTCAAACATTTATGTAGTCTTTGTTTCCTTTGTAGATGAGCCTGACCTGGCCTCGTTGTCCAAACTCCATCTCCTTCTGTGTATCTACACAGCAATTATTACTCCTGAGATTAGATTAGATGACAATTGTACAGATATTTTTATTTCACTAAATTGTCAGCTTGTGGAGGGCAGATATTTCATCTTATTCATCACTACATCCCCACTTCCTAGGAGCTGGAATATCACCCAAATTCTCTACTCTGTTTCCTAGTTTCCACAGACTCTGGTCTCAACTTCACCTCCCATGCCCAGATGCACTGACTTCCATTCTGTCTCTGAACACAGCAACTCTCTTTCTGTCTTATAGCTTTTGCATTTCATTTTACCTGTGTATAGTTGGTTTCTTTCCATCTGTGATTCAGCCCTTGTTCAAAGAGGTCTCCATTGAAGCCGGGCGCGGTGGCGCACGCCTGTAATCCCAGCACTTTGGGAGGCTGAGGCAGGAGGATCGTGAGTTCAAAGCCAGCCCTAGCAATGGCGAGGCACTTAGCAACTCAGTGAGACCCTGTCTCTAAATAAAATACAAAAAAGGGCTGGGGATGTGGCCCAGTGGTCGAGTGCCCCTGAGTTCAATCCCCGGTACCACAAAAAAAAAAAAAAAAAAAAAAAAAAAAAGAGGTCTCCATTGACTAACCTAAATAAAGTAACCCCACCTTCATTCCCCACTTGATTTTCTTTTCTTTTGTTTTTGTCTTTTGTTTATTTATTTTTATTCAAAGTTATTGCATATATAACAGTAGCATGCATTACAATTCATAGTACATATATAGAGCACCTTTTTACATAACACTGTATACAAAGTATATTCATATTACTCATGCCTTCAATCATGCCTTTAGGGGAAAAGATGGTAGAATGAGATGGATATCCATCTCATTCTACCATCTTTCTCCCCCTTTATACCCCCTTGTTCCCTCCCTTCCTCTCCCTCCCCATTGACCTTTCTAGTGTTCCTCTAATCCTCCTATGTACCCCGACCCAACCCCACTATGAATCAGCCTCCTTATATCAGAGAAAACATTCAGCATTTGGATTTTTGAGATTGGCTAACTTCACTTAGAATTATATTCTCCAACTTCATCCATTTACCTGTGAATGTCATTATTTTATTCTCTTTAATTGCTGAGTATTATTCCATTGTGTACATATACCACAGTTTCTTTATCTACTCATCTACTGAGGGGCATCTAGGTTGCTTCCACAACATAGTTATTGTGAATTATGCTGCTATAAACATTGATGTGGCTATGTCCCTGTAATATGCTACTTTTAAGTCCTTTGGGAATAGACCCAGGAGTGGGATGGCTGGGTCATAAGGTGGTTCCATTCCAAGTTTTCCAAGGAATCTCCATACTGCTTTCCATATTGGCTGCACCATTTTTCAGTCCCACCAGCAATGTATGAATGTGCCTTTTCCCCCACATCCTTTCCAACATTTATTATTGTTTGTGTTCTTAATAGCTGCCATTCTGACTGGAGTGAAATGAAATCTTAGTTTTGATTTGCATTTCTCTAATTGCCAGAGACATTGAACATTTTTTCATGTACTTGTTGATAAATTGTGTATCTTCTTCTGAGAAGTGTCTTTTCAGTTTCTTGGCCTATTTACTGATTGGGTTATTTGTTTTTTTGGTGTTAAGATTTTGATTTTGAGGTTTTTTTTTTTTTTTTTTTTTTTGTGGTACCGGGGATTGAACTCAGGGGCACTTGACCACTGGGCCACATCCCCAGCCCTTTTTTGTGTTTTTATTAGAGACAGGGTCTCACTGATTTGCTAAGTGCCTCGCCATTGCTGAGGCTGGCTTTGAATTCGTGATCCTCCTGCCTCAGCCTCCCAAAGTGCTGGGATTACAGGCGTGCGCCACCGCGCCCAGCTTGAGTTCTTTATATATTCTAGAGATTAGTGTTCTATCTGATGTGCATTTGGTAAAAATTTTCCCCGATTATTTGGTTCTCTATTCACCTCACTGATTGTTTCTTTTGCTGAGAAGAGCTTTTTAGTTTGAATCTATCCCATTTATTGATTCTTGTGCTACAGGAATCTTATTAAGGAACTTGGGGCCTAATCCAACATGTTGGAGATTAGAGCTTACTTTTTCTTCTATTAGGCATATTGTCTCTGGTCTAATTCCTAGGTCCTTGATCCACTTTGAGTTGAGTTTTGTGCATGGTGAGAGATAAAGTCTTAATTTCATTTTGTTGCATATGGATTCCCAGTTTTCCCAGCACCATTTGTTGAAGAGGCTATCCTTTCTTCACTGTACATTTTTGGCGCCTTCGTCTAATATAAGATAACTAAAATTATATGTATTAATTTCTGTGTCCTCAATTCTGTACTGTTGGTCTACCAGTCTATTTTGATGCCAATACCATGCTGTTTTTGTTATTATTTCTCTGTACTATAAGGTCTGGTATAGTGATGCCACCTGTTTCACTTTTCTTGCTAAGGATTGCTTTAGATATTCTGGGTCTCTTATTTTTCCAGATGAATTTCATGACTGCTTTTTCTATTTCTTTGTGGAATGTCATTGGGATTTTGATTGGCATTGCATTAAATCTGTATAGTGCTCTTGGTAGTATGGACATTTTGACAATATTAGTTATGCCTATCCAAGAACAAGGTATGTCTTTCAATCTTCTAAGGTCTTCTATAATTTCTTTCTTTAGTGTTCTGTAGTTTTTGTAATAGAGGTCTTTCACCTCTTTAGGTAAGTTGATTCCCAGGGTTTTTTTTTTTTAATGTTATTGTAAATGGGGTAATTTTCCTTATTTCCCTTTCAGAGGATTTGTCACTGATGTACACAAATGCCTTTCACTTATGGGTATTGATTTTATATCCTGCTACTTTGCCAAATTCATTTACTAGTTGTAAAAGTTTTCTGGTAGAGTTTTTTTTGGGTCTTGTAGGTATATTATTTTATCATCAGCAAATAGTGCTAATTTGAGTTCTTCTTTTCCTATCTGGGTTCCTTTAATTTCTTTCATCTGTCTAATTGCCCTGGACAGGGTTTCAAGTACTATGTTAAATAACAGTGGTGAAAGGGGGCATCCCTGTCTTGTTCCTGTTTTTAGAGGGAATGCTTTCAATTTTTCTCCATTTAAGATGATGTTAGACTGGGGCTTTGCATAAATAGCTTTTATAATGTTGAGATAGGTACCTGTTATCTCTAGTTTTTCTAGTGTTTTGAACATAAAAAGGTGCTGTGTTTTGTCGAATGCTTTTTCTGCATCTGTTGAGATGGTCATATGTTTTTTTTTCTTTTAGTCTATTGATGTGATGTATTATGTTTATTGATTTCCATATGTTGAACCAATCTTGCATCCATGGTATAAACCCTGCTTGATCATGATGCACTATCTTTTTGATATGTTTTTGTATTTGATTTGCCAGAATTTTGTTGAGAATTTTTGCATCTATGTTCATTAAAGATATTGGCCTGGCCCAAGCCGGGCGCGGTGGCGCACGCCTGTAATCCCAGCACTTTGGGAGGCTGAGGCAGGAGGATAGCAAGTTCAAAGCCAGCCTCAGCAATGGCAAGGCACTTAGCAACTCAGTGAGACCCTGTCTCTAATAAAATACAAAAAAGGGCTGGGGATGTGGCCCAGTGGTTGAGTGCCCCTGAGTTCAATCCCTGGTACCAAAAAAAAAAAAAAAAAAAAAAAAAAAAGATATTGGCCTGAAGTTTTCTTTCTTGGCTGTGTCTTTGCCTGGCTTTGGAATTAGTGTAATATTGGCCTCATAGAAAGTGTATGGAAGAGCTCCCTCTTTTTCTATTTCCTAAATTAAGTTGAAGAGTATTGGTATTAGTCCTTCTTGAAGGTCTTGTAGAACTCAGCTGTGAACCTGTCTGGTCCTGGGCTTGTTTTGATTGGTAGTTTTTTGATGGCATCTTCTATTTTCTCACTTGAAATTGATCTGTTTAAATTGTGTATAGCCTTCAGATCCATTTTTGGCAATTCATATGACTCTAGAAATATTTCAATGCCTTTAATATTTTCTATTTTATTAGAGTATAAGTTTTCAAAATGATTTCTAATTCTGTATTTCTGAGGTATTTGTTGTGATATTTCCTTTTTCATCATGGATGCTAGTAATTTGAGTTTTTTCTCTTTTTTTTTTATTAGCATCGCTAAGGGTCTGTCAATTTTATTTATTTTTTCAAAGAATGAACTTTAAGTTTTGTCAATTCTTTCAATTGTTTCTTTAGTCTCAATTTCATTAATTTCAGCTCTGATTTTAATTATTTCTTGTCATCTATTGCTCTTAATGTTGACCTGTTCTTCTTTTTCTAGGGCTTTGAGGAATGATGTTAAGTCATTTATTTGTTTGTTTGTTTGTTTTTCCTGAATGAACTCAATGCAATGAATTTTCCTCTTAATAGTGCCTTCATGGTGTCCCAGAGATTTCTATATGATGGATTTGTGATCTCATTCATCTCTAGGAATTTTTTAATCTCCTCCTTTATGTTTTATGCAACCCCTTGTTCATTCAGTAGCATGTTGTTTAGTTGCCAGGTGTTAGAGTGGCTTTTTTTATTTCTTGTTTTATCATTGATTTCTAATTTTATTCCATTATAGTCTGATAGAATGCAGGGTAGTATCTTTACTTTTTTATATTTGCTGAGAGTTGTTTTGTGGCCTAATATATGGTCTATTTTAGAGAAGAAGCTATGTGCTGCTGAGAAGAAAGTGTTTTTGTTCACTGAGGGATGAAATATTCTATGTATGTCCATTAAGTCTAAGTTATTAATTGTATTAATGAGGTCTAAGGTTTAGCTTTTGTTTGGGTAACCTATCCATTGATGAAAGAGGTATGTTGAAGTCCCCTAGAATAATTGTTTTGTGGTCTATTTTACTCTTCAACTTGAGAAGAGTTTGTTTGATGAATGTAGGTGCTCCATTATTTGGGGCATATAGATTTACAATTGTTATATCTTATTGATAAGTGGTTCCCTTAAGCAGTAAGAAATATCCATCTTTGTCCCTTTTGATTAACTTTGACTTGAAATCTACTTCATTTGATATGAGAATGAAAACCCCTGCTTGTTTCCGCAGCCCATGTGTGTGGTAAGATTTTTCCTAGTCTTTCACCTTCAGTCTGTTGATGTCTTTTTCTATGAGGTGGGTTTCTTGGAGACAGCATATTGTTGGGTCATTTCTTTTAAACTAGTCTGACAGTCTGTGTCTTTTGAATGGTGCATTTAGGCCATTAACATTCAGGGCTATTATTGAGATGTAATTTGTATTCCCATCCATTTTTATTTGTTTATGGTATTAAACTTAATTTGGTTTTTCCTGTGGTTGGTGTTTCCTTTAGTTTAGTAATTCCCTTTGCTGACATTCATTGTTATTTTTCTTTTCTTCTTCATGGAATATTTTGCCCAGAATGTTCTGAAGTGCAGGCTTTTGAGTTGTGAAATCTTTTCACTTTTGTTTGACATGGAAGGTTTTTATTTTATCTTCAAATCTAAAGCTTAATTTTGCTGTATATAAGATTCTTGGTTGACATCCCTTTTCTTTCAGAGCTTGAAATATATTGTTCCAGGATCTTCTAGTTTTAAGGTCTAGGTTGAAAAATCTGCACATAATCTAATTGTTTTCCCCCTATATGTAATCTGACTCCTTTCTCTTGTGGTGTTTAATATTCTCTCCTTGTTTAGTATATTAGGCATTTTCATTATAATGTGCCTTGGTGTGGATATGTTGTGATTTTGTACATTTGGTGTTCGGTAAGCCTCTTGAACTTAGTTTTCCCATTCATTCCTCATGTTTGGAAATTTTTCTGCTATTATTTCATTGATTAAATTACTCATTCATTTGGTTTGGAACTCTGCACCTTACTCTACCCCAATCACTCTTAAATTTGGTCTTTTTAGGCTATCCCATATTTCTTAAATGCTCTGATTATGATTTCTTACCATTTTCACTGTGTAGTCTACATTTTAATCCAGTTTATATATTTTTTCTTCATTATCTGAGGTCCTTTCTTCCAAGTAGTCTAATCTCTTGGTGATGCTTTCAATTGAACATTTAATTTGGTTTATTGCTTCTCTCACGTCCAGAATTTCTGTTTGGTTTCTTTTTAGAACCTGTATTTCCCTATTGAAGTAATCTTTTGCTTATTGTATATGTTTATGAAGTTCTTTGTCAAAGTGATCTTTTACTACCTGTGTTTGTTCCCTTATTTCATTTTTGAGTTTCATGAACATTTGGATTACGTATTTCCTGATTTTCTTCTCTGATATTTCATCTACTGTGCTTGCCAAGGAATCTGCTAAGGAGGTATGTTTATTTGTTTGGGACACTTTCTTTTCTTGTTGTGTTTTTTTTTTTTTTTTTTCCATATTGCTTGTGTGACTTTTCTTCTAGCTCTGTGGAACCTTGACTTTTTCCTTTTTACCTTAAAGCTTTATAATGCTCCTGTAGTACAATGCTATCAGATCCCCTTATAAACACTTTACAGTCTAAAACCAGACATTTTCTATTCAGATAATCACAATTTGTTCACAATGTACAGAATTAGTGAATTCAGATATTGTCTCCAATATACTCCATATGTTTGTAATGGGGTTTATAATTTCAAATATTGGACACAGAGGTGATATGTTTAGGAGGAAGGAAGTGAGGATATTGCGTTGTTTTTTCTTAGGATGTGTGAAAAAAGAAATCTATGGAAGTAGTTTAATATCAGCAGAAGAGAAAGGAAAGGAATGGAGTGAATAATTTTGTGGGAAGACTGATGTATATATAAACCAAACTTATGTAAAAGTTGAGAGAAATAGAAAATGTCAAGGTAGTAGAAATTAGTGAAAAAGAGAAGAAAGAAAAAGTGAGTAAAAAAATAGAGAAGAAACTGTATATAAAACTGCTTTGATGTATTATTCAGTTGCCCCAGTCCTAAAAATCCTAATTTCTGTATAAAACTTGTTTTCACTTCTGTTGAGAGTGCAAGGGCAGGGCGTAAATAGAAAAGATGAGGGAAGAAGAAAAGAGAGAAAAGAAAAAAACAAAAAGAAAACAGTAAAACCCACAAATAAGTCTCAGTCAAGCAACCTTTAGGGAAGATTTTCTGTTTCACCCTCCAGCTATTAAGCTAGTTGTCGTGGAACATGCCCTTGATGTTGTAGAACATTTGTGGGTGGAATCAAGTCTGTGTACCTGGTTAGCCAAAGAATGGCACTCGGGGTTGGGGCACTAGGTGAATGGCACCAAAGGACAAATCTGTCCAGTAGGCGTCTACTCTCCATGCTCCTTCACAGTTGCAGAGTCATGGGGTTCACCATGCTGGCTTCAAATACACTTTCCCCCACTGGCTGCCCGTGTCTCACCCAGGTGTGTGTTGGCCTCAGAGCACCGGTAGGTTCCTCAGATGCCAGCCGGCTTCCGCGTGCAGCTGTTTCTTCCTTTCTTCTTTCTCTGTACCTTTCAAAAATGGCAGTGATTGCTCTCCTTGGGCTTAAAGGCACTTTCCCGGACCTGAGTGTCGTTCCTGTGCCCTGCCAAGCAATTTGCGTGAAAGTTATCTGTGTCTAACTTTCTGCCTATCCTTCTGCACTGCTCCACTTTGATGCCATTGCCAGGGACTTTGCCCTACCACGCCATTCCCACTGGGTACCTCTTCTGTGGGGCCCCCGCATGTCAGTGATCTGGAGTCTCACCCTCGTTGTTCTCCACTGTCTCGCTGTCCCTGAGAAGCATAAATGCCCTAGCTCCCTCACAGTTGCAGGAACACTGCTGGCAACTCGTCCAAACTCTCCACTATGCCTTTTTTAGTGACTGATTCCTGAAAGCACCTCTCTCCTGTCCACCATCTTCATGACCCCCCCACTTGATTTTCTATCTAATGGTTATTACCTCTGTAAATTATTTTCTTGTGTATTAACTGTTCCCCCCACCCCCCCGTTACAACTGTATTTTACATAAGAGTAGTGACTTTATATGATTTGCTCTTCATTACATCCTAATGTCTGGAATAATGCCTGGCATATAATAAATATTTGTTGAATGAATAAATGAAGTGAGAAAAGCAAACTTTAAACTTAAATTTGCATAGAAAATTAGGGAAATTATTGGAGGAATATAGGGTTAGCTTGTATCATTGTAGGAATTGTTGAACATTTTAAGCATAGATGCAGAGGGTTATCTGGTTCACTGTTATCAGGAAGTTGAATATAACCCAGACTCTCTCTCTATTTGTTTCCTCTGTTCCTCTCTGTGTGGACACCTTTCTACCTAATGTGTATTCCCTATCTTCATATAGCTTGAACTATGCCTGTGGATGGCTACTGAGTTGGGAATAAATCTGTTATTGTTTGTTGCTGTCTTAGGCAATGATACCGCGGGAAAGAAATCGGAGGCAGACTGGGAATGAGTGGTTTTTTTATTGTTCCTTCTTCTTCTCTCCTTCTCTATCTTCTGTTTGATTCCACCCCCTGTTCCTCTCTACCATCTGTTTAAATACTCTTTACCCATCACAGGTGCATTAGTTCTCTTAACAGGCATACACGTGTCACAAGCTTGACCCAATGCTACAGAATGTAGTGCCCACGAGCCACCATAAAAGTCAGGTGTAAGTTGTAGTAAACAACGCCTTGCTTTTAACAAACAAGTAAGCTCCAACTCTTGGCTCTCAGCCAGCCGCCATCTCAGAGCTACTTCCTTATCAAAGGCTCTTACATTTCCTCCTTTTTGTTTTAAAAGAGGGATAGCTTAAATGGATGGGTGACGACCCTCACCACATCAGGATCGACTGTGCCTGTCTTAGGTGTCTGCATGTGCAACCGACATTCTTACTCGTCATCGGATAATCAAGGCCGTAGATGGAGTGCCCTTGACTCCTGTCTTAGGTTGATATGTTGGTCACATGAGACTTTCCCGTCTTTGACTACCAGCTGCCCAATTGAGCCAACCAACCATGAGGCGATGCTCCGGTTCTGAGGCGGCAAGCACATTTTTCTTTGAGCTGATGAGCCAAGTTCCATTAAGTAGTGTACTAAGTTCTCTAGACAAATCAGCTGCCCTAAGTTCCGTTAAGTAGCCTACTGAGTTCTCTAGACAAATCAGCTGCCCTATTAAGGTTAAGAAAAGGGATACCCATAAGGCATTGTCCTGTGTAATGTCCTAAACATCCTATGGTAGAAAGATCTGCCAAAATGTCCACTTGCTCTTGGAGAAGATCAACACGTTGATTAAGAAGAACAATTCCAAAATGTAGATGCTGATTTTGGAGGCCCCATGCATGCAGAGTAGAGGCCACACTGATGGTGAGGTTGTTTAATGCTTGAGCAGTAGGGATGCTTGTAGAGATTGTGACCCCTGCAGCTGTAGCAGCAGCAGCTGTCTCTTTTATGTCTAGACAATGCCACTGGCAAGTCTTCAGGGCCCGCTAAGACTGGCATAGGGATGTACCTAGGAACTTGAGCAACAATCATTAGAGGAAAGGCAGTGCCATTCCAGCACTGAGTCAAGAAGCAAGTTGTAGGAGTGCAATTCAAACTATCATTAAAAAATAGAACAATTAGATCTTAGGTCAGGTGTTTTAGTTCTGAAGTTGATCTCTGTTTATATATATTGCTGCTTGAGCTCCCATGAACATTATCTGGCAAAATATCACATTTAGAACGGATTAAAGAAAGGCTGAGAGTATTTAGCTGACAAAAAGAAAGGATATTAGATTTAGAACAAAATATTACATTTAAACAAATTAAAGAAAGGCTAGGAGCATTTAACTTTTTGTGGAAAAGTAGAAAAATATTTTGTTTACAGTACTCTTAATTGGAGCAGCTGGAACTTTTGAGCCTCTACATACACAGCAACCTTTTATGAACCCTTATATAGAATCACACACATCTGTTTATACCTGTTGAAACTTTAACCTGTTTCACTGATGACAAAGACCAATTTATGAAAACAATCAATACCTGATGGCATATTTAACAGTGAGCAACTTAACCTTGTAAATTAATCAGCTGTTTAACAAACAAAGTTAATTACAAATAAATAATCCCATGTCAAATACCAAAATATCAGGCTGAACGATATTAGTCATTTTCCTTGCTGAAAAGAAGTCCTAGAAGCCGGGCGCGGTGGCGCACACCTGTAATCCCAGCACTTTGGGAGGCTGAGGCAGGAGGATCGCGAGTTCAAAGCCATTGCTGAGGCACTTAGCAACTCAGTGAGACCCTGTCTCCAAATAAAATACAAAAAAGGGCTGGGGATATGGCCCAGTGGTCAAGTGCCCCTGAGTTCAATCCCGGTACCACACACACACACACACAAAAAAAAAAAAAAAAAAAAGTCCTAGAGATACTTGTGAATTAAGTTTGAATGTACCTTCATTTTTTATTTGTTCACCCAATTTGAATTGAACACTTTTGACTTAAATGAATTAAAGGCATTTGGATCCATTTTTTAAAAACAAATTTTCATGAGCGCTCAATTTTTGTTATTTGTGACATCACATTTACATGAAATCTGGACAGATGCACAGACATAAAAACATAAAAAATAACAAAATTGTGCGCACACTAGAAAGAGATCCTCTCGTCCCGGACGGGAGGAATGAGACTTTAAGTTGTGAGTTTATTGAAGGAAAAAGTGCACAACTTAAAAGTTTCTTAGCTGAAGAGGCAAAGATGAGGTCCCATTGTCGGAAAATAGACGAACTCGCGCAGGTGTGCGGATTGATAACAAATTAAAGGCAAAAGCCATAGCCATTCTTTCACTATTAACCAAAGTTCTCTTTTTTTCACTATATAAGGGAATCATTAAGAGGAGGATCCACAACAACTTCATCTTGGCCCTTCTGACTTGGCACCTGTTTTATCAATCTTGATGGTATCCACACCAGCGAGGACACGTGCTGTGGAAAGACACAAACAGATTCTCACCCTCAAATTAATACTGGGTCTGGGCCCTGCCATGTGCCTGAAAGTACATCCTTCCAGTAAACCAAAGGTTTATGTTGTTGATGTGGATTCCAGTGTCTGTCTCCAGCCGAATATCCTTTGGAATCCAAAGTTAAAAAATTTAAAGTGAAAAGGGCTATGGCTAATCTATCTTTAAAAGTCACCCAATCTCCCTCTTTTTGTTTTAAAAGCATAAGTTTGAGCGTATGATTAGCTCATTCAATTATACCTTGGCCTTGAGGATTATACGGAATACCAGTCTTATGAAGTATGTCAAATTTGGAGCAAAACTGTTTAAAAGATGAAGACGTATATGCAGGGCCATTGTCTGTTTTAGCAGCAAAAGCTTGTAAACAATGAGATGTAACATCTTTAACCTTTTCTCCAGCATGTAAGGAAGCAAAAATCATGCATGAGCATGTATCTATGGATACATAAACAAATTGCAATTTTCCAAAACTTGGCTCATGAGTAACATCCATCTGCCATAAATGATTGGGCATTAATCCTCTTGGGTTAACACCATGATGAGGATTGGGCAAATATGTCACACAAGATTGACAAGCCTTCACAATTGTTAGAGCTTGATCTTTAGTTATTTTGAAACTTTGTTGTAAAGTAGTACTATTAACATGAAATTGAGAATGGAATGAGGTAGCTTGTTGGACTGCTGAAAATATAAAGATCATTTGAGTAAGGGCATTGGCCTTCTGATTACCTTCATGGAAAGGACCAGACAAGTTAGTATGAGCTCTGATATGTCCAATAAACAAAGGTTCTTTATGTTCCCATGGAAGATTTTGAATTTGGAAAAACAATTTAAAGGCTGGAGTATGAGGTGCTATTGGACCTGCTAGCTCTAATTTAGGGACGGCATGTACAATATAATGACTGTCAGAGAAAATATTTATGGGTTGTTCTCTAAAACTTTCAAGAGCTATAATAATAGCTTCTAACTCTACCAATTGAGCTGATTTATGGGCAGTAATATGAATCATATTTTCTTTTTGAGTGACTACTGCAGTAGTATCGTTGGTGGACCCATCTGTAAATACATTTAATGCCTTGGGAATAGGTTGATTTTTTTATTACCTGTGGAAATATAATGGGATGATTGATACAAAAAGATAGTATAGGAGACTTAGGAAGATGGTTATCAAAATTTGCAGAAGTAGAGCATCTAGCTATAGCTCAATCATTATCATAAAAGCATAAATATTTAACCTGTGATGATGAGTAGGGAGTAATAATCCTGATAGGCTGAATAACTTTATCTACATAGATTTGACACATAGTGGGGCTATTAGCCATACGCTGGGGTAAAACTTTCCACTGAAATCTTTGGTCAAGTCTGTCATTATTGATAGAGGGAACTATAAAAGCAAACCTAGGGGCATCCAGGGGATGTAAAGAAATAGAAAAAAAGCAATCTTTTATATCAATGGCTATAAGCTGAAATTTTTGAGGAATAGCTATAGGATTAGGAAGCCTAGGTTGGGTAGGGCCCATAATTTGCATGGTTTTATTGATTTCTCTAAGATCATGTAACAATCGCCGTTTTCCTGATTTTTTCCTAATCACGAATATGGGGGAATTCCAGAGAGAGGTAGAAGGTTCTATATGTCCTGCCTCTAGTTGTTCTTGGACTAGTAAGTGGGCCACTTGTAATTTCTCTCTAGATAGGGGCCACTGAGGGACCCAAGCTGGATTATCAGAAAGCCATGGTATTTTCAAAATTGTTTTCTCAGCGGCCCCTAAAAAAAAAAAAAAAAAAAAAAAAAAAAAAAAATCCTATACCTTTTCAATGACAATTTCTTTTAATCTCAATAGAGTTAGAATCACCTTGTAGATTTTTTCCTAGTCCTTTACCTGGAATATATCCCTGTCTTTCCATGAGACTCCAGCTCTTACTTGTAACACATACAGACTTGGTTGTGAGGTTTATTCCCATTGTTTTAATATATCTCTTCCCCATAAGGTCACTGGCAAGCTGGACAGAACATAAGGCTGAAATATTCCTTGATGCCCTTCATCACCTTCCCACTTTAAAACTGTTGCACTTTGTTCTGAGCTATTAGAATATCCTAGGCCTCTCAAACTAGTTGAAGCCTTCTGTAAGGGCCAATGTTTGGGCCATTGTTGGAAGTTAATAATAGAAGAGTCAGCCCCAGTGTCAATTAACCCTTCCATTTCTATTCCCTGTATTTAAAATCTTCACATAGGCCTCTGTGAACAATCCTGAACCCAGCAAGCCATAGGTTCTGAGCCAGTGGAGCCAAATCCCCTATTCTTCCTATTTTGAGGCATACACTTAAATGATTCATGTAGACTAGGGAGAAGAAGTAACTGAGCAATTCTATCACCTTGGTTAACAGAGCCAATGCCTCGAGGTGAACTGAGCACAATCTTGATTTCTCCTTGATAATCAGGATCTATCACTCCTGGAGTAACTTGAAGTCCGAATAAACCAGTAGAACTTCGCCCCAAGATAAGTCCCACAGTCCCTAAGGGAAGAGGTCCCCTGACTCCCGTGGGAATCAGTTGAACCCCCATCTCAGGTGTTAGCACTATTTGGGTGGTGGAGCAGAGATCCAGTCCTGCACTTCCTTTTTTCCCCCTGACAAGGGAGTTAATGGGTAAAAGGGATTGTGTTGAGGAATCATCTGGATCAGTGTTTGAGGATACTCCTTCTGTAATGCCCCGTACATTTGTGGGCCCCGAGGCATTGGGCCCTGTGCCCCATTTTTTTTAATTACCAGACAAACTGTTACCATTAATATCAGTTTGGGATCTGCATTCATTAGCCCAATGGTTTCCTTTTTTACACCTGAGGCAGCGGCCTGGGGCACAAGACGAGCTTGGTTTTATTTCTCTTGTCTCTTGCCTTCTTTGGGGACTTTGTTTTTTAAAATAACCTGGTTGACTACACTGATAACAACTTTTAGGTCGAGCCCATCCTGCAAGATTAAGAGGAAAAGCACCTCTCATGGCTGCTGTGATTACACTACCTGTAACAAATGCATCATTTATGTCCCTGCAAAGCTTTATGTAAACAGAAAGGTCCTTTTTAGATTTCCAAGGTCTGATATCATCTTGACAATATTTGTAGGCATTTTCATATGCCAGCTGAACAACTAATGGCGTGGCTTGATCTTAACAGAGCCAAAAACTCTACTTGCTGTCTGTAAAAGACGATCAATAAATTCGGCATATGGCTCACTGGATCCCTGAATTACTTTAGACAAGCTACCCTTTAAGTCGCCAGTTCCTTGCATAATTTTCCAAGCCCTAATAGCTGCGGTGTATATTTGAGCGTAACCTCCAGGATTGAACTGAGTTCGTACCTGTAAATCAGCATATTGCCCTTCTCCAGTTAACATGTCTACATTATGACCTGAAAATCCTGCAGCCGCATTTCTACAAGCAGCTTCAATACAGAGCTCTTGGAACTGAAACCTCCAAACTAAGTATTGTCCCCTGCTCAATACTGCCTTACATAAGTCTTTCCAACTTAATTCTTCCTCACTAATATTACCCTCACTAGCTCTAACTGACTCCCTTTCTTGTACCTGTCCCAAAGCTTCAGCACTTTCCTGAATCTTAGGTCTAGTTGAGAACAGGCATTCCGTAACTAAATGCCACATTGAAAACATCCCTTTTGGAAGAGGAAATCCTTGCTTTACTGCCTCTATTAGATCTTGCTTATGAAGTTCCCATTGTGGTATGGTAAATAGCCCTATCACTATAAACCATGGGCTTACTTTCATTATTGTTTGGACGTATTTCTGTGCAGTACTCAATTTTACTGCTGTTCCATTTTCTTCTTTATTCTCTTCTTCCCTAACTATCTTTAACAAATCTCTAATAACCTTAACCATCTGGTTCCTTGAAATTTTCGAACCCATTTTCCCTCACCCTTAACCGCTCTGGCCAGAGACTCCAGCGAGGTTCCTCAGTTTACCTGCCATGCTGACTCTCTGTTCGGGCCACCACTTGTTGCTGCCTGCAGCTACGATACCGTAGGAAAGAAATCAGAGGCAAACTGGGAATGAGTGGTTCCTTTATTATTCCTTCTTCTTCCCTTCTCTATCTTCTGTTCTCTTCCCTTCTGCCCCCACAGTCTCTTTTAATACTCTTTATCCATCACAGGTGCATTAGTTCTCTTAAAAGGCATACACGTGTCTCATCACAAGCTCGACTTAATGCTACAGCACGTAGTACCCACGAGCTATTATAAAAGTCAGGTGTAAGTTGTAGTAAGCAAAGCCTTGCTTCTGACAAACAAGTAAGTGCCACCTTTTGGCTCTCAGCCAGCCGCCATCTTAGAGCTACTTCCTCATCAAAGGCTCTTACAATTGTTCTCTGGTAAAATATCTGGGAAAAGTATTCTGATTGGCCTGATTCAGGATCAAGCAACTGTGGTGGCTTATGTAGAACAAGCTAGTTCCTACTGTATCTGTATATGTGGGTGGAGATGAAATGTAAGATTATATCCAAAATGGAGAAATATTGAGAAATGTCCAATTCACTGGGCTTTGATATGCAAAAACATGAGAAGATTTGAATCACTAGCAATGGAGATGGCAAGGAAAAATTATTATACAAAAAGCAAGCATGGAGAGAGACTGGATTTAGGAAAATGGATTGAGAAGCTTCTGCAACAGCCCAGATGTGAGGCAATGCATGCACACTTTTAACCTGGTTTCTCAGAAACCAGAGCCTGAGGCAGATTCTTACCTCTTTATCATAAAGAAGCATAGTATGGGAGAAGCACTGAGGTACAAGGAAGCTGATGCAGTACACACTTTCAGATTGCACACACAGATTGCAAACATAGACAAGGGCCATATGCCTGCTGGAGGTACACCTATTAACAGAGAAACCTCTGAGAATGAGGCAAGGAACTGTTAAGTTACAAACCCAAAGGCCAGTGAGATCTGAGTTGATACATAAAATATGTCTTCTGAAGTGCCAAAAAGATATGAACAGCTGGAAGAGAAGAGAGGAAGTGTATGAGAAAATATGTGAACATGGAATGTTCTTATAAACTGATTAAACATGAGGGTAGAAGGTTAACTAAGAAGTTCAGATAATGCAAGAGTTCTCCATGTTAAGTTGCCCAGTGTCTGAGGATAAAATCTCTCCTTATCATCTGTTTTTGCCAATTTTGTAGCACTATGAGTAAAATACTAGAAAAGAATGACTTAAAGGAAGCAAAGTTTGTTTGGAGCTGATGGTTTCAGAGGTCTCAGTCCCTAGACAGCTGACTCTATTGCTCTGGGCCCAAGGTGAGGCAGGATATTATGGCCAAGGGGCAGGGTGGAGGAAAGCATCTCACCTCATGGTAGCCATAAAGAGAGAGGGGTGATGAAGGGACACAGGGGAAATATGTCCTTCTGTGGCACAACCACAGTGACCCACCTCCTCCAGCCATGACCCACCTTCCCCAGTTACCATCAAGTTCAGAATGGATTTATTAGGTTCCAATACTCATAAGCCAGTCATTTCACCTCTGAAACTTTCTACATTAACACAGGGGATTTTAGGGGGCACTTCAAATCCAAACCATAACACCATCTTCCTAAATTGTGATTTCTTTCACAAGTTTTGGTCATTTTAGTTGATTTCTGCATTTCTCAGCATCATGTTCCTCACACACCTAGCAAGTCCTGTCCTCACTGGCAAGTAAGTAAGAGCTATGTTTTGTTTTGTTTTGTTTTTAAATAGAGAAAACCAGTACACATTGGATCAATGGGATATAAAAAGTTCAGCCAATTGAGAGGCAGATCAGAGCTTAAATTATAAAATGAAAACCATCAGAAGTTCCTTCTGTCCATGTCCTATCCATGAGCAATGACTGCAGAAGTCACTAGTGTGATAAGAGAACTAAAGGGACTCCATCTTATTCTTCAGTAGCCATCTTAGGAGTTCCAAGAAATAGTTCTGTTTCTCAGAAATAATAGAATACGGAAAGTCCTGCCTGTGTACCCATTAATCATTCCATAGCATAATATGCTTGACAGCATAAAAACAGCAATTCCTATACAATGTAAAATTGCTCTCTTTGGTTTCCATTTTTCCTGCACAAATACCTTGTCAGAGATTGATTGTCTAGACATTAGTAACCATTCTCTAACATGTACTCAACTAGGGTCATCTTGACCCCATTCCCTTCTACTTGATTGTTGCTATATCAACCTGGAAAGTCCGATGGGAAATATTATTATACCCATTGCTTTTTCTTGCTAACTGCCTAGATTCAGCTTCTGTACTGTGGCTTGCTTGCATTGGCTGAAACCCTGCAATTGAATATTCCGCCCTCTGTGATTTTGCTCTTTATAAACCCTTGAAAAATCACTGCCAGCGTGCCATCTTGTCACAGTGTGTGATGTGTGAGGATGGTGGCCGCTGGTCAGCTTAATAAAGGCTTTTTTTGGCATTAGTGTGATGTGGCTTGGAGTTTTAATTGGCATCTCATTGGATACAACATTTTTGGTACAACACTAGACTGGGTACAGTGTGTGACCTTGTTCCTTGATGGTCTTCCTGTAGTGACCACAGCTTCTATTCATGTTTTTCAGGAAAATTAGAGGACATCAGAATGGTCAGCTTCTTATTATTTTCAGGGAGTAGAATGGATGGTACATCATGGAAAAAATACCAGATGGGCAAGAGGGAAGGAAAAACCAGGGTGGAGCCCTGATTGTGCAACACTTTTGCAACAAGTGGCTTGTGTCTTACACATCACCCACTCCTTCCAACTCCTTTATTAACCAGTTTGCATTTCTAGATTAGCAGTTTTCAGTTTTGTGCCTTGATAGGGCAGTGCTATTGTGACCAGTTCTTGTGTAAGTGAAAACAGATTTGAGCTGTTCCTTACAGTAATACTACTTTAATCTATATGTATTCTTATTTATTTTCTAGGAGTGGGAGAGAAAGGGTGTGGATAACTTAGGTGAATTGTATATAATTTTCACTCTACCTTGCCTATGTTGCTACTCATGGCCTGAACTGCATATGTAAACATTTTCTGTCAGAGATGTTGGCAAAAATAAATAAATAAATAGATAGATAAATAAATAAATAAATAAAATAATTTGGCCAGACATGCTGAGCAATTAGGAAATCCCCTATCTCACTTTTTTATTGTAATGCCTCTAGTCCCCCAGAGCAATGTGATGACACCAGGAATTTGCACCTTGTTCATCTACATTAGGATTCTGCAGTGCTATTCATTTTGGCTTCCAGGTGATGTTTAATTGTTGCCACATATAGAAGTGCAAATGGTGTAATTGTTGCTAGTCTGGATGATGAATGGTTGTGGAGTAAAGATAATTCTGACTTTAATTGATTAAGAGGTTCTAATTCATCACACACACAGGCACACAACATTTTATTTTGTCTCCTTTTTCTTAGCAGTATGGGGCAAGACCACAGCCAAAGGTGAAGCAGCCCATTCTCCTAAGCCACCACTGCTTCCTTATTTAGATGAGGGGGTGTAATACGAGGTGTCATACTGATACTGTTCTGTAATGAGCTGGATTACACCCAGCTTTGGCCACCACATTCCTGCTAGGTGTACATTTGCATTTCACAGGCAATAGAAAGCTGCAACAATCAATGCTTATCTAGTATCAAACTGTTCCAGCTGCCCAGCTGCCAGCCAAACCAACCATGAATCCCTTCCTGCCCTGCCAGCTCTGAGTCTAAGAGCAGTCATGGTTGGTCTGTGGGCTGGAACAATTAATTGGGTCTGTTTTTGCATGGGTTTATTTGTGATTCACAATGTTCACTCAGCTGATGAAAAGCATTTTTTGGGGGGTGGTGGAGTGGTGTCAGGGGACATTTAAGCCAGGGTTGACCAAATATTTTCAGTATGGGAGACCTAAAATAGCTAAAAAATGTAGAGGCAGCATTAGTGGCAGAATAAATCAATTGCTCCCTCCCTCTTCCCTCTCTCCTCCCCTTCCCCTTCCTTCCTTCTTTCCTTCCTTACTTCATTCTCCCTTCCTTCTTTCCTTTTTGTAGTATAGCATGGGATAAAATATATATTTGGGCTTTGTCCTGGTTTTGGTTCCTGACACACAACTTCTAAAATCCTTAGAATTTTTTTGAGTGACAGGAACCTCTTTTATTATACATAGCAAGCCCCTTTCAGTACAGCAGAGTTTGTGTTAATGAGGTCACTGTTGGATAGTTTCTAGATCTCAGCTGGATAGAGATGGGACTGACTTCCAGAAATATCTAGCTTTTGAAACTTTCAGCCTCACCCTTTGACCTGTTGAGAGAGAAGAGTCACTGCAGATTGAGTTCAATCACCAGTGACCAATAAATTTAATCAACCACACCTCCTTAAAAACTTCTAAATGAAAGGGTAGGGGAGCTTCCAAAATTTGTGCACATGATTGCAGTGCTGGGAGGATGGTGTGTCTAGAAAAGCTCAAGCTCCCCTAACCTCATCCCATGCACTAGGCTTTTTCTGAGTTGTGTACTTCAAAATAAATTAGGAAACAAAAGTAAAGTTTTTCCTAAATTCTGCAACTTATTTTAGCAAATTATTAAACTGAAAAGGAGGCTATGGAAGTCCCTATTTTATAGCTAGCTAGTCAAAAGTACTGGTTGACTGGAATTGGAGGCTTGTATCTAAATTGGGGCAGTTCTCTGAGCACCTTAACTTTTGGGATGTAATGCTAACTACAGATACAATTGAAATGAAATGAATTGTTGGAAATCCAGTTAGTGTCAGAGTCAGAGAGCTTTCATTGAACATCTACTATGCCTCTAGTGCTATGGAAATTAACAATGAAATATAGAAGCTTTCTCTAATGGCAGACAGCAGAGAGGTGCTCTGGAGAGACTGTCACTAAAAGAGGCTTAGTGGGAAGTTTGAACGCGTTCCTCGCAATACTTCTGCAACTGGGAGGGAGCTGAGACATCCCGCACATCTAGATGGTGAAATACAACAAACTTCAGACTGCTGACGCATGGGGTCCTGTGCGAGTGGCCCACAAACTGAGCCAGCATTAGCGGCGCAGCTGCCATGGTAACATTGCAGTAAGGGAAGTACGGACCATGGCCTCAAACAGTGCAGAATAAAGGGAAAGCTAGACGCAAGCAGCGGCCTCATAGACTTCTTCCACGCAAACTGCCAAACAGGACCTACACGCCTCAGAGAGACACACAGGTCTGGGGTACTACTGTTGAGACCGGGGAAAGTGCCACTATTTTGGAGGAAAGCTGTGGCTGACTGGGACAAAGAAACAAGGAAGAAAAGTAGCTGCAGGCATCCAAGGATCGGTCCAGGGCCCAGAGAACAGCACACACCTGGGTGAGACACACGCGGGCAGCCAGCGGGGAAGGGCCTGTCTGAGGCCAGTGCAGCAACCCCAAGAGCTATAACTGGGGGCGGGCATGGGGAATGCGTGCCTTTTTTGGATGAACCCTTTCCTGGTGCCATTCACGTACTGACACACCCCCGCCCAGCCACTCTTCAGCTGTGCCAATCTGCCGCTGGCCAAAGGTGCAGACTAGACTCCACTAATTGGTGCTCTGTGACTGTCTGGGTGTGATTTGGGACAACTGGCTTAAACTGGAAGGGAAAAAAGAAGGGCTTCCCAGGGTCCTGTTTATTTGAGACTTGTTCCTGGGTTTGACTCTGTTTTTTTTTTTTTTTTGTTGTTGTTGTTTTTTGTAGTTGCTGTTTCTTTGTTTTTGTTTTGTTTTTGTTCTGTTTGATAGTGTGCTTATTTGTTTGTTTTTGTTCCTCTTTCTTTTCTTCCCTTCTCACTTTAGTCTCTTCTGTTCTGATCTTCTCTATTTATACCCTGTCATTGCATACTCATCAGAGGCGAAGACAAGTTATACACGGAAATTAGGACTTCTAGATCTGGGGCAATTGAAATATACAGCAAAGCAGTGTTATATATAGTTTACTGTCTATTTTCTTGACTCACTTTCTCTCTCCTCTCTCTTACACTAATTCTTACTTTTTTGTTATCTTTTATTGTTACTTTTTTCTTTTTTCTTTTCCATCTTTCTTTATTTTTCTTCTCTCAAAGGTTAAATAAGTTTGATTTATATATAAATTGGTCTTCCCTGTAAATTGCTCACTCCATTCTCTTTCCTCTCCCATCTGCTGATATTAAACCACTTCCATAGAATTCTATTTTCATACTTCCTAAGAAAGAACATCTCAATAACCTCACTTCCTTCTTCCTAAACATATCATCTCTGTGTCCAATACTGAAATTGTAAACCCCAACACAAGCACACAGAGTAAATTGGAAACAATACCTGAGTTAACTAAATCTGTACATTGTGATCAAACTGGGATTTGCTGAATAGAAAGTGTTAGATCTTAAAGTGTAACATATTTATAAGATGATCTGGCAGCATTGTACCACAGGAGCAACATAAGGCTATAAGGTGAAATCGAAATAGGCAAGGTCGCATAGTGCTAGAAGAATAGACACACAAGCATTATGAAGAAGCAACAAAGAAAGTGACTGAAACCAATCAACATACCCCATCAGTAGATTCCACAGCAAGCACAGTTAATCAAATGCCAGAGATGGAATTTAAAAATTACATATTCCAAATGTTTATGGATCTTAAGAATGAACTAAAAAATGAGATGAGAGAGCAAATACAGGTGGTAAAAGAGCATTTTGACAAAGAACTCCAAAAACAAATACAGGAAGCAAAAGATTACTTCAATAGGGAGATAGAGATTCTAAAGAGAAACCAAACAGAAATTCTGGAAATGAAAGAAGAAATAAACCAAACTAAATGCTTAATTGAAAGCATCACCAACAGATTAGACTACTTGGAAGAAAGGACCTCAGAAAATGAAGACAAAATATATATCTTGGAGAAAAATCTAGATGACATGACAAAAGTAGTAAGAAAACAGGAACAGAGCATTCAGAAATTATGGGACAGCATAAAAAGACAAAACATAAGAGTGATTGGTGTTGAAGAAGGTGCAGAGTTTCAAACCAAAGGAATGAGTAATTTATTCAACGAAATAATAGCAGAAAATTTTCCAAACATGAGGAATGAATGGCAAAACCAAGTTCAAGAGGCTTACTGAACACCAAACATACAAAACTACAACAGATCCACACCAAGGCCCATTATAATGAAATTGTCTAATATACTAGGCAAGGAGAGAATATTAAAAGCCACAAGAGAAAGGAAGCAGATTACATATAGGGGGAAACCAATCAGACGACGCTCGGATTTTCCAACCCAGACCTTAAATGCTAGAAGATCCTGGAATAGCATATTTCAAGCTCTGAAAGAAAAGGGATGTCAACCAAGAATCTTATATCCAGCATAACTGAGCTTTAGATTCGAAGATGAAATAAAAACCTTCCACGACAAACAAAAGTTAAAAGATTTCACAACTCAAAAGCCAGCACTTCTGAACATCTTGGGCAAAATTTACCACAAAGAAGAAGAGAAAAATAACAATGAAAATCAACAAGGGAGATAGTAAACTAAAGGAATTACCAACCAGAGGAGAATCCAAATCAAGCTAAATACCATAATACAATTAAAAATGGATGGAAATAAGGATCACATCTCAATAATAACCCTGAAAGTTAATGGCCTAAACTCACCATTTAAAAGACACAGATTGTCAGACTGGATTAAAAGAAATGACCCAACAATTTGCTGTCTCCAAGAAACACACCTCATAGAAAAAGACATCAAGCGATTGAAGGTGAAAGACTGGGAAAAGTCTTGTCACTCATATGGGCTGTGGAAGCAAGCAGGGGTTTCCATCCTCATATCAAATAAAATAGACTTCAATCCAAAGCTAATCAAAAGGGACAAAGATGGATATTTCTTACTACTTAAGGGAACCATTCATCAACAAGATATAACAATTATAAATCTATATGCCCCAAATAATGGAGCACCTACATTCATCAAACAAATTCTTCTCAAGTTCAAGAGTAAAATAGACCACAACACAGTTATTCTAGGGGACTTAAACACACCTCTCTCACCAATGGATAGATCATCCAAACAAAAGCTAAATAAAGAAACTTTAGGCCTCCTTAAAACAATTAATAATTTAGACCTAATGAACATATATAGAATATTTCATCCCTCAGTAAGCAAATTACACTTTCTTCTCAGCATCACATAGCTTCTTCTCCAAAATTGACCATATATTATGTCACAAGGCAACTCTCAGCAAATATAAAAAAATAGAAATACTACCTTGCATTCTATCAGACCATAATGGGATGAAATTGGAAATCAACGATAAAACAAGAAAAAAAAATACTCCAACAATTGGAAGCTAAACAACATGCTACTGAATGAACAAGGGGTTGAAGAAGACATCAAGGAGGAGAACAAAAAATTTCTAGAGATAAATGAGAACACAGATACATCATATAGAAATCTCTGGGACACTATGAAGGCAGTAGTAAGGGGCAAATTCATTGCACTGAATTCCTTTCTTAATAGAAAACAACAACAACAACAACAACAAATAAATTACTTAACATCACAACTCAAAGAACTAGAAAAAGAGGAACAGATCAACACTAAGAGCAGTAGAAGACAGGAAATAATTAAAATCAGAGCTGAAATTAATGAAATTGAGACTAAAGAAACAATTCAAAAAATTGACAAAACCAAAAGTTGGTTCTTTGAAAAAAATAAATAAAATTGACAGATCTCTAGTGATGCTAATGAGAAGAAGAGAAAAAACTCAAATTACTAACATCTGTGATGAAAAAGGAAATATCACAACAAACGCCTCAGATATACAGGAGATAATTAGAAATTACTTCAAAAACTTGTACTCTAATAAAATAGAAAATATTGAAAGCATTGACAGATTTCTAGAGTAGTATGAATTGCCCAAACTGGAACTGGAGGCTATACACAATTTAAATAAATCAATTTCAAGTGAAGAAATAGAAGATGCTATCAAAAAACTACCAACAAGGAAAAGTCCAGGTCACGATGGGTTTACAGCCGAGTTCTACACGACCTTCAAAGAAAAAACTAATACTGATGCTCTTCGAATTATTTCAAGAAATAGAAAAAGAGGGAGCTCTTCCAGACTCTTTCTATGAGGCCAATATCACGTTAATGCCAAAGCCAGGCAAAGACACAGCCAAAAAAGGAAACTTCAGGCCAATATCTTTAATGAACATAGATGCAAAAATCCTCAACAAAATTTTGGCAAATCAGATTCAAAAACATATCAAAAAGCTAGTGCAACACAATCAAGTGGGTTTTATCCCAGGGATGCAAGGTTGGTTCAACATTTGGAAATCAATAAACACAATACATCACATTAATAGTCTTAAAGATAAAAACTATATAATCATCTCAGTAGATGCAGAAAAAGCATTTGACAAAATACAACACCGCTTTATGTTCAAAGCTGTAGAAAAATTAGGAATAACAGGAACATATCTCAACATTATAAAAGCTATCTATGCAAAACCTCAAGCTAACATTATTTTAAATGAAGAAAAATTGAAAGGATTCCCTCTAAAAACTGGAACAAGTCAGGGATGGCCTCTTTCACCATTGCTATTTAACATAGTACTGGAAACTCTGGCCAGAGCAATTAGACAGACGAAAGAAATTAAAGGATCCAGATAGGAAAAGAAGAGCTCAAATTAGCACTATTTGCCAATGACATGATAATATACCTAGAAGACCCAAAAAACTCTACCAGAAAACTTTTACAACTAGTAAATGAATTCGGCAAAGTAGCAGGATACAAAATCAATACTTGTAAGTCAAAGGCATTTTTGTATATCAGTGACAAAGCCTCTGAAAGGGAAATGATGAAAACTACTCCATTTAAAATAGCATCAAAAAAAATAAAATACCTGGGAATCAACTTAACAAAAGAGGTGAAGGACCTCTATAACGAAAACTATAGAACACTAAAGAAAAAAAATTGTAGAAGACCTCAGAAGATGGAAAGACCTACCTTGTTCTTGGATAGGTAGAATAAATATTGTCAAAATGTCCATACTACCAAAAGAATTATACAGATTTAATGCAATTCCAATCAAAATTCCAATGACATTTCTCAAAGAAATAGAAAAAGCAGTCATGAAATTCATCTGGAAAAATAAGAGACCCAGAATAGCTAAAGCAATCCTGAGCAGAAAAAGTGAAGCAGGCAGCATCACCATACCAGACTTTAAAATATACTATAGAGCAATAGTAACAAAAACAGCATGGTACTGGCACCAAAACAGACCAGTAGACCAATGGTACAGAATTGAGGACACAGAGACTAATACATATAATTTCAGCTATCTTATATTAGACAAAGGCGCCAAAAATGTACAGTGGAGAAAGGATAGCCTCTTCAACAAATGGTGCTGGAAAAACTGGAAAGCCATATGCAACAAAATGAAATTAAACCTGTATCTCTCACCATGCACAAAATTCAATTCAAAGTGGATCAAGGACTTAGGAATTAGACCAGAGACAATACACCTAATAGAAGAAAAAGTAAGCTACAATTTCCAACATGTTGGATTAGGCTCCAAGTTCCTTACTAAGAATCTGGTAGTGCAAGAATTAATACCAAGAATTAATGAATGGGATAGATTTAAGCTAAAAAGCTTTTTCTCAGCAAAAGAAACAATTAGTGAGGTGAAGAGAGCCAACAAAGTGGGAACAAATATTTAATACATGCACATTGGATAGAGCACTAATTTCTAGAATATATAAAGAACTCAAAAAACTTGACACCAAAAAAACAAATAACCCAATCAATAAATGGGCTAAGGAATTGAAAAGACACTTCTCAGAAGAAGATACACAATTAATCAACAAATACATGAAAAAATCCTCAACATTGCTGGCAATTAGAGAAATGCAAATCAAAACTACTCTAAGATTTCATTTCACTCCAGTCAGAATGGCAGCTATCAAGAACACAAACAACAATAAATGTTGGAGAGGATGTGGGTAAAAAGGCACATTTCATACATTGCTGGTGGGACTGCAAAATGGTACAACCATTATGGAAAGCAGTATGGAGATTTCTTGGGAAAATGGGAATGGAACCACCCTATGACTCAGCCATCCCACTCCTGGGTCTATTCCCAAAGGACTTAAAAGCAGCATATTACAGTGACACAGCCACTTCAATGTTTATAGCAGCACAATTCACAATAGCTAGGTTGTGGAACCAACCTAGATGCCCCTCAGTAGATGAGTGGATAAAGAAAATGTGGTATATATACACAATGGAATTTTACTCAGCAATAAAAGAGAATAAAATAATGGCATTCACTGGTAAATGGATGAAGTTGGAGAATATAATGCTAAGTGAAATCAGCCAATCTCAAAAATCCAAATACCGAATGTTTCCTCTGATATAAGGAGGCTGGTTCACATTATTGTTCGTTCCGGGTACACAGGAGGATTAATGGTCAAAGCGAAGGGAGGAGAAGGGAGAGAGCAAGGTTGGAAGGGGGGCGGGGAAGAAAAAGTGGTTGAATAAGATAGATATCATTATTCTAAATGCATGATTGAAGACTTTAATGCTACGAATATACTTTGTATACAAACTGTTTTGTGTAAAAAGATGCTCTATATGTGCAGTTTGAATTGTAATACATACTACTACTATAAATAAAAATTTAAAAAAGAATGACATATAAATAAAACTAAATTCTAACTGCATTTGATTCTTAATAATGCTGATGGGGTACAGAAAGTGTGAATTTGTTAGTATAAAGAAGACCTCACATTTTGAAATAAATCAAAATCTAGCTAAAGATTTCTGGGTAGAGGAGATGAACCCTCAAAGGAATAAGACTAGTTTTTACCCAAGTACCATGAGGAAGGCTACCTGTGACTGAAATGTGAGGGGTCATAGGAAGCCAAAGGGCTAAATAGAGCCTCATTAAGTAGGGCTTTTATGTGCAAGGTTGACTAGTTTGGAAGTTATCCTGAGGGTGAGGAGACTATTTAGCAGGTATATTGGGTAAATTATAAATTGTCTCTATCTCATCCTTTCTACTCATGTTTTACTCCATCTCTTGCTGAAACAA
This sequence comes from Tamias sibiricus, assembly GCA_025594165.1. Lineage (NCBI taxonomy): Eukaryota > Metazoa > Chordata > Mammalia > Rodentia > Sciuridae > Tamias > Tamias sibiricus. Next base: position 39,321,709 of record CM046672.1, read on the forward strand.
CTACTCTTTTGCAGCTGTAAACACACATCACTTTGCCTTGCCTCTACCATGTATCTTTTCTTTCTTTTAGTGCTTCTCAGAAACTGTGCAATTATAAGAACCACCTGAATGCCTGTATAGGCCACCTGAAAGTGTGAGAGAATTAATAGCCCCACGGAGCAACCATTGACCAATGGAAGACTGGAGACAGTGGATAAATGTCCCTTATGTCCTTTGACTGAAATGATTTGAGGTATATTCTAAATGGCCCCCAGAGGATCTTAGCAGAATTTAATGTCAGCTTCCCTCATTAGTGTCCTACATTGACTAATCCTCATTTTCTATTTTGTTCTACCTAGTGCCACATTCTTTTCCCCTAGAATCATATTCTATTATGTATCTGGGTATATAAGCAGCTCCTTCATGCTCTGTTTTCAGGGGTGGCATGTGTGGGGGCTCATGATAAGTGTGAGTCTCCTGCAAATAGTCCTGACAAGAGTAATGAGATTTGATCAGCTTCAAGAGAAAGCAGTTTGTGGTGATAGAGATTAGTGTTGTTGGAGTCCAGGCAGAAGCATATTATGTCCACTATGAATGATTCTGGAGGAGTGAAGGGAAGCTGTTTTCATTTCTCTGGAGGTGGACAATGCATTCTCCTTGTCCCAGAAACCTTATTTTAAAAGTCTGTCCTGTGCCCAGATGTAGAAGATCCAGATACAGTCCCTGTCTTGAGCTATTTATTATAACCTCGTAGGACAGACTAAACTGAACAGCTTGCACAGGAGATTGCCAAGAGAGTGCACTGGAGGAAGCAAATACCTTAATGCATGGCCTCTGTTCAGACATATCAGAGCCCTATAATCTATTACAATGACACTGAAATTTGGAAACTAATCACTTTCTAGAGTTAACTCTTAATAATTCACAAGGCAATTCTATTCTCATCTCAGGCTTTCCCCCCATGCTCTTTCTTCTACTCGGATTGTCTTTTGTCCCCTCTGTACATATTGAAATCCTACTTATCTTTTAAGGCTTTTCTGCCTCCTGTACCAGAGTATCCTACTTCATCTGAAGTCCTTCATTATAGACCCTATCACAGTGTGCCTGGTGTTAGAGTTGGCCACAGATACATCTGTCTTCCCCACTGGTCTGTGAAATGGAGAGCAAAGGAAACTTAATGTACTTCAGTCTCACCCCTGTCTCTTAAAGACAATAGGTACATAGTGGGTCTTCAGTAAAATATATTAAATAAAATTTAATAACATAGCTCTGCTTACTTTGTTCAATTATCCTTTTTGATAGTAGAGAGCTGAGGTTTGTTGAAACCTCAGAGAAAGTAGTCTGGCTTTTACAAAGTGATGTTGAGACTCCTGAGCTTTATTTAGCTGTTAACATTGCTGATGACAATAAACAATATTTGCTAAGCAGGTGCTGAATGCAGGTCACCATGCTTTTTCCCAAGGAAAGTGTTGTTATTCCCATTTAAAAATATCAGAGATCTGAGACAGAGTGAATGGTGTTGTTTGTCAGGGGGCTTGGACTTAAAACTCTGTGCTGTCTGTAGTCAGACTTCAGGTTGTAACTACTGGGTTTCTCTGTTAAATTTGAGCCAGAGTACAGAGTCTTCACCTTCCTGCAAACATTACCTCAACCAAGAGAAATCAGCTTCGGGGTATTCTGGGCAGCTTCTCTGGAGGAAATGATGCCACGAAAGCCAGCCTTGTTTAAAAGTTCAAATGTGTAAGGCTCATTTTTTTTTCTCTCCTGTCATTTATCAACACAGTTTTTAACTGAAATAATTTCTTCCCAGACAATGCATTCAGAAAACACAACAACAACAACAACAACAACAACAAAACCCATGAATTTATAAAACCCTGAATATTCTACAATGGGCCAACACATAAAGGGACTATTCTTAATTCCAAAGGAATTTGACATTCTATTTAAATGAGCAAGATTGCCTTCTAGTAAGTCATAATGAAAGAATTCCATCTGGATGGTGTGGCAATTTATTATGTGGTAAAGGATGGCATTTGAATATGCACTCAGGCCTGATTTCTTACTCCTCTTCTTTGGGAAGAAATAAATTGTGTGAATCATCAAGGAGAATTCTGACATTTTCCTTTTGCAATGTATTTAGCCACCAAATATAGCCCTTGTTTCCCTTAGGCAAGTTTATAAGCACATTTATTTAAAATAGTTTTAGAATAAGAACAAAGCTAAAGTGGAGACCCAAGGTCCAAGAAAACAAAAAAACTAAAAATAAGCAGAGAGAAGTAATGGCTACTTATCGTGAAATACCGTTCACCAAAGCATAAAATGAAAAGATGCTCACAGGTTCTTTGAGGTTTAAAAAACTGTTTAATAATTGTTTAATTGCTATATTTTAAGTGGTGCACATACATATGATTTCCCATTGATTGTGGTGAATATATACATATATATATATATATATATATATATGAACTCTCTATATAAGAACTCTCTATATATTAGAAATATATATACATATACCCATATGTATATATAAACTCTTCTATGAGATACCTTAAATAACATTTTCCTGAACACATAGCACTGTGTTACATAGCTGTGCCTTTGGACACATAGTTCTTTCTGTCTGAAATGTCCCTTTCTCCCTCTGTACCACTTCCTGAAACTCTCATTCATATGGATTTCTTGAGACTCAAGCATCTCCTTGCTCTGCAAGATGTTTCTCAGCTCAGCCAAAGTTGATTACTCTCATCTGTCTCTGTACTCCATTTTGCCTAAAATATACATAGCTCTCTTTTTTCAGCCTTGAAAATATGTTTACATGTTTTTATTCACTTCTTTGTGGTTTGCTCAACACTGTTTTGTATTACTTTCATGTTTTTTTTTTGCCATATTTTGGTTTCATTTATAGTATAGTTTTCTTATGCTTTTCTTTAAAATTTGTAAGGAAGCTTAAAATAACTGCTATAGGTTCAGACTTTAGTAACACTTGTCACAGAAATGACCAGGCAATGTTTTTCAGTTTCAGCAGAACACCGTTGCCTGTCAAAAGCTCTAAGTCTGAGGCTTGTTGTCTGAGAATAGCTAGTGAGGGGAAAGTGTTAGACTGGCAATAAACAGACTTTCTCCAGAATGTAATCAGACAGGCTGGAGGTGAACTGGTTGTGGAATAATTTTCCACTGTGTCATGATGTAATTATATACCTTCTTTCTGAGCCAGCTAAAAACTCCTCTCATTCTACCCAGGGCAGGGTTTCTGATGTCTTAGACTTTGAGAAACAGTCCCCTGGACTGAAAGTTCCCCTTATGACCATTTCACATATTTCTCTGTCCCTGACACAGAGCATTTGGGCAGCATCAATATCAACATCATCTTACTATCTTTAGTGAACAAATGAGTTAGCTTATTCTTCTCTGAGTGAATACCACTATTGGGAGAACACAGGTGGAGCTCTCAGCAATATATTGAGAGAATTTGGAATTGTTTGGTTCTTCCTGAACTCAGGACATATCTACTAATAGCTGGAATATATTAAGTACTTACTATGTGATCTGTAATATGTAAATTGTTTGTACACATGAATTATTTAGTCCATTAAACCACCCTACTTGGTAGGTATTCTTATCATCCACTATAAGATAAGGTGCTAGAACTCAGAAAAGTTAAGTTATTCAAGAACACATAGCAGCAGATAACAAAATTAAAAGTGAATCCTGGTTATGCTACTTCAAAGTCATGATTGTTGTACTATTCTATCTTTTCATGATTCTTGGTGAAAAGACCAAGCATTATTTGCTGCTGATTCTGCAATGTGAACTTGTCCTTCATCTTTAAGAAAAGCATTGGTGCTTCTGGAACAATAATAAGCAAAGAAACACTTGGAAAACTTGTTAAAGACAACTTCCACAGACAAATCAGAACCTCTGAAACTCATGTAAAATTTATGTAAAGTATCATAGTTGACAGTTCAGGGATTAAGATATGGATCTCTATCTCTCTTTCTTTATCTTCTTTCTTTTCTTATTCTTTGTGGTTCTAGGGATTGAACTTAGAGGCCCTCTTCTACTGAGCCACACCCAGGATCTCACCAATTTTCCAAGGCTGGCTTTGAACATGTTATTCTCCTACCTCAGCTTACCAAGTATCTGGGATTATAGGTATGCACCACCATGCCTGACTAGGATATGGACATCTTTGGAGGGTCATTATTTTGCCTAATACAAATTCTAAAGCAAATAATAAGCAGATAATTTCTAATGCCTTTTTGCCTTTTAAAAACAAATATTTGGTGGAATGCCTTTTTGGCTTTACCTTGAAACATCTTTCAATACCTAAACAAATTTTCTTTCCTTCGGCTCCAACTCATTGTTCCTCACCAGCACATTGTTTTTTGTATTCTTGGTGATTGCCATTCTGACTGGGGTGAGATGGAATCTCAATATAGTTTTGATTTGCATTTCCCTGATGGCTAAAGATGTTAAGCATTTTTTCATATAATTATTGGCCATTTGTATTTCTTCTTCTGAGTAGTGTGTGTTCAGCTCATTTGCCCATTTATTTTTGTTTTATTTCTTTTTTGGAGGTGTTAAGTATTTTAGTTCTTTTAATATTCTGGTTGTTAATTATTTGTTGGAGGATTACTGGAAAATGTTTTCTCCTGTTCTGAAGGCAATCTCCTTCACTCTGATGGTTATTTCTTTGCTGTGCAAGATGTTAAATTTGTTTCAGTACCATTTGTTAATTCTTGTTCCTATTTCCTGAGCTATACATGTCCTATTAAGAAAGTTGTTGCCTGTATCAAAGGCTTAGAGTGTTTATCCTATGTTTTATTCTAGCAGTTTCAAAGTTTTGGCTCTTACATTTTGGTCTTTGATCCATATTGAGTTTGTTTTTTATACTGGGTGATTGAGATTAGTTTCAATATTGTACATATAGATTTCTAGTTTTCCCAGCACTATTTGTTAAAGAGACGTTTTTCCCCCCAATGTATGTTTTTGGCACCTTTGTCAAGAACAAGATGGTTGTAACTGCATGGGTTTGTCTCTGTGTTTTCTATTCTATTACATTGGTCTACATGTCTGTTTTTATGTTAGTACCATACTAACTTTGTAATATGTTTTGAATTGGGAAATGTTATCCCTCCAGCATTGCTCTTTTTTTTTAAAAAAAATATTTATTTATTTACTTTAGTTGTACACAATGCAATGCATTTAGGTTTACGTGGTGCTGAGGATCGAACCCGGGCCGCGCACGTGCGAGGCGAGCGCTCTGCCGCTGAGCCACAACCCCAGCCCCAGCATTGCTCTTTTTGCTCAGGATTGTTTTGGCTATTCAGGTTTTTTTTTTTTTGTTTGTTTGTTTGTTTTTTACTTCCATATGAATCTTAGGACTTTAAAAAATTTTCTTTGAACAATGTCATTGGTGTTTTGTGGGTTGTTTTCAGTAATATGATGATTTTTAACCACATTAATTCTGCCAATCCATGAACGTAGGAAATCTTCAAGTTCAACAGCGTCTTCTTCAAATTCTTTTCAGTGTTTTCTAATTTTTATTGTAGAGATCTATCACCTTCTCAGTTTTATTTCTGGATATTTTATTTATTTATTTATTTTTGATGCTTTTCTTTAAATGGAATTGCTATGATGATTTCTATCTCAGGGGATTCATTATTGGTGCATAGAAAAATTATTGATTTTTCTATATTGATTTTGTGAATTGCTGCTTTGCTGAATTAATTTATCAGGTCCAAAAGTCTTAGGGTGGAACGTTTAGGATCTTCTAATTATATTATCATATAATCTGAAAATAGGGATAATTTGATTTTATCCTTTCCTACTTATTTCCTTCTCTTGACTAATATTTTCTGGATAAAATTTCATGCTTACTGAACAGAAGTGATGAGATTGGACATCCTTGTCTTATTCCTCATTTTAGAGAAATGCTTTTAGATTTTCCCCATTTGTTTCCTAAAGAAACCCTAGTTTCCTTAGTGTTTTTGTCACAAAGGGAGGCAGAGCTTTGTTGAAGGGTTTTTCTTCACCTATTAAAATGATTGTGTGACTTTTATCCTTAATTTTTTATGTGATGTGTTATATTTATTGATTTATGTATGTTGAACCACCTTTGCATACATGTAATGAAATGAACTTGATAATGGGGGTGCATAATTTTTAAAATGTGCTGTCGAATTTGATTTTTTTTCCAGGATTTTTGTGACTATGTTTATCAAGATATTGGTCTTTATTTTTGTATCCTTATTTAGTTTTGGTATCAGAGTTGTGCTGGCTTTATAGAATGAATTTGGAAATATTCCTTCCAATTCTACATTATGGGCTAGTTTGATAACATTGGTATTTGTGCTTTAAAGGTCTGGTAAAATTCAGCAGTTAATTCATCTGGTCCTGTGGTTTTCTTTGTTGGTAGTCTTTTCATTACTGCTTTAATCTCATGGCTTGTTATTGATCTGTTTATGTTTCTTATATCTTCTTGATTCAATTTTGGTAGATTGTATGTGCCTAGAAACTTATCCAATTTTTTCTAAGTTTTTCAGTTTTTTTGAATGTAAGTTTTCATAGTAATTCCTAATGATCCTCTGAATTTCAATTTTTTTTTTTTTTGTTGTTGTTGTTTTTTTTTTGGTAGTGATACTGCTGGTTACTGGTGATGAGTTCTGCTCCCTCATATATTAAAATATAACATTAGAGAATCATGTTGAGGCAAGCATATAATGCAGGGTTTATTTAAAAAGGGTTTATTTTAAAAGGTTTATTTAAAAGACTTCTCCCAGGAGGGAGAAAAGGGCCATAGCTGGTATCCTGGTATCCCAAGAAGCAAGAGTGTTTTACCTTTTTATATATCCTAGGCTTCCTCTGTTCTCCTGCTCTCTTCCCCTTAGCTTTCTCTTTCATGCATACCTGACTAGGCCCAGGAGATGGTTGGTGGGATGGCCAAAAGGTGAGAAGCAGATAGGCTGGAGGGGTCAAGTTGGAGTGATCTGGGCAGGAAAGGGCATAATGAACAGATCCCTACAGGGAGGGACAATCCTGGGACAGGTTACCTTAGCAACAGGTTAGAGCAGGGGCAGGTTATCTTGATAAGGGTGGAGGAAGGGTTCTGAAAGAATTAACATTTCAATTTCTCCATTCTCTGGATCCAACCACTGCCTATCTGCCTGTCTAATTCTGGTTTCAGTATTGGGGATTGAACTCCGTAGCTCTTAACCATTGAACTACATACCTAGTTTTTTTTATTTTTCATATTTTAGAGACAGAGTCTTCTTAAGATGCTGAGTCTGGTCTCAAACTTGTCTCTTTCCTCAGCCTTCAGTGTTATTTGTTCTAATATCTCCATTTATTTCTAATTTTATTATTTTTTTTTAGTTTGCTTAAGGGTTTATCAGCCTTGTTTATTTATTTATTTATTTTTAAAGAGCCAACTCTTATTTTCATCAATCTTTTATTCTCTAGTTCATTAATTTCAGCTCTGGTCTTTTAATTTTTTTCCCTTTTACTGGTTTGTGTTTGGCTTTTCTTATTTATCTAAGACATTGAAATGCACCACTGGGTTATTTATTTGATATCATTCTGATTTTTAAATGTAGGCTGCTATTACTATAAGGATTCCTCTTAGAACACTTTGCGGCATCCTGCAGTTTCTGGTTATGTTTTCTTTTTCTTTTTATTAGATTCTAGGAATTTTATAAAATTTCCCAAATTCTTCAAAGACCTACTTATCATTCAAAACTATATTGTTCAAGATGGCTTGGAATTTGCCTAGGACGCTTGCAAAGACCTTTTTATGTTTGTGCTTATAGGCTTTTGAAGTGTAGAGAGTAAATTATTTTCTCTTCACTTGTTCTCCTCTTATGACAGGTCAAGTGGTCCTTTTTAACCCATTCTGAGGTGGCTGATTGCTCAGTGACAACTTCAGCCTTTGTTCCCAGTTTGAAGGTTTTCCCTGAAGGACATGGTCTAAGAACAAATGATCAACTTGTTATGTTGAGTTTAGACTTTCTGGCTTGGAGTATTGAAAGTAAAAAAAGTAGACAGTTTTAGCTACTTACTCCCTATACACATATTTTTTTAATTCATCTCTAAGTGCAGAGAAAAGGATCTAGTTATTTTAAGAATCAGAGTTAAATAAGCTTCTTCAATGAGTGTTACTTATGAGTGTAAGTGACATTTCTTAAAAGTTATATTTGTGAAGATCTAAACTCAGGGATTGAGATCCAGAAGATATAGCAGGTATCATTTTCTGGGTGTAGATTGTCCTCTGTAGAACTTTTCTTCCTTTAGAAATAAAGATGGAAGTAGAAATATTGACACAGTCAACATTCAGATAGTAAGGATTCTTTTGTTGTTTTTAAAAAAATGTATTATGAATCAAAGATAACTTGGTTCAGTTCAATGCAACGCAGACAAAAGAATGTTTGCTATCCTAAATCTTATCTTTCTTCCTAAGAATGATAAAATGAGAACCCTCTTTCCTACTGGACATTAGAAGAAAGTAAGAAAAATAAACTCCTCCATCTGCTCTTGGCTTTGGGGATGGAGTGAAGTTGTCTCAGTCTCTTTGGAAGTTGTTGAAAAAGGTGTGCATCCTGAATAGTCTTGATTTATTAATGTTGTCTTTTATTTATTCATTTTTTTGCATTTATTTTTCATGCTTTATTTCTAAAACAAATATGAAAGCTTTGATCAGACTAGCAGTTTTGTAGATGCGTTCTATCTCATGTACAATATTACTCAGTAATTCATGTTCAGATGGCCGAGTCTGAAGCATCTCAATTTTTTAAAATTAATTTTTAAATTTGTTTTAATTAGTTACACATGACAGTAGAATGCATTTATGTGTAAGAGCCCTAATTGAGGATAGCTAAGATGGTGGTTAGCTGAGAGCCATAAAAGTGTTCAAGTATTTTCACCTGATATTCATGCATTTGTCTAAGAATCTTTTTATGCCCATGAACACTGTGTGACTCACCTGTAAGCTTGAGCTGTTAGCACTTGTCCTTGTTAAGGCAAAATGTATTTAACTGGGTGAGGTTAGTTAGAAGTGGTTGGAGTTGGAGAGGTTGTTGGAGCCGGAGAGAGAAATTAGAAGAAAGAAGAATAAAAGAACTTTTTCATTTCCAGTCTTCCTCCGAGTTTTCTCCCGTGGTATCGTTGCTGCAAGCAGCAATTGCTGTAGACGGCGACAAGTGGTGAGAAATTTATAAAGATGGTTGCGAAAATAACCAAGCACTGAGTAATAAAATCTATGGAAGAGTTTTTTGATATAGCTGATAGTGTGGAGGAAAGTGATCGTGAAAGCATAGCCTCCGCTGAGTCAGATAAAACCAGTAAGTATAGTATTGGTGTGAACTCAAAAATAACGAAGATAAGAGCTGCAAAAGCTATCCGAGACTTGTTGGAAATAGCCGAAGAGTACGTACTCTCCATAGAATCTGAAACTAAGGATGTTACTAACAGTAAAAGTGATAGTAGTAAGGAGGAGCCAAATAACCATGAAAGTACAGTCTCCTCCACTGAGTCGGTTAAGACCAGAAAGGACCGTCAAGTAGAGGAACCTCTTGTGCCCTCTGCTCCCTCATGGGTGGAACCCATTACAGAAACCATGAGGGGTATTTCTGAGCATATGCGTGACCTTGAGGAAGAGATTAACGGCCTTTCTGAGCACTTACGTGCCCTCGAACGCCAAAACCCACAGGAACATTGGGACTTGCCAGTATTTGAATTTGAAAATGGGCAGAGGTACCACCAATCCCTAGACTTCAAAACAATAAAGAACTTCAAAGAGGCTATAATGACCTATGGGCCCCAAGCTCTGTTCACGTTGAGCATGCTGGAGTCCCTTAATACTTTAACTTTAACCCCCTCAGACTGGAAAGGGTTATGCAAGGCAGTATTGAGCAGGGGACAATACTTGATATGGAAGTCACAATTCCAGGAGCTTTGTGTAGAAACAGCTAGAAGAAATGTGACTGCAGGCTTCCCAGACCATAATGTAGATATGGTAACAGGTGAAGGACAGTTTGCTGAACTACAAATCCAAATGCAATATGATCCTGGTGTATACGCACAAATAAACAGTGCCGCTGTTAAAGCCTGGAAGACCTTACCAGGAACAGGTGATTTGCAAGGCAGCCTATCTAAAGTAATTCAGGGGCCTAATGAACCGTATGCTGATTTTGCTGACAGCCTTTTTTTCTTAAAGTACTTATTTTTAAAAATATTTATTTATTTGCTTTAGTTGTACACAATGCATTTATTTGTATGTGGTGCTGAGGATCAAACTTGGGCTGCACACGCGCTAGGCGAGCACTCTACCGCTGAGCCACAACCCCAGCCCTTTGCTGACAGACTTTTAAGAATGGCAGGTGGAATATTCAGGGATGCAGAGCAAGCGATGCCCATAGTCATCCAGTTGGCATATGAAAATGCCAACAAATATTGCCAAGATGCTATTAGACTGTGGAAAAATAAAAAGGACCTTTCAATATACATTAGATTATGTAAGGACATTAACGATGCCTTTGTAACAGGCAATGTGATTGCAGCAGCAATGAGAGGTGCTTCCCCTCAAAATTTCACAAGGGCTCAACCTAAAAATTATAATCAATCAGGATATTCCAGGCAATATCCACAAAGAGAAATAAAACCAAGCTCATACCGCACCCCAGGCCGCTGCCCCAGGTGTAAAAAGGGGAATCATTGGGCCAATAAATGCAGATCTAAATTTGACATCTATGGAAACGTTTTATCCAGGAGTTCAAAAAACGGGGCACGGGGCCCAATGCCCTGGGGCCCATAAATGTACGAGGCATTAGAGGAGGAATATCCTCAAACATCCATCCAGATGATTCCTCATCACAATCCCTCCTACCCATTGACTCCCTTGTCAGAGGGACAAGAGGAAGTGCAGGACTAGACCTCTGTTCCACCGCCCGAATAGTACTAACACCTGAAATGGGGGTTCAACTGATTCCCACGGGAGTCAGGGGACCTCTTCCCTCAGGGACTGTAGGACTTATCCTCAGACGAAGTTCTAAAAGCCTATTAGGTTTTCAAGTAACATCAGGTGTTATAGACTCCGACTACCAAGGAGAAATAAAGATAATGCTTAGTTTACCTAGAGGCATTAGCTCTGTTAACCAAGGAGATAGAATTGCTCAGCTGCTTCTCCTTCCCAGTTCACACAACTCATTCAAGAGTATGCCACAGAATAGGAACAATAGAGGATTTGGTTCCACAGGCTCGGGACCTATGGCTTGCTGGGTTCAGGATTGTTCGCGGAGGCCTATGTGCAAAATAAAAATTCAAGGTATAGAGATGGAGGGGCTGATTGATATGGGGCTGACTCTTCCATCATTAATCTACAACAATGGCCCAAGCACTGGCCTCTGCAGAAGGCTTCAACCAGTTTAAGAGGCTTGGGATATACTAACACCCCAGCACAAAGTGCTGCATTTTTAAAATGTGAAGATAATGAAGGGCATGAAGTAACTTTCCAGCCTTATGTTTTGACCAGCTTGCCATTTACCTTATGGGGAAGAGATATTTTGCAACAGATGGGGTTACACCTCGCAACCAAGCCCGCAGGTGTTAAAAATAAAAATCTACAGGGTCCTAACCCTATTAAGCTAAATCATCATATAAAAGGTAAAGGATATATTTTTTTAGGGGCCACTGAGAAAACAATTTTGAAAATACCATGGCTTTCTGATAAGCCAGTATGCTATCCTAAAGCTAAGATCCCAAGGCTTTTTGCTTCTCAGATTCAGAACCTCAATCCTGTTTTTGGAGGATCTGGGCCAACTCTTACTGGACTTCGTAATTTGGGAAATACTTGTTATATGAACTCAATATTGCAGTACCTATGTAATGCCCACATTTGGCTGATTATTTCAACTGAAACTGTTATCAAGATGATATTAACAGGTCAAATTTGTTGGGGCATAAAGGTGAAGTGGCAGAAAAGTTTGGTATAATCATGAAAGCCTTGTGGACAGGACAGTGTAGATATATCAGTCCAAAAGACTTTAAAATCACTATTGGGAAGATCAATAACCAGTTTGCAGGATACAGCCAACAAGATTCACAAGAATTGCTTCTGTTCCTCATGGATGGATTCCATGAGGACCTAAATAAAGCTGATAATTGAAAGAGACATAAAGATGAAAATAATGATCATCTCGATGACTTTAAAGCTGCAGAACATGCTTGGCAAAAACATAAGCAGCTTAATGAGTCTATTATTGTTGCACTTTTTCAGGGTCAGTTCAAATCCACAGTACAGTGCCTCACCTGTCACAAAAAGTCTAGGACATTTGAGGCCTTCATGTATTTATCTCTACCACTAGCACCCACAAGTAAATGTACATTACAGGATTGCCTTAGATTATTTTCCAAAGAAGAAAAACTCACAGATAACAACAGATTTTATTGCAGTTATTGCAGAGCTCAACAGGATTGTCTAAAAAGATAGAAATCTGGAAGTTACCACCTGTTCTTTTAGTACATCTGAAACGTTTTTCCTATGATGGCAGGTGGAAGCAACAATTATAGACATCTGTGGACTTCCCTTTAGAGAATCTTGACTTGTCACAGTATATTATTGGTCCAAAGAACAATTTAAATAAATAGAATTTGTTTTCTGTTTCAAATCACTACGGTGGGCTGGATGGAGGCCACTACACTGCCTATTGCAAAAATGCAGCAAGACAGCGGTGGTTTAAATTTGATGATCACGAAGTTTCTTATATCTCCGTTTCTTCTGTGAAATCTCCAGCAGCTTATATCCTCTTTTATACTTCATTACGACCACGAGCAACTGATGTAGCTACGTGAGAGTGGGAGCTGTGTTACTAGCCCTATATAATTCAGGTATTATTAAAAAACTGACAAACAATATTTAACAAGTATCACAGCAAGCATCCCTTACCAGGTACTCTTTATTCCAAAACAACCTTTTTAATCTGCTCCAAATAACAAAATAATTAACTAGCTAACCATTGTTAGTCTTTTTTTTTCCGACAAGGGAACCTCACCTTTGCCTTTTCAGCTAAGAAACTTTTAAGCTGCGCGCTTTTTCCTTCAAAAAACTCACAACTTAAGTCTCATTCCTCCTGGCTGGGACGAGAAGATCTCTCTTTAGTGTACACACAATTGTATTTTTTTTCTTTTTATATATGTCTTTATGTCTGTGCACTTTTCAAGATTTCATATAAATGTTACATCACAAATATATGTTTGTATGTTTGTGCGTCTGTCCAGTGTGATGTCACAAATAACAAAGTGCTTGAATCCTGTAGCACAAGAACTATTACCAAGAATTAATGAATGGGATAGATTTAAACTGAAAAGCTTCTTCTCAGCAAAAGAAACAATCAGTGAGGTGAATAGAGAGCCAACTAATTGGGAACAAATATTTAATACATGCACATCAGATAGAGCACTAATTTCTAGAATGTATATAGAACTAAAAAAACTTAACACCAAAAAAGCAAATAACCCAATCAATAAATGGGCTAAGGAATTGAAAAGACGCTTCTCAGAAGAAGATACACGATTAATCAACAAATACATGAAAAAATGCTCAACATCACTGGCAATTAGAGAAATGCAAATCAAAACTACTCTAAGATTTCATTTCACCCCAGTCAGAATGGCAGCTATCAAGAACACAAACAACAATAAATGTTGGAGAGGATGTGGGGAAAAAGGCACACTCATACATTGCTGGTGGGACTGCAAAATGGTGCAACCGCTATGGAAAGCAGTATGGAGATTTCTTGGGAAAATGGGAATGGAACCACCCTATGACCCAGCCATCCCACTCCTGGGTCTATTCCCAAAAGACTTAAAAACAGCATATTACAGTGACACAGCCACTTCAATGTTTATAGCAGCACAATTCACAATAGCTAGGTTATGGAACCAACCTAGATGCCCCTCAGTAGATGAGTGGATAAAGAAAATATGGTATATATACAAAATGGAATTTTACTCAGCAATAAGAGAGAATAAAATAATGGCATTTGCAGGTAAATGGATGAAGTTGGAGAATATAATGCTAAGTGAAATTAGTCAATCTCAAAAATCCAAGTACCGAATGTTTTCTCTGATATAAGGAGGCTGGTTCACAGAGTTGTTGGAAGGGGGTACATAGGATCAGAGGAACACTAGAATGGTCAACGGAAAGGGAGGGGAGGGAGGGAGTAAGGGGGGGGTTGGAAAAAAATTGGTGATTGAATGAGATGGATATCATTAACCTAAATGCATGATTGAAGATCTGAATGGTACTTATATACTTTGTATACAAGCAGTTGTATGTAAAAAGATACTATACTTGTGCATGATGAATAAGTAAATAAATAATAAAAAAAATTAAAAAAAAAAGAAAATTAATAAAATATATATATTAAAAATATATATGTATATGTATATTTGGATCCAAATAACTTTAATTCATTTAAGTTTAGGGTATTCTAATTGAGTAAAAATTTAAAAGTATAGGTACCTTCAATTTTGATTTATAGGTGTCTCTGGGACTTCTCTTCAGCTAAAAATATGACTAATACTGTATAACCTGATATTTTGGTATCTGACATGGGATTGTTTATTTGTAATTAACTTTATTTGTTTAATAGCTGATTAATTTGAATTATTTCAACAGGTAATTTCATAGAAGATTGCTGTGTATGCAGAGACTTGGGGGTTCCAGCTAACAAATTATTTTTTCAAAGTGCTCTTAGTTTTTTTTTTTTTTTTTTTTTTTTTATCTTTAATGCAGTGTTTTTGTCAGTTAAATACCCTCAGTCTTTGATTTGTTCTGAAATTGATATTTTGCCAGCTTATATTTGTGGGAGCTCTAGCAGCAATGTGTGTGAGCAGAGATCAACTTTAATTACCTAATCTAATAATTCTATTTTTTAGTTTGACAACTCACCTCTTGACTCAGTGCTGGAATGGCACTGCCTTTCCTCTAATAATTGATGCTTGAGTTTCTAGGTATCGGGCCCTGAAGATTTGCCGGTGGCATTGTCTAGACATAAAAAAGGTGGCTGCTGCTACAGCTGCAGGGATTGTGGTCACTACAAGCATCCCTGCTGCTCAAGCATCAAACAACCTCACCAGCAGTGTGGCCTCTGCTCTGCATGCATCGGGCCTCCTAGATCAATGTGTTATAACAAGTGGACATTTTGATCTTTCATTATTTGGGACATTACAGGACAATGCCTTGCGGGTGTTTGTCTAGAGAACTCAGTGTGTTACTTGATGGAACTTAGGGCAGCTGATTTGTTTAAAGAACTTGATACGCTATGGAACTTGGCTCGTCAGCAGAAGGCTTGCCACCTTAAAACCGCAGCATCTCCTCATGATTGGACAGCTGTTTTGTCAACACACACAGTCAATCCTGAAGGGCTCGATTGGACGGCTGGTAGCCAATGATGGGTAAGATCCCCAGAGGGGGACAACCTAAGACAGGCACAGTCGATCTGGATGAGGTCGTCACCCATCCACGGGACAGTCTCATGTGGCTGACATATCAACCTAAGACAGGAGTCAAGGGCACAGCCTTGATTATCCAATGACAGTTAAGAATGTTGGTTACACATGGGACGCCCTAGAGCATCCCCTCTTTTAAAAACAAAAGGGGGGAAATGTAAGAGCCCTAATTGAGGATACCTAAGATGGCAGTTAGCTGAGAGCCATAAAAGTGTTCAAGTATTTTCACCTGATATTCATGCATTTATCTAAGAATCTTTTTATGCCCGTGAACACTGTGTGACGCACCTGTAAGCTTGAGCTGTTAGTACTTGTCCTTGTTAAGGCAAAATGTATTTAACTGGGTGAGGTTATTTAGAGGTGGTTAAAGTTGGAGCGGTTGTTGGAGCCGGAGAGAGAAATTAGAAGAAAGAAGAATTTTTCATTTCCAGTCTGCCTCTGAGTTTTCTCCCGTGGTATCGTTGCTGCAAGCGGCAATTGCTGCAGGCGGCGACATTTATGCACTATGATATTTCATACATTGATGAGATATAATTTCTCATTTTTCAAAGTGTACATGTTGCAGAATCATATTTGTCATGTAGTCACATATATACATACAGTAACAATGTCTGTTTCATTCCATTATCTTTCCCATCCCCACATGCCCTCTCTCCCCTCCCTTCATTTCCCTCTACCTAATCCAATGCTATTTTTCCCTAGTGTGCCCCTGCCCTGCCTTATTGTGAATTAGCATCCACATATTAGAGAAAACATTCGGCCTTTGGTTTTGTGGGATTGGCTTATTTTGCTTAGCAGTCATTCAATATTTTTAAAGTTTATGGTACACTACAATATCTATGCTAAGGTCTGGGGTACATTGCTGATTAAGGTTAATAGTTTCTCATTCATGAAGCATAAACTCTCTCCCATGGAAACTCATCCTTTAGCAGATTCAAGCTTTCTACTCTGGCTATTCAAGGGGGGCAAGTTATGGGGTCTGGAGAATCTATGCCATCATATACAAAGAAACATTTTTTCTCTATCCTCTGTGATTTATATCCATCCCACAGCAAATAAAGTCCCACGTAAAAGTTTTCAATCCTGGAACCAGGGTGGTGACTGTGGAAGGTGAGCACTTGGGTGAATTCTTTCTTTCTTTTCCTTTAAGCCCATGAATTAAATATAGACCTTTTCTCCTCTGTTAAGGAAAGTGAGCTTCATTTGAGTCTGGATATGAGAATCTTAGAAGAGTCTTTCTGTGGATCACTACAACTAGCTGATCCTGCTTTACGGCTGACAAGGGAATCCCCCTTAAGGATTCCCAGGTGGAAAGTTGTCTCAATGAAGATCCAGCTTGCCCTCGGCTAAGTCAGCCAGTCTGTGTCTCTCTTCTTTTTCTCTCTTAGAATCTCAGTGAATTTATTCCACACATTTTTTAGCACCAGTTTTAGAACAGTCATTGTTCTGGCTGCTGAGCACTTGGTGGTAATTCAGAAAGACACAATCATGAAATGTACAGGAAAGGCAGAATTCAACAAGGGTATGTAAAATATATTATTTAATCCCAGAAATGCCATTTTCTATGAAGATTAGAGTGCTAGATGTGTAATAGAGCAACTTGATTCATCCTGAGGATTGGGACAAATCTATTTGAATGGGAATCTCAGAATGACTAGTAATTGCCAAGAAAAAAGGGAAGAGAGTTTTAGGCAGAAGTAAGAAAGTGAGGAAGAAGAGACAAATGTTGGCAAGAAGGAATATATGAGAGACATATTGATGTAGAATATGGAGAGTGATAAGGAAAGTGTTCCTAGAAATTAGACACTTTGGGATCACATTAAGCAGAACTCACGAGACCAGTGTTTCCTGGCAGTAACAGCCATGCAAAATCTGAGTCTTCCAGTTTTGTTCTTTTTCAAGATTATTATGAGTCCCTTGAGATTCCATATGACTGTAGGATGGATTTTTCTTTTTCTCAAAAAAAAAAAATGTTGGGATTTTGATAGGGATTGCATTAAGTCTGTATCTCACTTTAGGCTGTATTGACATCTTAGCAAAAATAAACTTTTAAATCTATGGGGTTGAGGGGAGACCAGGGTAAGGAGTTCAAAGAGTCTGTTAACAGAAGTGGGAGGCATTTTAAGCAGAGTGTTAAGATTAGACTAGCATTCTTTGACAATCACTGCAGCTGCCATGTGGATATGGATTGGAGGAGAGCAGATGAGAAATGCAAGGCCAGTCATGAAAATAGTACAATTGTTCAACAAGAAGTAATATTCATGGGGAGTTAGGTGGTGTAACATGGATATAAAATTTAACTACTTCTTGCAAAGCAATTTAAGATGTTTTAGCATCTATATCCATTCCTCAAAACCTTCTACCCTCTCAGAGAGCAATAATATTGCGATTCCCTATTTGTGAATTTTATATTAGGGCTTGCATGTGAATTATAGTGAAGAATAATTGCATGTGTACTACATCACAGATAGGTTTCTTTGCAAATCCAAGATGAACAATAGTAGCCAATATCCATTTTATGGGACTTGGGCACAGGTATATTGTTTCAGCTAACCAGAGATTTGTAAGCTATTGCATATTTTTGTTTAGGACAGCTCATTTGTGACTCTGATATACTGTATGTTAAACTTTTGGTCTGAAACAAACCTCCAATAAGGACATTATTTCTTTCAGAAAATGTGATTAACTTTGTGACACTATGATATGTGGGTGAATTCCTAGGAATGCCTTGGTGGGATGTGGGAAGTGCTTTTACCCATTGATTCATTTATTCATTCAACCAGCAATTGTTGAGCACTAACTATGTTCCATTCCAACTATATTGTAGATACAGGTGACACAAAGATATCTTCTAGAAGGAATTTGCAGCCCAACAGGATTAAGGTTGTCTTCTATTCTGAAAACCCCAAATATAGATGGTCTTCCAATAATAATCACTGCCGTCAATATTTTCTCTATCATATTTTCTTAAAACACTCTTATCTCTGAAAGTTGTCCCTTTATTGTATCCAAATAGTCATCTTCAATAGTTACATTTCCCCAAAGATGCAACCCATTGTCTTTCTGAGATCCAAAAGGTCAAAAGGAGAAGAAAAAGGAAGTTTACTCATTCAAGAGTTGTTACCTAATATTGTTTCTTGTCATGAGCCATCCATGGGCTGTGTGTGTGAGCTATGTGCATCATAGCCATATGAAGGGACAGGCCTGGCATTGTATGCTGATTGGGATGTGTGATGCAAGTGTGCCTCTTCTCTTGCTCTGCCTGTAAGCCCACACAGCACCAGAGATGGGTGTGGCTTGCCAAGATGTCAATCAATCTGTTGACCACAAGACTTTATGAAGCAAGACTCCACCTCTGAAACCTTACCCCCTGCCTTATTTGGTGAAGAACATTCCATCAAAACTCTTTTGTTGGTCCCCCTATAAAAATAAAGAGATTCCAGGTGCACACTCTCTTTTCCAGTGCCTTCCAGCTTGGAAGCTGACACTTAAGATTGCAGAGCCATCCTATTGTTGATAAGAAAATTAGTTCTATGTCCTATGCTTTCTTGCCATTTTCTCTGCTTGATGTTGCAGCCAGCTTTTTTGAACCCAGTTCATCTCCTCAGTGCAGGTTGCTGGCGAGAATTCTTGGTCCTAGGTTTGTGGTATAGTGCTTATTTTCTGCAAATGACCCAGTATCTCAAAAATATTCCAAAATTAAGTCTTTTTTAAAAACTGTATATTTTCCTATAATAAAATTCTTTGAGTCAAAGATAATACCTTTTTAAGTCCCTGTTGTAATAAAAATATCAGTGACTGGAAATGGGAGCATCTGTGTGGATGATTCATTTCTAAACTAGTTTCTGAGGCTGGCCTCCCAGGCCTAAACCATCAAATATGAACTCAGAATATCTCCCACTAGTGACCTGGCCTTTTTGCTATGCTCTCTCCTGAGAAACCAAGACAAATACTTAGCTTCTTTTAGAAGAAACACTTCAAAGACAAAAAGCTCTTCCAAGAAATCATTTGTAAATGCTTCCATCTTAGAGGGGCCTGATCATGGGTCTATAATGAAGCAATGGGTTATAGTTTTTCTTCTTGCTGAGCTATTTACTTTTGTTTATTGTTTTTTATTTTCTTCAATGTGCTTATTTTTTAGAGGTATCTGAGGACACAGTCAAAGCACAAAGCTCTTTAAAATCCATTATTGTCTACCAGGAAGCCAGTTTTGTGCTTTTGTGAAAAAGCAAAATCCCAAATATTATTTTTGTTAAAATTTATGAACATGTATCAATAGTACATATTAATGGGGTTCAATGTGCTATTTCCATACATGCATACAATGTGTTCTGATTAAATCTAACCATCCATTCCTCACTTACCAATATACCCTTCCCAGTTACTAATAATCACTATTTTACTTTCAGGTTACCTTTTTGTTGTTGTTGTTTGCTTTTTTTTTTTTTTTAAAGCTTCTACATAAGAGAGACAACATGTAGTACTTACCATCATGTGTCTGTCTTAATTTACTTAACACAATAGTTTCATCCACGTTTTCCTGGAAATGATGTAATTCCATTTTTCTTTATGTCTGAATAACACTCCTTTGTGTAAATATACTCTTTTTGTTTTATCCACTTCTCTGTTGACAGGTACCTAGACTGCTCCACATCTCAGCTATTGTGAGTAATGACACAATAAACACGGGCACAACAGTATATCTTTGGCATGTTGTTTCATTTCCCTTGGATATGTATCCAGAAGTGGGAGAGCTCAATAACATGGCAAATCTTTTTTCAGCGTTTTGAGGACCCTCCACATTGTTCTCCACAATGGCGGTTCTAATATAAATATCCACCAAGAGTGAATAAGAATTCATTTTTCTCCACGTTCACACCAGCATTTAATTGATTAATTAATTAATTAATAACAGCCATTCTAATTGGATAAAATAGTATTTCATTGTTGAAAGGCAAGTGACCACACTGAGAGATGGAGATCTGCCAAGAGATTTATTGGGAAGCGGCAAGGTGGCTGCCGGAGGAGGAGGGAGGGAATGGGGGAGTGGCAAGGAGCAGAGAACAGAGAGCAGGGGCCATGGCAGGGAGACAGGGAGGGACGAGCAGGGAGAAGGGAGTAGAGACAGAAAGCAGGGAGTAGGGACCAGGGGTAGGGAAGGGGGGGCATAGATCAGGGAGCAGGGGCCTCGGCAGAGAGAGAGAGAGAAGTGTACATGCAGGCTTCAGATCATATCTGCTGTTTGGGGTATCTGTCATATGCTAATTAGGCCATGAGGGTCTGGAGATTGTGAGACTATCTTACTGGTTCTAGGCACATTAGGCATGTATGGTTTTAGGTACATAGGTTTAGGCACGTAGGCTTAGGCAGTGCATGTATCGATGGATGACTGGCCTTGAAGGGAAGCTTTGGCTGGCCTTGAGGAGAAGCTTTAACTGACCTTGAGGGGAATATAGGTGGGGGAAGGCAGGGTAGTGGGTATAGTACCATCCCTGGGTGGGGTCCTCTCTTGGGAAAATGGGAACCTACTGATATTTCTAACAGCAGCTTCTCTTGGTAATTCTGGGGCTGTTGCAGCTGTGGAACATAATATCTCCAGTCATTCTGCTGCTGTCCTTCATACAGCCAGTGCTGACCAGTGAGATTCTGATCCTGCTGCTGCATCTTCCCCTGCACACTATCAATGTAGGGAAAAGGCAAGAACTTGCTGTGATGGCTTTCCTCTGTTGTGAATGTGGCCCTCTCAAAATGCTGCACAGAAGAAGCAGGATGACTATAGATGGTTTGACAGAAGTTGGGAGAAGGTCCACTTCCTCTGGCTTCTTGACCCAGTGAAGCACAACTTGGTTCTAGTCTAATGCCTGTGAACACGGAGTCAGATGAGGCACCCTCTTCACTGAGAAGTCCCCATGACTCCATAGGAAAGTAGCCAGATCCTTCCAGTGGAGCCTGCTTGAGGCAAGGAGGCTGTGCGGTTGCACTATAGCCATATTACATCAGGGCATCCTGGTTACCTAAAACAGGATGACTTTGGAGAGAAAACTCATGTTGTCTCCTGGTGACAAGAATTCTCTTTTTCTCTCTACATGATAATCTGGATCTTTTATTTTGAAACCAAATGTAAAAAGAAAGAAATTATTTCAATCAAATATCTTAGAGTGAAGCTTAGTTTCAGCATTATCACTGGCTTGCTTCTTGACCTGGAGTAAACACAAAAAGGCAATCCTTCCTGGGCTGAATTATGGAGGTTATTACGTAGCTTATGAATGGTGCACAGTTCCAAATTCCCAACTGTCCCCAGAATCTGCAGTAGCCCTTCTGTCTATGTGGACCCAGGCTTTTCAAAGACTCCCAGCAATCTTTCTGTAAACTCTTAAATTAGAATGAGCAGACCCCCAGCTGCCCTACACACATTCCCACAGCTTCTAGATTTTTCTCAAGCTGCCCCATCAACACACATTCCTTACTCAATAGACAGTAAATTTATACTTAAATTTATTGCATTTAAAAACCACAAAGAGAACAAAACAATGTTTGTCGGGGCTGGGGTTGAGCGCTCGCCTAGCATGTGCGTGGCCCGGGTTCGATCCTCAGCACCACGTAAAAATTAATAAAAAAAGGCATTGTGTACAACTAAAATAAATAAATATTAAAAAAAAAACAATGTTTGTCAAAACTGGACAGTACATATAGATGTGATCCTAATAATTGCACAAAACCAACTCTAGTCTACCTTTTTTCTCCTGCATCAATTGAGGATAATTGCAATGCCAGCCGTAGTCCCCAAAGCTTTGAGGTGTGTGTTTCAGAATGACAAAATGCTTTTTAAACTATGCAACCTAATTATCTAGGGTTGTAAAGGAGCATGTGCAAGAGTGTTTGGAAGCCTTTTGATATTTGATCACTCCTAGAACTCATCTCCAAGTTAAGAATGGCTTTAGGTTGATACCTAGAAGAGTTTTTGATCCACACTTAGCATCCTTAAAACTGTAACTATACATAACAAAACTGGTACCTCAAAACACACACTCTCATTTTATCTTCTAACATAATTAGTCACAAAAAATAAGGTGTGAGCATCCACAATTTGTCAACAGTTAGCAGGTCAGTTACAAAAAGATAAAACCAAAAGGTAGGTGTTCCCTTTCTCACATCCAGACCTCCTAGGATCCTCTCCCCCACCATGATTGCTTTCCAATCACCTGGGCCTTCTCTAAGCATTTGCAACTCATTTCAATTCAAAATTCTCTCCAGTCATTATCTTGATAAGATTTTCTACTTATTTCTATCACATCATTGATTTGCAGGACCTTTGAAATGTTTCCAGTATATGGAACATATATAATACAATAAAATCAAACATTATAGAGAATTGACTATTCATTTATGATGCAACACTGTTCTCATACCCTTTCTTATTTTCTCAAAGAAAATGTGCTCCTACTGTCCATTAACCAATATTTTCAATGTCCCATGGATAACGACAGAAGAGTGATGTACAGAAACCTTCTTCAGTGTGTATTGCAGCAATCCTGTTATGGTAAAACTTTGTGCAGCTTTAACAATGATTCATAAAAATCACCATATCAGAAATTCTTAAAACAAAATATTGGTCATGTAACAAATGGTTACAAAGTACTTACTAATGCTCTGAGGTGCCAGTGTGAAACATAATTGAACCAAATTCTTTCTCTAGTACCTTAGGTGATCACCTCTTCCAGGTTTGATTGGCATACCATAATTAACAGATCTCAAGTAAAAACACCTAATATCTCTGGCAACAAACTGACCAGGACTAATTTTAGGGTCATCCTTAACTCCTCTCACTGAATACTCAACATCTCTGCAAATTACCAGTTCCACCTTTAAAATATTCAATCTTCCTAGTTCTATATAATTCCACAGCCAGCTCTATGATCACAACCTGCACAGTTATTATTCTGGATAATTAAAGAGCATCTCAATTGATGCCTACTCCCAAACCTGCCTCACAACTGTTTATTTTTTCATAAAAGTAATATGATCCATTTACACCACACTAAAATGAATACTTGACAAAAGTCAACTATGTCCTGTGTGAAGAAATAACATAAAACTTTTTCAAAAAATCATTGTATTTCCTTTATCTCATACACAAAGATATGATCATGTGATTTTTGGACTTTTGACTTACATTGATTTCACATATGTGGCAATGCTTTTGCTTGGCCAACTCCTCACTGATTAAAAAATCCGGGAATGGATTGTGTTCAAATGACCGATTAAGAATCTCCAAATCATGTTTTGTAAATTTGTTTCACCAGTTTCCTTTTTCTATTTCCAGTTTTGTTTCTCCTACTTCCTTATGACTGTCTTCAATTTAAGATGCTGAAAATATGGAGACATAAAGAAAAGAATTGAGGAACATTAGTAGCATCCAGGGGAAAAAAAGCTTATTTGTCACCAAGATTTTTACAAGGTGGAGCTCTGCCTCACAATTTATTCATAATACTAAAACCAACAATGGATTAACAGCTGATCCTTATAAATATGAGGAGAACATGAGATTTTGATCTCCAGTGTAAGAAAAAAATTTAGTCTAACGAAAATTCAAAATATATGGAAAGAGACCAGTAAAGAAAGCTCAGCCATAATACTAACTGGGGAAGTACAAATAAACCAGCTCACATCAATCTGATAACCAACACTTTAAATGGTTGGTGGAGAAGAATAAGTTTAGGTATGGAGATATAGCTAAGTTGGTAGAGTGCTTGCCTCCCATGCACAAGGCCCTGGGTTCAATCCCCAGCATAAAAAAAAAAAATGAGTTTTTTTGTTTTTTGTTTGAGCTTAAACAAAATAGGGAGTAAACATTGAGATTCTACAAGTATCGATCATTATGACCACTTAGGTTTTTTGCTCATATTCTGACATTCAAAGTGAGCTTATCCTTCAATATAACAAACAAGTAAAGGATACTTTAAGTTTTGGGAGAATGTTTACCTGACCCTTTCTGACCTCTCTCCAATGGAATGGCAGTCTTAAAACACTGGACATAGACTGTCAAAGGTTGTATGCAGAGTACTTTTTATTGGTGGTAATGAGGATTGAAACCAGGGCCTCCAGCATGCCAAGCAAACACTCTACCTCAGGGTCACACTAAATATAGTAAAAGCAAAAAGGCTAGGGATGTAGCTCAGTGGAAGAGCACTCCTGGATTCATTGCTAGCACAATGCAAAAATAAATAAAGCAAAATGAGAATATAAAATTCAGGATAGAAGTGTAAAGGAATAATGTATTTATGAGATTAAAGTTAATATTTACATAAAAATGAAATATTTTTACTTTAATTTTCTTTTCTATAAGAAAAATAGTTACAGAATTGACACAAAAGAAGTGAGAAGGGAGTTAAAATGTCCCACTACCAAAAGGAAAAAACCCAAGTCAAAGCAGTAAAAACAAAGGAGGGAGAAACACACGAATACATGGGCGCTTGCTCTCTCTCTCTCTCTCTCTCCCTCTCTCTCTCTCTCACATACACACACACACACCAGTAAGATATACCAAACAAGAAAAATGGCATTAATATCCTTACTTTCTGCTCCTCCTCACTCTCTCTCCCTCCAGTGGCTTGGATTGCCATTATTTTTCAGATGGGGAGGGAATAAACCCACCAGCTGTTCCACTGGCTTTACCACAGAGCTCCAACCCAGCTTTTTTTTTTTTTACTTTTCATTTTGAGACAGGGTCCTAAAGAGTGGCCTCAAACTTGAGACTCTCCTGCCTCTGGCTCCAGGAGTCATTAGAATGACAGGCATGCACCCCTGTGACCTGCTACTGGTGTATTCTTAATTGTACAAAAGTATGGGATTCTGGATGCTAGCTCATACATATAAAAAACATGTTTGATTGAAACACCTTCCTTGTGTCCAAATAATCCTTTCTGGGTGACCTAATCCATGGGGAAGCCTTCCATTCTTCCATGGAAAACAAACATGGAACATTTATTTCTGATTAAAAACAAAAAAAAAAAAAACAAAAAAAACACTAAGGATTTAACAAATTGTGTGACAAAAACACTATATGCACATTCAGAGAATCAAGTTGGACCATTTACCCCGTAGGCAAAGATTAACTGAAAATGGAAAAATAACAAAGCTAGAAAAATGCATGAAACCTGCTGCAAAGAAACTTGGGGTAAAATTTCATGAATTTGTATTTGGAAATGATTTCTTAGCTACATCACCAAAAGCACAAACAAAAATATAGATTAGACAATGACCAATAAAGAACTGTGCATCAATGGACACGATAAATAAAATAAAAGGACAATCTGTGGAATAGGAGAATTCCTTTGAAAAATCATATCTGATATACTGCTGATATTATGGCATAAAGAACCACAACACTAAAGTAGGCAAAGGATTGGAATAGATATTTCTCTAAATAAGATAAACAAAATGTCAATAAACATGTGAAGAGATGGTCAACATTACAAAATATTAAGGAAGTGAAAGTCAAATTCACAGGAAAATAACACCTCATTCCCATTATGATGGCTACTATCCAAAAACCAAACAACCAAAATCAAACAACTGCAGAGGAAAAGTAGAGGAATTGGAAATCCTGATGCACTGTTGTTGGAAGGCAAAATGGTGTAGCTACTATGGAAAAAAAATATGGTCATTGCTTAGAAAAAAAATAACCATAACATCCAAAAATATCATTTGTTTGAGATACCTACAGTAGAGAAAATCATAGAGACAAAAAAAAAAAAAAAAAGAAAAAAAAGATAGTCCTCAGGGGCAGAGGAGTGGGCATCTGGGGAGCTTTGGTTTAATGGTTACAAAGTATCAGTTTTACAAGATGAAAAGAGCTCTGTGGACAGTTGCTGGCAGTGGTTATAGTACAATGTAATGTAGGTGATGCCACTGTAATGTACATTTAAAATGGTGGTGAGGGTAAATTTTACATGATGTTTTATAAAAACAAAAACAAAAAAAAAATAATAACTCAAGGAAAGCATCCCAATAGAGAAGACCTGAATCTATTCACTTTATACAAACATAGTTCACTTGTACAGCAAAGCCACTTACATGATACCTAACCACTCCTCAAAACAGATTTAATTCACTCGGGGAGTGGAACCTTTCTGGCCTTTAGGACCACTCCTCACAATACTGTTCAATCAGAGTTCGTGTTTTCACACAGGAACTTCAGGGGAGTGAAAACATACCACCAAGTTGACTGCATTTGAGTTGGACTGAGCCCAGAGCTATTCTACTCTCAGTCATGCACCAAGTAAAAATGTTGTGGTCAAAGTTGGACTGGATATAATGGTGATGCCACAGAGCATATCATCAAGTGACTATGGACATCAGAGTTATGCAGTACCCCTTTTCAACCTCTTTTCCTAGAGAATCATCAAAGATGTGCAGCATGGGGTACTAGCCATGAGACTGCAATTTCCCCCAATGTTTGGAAACAATACTTAAAAGAGTTTTTTGTTTCCTTCCTTCCTTCCTTCCTTCCTTCCTTCCTTCCTTCCTTCCTTTCTTACTTAAAGCAAAATCACACTCTGGGAGGCCATCTGAGCACAGCCAAGATTCCAGGGAAGCTTCTGGTCTGTTTCATCCCATTCCCAAACCCATGACGCAATATGAAAAGGGCCCATGGTTTCTGGAAAGCAAATGTGCATGCTTCAAATGTTTGAAATAAATGAGGTTTTTTCAAATTAAAGCTCAATAGTGAAAAACAGCAACCAATGAGATAGTACTTAGGATTGTTCTATCCCCATGTTTAGAAGCAGGGACTCTGGTGCCTGCTTACCTGAGATCCATGGTGGCTTTGTGGAGGACTTCACATTCCAACAGGACTGCATCACTGTTTTTTTTTTTTGGGGGGGACTTTAATGTGCATTTTTGCCTCTGAGACCATGTCCCAGTGGACTCCTGGGTCCACTGTGTACAGTTAGGGAGGAAGGTCATGTGTAAGTTGCAAGGCAGCTAGAGCTAACCCCACCACCTTCTCTTCTGAGCTAGGCCTCATCTAGAAAAAGAAATCAGAGCCAGAACCAAGCCTCTTGCACATCCACCTCCTCACAAAACAGGCATGCCAAAATCTCTGCCACTATCCTAGGATTTAGAAGTGTCAATTTATTTCTGAATTTCACAGAAAATGAAAAAAATCAATCCTTTGTGAACTCAGAAAACAATCATTTGTGAACTTGGAAAACAATCTCAGGGACTGTTTATTACATTCTTCCAGTTTCCATTC
The DNA here is from genome assembly GCA_025594165.1 of Tamias sibiricus. Taxonomy (NCBI): domain Eukaryota; kingdom Metazoa; phylum Chordata; class Mammalia; order Rodentia; family Sciuridae; genus Tamias; species Tamias sibiricus. The sequence continues at coordinate 39,349,451 of CM046672.1, forward strand.
TCCCCACTCCACCACCCCTGGGATTCTGGATATATAAACCTCGACCTGGGGCATGCTAGGCATGTACCCTACCATTAAGCTATATCCATGCATTTGTTTACTTATTGTTTGTTTTGTGGTGGAGGTAGCCACATGAAACCCAGGGCCTCATGCATGGGGACCTTCTGCCTGCTAGACAAGCACTCCACTATTGAGCCACACCCTAGCCTATCCTGTTGACTTTTATTTATTTTTCTTTTCTGTTTCTCTCATAGCCCTTCCAGGCCTTTGTCCCCATTAATATCTAAAATGTCTAGCCTGGCCACGAAGTCAGGATCTTCCTGCCTCAGCCTTTCTCCTGAGTAGTTGGAATTACAGGCACACACCACCATGCCCTGTTAATTCTTTAACTGAAAGGAAAGAGGAAAGAGTACAAGGAACTAAATAACTTATTTCTTGACCTTAACATATAGCAGTGCCTGGCCAATTATATTTGATCCACCCAACCATTCCACTCATCACTCATCTCCTTGGCATTCCACTTCATTGTTTTGATGGGAATCCCAGGCATCATTTGGCCTGAAAATAATCTCTAAAATATAATGAATCTCTTTTAATGTAACCACAGCTTATTTTTAAATATCAGAGCCTTTGGAAAACGCTTGGTCCCCAATTGCACTGTGCAGTAGCCATAGACACTTCTGTTGATGACAGAAGCTGTCCCTGGACCACAAGCCTGCACTTTAAAACATGAAGGCTCAATCACCCCCACTCCTCCATACTAGTGCAAGGCCTGCCAGGAAAAACATGTCTTAGTTCTCTGCTAAAGAAACTCACCTTTTTTGGAAGTCATGTTGAACTTCTGCTCCTCAGTTGTTCTCAATGGTAAAGTGAGGAACTCTGTAGCTGTGTCCATTAATATAGACCCCCCTTGACACACCCTCAGATGGCTCTGTCCTCACTCACACCCTGTCCAAGCTCCACACTGGACACGCCCTCACACGGCTCCACCCTCACTCACACCCTCCCTCAGCCCCACCCTGGACAGGGGCACAGGGTCTGCAGACTCAGCCCCACCCTAGACCTTAGCCTTTCAGACATGCCCTCAGAAGGTCCCTCCTCAGATCCAGCATACACCCTGCAGGCCCCACCCAGAATGTTGGGGTGTGAGGGTCCTGGGGTGGTGAAGGTAGCAGATATAGTCCTGCCCTAGCCCACAGCCCACCTTAGACACCTGTGATTATGTTTAACCTAAACTACCTCTTCAAATCCTAGCTTCCCTTCATTGAGCAACCACTGAAACTAAACTTATTGAAGCCCTATAACACCCATATAGTGTCCAGCACTATTTATCCCCACTTGGAATTGAGGATGATGGGAATAGAGATATTGAGCTTTCCTGAGCCTCTGACCTCAAACCTAAGGAACCTTGAGCTCCTCTCCATCACATTATCACTGGCCCTGACAGTCTTGACTCAAAGATGACCACATTGTTTGATATAGTATTGATTAGGAAGTACTGACCTTGGAAACAGGAGAGACCACAGAATAAAATTGAATAAAAACATTATAAGATTTAAGACTAATATTTTATGAACCTTAGATCTTTTGTCCAAAAAGAATTTAAATTTTTTTCCTCCTTTTCCATAATGAGGATTGAGCTTTTATTTATTTGCTTTTTAATTTCTTTTTATCTTGTTTTGAGTCAGGGTCTTGCAAATTGTTTGATGCAAACATACAGCTTGCAATCCTCATGCTTCAGCCTCTGGAGAAGCTGGAATTACAGGTATGTGCCCCAGAGCCCTGCTTAATTCCTGTTGTTCTTCACACAGACCTGCGATAAAGCAAAAATCTGCATTTCACAGATGAAGTAACTGCAGGTCTTGGAATTTTCTTCACAACTCTGGTCTTTGTACTTTCCCCAAAGTGTGGGAGGAAGTAGTAATACTTGGAAGGATTTTTGAATTTTATGTATAGAAAATGCAACCCATGCTTCATGGTTGTCTCCCATTCCTCTGAATCAGAGAGATCTGCCCATCCCTTTTTCTATTGGAGCAATTTGCCTTATTGTTTTTTTTTTTTTTTTTTTCTTATACTGGGGATTGAACCCACACATGTATGAAGGCTAACTCTGCAACTGGAACAGATTTTTGCTGCATTATCTCCTAGCAGCCCTATGGGGATATACATGATTATATAGATGAGTCCTGAAGCTCAGAGAGATTAACTAATTTACTGAAGGTCGAACTCTGAGGAGACTGACTACAACAACAAGCAGGTGAAAAAAAGGTTTTCCAGGCATGGGTGGTGCTTCACACCTATAATCAAAGCAGCATGGGAAGCTGAGCCCAGAGAATCACAAATTGGAGCCTCAGCCTTAGCATTTAAGAAAGACTCATCAGGTTAGCAAGAACCTATCTCAAAATCAGAAAGTGAAAAGGACCAGGGATGGAGCTCAGTGATAAAGAACCACTTGGTTCAGTCCCTGGCACCATGAAAATAAGACAAAAGAATAGTTAAAAATATTTAATATGATTTGGTAATCCTTCACTTCCTGTCTTAATCTAAAGGTGGTCACTTTCCAGTAGGGAGGTTCATCTGCCCACTTTGGTCAGCATCACCCGCAAATGACATGTGTTCTGCTGCCACTTAACCAAATCCACAATGTGAATTTGTAACACATAGAGGCCCTTCCTTTTAATTTCTTCAAAGTATTATAGAAAGGAAAGTTTGCATTTTTAATTTACATTTAAATTTTTGTATATTTCAATAGGGCTCAGGCATTTTTAATATCACAAATAACCAAAACACCCTTCAGAGAGTTCTGTCTTTATTATGGTGTGACCAAGTTCAATATATTTTAAAGAAGGACAAAAATAAAAAGTTTTAAAAAATAAGAATAGTAGTTAGAGTGGCACAATTCTTTAACCCCAGCAACTCAGGTGGCTGAAGCAGACAATCCAAAGTCCTCCTGGGCAATATGGCCAGACCCTGTCTCAAAATAAAAATAACAATAAAAATAAAAATAAAGGTCTCAGGTTTAACTCAGTATTAGTGCCCCCTGGTTCACTTTTCAGGAACAAAGGGGAAAAGGATATCTTATTCCCAGCATTCCATTAACTTTTGTACTCATGTACTTAGCCGAACTATAATTAGATGGTTTGTAGGAATAATATTAAAGGTAAAACATAAAAGTTTTCTTTTTTTTTTCTTTTATTATCTACAAATTTGCTAATTTTTTATTTGTTGACCCTAATGTTTTATTTGTGTGAAAACATGGTGTCCAATATTACACCAGAATTTTATTTTGCTGAGTTCTTCTAACAGTCAAATAAAAAGGTTGGCCTTAGATTGATTTCTCTGGCTTTTACTTGTTTCCCAACAATTGAAAGTTCCCATCATCTTTGTTTCTTTCTTTTCTTAGTAGCCTGAATTCACACCAGGTATTGACCTTTCTTTTCCTCCCTTATCAAGCTGCCTCCAAAAACCACCTGGACACACACCCTCACACACCACCCCTCTGCCCTCTCACCCTTACACCTCTGCCTTGTTCTCATTCTTTCCTCAATTCTAGTCAGGTTTTCCTCAGAGTTCACTCCATGATTTACATTAGTGAAGCAGCTCCAAATGGCCCAATCTCATGGGTTATTTTCCTAAGTCATCAAACATATTGGTCAATCTCTTGTTTGTTTTCTCAGTTCACATTTTCGTATGAAACTTGACTTCAGAGCATGTTCTCTGATTCCTTCATCTTTGCTACAAATGCCCATTATGGTAAGAACCCAGCACACACCAGGTCCTGTAGATGGAGCCATGGGATGATGGAGCTGTTAACAGCACAGTCCAGGCTTAGAAACATAAGCATTCAGGTGAACTTTTAAAAAGACATAATCCCTTCTAGGCATGGGTGTGCACACCTGGAATCACAACTACTCAGGATTCTGAGGCAGGAGGACTGCACAGTTCAAGGCCCGTGCAGCAAATTAGTGAGACTGTCAGCAACTAAGCAAGATCCTATCTCAAAATATAAAAATAAAATAAAAAGGACTGGGGTTGAAGCTCAGTGGTAAAGTTCCCCTGGACTCAATATTCATTAAAAAAAAAAAAGTACCATTTCTTCTCTCCATGACAAAAAGTGAACATGTTCAAAATGGCTGTTTAACATTCCTGTAGAAGTCTCAAAACCACACCCCATAAATTGGGTGATTTTGGCAAACTGATGACTCAGCAAATTGGCTTCTAGGACATTGAGATTTGTTGAGATGATTTGATATCAATTGCCCATTCACTAAATTTGTATTTTCTCTACCTAAATTTTACCTGCTTGCCTCTTTCTCCCTTATCAAATCTTTTTTAGTTCACTCAATTTTAATAATGGTAAGAAAAATAGCTAATATTTATTAGTTTTACTTTTTTCCAACTCTAATCTCTTTTCAAGGATTTATGAAAACCAGGATTCTTCAGGCCAAAATCATGCACAAAGTTTAATTATCAAGCTAATTAATCATCATTATTTGAAAAAGTTTTATTTAATTATTTATTTGTTTAGTACTTGAACTTGAACACAGGGCACTTTGCCACTAAGCCACATTCCCATTCCTTTTTATTTTTTCTTTTGAGGCAGGGTATCACTAATGTTCTGTGACTGGCCCAGAACTTCTAATCCTGTTTGAGTCTCCCTCATACCTGGAATTCTAGGTGGAATTTGAAGATTTTTAGTCAGGAAAATATCCTCTGGTGACACTTTCACCCTGCAAAGTCTCCATACTTTGCTGATTATCTTTTCATTTTTTATCATTATTTAATTCAATATCCTGAGGACATTCCTGGTCACAATCTCTGAATGCAGACCCCCACAGGATAAATGCAAAACAGACACTTGTCCTCACAAATCCCTATTATTGATTTTACTGTCAGGTGAATTACTCTGAAGCAAACCAAAGAGCCCTGAGATTCATTTGTCTTCTTCACAGTTGTATTTCTGGGGCAAAGCATTACCCCTGGCACTAATCAGGTTCTCAGAAATATTTCTTCCTACTTGAGGGAATGATGAAATTTTTCCTCCATTCCCATCATATACAGCTTTGTCAATCTTTCATTTTCCCTACTTCCAACTTCACCTCCATCCAATGGACACCATTTTCAATTTCCTGATGTAAAAAAATCAAACAGAAAAACATTCCCTGACCTTCTTGGCTAAAGGATCACAACAGGTTGATATCTAGTGCCATTCTTGATCAGGACCCTCCTTGCTTTCCCACCCTCACCTTCATTCACTCAATTTCACATTCATTTGTTCAACACACAAAAAACAACAAAACAAGACAAAAAATACTGCTCTTGATTGTCTAGACATACAATGCTTGATTGATATTTTTAACAATTGTTGAGATTGCCTCACTCCATTTTGATCCTGAAAAAGTATGGAGGAAGGGGTTCACTACATCTTGGCACATGCCCATTCTACTCTCTAGCCATCACCTCTGAACACCCCTAGGGGTACTATTTATCTCTGTACCCCCTGATACTACATAGAAAATTTGTGCTTCAGGATGGGGAATAAGAGTTTCCCCCCAAAAAAAAAACGATAACTAGGTCAGTCATGGTGGGCACATGCCTATAATCCCTGCAACTCAGGTAGCTGAGGCAGAAGGATCACAAGTTCGAGGTTAGCCTTGGAAAATTAGTGAGACCTCAGCAAATAGTTAACTAATTGCCACAGAAAAATTTAGCAGATTGTCTATTTTTCCTCCTTAATCTGAGAAATAAATTCATAAAATAAATGCTTGGATACATGAGTTCTATTAGTGGGTATTATTTCCCATTGATCTATTTGTTGGGTTTTGCGTGTCAAATATCAAAGGATTTTGTTTGTTACAGTCCTTTATAGTGTGTCTTGATACCACATAGGCCAATCTTATGGGGGATAAAAAACAGTTGTTGTTTTTCCTGTTTCAGTCATCAAACCATCCAGAAAGGAGAAAGTGTTCAGGAATTAAAAAGTCCTCTGTGAGCCCAGAGGGGACAACAGTACAGGATGCCTTGAGGTTACAGAATTCAAGTTTCATGTTCCATGTGATAGGCAATTTGGATAGAAGAGAGGAAGCCCTTCTGAATATTCATTTGGCTGTGGATTCTTCATGAATTGCCATAAACTACTCACATCTAAGTAAACATCTTAGACGCTTTCAGGAGTCCCGATGTGTGCATGACAGGCTAACAATAAGACCCTTCCACTGTGACCTCTAAACACCCTTCCCACAAATATATTAAGTTCAGAAGTTATAAAACAAAGTTCTAGCTCCCTATGGTTCTTAATCCCCAGACATTTTGTTTAAGTCACCTTGTTTATTAATGGAGACCCACATTTTCCCCTACACCAGCAACTTCTGAGACCACATTTTATTAATAGACACAAATAAGAAGCCATAAGTCAATGGGAAGTTATACACATATGTATAATATGTCAAAATACATTCTACTATCATGCATATATTAAAAGAACAAATAAAATTGCCTTCATAGTGTCCCAGAGATTTTGATATGTTGTGTATGTGTTCTCATTTACCCCTAAGAATTTTTTAATCTCCTCTTTGATGTCATCTTCAACCCATTGTTCATTCAGTAGCATATTATTTAGTCTCCAGTGTTGGAGTAGCTTTTATTTCTTATTTTATCATTGATTTCTAATTTCATTCCATTATGGTCAGATAGAATGCAGGGTAGTATCCCAACTTTTTAATATTTGCTCAGAGTTGTATTGTGGCATAGTATATGGTCTATTTTAGAGAAGGATCCATGTGCTGCTGAGAAGAAAGTGTATTCACTTGTTGAAGAATGAAATATTTTATATAAGTCAGTTAAGTCTAAGTTGTTTATTGTATTTTTGAGTTCTGTAGTTTCTTTGTTCAGCTTTTGTTTGGAAGATCTATCCAGTGGTGAAAGGGGTGTGTTAAAGTCACCCAGAATTTGAAGGCAGTTCTAAGAGTTCATTCCTCAAAAGAAGAAAAAGTCAACAAATAAATTACATAAAATTACATCTCAAAGCTCTAGAAAAAGAAAAAAACAATCCAACACCAAAAGCGGTAGAAGACAGAAAATAATTAAAATCAGAGCTGAAATCAATGAAATTGAAACAAAAGAAACAATTGAAAAAATTGACAAAACAAAAAGTTGGTTCTTTGAAAGAATAAATAATATTGACAGACCCTTAGCCAGGCTAACAAAGAGAAGGAGAGAGAAAACACAAATTACTAACATATGTGATGAAAAAGAAAATATCACAACAAACACTATGGAAATGCAGGAAATAATTCAAAATTATTTTGAAAACTTGTACTCCAACAAAATACAAAACACCAAAGGCATCAACAAATTTCTAGAGTCGTATGATCTGCCTAATTAAAACAGATGTTATATACAATTTGAACAGACCAATTTCAAATGATGAAATAGAAGATGCCATCAGAAGCCTACCAACCAAGAAAAGCCCAGGACCAGGTGGATACACAGCCAAGTTCTACAAGACCTTTAAAGAAGAACTGATACCAATACTCTTCAATTTATTTCAGGAAATAGAAAAAGAGGGAGCACTTCCAACTTTGTTCCTGATCCCCAAACCAGGCAAAGACACACACACACACACACACACACACACACACACACACACACAAAAAAAAAAAAACAAAACAAAACTTCAGACCCATATCTTTAATGAACATAGATGCAAAAATTGTCAATAAAATTCTGGCAAAACAGATTCAAAAACATATCAAAAATATAATACACTTGATCAAGTGGGGTTCATTCCAGGGATGAAAGGATGGTTCAACATACAGAAATCAATAAATGTAATTCATCACTTCAATAGACTTAAAGAACCATATGATTATCTAATAGATGCAGAAAAAGCATTTGACAAAATACAGCACCCCTTCATGTTCAAGACACTAGAAAAACTAGGGATAACAACAACATATCTCGACATTGTAAAAGCTACATATGCTAATCTCAAGGCCAATATTATTCTAAATGGAGAAAAATTGAAAGCATTCCCTCTAAAAACTGGAACAAGACAGGGATCCCCTCTTTCACCACTTCTATTTAACATAGTGATTGAAACATTGGCCAGAGCAATAAGACAGATGAAAGAAATTAAAGGGATACAGATAGGTAAAGTAGAACTCAAATTATCATTATTTGCTGATGATATGACTTTATACCTAGAAGACCCAAAGAATTCCACCAGAAAACTTCTAGAACTCATAAATAAATTCAGCAAAGTAGCAGGATACAAAATCAACACCCATAAATCTAAGGCATTTCTATATATCAGTGACAAATTCTCTGAAAGGGAAATTAAGACAACTACCCCATTTACAATAGCATCAATAAAATAAAACAAAACAAAATAAAATAAAATAAAATACTTGGGAATCAACTTAACCAAAGATGCGAAAGACCTCTATGATGAAAACTACAGAACAATAAAGAAAGAAATTATGGAAGACCTTAGAGGATGGAAAGATCTACCTTGTTTTTGGATAGGGAGAATGAATATTGTCAAAATGACCATACTGCCAAAAGCACTATACAGATTTAATGCAATGCCCATCAAAATCCCAATAACATTCCTCATAGAAATAGAAAAAGCAGTCATGAAATTTATCTGGAAAAATAAGAGACCAGGAATAGCTAAAGCAATCCTTAGCAAGAGGAGTGAAGCAGGTGGCATCACTATACCAGACTTTAAATTATACTACAGAGCAATAGTAACAAAACCAGCATGGTATTGGCACCAAAATAGGCTGGTAGACCAATGGTACAGAATAGAGGACACAGAGATTAATGCATATAATTTCAGTTATATTATATTAGACAAAGGCACCAAAAATGTACATTGGAGAAAATATAGCCTCTTCAACAAATGGTGCTGGGAAAACTGGGAATCCATATGCAACAAAATGAAATTAAACCTCTATCTCTCACCATGCACAAAATTCAACTCAAAGTGGATCAAGGATCTAGGAATTAGACCAGAAACACCACAGCTAATAGAAGAAAAAGTAAGCTCTAATCTCCAACATGTTGCATTAGGCTCCAAGTTCCTTAATAAGACTCCTGTAGCACAAGAATTAATGTCAAGAATCTATAAATGGGATATACTCAAATTACAAAGCTGCTTCTAAGCAAAAGAAACAATCAGTGAGGTGAATAGAGAGCCTACTAATTGGGAACAAATTTTTACCACATGCATGTCAGATACAGCACTAATCTCTAGAATATATAAAGAACTCAAAAATTTGAACACCAAAAATATAAATAACCCGATCAATAAATGGGCCAAGGAACTGAACAGACACTTTTCAGAAGAAGATATACAATCAATCAACAAATACCTGAAAAAATGTTCAACATCTCTGGCAATTAGAGAAATGCAAATCAGAACCACTCTAAGATTTCATCTCACACCGGTCAGAATGGCAGCTAAATAAATAATAAAAAAATAAAACAACAACAACAACAACAACAACAAAAGTAAATGTTGGCGAGGATGTGGAGAAAATGGCACACTCATACATTGTTGGTGGGACTGCAAAATGGTGCAGCCACTATGGAAAGCTGTATGGAGATTCCTTGGAAAACTTGGAATGGAACCACCTTATGACCCAGCTATCCCACTCCTCGGTCTGTACCCAAAGGACTTAAAAACAGCATACTACAGGGACACAGCCACATTAATGTTTATAGCAGCACAATTCACAATAGCTAAACTGTGGAACCAACCTAGATGCCCTTTAGTAGATGAATGGATAAAGAAAATATGGCATATACACACAATGGAGTATTACTCAGCAATAAGAGAGAATAAAATCATGGCATTCACAGGTAAATGGATGAAGTTAGAGAATATAATGCTAAGTGAAGTTAGCCAATCCCAAAAAGGCAAATGCCAAATGTTTTCTCTGATATAAGGAGGCTGATTCACAGTGGGGTTGGGATGGAGAGCAGAGGAGGATTACAGGAACACAAGAATGGTCAATGGGGGATGGAGGGAAAAGGAGGGGGCAAAAGAGTGGGGAAAAAAAGATGGTAGAATGAGATGGATATCATTATCCTAAGTGCATGTATGAAGTCACGATAGTGTGAATATACCTTGTATACAACCAGAGATATGTAAAAATGTGCTCTATAAGTATAATATGAAATGTAATACATTCTGCTGTCATTTCTAACAACTTAGAATAAAAAATAAATAAATTTGAAAAAAAGAATAAGAAAGTTTTTAAAACAACCACCATTTAGCTACTAATGTTTCAGTATTTTAACTTTCTTATAAAAAAACTTAATATATTTCATATTTGTCACATAATGTTAGAATTTACATGAAGAGCACAGTCATAAACTAATACCTCAATTACATTTATCTAGTTTATTTACTTTTAAGAGTTACTCCTAGATTACTCATAAAGATCAAGATACCAGGCAAGCATAGTCAGTATTATTTTTTTAACACTTTTAATCTTGTTTTCCTTTTTCCTTACACTCAAATGAGTTTAGGTGTTAATTCTAAGACATCTACCTTCCAGTTAAGACTGAATAAAATTTAAAAAAAATGCAACTGACCATAAATTTAAAAAATTATTTTTCTTTTATTAGTGCATTGTAGTTATTAAAATTATCTTATAGGGGTTTGTAAGAAAATTTTATATTTTATGTGCCAATCAAACATAATATTAACTTAAGTACATAAATGAAAAGTAAATTTTTAATTTGTTTTTGCATTTTGAGATAATCATACATGTGTAGAATAAAATTTGCTTTATTGCAGTCCCCACTACTTCCTTATTCTCTCCCCTCCCTCCCCCATTTTCTTTTTCTATTCTTCTGATCTTCCTTCTATTTATTGCATTTTGATATTGGTGCTTTATAGGTATATATGCAAGTAGAATTCACTTTGTATATTAACATATGTGTAGAGCATAATTCAGTCACTTTAATTCCATTGTTTCTCCCTTTTCCTTTCTCTCCTCCCAGTTCCAAGTCTCTTCCTATACTCCATTACCTCCCTTTTATTTTCATGGTGTCCCTCTCTCTCTCTTTTTTTTTTTTTTTTTTTTTGCAAGAAATGAGAGAAAAACATTCAACCATTAACTTTATAAGCCTGGATTATTTCACCTAGCATGATATTCTTCAGTTCCATCTATTTACCAGCAAATGCCATAATTTTATTCTTCTTAATGGCTGAGTAAATTCCATGTGTCTATATACCACATTTTCTTTATCTGTTGAGAGGCACCTGTACTGGTTTCATAGCTTGACTGTTGTATATGACACTGCTATAAACATTGAGGTCCCCATATCACCATAGTATGCTGATTTTAGTTCTTTATGGATAAATACAAAGACATGGAATAGCTGGGTCATGTGCTGGTTCCATTCCTAGTCTTTTCAGGAGTCTCCATACTGATTTCCAGAGTATATGTACTAATATATATTCCACCAACAACGTATAAATGTACTTTACCCCCCCACACACACTTCCTCATCCACACTTATTAATATTGTATTCCTGATGATTGTCATTTTAACTGGAGTGAGTTGAAATATCAAGGTTCTTTTGATTGGCATTTCCCTGATTGTTAGAAATATTGAAAATATTGTATTTGTTGGCCATTTGTAATTTTTCTTTTGAGAAGTGTCTGTTTAATTATTTTGTCCATTTGTTTTAGGTAATTTGGAGTTTTTTGATGTTGAGTATATTTGAGTTCTTTATATACTTTTGAAATTAAACCCCTATCAGAGTAGTAGCTGGCAAATATTTTCTTACATTCTGTAGGCTCTCTTTTTATGCTTGTTTGCTTTGCAGGGCAGAACCTTGTTTTTAATTTGTTCTAATTATTTATACCTGACATTTAATTAACTTTTGTACATCATATATAGATGGAGTATAACTTCTCATTCTTCTAGTTGTACATGTTGTAGAATCCCACTGGTCATATAGTTACATATTTACATAAGGTAATGATGTCTGAATGATTCTTTCTACCATCTTACCACTATCCTTTCTACCCCATACCCTACCCACCTCTTCACTCCCCTCTACTTATTCTAATGTTATTCTATTCTTTTCTAGCACCACCCACCTTTATTGTGAATAGCATCCACTTATCAGAGAAAATACTACATCTTTGGTTCTGGGGGATTGGCTTATTTCACTTAATATTCTATTCTTCATCCATTTACTGCAAATACCAGCCGTGTGTGTGTGTGTGTGTGTATATAAAATTCAGGCCATCAGGCCATACCCCCAGGTGCCCCTAAATTGGCCATGCTCCAGGTGCCTTTCCTGGAAGTGCCCATCTCTCGAGAAAATCCACCTTTGGTGGGCTTGGAGTTCCTGCCCTTAATACCAGGGCAGGCTCTCCCTTTCTGAGCCAATCTCAAACGTACAAGTCTCACTTTCGACCCCCGGCAGCCTATGGAGTAAGGGGTCCTTTGGACCACCCACATTGCTACTTAAACCCCCACCAATCAGGAACCCCCCCTTGTTTCCTCTTTTGCCCTATTAGCGCCTGTCTCCTCTCTGCCTATTTTCATTCCCTTCTTTTCACTCCCCTTCCCTCCACATGTCCCTTTGGTCCCCATGGGCCATAGGAGCCAAATAGTAAACCCTTTTACTACATGGCGGTTTCTGGCATGGTTTTTTTTTTTTTTTTTTCCCCTTCAACATATACTACATTTTCTTTATCCATTCATCTGGTGAAGGGCACCTAGGTTGGAGCCATAGTTTAGCTATTGTGAGTTGAACTGCTATAAACATTGATTTGGCTACATCTCTGTAATATGTTGCTTTTAAGTCTTTGGGTATAAAACAAGGAATTAGATAACTTTGTCAAATGGTGGTTCCATTACAAATTTTCTGAGGGATCTCCATGCCACTTTCCATAATAGTTGCACCAATTTGCATTCCCACAGATGAAAAAATGTAAATACTTGTGTAAACACAAGTCCTTACCATGTCGCCCTCAGTTCTCAAAAAAAAAACGCAGAATGTTCCTGCTCTTTATTTTGTCTATTTTGCAAAAGCCGGGTGGCTGACCACCCAACCCCTTGCGGTCAGGCTGACCCAAAACGTAAAAATAAAATGCTTTGTATGAAACTTTACATGTCAAACAATTAGAAGAACGCTGTGAACCCCCCCTTAACCTGTTTGCATTTTATCATAAAAACCCTGCTAAATCTGAGGTAGGGGCCTCTTAGCATCACCGGTTACCGAGTGCACGGAGGACCAAGCTCGAGCTTGCTAATAAATGACTCTTTGTTGCTTGCATTGACCGTGGTCTCTGGTGGTCTTCTTGGGGGTCCCAAGCCGTGGGGCACAACACCACAAGGAATGTCTGAGTGTACCATTTTCCCCACATCCTTGTCAACATTTATTGTTGCTTGTATACTTGATAATTGCCATTCTGACTGGGGTGAGATCAAATATTAGAGTAGCTTTGATTTGCATTTCTCTAATTGCTGAATATATTGAACATTTTTTTCATATATTTGTTGATTGATTGTATTTCTTCTTCTGTGAAGTGGCTGTTCAGTTCCTTAGCTGGGTCATTTGTGTTTTTTGATGTTAAGTTTTTTAAGTTCTTTATATATACTGGAGATTAATGCTCTATCTGAGGTGCATGTGGTAAAGATTTTGTCCCATTCTTTAGGCTCTCTCTTCAAGTTATTGATTGTTTCCTTTGTTAAGAAGAAGTTTTTTAGTTTGAATCCATCCTATTTGTTGATTCTTGATTTTACTTCTTGCACTTTAGGAGTCTTGGAAAGGAAGTCATATCCTAGGCCAACATGGTGAAGATTTGCACCTAATTTGTCTTCTAATGTCTAAGTCTTTGATCCACTTTGAGTTGAGATTTGTTCAGGGTGAGAAATAGGGGTTTAATTTCATTTCATTACATGTGGCTTGATTACATTTACCACACCTTCACCCCCAAAATTTTCAGGTCATCATGAATGAGATAGTTTTCCTTATTTCTTTCTTACCAGTTTTATTATTCAAGTATAGGAAAGCTATTGATTTCAGTATGCTGATCTTGTGTCCTCCTGCTTTACTAAATGTGTTTATCAGCTCCAGTAGGAGTTTTGGAGTCATCTGGATATAGGATCATGTCACAAATAGAGATAATTTGACTTGTCTGTTTCCTATTTGTGTTCCTTTAATTTCTTGCACTTGCCTGATTGCTCTGGCTAGAGTTTCAAGAACTCTATTAAGTAAGAGTGATGAACAGACATCATTGTCTTGTTCCTGTTTTAGAGGTAATGTTTTCATAATTTTCTCATTTAGCTTGAAGCTGGCTTTGGGTTTGTCATATATATCCTTAATAATGTTGAGGTAAATTCCTTCTAACCTTAGTTTCTCCAGAGTTTTTAACATGTATGGGTGCTGTATTTTGTCAAAGGCCTTTTCTGCCTTAATTCTTGCTCTTAATTCTATTTATATGGTGAATTTCATTCATTGATTTGTGTATGTTGAACCAACCTTATATCCCTGGCATGAAATTCACTTGTTCATAATGTATTATTTTCTTGATGTGTTTTTTAATGTGATTTGCTAATATTTTATTAAGGAGTTTTGTGCTTGTGTTCATCTGGATATTGGACTATAGTTTACTTTCTTGATGTATCTTTGTCAGGTTTTAATATCAGTGTGATGTTGGCTTTATATAATAAATTTGGGAGCACTCCTTCCCTTTCTAGTTCAAGGAATAATTAGAGGAAGGTTGGCTTTCGTTCTTTCTTTCTTTCTTTCTTTCTTTCTTTTCTTTTCTTTTCTTTTGTGTGTGTGTGTGTGTGTGTGTGTGTGTGTGTGTGTGTGTTTAGGGTGGGAGGTGGCCAGGGATTGAATCCAGTGTGCTTAAACACTAAGTGAATTCCCAGTCCTTTTTTACCTTTTGTTTTGAGACAATGTCTTATTAAATTGCTTACAGTCTTGTTAAGTTCCTGAGGCTGGTTTGAACTTGCAGTCCTCTTTCCTCAGCCTCCCAAGCTGCTGGGATTATATGTGTGCACTACTGCACCTGGTTTTTCTTTTTTCTAGGGGGGGAGAGGGGGTGGCCAGGGTGGTGTTGGATCTAGTTCATCTTTAAAAGTTAGAAGGACTCAATTGAGAATCCATCTGGTCTTGAGCTTTATTTTGGTGGGAAAACTTTTACCTGCTGCTTCAATCTCACTGCTTGATATTTGTGTATTTAGGTTTTCTAAATCTTCATGGTTCAATTTGAATAGTTCATATGTGTGTAGAAATAATAGATTTTCCTGTTTATTGGAGTATACATTTTCAAAATAGTTTCTAATGGTCCTCTGGATTTTAGAAGTTTTGTGGTGATATCTTCTTTTTCATTTTTAAGATTGTTGATTTGGGTCTTCTCTCTCTTTTGGTTAGGGATGCTCCATCTTATTTATCTTTTCAAAGAACCTACTCTGCACTTCATTGATCTTTGGTATGTTTTAATTCTCAATTTCGTTAAATATGGCTCTGATCTTTTTTTCTTCTTTTCTTTC
The DNA here is from genome assembly GCA_025594165.1 of Tamias sibiricus. NCBI lineage: Eukaryota > Metazoa > Chordata > Mammalia > Rodentia > Sciuridae > Tamias > Tamias sibiricus. The sequence goes on from CM046672.1 coordinate 39,364,994, forward strand.
TTTTTGTACCGGGGATTGAACTCAGGGTCAGTTGATCACTGGGCCACATCCCCAGACATTTTTTTTTTTTTTTGTATTTTATTAGAGACAGGGTCTCACTGAATTGCTAAGTGCCTCGCTATTGCTGAGGCTGGCTTTGAACTTGTGATCCTCCAGTCTCAGCCTCGCAAGTGCTGGGATTTTACACGTGTGTGCCAATGTGACTGGCAAGACTCTGATCTTAATAATTTTCTGTCTTCTACTGATTTTGGAATTAGTTTCTTCTTTGTTTTGTGGGGCTTTGAAATGTAACCTTATATTATTTATATACGATCCTTCTTTTATTTTTTCTTTCTTTCTTTCTTTTCTTTTTTTTTAATGCATACACTCCATTTTATAAACTGGCTTGTTAGAAATGGGACCATACTATCTCAGATATTTTAGTATGTTGTACCTCTATTCTCATTTCCTTCTAAGAATTTGTGTTTCTCCCTTGGTTTCTTCTATGACCCCATTAATCATTCAAAATGTATCATTTAATCTCCAGATATTAAAATGATTTTTTATCTCATTACTAAATTCTAATTTTATTCCATGATAAACTGATAGGATGCAAGGAATTACTTCTGTATATTTGTATTTGATAAGATTTGTTTGGTGTCATAAAATATGGTCTATTTTTGAGATGATTACATATGCGGCTGGGAAGAAAATAAATCTACTTTTTCGTGGATGGAATATTTTATAAATATATGTTATATTCACTAGATTAATGGTATTTTGTTGTTGTTGTTGTTCTGAAAAGTCTTTACTCTGTGTCTAGATTACCTATCTATTTAGGTAAGAGGCACATTGAAATCACACTTTATTACTGTACTGTGGTATATTTTCTTCTTTACATTGTGTAGGGCTTGTTTGATGTATGTAGGTGCAGAAATATTTGGGGCATACATATTTGAAATAATTATATCCCTTTTATGAATGATTTCTTTAACTAGTAAGAAGTGACTTTCTTTGTCTCTTCTGACTAATTGGGGCTTAAAGTCTATTTTTTCAGAGGTGAGAGTAGCATTAATTGCTTTTTTTATTTATTTAAAAATTTTAAATTTTTCCAGTGAGGTAGGTGTAGTTGAGTGTTTACATTCTATACCAAAGTATCCTTCTGTCCCTTACTGTGCCTCTTAGGAGTCAGGACTAGGTAGGATTCAGTCCAACCATCTTTTCTAAGTTGTGCCACTCCACCTTCTGGAGACATTTGGAAGTGAAGTCAGTTGAATCTGCTCCTAGCTTCTTTATTTACTCACCACTCAGTATGGGGACAATGGAACTGGAAGGACATTCTACTGGGATTTTGTCCAGACTTCTTCCTTGTTGGAAGAGTGCCTTTGGACCTTTGTTAGGAGCATGTACTCTGGAGGGATTAAATCCTTGCACCCCTAGGGCAGAGTAGGTGTTGAGCTCACCTGGGCATGTAGGACTCTTACAGTCTCCAGAGTTCTATTCAGGGTGGATTGACATACTTCTGGGTGGATGGTGCAAGGCTGTTTCCTGAAGCCCATCTGCCACCGAAATTTGGATTTCCAAGTCGTCATCCCCATAGTAATCCTGACCACCTGATCAATCTCCCCTGATCCTTTGCAGTTGATCATTGGTGGTGCTAAAGAGCTCTAAAGGAAATTTAATTAATTAATTAATTAATTAATTAATTAATTAATTAATTAATTAATTAATTAATTAATTAATTAATTAATTAATTAATTAATTAATTAATTAATTAATTAATTAATTAATTAATTAATTAATTAATTAATTAATTAATTAATTAATTAATTAATTAATTAATTAATTAATTAATTAATTAATTAATTAATTAATTAATTAATTAATTAATTAATTAATTAATTAATTAATTAATTAATTAATTAATTAATTAATTAATTAATTAATTAATTAATTAATTAATTAATTAATTAATTAATTAATTAATTAATTAATTAATTAATTAATTAATTAATTAATTAATTAATTAATTAATTAATTAATTAATTAATTAATTAATTAATTAATTAATTAATTAATTAATTAATTAATTAATTAATTAATTAATTAATTAATTAATTAATTAATTAATTAATTAATTAATTAATTAATTAATTAATTAATTAATTAATTAATTAATGGATTGCATTCTTCTGTCCCTGTTGTAATCACGCTTCTCTTACCTTATGTACTCCTGCCTGCACAATTTCTCTTACTCATTTCTGCTGGCCATTCATGTGCCAGTGGAGCAAACAGGATGCATTTTCTTTTCTATCTCTGTCCCAAATCCCCTAGATCCACTATAATATGGTACTGCTTTGGCATTATGATTTGATAGCTGTGCTGTAGGGCATGTAGTAAACACTGGTTGAGATAGATGGAAGCATTTGATAAGGACTCTGGTTCCCAAAGGAACAAGACTCAGTATAAATCCCTTGAGCTAGTTCTCTTTCTCACCTAGAAGGTGAGAAATACAGAGCACATGTTTTGTGCCAGTTTGTCCACTGTGTTTCTCTTTCTCTTTGTGTTGCCCATCCCTTTGTGATGACATAGCACCAATGTTGCTGCCAGGCTTTGGTGTAGTTTTTTATATCTTCTGTTCACTACAAAAGAATCTCTGGTATTCTCCAAACCTTGGACATATGAATAATGATTTATAATAGTTTTGCTCAGACGTGCACCTCATTATGAAGCCATATACCTGTCATTCAAATTCCAAACAGTAGGGCACATGGGAAGATCCTCTTTCCTCTACTCTGCCATTTTGTATATTCTCTTAAAAGTGAATTTAAAAAAAAAAGCCATAAAATGTTATCATGGACTCAACCATGTTAAAAATTGAAGAAAAGGGAAAATTCTGCCAAATTTTGGTGTGGTGGTGCATGCCTGTTACTTCAGATACTGAGCATGATAAGGCAGGAAAATTGCAAGTCTGAAACCAGGCTCAACTAAGCAAGGCCCTAAACAACTTAGTGAGATCCTCTCCCAAAATAGAAATAAATAGGCCTGTAGACTTGACTCAGTGGGACAGTGGACCTAACGACAAAATAAAAGTTTTAAAAAAATGTTCCTAGAAATTTTCAAGGCAATATTTATAACTTTAATCAATTAATTAATTAATTAATTAATTGTCACTGGTGAAGTGTCAAACATCTGCCAGTGATGAAAGACAATCCCTTATCAGATTCCCCTGTATCATTGCCTTCATATAAATTTGCTAATGGGTGGAGAAAAGACTGTTAGTCAAAAGTACAAATTTTTGAGTTCTTTACCCAGACATAAATTTTGAATTCAGTCTATTGTCGAAGGATTTCAGAGCACTGAAACCATAAAATTAGACATCTGGGGGTTCTGAGATACACACACACACACACACACACACACACACACACACACACATACATATACATACATGTATATGAGAAGTATATATTAGCATACATATACATATATATAAGATATATATATATATATATATATATACACTTAGATATACATATGAGATACACACACACAGAATGAGAGAGAGTGCGAATGAGAGAGAGAGAGAACAAAATAAAACTCACAATACCATTTGGAGTTCTTTTACTTGGATGCAGATCTGCAGGATATAAATGTCTTCCAACATCCCAAGATTTTAATTGCCAGTAACCAGGGCATAAATACTATTTTTTTTTTAATCTCTCAGAGATGGACAGGAGAAGGAGAAAGGAAAAGCTAAAATTCTGTCAATGCTTTTTAGAAAAAAAATCTTTTCAAACTTCCTGGAGATAAAACTCCAGAAGGAGATATTGTAATGGAGATTTGGCCAGAAAGTGCCGAATGTTGACTGGTTGTAAAAACAAACCAGAGGGCTGGGGTTGTGGCTCAGTGGTAGAGCACTTCCCTGGTATGTGTGAGGCACTGGACTCAACTCTCAGCACCACCTAAAAATAAATAAAATAAAGGCCAATCTCCACCATCAATAAAACCCCCCAAACAAACAAACAAAAAACCAGGGCTGGTACCTTGATCCTGCAGGGTTGAAATACATACTGCTTTATTAATAAGCTCCTCTCTTCTTCTATAGCATCAGGAGAGAAAAATGGAAAGATTTTAAATGTACAAGTTTTATTTTATAACAAGGATTTTTACGGGCTTTTGAATTCCTTGGGGGTTCTGGGCTTTCTAAATTATTGTAGTTTTCTAATTTGTTTTATTTAATCTGTCAAGGGTTTTTGTATTGTCTTTGTTCAAAGGCCAATTTCAAGAGAGGGTGATGCTGGGAGTGGGTATGGCCATCATGGGGACAAAGCTGGAAAATCTGAAATCTTTTATTTCAGTGTTCCCATGATCATCAGATTTCAAACCTGACATTTCCATCTGCACAGTACTACTCTATTTTTAAATCAGACTGTAAAAATCTGATTGACTTTTGATATTAATTTCTAAATTAAATAAAAGTGTTGGTAAAAATCTGTACCATTACTTCCAACCTGTGGAACTTCACCTACAAAAGTCATAAAATTTTTGTTTATTTTTCTATTTTCTGTATATGTGCACACAATATCTTGTATTTGTGCTATGTCTGTATGTATGTGAGATTAAAAATTGGCATATAGATAAATGAGTGCTCATAATTTAAAATTAAATGAAAAATACATCCAAATACATTTTAATTAAATCAAGTAACAATAAAAGTTCAGTTGAAACTGGGTAAACAAATAAAAAGTTCAGATGACTTTAACATTACTGACTCACAATTTTTCCAGGTGGTCAGATAATTAATAAAGTGCTGATTTTCATGAAATGTCTAAAATATACATTGCTTCTAACAACTTTCTTCAACACTATCTATGCTTCTTTGATGTCTTTGCTTTTACAGTTAAGAATAAGTAAGTTGGGCTGGGGTTGTGGCTCAGCGGTAGAGCGCTCGCCTAGCACGTGTGCGACCAGGGTTCGATCCTCAGCACCACATACAAATAAACGAATTGCGTACAACTAAAGCAAATAAATAAACATTTAAAAAAATAAGTAAGTTAAATTTAAGATAAATGGGATTAATTATATATGTCTTTATTAAAGGGTATACTTATTAATTTATAAAGTTAAAGTGCTATATATTATCTATTAAATGTAGAAATATCAAGCACTCTTAACTAAAGGATATTTAAATGTTAGATGTGTTTCTAATTTGTTCATAGGATAAGGACTAAAATTCCTTTCTTCTTTATGTTCTGACTGTGAATGGTTTTGCTGGGAGTTCAGCTTCTGTCAGGTGTGATTTATATACAAGGATCTAAGAAAATTTTCTCCTGGTAAAGTAAAAGGCTGTGAATGTCTAGGTAAACTAAAACAAAATTGGGACAAAACAAATTTCATATAGTTTGCATGTAATCACATTGTTTACATATAATTAATGCAATCAGCTAAAGTTGTTTAAAACTTTTTCCTCTTTTTTTTTTTTTTTTTTTTTTTTTTTTTGTGTGGTACCGGGGATTGAACTCAGGGGCACTCCACCACTGGGTCACATCCCCAGACCTTTTTTGTATTTTTTATTTAGAGACAGGGTCTCACTGAGTTGCTAAGTGCCTCGCCATTGCTGAGGCTGGCTTTGAACTCGAGATCCTCCTGCCTCAGCCTCCCAAAGTGCTGGGATTACAGGCGTGCACCACCGTGCCCGGCTCAACTTTTTCCTCTTTTAAGAAGACAAGTTTGGCTTTGTGCTAAGGTTTTTTACACTTAAAAATAAGATCTTTTCTCAGACCTCTGTTAATTGGGTCTTACAAATAATGACAGAAGAGAGAAACCTAGAATAATAATATTCTCACATTCCAGTAAAATAGTTTTTAGTGTCTATTAAATTTTATTACCTACACACAAAAAAAATACTAGAATTAAAGAAATTGTATTTGTACAATTTTGGTTAAACAGTAACTGTTATTTTAAAGTATCTCATTAGATTCCAGAAATCAAATTGAAGGATATGAAAAATAGGCCACAGCTCATTTCCCCTATCTACAGCTGTTTCCTCACTGGCCTTGTCCTTGGTTAATTGGAGATTTTGATAATTAAGAGCACAGACCTCAGCCAGAGGGAAGGGAGGTAAGGACAATGGGAGAACACAAAAGAACTTGCACCAGACTGGCCCTTACCGCACTGACAGCTCAGGAAGCTGTGTGATTATGTTTGATTGGGGGATGGGGATGGAATAAAGGATTTGGGAAGTTTTGTGATTGTTTTATAATTTTGTCTGGTTCTTTTTTTTTGTTTGGGGGTTTCTTTTATTTTTAATTTGTGGGTTTTTTTTTGGGGGGGGAGGGGGCATTTTTCATAGAGATATCCTGAACACAGCATCTTTTATTTTTAAAAATATTTTTATTTGTAGATAGATGCAATGCCTTTATTTCATTTATTTATCATTATGTGGTGCTGAGGATTGAACAGAGATCCTCACACATGCAAGGCAAGTGCTCTACCACTGAGCCACAGCCACAGCCACAGCCACCTGAACTCAGCATCTGTAAGTGCAAATTCAAGATAGTCCTTTGCCCTGAGCCTGTGTGGTAGACTACAAAATGACTATGACTATGGCTCTCTAAAATTTAATGCCACATTCTTGAGTTATAATTTAAGCCCAGCCATAGACCTCTTCAGACACCTCATCCCAGAGCTAATAGTTTGGGAACCTGGTATGCTCTGCAACACCTTGCTGTCCATCATGTCCTGTCAGAGAAGTGATCTCAATTTGTGGAGGAAAAGTGCACTGCATCTCATAGCTCAGGGACTCAACATTCCTTTGACAGCCTGCATCCTGCTGTTGTAGAAGGGATGGCACCTGCTGCCCTAAGTCACCATGCTTCTGGGACATTAGTTGTGGGTCCTGAAATGGCAGCTTCTCTTGGTAATTCTGGGGCTGTTGCAGCTGTGGAATATAATATCTCCAGTCACTTTGCTGCTGTCCTTCATATAGCCAATGCTGACCAGAGAGCTCCTGGACCTCCTGCTGCTGCATCTTTTCCTGCACATTATCAATGTTAGGCAAAGGGAAGGGCCTGATCAGCTGGCTTTCCTCTGTTGTGAACGTGGCCCGCTCAAAATATTCCAGAGATGAAGCAGGTTGACTATAGATGGTTTGACTGAAGCTGGGAGAAGGTCCACTTCCTTTGCCTTTTTACACTGTGAAGCACAACTTGATTCCTATCTCATGCCTGGGAATGCTGAGACACATGAGCCATCCTCTTCACTGGGAAGTCCCATGTCTCCATAGGAAAGTAGCCAGCTCTTCCCAGTTGAGCTTGCTGGAGGCAAGAGGGCTGTGCAGTGGTGCTGTTGTCAGATTGCATCTGGGCATCCTGGTGGCCGAAAACAGGATGATCTTGGACAGGGAACTCATGTTGTGTCCTGGCGGCAAACGTTCTCTGTTCCTCTCTAGGTTGTATGCAGGAGCCCTGTTTGGGGATTGACTTGAATTGCGGTTGACTATGAGCCGTGGAGATTTGGGCATTGTCGCCTTCCGTAGTCTCACGGGATTTGTCCTGGGCTCTCAAGTGACTTGGCCGAAATTGCTGATCGGGTCAGTGCCATTTTGGTGCTATGTGTGGTGCGTGTTAGTCATTGTTAGAGCCAGAGAGAAAAGTTATCAAAATAAAAAGCTGTTTGTTTCCAGTTCGCCTCTAAACTTCTTCCCGCGGCTCCGTTGCTCCAAGCGCTTCAGACGACAACAGGTGGCGGCCCGTACGGGGACTTCGGAGTGGACAGGTAAGAACTGAAAGGTCTCTAAAGATGGGTTCGAATATAACTGAATCCCAAGTGATAGAGGCTATGCAAAGACTCCTTGATATACCTGACTCTGTTCTCAGTGAGTATATAGAAAAAAGTGAAAGTGATCAAAAAAGCGTAGCTTCCACTGGGCCAACTAAGACCAGTAAAGAGAGTATTAGAAGAGACCCCAAAATGACAAAAATCTAAGCTATTAAAGCTATTCGGGAGTTATTGGTGATAGCTGAAGGATACTTGCTCTTAATGGAACCTGGGCCTCAGGATATTGCTGTCAGTGAAATTAGCAGTGGTGAGGAATCTAGTAAAAGTGATCCTGAGAAAATGAAGAAAAAGAAACTAAAAAAGACAGAGAAAAAGGACCGTCAGGTAGAGGAACCACTTGCGTCCTCTACTCCCCCATGGGTGGAATCCATTACAGAAAATATGAAGGGTATTACTAGGCATTTGCATACCCTAGAAACAGAAATAAAAAGTCTTTCTGATCGCTTATGCGCTCTCGAGGACAACTCACAGATGCATTGGGAACCGCCAGCATTTGAAAAGAAAAATGGACAGAGTGTCCATCAGTCAGTAGATTTCAAAACAATAAAAAATCTCAAAGAGGCAGTAATGACTTATGGGCCCCAAGCTCCTTTCACGTTGAGTATGCTGGAGTCCCTTAACACCTTTAGCTTAACCCCCTCAGACTGGAAAAGTCTATGTAAAGCAACATTAAGCGGGGGGCAATTCTTGGTTTGGCGATCGCAATTCCAGTTGTAGTCTGGCTATTTTATTTTGGAACCAATCCTAAAAACAAAGAAGTTATTTTCAATCAAATATCTTATAGTTAAGCTTAGTTTCAGCATTACCACTGACTTGCTTTCGGACCTGGAGGAGACACAAAAAAGGCAATCCTTCCTGGGCTGTCCATATAATGGAAGTTATGAAGAGTGCCCAATTCCAAATTCCCAACTGTCCCCAGAGTCTGCAGCAGCCCTTCTGTCCATGTGAACCCAGACTTTTCAAAGTCCACCTGCAACATCTATATTTAGAATGAACAGACCCTTAGCTGCTCTGCATACTTTCCAACAACTTCCATATTTTTCTGAAGCTGCCTTACCAAGGTAAAGTCACGGCTCAATGTATTGTAAGCATATTCTTAAATTTGTTGTATTTAAAAGACACATACAGAGCAAGCAAAAATTTCTCACAACTGAACAGTGCATTATACCTGTGATTCTAACAACTGCATTGAAGAACTCTAGTCTTTATTTTTTTGTTCTCTTGCATCAATTGAGGATAATAGCGATGCCAGTTATAGTCCCAAAAGTTTTAAAGTGGGTATATGGACATGATAAAATACTTTTTAGACTATGCAACCCAATTAGTTAGAGTTGTATGGGGGCAGAGTCAAGGGGATCTGGAAGCCTTTTGATATTTATCTTTAGGTTTAGATTATAGCTTTAGGCTAAGAGGTAGAAGGATCTTCCATACACCCTTAGGAATGTTAAAATTGAAAGTATACATAACAAAACTGGTACCCCTAAAAATATGCTCCCATTTTCATCCCAACATGATTATACACAAAAAGATGAGGTGAAAGAGAATATAATTTGCCAGCAGTTACAGAGCAGTTAGCAAGAATGTTACCAAAATAAATAAATAAATACAGCAAAAGGCAGGTGCTCCTTTTCTCATATGCAGACCTCCTAGGATCTTCTCCCTGACCAAGCTCACTTCTGATCACTTGGGCATTCTCTATGCATGTGTATCTCATTTCAATTCAAATTTCTTTTTCAGTCATTACATTGTTTAGATTTTTTACTTCTTTTTATAACATCATTTATTTGCAGGACATTTATAATGTTTCCAATTCATAGGATTTTTTTATAATAAAATAAGTTCATTGATTACATACTATTTGAAATTACTTTATCTTCCAAAGCAGTTCCTATATTATTTGTCTTATTTCCTACAAAATTGTCCTCCTAGTGTCAAACAACCAACATATTTACTGAGACATGGATAGTGACAGAATAGAGATACATGGAAACCCTCTTTAGTGTATATTAGGGCAATCCTAATACAGTAAAATTTGCTGCAGCTTTAACAATAATTTACAAAAAAAAAAAAAAAAAACTATATCATAAATTCCCAAAACAAAATATTGTCTCATGTAACAAATAGCTAAAAGGTTCCTACTAATGCTGTGAGGTGCCACCTGTGGGACATAATTGAATCAACCCCTTTCTCCTGCATTTAGGTGATTACTTCTTGGAGGTTTTATTGGTATACCAAACTTCATATATATAAATTAAAAACTGCTAATGTCACTGTCATACAACTGATCAGGCCAAAACTCTAAAGCCATCTTTAACTCTCCTCATTGAATACTCAACACCTCTGCAAACTATCAGTTCCACCTTCAAAATATTCAATCTTCCTTGTTATGTAGAATTATGCAGCTAGCACTATGATCAAAACCTGCATAGTTCATATCCTGCATAATTACAAAGGGTCTTATTTGGTGCCTACTCCCAAACTTGCCTCACAATATTTGATTATCCCATAAAAATCATATTATATATTCATGTCAACAGTGAAATGAATACATGACTAGTATCAACAATGTCCGAAGTGAAGAAATGGCATGAAACTTTTTCAAAATATATTTGTATTTCATATATCATGTACAAAAAATATGTTCATGCAATTTTTGGACTTTTAACTTCAGTTGATTTCATATATGTCCCAATTCATTTGCTTGGCCAGCTTCTCCTGGATCCAAAAGTCTGGGAATGCATTCTGTTCAAATGATAAATTAAGAATTTCCAAATCATGTTTTGTAAATTTGCGTCTCAGTTTTTCTTTTCCCCTTTCCTGTTTTGTTTTTCCTACTTTCTTATGACTATCCTCAACTGAAGATGCTGAAAATATGTAAACAGAGAGGAAAGAATTGAGGAATACTGGTGGCATCCAGAGAAAGAAAATATTATTTTTCATTAAAATTTTTAAAAGGTGAAGCTCTGTCCCACACCGTATTCATCATAATGAAACCAACAATGGATTAAAGGCCAATCTTCAAAGTATGAACATAACAAGATATTGTGATCTACAAGGTAGGAAACAGTTCAGTCTAAAAAAAAAAATCAAATTTATGAAGAAGAGACAAAGGCAAAATTCTCGTCCATAATAGCATTTGAGAATATACATATAAAACAGTTCACATCAATCTCATAATCAACAGTTTAAATGGTTGGGGTAGATTAGGAGAAAAATAAAAATAAATAAAATAGGGAGGAAGCTTTAGGATGAGAGAAGTATTGATTGTTATGACCACTTGTGTTTTTTTGCTCATACTGTAACTTTCAAAGAGAGATTATCCTTCAATGGAGCCATCAAATAAAGGGTACTTGAAGTTTTTGAAGCATGTTTATGTGACCTTTTCCTAACCCCTCTCCAATGTTATGGGAGCCTGAAAACATTGGACAGAAGTGTCAAGAATTTACATGAGGGAGGGGGGATTGTTTGATGGTAGTGAGGATTGAAGCCAGGGCCTCAGGCATGCTAGGCAAACACTCTTCCACTGGGTCACACTCAAAATAAAAAAGGATACAACTCTAGGTATGTAGCTTAGTGGCAGAGCACCACTGGGTTCAATCCCCAGCACAAAAACAAAATAAAGAAAAAAAAATGAGAACATAAAGCAGGGGATAGAACAGTAAAAGGATAGTGTATTTGTGAGATTGAAGTTAAGTTAGCATTAGCATGAAAATAAAATATTGTTACTTTAATTTTCTTTTTTGTAACAAAAACAGCTACAGAATTGACCCAAATGGAAATGAGAAGGGAGTCAAAACATGTCACTACCAAAAAGAAGAAACACCAATTGAAGCAATGAGAACAGAGGAGGGACACACACACACAGAGACACACAGAGACACACACAGACACACACACAGACACACACACACGAAACATACCAAACAATAAAAATGGCAGTAGAAGCCCTATTCCTTCCTCCACCCCTTCTCTCTCCCTCCAGTGCCTTAGGTTTTTGGTATTTTTCAGAAGGGTAGGGGATCAACTCAAGAGCTGTTTCACTGGCTTTATCATAGACCTTCATCGCAGCCCTTTATTATTATTTATTTTGAGACAGGGTCCTACAAAGTATCTTCAAATTTGAGATCTTCCTGCCTCAGGCTCTAGGAATCACTAGAATGAGAGGCATGCACCCGATGTCCCGCTACTGGTACATTGTTAATTGTACAAAATAATGGGATATTGGATGATAATTTCATAGATGTATAAAAACATGTTTGATCAATACATCCTCCCTGTTTCTGTCCTCTCTGGGTGACCTAATCCAGTTGGAAGGCATCCATTCTTCCATAGAAAACAAAAATGGAACATGTTTTTCTGAGTCAAAAGAAGGGCTAGGCAGGATTTAATATATGGTACTGGGAAAACTGGATATCCACACGCAAAGAATCAAGTTGGACCATTCACCCCATATGCAAAAATTAACTCAAAATGCATAAAACCTGCTGCAAGAAAACTTGGGGGAAAGTTTCATGACATTGAATTTGGCAATGATTTCTTAGATTTGTCATCAAAAACACAAATTTTAAAAAGTAGACTACATCCACATAAAGAACTGCACAAAAGGACACAACAAAAAAAATGAAAAAAAAAAAAAAACAATCTGTGAAATAAGAGAATCTGTTTGCAAATCATATCTGACAAAGTATTGATATCAAGACATAGAGAACCACAACTTACCCAAAACTCTTTAGTGAGGAGAGGATTGGAATGGACATTTCTCTAAAGAAGATAAATAAAACTTGTCATTAACATGTGAAAAGATGATCAATATCATAGATCATTAGGTAAGCCAAAATCAAATCCACAGGGAAATAACACCTCACTCCCATTAGGATGGCTATTATCCAAAAACCACATAACCAGGCTGGGGTTGTGGCTCAGTGGTAGATTGCTAACCTAGCATGTGCCAGGGCACTGGTTTAGATCCTTAGCACCACATAAAAATAAAATAAAGGTATGTGTTTAACTAAAAATCAAAATATTTTTTTAAGAAACCATAACCAAAATAAAATTTAAAAAACACTGTAGAAGAGGAACAGAGAAACTGGAATGCCCGATGCACTGTTGGTGGGAAGGCAAAATGGTGTAGCTACTATGGAACACAATATAGCCATTGCTGAAAAATTTAAAAATAACTAAGATTTTGAATAATATCGTTTATATGAGGTACAATGATAGTCCTTGGAGACTGGAGAGTGGGCATTAGTGTTTTTAATGGTTACAAAGCATCAGTTTTACAAGATTAAAAGGGTTCTGTGGAAATTTGCTGGTAGTGGTTACAGGACATTTTATATGCAGTAACACTTTTGGCCTCTTGTCCTAGAGTACCATCAAAGATATGCAGCATGAGGTACTAGCCATGAGACTGCAAGTTCCCCCAATATTTTGAAACAACACCTGATAGGGCATTTAAAATTAAAACAAAAAGCACTCTGTTCACAGCAAAATCATTTTCAGGGACACCACCTGAGCACAGCAAAGATTCCAGGAAAGCTTCTCTTCTGGTTCATTCCATTCCACACCCCATAACTCATATAAGAAAAGGCCCAGATTTTCTGAAAAATAAATGTGCATGATTCAAATGTTTGAAAGACATGAAGTTTTTCAAATGAAAGCTCAGTAGTAAAAACAGCAACCAAAGGGATAGTCCTGAGGATTGCTCTAGCCTCATGGTTAGAGGCAGGGATTCTGGCACCTGCTTACCTAAGACCCAAGATGGCTTTGTGGAGGACATCACATCCCAAAATGACTTCAGTGAATTCATTACTGTTTGGGGGTCTTTTATGCATACTTTTGCCTCTGAGAACCTGTGCCCAGTTGACTACTGGGTCCACTATGTACAGTTGGGGATGAGGGTCAGGTATAAGTTGCAAGACAACCTGAGCTGAACTCACAACCTTCTCCTCTGAGGTGGGACTTGTTGTACCAAAAATGATGTACCCAGAATAATGCCAATTAAAACTCCAAGCCACGTCACATTTGAGCCAATAAAAAGCCTTTATTAAGCTGATCAGTGGCCACCATCCTCACACATCACACAGTGTGACAAGATGGTATGCTGGCAGTGATTTTTCAAACAGAAAAATCACTGAGGGTAAAATATTCAATTGCAGGGTTTCAGCCAATGCAAGCAAGCCACTGTACAGAAGCGGAATCTAGGCAGTTAGCAAGACAAAGCAATAGGTACAATAATATTTCCTACGGGACTTTCCAGGTTGGTATAGTAGTAATGATCAAGTAGAAGGGAATGGGGTCAAGATGACCCTAGTTGAGTACATGTTAGAGAATGGTTACTAACGTCTAGACAATCAATCTCTGATAAGGTATGTTGCCCAGAAAAAGTGGAAACCATTTACATTATATAAGAATTGCTATTTTTGTGTTGCCAAGTATGTTATGCTAGGTAACAATTAATGGGTACAGAGGCAGGACTTTCCATGTTCTATTATTTCTGAGAAACAGAACTATTTTGTGGAACTCTTAAGATGACTGCTAAACAACAAGATGGAGTCCCTTTAGTTCTCTTATCACAGGCTCATCTAGAAAAATAAACCAGAGCCAGAACAAAGACTTTTGAATGACCACCTCTTCTCAGAACAGGTGCCAAAGTCTCTGACACTGTCCTAGATTTGAAAAGTTCCAATTTATTTCTTAATTGCATAGAATATTTTTTAAAAATGGTGAACTTGAAAAATAATCCTGAGGAAAACACATTAAATTCTTCCAGGACACTTTCTCATCCCACCTCACCCCTGGGTTCTGGAGATCTAACCCAATATCTGGGGCATGCTAAGCAAGTAGACTACCACTAAGCTATAGCCATGGTTTGGTTTGGTTTTTGTTTGTTTTTGCTGTGTACCCAGAAGGAACTCAGGGCCTCGTGTCTATGGGCCTCCAGCATGGGCTTTCTGCATGCTAGGAAAGTACTCTACAAATGAGCCACACCTTAGCCTATCCTGTTGATTTTTATTTATTTTTTCTCTTTTCCAGGCCCTTTACCAACTCTGCCCCCATTAACATCTAAAACACCTAGACTGGCCAGGTGCGGTGGCGCACACCTGTAATCCCAGCACTTGGGAGGCTGAGGCAGGAGGATTGAGAGTTCAAAGCCAGCCTCAGCAATGGTGAGGCACTTAGCAACTCAGTGAGACCCTGTCTCTAAATAAAAATACAAGAAATGGGCTGGGGATGTGGTCCAGTGGTCAAGTGCCCCTGAATTTAATCCCTGGTACCAAAAACAAACAAACAAAAAACACCTAGACTGGCCATGAAGTCAGAATCCATCTGCCTCAGTTGCCTGAATAGCTGGGATTATAGGTGCATAACACCATACCTGCCTAATACTTTATCTCACAGGAAAAAAAAAGAAAGAGAACAAGAACCTAAAGACCTTACCCTTCGACCTTAACACAGAGCAGTACCTGGCCCATTTTATTTGATGCACACTACAATTCTCTTCATCTTCTTGACATAAGCTTCAGGTTTTATTTTATTTTATTTTTTTTTTAATGGGAATCACAGGCATATGATTTGGCCTGAAGACATTTGCATATATCTCTAAAATATAAGGAATCTCTTTTAAGGTAACCAGGGGCTTACTTTTAAATATAAAAGCCTTTGGAAAACACTGGTACACAATTACACTGTGCAGCAGCCATAAACAGTTCTGTCAGTGACAGGAGTTGTGGCTGGCCCCCAAGCCTGCACTTTAAGAGATAAAGGGTCAAGCCGGGCACAGTGGCACATACCTGTAATCTTAGCACTTGGGAGGCTGAGGCAGGAGGTTCGAGAGTTCAAAGCCAGCCTCAGCAATGTGAGGCACTTAGCAACTCAGTGAGACCCTGTCTCCATCCCTGAGCAATGTAGCCAACACCCATGCACAGGCCCCAGCCCCAGCCCAGGATAGGGGCCTGGGGGCAACAGTCTCTAAAGTACAAAAAAGGGCTGAAGATGTGGCACAGTGGTCTAGTGCCCCTGAGTTCAATCAACAGCACAAAAAAAAAAAAAAAAAAAAAAAAAAGCTGAAGACTCAAACACCCCAACTCCACAACCTTAGTTCACACAGTCCATAGGCTGCCATGAAAAAACACATCTCATTCCTCCGCCAAAGAACCTCACCTTTTGAAGCCTTGTTGAACTTCTTCTCCTCAGGCATTCTCAGTGGTAAATTGAGGAACTCTGGAGCAGCATCCATCAATATATCCCACCTAAACATGGCCTCAAAGGGCTCCATCCATGAGCAATGTAGCCAACATCCATGCACAGGCCCCAGCCCCAGCCCAGGATAGAGGTCTGGGGGCAGCAGACACAGCCCTGCCCTAGCCCACAGTCCAACCTACACACCTCTGATGAGGTTTAACCTAACCTACCTCTTCAAATCCTAGCTTTCCTTCATTGAGCACCCACTGAAACAAAACTTACTAAATCCCTTCAATACCCATATAATGTTGGTACTATTTTATCCCCACTTGGACTTGAGGATCCTGGGAACAGAGATATTTAGGTCATTGTGATCCTTTGATCTTGAACCTTATGAACCTTGTGCTTTTATCCATCACACTATCACATCCCACACACTCCATAAGGCTGGACAGTCATGACTCAAGAGTGAGACACATCAATTAATATGATATTGATTAAGCATTACTGAACTTGGGAGCAGGATAGATCACATACTTAAATTGAATCAGAACATTAGAAGACATAAGACTAGTATTTCATGAACTTTAGATCGTTTTTCAAAACAAAACAAAACAAAACAAAACTTTTTTTGTTTTATTCAGTTTCGGAATGAACATAGAGGCACACTACGCTGAACTACATTCCCAAGGCTATTTATTTATTTATTTATTTATTTATTTATTTATGAGTCAGGGTCTTGCTGATTGGTTGATTCAGTCATCTAAATTGTAATCCTATAGCTTCAGGCTCTGGAAAAGCTGGAATTACAGGTCTGTGCCTTGAAGCCCCTCTGAATTTATCTTCTTCATACATTCCTGTGATGGAGAAAAAAATCTCCATTTCACAGACCCTGTCCAAAACAAAATAAAAATTTAAATTATGATCTGGCTATATAGCTCAGTGTTAATGGTATCTAGTTCACTCCTGGCAGCAAAATGGAAGGGAGTATCTTATTCTCAGCATTCCAGAAAATTTGTGCCTACATACTTACCTGGACTATAAGTACATGGTTTGTATGAGATAATCTTAAAGACAAAAGATTTCTTTTTTTTTCTTTTATTTTTTTAATCTATAAAGTTGGTATTTTTTTTATTTGTTAACACATTGGTGTGAAAACATGTTGTCCAATATTACAACAGAATTTTGCTGAGTTCTTCTATAATCAAATAAAAAGGTTGGCGTTAGATTGATTTCTCTGGCTTTTACTTTTTCTGATTAATTCAAAGTTCCCATCAGTTTTGTTTCATTCTTTTCTCAGTACCCTGAATTCACAACTGGCAGTGACTTTCAGTCCCTCCCCCATCAACCTACTTCAAAAAACCATCTGGACAGAAAAACAGACAGACAGACAGACAGACAGACACACACACACACACACACACACACACACTCACATACCTACTTTGTTCTCATTCTTTCCTCAACTTTCATCAGACTGTCCTCAGAGCTCACTCTATGATTAACACCAATGAAGCAGCTCCCAATGGCCCAATCTCATGCATAATTTTCCTAAGTCATCAAACATACAGGCCAATCTCTTGTTTGTTTTCCTAGTTCACATTCTTTGTATGGATCTTGGCTTCAGAGCATGTTCTCTGAGTCCTTCATCCTTTGAAAAATGCCCATGATGGTAAGAGCCCAGCACATACCAGGTCATGTAGATGGACCCATGTGATGAAGGAGCTGAAAACAACACAGTGCAGGCTCAGAAACATCAACAGTCAGGTGAACTTTTAAAAGTACATAATCTCTGCATGGTATGGTACACACCTGGAATTACAAATACTCAGGAGGCTGAAGCAGAAGGACTTAAAGTTCCCTCCTGTGTAAACTTAGTGAGAACCTAAGCTTCTAAGCAAGATCCACCCTCAAAATTTAAAGATAGAATAAAAAGGATTGGAGATGTAGCTCAATGGTAAAGTGCTCCTAGGTTCAATATTCAAGAAACGAAAACAAAACAAAATAACATTTCTTTTTTTCATGACCAAAGTGAACATGTTCAGTAAGGCTATTTAACATTCCTGTGGAAGTCTCAAAATGACACTCCATTGTAGGAGCCCTAATTAAGGAGATAGCTAAGATTGCAATTAGCTGAGAGCCATAAAAGATGTTCTAGTTTCACCTGATATTCATGCATTTATCAAAGAATCTTTTTATGCCCGTGAACACTGTGTGACATACCTGTAAGCTCGAGCTGTAAGCACTTGTCCTTGTTAAAGCAAAATGTATTTAACCGGGTGAGGGTTAGTGGGTAGTGGTTGGAGTTAGAGTGGTTGGAGTTAGAGGAGAGTTGGAGTTGCAATTGGAGTTCGAGAGGTTGTAGGAGCCGGAGAGAGAGAGAAAGAACAAAAGAACTTTTTCATTTCCATCCTGCCTCCGAATTTTCTCCCGCAGCGTCGTAGCAGCAAGCGGCAGCAGCAGGCAGCTACACTCCATAAATTGGGTAAATTTGGCAAACTGAAGACTCAGCAAATTGGCTTGTAGAACATTGAGTTTTGTTGAGATGATTTGATATCACTTGTCCATTCTCTGAATTTGTATTTTCTTCACCTAAATGTTAGCTGCTTGCCTCATAGTCCCACATCACAGCATTTAGTTAACTTAACCATAATAATGCTAAGAAAACTAGCTAATATTTATTAGTAGATACTTTGTTCCACCTCTAATCTCTTCAAGGATATATAAACTAGTATTCTTTAGGCCAAAATGGTGCACAAAGCTTAATTATCAACATCATTTATCATCATTATTTGAAGACTTTTTCTTTCTTTCTTTCTTTCTTTAATTTGTACTTGGACTTGAACCCAGGGATGTTTTGCCACTAAGCTACATTCCCCTCTTTTTTAATTTTTAGGTCTACCTAAACTGCTATAATTTGCCTAGAGCTAGGCTGTTACAGCTTACCATATCCCTGTGATTTTAGGTGTAATTTGAATCCACCTCTGATGGATTAAAATATTAATGCTGGGCTGGTGTTATTGCTCAGTGATAAAGCACTTGCCTAGCATGTGTGAGATGTGTGAGGCACTGCATTTAATCCCCAGCACAACATAAAAAGTAAACAAATAAAATAAAGGTATTGTGTTCATATATATATATATATATATATATATATATATATATATGTATATGCCTCCAGAGCCCCTCTTCCATCTTTACCATATTAAATGGACAGGAAAATAAATAATAGTTATTTAATAGAGAAAAGATTTTTTTTGCATTGATCCTATGAGATTCTGATTAGAAACAAACGAACGAACAAACAAACAAACAACAACAAAAAAAAAACCCACTAGGCAGGATTTAACAAATGATGCTGCACAAACAGTAAATCCACATTGAAAGAATCAAGTTGGATCATTTACACCATAGGCAAAAATTAACTGAAAATGGAAAAAAGAAAAACAAAGCTAGAGAAATGCATAAAACCTGCTATGAGGAAACTTGGGGTAAAATGCCATGAATTTGTATTTGGAAATGATTTCTTAGCTATGTCACCAAAAGCACAAAGAAAAATATACATTAGGCAATAAGTGAAAAAGAACTGTGCATCAAAGAACACAATGAATAAAATAAAAGGAAAATCTGTGGAATAGGAAAATCCTTTGAAAATCATATCTGAAAAAGTGTTGATATCAAGACATAAAGAATCACAACTCTAAAGTGGGCAAAGGATTGGAATAGATATTTCTCTAAGATAAACAAATTGTCATTAAGCATGTGAAAAGATGGTCAACATTACAAATCATTAGGGAAGCAAAATTCAGATTCACAGGAAAATAACACCACATTCCCATTAGGGTGGCTACTATCCCAAAACCAAATAACCAAAATAAAACAACTGCAGAGGAAGAGTAGAGGAACTGAAACCCCTGATACACTGTTTGTTGGAAGGCAAAATGTTGTAGCTACTATGGAAAAAAATATGGTCATTGCTCCAAAACAAATAAAAAATAACTATAATATCCAACAATATCATTTGTATGAGGTACCTACAGTAGACAAGTCATAGAGACAAAAAAAAAAAAAAAAAAAAAAAAAAAAAGATAGTCCTCAGGGGCTGAGGAGTGGGCATCTGGGGAGTTGTTCTTTAATAATTATAAATTATCAGTTTTACAAGATGAAAAGACCTCTGTGGACAGTTGCTGGAAGTGGTTATAGGACAATGTAATGTAGGTGATGCCACTGAAGTGTACATTTAAAATGGTGGTGAGAATAAATTTTACATGATGTCTTATTAAAATAAAAAAAAATAACTCCAGGAAATCATCCCAAAAGACCTGAATCTATACACTTTTACAGCAAAGCCACTTACATGATAACTAACCACTACTCAAAACAGGTTTAATTCACTCTGGGGGTGAGTCTCTCTGGCCTTAAGGACCACACCTCATAATACTGTTTCATCATAGTTAAGTTTTTCACACAGGAACTTCAGGGGAAACAAAACATACCACTAAGTTGACTAGATTCCAGTTGGACTGAGCCCAGAGGTATTTTACTCTCAGTCATGCACCAAGTAACAATGTTGTGGTCAAGGTTGGACTGGATATGATGGTGATGCCACAGAGCATCAAGTGACTGTTGACATCAGAGTTATATTAGTTTATGTAAGTGCACTCCATAATGAACACATAACAAAATTCTCCTCATACATTTCTCAGAACCAATCATCACCATTAAGCAATGCCTCTTTGGAATTTTTTTTTTTTTTTTGCCTTTTCACATGATTTTCATATGAGAAATACAATTCCTCTTAAAATACACACACAGTAAGTTCTGTCTTATGGAGCAAAGTACAATTTCCTTTACGAAAAATTTGAACATACTATTTAGTCATGACAGTGAGCTCTGGAGAGTACATTTGAAGCTCATCCCTGTCTAGGAGAGCCTGGCAAGAAGAGTAAAGGAAGCAATGCTTTTAATAATGGTACCTAGGAGACAGAAAGTTTCCCCAACATTTGTACGCAGTACCATTTTTCAACCTCTTGTCCTAGAGAACCATCAAAGATGTGCAGCATGAGGTACTAGCCATGAAACTGCAAGTCCACTCAATATTTGGAAACAATGCCTAAATGGGGATTTAACATTGAAAAAAAAAAAAAAAAACACTCTATTCCAAGAAAGATCACACTTAGGGAGTCCAGATGAGCACAGCCAAGATTCCAGGAAAGCTTATGGTCTGCTTTATATCACTTGCCACCATATAACTCATAAAAATGTCTCAGATTTCCTGAAAAGCAAATGTTCATGTTTCAAATGTTTGAAAGACATGAGTTTTTTTTTTTTTTTTTTTTTTTTTAATGAAAGCTCAGTAGTAAAAATGCAACCAAAAAGACAGAAAGAGACAGTCCTGTGGATTACACTAGCCCCATGGTTAGAAGCAGGCCCTCTGGTGCCTGCTTACCTGAGATTCATGGGGGCATTGGGGACATTGTAGAGGACTTCACATCCCAAAGGCAATGCAGTTAATTCAACACTGTTTGGGGTGGGGAGGTGGATTTCATACACATTTTTACCTCTGAGATCATTTGCCCAGTGGACTGCTGGGTTCACTATTTATAGAAGGGGAGGAGGGTCATGTATAAGTAGCAAGGAAGCTAAAGCTGACCCACAACCTTCTCCTCTGAGCTAGGGCTCATCTAGAAAGAGAAATCAGAGCCAGAACAAATACTTTTGAATGTGCACCACCTCACAAAACAGGTGTGCCAAAATGTCTTCCACTATCCTAGACTTAAAATTTTCTGATTTATTTTTGAATTCTACAGAATATTAAAAAAAAAAAAAAAACACATAAACTTGAAAAGCGATCTCCAGGACCACTCATTAAATTCTTTCAGTATACTTTCTCACCCCTCTCACGCCCTTGGATTCTAGAGATCTAATCCAGGACCTGTGGCATGCTAGGCAAGTACCCTGCCAATAAGCTATACACATGCATTGTTTTTTTTTTTTCTTTCTGTTTTTATTTTTTTATTTGAAGTTGTTGTATATGACAATAGAGTGCATTACAATTCGTAATACAAATATAGAGCACATTTTTACATATCTCTGGTTCTATAAAAAGTATATTCATACCATTCATATCTTCATACATGCACTTAGGGTAATTATATCCATCTCATTCTACCATCTTTTTTTTCCTTTATACCCCCTTTCCCCCTCCCTTCCCATCTCTCCCCATTGACCTTTTTTGTTTGTTTGTTTGTTTGTTTATGCTGTAGGTAGCCAGAAGGAACACAGGGTCTCATGAATGTAGTCCTCCTGCATGGGGCCTCCTGTATGTTAGGCAACAACTCCACTACTGAGCCACACCCTAGCCTATCCTGTTGATTTTATTTATTTTTCTCTTTACTCCAGGCCCTTTACCACCTCTGCTCCCATTAACATCTAAAATGACTATACTGGCCATAAGGTCTGGATCCTCTTGCCTCAGCTATGAGAACAGCTGGGATTACAGACACACACCACCATGCCTGGCTAACTCTTTATCTCACAGGAAAGAAGAAGGATAACAAGAATCTAAAGAACTTATCCCTTGACCTCAACACAGAGCAGTACCTGGCCAGTTTTATTTGATGCACCCAACTATTTTGCACATCTTCTTGACTTGCCACTCCAATTTTTTTTTTCCAAATGTGAATACCAGACACATGGTTTGGGCTGAAAAATATTCCCATATATCTCTGAAATATAAGGAATCTTTTTTAATGTAACCATGGGCTTATTTTAAATATAAGAGCCTTTGAAAAAGCCCTCCTCCCCAATTGCACTATGCAGTAGGCTTAGAGAGTTCCGTCGGTGACATGAGTTGTCCCTGGACCACAAGCCTGCACTTTTAAAGATCAAGGCTCAAACATCCCCACACCTTAACACTCGTGCACCCAGTCCATAGTCTGCTGGAAAATCCATATCTCAGACCTCCCTCAAAGAACCTCACCTTTTGAAGCCATGTTGAACCTCTACTCCTCAGGCATTCTCACTGGTAAAGTGAGGAACTCTGGAGCAGCATCCATTAATACACCCCCCCAGACACTCCCACAGAAGGGTCTGTTGTCAGCATTCATACCACACCCCCCAGCCCTGCCCCATACAGGGGCCATGGGGCCCAGAAAAAGCCCCACCCTAGCACACAGCACACCCTAGACTCTTTCGATGGCATTTGACCTAACTTACCTCCTCAAATCCTAGCTTCCCTTCATTAGGCAACCACTGAAACTAAACTTATTTATTTATTTTTTTCTTTTGGTACTGGGTATTGAACTCAGGGGCATTCAACCACTGGGCCACATCCCCAGTCATTTTTTGAATTTTTATTAGAGACAGGGTCTCACTGACTTGCTAAGTGCCTCACCATTGCTGAGGCTGGCTTTGAACTCTAGATCCTCCTGCCTCAGCATCCCAAGTGCTGGGATTACAGGCGTGTGCCATCGCGCCTAGAGAAACTAAACTTATTTAATCCCTACAACACACATATAGTGTCAGAACTATTTTCTCTGCACTTGGACTTGAGGGTACCTGGAACAGAGCCCTTTGGTCCATCATGAGTCCCTGACCTTAAACCTCACCAACCTTGTGCTCCTCTCCATCACACTATCATAGCCCTCATACTCTATGGGAATGGACAATCTGGATTCAAAGATGAGCCACATGACTTGATATAGTATTGCTTAAGGAGTATTGAGTTTAGAAGCAGGAGAGACCACAGACTGGAATTGAATAAGAACATTATAAGACATAGACTAATATTTTACGAACCTTAGATCATTTTTCAAAAAATTTTTTTCATCTTTTTAGTAATGCGGCATGACCGTAGAGGAGCTTTACACTTTTACACTGAACTACACCCCCCCAGCTTTTTTAAACTTTTTTTGTTTTAAGGTTTCATGTGGGCAAGTTAATGGCAGCAGTGCAGAAATTAAATTTTAAAAACAAAACAAAAAAGCTGAAAAAATTCAGTTTTCTAACTTGATTCCAGGATAGACGGTGTTTATTCCTGATAGATAGATGTAACCAAAAATGAAGAAAAGGCACAAGGAACAGAATGATGGACAGTTAAATTCATGGAGATCATTCCAAGGGCAATGACAGTTGTCTGCTTAGGACAACCTGTCATTGAGAAACTAAGTATGATTTAGGGTACATGGGTGAAGGAGCCCTAATTAGGAAGGGCTATTGCAGCTAGCTGGAAGCCATAAGTTCCACCTGATATGTATGTGACGCACCTGCAGGCACCCGCAAAGCTGAAGGTATATAACCGGGTGAAAGCGGTCCGAGTTAGGAGAACGGAGAATTCATTCAGTCAGTCGTGCAGTAGCTCAGTCGGTCAGAAGAAGAGTTTGGGTCGGAGAAAAGAATCAGAGCGGCCAGAACGTAGGCAGAGCGGTTACAGAAGAGAAACCAGATAGAAGAAGTAATGACTGGTCAGAGTTAGGCCGAGGCTCCCAAGGAAGACAGAAGACAGAAGAAAGAAGAAGGAAGAAAGAAGAGAGAAGAAAGAAGCTCTAATCTTTCTCTAAGCTAAGCTCTATCTTTCTTTCTCTCTAAGACTCTAAGCTAAGAAGACAAGAAGAAAAGCTCGCTTTAATCTTTCTCTCTAAAAATCTTTCTTTCCCTCTCTAAGCTCTAAGAAAGTAGAAGTAAAAGTAGTAAAAGCTTTACTCTGCCTCCGAGAGTTTTCCTCCCGGTTTTCGGTACCAGGCAGCTTACACATGGGGAAATATTTTAGGAACCAGAAGGTTTGGAGGAGATTGGGGACTGAGAGAGTACAGCAAACCAAAATGGGTTGAGCCACCAGCTGCTCCAAAAGCCATCTGCATTGTTCTACTCCCCCAGCCACAGCCTCCTCTGCTGATGACCTTTTTTGCCCCATGGACTCTGGCAGGTCTAGCTCCAAAGTCCAGATCTCATACTTTCTTTTGGAACACTCTGCATGGGATCATGACTTACCCACCATGTGACAGGTGGCCATGTATACCAGCTCTGAGATACCCACCAAGGACTTCATGAGAAATGGGAAATTGGGGAGGAATCAGATTGGAAGAGGCCCTGCTAATGGAAATGATAATAAGGATGATGGTTTCAGGAGGCCAGGCAAACAATGAGGGAGATGAAGAAGGGCAGGAAGATGATGGTGAGGAAGGGGTGATGTCAAGGAGGCCACTGTGGGAGCTGTGGCAAATTGGCAGCTTAAGATGATGTGGATTGTAATGTTGATACCAATGAGGATGCCAAGACAGCCAGGAAAGGAACAAAAGCCAGTCATCCTGGTGCAGGCCTGTAATCTCAGCAAACATGAACGGCTATGGTAGGAGGATCACAAATTCAAGCTTCACTCTCACCATTTTAGCAAGATTCAGCAGTATAGTGAGACCCAGTCTCAAAATCAGAAAATGAGAAGGAACAGGGATGAAGCTCAGTGGTAAAGTTCAGTACCCAATGCCAAAAAAAAAAAAAAAAAAAAAAAAAAAAATGTTTAAAAAAATTAAACTTTTGAATTAAACTTATGAATCACACCAAGGAATCAACTCCAATGGCCCAAACTCATGGGTAATTTTTCTAAGTTATCAAACATATTGGCCAATCTTTTTTGTTTGTTTTTCTAGTTCACATTTTATATGTGAAGCTTGGCTTCAGAGCATGTGATCATGTGGTGTGAGTCCTTCATCCTTGTTATAAATGCCCATGATGGTAAAAATAAATAAATAAATAAATAAAAAATTAAACATCAAGACAAAATCCTAGCCCCTTAAGTGAAACTTAAGAATACAAAATCACTTCATGGCACAGGAGTGCACAGCTGGAATCACAAGTACTCAGGAGGTTGAAGCAGGAGACCTTAAAGTTCAAGGCCAGTTTGGAACTTAGTGAGAATATAAGCCTCTAAGCAAGATCCTCTCTCAAAATTTGAAAATAGAATAAAAAGGACAGGGAATGAAACTCAGTGGTTTCTTGCCCTTAGATTCAATATTTAAGAAAGAAAGAAAGGAAGAAAGAAAGGAAGAAAGAAAGAAAGAAAACACAATAACATTTCTTTAAAAAAAATTAAACTTCATATGACCTGGTCATTCTTCACTTCCTGTCCTAAGCTAAAGGTGATCACTTTCCTTTAGGGAGGCCCACCATCCACTTTGGTCACTACCATCAACAGATAACATGTGCTCTCCTGCCACTCAACCAAAACCACAATGTGAATTTGCAACATAGAAGGGTCCTTCCTGTTTTATTTCTTCAAAGTATTTTAGAAAGGAAAATTTGTAATATTTATTTACATTTTGGTACATTTCCATAGGAGTCAGACATTTTTAATGATCACAGATAACCAAACCAGCCTTTAAAGAGTTCTGACTTTATTGTTCTGTGACCGTGTTCAATAAAATTGCAAATGATGAAAAGGAATGTTTTTTAAAAAATGAAAATGTAGCTGCAGTGGTACAAACCTGTAACCTCAGCCCCTAGTGGCTGAGGCAGAGCATCCAAAGTCTTCCTGGCAATGGAGGCACACAGGCCCTCCTCAGAGCTCATTCCCTGAATTACACCAAGGAATCAACTCCAATGGCCCAATTGAATGGGTGATTTTTCTAAGTCATCAAACATTTTGGCCAATCTTTTGTGTTTCTTTTTCTAGTTCACATTCTGTATGTGAAGCTTGGCTTTAGAGCATGTGATGTCAGTCCTTCATCCTTGTTGTAAATGCCCATGATGGTAAAAGCCCAGCACACACCAGGTCCTGTGGATGGAGCCATGTGATGATGGAGCTGTGAACAGCACAGTGCAGGCTCAGAAACATCAACATTCAGGTGAACTATTTATTTATTCATTTATTTTATTTGTAGATGGACATGATACCTTTATTTTGTTTATTTATTTTTATGTAGTGTTGAGGATCAAACCCAGTGCCTCACACCCAGGATGCAAGTGCTCAACCATCAAGACAAAATCCTAGCCCCTCAGGTTAAATCTTAAGAATACATAATCACTGCATGGCATGGGGATACACACCTGTAATCACAAGTACTCAGGAGGTTGAAGCAGGAGGACTTAAAGTTCTCAAGGCCAGTCTGGAACTTAGTGAGAATATAAGCACCTAAGCAAGATCCTCTCTCAAAATTTGAAAATAGAATAAAGAGGACAGGGCATGAGACTCAGTGGTAAAGTGCTCCTAGGTTCAATATTAAAAAAAAAAAAAAAATAAGCAAAAAAGAAAACACAATAATATTTCTTTTTTTCTATGATCAAAAGTGAACATGTTCAATAAGGCTATTTAACATTCCTGTGGAAGTCTCAAAACCACACTCCAAATTGGGTAAATTTGGCGCAATGATGACTCAGTAAATTGGCTTGTA
Organism: Tamias sibiricus; assembly: GCA_025594165.1. NCBI lineage: Eukaryota > Metazoa > Chordata > Mammalia > Rodentia > Sciuridae > Tamias > Tamias sibiricus. The sequence continues at coordinate 39,392,383 of CM046672.1, forward strand.
GAACATTGAGTTTTGTTGAGATGATTTGATATCACTTTCCCATTAACTGAATTTGTATTTTGCTCACCTAAATTTTAGCTGCTTGCCTCATTCTCCCAAATTACAGCATTTAGTTCACTTAACCATAATAGTGCTAAGAAAACTAACTAATATTTATTAGTAGATACTTTGTTCCACTTCCAATCTCTTCAAGGATATATATAAACCAGTATTCTTATGGCCAAAATGGTGCACAAAGTTTAATTATCAACATAATTAATCATCATTCTTTGAAGATATTTTCTCTTTCTTTCATTCTTTCTTTAGTACATAGGCTTGAATCCAGGGGCACTTTGCCACTAAGATATATTCCCAGTCCTTTTAATTTTTTATTCTGTCACAGAGTCTCCCTAAACTGCTGTCACTGGCCTAGAACTAGCAACCATGACACAGCCTCCAAAGTTCCTGGGCCTCTAAGTAAAATTTGAAGATTTTTGATCAAGAAAAATTCCTCTGGTGCCTCTTTCACCCTGCAAAGTCTCCACACCATACTGATTAACCCTGCCTCCTTTGTTCATTAGTTCATCAATGTCCTGAGGGCATTCCTAATCTCAATCCCTGAATGCAGAATCTCCCAGAATCAATGAAAAATAGAAACTTTTCTCTAGTTAATCCCTATCATTTATTTTCCTGACAGCTGAATTACACTGTACCAACCTGAGAGCCCCCAGACTGCGTTTGTCTTCTTCATAGTTGTATCTGTTTAACAAAGCATTACCCTTGGCACTAAATGGGCCCTCAATAATATTTTTTCCATGTTTGGAGCAATGATTTTTGTGGCACATTTTAAATAAATCACTGGTCAGTCTTGAAACGGGATATAAAACTTTATTCCCTATGGAAGGTCAGAAGGGCACCAAGCAAGTCCTCTCTGCAACCTTGGACCCTGTGCAGAATGTAAAGTACATTTTTATAGCCAAACACTGCAAGCTACCAGTAAGTCAAAACCATACCAATTTAGGAAGTGGGTCAAAATGACCCAGTTCAGGGTACAATACACACCCAATAAAAATGGAGGCAAAAAGGAGAACATCTTACATTGTATATAAGAAACATATTTCAGGTGCTATGTGTTGATAAACAGGATGTGCTAAGCAGAATGGCAGAGACAGGGTCTTCTCTTGGGAGAAGTATTTTTATATGAAATGGAGTCTTAGGGTAAAATAAAGTTTGTTTGGTCAAGGCAAATATAGTTTGGCCCATAACCTTCTCAGCTTTTCTAGAAATAATCAAACCTTTGATTTCTCTTGAATTATGTAAGGGTTTCTCATGGCCATGCATATACATTAACTTGACTGATGAAATGTGTTTTCTTTAGTAGGTTGGGCCTTATAACATAGTCCTAGCAAGATAAAAAAAATATGAACTTTTTTTCAGTCTTATGTTTAGAGGGTGGCTGGGGTCACAGAGGGCTGTCCATTCTTTTTTATGAGACACACTGGCTGTTTTGACTCAGGTGTGATGAATAAGGTCCCCTCCAGCTGGGTGCTAGTCCTTTTTGGAAACAGTCATAGTCTCTGGGTTGGAATGGGTGTTGGAAATCAGTAGTTTCATGGGGCTGGTTCTCTCAAAAATACATGCCTAGCACATATGAGGCACTGGGTTCAATCCTCAGAACCACTTTAAAAAATAATAATAAATAAACTGGGTAAAGAATTTCTTATAATATTGAATAAAAGAAACCCTTTCCTCCATGTCCAAATGTAATTGTTTGGACACTAATTTGCTGTATACAAACCTAGCCCATATTTTTGTGTTTTTACTGGGTGAATGCATGTGTGTGAATCCAAGAATAATCATTACCGTTTCACCCTTATTTCATTTTTACAGTCATCATACTATAAAACTAATTTAGAGACTTGATATTTCACTGGACAGTGTACCCTTGAACAACCTCAACTGTACTATGCTGACAGCATAGATCTTAAATGTCCCTTAAAACTACATGTGGTATGATTTAGTTCTCACTGTGGTTCCACTGGGACATGGTGGGACATTTAAGAGGTGGGGACAGTGGGAGATCTTTAGGTCATTGGAGGCAGGCCTCAAGGGGGTTTGGGGCCCTGGCCCTTTCATTTATCCCTGACTTCCTGGTCATGTGGTTGACAGTTTTACTCTACCCTGATGTACTGTCACCTCTCAGGCCAAAAGTGATGGGGACAACTGAAAAGGGACTGAAATCTCCAAAACCATGAACCAAACCTGGCATGGTGGACAATACTTGTAATCTCAGCAACTCAGCAGGTTGAGGCAGGAAGATCACAAGTTCAAGGCCAGCCGTAGCAACAGAGTGATACCCTGTCTCAAAAAATAAAGAGGGCTGGGAAAATAGCTCAATGTAGAGGCCCCCTGAATTCAATCCCCAAACCACCAAAAAAAAAAAAAAAAAAAGTAAAAATAAGCCTTGTTTCAGGTATTAAATATAGTGGTGGTAGACTAATACACCTAACTTGATTAATTTATATTAACATTCTTATCTGGGGGTTCTGTGTTTTGTAAGAAAGTATAAGCATTTTTCAAGTAGAAACATCTAGTAGCAGAACTTCTAGCCATCTGCAACTTCAAAACTCATTCCAAGCGACCATCCAAAGTGATTGTACAAACCATACATTTCTGCAGTTGAAGAGTTGCTATTTCACCACTTGTTCACAACCTCATTATAGGAAGAAAGATATTTACAACACGAAGATTTGTATGTTACGTGCCTTGGGAATTCATACAAACCCTTTTATTGTGCAATTTAATTAGTATTTCATAATTTCACAATCAAATATGAGACATCACAAACATAGCATATCAGGCTCTTCACAATGGTTTCAAAAGGGTGGGCAAAGTGCAATAACCACAAGTGCAAGTTTTCTTCACAACTCCTGGTGTTGCTTAAATGATCATAAGCCTCATACATTGTTTTATAAACAAATATTGCCAGAGGAAAAAAGAAAGAGCTACCAAAGAGAGCTCTAGCCTTGGCCTGCTTCTACACAAAACACTCCATCAGTCAATTGGGAATTCAATTGCTCGACTCTCCACTGGCACTGTGTGAATGGTGCCACCTAGTGGTTATAGGGATGTAGTCTACAGAGCTGTGCTGGCAGGAGCTGTCCCAGGGACAGAATGAAAATGTTTTCAAAGTGGGAACTTTCCAGATACCCCCACTTTGAACTTTTGTCTCAAAAATGCAGATCAACTATATCTGACTGCTCCCCTGAGCACACTCAGATATTATTGACCCACATGCCCAGGTGACTGTCAAAACACTCTGGATTCCCAAACAGGGGCTCTCAGGCCTAAGCCGGAGCTTTCTGGGCTTCTTGAGATGGCAGTAGCTGGAACTGAGGCTTCAGTGGAAGCCCTGCCTTCAATGGGGGAAAACTCAGGTAGCCCTGTGTGCCTTTTAGGTAGATGGAGGTATCAATGGAAATAACAGAGAAAGATTCTGCCAAGAATGTGAATTGGAAATAGAATGACACTATAATAGGCATATGCCTGCCACAGCAGACCCCTGGCACACTCACTGTGAGCAAATTGGGAGAGTTTAGAGCTGGGGAAGATTTTTAAAGGCAAAAAATGAAAAGAATTATATGTTTCAAAACAATAACTCTTGGCAACATTGGGGAATAATAAGGTACATATGAGTCCAAAGTTAAACAGATAGTTGCTGAGCAGACACCCTTGCAGAAATCTGTTCTAAGGCTGCCTTCTGGCAGAATTTGTGAATTCTTGCCAATCAATAATGGGTGAAATGGCTTCCTTCATAACCTTCTAGCTTGTTTTTTTTAGGGTTGACACACAACAAAATCCATTGTGATACTGACAATGCTGACAACATTCAGAGAGTCCAGGCTGACCTGGAAGGCTATGCTGTGTCTGAAAAATGCTGTCCTGAGCCAGGGAGGAGAGCAGCATTCTGCAGATCCCCCATGCAAAGGCAGGTTAGAGTGTCTTACCTCTAAGTGGGAGATTATGTCTGAGGCAAGGCTGTACATGACGTGTCTACCTAAAGCACACATTGGTTTGAATTTGCAACTGCTGTTATTTGGGAGTTGTCTTGCTGTCTTTGTGCTTTTTGGTTTGGTAGTACCTGTGAAAGCCCAACTTTCTTTAGGGCTCTAAAAGTTGCACAGTCAGGGATCTACCCCAGTGGGTATAGCTGCCCCTGCAGAAGACCATGAAAATTCAAGAATTGTGTGTGTTTTCTAGGGAGCATGGAGTTGTATAGAGGATTTGGGTTATTTTTGTTATTTTTTGTGTCTTATTTTGGTTTTTGTTTATAAATGAAGGACATGACATAAAATTTTAGGGAGCTTATAGACATAGGTCTTTGTGTGATCATCCACACAGGTTCAGGTCAGAGGACTCTCTTGAATCTGCATGTAAGATTTTGAGTTTAGGAAGGCTACATGAAGAAATTTTGGCCTAGTCATAGCCCTCTTCAGACCCCTCATTCAAGAGCTGCTGGGTTGGAAACCTGGGATTCTCTGTAGTACTTTGCTGTCCATCTTGCTCAACAGACATGGCAGAATACAGACTACTATTTGTGGAGGAGATGTGAACTGCATCTGAGAGCTTGGGGCCTCTCCATTCCTTTGACAACCTGGATCTTTCTGCTGTACAAGGGAGGATACCTCCTGCCTTAAGTCTCCATGCTTCTTGGGCATCAGAAACAGTACTGAAATCATAGTTTCTCTTGGTAATTCTGGGCTGTTACAGCTGCTGAAAATAATATGCCCAGTTGTTATGTTGCTGTCCTTCATACAGTGAATACTGACAAGGGACCTCCTGGTCCTCATGCTGCTGCATCTTTCCCTGTGCCCTATGAACATAGGGCAAAGGCAAGGGCCTGCTATGCTGGCTTTCCTCTGTCATGAATGTGGCCCCCTCAAAATACTGCAGATGTGAAGTAAGATGAATAGAGATGGCTTGTCTGACTGGGATAAAGTCTACTTCCTTTGTCCCACTGACACTCCAAAGCACAACTTGGTTCCATTCTAATGCCTGAAACACAGAGTCACATGAGCCATTTTCTTCGCTGGGAAGTTCTCAAGTCTCCATGGAAAAGTAGCCAGCTTTTCCAAATGAACTCTGCTGCAAGGAAGAGGGCTGGGAAGTGGCGCTGTTGAGAGATTGCCTCTGGGCATCTTGGTAGCTTAAAGCAGGATGAGCATGCACAGAAAACTCATGTCATCTCCTGTAGACAAATAATCTCTATCCCTCTACTTTGTACACTGGCTTTTTTTTTTGAAACCAAATCTAAAAAGAAAGAGAAATTATTCTTAATAAAATATATAGTAGTTCAGCTTAGTTTTAGAATTATCATTGACTTGCTTCTTAAATTGGGTAGACCCCAAAATGGCAATCCTTCCTGGGATGTCCATATGACTAAGGTTATGAATGGTGCCCAATTCCAAACTGCCTACTGCCCCCAGAGTCTGCAGCAACCCTTCTGTTCATGTGACACCAGGCTCTCCAAAGTCTCCCAGCAACCTCTGTGAAACCTCTTCATTTGGACTGAGTAGACCCTCAGATGCCCTACATACATTCCCACAACTTCTTTATTTTTCTCAAGATGCCCTGTCAAGGTACATTCATGACTCAATGTATAATAAGAATATTCTTAATTTTTAATTTAAAAGCCAAACAGAACCAGTAAGAGTTTTGTCATAACTAAAGAGTGCATTTTTTCAAAAATTCTTTGTATTTCCTGAATCATATACAGAAAGATATGTTCACATAATTTTTGGACTTTTGACTTACACTGATTGTACATATGTGGCAATGCTTTTGCTTGGCCTGCTCCTTTCTGACAGAAAAATCAGGGTATGGATTCTGTTCAAATGATCAATTAAGAATCTCCAAATCATGTTTTATAAATTTGTGCTGCAGTCTTCCTTTTCCCTTTTTCTGTTTTGTTTCTCTTACTTCCTTGTAACTATCTGCAACTGAAGATGCTGAAAATACATAGAAAGAAAAGAATTGAGGAATAGTAGAGGCATTCAGACAAAGAAAAGATTATTTGTTCAGTAAGATTTTTAAATGTAGAGCTCTGCATCACAACTTATTCGTAATAATGGAAAAAGGAATTAAGGGAATATTTTTAAAAATATAAAAGATAACATGATATTATGATCTGCAGGGTAGGAAAGACGTAGTCTAACAAAAATTTTTAAAATATGAAGAAATACACTAATGAAAAATACTCAGCCATAATAGTAATTGAATACAAATAAACCAGCTCACCTCAATCTCATACCCAACAGTTTAAGTGGTTGTCAGTAGAGCGGGGGGGTGGGGGGGGAGGGGGATAAGATTAAATAAAATAGGGAGTAAGAATTGGGATGGGACTAATATTGATTATTATGACCACTTTGGGTTTTTGTTCTACAGTATAAAGTTCAAAGTAAGCTTACCTTTTAATGTAGCAAACAAAGGATACTTAAAATTTGTATACCATCTTTACATGACCTTTCCCTAACCCTTCTCCACTGGGATGGCAGTGTTAAATCACAATATTTAAGAGTGTGAAGGGTTTGAATGGAGGGTTTGTTTGTTTGGTGGTAGTGAGGATTGATGCCAGGGCCCCAAGCATGCTAGGAAAATACTCTACCACTGAGTCACACTCAAAATAGAAAAAGCAAAAAGGCTGGGCATATAGCTCAGTGGTAGAGCACCTCTGGTTTCAATCCCCAGCACAACACAAAAATAAAGAAAGAAAAATGAGAACATAAAGTGGGGGATAGAACTGTAAAGGAATAGTGATTTTATGAGATTGAAGTTAGTATTAACATGAAAATAAAATATTATCACTTTTTTGTAAGAAAAATAGTGAAAAAAAATTGACCAAAAGGAAATGACAAGGGAGTCAAAATATGCCACTACCAAAAAATAAAAGAAAAACCCAAATCAAAGCAGTAAGAACAAAGGAGAAAAACACACACACACACACACACACACACACACACACAGCTGTTAAATACACCAAACAAGAAAAATGGCAGTAGTAGCACTACTCCCTGTTCCTCCCCACTCTCTGTCCCTCGGGGGATCGTTTTTCATTATTTTTCAGATGGATAAACCCACCAGCTGTCCCACTGCTTTACAACAGAGTTTTATTCCAGCCCTTTTTTATTATTCATTTTGAGACAGGGTCCTGCAAAGTGGCCTCAAACTTGAGATCCTCCTGCCTCAGCCTCCAGGACTCACTAGAATGACATGCACCCCTGTGAGCCAGTACTGGTGCATTGTTAATGCATTGTTATAAAATCATACACAAAAAATAAGTGATTCTGGTAGGTGACAAACTCCATACACCAGTTGTATTTTATTAAGAAGGGTACTGAGTTGGCCCTTCCCTGCTGAATATCAAGTGAAAATACTTGAACACCTTATGGTTCTGAGGCTGGCTTTGAACTTGCTATCCTCCCTCAGTCTCTCCAAAGTGGGGATTACAGGCATGTGCACCTAATATGACATTATGGAAGGCCTTCCCAATCTTCCTCCCTTCTCTCTGGGTGAATAATCCATTTGGAAGTATTAAATGGAAACAAAATTATTTCAGATTAAAAAAAAGACAGGAGGCAGGATTTAACAAATGGTTGCTATGAAAACTGGATATCCACATTCAAAGAATCAAGTTGGACAATTTACCCCATAGGGAAAAAATTAACTAAAAATGGAAAAAAAAAATGAAGCTAGAAAAATGCATAAAACCTGCTGCAAGAAAACTTGGGGGAAACTTTCATGACATTCAATTTGGCAATGATTTCTTAGATATGTCACCAAAAGCACATACACAAGAAATTTAGACTACATCCAAATAAAGAACTTATGCATCAAAGGACACAATGAAGAAAATGAAAGAAACAATCTGTTGAATAGGAGAATCCCTTTGAAAATCATATCTGATAAAGTGTTGATATCAAGATATGGAGAACCACAACTTACACATAACTCCAATTTAAAGTGGGCAAAGGATTGGAGTAGACATTTCTCCAAGGAAGATAAACAAATTGTCATTAAGCATGTGAAAAGATGGTCAACATCACAAATCATTAGGAAAGCCATATTCAAATGCACAGGGAAATAACACCTCACTCCCATTAGGATGGCTACTATTCAAAAACCAAATAACCAAAATAAAACAACTGCAGAGGAGGAACAGAGGAATTGATTCCTGATGCACTTTGGTGGGAAGGCAAAATGGTGTAGTTACTATGGAAAAAAATATGGACATTGCTCAAAAAAATAAAAATAACTATATTATCCAGCAATATCATTTGTATGAGGTACCTAGAGTAGTCAAAGTCATAGAGACAAAAATACAATGATAGTCCTCAGGGCAAGGAAGGAGCCTTGGGAAGTTGTGGTTTAATAGTTACAAAGTATCAGTTTTACAAGATGAAAACAGCTCTGTGGACAGTTGCTGGTCATGGTTAAAGGACAATATAATGTAGGTGATGCCACTGAAGTGTACATTTAAAAATGGTGGTGAGAGTAAATTTTACATGATGTTTATTAAAATTAAAAAACACACACACACACACATCATCCCAAAAGACAAGATCCTGAATCTCAATACACTTTAGACAAACATAGTTCACTTTTGCAGCAAAGCCACTTACATGATAACTAACCTACTCCTCAAAACAAATTTAATTCACTCTGGGGATGGAGCCTCTCTGTCCTTAAAGAGAACAACTACAAATATTGTTCCATCAGGATTAAATTTTTACACAGGAACTTCAACTGGCTCTGTTCCAGTTGGACTGAGCCATGAGAGCTATTTTACTCTCTGTCATGAACCAAATAACAATGTTGTGGTCAAGGATGGACTGGATATGATGGTGATGCCACAGAGCATATCATCGAGTGTTCAAAGCTATTGGCATCAGAGTTATTGTAGCATATGTAAGTGCACTCTATGATGTCCACAACAAAAATTTGCTCAAACATTTCTCAGAACCAATAATCATTATTAAAAAATGCCTGATTAGAATCGCTTTTTTTTTTTTTTTTTTTTTTGACATGTTTTTAATATGAGAAATACAGTTCTCCCTAAATTACAGTCATTGTGAGTTCTCTTTTGGAGCAAAGGACAATTTCCTTTATGAAAAAAAATTTAACATAGTGTTTAGTCATGACAGTGAGCTCTGGGAGTACATTTGAGGCTTACCCCTGACTAGGAGAGGCTGGTGAGAAAAGTAAAGGAAACAATGCTTTTAATAATGGTACCTTGAGACAGAAAGTTTCCCCAACATTTCAAATGCAAATACCACATTTTGACCTCTTGTCCTAGAGATCCATGAAGATGTGCAGCCTGACATGCTAGCCATGGGACTGCAAGTTCCCCCACTGTTTGGAAAAAAACATCTAAAAGGGGATTAAAAAAAAAAAAAACACTCTACTGACTGCAATATCACACTTGGGGAGTCCAGATGAACACAGCCAAGATTCCCAGGAAGCTTCTTATCTGTTTTATCCCACTTCCAACCCCATAACTCAAAGAAAAGTCCCAGGTTTCCTGAAAAGCAAATTTGCATGCTTCAAATGTTTGAAAGACATGAGGTTTTTCAAATGAAAGCTCAGTAGGAAACACAGCAACCAAAGTCCTGAGGATTGCTCTAGCCCCATGGTTAGAGGCAGGGCCTCTGGCACCTGCTTACCTGAGATCCATGGCAGATTCACATCCCAAAGTGACTGCCTTTGAGTCATCACTGTTTGGGGGCCCTTTGTTGCACATTTTTGCCTCTGAGATCATGTGCCCAGTGGACTCCTGGGTCCACTATGTACATTGGGGAGGAGGGTCATCTATAAGTTGCAAAACAGCAAGAGCTGACCTCACAACCTTCTCCTCTAAAACTAGGGCTCATCTATAAAAAAAATCAGACCCTAAAACAAGACTTTTGCAAGTACCTCTTCAAAAAAACTGGCATGCACCAAAATGTCCTCCACTATCCTAAGTTTCAAAAGTTCCAATTTATTGCTGAATTTCACAATATATAAAAAAAAATCATTTGTGTACTCAAAAAACAATCTCCAGGACCACTCATAAAATTTCTTCCAGTATAGTTTCTCACCCCTCCCCACTTTGGGATTCTGGTGATGGAATCCACAACCTGGAGCTTGCTAGGCAAGCACCCTCCCATTAAGCTATATCCATGTCTTTTTTTTTACTTTTTGTTTTTTTTGATGGGGAAAAGTAGCCATTTGGAATTCAGGGCCTCCTGCATGCCTGCCTAATGCTTGCAGACCTAAAATGCTGAGCAAGCACTCTATTACTGAGCCACACCCTAGCCTATCCTGCTGATTTTCTTTTTTTTCTTTTCTCCCAGTCTTTTATGGCCTCTGCCCCCATTAACTTTTAAATACCTGGACTTTCCTTAAAGCCAGGATCCTCGAGGCTTAGCCTCCAAATATCTGGATCACAGGTGCATACCATGGCACCTGGCCAGCTTTTTATCTCACAGGAAAGAAAAAAAGTACAAGAACCTAAAGAAATTATCCCTCAACCTTAAAACAGAGCAGTACCTGGCCATTTTATTTTATTTGATTCGACCCTACCATTCTTCTCATTTTCTTTGCATTCCCATGCATCATTTTGATGGGAATCCAGACATATGGTTATCCTGTAAATACACCCATACATCTCTAAAATATAAGTAATCTCTTTTAATGTAACCACAGGCTGGTTTTTAAATGTAAGAGGCTTTGGAAAAGCCCTCCTCCTCAATTCCATTGTGCAGCAGCCATAGACAGTTCTGTAGGTGACAGGGGCTGTCCCTGGCCTCCAAACTTGCCCATTAAAAAATGGGACTATAGCTCATTGGTAGAGTGCTGCCTGCTAGTATACACAAGGCCCTGGGTTCAATCCCTAGCACCACAAAAAAAAAAAAAAAAAAAAAAAAAAAAAAAAAAAAAAGGTCCAACCCCAAACATTAGTATATGCAGTCCATATCCTACCACAAAAAAACACATCTTAGTCACCGACAAAGAAACTCACCTTTGGAAGTCATGTTGAGCCTCTGCTCCTTGGGCTTTCTCAGTGGTAAAGGGAGGAACTCTGGAGCAGCATCCATTAATATAGCCCACCCTTGACACACCCTCAGATGGCCTGACCTTTGATGGACACAGCCAGCCCACCCAACAGGGGCATGGGGGCCAGCAGACTCGGTACCACCCTAGCACGAAGCATTCCCTAGACACATCTGATTACGTTTAAACTAACCTACCACTGCAAATCCTAGCTTCCCTTCATTGAGCACCCACTGAAACTAATCTTATTTAATCCCCACAACACCCATATAATGTAGGTACTTTTTATCCCCACCTGGAATTGAGGACAATGGAACAGAGATTTTGAGCCATAGTAAGCCCCCTGACCTTGAATGTAAAATGATTTGTAAAAATATATACGTATATTTTTAATGTCTTTTTCTTCTTGGTACTATGGATTGAACCCAGAGGCACTCTACCACTGAGCTACATCCTCAGGATTTTTTTTAATTTTCTGAGTCAGGATTCTGCTGATTTGCTGAAGCTGGCATCCAACTTGCAATACTCCTGCTTCAGCCTCAGAATTACAGGTATGAAAATTACAGGTATGCACCGAAGAGCCCACTTAATTCATCTGTTCTTCATACAGTCCTGTGATAGAGCAAAAAAGCATTTCACAGAGAGAAACTACAGGCCTTTGAATTTTCTTCACAGCTCTGGGACTTTGTACTTTCCCATATGTGGGGAGAAGGTAATAATACTTGGAAGGTTTTTTTTTTTTTTTTTTATTTTTTGTACTTCAGGTGTAGAAAATGCAACCCATGCTTGACAGTTGTTTTCCATTCTTCTGAATCAGAGAGATCTGCCCGTCCCTCTTTCTACTGAAACAATTGGCCTTTTTTTTTTTTCTTTTTTTTTTTTTTTTTGGGGGCATTTAACCTACAAACAATTGAAGGCTATCTCTGCTGCTGGAACAGATTTTTTCTACTTTATCTCCTTGTAGCCCTATGGGGATATACATGATTTTACATACAGATGAGTCCTGATGCTCAGAGAGATTAACTAATTTACCCAAGGTCAGAGAGATTAAACTAATTTACCCAAACGTCAAAATCTGAGGAGAAACTGACTACAACTAAAGTAAATAAATAAGTAGAAAAAAGCAGAAAAATAAGTTTTGCTGGGAGTGGTGGTGCACACCTGTAATCCCAAAGGGCTCTGTGGCAGAAGGATCAAAAGTTCAAAGCCAACCTCAGTAATGCAGCGAGGCCCTAAGCAATGCAGTGAGACACTCTCTCTAAATAAAATATGAAAAAGGGCTGATTCATGGCTCAGTGGTTGAGTCCCTCTGGGTTCAATCCCCAGTACCAAAAAAAATAAAAATAAGTTTCAACTAGGCAAGTTAATGGCAGCACTGCAGAAATTAAATTTTTAAAGGGGAGGGGGCAAAAAGGAATGTAGTTTTCTATCTTCATTTCAGAATAGATGGTGTCTCTGCAACCAAAATGAAGAAAAGGCAAAAGAAACAGATTGATGGGCAGATAAATTCATGGATGTTGTTTCATGTGCTATGACTGTACATGGGTCCTATGCTGTCTACTTGGGTACCTCAACCTGTCATTTGAGGCAATAAAGGTGCTTTGGGCATATGGGAGAATATTTTGGAAACCAGAAGTACTGAAGAAGATTAGAGACTGAGGGAGTAGAGTAAGCCAAAATTGGGTTGAGCCACCAGCTTCTCCAAAAACCATCTGCACTATTCCAGGATTTTCCACTCCCCCTAGCCACAGACTCCTCTGCTGATGGTCTTCTTCATCACCTGGACTTTGGTAGGTCTAGCTCCAAAGTCCAGATCTCTGTTTTCTTTTTGGACCCTCTGCATGGGTTCATGACTTTCCCACCATGTGAAATGCTGACATGAGCACCAGCTCTGAGATCACCACCAAGGACTTCAGTAAGAAAAAGGAAATTGTGGAGAAGTCAGATTGGAAGAGCCCCTGTTAATGGGAATGCTAATAAGGATGAAGTGGTACAAGGCCAGGCAGACAATGAGGTAGATAAAGAAGGGCAGAAGGTGATAATGAGGAAGGGGATGGAGATATCAAGGAGGAGGCTGGGGTAACTATGGAAAACAGGCAGCTGAAGATGATGTGGATGGCAATGTTGATACCAATGAGGATGCCAAGACAGCAAGGAAAGAAAAATAAGCCAGGCATGGTGTACAGGACCTGTCATCCAGCAACACAGGCAGCTGAGGCAGTAGGATCACAAATTGGAGCCTCAGCCTCAGCATTTCAGCAAGATTAGCAGTATAGCAAGACCCTGTCTCAATATAGAAAATGAAAAGGACCAGGGATGGAGCTCAGTGGTAAAATACCACAGGCTTCGTCCTCAGCACAAAAAGAAAAAGAAAACAAAGAGAGAAAGAATGAAAAGTTAAAAACTTTTTAACATGTCATGTGACCTAGTCATCCTTCACTTCCTGTCTCAATCTAAAGATGGTCACTTTCAAATAGAAAGTCCCACCCACTTACTTTTGTCAGCACCATTGGCAGATGACATAAGTTCTCTCTCCACTCAACCAAAACCACAATGTGAATTTGCAACACAGAAGGGTTCTTTTTGCTTTTTTTTTTTTTTTTACTTTAAAAAGAAAGTTCACATTTTTTTATTTTCATTTTATATTTTTTGTACATTTTGATAGGGGTCAGGCATTTTTAATGGTCACAAATAACAAAACCAGCCTTTGAAGAGTTCTGACCTTATTTTGGTGTACCATGTTCATTATAATCTCAATGAAGAAAAAGAATTTAAAAAAATGAAAACAGTGGCTGCAGTGGCACAAACTGTAACCCAGCACCTCAGGTGGCTGAGGCACAGCATCCAAAGTTTGCCTGGCAATGGAACCAGACCCTGACCAGAAATAAAAAAATAAAAATCAAAGTCAATGTAACTCAGTTTTAGTTGCCCCCAGTTCACTCCTCAGGAGCAAAAGGATTGGGGATTTATCTTATTTCCTACCTTCAGTAATTTTTGTGTGTATGTACTTAGCTGGCCTATAAGTAGATGGTTTGTATGAGATAATTTTAAAGGTCAAAGATAAAAAGTTTCATTTTACTTATTTTAAGTGTCACCCAAGTTTCTATATTTATAATTTGTTGGCCATTGGTGTAAAATCATGTTGCCCAATATTATACATCAGAATTTTATTTTGCTGAGTTCTTCTAATAATCAAATAAAAAGGTTGGCCTTAGATTGATTTTTCTGGAATTTTTTCCCCCTGTAATTCAAAGTTTCCTGTCACCTTTATTTCTTTTTTTTCTCAGTAGCCTGAATTCACTCCAAGTAGTGACCTTTCCTCCCCTCCTCCATCAAGCTGCTTCCAAAATCCCACCTAGACAGATGCCCTTACTGCCTTGTTCTCATTGATTTCTCAACTCCAGTCAGGCTCTCCTCAGAGCTCACTCCATGATTCACACCAACAAATCAGCTTCAAATGGCCCAAATCATGGGTAATTTTCCTAAGTCATCACACATATAGGCCAATCTCTTTTGTATTTGTTATCCTACTTCACATTTTTTATATGAAGCTTGCCTTCAGAGCATGTTTTCTGAGTCCTTCATTTTCGTTACAAATGCCCATAAGGAGCTGTGAGTGGTGGTTTTATGCCTGTAATCCCAGTGTCTTGAGAGCTTGAGGCAGGAGGATCTTGAGTTCAAAGTCAGCCTCAGCTGCTTAGTGAGGACCTAAGCAACTCAACAAGACCCTCTCTCTAAATGAAATATTTTAAAAAGGCCTGGGGATGTAGCTCAGTTATTAGGTAGCCCTCAAATTTTGGTACCCCCCCCCAAAAAAAAAAAATTAAAAATGCCCATGATAATAAGACCCCAGCACACACCAGGTCCTGTAATTGGAGCCATGTGATGGAGCTGTGAACAGCACAGTGCAGGTTCAGAAACATCAACATTCAGGTGAACTTTTTTTTTTTTTCTTTTGGTAAACATGATACATACATAATTTTGCATGGAATTGGGAGTGCACACCTGGAATCACAAGTACTCATGAGGCCAAAGCAGAAGGACTGCAAGTTCAAGGCCAGTCTGGCAATTTAAAGACCCCTCAGCACTTGGTAAGCAATACCAGGAGTCTCAAAATTTAAATTTCAAGGCCAGTAAAACTTTATTTGAAAAGGGTTAGGGATATGGCTCAGTAAGAGTGCCCTGGCTTCAATACTCAAAAAAAAAAAAAAAAAAAAAAAACATAATACATTTCTTTTCTCCATGACCAAAGTGAACATGTTCAATAAGGCTATTTAACATTCCTGTCAAAGTGTGAAAAACACACTCCATAAATTGAGCGAATTTGGCAAACTGATAACTCAGCAAATTGGCTTCTAGAACATTGAGTTTTGTTGAGATGATTTGATATCAATTGCCCATTCACTGAATTTCTCCACCTAAATTTTAGCTGCTTGACTCATTCTCCCATATCACAGCATTTAGTTCACTCAATCATAATAATGCAGAGAAAATCACTCTAACACTTATTAGTTTATACTTTGTTCCTCCATTAATCTCTTTTCAAGGATATATATAAACCAGGTCTATTCTATAGGCCAAAATCCTGCACACAATTTTATTTTCATTTATCATCATTATTTGAAGTTATTTTTTTTTTTTTCTTTTTCTCTTTTTTTTTTTAATAATAGTAGTATGTAATACATTTATTCATAATGCGCATATATAGTATCTCTTTACATACAACTGTTTGTATACAAAGTATGTAAGTACCATTTAGATCTTCAATCATGCATTTAGGATAATGATATCCATCTCATTCAACCTACAACTTTTTTTTTTTTTTTTCCCCCTCCATCCCCCCTTGCTCCCTTCCTTCCCCTCCCTTTCCTTTGACCATTCTAATGTTCCTCTAATCCTCCTATGTACCCCCATCCAACAACATCTGTGAACTAGCCTCCTTATATCAGAGAAAACATTCAGTATTTGGATTTTTGAGATTGACTAATTTCACTTAGCATTATATTCTCCAACTTCATCCATTTACCTGAAAATGCCATTATTTTATTCTCTTTTATTGTTGAGGAAAATTCCATTTTGTATATATACCACATTTTTCTTTATCCACTCATCTACTGAGGGACATCTAGGTTGGTTCCACAACCTACCTATTGTGAATTGTGCTGCTATAAACATTGAAGTGGCTGTGTCAGTGTAATATGCTGTTTTTAAGTCCTTTGGGAATAGACCCAGGAGTGGGATAGCTGGGTCATAGGGTGGTTCCATTCCCAGTTTTCCAAGAAATCTCCATACTGCTTTCCATAGCGGTTGCACCATTTTGCAGTCCCACCAGCAATGTATGAGTGTGCCTTTTTCCCCACATCCTCTCCAACATTTATTGTTGTTTGTGTTCTTAATAGCTGCCATTCTGACTGGAGTGAAATGAAATCTTAGAGTAGTTTTGATTTGCATTTCTCTAATTGCAGGTGATGTTGAGCATTTTTTCATGTTTTTGTTGATTAATTGTGTATCTTTTTCTGAGAAGTGTCTTTTTAATTGCTTAGCCCATTTATTGATTGGGTTATTCGTTTTTCTGGTGTTAAGTTTTTTGAGTTCTTTATATATTCTAGAAATAGTGCTCTATCTGATGTGCACATATTAAATATTTGTTCCCAATTAGTTGGCTCTCTATTCACTCACTGATTGTTTCTTTTGCTGAAAAGAAGCTTTTTAGTTTGAATCTATCCCATTCATTAATTCTTGGTAATAATTCTTGTGCTACAGGATTCTTATTAAGGAACATGGGGCCTAATCCGACATGTTGGAAATTGGAGCTTACTTTTTCTTCTATCAGGCATATTGTCTCTGGTCTAATTCCTAGGTCCTTGATCCACTTTGAATTGAGTTTTGTGCATGGTGAGAGATAAGGGTTTAATTTCAATTTGTTGCATATGGATTTCCAGTTTTCCCAGCACCATTTGTTGAAGAGGCTATCCTTTCTCCACTGTACATTATTGACGCTTTTGTCTAATATAAGATAGCTGAAATTATATGTATTAGTCTCTGTGTCCTCAATTCTGTACCAAATTGGTCAACCAGTCTGTTTTGGTGCCAATACCATGCTGTTTTTGTTACTATTGCTCTAAAGTATAATTTAAAGTCCGGTATGGTGATGCCCCCTGCTTCACTTTTCTTGCTGAGGATTGCTTTGCTATTCTGGGTCTCTTATTTTTCCAGATGAATTTCATGACTGCTATTTTCTATTTCTTTGAAGAATGACATTGGGATTTTGATTGGAATTGCATTAAATCTGTATAATTCTTTTGGTAGTATGGACATTTTGACAATACTGATTCTACCTATCCAAGAGCAAGGTAGGTCTTTCCATCTTCTGAGTTCATCTATATTTCTTTCTTTAGTGTTCTATAATTTTCCTTATAGAGGTCTTTCACCTATTTCGTTAAGTTGGCTCCCAGGTATTTTATTTTTTTTATGCTATTGTAAATGGGGTAGTTTTCATCATTTCCCTTTCAGAGGCTTTTTTCACTTTTTTACAAAAATGCCTTTGACTTATGTGTATTGATTTTGTATCCTGCAACTTTGCCAAATTCATTTACTAGTTGTAAAAGTTTTCTGGTAGATTTTTTTGGGTCTTCTAGTTAGATTATCATGTCATCAGCAAATAATGCTAATTTGAGCTTTTCTTTTCCTATCTGGATCCCTTTAATGTCTTTCATCTGTCTAATTGCTCTGGCGAGAGTTTCCAGTACTATGTTAAATAGCAGTGGTGAAAGGTGCCATCCCTGTCTTGTTCCAGTATTTAGAGTCAATGCTTTCATTTTTTCTCCATTTAAGATAATGTTAGCTCTGGGCCTTGCATAAATAGCTTTTATAATGTTGAGATATGTTCTTGATATTCCTAGTTTTTCCAGTGTTTTGAACATAAAGGGGTGCTGTATTTTGTCAAATGCTTTTTCTGCATCTATTGAGATAATCATATGATTTTTATCTTTAAGTCTATTGATGTGATGTATTATGTATATTGATTTCTGAATGTTGAACCAGCCTTGCATCCCTGGAATAAACCCCACTTGATCATGGTGCACTATCTTTTTGATATGTTTTTGGATCTGATTTGCCAGGATTTTGTTGAGGATTTTTGCATCTATGTTCATTAAAGATATGGGCCTAAGTTTTCTTTTTTGGATGTGTCTTTGCCTGGCTTTGGAATTAATGTAATATTGGCCTCATAGAAAGAGTCTGGAAGAGCTCCCTCTTTTTCTATTTCTTGAAATAGTTTGAAGAGCATTGGTATTATTTCTTCTTTGAAAGTCTTGTAGAACTTAGCTGTAAACCCATCAGGTCCTGGACATTTCCTTATTGGTAGCTTTTTGATGACAACTTCTATTTCTTGGCTTGTAATCATCTGTTTAAATTGTGTATAGCCTCCAGATCCAGTTTAGGCAAATCATACGACTCTAGAAATCTGTCAATGCTTTCAGTATTTTCTATTTTATTAGAGTACAAGTTTTCAAAGTAATTTCTAATTATCTTCTGTATATCTGAGGTGTTTGTTGTGATATTCCCTTTTTCATCACAAATGTTAGTAATGATGAGTTTTTTCTCTTCTTCTTTTCATTAGCATCGCTAAGGGTCTGTCAATTTTGTTTATTTTTTCAAAGAACCAACTTTTAGTTTTGTCAATTCTTTGAATTGTTTCCTTAGTCTCAATTTCATTAATTTCTGCTCTGATTTTAATTATTTCCTGTATTCTGCTGCTCTTGGTGTTTATCTGTTTTTCTTTTTCTAGTGCTTTGAGGTGTGATGTTAAGTCATTTATTTGTTGTTTTATTTTTTTTTTTTTTTTAAGGAATGAACTCAGTGCAATGAATTTTCCTCTTACTACTGCCTTCATAGTGTCCCAGAGATTTCTATATGATGTATCTGTGTTCTCATTTACCTCTAGGAATTTTTTAATCTCCTCTTTGATGTCTTCTTCAACCCCTTGTTCATTCAGTATCATGTTGTTTAGCTTCCAGTTGATGGAATAGTTTTACTTATTTCTTGTTTTGTCATTTATTTCCAATTTCATCCCTTTATGGTCTGATAGAATGCAGGGTAGTATCTCTATTGTTTTATATTTGCTGAGAGTTGCCTTGTGACATAATATATGGTCTATTTTGGAGAAGGAGCCATGTGCTGCTGAGAAAAAAGTGTATTCATTTACTGAGGGATGAAATATTTTATATATGTTCGTTAGGTCTAAATTATTAATTGTTTTATGGAGGCCTAAAGTTTCTTTGTTTATCTTTTGTTTGGATGATCTATCCATTGGTGAGAGAGGTGTCTTGAAGTCCCCTAGAATAACTGTGTTGTGGTCTATTTTACTCTTGACCTTGAGAAGAGTTTGTTTGATGAAGTTAGGTGCTCCATTATTTGGGGCATATAGATTTATGATTGTTATATCCTGTTGATGAATGGTTCCCTTGAGTAGTAAGAAATACCCATCTTTGTCCCTTTTGATTAGCTTTGGTTTAAAGTCTACCTTATTTGAAATGAAAATGAAAACCCCTGCTTGGTTCTGTAGGCCATGTGAGTGATAAGACTTTTCCCAGCCTTTCACTTCAGTCTATTGATGTCTTTTTCTACGAGGTGTGTTTCTTGGAAACAGAAAATTTTTGGGTCATTTCTTTTAATCCATTCTGATAATCTATGTCTTTTGAATGGCGAGTTTAGGCCATTAACATTTAGGGTTATTTTTGAGATGTGATTTTTATTTCCATCCATTTTTATTTGTATTATTGTCTTTAGCTTTATTTGGTTTCTCTTCTGGTTAGTATTTCCCTTAGTTTAATATCTCCCTTTGTTGATTTTCATTGTATTTTTCTCTTCTTCTTCATGAAAAATTTTGCCCAGGATGTTCAGAAGTGCTGGTTTTCGAGTTGTGAAATCTTTTAACTTTTGCTTGTCATGGAAGGTTTCTATTTCATCTTTGAATCTAAAGCTCAGTTTTGCTGCATATAAGATTCTTGGTTGACATCCTTTTTCTATCAGAGCTTGAAATATGCTATTTCAGTATCTTCTTGCTTTTAAGGTCTGGGTTGAAAAATCTGAACATAGTCTGATTGGTTTCCCCCTATATGTAATCTTCTTCCTTTTCTTGTGGCTTTTAATATTCTTTCCTTGCTCAGTATATTAGGCATTTTCATTATAATGTGCCTTGGTGTGGATCTGTTGTGATTTTGTTTGTTTGGTGTTCGGTAAGCCTCTTGAACTTGGTTTTCCCATTCATTCCTCAAGTTTGGAAAATTTTCTGTAATTATTTCATTAAATACATTACTCATTCCTTTGGCTTGAAACTCTGCTCCCTCCTCTACCCCAATTACTCTTAAGTTTGGTCTTTTTATGTTGCCTCATAATTCTTGAATGTTCTGTGCTTGATTTCTTATCATTTTTAAAATGCTTTGTATTCTAGATTTTTCTCTAGGATATATATTTTGTCTTCATTTTCTGTGGTTCTTTTTTTTTTTTATAATTTTTAATATGTACAACTCATAGTGCATATATTTAGTATCTTTTTACATACAACAGTTTGTATACAAAGTATATTCGTACAATTTAGGTCTTCAATCATGCATTAAGGAAAATGATATCCGTCTCATTCAACCACCTTTTTTCCCCCCTCCCTCCCTCTTGCTCCCTTCCTTACCCTCCCTTCCCTTGACCATTCTAGTGTTCCTCTAATCCTCCTATGTACCCCATCCAAAAATACTTTGAAATAGCCTCCTTATATAAGAGAGAACATTTGGTACTTGGATTTTTGAGACTGACTAACTTCACTTAGCATTATGTCTTCCAACTTCATCCATTTACCTGCAAATGCCATTAATTTATTTTCTTTTATTGATGAGTAAAATTCCATTGTGCGTATATACCACATTTTCTTAATCCACTCATTTACTGAGGGACATCTAGGTTGATTCCACAACCTAGCTATTGTGAATTGTGCAGCTACAAACATTGAGATAGCTGTGTCACTGTAATATGCTGTTTTTAAGTCCTTTGGGAATAGACCCAAGAGTGGGATGGCTGGGTCATAGGATGGTTCCATTCCCAGTTTTCCAAGCAAATCTCCATACTGCTTTCCATAACGGATGCACCATTTTGCAGTCCCACCAGCAATGTATGAGTGTGCCTTTTTCTCCACATCCTCTCCAACATTTATTGTTGTTTGTGTTCTTGATGGCTGCCATTCTGACTGGAGTGAAGTGAAATCTTAGAGTAGTTTTGATTTGCATTTCTCTAATTGCCAGCGATGTTGAACATTTTTCATGTATTTGTTGATTAATCGTGTATCTTCTTCTGAGAGGTGTCTTCTCAATTCCTTAGCCCATTTATTGATTGGGTTATTTGTTTTTTTTAGTGTAAAGTTTTTTGAGTTCTTTATATATTCTAGAGATTAGTGCTCTATCTGATGTGCATGTATTAAATATTTGTTCCCAATTAGTTGGCTCTCTATTCACCTCACTGATTGTTTCTTTTGCTGAAAAGAAGCTTTTTAGTTTAAATCTATCCCATTCATTAATTCTTGGTAGTAATTCTTGTGCTACAGGATTCTTATTAAGGAACTTGGGGCCTAATCCAACATGTTGGAAATTGGAGCTTACTTTTTCTTCTATTAGGTGTATTGTCTCTGATCTAATTCCTAGGTCTTTGATCCACTTTGAATTGAGTTTTGTGCATGGTGAGAGATAAAGGTTTAATTTCATTTTGTTGCATATGGATTTCCAGTTTTCCCAGCACCATTTGTTGAAGAGGCTATCCTTTCTCCACTGTACATTTTTGGCACCTTTGTCTAATATAAGATAGCTGTAATTAAATGTATTAGTCTCTGTATCCTCAATTCTGTACCATTGGTCCACCAGTCTGTTTTGGTGCCAATACCATGCTGTTTTTGTTACTATTGCTCTATAGTATAATTTAAAGTCTGGTATGGTGATGCCCCCTGCTTCACTTTTCTTGCTCAGGATTGCTTTGGCTATTCTGGGTCTCTTATTTTTCCAGATGAATTTCATGACTGCTATTTCTATTTCTTTGAAGAATGACATTGGGATTTTGATAGGAATTGCATTAAATCTGTATAATGCTTTTGGTAGTATGGACATTTTGACAATATTAATTCTACCTATCCAAGAGCAAGGTAGGTCTTTCCATCTTCTGAGTTCATCTATAATTTCTTTCTTTAGTGTTCTATAATTTTCATTATACAGGTCTTTCACCTCTTTCGTTAGGTTGATTCCCAGGTATTTTATTTTTTTTGATGCTATTGCAAATGGGGTATTTTTCATCATTTCCCTTTCAGAGTCTTTGTCGCTGATGTACACAAATGCCTTTGACTTATGTGTATTGATTTTGTATCCTGCAACTTTGCCAAATTCGTTTACTAGTTGTAAAAGTTTTCTGGTAGAGTTTTTTGGGTCTTCTAGGTAGATTATCATGTCATCAGCAAATAGTGCTAATTTGAGCTCTTCTTTTTCTATCTTGATCCCTTTAATTTCTTTCGTCTGTCTAATTGCTCTGGCCAGAGTTTCCAGTACTATGTTAAATAGCAGTGGTGAAAGGGGACATCCCTGTCTTGTTCCAGTTTTTAGAGGGAATGCTTTCAATTTTTCTCCATTTAAGATAATATTAGCTCGGGGCCTTGCATAAATAGCTTTTATTATGTTAAGATATGTTCCTGATATTCCTAGTTTTTCTAGTGTTTTGAACATAAAGGGGTGTTGTATTTTGTCAAATGCTTTTTCTGCATCAATTGAGATGATCATATGATTTTTGTCTTTAAGTCTATTGATGTGATGTATTATGTTTATTGATTTCCGAATATTGAACCAGCCTTGCATCCCTGGGATAAACCCCACTTGATCGTGGTGCACTATCTTTTTTGATATGTTTTTGGATCCGATTTGCCAGGATTTTGTTGAGGATTTTTGCATCTATGTTCATTAAAGATATGGGCCTGAAGTTTTCTTTTTTGGA
Source organism: Tamias sibiricus (assembly GCA_025594165.1). Lineage (NCBI taxonomy): Eukaryota > Metazoa > Chordata > Mammalia > Rodentia > Sciuridae > Tamias > Tamias sibiricus. The sequence continues at coordinate 39,415,465 of CM046672.1, forward strand.
TGTGTCTTTGCCTGGCTTTGGAATTAATGTAATATTGGCCTCATAGAAAGAGTCTGGAAGAGCTCCCTCTTTTTCTATTTCTTGAAATAGTTTGAAGAGCATTGGTATTAGTTCTTCTTTGAAAGTCTTATAGAACTCGGCTGTAAACCCATCAGGTCCTGGACTTTTCCTTGTTGGTAGCTTTTTGATGACATCTTCTATTTCTTCGCTTGTAATTGATCTATTTAAATTATGTATAGCCTCCACATCCAGTTTAGGCAAATCATATGACTCTAGAAATCTGTCAATGCATTCAGTATTTTCTATTTTATTAGAGTACAAGTTTTCAAAGTAATTTCTAATTATATTCTGTATATCTGAGGTGTTTGTTGTGATATTCCCTTTTTCATCACGAATGTTAGTAATTTGAGTTTTTTCTCTTCTTCTTTTCGTTAGCATCGCTAAGGGTCTGTCAATTTTGTTTATTTTTTCAAAGAACCAACTTTTAGTTTTGTCAATTCTTTGAATGGTTTCCTTAGTCTCAATTTCATTAATTTCTGCTCTGATTTTAATTATTTCCTGTCTTCTACTGCTCTTGGTGTTGGTCTGTTCTTCTTTTTCTAATGCTTTGAGGTGTGATGTTAAGTCATTTATTTGTTGGTTTTTTTTCCTCTTAAGGAATGAACTCAGTGCAATGAATTTTCCTCTTACTACTGCCTTCATAGTGTCCCAGAGATTTCTATATGATGTATCTGTGTTCTCATTTACCTCTAGGAATTTTTTGATCTCCTCTTTGATGTCTTCTTCAACCCCTTGTTCATTCAGTAGCATGTTGTTTAGCTTCCAGTTGATGGAGTAGTTTTTTCTTATTCCTTGTTTTGTCATTGATTTCCAATTTCATCCCTTTATGGTCCGATAGCATGCAGGGTAGTATCTCTATTTTTTTATATTTGCTGAGAGTTGCCTTGTGACATAATATATGGTCTATTTTGGAGAAGGAGCCATGTGCTGCTGAGAAAAATGTGTATTCGTTTACTGAGGGATGAAATATTCTATATATGTCTGTTAGGTCTAAATTGTTAATTGTTTTGAGGAGGCTTAAAGTTTCTTTGTTTAGCTTTTGTTTGGATGATCTATCCATTGGTGAGAGAGGTGTGTTGAAGTCCCCTAGAATAACTGTGTTGTGGTCTATTTTACTCTTGAACTTAAGAAGCGTTTGTTTGATGAATGTAGGTGCTCCATTATTTGGGGCATACAGATTTATGATTGTTATATCCTGTTGATGGATGGTTCCCTTAAGTAATAAGAAATATCCATCTTTGTCCCTCTTGATTAATTTTGGTTTGAAGTCTACCTTATTTGATATGAGAATGGAAACCCCTGCTTACTTCCGCCGGCCATGTGAGTGATAAGACTTTTCCCAGCCTTTCACTTTCAGTCTGTTGATGTCTTTTTCTATGAGGTGTGTTTCTTGGAGACAGCAAATTGTTGGGTCATTTCTTTTAATCCATTCTGATAATCTGTGTCTTTTGATTGGCGAGTTTAGGCCATTAACATTCAGGGTTATTATTGAGATGTGATTTTTATTCCCATCCATTTTTATTTGACTTATGGTCTTTAGCTTGATTTGGTTTCTCTTCTGGTTGGTATTTCCCTTAGTTTAATATCTCCCTTTGTTGATTTTCATTATCATCTTTCTCTTCTTCTTCATGAAAAATGTTGTCCAGGTTGTTCAGAAGTGCTGGCTTTCGAGTTGTGAAATCTTTTTACTTTTGCTTGTCGTGGAAGGTTTTTATTTCATCTTCGAATCTAAAGCTCAATTTTGCTGGATATAAGATTCTTGGTTGACATCCCTTTTCTTTCAGAGCTTGAAATATGCTATTCCAGGATCTTCTTGCTTTTAAGGTCTGGGTTGAAAAATCTGAACATAATCTGATTGGTTTCCCCCTATATGTAATTTGCTTCCTTTCTCTTGTGGCTTTTAGTATTCTCTCCTTGCTCAGTGTATTAGGCATTTTCATTATAATGTGTCTAGGTGTGGCTCTGTTGAGATTTTGTTTGTTTGGTGTTCGGTATGCCTCTTGAACTTGGTTTTCCATTTCATTCCTCAAGCTTGGAAAATTTTCTGTAATTATTTCATTAAATAGATTACTCATTCCTTTGGCTTGAAACTCTGCCCCTTCCTCTACGCCAATCACTCTTAAGTTTGGTCTTTTTATGCTGTCCCATAATTCCTGGATGTTATGTTCATGATTATTAACAAGTTTTGCTGTATGGTTTAAATTCTTCTCTAAGACATATATTTTGTCTTCATTGTCTGAGGTTCTATCTTCCAGATGGTCTATTCTGTTGGAGATGTTTTCCATTGAGCTTTTATTTTGGTTTATTGCTTCTTTCATTTCTGGAATTTCTGTTTGGATTCTCTTTAGAGCCTCTATTTTCCTATTGAAATAATCTTTTACTTCCTGTATTTGTTTTTGGAGTTCTTTGTCAAAATGATCTTTTGCCTCCTGTACCTGCTCCCTCATCTCATTTTTGACTTCATTCTTAAGTTCCATAAACATTTGGCATATGTAATTTCTAAATTCCATCTCTGGCATTTGACCAACTGTGCTTGCCATGACATCTGCCGATGAGGTATCTTGATTTGTTTGTGTCATTTTCTTTCCTTGTTTTTTCATGTTGCTTGTGTGTCTATTCTTCCTGCACTGTGGGACCTTGACTGTTTCGATTTTACCTTAAAGCCTTATGTTGTTCCTGTAGTACAATGCTATCAGATCACCTTATAATTCCTTTATACTTTTAAAACCTAACACTTTCTATTCAGAAAATCCAAGTTTGGTCACAATGTACAGATTTTGTTATCCCAGATATTATTTCCAATTTACTCTGTACGTTTCTGATAGGGTTTTATAGCTTCAAGTATTGGATACAGAGGTGTTATGTTTAGGAAGAAGGAAGTGTCTTGAATTGTTCTTTCTTGGAAAGTATGAAAAGAGATCTCTATTGAAATGGTTTAGTGGAAGTGGTTTAGTATCAGTAGACGATGGAAGAAAGAGAATGGGGTTGACAATTAGGTAAAAAAGATCAATTTATATATATAGTAAGTTGGAAAAGAAAAAAAAAATGATAAAGAGTAGGAATTTGTGTAAGAGAGAGGAGAGAGAGAATCAAGGAAATAGAGAGTAAACTATATATAACACCACTTTGCTACCCAGTTCAATTGCACCGGTTCTAGAAATCCCAAGTTTTGCGTATAACTTGTTTTTGGCTCTGTTTAGTATGCACTGGCAGGATGTAAACATGAAAGATGAAGGAGGAAGAAAAGATACAAGGGTGAGAAGGAGTAAAAAGAATGAAAGAAAAAAGGGAGCGGAAGCAGATAAACACACTAACAATCAATGCGGAAGGAAAAAAAAAAAAAAAAGCAGAACAAAATAAAGCCAAAAAAAAGAAAAAGAAAAATAAACAAACAAACATACAAACAACAACAACAACAAAAAACCCCTCCCTGCAATCCAGAAAATCAAGCAGACCAATATAAAGAAAGGGAAAAAAAAAAAAAAAGTCAAACCCCAAGTCTCAGACAAAACGGGCCCTGGGAAGCCCCCCTCTTTTTTTCCTTTCCAGTTCAAACCAATTGCTATTGGATCACAGTCTGTGATCCTGTCAGTGAAATCAAGGCTGCATCCTAGGCCAGCAGCTGCACGGTTCAGTGAAGGAGTGGCCCAGGGGGACTGTGTGTGTCAGCAGATGAATGGCGCCGGGAAGGGGGATCTTCCAGAAGGCACCCCCTCCCCAAGCCCACCCACAGTTGCAGTCCCCTGTGGCCGCTGTGCCAGCCTCAGAAACGCCTTCCCCTGCTGACCAACCAAGTCTCACCCAATTGTGCGTTGTCTTCAGAGAGCTGGAGAGTCCCTGGGTGGATGCAGCAGTCGCTCTCCGTCTCCTCCCCTTTGTCAGGACCAGCCCCTGCAGCTTTCAAAGATGGCGGCGCTCTCCTTCCAGTCAACAGCAGCTCCGCAGACTCCCAGACTCCTGTATCCTTGCCGATCGCACCGGGAAGCCACACCGAGGGTCGCGTCAGGCGGAGTGTGGATTCGAACTGGTGTGTGGACCCGCGGTCTCCTGTGGCTCCCCAGCACCAATCCCGCCGGCTGTTTCTATTTTCAGTCCATATATATATAATGGTTCTATCTTTCCACAGTCCTGGTCTCTATTCTGTTCCCCTCTGAGTGATGTTTTCCATTGAGCTTTTATTTTGGTTTATTGCTTCTTTCATTTCTGGAATTTCTGTTTGGATTTCTCTTTAGAGCCTCTATTTCCCCATTGAAATAATCTTTTACTTCCTGTATTTGTTTTTGGAGTTCTTTGTCAAAATGATCTTTTACCACTTGTATTTGCTCCCTCATCTCATTTTTGACTTCATTCTTAAGTTCCATAAACATTTGGCATATGTAATTTCTAAATTCCATCTCTGTCATTTGACCAACTGTGCTTGCCATGACATCTGCCGATGAGGTATCTTGATTTGTTTGTGTCATTTTCTTTCCTTGTTTTTTCATGTTGCTTGTGTGTCTATTCTTCCTGCACTGTGGGACCTTGACTGTTTCGATTTTACCTTAAAGCCTTATGTTGTTTCCTGTAGTACAATGCTATCAGATCACCTTATAATTCCTTTATACTTTTAAAACCTAACACTTTCTATTCAGAAAATCCAAGTTTGGTCACAATGTACAGATTTTGTTATCCCAGATATTATTTCCAATTTACTCTGTACGTTTCTGATAGGGTTTTATAGCTTCAAGTATTGGATACAGAGGTGTTATGTTTAGGAAGAAGGAAGTGTCTTGAATTGTTCTTTCTTTAGAAAGTATGAAAAAGATATCTATTGAAATGGTTTAGTGGAAGTGGTTTAGTATCAGTAGACGATGGAAGAAAGAGAATGGGTTGACAATTAGGTAAAAAGATCAATTTATATATATAACTTAGTAAGTTGAGAAAAGAAAAAAGAAAAAAAAAAAAGAAAATGATAAAGAGTAGGAATTTGTGTAAGAGAGAGGAGAGAGAGAGAGTCAAGGAAATAGAGAGTAAACTATATATAACACCACTTTGCTACCCAGTTCAATTGCACCGGTTCTAGAAATCCCAAGTTTTGCGTATAACTTGTTTTTGGCTCTGTTTAGTATGCACTGGCAGGATGTAAACATGAAAGATGAAGGAGGAAGAAAAGATACAAGGGTGAGAAGGAGTAAAAGAATGAAAGAAAAAAGGGAGCGGAAGCAGATAAAACACACTAACAATCAATGCGGAAGGAAAAAAAAAAAAAAAGCAGAACAAAATAAAGCCAAAAAAAAGAAAAAGAAAAATAAACAAACAAACATACAAACAACAACAACAACAAAAAACCCCTCCCTGCAATCCAGAAAATCAAGCAGACCAATATAAAGAAAGGGAAAAAAAAAAAAAAGTCAAACCCCAAGTCTCAGACAAAACGGGCCCTGGGAAGCCCCCCTCTTTTTTTCCTTTCCAGTTCAAACCAATTGCTATTGGATCACAGTCTGTGATCCTGTCAGTGAAATCAAGGCTGCATCCTAGGCCAGCAGCTGCACGGTTCAGTGAAGGAGTGGCCCAGGGGGACTGTGTGTGTCAGCAGATGAATGGCGCCGGGAAGGGGGATCTTCCAGAAGGCACCCCCTCCCCAAGCCCACCCACAGTTGCAGTCCCCTGTGGCCACTGTGCCAGCCTCAGAAACGCCTTCCCCTGCTGACCAACCAAGTCTCACCCAATTGTGCGTTGTCTTCAGAGAGCTGGAGAGTCCCTGGGTGGATGCAGCAGTCGCTCTCCGTCTCCTCCCCTTTGTCAGGACCAGCCCCTGCAGCTTTCAAAGATGGCGGCGCTCTCCTTCCAGTCAACAGCAGCTCCGCAGACTCCCAGACTCCTGTATCCTTGCCGATCGCACCGGGAAGCCACACCGAGGGTCGCGTCAGGCGGAGTGTGGATTCGAACTGGTGTGTGGACCCGCGGTCTCCCGTGGCTCCCCAGCACCAATCCCGCCGGCTGTTATCGCTGGTTTTTATCGCCGGTTTCACGCTAGTGTGCAGTGAGTTTGGCTGGGGTTGCAGCAGTAGCGCGGTCTCCTCACACTGACCTTGTTTCGCACGGCCTGTGCACTGCCCAGGCGGTTTTGCAGGAGCCTCGCGGCTCCAGCCGCTGCAGACAGCTTGTCTCTTTCTCTCTCTGGTAGTGGTAATCAAACCATCCAGGATATCAGTATTTTCAGTCCATATATATATAATGAAAGGCAATTTATCTGCTTTGTTGGATTCTTTCCACGGAACTGTCCTGAAGTGCGGCTTCCTCTAATCCGCCATCTTGGATCTCCCCTCTGTGGTTCTTTCTTCCAAGTGATCTACTCTGTTTGTGATACTTTCGATTGAGCTTTTATTTTGGTTTATTGCTTCTTTTATTTCCGGAATTTCTGTTTGGTTTCTCTTTAGAGCCTCAATCTCCCCATTGAAGTAATCTTTTACTTCCTGTATTTGTTTATGGAGTTCTTTATCAAAATGATCTTTTACCACTTGTATTTTCTCCCTTATCTCATTTTTGAGTTCATTCTTAAGTTCCGCAAACATTTGGAATATGTAATTTCTAAATTCCATCTCTGTCATTTCACCAACTGTGCTTGCCATGGAATCTACTGAGGAGGTATATTGATTTGTTTGTGTCACTTTATTCCATTGTTTCTTCATATTGCTTGTGTGTCTGTTCTTCCTGCACTGTGGGACCTTGACTATTTCGATTTTACCTTAAAGCCTTATGTTTTTCCTATAGTACAATGCTATCAGATCACCTTATAATTCCTTTGCACTTTAAAATCAAACACTTTCTATTCAGAAAATCCCAGTTTCATCACAATGTACAGATTTAGTTAACCCTGATATTGTTTCCAATGTACTCTGTATGCTTCTGATGGTGTTTTATAGTTTCAAGTATTGGACACAGAGGTGATATGTTTAGAAAGAAGGAAGTGAGTGTATTGAATTGTTCTTTTTAGAAAGTATGAAAAAAGAGTTCTATGGAAGTGGTTTAGTATCAGCAGATGAGAGAGGAAAGAGAATGGTGTGAATGATTAGGTGGAAAGACCAATTTATATATAAACCTAACTTATGCAGCGGTTGAGAAAAGAAATAAAGAAAGGTGGAAAAGAAAAAGAAAATGACAAAAGAGTAGAAATTAATGTAAGAGAGAGGAGAGAGAGAGTGAGTCCAGAAAATAGAGAATAAACTATAAATAACACCACTTTGCTGTATATTTCAATTGTACCCATTCTAGAAATCCCAATTTCTGCGTATAGCTTGTTTTTGCCTCTGTTGAGTATGCAATGGCAGGGTGTAAATAGGGAAGATGAAGGAAGAAGAAAAGATACAAAAGTGAGAAGGAAGAAAAGAAAGAAAGAAAAGAGGAGCAGAAGCAAACAAACAAACACACTGTCAATCAAAACAAAAACAAAGGAAAACAAAACAAAAACAAACAACCCCCCCAACAACAAAACAAACAAACAAAAAAAGTTGAACCCAGGAACATGTCTCAAACAGAATGGACCCTGGGAAGCCCTTCTTTTTCCCTTCCAGTTTAAGCCAATTGACCTGGGTCATGTCCAGTCAGTGATCCTGTTAGTGGAGTCAAGGCTGCACCTTTGGGCAGTTGCAGAATGGCACAGTGGAAGAGTGGATCAGGGGGATTTTGTGTCAGCAGCCGAATGGCACTGGGAAAGGGACCCTCCAGAAGGCACCCTTTCCTCAAGCCCACCCACAGTTGTACCTTCTTGGGGCCACTGTGCTAGCCTCAGACATACCCTCCCCTGCTGGTTGCCAGAGTCTCACCCAGGTGTGTGCTGTTCTCAGAGCACTGGAGGATCCCTGGATGTCTGCAGCTACTTTTCCTTTCTTCTTTGTTTCTTTGTCCTGGTCAGCCACTGCTTTCCTCAAATATGGCCGTGTTCTCCTTGGGCTCAACAGCAGTTCCACAGACCTCTTGTTCAGGTCACAGCTAGGCAGGTTGTACTTCCCCTGGGAGTGGAGGGGACTTTTCCTCTGGTCTGGACCTGGGTGCAGCAGCAGGGAGCTGATACTCTGGGCCCTGGAGGACAGGTGAACTGGTGGCTGGGTCTCTCCCTCCGGGCGGGTGCCTACCTCTTGCTCTGGTCGCAGCTGGGCAGGTCGCACTTCCCTCCTATTTTTTTCTTATTTCTTTATTTATTTTGTACTTGGGCTTGAACCCAGGAAAATTTGCAACTAAGCCACATTCCCAGTCCTTTTTATTTTTTCTTTTGAGGCAGGGTCTCAGTAAATGGCTATAACTGTTCTACAACTTGTCATCCTGTCTCAGCCTCTCCAGTCACTGGGATTCTATGTAGAATGAAGAATTTTAGTCAGGAAAATATCCTCTGGTGCCCCATTTGCCCCTCAAAGTCTCTACACCCTACTGATTATCCCTGCCTCATTTGTCATCACTTAATTCAATATTCTAAAGACATTCCTGGTCACTCAGCACCACGTAAAAATAAATTAAAGGCATTGTGTACAACTAACTAACTAAATAAATAAATATAAAAAAAGACCATGATACCAAATAAGCATAATTAGTATATTGGTTTTTTTTTTATTTATTTTTTTATTTTTAGCCTATTTTATCTTGTTTTCTTTCTTACTTTCTTCTTTTCTTTTTTTACACTCAAATGAGTGTAGGAGTTAATTCTAAGACATCTACCATCCAGTTGAGACTAAATGAAATTTTAAAAAACCTCCAAATGACCATGATTTAAAAAAAATTTTTTTGTATTATTAGTGCATTGTGGTTATTAATAATACCTTAAAGGTGTTTGCAAAAAAAATTTGTTATATGTGACGATCAAACATAATATTAACTTAGGAACATAAATGAAAAGTAAATTTTTAATGTTTTTATTAGTTCACATAATAGTGGGTTTGTTTTGAGATAATCAAACATGAATGGAATGAAATTTGCTTTATTGACGTCCCCACTACTTCTCCATTCCCTCCCCCTTTCCCTCCCCCATTCCCTTTTTCTATCCTTCCGATCTACCTTCTATTTATAGTATTTTGATATTGGTGCCTTATAGTTATACATGCAAGTAGACTTCACTGTGGTATACTGACATATGTACAGAGCATAATTTGGTCACTTTCATTCCATGGTTCTTCCCTTTTCCTGTCTCTCCTCTCAGTCCCACTTCTCTTGTATACTCCATTATCTCCCTTTTATTTATGGTGTTCCTCTCTCTTCTTTTTTCCCCTTATTTGTTCTCTGCACATGAGAGAAAGCATTCAACTCTTAACTTTATGAGACTGGCTTATTTCAGTTAGCATGATGTTCCAATATATTTACTGGCAAATGCCATAATTTCATTCTTCTTAATGGTTGAGTAAATTCCATATGTCAATATACCACATTTTCTTTATCTGTTGATAGGCACATGGACTGGTTTCATAATTTGAATGTTGTGAATGGCACTGCTATAAACATTGAGGTCCCTCTATCACTGTAGTATGCTGATTTTAATTCTTTATGAATAAATACAAAGACATGAAAGAGCTGGGTGTGGTGGTTTTATTCCTAGTCTTTTGGTAAGTCTCCATACTGCTTTCAAGTATAGATATACTAATATGTAATCCACCAACAATGTATGAGTGTACATTATCCCCCAACTTCCTCCTCAGCATTTATTAATATTGCATTCCTGATGATTGCCATACTAACAGGAGTGAGATGAAATCTCAATGTGCTTTTGATTTGCATTGACCTAATTGTTAGGAATATTGAACATTTTTTCTTTTGAGAAGTGTCTGTTTTGTTATTTTGCCCATTTATTGATTATGTTATTTGGGTGTTTTTGGTGTTTAGTTTTTGAGTTCTTTATATATTTTGGATATTAATCACCTATCAGAGGAGTGTCTGAAATATTTTCTTAGATTCTATAGGCTCTCTTTATGCTTATTTCCTTTGCTGGGCAAAAACTTTTTTTATTTGTTCTAATTAGTTATATGTGACATTTAATGCACTTTGATACATTATACAAAGATAGAGTACAACTTCTCATTCTTCTGGTTGTACATGTTGTAGAATCCCTCTGGCCATATATTTATATATGAACATAAGGAAATGATGTCTGTCTGATTCTTTCTACTATCTTTCTACTATCCTTCCTCCCCCCCACCCTCACCCATCCCATCACTCCCCTCTACTTATTCTAAAGTTACTCTAATCTTCCCTAGCACTAGCACTGTCCATCCTTATTGTGAATAGCATCCACATATCAGAGAAAACTTTCCACTTTTGGTTTAGGGGGATTGGTTTATATTGATTAGTGTGCTTCATCCATTTACCAGCAAATGCCACAATTTCATTCCTCTTTTAGGCTGAGTAATATTCTTGTGTGTGTGTGTGTGTGTGTGTGTGTGTGTTTGTGTGTGTGTGTGTGTGTTTTGTATCCCACATTTGCTTTATCCATTCATCTGTTGAAGGGCACCTAAGTTGGTGCCATAGTTTAGCTGTTGTGAGTTGAGCTGTTATAAATATTGATGTGGCTACATCACTGTAATATGTTGATTTTAAGTCCTTGGGTATAAAAAAAGGAGTGAGATAACTTGGCCAAATGGTGTTTCCATTCCAAGTTTTCTGAGGGATCTCCACACTGCTTTCCATAATGGTTGCACCAATATGCATTCCCAAAAGGACTGTTTGAGTGTACATTTTCCCCCACATTCTTTCCAACATTTACTGTTGCTTGTATACTTGATAATTACCATTCTGACTGGGGTGAGATAAAATTTTAGAGTAGCTTTGATTTGCATTTCCCTAATTGCTAAAGGTGTTGAATACTTTCTTTTATTTTTTTTTTTATCTTTGTTGATTGATTGTATTTCTTCTTCTGTGAAGTGCCTGTTCAGTTCCTTAGCCCATTTATTCACTGGTGTGTGTGTGTGTGTGTGTGTGTGTGTGTGTGTGTGTGTGTGTGTTTATTTAGTTTTTTGAGTTCTTTATATATCCTGAAGATTAATGCTGTATCTGAGGTGCATGTGATTAAGATTTTGTCCCATTCTGTAGGCTCTCTCTTCAAGTTATTGATTGTTTCCTTTGCTGAGAAGAAGCTTTTCAGTTTGAATCCATCCTATTTGTTGATTCTTGATTTTACTTCTTGCACTTTTGGAGTCTTTGTAAGAAAGTGATATTCTAGGCCGACATTGTGAAGATTTGCACCAAATTTCTCTTCTATTAGGCGCAGAGTCTCTGTTGTGTTGCCTAAGTTTTGATCCACTTTGAGTTGAGTTTTGTTCAGGGTGAGGGATAGGGGTTTAATTTCATTTTATTACATGTGGCTTGACTACATTTATCTCCCCAACCCTGAAAAAAATTGAGTCAATTGTAAATGAGATAGTTTTCCTGATTTCTTTCTTATCAGGTTTATTATTCAAGTATAGGAAAGATACACACACACACACACACACACACACACACACACACACACACAAGTGTGCTGATCTCGTATCCTGCTGCTTTTCTAAATTTGTTTATCAGCTCCAGAAGGCTTATGATGGAGTTTTGGAGTCTTCTTGTTATAGGATCATGTCACAAACAGAGATAATTTGATTTGTATGTTTCCTATTTGTATACCTTTAATTTCTTTCACTTGCCTGATTGCTCTGGCTAGAGTTTTAAGAACTCTATTAAATAAGAGTGGTGTACAGACATCCTGTCTTGTTCCTTATTTAGAGGTAATGTTTTTATAATTTTTTCATTAAGTTTGATATTGGCTTTGGGTTTGTCATATATATCATTTATAATGTTGAGGTAAATTCCTTCTATCCCTAGGTCCTCAAGAGATTTTAACATGTATGGATGCTGTATTTTGTCAAAGGACTTTTTGCCTTAATTCTTGCTCTTAATTTTATTTATGTGGTAAATTTCATTCATCAAAGAGATGAAATTCACTTGATCATGGTGTATTATTTTCTTGATATGTTTTTGAATGTGGTTTGCTTATACACACACATATTTACATAGATGGGATATAATTTCTCAGTTTTCAAAGTATACATGTTGCAGAATCATTTTGGTCATATAGTCACATATATACATACAGTAATAATGTCTGTTTCATTCCACTATCTTTACCATCCCCATATCACCTCCCTTCCCTCCCTTCACTTCCCTCTACCTAATCTAGCACTATTTTTCCCTACTGCCCCACCACCCTGGCCTTATTGTGAATTAACATCCACATATTAGAGAAAACATTCTGCCTTTAGTTTTGCGAAATTGGCTTATTTCCCTTAGCATGATATTCTCCAACTCCAACCATTTACTGGCAAATTCCCTAACTTCACCCTTTTTTAAAGCTGAGTAATATTCCATTGAGTATATATACCATATTTTCTTTATCCATTTATCTATTGAGGGACACCTAGGTTGGTTCTATAGTCTAGCTATTGTGAATTGAGCTGCTATAAACATTGATGTGGATGTGTCACTATAGTATGCTTTTTTAAAGTCCTTTGGGTATAAACCAAGGAGTGGGATAGCTGGGTCAATGGTGGTTCCATTTCCAGTTTTCTGAGGAATCTCCATACTGCTTTCCTTATTAAGAATTTTTGTGTTTATGTTCATCATGGATATTTGCTGGGGTTTCTAGCTCCCCTGAAACTGGGTTTGGCCTTCTCTGGCCAGCAGAGAAAGCTGGGAGAACACGCCCCATCGGTGAGGTGGAATCAGGAGAGGTAAGAGTTGACTGGTGGCCACCCAGCCTTCACGAGGGAAGATACTCAGACATACACCAGGGAGTCCAGTCAAGGCACGAGCTCGGTTTATTGAGGAAGTTGAACGGCCTTTATAGAAGACATGGGCCAATCAGCAGAAAGATCATAGGGGCACATAGAGAACATGAGCAAATCACATTGGCGGAGCCATTAGCCTATCCTTGTGGCAGTCTGACCTCTCGACATGCGTCAGGGGAACACCCCTTGGCTAGGCCAAGTCAACGTATCAGGAAGTGGGAGACAGCCAGAGAGTTTCTATCTACTGGCGTGTTCTTAACGTCCCCAACAGATATTGGTCTGTAGTTTACTTTCCCTTATGTATCTTTGTCAGGTTTTCATATCAGTGTGATGTTGGCTTTATATAATGAATTTGGGAGTGTTCCTTCCCTTCCTATTTGAAGGAATAATTAGAGGAAAGTTGGCATTATTTCTTTTCTTTTCCTTTTTTTTTGGTGGGGGTATATTGGGGGGTGGCCAGGGATTAAACCCAGTCTGCATAACCACTGAGCGAATTCCCAGTCCTTTTTCACCTTTTATTTTGAGACAGTGTCTTGTTAAGTTGCTTACACTTTGTTATATTCCTGAGGCTGGCTATGAACTTGCAATCCTCTTGCCTCAGCCTCCCAAGCTCCTGGGATTATATGTGTGCACTACTGCACCCAGTTTGTTTTCTGTTTTTTTTTTTTTTTTTTGGGGGGGGCACTAGTTTATCTTTAAAGTTTGAAGGAATCAGCTGAGAATCCATCTGGTCTTTTTTTTTTTTTTTTTTTTGGTACCGGGGATTGAACTCAGGGGCACTCGACCTCTGGGCCACATCCCCAGCCCTTTTTTTGTATTTTATTTAGAGACAGGGTCTCACTGAGTTGCTAAGTGCTTCGCCATTGCTGAGGCTGGCTTTGAACTCGCGATCCTCCTGCCTCAGCCTCCCAAAGTGCTGGGATTACAGACGTGCGCCACCGCGCCCGGCTTCCATCTGGTCTTGAGCTTTAGTTTGGTAAAAAACTTTTATTTGCTGCTTCAATCTCATTGCTTGATATTGGTGAATTTAAGTTTTCTACATCTTTTTTAAAAATATTTTTATTTATTTGCTTTTAGTTGTACACAATGCATTTTATTCAATGCATTTTATTTGTACGTGGTGCTGAGGATCGAACCCGGGTCGCCCACGTGCTAGGCGAGCGCTCTACCGCTAAGCCACAATCCCAGCCCCAAGTTTTCTACATCTTCATGGTTCAATTTGAATAGTTCATATGTGTGTAGAAATTTGTCAATATCTTCTAGGTTTTCCTGCTTATTGGAGTATACATTTTCAAAATAATTTCTAATGTTCCTCTAGATTTTAGAAGTGTTTGTGGTAATATCTTCTTTTTCATTTTTAAGTTTGTTGATTTATGTCTTTTCTCTCTTTTGCTTAGGGATGCTCAATCTTATTAATCTTTTAAAAAAAAAAAAAAAAAAACCAACTCTTCATTTCATTGATCTTTTGTATCTTTTTAATTATCAGTTTCATTAATTTTGACTCTGATATGAATAATTTTATGTATTCTACTGATTTTGGAATTAGTTTTTTCTTCTTTTTCTGGGGCTTTGTGGTGTATATTGTATTGCTTATTTATGATCATTTTTTTAATGCAGGCGCCTCATTTTATAAACTGGCCTGTTAGAAATGCCATCATACTTTTACAGATACTTTGATATGTTGTACATCTGTTCTCATTTCCTTCTAAGAATTTGTTTCTTCCTTGATTTCTTTTATGATACCATTCATCATTCAAAAGTGTATCATTTAATCCCCAGATATTAAAATAATTTGTTTTAATCTCATTATTGATTTCAGATTTTATTTTGTGATGAACTGATAGGATGCATGGAATTACCTCTGTATTTTTGGAATTGATAAGATTTGTTTGGTGTCATAAAATGTGGTCTATTTTAGAGAAGGTTACATATGCAGCTGAGAAGAAAGTTCAATTTATTTGTTGATGGATAGAATATTTTATAAATATCTGTTATATTCACTAGATTAATGAATTTTTTTTTTTTTTAGTTCTGAAAAGTTTTTACTTGGTTTGTGTCTGCATTACCTATTTACTTTTGTAAGAGGTGTGTTGAAATCACCCCTTATTACTATACTGGAATCTATTTTATTCTTTACATTGATCAGGGCTTGCTTGATATATGTAGGTGCACAGATATTTTGGGCATAAGTATTTAAAATAAGTGTATCTCTTTGTTGGATGATTCTCTTAACTAGTAAGAAGTGACCTTCTTTGTCTCTTGACTAACTTATGCTTAAAGTCTGTTTTGTCAGATATGAGAGTAACTTCTCTTGATTTTTTGTAATTCTTTATTAAGAATATTTAAATTTGTTCACTGAAGTAGCTGTAGTTGAGTATTTACATTCTATACCAAACTATCCTTCTGTCCCTTACTGTGCCTCTTAGGAGTCAGGA
The DNA here is from genome assembly GCA_025594165.1 of Tamias sibiricus. Taxonomy (NCBI): domain Eukaryota; kingdom Metazoa; phylum Chordata; class Mammalia; order Rodentia; family Sciuridae; genus Tamias; species Tamias sibiricus. Next base: position 39,430,736 of record CM046672.1, read on the forward strand.
CTAGGTAGAATTCAGCCCAACCTTCTTTTGCGAGTTTTGCCACTCCACCTGCTGGAGACAATTGGAAGTGCAGCCAGTTGAACCTGCTCTCACCTTCTCTGCTCACCCACCAGTCAGTACAGGGGGAATGGAACTGGAAGGACCTTCAGTTGGGATTTTGTTGGGACCTCTTTCTAGTTGGAAGTGTGCCTTTGGACCTTTGTTAGAGGTGTGTACTCTGGAGAGATTAAGTCCTTTCATACCTAGGGCAGAGTAGGTATTGAGCTCACCTGGGCATCTAGGACTCTATTGTCTCCTGAGTTCTACTCAGGGTGGATTGAAGACCTCTGGGTGGAAGGTGCAAGGAGATTTCCTGTAGACCATGTGCCACTCAAATGTGGATTTACAAGTCTTCATCCCCAATGTAATCCTGCCCACATGATTGATTTCCCCTGACCCTTTGCAGTTGATCATTAGTGCTACAGAGCTCTAAAAGAAATTAGGTTGCATTCTTCTGTCCCTTTTGTAATCACTATTTTGTTACCCAATGTACTCCTGCCTGCACATTTTCCCTGACATTGTTCCACTAGTTATTCATTTGCCTATGGACTTAAAGAGGAAACAGGATACATTTTCTTCAGTATCTCTGTCCCAAATCCTCCTGGATCCACTATTATCTTGGACTGCTTTGGTATTGTGATTGGCCAGTTCTGCTGTAGGTTATGCAGTAAACTTTTCCTGAGACAGAGTGGAAGCATTTGTTAAGAACTGTCAGGTTCCCATAGAAAAAAGATGACTCAGTATAAACCCCTCAAGCTGGGTCTCCTCCTCACCTAGAAGGTGAGAAATACAGTGCAATTTTGTGTGCTAATTTGTCCACTGTGTTTCTCTCTCCCTTTGTTTTGCCTCTCCCTTTGCAGTGACATATCACCAATGTTGCTGCCAGGCTTTGGTGTAGTTTCTTATATTTTCTGTTCACTATACCAGAATCTCTGGGCTCCTTCAAATCTCAGACATACAAATATGATGGTTTCCTTCAGACATGCACCTCATTATGAAGCCATATACTGTCATTCCAATTCCAAACAGCAGATCACATGGGAAGTTCCTCCTTCCTCTACTCTGCCATCTTGCCCATCCCCCTAAAATTGAATTTTTTTTAATTTTATTTTTATAATTTTTAATATGTACAACTCATAGTGCATGTATTTAGCATCTTTTTAGATACAACTGTTTGTATACAAAGTATATTCGTACAATTCAGGTCAATCATGCATTTAGGAAAATGATATCTGTGTCATTCAACCACCTTTTCTATTTTTTTCTTTTCTCCCCCTCCCTCCCCCCTTGCTCCCTCCCTTTCCCTCCTTTCCCTTTGACCATTCTAGTATTCCTCTAATCCTCCTGTGTACCCCCATCCAACAATACTATGAACTAGCCTCCTTATATCAGAGAAAACATTTGGTACGTGGATTTTTGAGACTGACTAACTTCACTTAACATTATGTCTTCCAACTTCATCCATTTACCTGCAAATGCCATTAATTTATTTTCTTTTATTGATGAATAAAACTCCATTGTGCATATATACCACATTTACTTAATCCACTCATTTACTGAGGGACATCTAAATTGGTTCCACAACCTAGCTATTGTGAATTGCGCAGCTACAAACATTGAGATAGCTGTGTCACTGTAATATGCTGTTTTTAAGTCCTTTGGGAATAGACCCAGGAGTGGGATGGCTGGGTCATAGGGTGGTTCCATTCCCAGTTTTCCAAGCAATCTCCATACTGCTTTCCATAGCGGTTGCACCATTTTGCAATCCCACCAGCAATGTATGAGTGTGCCTTTTTCCCCACATCCTCTCCAACATTTATTGTTGCTTGTGTTCTTGATAGCTGCCATTCTGACTGGAGTGAAGTGAAATCTTAGAGTAGTTTTGATTTGCATTTCTCTAATTGCCAGCGATGTTGAACGTTTTTTCATGTACTTGTTGATTAATCGTGTATCTTCTTCTGAGAGGTGTCTTCTCAATTCCTTAGCCCATTTATTGATTGGGTTATTTGTTTTTTTGGTGTAAAGTTTTTTGAGTTCTTTACATATTCTAGAAATTAGTGCTCTATCTGATGTGCATGTATTAAATATTTGTTCCCAATTAGTTGGCTCTCTATTCACCTCACTGATTATTTCTTTTGCTGAGAAGAAGCTTTTTAGTTTAAATCTATCCCATTCATTAATTCTTGGTAGTAATTCTTGTGCTACAGGATTCTTATTAAGGAACTTGGGGCCAAATCTGACATGTTGGAAATTGGAGCTTACTTTTTCTTCTATCAGGCGTATTGTCTCTGGTCTAATTCCTAGGTCCTTGATCCACTTTAAATTGAGTTTTGTGCATGGTGAGAGATAAGGGCTTAATTTCAATTTGTTGCATATGGATTTCCAGTTTTCCCAGCACCATTTGTTGAAGAGGCTATCCTTTCTCCACTGTATATTTTTGATGCCTTTGTCTAATATAAGATAGCTGAAATTATATGTATTAGTCTCTGGGTCCTCAATTCTGTACCAAATTGGTCCACCAGTCTGTTTTGGTGCCAATACCATGCTGTTTTTATTACTATTACTCTATAGTATAATTTAAAGTCTGGTATGGTGATGCCCCCTGCTTCACTTTTCTTTCTCAGGATTGCTTTGGCTATTCTGGGTCTCTTATTTTTCCAGATGAATTTCATGACTGCTATTTCTATTTCTTTGAAGAATGACATTGGGATTTTGATTGGAATTGCATTAAATTTGTATAATGCTTTTGGTAGTATGGACATTTTGACAATATTGATTCTACCTATCCAAGAGCAAGGTAGGTCTTTCCATCTTCTAAGTTCATCTATAATTTCTTTCTTTAGTGTTCTATAATTTTCGTTATAGAGGTCTTTCACCTCTTTCGTTAGGTTGATTCCCAGGTATTTTATTTTATGTTTTTGATGCTATTGTAAATGGAGTAGTTTTCATCATTTCCCTTTCAGAGTCTTTGTTGCTGATGTACAAAAATGCCTTTGACTTATGTGTATTGATTTTGTATCCTGCAACTTTGCCAAATTCATTTACTAGTTGTAAAAGTTTTCTGGTAGAGTTTTTTGGGTCTTCTAGGTAGATTGTCATGTCATCAGCAAATAGTGCTAATGTGAGCTCTTCTTTTACTATCTTGATCCCTTTAATTTCTTTCGTCTGTCTAATTGCTCTGGCCAGAGTTTCCAGTACTATGTTAAATAGCAGTGGTTAAAGTGGGCATCCCTGTCTTGTTCCAGTTTTTAGAGTGAATGCTTTCAATTTTTCTCCATTTAAGATAATGTTAGCTCTGGGCCTTGCATAAATAGCTTTTATAATGTTGACATATGTTCCTGATATTCCTAGTTTTTTCAGTGTTTTGAACATAAAGGGGTGTTGTATTTTGTCAAATGCTTTTTCTGCGTCTATTGAGATGATCATATAATTTTTATCTTTAAATCTATTGATGTGATGTATTATTTTTATTGATTACCGAATGTTGAACCAGCCTTGCATCCCTGGGAAAAACCCCACTTTATCGTGGTGCACTATCTTTTTGATATGTTTTTGTATCCGATTTGCCAGGATTTTGTTGAGGATTTTTGCATTTATGTTCATTAAATATATGGACCTGGAGTTTTCTTTTTTGGATGTGTCTTTTCCTGGCTTTGGAATTAATGTGATATTGGCCTCATAGAAAGAGTCTGGAAGAGCTCCCTCTTTTTCTATTTCTTGAAATAGTTTGAAGTGCATTGGTATTAGTTCTTCTTTGAAAGTCTTATAGAACTCAGTTGTAAACCCATCAGGTCCTGGACTTTTCCTTTTTGGTAGCTTTTTGATGACATCTTCTATTTCTTCGCTTGTAATCGGTCTGTTTAAGTTGTGTATAGCCTCCATTTCCAGTTTAGACAAATCATACGACTCAAGAAATCTGTCAATGTTTTCAATATTTTTGTTTTATTAGAATACAAGTTTCAAAGTAATTTCTAATTATCTTCTGTATATCTGAGGTTTTTGTTGTGATATTCCCTTTTTCATCACGAATGCTAGTAATTTGAGTTTCTTCTCTTCTTCTTTTTGTTAGCATCGCTATGGGTCTGTCAATTTTGTTTATTTTTTCAAAGAACCAACTTTTGGTTTTGTCAATTCTTTGAATTGTTTCCTTAGTCTCAACTTCATTAATTTCTGCTCTGATTTTTAATAATTAATTTAATTATTTCCTGTCTTCTACTGCTCTTTTTGTTGGTCTGTTCTTCTTTTTCTAGTGCTTTGAGGTGTGATGTTAAGTCATTTATTTGTTGGTTTTTTTCCTTTTAAGGAATGAACTCAGTGCAAAGATTTTTCCTCTTACTACTGCCTTCATAGTGTCCCAGAGATTTCTATATGTTGTATCTGCATTCTCATTTACCTCTAGGAATTTTTTAATCTCCTCTTTGATGTCTTCTTCAACCCCTTGTTCATTCAGTAGTATGTTGTTTAGCTTCCAGTTGTTGGAGTAGTTTTTCTTAATCCTTGTTTTGTCGTTGATTTCCAATTTCATCCCTTTATGGTCTGATAGAATGCAGGGTATTATCTCTATTTTTTTTATATTTCCTGATAGTTTCCTTATGACCTAATATATGGTCTATTTTGGAGAAGGAGCCATGTGCTGCTGAGAAAAAAGTGTATTCGTTTACTGAGAGATGAAATATTCTATATATGTTCATTAGGTCTAAACTGTTAATTGTTTTAAGGAGGCTTAAAGTTTTTTTGTTTATCTTTTGTTTGGATGATCTATCCATTGGTGAGAGAGGTGTGTTTAAGCTCCCTAGAATAATTGTGTTGTGGTCTATTTTACTCTTGAACTTGAGAAGAGTTTGTTTGATGAAGTTAGGTGCTCCATTATTTGGGGCATATAGATTTATGATTGTTATATCCTGTTGATTTTCAGATGTGATTTTTATTCCCATCCATTTTTATTTGAATTATGGTCTTTAGCTTGATTTGGTTTCTCTTCTGGTTGGTATTTCCCTTAGTTTAATCTCTCCCTTTGTTGATTTTCATTGTTATCTTTCTCTTCTTCTTCATGAAAGATGTTGCCCAGGATGTTCAGAAGTGCTGGCTTTCGAGTTGTGAAATCTTTTAATGTTTGCTTGTTGTGGAAGGTTTTTATTTCATCTTCAAATCTAAAGCTCAATTTTGCTGGATATAAGATTCTTGGTTGACATCCCTTTTCTTTCAGAGCTTGAAATATGCTATTCTAGGATCTTCTTGCTTTTAAGGTCTGGGTTGAAAAATCTGAACATAGTCTGATTGGTTTCCCCCTATATGTAATCTGCTTCCTTTCTCTTGTGGCTTTTAGTATTCTCTCCGTGCTCAGTATATTAGGCATTTTCATTATAATCTGTCTTGGTGTGGATCTGTTGAGATTTTGTTTGTTTGGTGTTCGGTATGCCTCTTGAACTTGGTTTTCCCATTCATTCCTCAAGTTTGGAAAATTTTCTGTAATTATTTCATTAAATAAATTACTCATTCCTTTGGCTTGAAACTCTGCTCCTTCCTCTATGGCAATCACTCTTAAGTTTGGTTTTTTTATGCTGTCCCATAATTCTTGGATGTTATGTTCTTGATTTCCAATGAGTTTTGCTGTTTAGTCTAAATTCTTCTCTAGGACATATATTTTGTCTTCATTGTCTTAGGTTCTTTCTTCCAAGTGGTCTACTCTGTTGAAGATGCTTTCAATTGAGCTTTTATTTTGGTTTATTGCTTCTTTCATTTCCGGAATTTTTTTTTTTTTTTTGGTTTTTCTTTAGAGCCTCTATTTCCCTATTGAAGTAATCTTTTACTTCCTGTATTTGTTTTTGGAGTTCTGTGTCAAAATGATCTTTTGCCTCCTGTACTTGCTCCCTCATCTCATTTTTGAGTTCATTCTTAAGTTCCATAAACATTTGGAATATGTAATTTCTAAATTCCATCTCTGGCATTTGACCAACTGTGTTTGCCATAGAATCTGCTCATGAGTTATCTTGATTTGTTTGTGCCACTTTCTTACCTTGTTTTTTTCATGTTGCTTGTGTGTCTTTTCTTCCTGCACTGTGGGACCTTGACTATTTCGATTTTACCTTAAAGCCTTATGTTGTTCCTGTAGTACAATGCTATCAGATCCCCTTATAATTCCTTTACACTTTAAAACCTAACACTTTCTATTCAGAAAATCCAAGTTTGATCACATTGTGCAGATTTGGTTAACCCAGATATTATTTCCAATTTACTCTGTATGCTTCTGATGGGGTTTTATAGCTTCAAGTATTGGATACAGAGGTGTTATGTTTAGGAAGAAAGAAGTGCCTTGAATTGTTCTTTCTTGGAAAGTATGAAAAGAGAGTTCTATTGAAGTGGTTTAGTGGAAGTGGTTTAGTATAAGTAGATGAGAGAAGAAAGAGAATGGAGTAGACAATTAGGTGGAAAGACAAATTTATATATAAAGTAAGATGGAAAAGAAAAAATGATAAAATAGTAGGAATTGGTGTAAGAGAGAGGAGAGAGAGAATCAAGAAAATAGAGAGTAAACTATATATAACACCGCTTTGCTATCCAGTTCAATTGCACCGGTTCTACAAATCCCAAGTTCTGCATATAACTTGTTTTTGCCTCTGTTTAGTATGCACTGGCAGGGTGTAAATATGAAAGATGAAGGAGGAAGAAAAGATGCAAAAGTGAGAAGGAAGAAGAGAAGGAAAGAAAAAGGGAGCAGAAGCAATCAAACACACTGATAATCAATGCAAAAAAAAAAAAAAAAAAAAAAAGCAAAACAAAACAAAGCCCAAAAAAGAAAAAGAAAAAACAACAAACAAACAACAACACCCCCCCCTGAAAACCAATAAAACAAGCAAACCAAAAAAAAAAAAAAAAAAAAAAAGTTGAACCCAAAGTCTTAAACAAAACGGGCCCTGGGAAGCCCCCTTCTTTTTTCCTTTCCAGTTTAAGCCAACTGCATAGGACCATGTCCAGACAGTCTGTGACCCTGTCAGTGGAGTCAAGGCTGCACCCTAGGCCAGTGGCAGAATGGCTCAGTGGAAGTGTGGCTCAGGGGGTTGTGTGTCAGCAGATGAATGGCACCGGGAAGGGGCCTCTCCAGAAGGCACCCTTTCCCCACACCCACCCACAGTTGTAGCTTCTTGTGGCTGCTGCGGTGGCCTCAGACATGCCTTCCCCTGCTGGTTACCAGAGCCTTACCCAGGTGTGTGCTGCCTTCAGAGCGCTGGCTCCCTGGATGTCTGCAGCTGTTCTTCCCCTCTGTCTTTTCCCCTTTGTCTGGGTCAGCCACTGTACTTCTCAAAGATGGCAGTGTTCTCCTCCCATTCAACAGCAGCTCCGCAGACCCTTGTGTCAGTCCAGAGCGTGTGGGATCGGCTTGGCAAGCTGTGCGAAAGGGCTCTACATGGACACCGCCCACGCCTCTAGGCCTCTTTCTATCCCTCCTCGCTGATCGGTTTCAAAGCCACTGGGTGGATGTCTCCTTGCCGAGATGGTATCAGGCAGCTGCAACTACACTGCGCACAGCGCTGCTTCAGACTGTGGACCACTCTGACTCTGAGAATGTTTATTTAAAAAGCCATAAAATGTTATCTTGGACTCAACAATGAAAAATTTAACACACGATGAAAAATAAATAAAATGATTGTACACCGTGTTCAAGTAGACTTTACTCCTGAAATGAAAGCATGGTTCAACATGTGAAAAGTCAATGCAATCTACTATATTCAGGGAAGGAAAAACAGAAACAACATGATTATTTCAGCTGATGCAGGGAGGAAAATCACTTGACAAAATTCAACATAAATTCATGACAAAAACATTAAACAAGGAGATGTGGGGATGGGAAACATAGTGGAATGAAACAGACATTATTACTATATGTATCTATGTGACTACATGACCAATATGATTCTGTAACATGTACACTTTGAGAAATGAGAAATTATATCCCATTTATGTATAATATATCACAGTGCATAAATGCATTCTACTACTGTCATGTACAACTAATCAAAACAAATAAAAAAATAAAAGAAGTTTATTTTTTAAAAGAAAACCACCAACAAAAACAAAAACAAAGCAGGAATAGAAGGAAACAGTCTCAGCATAATGATAACCATATAAGAAAAAAAGCCTACAGCTGATACCAAACTCAACAGTGGAAGAAGGAAGCCTCTCCTCTCAGATCAGGAAGAAAGCAAAGATGCCCAGTATTGCCACTTCTGTTCAGCATAGTTCTAGAAGTGCTATGAGCAAGTAAGAAAAAAAAAAAAAAAGAAATAACAGACATCCAAATTAGAATAGAAGAAGTAAAATTCTCTGTTCATAGATGACATGATTTCACAGGAGAAAAACATAAATATTCCAAACAAAACTTTCAGAACTAATTAAAAACTTCATTAAAATTATAGGATAAAAAACTTTCAGAACTAATTAAAAACTTCATTAAAATTATAATATGTGTTTCTACATACTACCAATAAATAGTACAAAAGAGAAATGAAGAAATAAATCTCATTAAAAAAGCAACAAAAGAATAAAATACTTAACAAAATTACCAAGAGGACAAAAGATTCAAATATTCACAATTTCAGAATATTGTTGAAAGCAATTGAATGAGACACAAATAAGTATAAGGTAACTTGTGTTCAAGGACTGAAAGAGTTCATATTGATAATATTTCTATATAATGCACAGTGCAGTACAGATTCAATGCAATTCTTATCAAAATCTCATTGTTTTTTGAATAAAAAGGAAAAAAATAAAGTTTATATAAAATCTCAAGATATTCTGAATTGACAAAGCAATTTTGAGATGGAACAACTAAGAGATCTCACAAATTCTAACTCCCACACTTACCAATTATACAGGATCTAAAACTGTGGTACTGGCACAAGTACTAACACAGAGACCAATGAAACAGAACAGTCAGACAAAAATAAAACAATTTGTATATGGAAATATGGCCTTCAACAAGGGTGTCAATGTATATAATGGGGAAAGGACAGCACCTTCAACATGTGGTATAGGAAAAATTGATGTTCACATTGAAAGAATCAAGTCAGATCCTTACCTCATACCATATGTAAAAATTAACTTCAAATAGAGAAAAAAACTTAAACTAAGGCCTGAAGCTATAAAATTCCTATAAAAAATGATAGATTCATGAAATTTGCTTTGGTCCTGGTCTCTTGGATTGACACTAAAAGCACAGATAACAAAAGAAAAACCAGACAAATATGACCAATCAAACATGAAAATGTAGGGCTAGGGATGCAGCCCATTGGGAAGTATGAGCTCAGCATGTATAAAATCCTGAGTTAAAGTCAAAGTAAATAGACAAACACACAACACACACACACACACACACACACACACACACACACTACTGATTCTGTCTCTCTTGTTGAATCATTGTTTATATGTATTTTTCTTCCTATTCTGGGCAAAATCTTTTGGGTTTGACACAGGATAGGTATACAAATTTAGGTGGAAGTATGACTTTGCTATTGTCTTTTTTTAAATTTATTTTTTATTCTAATTTGTTATACATATTTGCAGAGTACATTTCATTTCATATTACATATAAAGAGCACAATTACTCAAGTTGCTGGTTTTATATAAAGTATTTTTACAACAATTGTGTCTTCATACATGTATTTAGGGTAATCATGGAAAACTCAGTCTGCTATTATTCCTATCCCATTGCCCCTTCCCCCTCCCCCCTCTTCTATTTATAGTTCTTTCATTCCTCTCATCCCTACTCCCTTGTCTTTATAAGTTAGTATCTTCATATCAAAGAGATCATTCAACATTTGTTTTTTTTGGGATTGGCTAACTTCACTTAGCATTAGTTTCTCCAATTCCATCCATTTGCCTACAAATGCCATGATTTTATTATCTTTTAGTGATGAGTAGTGTTCCATTGTGTATATATACCTGCCAAAGTTTCCCTATCCATTCATCTGCTGATGGGCATCGGGGTTGGTTCCACAATCTAGCTATTGTGAATTGTGCTGCTATAAACATTGATGTGGCTGTGTCCCTGTAGTAAGCTGTTTTTAAGTCCTTTGGGAATAGACCAAGGAGTGGGATAGTTAGGTCAAATGGTGGTTCCATTCCAAGTTTTCCTAGGAATCTCATACTGCTTTCCAGATTGGCTTCACCAATTTGCAGTTCCACCAGCAATGTAAGAGTGTGCCTTTTTCCTCACACCCTCACATCCTAGCCAGCATTTATTGTTGTTTGTTTTTTGGATAGCTGCCATACTGACTGGAGTAAGATGAATTCTTAGAGTAGTTTTGATTTGCATTTCTATAATTGCTAGAGATGTTGAACATTTTTTCATTTTTGTTGATTATTTGTATATCATCTTCTGAGAAGTGGCTGTTTAGTTTCTTGTCCCATTTATTGATTGGGTTATTTGTTTTTTTGGTGTTAAGACTTTTGAGAGATTTATAAGTTCTTGAGGTTAGTATTCTATCTGATGTGCTTGTGGTAAAGATTTGCTCCCATTCTGTAGGTTCTCTATTCACCTCACTTTTTGTTTCTTTTGCTGAGAAGAAGCTTTTTAGTTTGAATCCATCCCATTTATTGATTCTTGGTTTTAGTTCTTGCACTATAGGGGTCTTATTGAGGAAGTTGGGGCCTAAACCAACATGATGAAGATTTGGGCCTACTTTTTCTTCTACTAGGTGCAAGGTCTCTGGTTTAATTTCTAGGTCCTTGATTCACTTTGAGTTAAGTTTTGTGCATGGTGAGAGAAAGAGATTTAATTTCATTTTATTACATGAGGCTTTCCAGTTTTCCCAGCACCATTTGTTGAAGAAGCTGTCTTTTCTCCAGAGAACGTTTTTGGCACCTTTGTCTAATATAAGATAACTGTAGGTACGTGAGTCATCTCTGTGTCTTCTATTCTGTACCATTGGTCAACTGGTCTATTTTGGTGCCAATAACATGCCTTTTTTGTTACTATTGCTTTGTAGTACAATTTAAGTTCTGGAATAGTAATGCCACCAGCTTCATTCTTCCTGCTAAGAATTGCTTTGGCTATTCTGGGTCTCTTATTTTTCCAGATGAATTTCATGATTGATTTTTCTATTTCTATGAGGAATGATATTGGGATTTTGATTGGTATTGCATTGAATCTGTACAGTGCTTTTGGGAGAATGGTCATTTTGACAATGTTAGTTCTACCTATCCATGAACAAGGTAGATCTTTCCATCTTCTAAGATCTTCATTAATTTCTTTCTTTAGCATGGTGTAGTTTTCATTGTAGAGGTCTTTCACTTCTTTTGTTAAGTTGATTCCCAATTTTTTTTTTTTTTTGAGGCCATAGTAAATGGGATGGATTTCCTAGTTTCTCTTTTTGAGGATTTGTCACTGATGCACAGAAATGCCTTTGATTTATGAGTATTGATTTTATATCCAGCTTCATTGCTGAATTCATTTATTAGATCTAGAAGATTTCTGGTGGAATTTTTTTTGACCTTCTGTGTATAGAATCATATCGTCTGCAAATAGAGATAATTTGAGTTCTTCTTTTCCTATCTGTATCCCTTTAATTTCTTTCATCTGGCTAGGGCTTCAAGAACTGTGTTAAATAGGACTGGTGAAAGTGGGCATCTCTGTCTTGTTCCAGTTTTTAGAGGGAATGCTTTCAGCTTTTCTCCATTTAGGATGATGTTGGCCTGGGGCTTAGCATAGATGACCATTATGATGTTGAGGTATGTTCCTGTTATTTTTTTCTAGCATTTTAAACATGAAAGGATGTTGTATTTTGTCAAAAGCTTTCTCTGTGTCTATTGAGATGATCATATGATTTTTATTGAGCCTGTTGATGTGATGAATTACATTTATTGATTTTTTTTTTTATATTGAACCAAACTTGCATCCCTGGAATGAAGCCCACTTGATTGTGGTGTACTATCTTTTTGATGTGTTTTTGTATTCGATTTGCCAGAATTTTATTAAGAATTTTTGCATCTATATTTATTAGAGATATTGGTCTAAAGTTTTCTTTCACTGATTTGTCTTTGTCTGGTTTTGGAGTCAGGGTGATATTGGCCTCATAGAATGAGTCTGGGAGTTTTCCCTCTTTTTCTATTTCATGAAATAGTTTGAGAAGTGTTGGTGTTAGTTCTTCTTTAAAGGTTTTGTAGAACTCAGCTGTGTATCCATCTGGTCCTGGGCTTTCCTTGGTTGGTAAGTTTTTTTATAGCATCCTCTATTTCTTTGGTTGAAATTGATCTATTTAAATTCTGTATATCATCCTGATTTAGTTTGGGCATATCATATGTCTCCAGAAATTTGTTGATGCCTTTGTTATTTTCTATTTTATTGGAGAATACATTTTCAAAATAATTTCTAATTATCTTCTGTATTTCTATAGTGTTCGTTGTGATATTTCCTTTTTCATCATAGATATTGGTAATTTGTGTTTTCTCTCTTCTTATTTAGCATAGCTAATGGTTTACCAATTTTATTTATTTTTTTCAAAGAACCAACTTTTTGTTCTGTCAATTTTTTCAATTGTATTTTTTGTTTCAATTTCATTAATTTCAGCTCTGATTTTAATTATTTCCTGTATTCTACTTTTTAAAATATTTATTTATTTTAGTTGTACACAATGCCTTTATTTATTTTTACATGGTGTTGTGAATCGAACCCATGCTGCGCACATGCTAGGTGGGTGCTCTACTGCTGAGCCACAATCCCAGCCCCATTTCCCGTCTTCTACTTCTTTTGGGATTGGTTTGTTCTTCTTTTTCTAGGGCTTTGAGATGTAATGTTAGTTCATTTATTTGTTGACTTTTTCTTTTTTGAAGAAATGAGGTCCGTGCAATGAAGTTTCCTCTTAGTACTGCCTTCATAGTGTCCCAGAGATTTCGATATGTTGTATCGTTATTCTCATTTACCTCTAAGAATTTCTTAATCTCCTTCTTGATGTCTTCTGCAACCCATTGATCATTCAATAGCATATTGTTTAGTCTCCAGGTGTTAGTGTAGCTTTTCTTTGTTTTTTTAATCATTGATTTCTAATTTCATTCTATTATGATCTGATAGAATGCAGGGTAGCATCCCTACTGTTTTATATTTTCTTAGAGTTGCTTTGTGGCATAGTATATGTTCTATTTTAGAGAAGGATCCATGTGCTGCTGAGAAGAAAGTGTATTGGTTCATTGATTGATGATACACTCTATATATGTCAGTTAAGTCTAAGTTATTAATTGTATTATTGACTTCTATTGTTTCTTTGTTTAACTTTTGTTTGGAAAATCTACCCAGTCATGAAAGATGTGTGTTAAAATTATGGTATTGTGGTCTATTTGATTCTTGAACTTGAGAAGAGTTTGATTGATGAATGTAGATGCTCCATTATTTGGGGCATATATATTTATAACAGTTATAGCATGTTGATCTATAGATTCCCTTAAGCAGTATGAAATGTCCATCTATTGCTTTTGATTAACTTTGGCTTGAAGTCTACTTTGTTTGATATGAGGATAGATACCCCTTCTTATTTACATAGACCATGTGAGTGATATATTTTATCCCATCCTTTCACCTTCAGTCTGTGGGTGTCTTTTCCTATGAGATGTGTCTCTTGAAGGCAATATATTGTTGGTTCTTTATTATAATCCAATCTATTATCCTATGTCTTTTAATTGGTGAATTTAGGCCATTACCATTCAGGGTTATTATTGAGACATAATTTGTATTACCAGTCATTTTCATTTATTTATTTATTTTTTGTTATTTTTGGTATTTAGTTTGACTTGGTTTCTCCTTTGGTTGGTTTGTTCCTTTATTGTAGTTCTTCCCTTTGCAGATTTTCATTATTATTTTTCATTTCCTCCTAATGGAATATTTTACCAAGAATGTTCTGTAGAGCAGATTTTCTTGTTGTAAGTTCTTTTAGCTTTTGTTTGTTGTGGAAGGTTTTTATTTCATCCTCAAATCTAAAGCTTAATTTTGCTGGATATAAAATTATTGGTTGGCATTCCTTATCTTTTAGAGCTGGTATATGTTGTTCCAGGCTTTCCTGGCTTTGAGGGTCTGGATTGAAAAATCTGTTGAGATGTGAATTGGTTTTCCCTTGTAGGTAATCTGACTTTTCTCTCTTGTAGCCTTTAAAATTCTATCTTTATTGCGTATGCTAGGCATTTTCATTATAAAGTGCCTTGGCATAGGTCTGTTGTAATTTTGTACATTTGGCATCTTATCAGCCTCTTGTATTTGATTTTCAAATTCATTTTTTTCCTGCTTGGGAAATTTTCTGATATTATTTTATTGAAGAGATTGTGCATTCTTTTGGTTTGAATCTTTGCACCTTACTCTATTCCAATAAATCTTAAATTTGGTTTTTTGATGGTGTCCCATAATTCTTGGATATTCTGTTCATGCTTTTTTACCATCTTCACTGTGAGGTCTACTTTATGTTCAAGATTATATATTTTTTCCTCACTGTCTGAGGTTTTATCTTCCAAGTGGTCCAATCTGTTGGTGATGCTTTCTATTGAATTTTTAAAGTGGCTTACTGTTTCTTTCATTTCAAGGATTTCTGTTTTTTTTTTTTTTCCCCCTCAAACTCTCTTTTTCTTGAAGTAAACTTTTTGCTACCTGGATTTGTTCTCTTCTCTCTTTGTTGGTGTGATCAATGGTTGCTTGTATTTGGTCTCTTATCTCTTTGTTGGAGAAATCAATTTTTGCCTGTATCTTTTCACTTAGGTCATTTTTCAAATCTCTTATCATTTTAATTATGTATATCTGGAACTCCTTCTCTGACATTTCACCTACTGTACTTTCTATGACTTCTGTTGTTGTAGTATCTTGGTTTGTTTGGGGTATTTTCCTCCCTTGTTTTTTCATGATGACTATATATTTCCCTCTCTTGCAAGGTAAGCCTGAGGTATTACAGCTTCTGCCCTTTTATCTTATAAGGTCCCTACAGGTTACCCAAAACCTCACTTTTTAGGGAAATATCAATATTAGAGCTTTCAATGTACCCAATGTGTATCCATATATCACTTAGTTTCTATTTTTATATTTACAGTTTTGTCGCTGTGGCTCCTTAGTAGGTGGGCCGAGCTAGAACCAATGCAGGAAGGCGGGGCTTGTTCCCCTGCTGTCGTCAGCAGGAATGGCCTCTCCGATGTGGGTGGGCAGAGCTGGAAAGCCTGCAGGTGGGCCCAGCTGGAACCCACTCTGGGAGGTCTTGCTGGGAACTTCTGCCAGCAGGCAAAACTGGGAACCCATGCCAGCAGGCCAACTGGGAACCCAAGGGGGCAGTCCAAACTGAGAGCTCCCACTCACAGGCCTACTGGGAGCTCTCCCTGGCTGGCCAAACTGGGAACTCAAGCTGGCAGGCCAAATTGGGAACTCATGCTGCCAGGCCCACTGGGAACCCACACTGGCAGGCTGAACTGAGAACGTAAGCCGGTAGTCCGAACTGGGAGCTCTGCCCGCAGGCCACAGGGCCAGCAGGCCAAACTGGTATCTCATGCAGGCAGTCAAAACTGGGAACTTAAGCAGGCAGGTTGAACTGGGAGCTCCGCCTGCAGGCCACATGGCCGGTAGGCCGAACTCTGCTATTGTCCTTATTTGAAGAACTTTTGCTCATTTGAAGTATGGCTTCAGAAGATATATATGGGTGCCAAGTTGACATGGCTATCACATCTTTGTTTTAGTATGTGTGCTGCCAAAGCAAACACCATTGTTTTAAAGCAATGTTTGGATTAAAACTTCTACCAAGAAATAATTTCAGGTGTCTATTCTGCTAGAAGAAAAATAGTGTGTTATTTTGCCACAAATGATAAGTTTAAGATATTTAATATGACAGAGAAAATAACACACAATATTGGGGGATGACTAATGTCATCTACAGCTAACAGTGTATGGACTATGTGTGTTAGTACCAGGAAAAAAAAAAAAAAAAAAAACAGGATTGATCTAAAAGGATATATTTTTGAATAAAGAAATAATAGTCTGTGGACCCACAGAATCCTACCCAGATGGAAAAATACCAAGGCACCCATGGTCTAATGCCCCTACAAATGAGTCCATGAATGGTAAGGGAAAACCAAGAATCTAGATTTAGTGCCTGACTCATGGAGCAGAAATCAACCAAATCAGCAGAAAACACATCTGAAGTTAAAGGATGCTAAAAATATCTCCTCAACAATATCCTGGTATTGTATTAGTGTTCTATCCTTCCCTTTCTTTCACCATAAAAGATCATTTTTATTTTAGTGGCCCTGTTCCTGTTCCTACTATATAATGCTAGAGTGTTTTACTGATAATTTTCTTCTTGGATATATAGTAGAAAAAGAGGTTCATGTGAATTTGCAAGACATTTGAATGTGTTATGGAAATTTGAGACCAAAAATTTTGAACAGTCTTCCCTACTCTTCCAGACAAAGATGAAGAAGATCATTTTTTGTGCTCAAGGGACTGCCATAGTCTGGATCTTGAGAGTCCACCAAAGGCCCATGTGTTCAAGGCTTGGCCCCCAGTGTGGTGCTATTGGGAGGAGATGAACCTTTCAGTGCTGAGACCTAGAAGAGAGTCTTGGGGTATTTGGTGTGTGTTCTCAAAGCTGAGTGGTTTTGTTCAACATATGCTGTCATCATGAAGTGCTGCCTCTCTACAAGACCAAAAGCAATGGGGCCAAATCATTGTGGGGTGAAACCTCCAAAACTATGAACCAAAGTAACCCTTTATCTTTATAATTTAATTATCTCAGGTATTTATTATAGTGACAGAAAGCTGACAGAATAGGGATAAAAACTAATAATCCTGACTAAATAGCTGGACCATGATCTCTTTGATAAAATCCAAATATTTCTTGCCTATCTTCATAGGACCAGCCTAGTCAGGCTATGTCTTTCAAGAAGACTTTACAGCTTTGAATTCAAGCTTTGTCATGTGACTTTAATCAGCCAATGAAATATGAATAGATACCATTATGTATAATAATAAGAAAATTTACATCTATTTTGGACATTTTTTCCTTTTTTCTTTTTTTAATTTTCAACTTTTTTAAAATTAGAAGTTGTTATATATAACAGTAGAATGCATTACAATTCTTAATACACATATGGAGCACATTTTTACATATCACTGTTTTTATACAAAGTATATTCATTCTATTCATGTCTTTATACATGCACTTATGGTAATAATATCTATCCCATTCTACCATTTTTATTTTCCTTTATACCCCCTTGGCCCCTCCCTTCACCTTCCTCCCCATTGACCTTTCTAGTGTTCCTCTAATCCTCCTATGCTCCCTTTTCCAACCCCACTGTAAATCAGCATCCTTATATCAGAAAAAACATTTGGCATTTGGATTTTTGAGATTGGCTATCTTTACTTAGCATTATATTCTCCAACTTCATCCATTTACCTGTGAATGCCATTATTTTATTCCTGAGTAATATTCCATTGGGTATATATACCACATTTTCTTTATCCACTCATCTACTGAGGGGCATCTATGTTGGTTCCACAACCTTGCTATTGTGAATTGTGCTTCTATAAACATTGATGTCCCTGTAGTATACTGTTTTTTAAGTCCTTTGGGAATAGACACAGTAGGGTATGAATATACATTGCATACAGTGTTTTTGGGGACGCTGAAAACACGTCAGCTGAGAGAAACTCTGGCTATCTCCCACTTCCTGATATGGGGAATTGCCCTGGCCAAATGGGTGTTCCCCTGATGTAAGATGAGAACTGAAACCACTCTAAGGATAGGCCAGGGGCTCCGCCAATGGCATCCGCCCATGCTCTCTATGTGCCCCTATGATCTTTCTGCTGATTGGCCCATGTCTTCTATAAGACTGTCCAACTACCTCAATAAACTGAGTTCATGCCATGACCCGGCCTCCTTGGTGCGTCCCTTATTGTCTTCCATCGTGAGGGCTGGTGTGGGACACCAGCCAGCTTCTATCGTTCTTGATCACGCCTCCGCTGGGGCATGTTTTTCCTCTAGCCTTCTCCGCTGGCCAGAAGAAGCTAAACCCGAACCAGGGAAAACTAAAAACCCCAGCAACTCAAAAAAAACCCCAACACAGTGTTATGTAAAAAGACACTCTATATGTTTATTATGAAGTATAATGCATACTACTATTATTAATACAACACTTTGAATAAAAAAGAACACAAACAACAATAAATGTTGGAGAGGATATGGGGAAAAAGGCACACTCATACATTGCTGTGGGACTACAAAATGGTGCAGCCAATATGAAAAGCAGTATGGAGATTCCTTAGAAAATTGGGAATGGAGGCACCTTATGACACAGCCATCCCCCTACTGTGTCTATTCCTTTTCCTTTTTTTATTTACAAATAATCATTGTGTTAGATTTTTGAATTGAAATGTAATGTCTGTGTTTATTTAATACCATGGTATTATTTAGACAAAAACGATGAATCTAAAAATTGCTGTTATATTTTAAAATTCTGTCATACTATTGAGTCTTTCAAAGTATTTCTCAAATTTCCAGAAATGCATTCATTATAATTGTACCTAATAATTTTGTTTTTCAACTGAAGTAAGCTTTCTGTGAAACCTGGAAGCAAAAACATTTTCTATTTGAAATGTTTCAAAAGGCTTGTCCTCCTCTCAGTCTCAAAAATAAAGATGTCAGATCCAAGAGCCACACCATTTCAAGGATCATGGGAAGGCATTTGCTCAGGTGCTTACATGATGTAAAGAAACTGACTTAGGAATTTTAAAATAAAATGTGTGGAAAGCCATTGATTTGGCATAGGCTCCTTTATAGATTCAACAGACTGAATCAACATGATGTTCCGTCACAGTACCTGAGTGCTAGGGATCTCATATAGCACTAAAGTCCATGTGATACAGACTAGGTTGCCAGCCTATGGTACTACTGGGAGGTTGTAGAAACTTTATGAGGCAGAACCTCATTGGAGGAAGCTAGGTCTTTGTGAATATGTCTTTAAAATGAATGTTGAGATCTTAACATTTCTTCTCTGGACTCTTTTGCTTCCTGGCCACCATGATGTGAAAAGTTTTGTTCCATCACATGCTCTCCACCACGATGTTCAGCTTTACCACATACCCAATGTAATCAGATCAACAGATCATGGACTTAAATCTTAAAATGCAAGAACTAAGAGATCTCACAAATTCAAACTTGAATACTTAACAATTCCACAGTAATTAAAACTATGGTACTGATATAAAGAACAAAAGAGAGACCAATGAAACACAACAGTAAGACAGAAAGAAACCCATGTGTATATGGAAATATGGTCTTCAACAAGGGTGTCAAACTCCACAATGGAAAAAGGACTGGAACTTCAACATATAGTATAGTTAAAATTGATGTTTACATCCAAAGAATGAAGTGAGATCCTTACTTCACACCATAAGTAAAAATTAGCATGAAATAGAGAAAAGACTTAAATGAAGGCCTGAAGCTATAAAAATCCAGAAGAAATGATAGCTTAATGACACAGGATTTATTTATGGTCTCTTAGATTGACACTAAAAGCACAGGCAACAAAAGCAAAACAAGACAAATATGACCACATCAAACATGAAAATGTAGGGCTAGAGATGCAGCCCATTGGGAAGTATGTGCTGAGTGTGTATAAGAGCCAAGGTTCAAACTCCAGTAAACACACATAAACCCACACAAACACACACACAGTACTGATTCAGTTCCTCTGGTTGAACCATGATATATACATGTAAGCTGCCTGGTACCGAAAACCGGGAGGAAAAACTCTCGGAGGCAGAGTTAAGCTTTTACTACTTTTACTTCTACTTTCTTAGAGCTTTGAGAGGGAAAGAAAGATTTTTCTTCTTAGCTTAGAGTCTTAGAAAGAAAGATAGAGCTTAGAGTTCTTAGAGCTTTCTTCTTGTCTTCTTCTTAGCTTAGAGTAAAGATAGAGCTTAGAGAGCTTTAGCTTAGAGTTAGAGTTAGAAAGATCTTAGCTTAGAGTAAAGATAGAGCTTAGAGAGCTTTAGCTTAGAGTTAGAGTTAGAAAGATAGAGCTTAGCTTAGAGAAAGATTAGAGCTTCTTTCTTCTCTCTTCTTTCTTCCTACTTCTTTCTTCTGTCTTCTGTCTTCCTCAGGAGCCTCGGCCTAACTCTGACCAGTCATTTCTCTTCTGTCTTCTATCTGGTTTCTCTTCTGTCTTCTATCTGGTTTCTCTTCTGTAACCGCTCTGCCTACGTTCTGGCCGCTCTGATTCTGACCGACCGAGTGACTGCCCGACGGACCGAATGAATTCGTTCTCCTAACTCGGACCGCTTTCACCCGGTTATATACCTTCAGCTTTGCGGGTGCCTACAGGTGCGTCACATACATATCAGGTGGAACTTATGGCTTCCAGATTCAATGTAATATTCTTCACCAAATAAGGCAAGGAATAAGATTTCAAAGGTGGAGTCTTGCTTCATGTTGTCTTGTGGTCAGCAGATTGATTGACATCTTGGTAAGTCACTCCATTTCAGGTGCTTTGTGTAATCACAGGCACAGCAAAAAGAGAGATGCATTTTTTTCACACAGTCCAATCAGCATGCAAGGGAAGACCTATCCCTCCCCCTCATATAGCTGCAATGCAAATAGCTCACACACATAGCCCATGGATGGTCTCCACACTACCCAGATGACCAAAATACCAAGAGAACCATGACCTCTAACACCCTACAGATGAGACCATAAATGGTAATGGAAAAACAAGGATATAGACTGGGTACCTCACTGAGAAAGCAGAAATTAACCTATCCAGGGGAAAATACCTCTCAAGCAAAAGGATGCTGAAAACTTCTCCCCAGCAATATCTTGGAATTACATTTGGTGTGTCTTACATTTTCTTTTGTATCATCAATCTTCCAGCTAGCTGCAACAGCCCTTCCTGATTAGGGCTCCTTCATATTCCTTCCCTTTAGTTTAAAAAGGTGCTTTAATTCTATTTTCTCTATTTTCTCTATTTTATTTTCTCTATTTTCTTTTATTTTCTTGTCCCTACCTAGCTTTTCACCTTTTGTTTTTAAAAGGGTGGATATTTGAGCCCTTTTTGAGAAGGTGCTGCGGCTTTTAAGGAAGCCTACTGCTGAGGAGCAGCTAACGCACTTAGTTAAGCACAATTGCATAAGCAGCTTTGACTTTTTTTTTTTTTTTCTTGTCTTCTTTATTTTTCTTTATGGCTTTCTTGCCAAAGCTCAATGGCTTTTTTTTTTTTTTTTTTTAATTCTTTATTTTCTTTTAAGCTCATGGCTTTTTTCTTTATCAACTGAGTCAGAGGCTCTGCTCTCTTGTTTCTACTCTTTTTGCTGGTCTCAACTGAGTCTGAGGCTATGCTTTTTCATTGCTCTTATTTCTTAGCTTTTCTTCTCTGCCTGCCGAGCCCCGGACGGACCACCATTTGTAAGCTGCCTGGTACCGAAAACCGGGAGGAAAAACTCTCGGAGGCAGAGTATAGCTTTTACTACTTTTACTTCTACTTTCTTAGAGCTTAGAGAGGGAAAGAAAGATTTTTAGAGAGAAAGATTCTTAGAGTTAGAGTCTTAGAGAGAAAGAAAGATAGAGCTTAGCTTAGAGTAAGATTAGAGCTTCTTTCTTCTCTCTTCTTTCTTCCTTCTTCTTTCTTCTGTCTTTCTTCTCTCTTCTTTCTTCCTTCTTCTTTCTTCTGTCTTCTGTCTTCCTTGGGAGCCTCGGCCTAACTCTGACCAGTCATTACTTCTTCTATCTGGTTTCTCTTCTGTAACCGCTCTGCCTACGTTCTGGCCGCTCTGATTCTTCTGACCGACCGAGTGACTACCCGACTGACCGAATTCTCCGTTCTCCTAACTCGGACCGCTTTCACCCGGTTATATACCTTCAGCTTTTCGGGTGCCTACAGGTGCGTCACATACATATCAGGTGGAACTTATGGCTTCCAGCTAGCTGCAACAGCCCTTCCTGATTAGGGCTCCTTCATATACATATTTTGCTCCCTCTTCTCTTTCTGTTTGGAATGAACACAGGATATTTATACAACTTTAGATGTCAGTGTCTAATGTCCTTATATAATATAACTTGATATTGTTCTTATTTGAAGAACTTGTGCTCATTTGAAGTACAGCTTCAGATGATATGTATGGGTGCCAGGTTGACATTCCTGCAATACCTTTTGTTTAATGCAATGATTGTATTGAAACATCTACTGAGAAATAATTTCAGTTCTCTATACCACTACAAGGTAAATAATAATTTTGATACAACTGATAAGTTTAAGATATTTAAGATTACAGATAAATATCTTGTGGAATTACTAATGTCATCTTCAGCTAAACACAGCTAGCTACAATAATTAGCCCTTATTGAGTGTGTTACATGTATCTGTGTATGGTCCATGTGTGTTAGTACCAGAAACAAAACAAAAACAAAAACAAAAACAAAAACAAAAACAAAACAAAACAAAACAAAAAACCCAGGATTGAACTGAAAGAAAACAGGTTTTTGAATAAAGAAATGATACTCTCTGGATTCACAGAATTCTACCCTCTCACCAACTGTCCTTGCTGGGTTCAAAGAGCTGGCTGCAACATTAAGATAAGAAATCCCACAACACAAGGACATGAGATTCTCAGGTCAAGGGTAGAATGGCTCTGTGACCTTAATGGTCAGCTGGGAAAGAGAATGTGCACCCCAAATCTCTTTACTTTTATAGGGGGTACCCACAAAGGAGATTCAATGTAATATTCTTCACCAAATAAGGCAAGGAATAAGATTTCAAAGGTGGAGTCTTGCTTCATGTTGTCTTGTGGTCAGCAGATTGATTGACATCTTGGTAAGTCACTCCCATTTCAGGTGCTTTGTGTAATCACAGGCACAGCAAAAAGAGAGATGCATTTTTTTCACACAGTCCAATCAGCATGCAAGGGAAGACCTATCCCCTCATATAGCTGCAATGCAAATAGCTCACACACATAGCCCATGGATGGCTCACCACACTACCCAGATGACAAAATACCAAGAGAACCATGACCTCTAACACCCCTACAGATGAGACCATAAATGGTAATGGAAAAACAAGGATATAGACTGGGTACCTCACTGAGAAAGCAGAAATTAACCTATCCAGGGGAAAATACCTCTCAAGCAAAAGGATGCTGAAAACTTCTCCCCAGCAATATCTTGGAATTACATTTGGTGTGTCTTACATTTTCTTTTGTATCATCAATGATAATTTTTATCTTAGTGGCCCAGTTTCTGTTCCTTCTACATATTGCTAGTGTATTTTACTAATAATTTTGTTTTTGGATATCTAGTAGGAAAGATTTATGTGAATCTGCAAGATGCTTGAAACTGTTCTATAAATTTGAGCACAAACTATTTGGACAGTTTTTTCTACTCTTTCAGACAAAGAAGCAGAAGAATTCTTTTTGTACTTAGAGGACTGCCATAGTTTGGATCTTGAGAGTCCCCATAGGCCCAGGTGTTCAAGGATTGGTCTCCAGTGTTGTGCTATTGGGAAGTGATGTATGTTCAGAGGTGGGGCTCAGAGGAAAATCATTGGGCCATAGTGGGTGTGTTCTCAAAGATGAGTAATTTTTGTTTTTATTTTATTCATTTATTTATATGCAGTGCTGAAAATCAAACCAGAGCTTCATGCATACATGCTAGGAAAGTGCTACCACTGATTAATAACCCCAGGCCTATGGTGAGTGATTTTGCTTCAACACATGCTATCACCATAAAGTGCTCCTTTCTCCAGGCCCCAAAGCAGTGGGCCAAACTGACCTTGGAGTAAAATCTCCAAAACTGTGAGCCAAAAGAACGCTTTCTGTTTAGAATTTGATTATCTTAAGTTGTAAGCTGCCTGTCATGGCCAGCCACAGCGCCGCGGGAGAAAAACTCGAAGGTAGAGTAAAGCTATTACTACTTTTACTTCTACTTTCTTAGAGAGAGATTAGAGAGAGAAAGAAAGATTGATAGAGAGAGCTTAGCTTAGAGAATGATTATTTTTTAGAGCTTCTTTCTTCTTTCTTCTTTCTTCCTCGGGAGCCTCGGCCTAACTCTGACCAGCAATTACTTCTTCTATCTGGTTTCTCTTCTGTAACCGCTCTGCCTACATTCTGGCCGCTCTGATTCTTTTCTTCTTCTCCGACCTGAACTCTTCTTCTGACCAACCGAGCGACTGCACGACTGACTGAATGAATTCATTCATTCTCCTAACTCCGACCGCTTTCACCTGGTTATATACCTTTAGCTTTGCGGGTGCCTCATGTGCATTTACAGGTGCGTCACATACATATCAGGTGAAACTTATGGCTTCCAGCTAGCCGCAATAGCCCTTCCTAATTGGAGCTCCTTCATTAAGTATTTGTTATAATGACAGGAAGATGACAGACACAGGGATGAAATCTAATAATCCTGACTGAATAGATGTACCATGGTTTCTTTCATGAGGGCAAAATGTTCTTTGCCTATCTTCATAGGACCAGGCTGGTCAGGCTATGTCTTTCAAGA
Source organism: Tamias sibiricus (assembly GCA_025594165.1). Lineage (NCBI taxonomy): Eukaryota > Metazoa > Chordata > Mammalia > Rodentia > Sciuridae > Tamias > Tamias sibiricus. The sequence continues at coordinate 39,455,278 of CM046672.1, forward strand.
ATGTTAGACTTTAGTATTGAATTCAAGTTTTGTTCTGTGACTTTTATCAGCCAATAAAATATAAGTAGGTAGTATTGTGACATAATTAGAAAATTTTTATCTTCTATTAAGGATATTTCTTTTCTTTTAAATTTACAAATAACAATTGTATTGCATTTATGAATCTAATATAATGTTTGCAGTTATTTATTACCATGGCACTATTTAGACAAAATGACAGATCTACAAACTTCTGTTGTATTTTAAAACTGTATCATACAATTGAGTCTTTGAAAATATTTCTTGAATTTCCATAAATTATATTTCCTATAATTGCATATAAAATCCTTTTTTCAACTGAAGTATACTTTCTGTAAAACTTATTGGAAAACCCATTTCATAATTGAAATGTTCCAGGAGGCTTATTCTCCTCTCAGGCTCAAAAATGAAGAAGTAAGACTCAAGATCCACACCAGATCCAGGGTCATGAAAAGGCATTTGCTCAGGTGCTTACATCATATATAGAAACTGATTTAGGGATTGTGAAATAAAACATGTGGGAAGCCATTATTTTTTCAGAGGCTCTGGAAGAGATTCAACACACCAAATCAACATGGAGTTTCATCCAAATCACTGGGGGTAATGGATCTCAAATGGCCCTAGAAGCCATGTGCTGCAGGCTGGGTTGCCAGCCTTTGGTACTCCTGGGAGGTGGTAGATACTTTAGGAGGTAGGAACTCATTGGAGGGCATTAGGTCTTTGGACCATGTTCTTGCAAGGGATATTTGGATCCTTACCTTTCTTCTCTGGCTGCTTCTCCTTCTTCTTCTTCTTCTTCTTTCCTGGCCACCATGATGTGAAAAGTTTTGTTCCACCAAATGCTGCCTACCACAATGTTCAGCCATACCACATGCCCAAAGTGATGAGATGAAGAGATCATGGACTGAAACTTCTGAAACGCCTTTGAAGTTGCTTAACTCAGGTATTCTGTAACAGCACTGGAAAGCTAACATTGAGTTTCAGTTCATGTGGGAAACTTTTAAACCACTTAAGCTATGACCAATTATTTGCCTATATACCTCACTTCCATTTTCTATAAAACACTACCTAAATATGTTGTTGGATACAGATCATAGAACCTAGTATGATTCTTAAGGCTGTTGGGAGCTACCAATGAATCATTGCTTTAAAGTCTATAGCCTTGGGCAGCTAGACTACCCTTTTGGGTTTCTCTCAGTACAATGGTGCTGAAAGACACGCCCATTTGAAAGTGGCCACTGTTAATGGTGCAGATTCCATGCATGGCATGGGATTTATGGGTTTGATTATTTTGTATTCAGATGCCTGCTGCCCTGCAGTGAAAGAAATATTGGCACAACTCAACATCATTGAGGTGCCAGCTGTCAAGAGAAAGAAGAGTATACATAAGAATATACATAAGTCCCAACTAGCTTGTTGCTGCTGACTTTGTTTACGTTGAAAGCCCATACTAACAATATATCCCTTTGATGTGCTTCCTCTTGAATAAAGCATGCAAAATCCTACTTGCAGGTTAGACTTATCAGGTCTGATCCACCCATGAGGCACCCACTGTGAAACTATTTTCCTTGTCTTTTGTCTTTATTTCTAAATATGATTTCAGACTTTTAATTTCCCAGCCAGATCACTCCTCCATGTAGTTATCTGATCCCATGTTGTTCAGGACACAGTGACATTTTTACACCCAGACAGGGATCTGTCCATGAGGCACTCAGAAAGAGAAATTTTGGGTGAGCTTGGCCACTCCTCATAAAAGGGATGCCACATAATTTTTCAAATATACAGAGGGGTGGAATAAATAATTTAGTCAGCCTGGTGAAAAACTGGTAGGATTTTCTGAAACTATAACTAAGAAAAGAAAGCATTTTTAAGCTTAGGATGAAGAAGGCACAGTTGCTGCAGCTTTTAGAATTTGCTATTCAAGCTTGTCTTTGTTTCTTTAAGAAAAGTGTAGTAGATGGAGATTCTTAGGAGGCACATGGTAACTACCTGCCAAGTGACTGGAGAAAATCCCCATGGGAGAGATTATCTTATGGTAATTTATCTTGTAGTTTAGAAAGTGTCTTCATCCACCTTGTAATAGTGTAAAATGTTTGGCTTCTAACTCAATTTCTGATTTTAAAGGCTACAGAATGTTAGCTAAGGCTCCACAGCCTCTGGCATTTTCTCTAGCCCCTCTCCTTCTCAGCAACAGTCTTTGTCTTCTGAGAATGGACAGGAGAAGAAGGAAGGAAAAGCTAAACTTCTAGCAATGATTTTTTAGAAGGAAACTTTTCAACCATTCTGGAGATATAATTCCAGAAGGAGATACTTTAATGGTGATTTGGCCAGAAAGTTCTGAATGCTGCCTGGTTGCAAAAACAAGCCAGAGGGCTGGAATTGTGGCTCAGTGGTAGAGCATTTGCCTGGCATGGATGAGGCACTGGGTTTTATTCTCAGCACCACATACAAATAAATAAAATAAAGCTCCATCATCATCAACAAAAACAAAAAGCAACCAAGGATCTTGCCTTGATCCTACAGGATTGACAACCATGCTGCTTTGTTAATAAGCCCCTCTCTACTTCTATAGCATCAGGAGAGAAAAATGGAAAGATTCTAAATTTACAATTTTTATTTTATTTTAAAACAAGGATTTTTACAGGCTTTTGCAATCACTAGATGTCTGGGCTTCCTAAATTATTGTATTTTTCTAATCAGTTTTATTTTATCTAACTATGGAGGGTTTTTGCACTTTCTTTGTTCAAAGGCCAATTTCAACATAGGGCGATGCTGGGAGTGGGTCTGGCAATCATGGGGACAAAGCTGCCAAATCTGAAATCTTTTATTTCAGTGTTCCCATGATTGTCAGATTTCAAACTTGACATTCCCATCTACACAGTCCTACTCTACTTTTAAAGCATCATGTAAAAGTCTGATTGGCTTTATCTTTATTTCTAAATCAAATAAAAGCATTAATAAAAATCTATACCATTACTTCCAACGTATGGATTGCACCTACAAAAGTTATAATTTTTTTGTTTATTTGTCTATTTTGTGTATGCATGCACACAATATATTGTATTTGTACTGTTTGTATGTATATGAGATTAAAAATTGGCATATAGATAAATGAGCACTCATAATTTAAAATTAAAATAAAAATGCATCCAAATATATTTTAATTAATTCAAGTAAATTATAAATAAGTTCAGCTGAAATTTGGTAAACAGATAAAGTAAAGATGACTTTAACATTACTGACTCACATTTTTTTCCAGGTGGTCAGAAAATTAATCAAGTGCTGATTTATATGAAATGTCTAAAATATACATTGCTTCTAATAATTTTCTTCAACAGGAAAGAGATGGTTAATATCATTATCTACATTAATTTGATGTCTTGGCTTTCACAGATAAGAATAAGTAAGTTAAATTTACGATAAATGGAATTAATTATTTATGTCTTTATTAAAGTAGATACTTATAAGTTAATAAAGTTAAAGTGCTAAATATCATCTGCTAAATATAGAAACATGGCATCTTAACTAAAAGATATTTAAATGTTAGATGTGTTTATAATTTTGTACATAAAAAAGGTCTAAAATTCCTTTCTTCTTTATGTTCTCATTGAAAACAGAATTTCTGGCAGTTCAGCTTCTGTTAGGTGTGATTTGTAGACATGGGTCTAAGAAATATTTCACCTGTTAAATTAAAGGCTATGACTTAGTAAATTAAAACAAAATTAGGACAAAACAAATTTCAAACAATTTGCATATAATTAAATTGGTTACATATAATGAACACAATCAGCTAAAATTGTTTAAAACCTTTTCCTCTTTTAAGAATTGAAGTTTGGCTTTGAGCTAAGGCTTTTTTACATATATAGATAATATCTTTTCTCAAATGCTTATTAATTGGACCTTCTAAATAATGAGAGAGAAATGCTATAACAATAATATACTCACATTCAAATAAAATAGTTTTTATTGTCTACTAAGTTTTATTACTTACACACACAAAAATATACTAGTCGTAAAGGAATTAAGGTTTATACAATTTTGGTTAAACAGTTAACTGTTATTTTAAAGTATCTCATTGCATTCCAGAGATCAAATTGAAGGATATGGAAAATAGGCCCCAGAACATTTCCCCTATCTACAGCTGTTTCCCCACTGGCCTTGTCCATGGTTAACTGGAGCTTTTGATATTTAAGGGCCCAGGCCTCATCCAAAGGGAAGGGAAAAAAAAGGAAAATGGGAGAACACAAAAGAACTTGCACCTGATTGGCCCTTACTTCCTTACCCTAATGGATCTGTTGATCACAGTGCAGTAAACCCTAGGAACTTCCCACCCTAATGGATTTGCTGACCCTAATAAATCTCAGGAATGAAATTTCTGCCACACCCTAAATGAGGCCTATAAAATTGAGACCCTTGTCTAGTCTCAGTTTGTTTTTTTCTGCCCTGAAGAAGAGCCTTTCTGGTGTTTGACTCCTTGCTGAATAAAGAGCTTGCTGATCCCAGGTTTTCTTCCTGTTTCCCTTCTTTGTCCTTACATTTTTTGGTTACCTGTCCAGGAATCCACTTGAAAACTCTTCGTGTTTACACAATTTTTTTTATACTGATGATGCTGACTACTTTCAGAGAGTCCAGGCTGTCATGGAAGGCAACATTGTGTCTTGGAGATGCTGTCCTAGTCCATGGAGGAGAGCAGCAGCCTGTGGATCTCTCCATACAAATGTACCTTAGAGGATCTTACCTCAAAGGAGGAGATAATTTGTGAGGCAGGGATATGTAAGAAGTGTCTACCTAAAGCACACATTGGTTTGAATATGGCAAGTGCAGTCTTAGTGCTTGTTGGTGTGGTAGTGCTTGCATAAGTCCAACTTTCTCCAGGGTACAAGAAGATACACAATCAGAGATCTACCACTTGTGGTTACACTTTTCCCACCAGAAGGCACTGACAATTCAGGAAGCTGTGGGTGTTTATGTTTGCTGGGGGGATGGGGATTGTATAAAAGATTTGGGGGGGTTGGGCTTTTATTGTGGTTTTATCAATTTATTTTTTGTCTTTGGGGGTTATTTTTTGTATTTTGTTTCATTTGTTTTGTTTGGTTTGTTATTTTTCATTGGGATATCTGGAACACAGCATCATTATAAAAAATATTTTTAGTCGTAGATGAACACAATATCTTTATTTTATTTATTTATTATTATGTGGTTCTGAGGATGGAAACCAGTGCCTCACACATGCAAGGCTGCCGTGACTGCTGTGTTACTTATTAATGGGGCTGAGGTATAAAGCTACCCCACTTTTTGGGCCCTAAAAGGGGGTTCTTTCTGCCAGCAGAAAGAGTTAAAGTAGCTTACCTGGTGAAGATAGGCTTAACGGGCAAAAGTCGCCGAGTGTCTCTATCCCCGCCTGATTGACGGACACCACACCACACCCGGGGAGTTTTGGTAGAAAGCAATGCCAAAAACTAAAATTTATTGAACAGTGAGCTGCACTTATATAGGCCTAAAAATAACCAATCCTTGACCAGCAGGGCAGTTCCGACTCTCACGATGTCATAGCCACACCCCCCCCCTGCTTAGCCCCGGTCCTCCAAAGGTTGTGGTAAGCAACAAGAGCCTATCCCCTTGGCAGACAGCGTCCGGAAAGTCCCAACAATTCCCCTTTTTCATTTTTTTTCAAAATGGGGCTTCTCCATTTTATATTTCAAAAATGGGATGTCCCATCCTGTATTTTGAAAATTAGGGTATCCATCTCACTCGAGAGTGTGCCTGTTTAGGTTGTTTTTCCTCTCTGGGAAAAATCTTACCCATCATTGGCTACCACCCTAGCACTTCAGGTGGACACACCCAGGGCCAGCAAGTGGCTAGGGGAAGGACACGGGACAGGACAGTCACCTTTGGGAAGGCTAAACTGGATGGCAAACCTCCGCATCTTGTTAAGGACCATGGCCAAGCCTGTAGGGCTTTAGCTCAGCATGACAGCAGACCACCTAGCTGTATCAATCTGGTTAGTTATATAGGGCCCAAAAGTGAACACAAAGACAATGACAATCAGGGATTTCACCAAAGGGAGAAAGTCTACCCATTCAGTTCAGTCTAAAGGAAGCCATCTGGCATAAAGTCCGGACAATTGTCACAGGAATAGCATTCTTCTCTCTAGCATAAAGTCCGGACAATTGTCACAGATATAGCGCTCTTCTCTCAGAGTCCAAAGGAAGCCATGTAGCACAAAGTCCAGACAATTCTCATAGGAATGGCACAGTCCCTCAGAGTCCAAAGGAAGCCGTCTAGCACCAAGTCCAGACAATTGTCACAGGAATGGCACAGTCCCTCATCTCTCATCGCAGAGGGTTGAGATACTGACAAAGAAGAAGTCCAAGACAGTGTTCTTGATGAATTTTGGAATGGATGTGATGAGAAGTTTAATCACAACAGGACAGGAGATTTTTCATGGTGTTTTTTCTTTCTTTTCATTTCTGTGGAAAAAAGAAAGGATCACCCCTCAAGAGCTTGTGCTCCTGGGTAGTCATTTTGGTCGGATTGGCAGTATTTGAGATCTCTGGCAGGCACCCATATAGGGTTTTGTTCTCCCATTGGGAAGACACATCCAAAACCTCTGCCAGCACTTATTAATGGATCTGGACCTCTCCAGAATCCAGTTAATGGGTCTTTCCATCGGACCTCAATCTTTACATAAGGTGATTGGTTAGACCAGTGTCTTTGAAATGCAGACAGAGGCTGCTGTTTGGAAAAATTTAAAATATTTAAGGTAAGCATAGCTGTCTTTAACTGGTCATGGGGGTTGCTTCCCCCATTTTGTTTTATTAATTGGTCCTTTAGGGTTTTATTATGTCTCTCTATGATGGCTTGTCCTTTTGGGTTATATGGGATCCCTGTGGTATGCTTAATATGCCAAGTTTGGAAGAACTTTTGTGAAGGAGCCCTAATTAGGAAGGGCTATTGCAGCTAGCTGGAAGCCATAAGTTCCACCTGATATGTATGTGACGCACCTGTAGGCACCCGCAAAGCTGAAGGTATATAACCGGGTGAAAGCGGTCCGAGTTAGGAGAACGAAGGAGAATTCATTCAGTCAGTCGTGCAGTCACTCGGTTGGTCAGAAGAAGAGTTCGGGTCAGAGAAGAAAAGATTCAGAGTGGCCAGAACGTAGGCAGAGCGGTTACAGAAGAGAAACCAGATAGAAGAAGTAAAGGCTGGTCAGAGTTAGGCCGAGGCTCCCGAGGAAGAAAGAAGAAAAAAGAAAGAAGCTCTAAAAAATAATCTTTCTCTAAGCTAAGCTCTATCTTTCTTTCTTTCTCTCTAAGCTGCCAAGAAGAAAAGACAAGAAGAAAAGCTCTCTCTAATCTTTCTCTCTAAAAATCTTTCTTTCTCTCTCTAAGCTCTCTCTAAGAAAGTAGAAGTAAAAGTAGTAATAGCTTTACTCTGCCTCCGAGAGTTTTCCTCCCGGGTTACGGTACCAGGTAGCTTACACTTTTGTAATCATTTGCTCACAAAACAGGGTCCATTATCGGTTTTAACCTGTTTTGGCAATCCAAGAATAGCAAAGCATTGTAAAAAGTGACTTTCAGCATGTTTAACCCTTTCTCCAGAGTGTGCCGTGGCCCAACAAGCATGTGAATAAGTATCTATGGACATAAATATATATTTTAATTTTCCAAATGGCACATAATGGGTTACATCAGTCTGCCAGACAGCGTTGGGCCATAGGCCTCTGGGATTTACCCCAGGGGACTGGAGAGGTGGGACCTGTAAGAAGGGCAAACAGGACTTACATGTCCTTACAATCTTTTTAAAATCTTTTATAGGAACTAAAGAAAATTTATGATGTAGTCCTCTCCAATTTAAATGAGTAAGGTCGTGAAGACCTTGGGCTAACTGAAGGTCTTGTTGATATGGGACTGTAACTGTTAATACACCTGTGGTGACCAAATGGTCAGCGGCCTGATTTCCCTCAGAGAGGCGCCCAGATAAGCCTTGATGTCTCCTAAGATGTTGGAGGAAAATAGGCTCATTACACCCCTTTAACAGGGATCGGACCTGAATCATCAGAGGGGTTATATGATTATTATCTATCTTTATATATGATGCATTTAGAGTAGGTAATAGGTTAATTACATATAAACTATCTGAGAAAAGATTCGTAGGCTCTTGGACATGGGTCAAGGCTAATGCAACAGCATATAATTCTTTAAATTGAGCAGAACCAGTAACGGCTCCGAAGTATTGTGTCCTCCTTTGGCCTGAGGATGGGTGAAAAACTACAACTGCTGACCCTTCTTTTCCTCCATCTGTGAAGACATTTACTGCTTTGGGGAGTGGCTTGATGGAAAAAAGGATGGGAGGAGTCCACTCCAGTTTGGGAAAAGAAGAGGTCCATTTGGTTGACCCATAATGACAGGCAACTTGTCCTAAAAATCCTTCTAAAGCATAGGAAACTCTAGGGTTGTTTCTCCGTATCTACTCAAAGTCTGACAAACGGTAAGGAATTGTTAAAATATCTGGGTCTTTTACATAATGTCTCAATGATGTATCTCTCCCTTTTATTATAAGATCTGCTAATTGATCTAATTGGGAATAAACTTGAGGTGCTCCTCCCACAGAGGAATGTATCCACTGTAAGGGGTTACCCATCTGGGTAAGAACAGCTGTAAGGAGCTTAGCACCTGAGAAAATCTACAGATATAGAGTTTGCTTTGGTTGGTATCGAGCCAATTGGGCTGAATTGAGGGCATCTTGGACTTTTTGTAATATTAACAGATGACCTTCTTCTAGTATAATCACATCAGAGGGGGATTTTCCCCGTAGCAACTCAAAGAGAGGTAATAAATCCTCAGTAGAGACATGAAGCCATGGTCTTAACTAGTTTAGCTCTTCTTATAGCTTCTGTAACTCTGCCAAGGAATAAGATTTTTGAATGACTAGTTGAGGTTTGAGAGGACAAACCGAGTCTAGGCTAAGTTTTGTCCCCAATATTTTGAAGGGAGGAATAGTTTGGACCGTATCATTGGATATGTGTAATCCTCCTTTTTCTAAGAGCTCTCGAAGATTCAGGTAAGCTGAGCCCAGTTGCTGGACATCAGCAGCTCCCAGGATGATGTCATCCATATAAACATATAAGGTGAGCTGCGATTTTTTTCATTAATGGTGACAGGAGAGACATGAAACATAATATTGACAAAAAGCTGGGCTGTTAGCCATACCTTGAGGGAGAACTATCCATTCATATCGCTCATCTGGCCTCTGAAAGTTATTAGAAGGGATAGAAAAAGCAAACTTTTTATAATCATCTGGATGAAGAGGAATAGAAAAATAACAATCTTTAATATCAATAACAATTAAGGTTAAATCTCTTGAAATAGCAGGGATCCAGGGGAGGTCATGCAGAGGTGTGCCAACAATGAACATCCTATCATTAATTTTCCGGAGGTCTCGTAACATCCTCCATTTCCCTCTGGCCTTTTGTATAACAAAAACAGGACTGTTCCATGGGCTAAGAGAGGGTCTAATGTGTCCTAGGGCTAACTGTTCTTGGAAAATTGCCCTCAAATGGTTTAGTTTTTCAGTAGGAAGGGGCCACTGCTCAACCCAGATTGGGGGGCCATCTTGCCATTGAATGGCAGGAACTTGGGGACCAGTGGCCCTTAGGATTGGGGGTGAGACCTTATTTGATGATTGGAAGTTTCTCTCCCCGTATCTTTAATTAATATATTATTTTGAAGCTCTCTATGGGTTGTAGTAATGTAAGCTTTAGCTTCTCCTAAGATGTCTTGGCCTAATAAATTAGAGGTTAATCCAGGGGCCACAAGGGGGCAAACATCCCCTTGATTTCCGTCTATGTCTCTCCATCTAAGCCAATCTCTGGTTTCTTCTGAATGAGTGTTTCCACCTACCCCAAATAATTGAGGCCCTGGAATTAGTTCCCATTGAGGTGGAATCTCTTCCTTCCTTAGTATAGTACGATCTGCCCCAGTATCAATTAGGCAATGAAATTTCTTTCCTGATATATAAATATCCATCTTTGGTCTAATCCCTGGAACAATAGGAACTGTCCAATGGACCTTAGGGGGACTGTGAGCAGGGGAACCTCCTTAGTGTAACGGGGCTGGAGGATGCCCCTTTAGGAGTTTAAAGGTTTCCCCTGAATATCAAATTTAGATCTGCAATCTTTTCTCCAATGACATCCTCTTTTACATCTAGGACAAAGTGTTCTAGGGGCAGCTGGACTCTGAGTCTGGCCAGGGGAGCATTCTGGGGGCCGACCAAGGCCATTGGAGCAATCTTTTTTAAAATGGCCCTGTCATCCACACTTAAAACAGGTCCTTTTTCCATTTAAAACTGTTGCTAATACCTCAGTATGGGCATTAAGGGTGGTTGTTAAGACTTGAGATTGATGAGTTTGAGAACCAACATCTTTGGTGGCAATAATCCATCTCCCCATAGATCTATCCTTTAACCCGGCCAGTTTGTGATCTGTGGTCATCCCTTCCCAAACCAGCATTTTTGCAAATTGATCTCTCATAGTACCAGGTGGAAATTTCCTTTGAAGGCTTTTTTCCACTCTCTCAATAAATGTGGCCAGATCCTCATTAGCTTTTTGAGTGATTCCAGCTATAGGAGGCTCTGTAGGGCCTTCCTCTAGCTTTTTCCATGCTGCCAGCCCTAAAGCTCGCACCTGCTCTCGGTAAGGGGCTGGTATTGCTGCCTGTTGAATGCCCGTGGCATATTGGTCATTAACTCCTGCCAGCATCCCAAAGGTTATTGTTATGGGAGGATTCATAGATCGGTTCCTCTCTGCCTGCATATGGCATTTATCAGTAAAATATGCACACCACTTTATAAATACAGGTCCTGGAAGCACGGCTTTGGTTAAATTGTTCCAATCTTTTGTCGTGCAGGCTTGATGTGCCAGACTTGATAAAATACATTCTGCCCATGGAGAGTTGGGACCATCTTCTGACACCGCTTTTTTTAAACTCTTTTAACTCTTGAGTCTCCCAGGGGTACCAAATATTCGGCCTATTTCCTCCCGGATTTAAATTAACTGGAAACGCCATTATAGGTGAGAGCCCACCAGGGGGCGCTAGCAGCTGTTGTGAAATTGGCGCCTCCTGGAAAAGCGGTGGTGCAGAAGGCCCGGAAGGGGCGGGCTCATAAAATGGCGGATCCCTTTCACAGGGTGGTGAGCCATGTGGCCGGTGGCCTTTGTCCTCAGGGAATTTTTTTAAGCTCTCCAAGGGAGAAGCTGTAGGTTCCTGATTGCTAGTTTTTCCTAATTCCGTGGAGCGGGATTTCTCTACTTCTAGGGAGTGGTTAGGCTTCTCCAAATCCGCGGACCGAGAGGGGCTGTTTAATTCCCCAGACCGGGAGAGATTAGATTCAGATATTTTATTTTCCCACAGGGCCTGCTCCGTTACCTCAATTCTTATGATTTGAGGTGCCTGATCTGTGTCCTCTACAGATTCTTTTATTGATTGTATGAGAGAGCATGTTTTTAGGGCAGATAACGTTGGATAAACTCCCGGAGGTGTAATTTCCCCATATTCATTTTCTCTCTCTCTTAAAATCTGTTCTGCACAGTGCCATGTCTTCTATGAATTATAATCAGCCTTTGAGAGCCAGGGAGCCACCCGTATTAATGAGCTCCAAATTTTTTCAGCTTGAGCATCAGAAATCTGGAGACCTTGCTTTCTTAAAATATACTGCCATGCCTCGAGGGCTGGGTCCTGAGATTTCTGAAATATTAAAGCTTGCCCCATATTAGAGGATACTTTTGCCAGAGAGACGTTGCGTCTCTAACCGTGCTAAGCCTATTGATAATTTTCTTTTGTTTTCGTGCTTCACGTTGGGCGCCAACTGCCCTGACTGCTGTGTTACTTATTAATGGGGCCGAGGTCTAAAGCTACCCCCGTTTTTGGGCCTTAAAAGGGGGTTCTTTCTGCCAGCAGAAAGAGTTAAAGTAGCTTACCTGGCGAAGATAGGCTTAACGGGCAAAAGTTGCCGAGTGTCTCTATCCCCGCCTGATTGACGGACACCATGCCACACCCGGGGAGTTTTGGTAGAAAGCAATGCCAAAAACTAAAATTTATTGAACAGTGAACTGCACTCATATAGGCCTAAAAATAACCAATCCTTGACCAGCAGGGCAGTTCCGACTCTCACCATACGTCATAGCCACACCCCCCTGCTTAGCCCCGGTCCTCCAAAGGGCGTGGTAAGCAACCAGAGCCCATCCCCTTGGCAGACAGCATCCAGAAAGTCCCAACACTAGGCAAGTGCTCTACCAGTGAGCCCCAGCCTCAATCCCATGAACTCAGCATCCATATGTGCAAATACAATGTAGTCCTTTGACATGAGCCTTTATGGTTGATTACAGAATAACCTATTACTATGGCTATCTAAAATTTAATCCCACTTTCTTGAGTTATAATTTAAGCCCAGTCATAGACCTCTTCAGACCACTCATTCCAGAGCTAATAGGTTGGGGGCCTAGGCTACTCTAGCAACTTGCTGTCCATCTTTCCCTAAAGGCACTGGCAGAGAACTGATCTCTATTTGTGGAGGAGATGTACACTGTATCTCAGAGCTCAGGGCCTCTCCATTTCTTTAAAAACCTGCATCCTGCTATTGGAGAATGGAGGGCAACTGGTGTTCCAAGTCCCCATGCTTCTGGGACATTAGAAGTTGGTCTTGAAATGGCAGCTTCTCTTGGTAATTGTGGGTCTATTGCAGATGTGGAATATAATATCTTCAGTCATTCTTCTGCTGTCACTCATACAACCAGTACTGACCAGAGAGATATTGGTCTTCCTGCTGCTGCATCGTTCCCTGCATACTATCAACATAGGGCAATGGCAAGGGCCTGCTCTGCTGGCTTTCCTCTGTCGTGAATGTGGCCCTCTCAAAATATGGCAGAGAAGAAGAGGGTGACTACAGATGGTTTGATTGAAGCTGGGAGAAGGTCCACTTCCTATGGCTCCTTGACACTGTGAAGCACAACTGGGTTCCTTTCTCCTGCCTAGGTAAACTGAGACACATGTACCATCCTTTCTCTGGGAAGTCCCTTTGTCTCCATAGGAAAGTAGCCAGCTCCTCCCAGTGGAGTCTGCTGCTGGCAAGAGGGCTGTGCAGTGGTGCTGTTGTCAGATAGCCTCTGGGCATCTTGGTGGCCTAAAAGAGGATGCACTTGGAGAGGAAACTCATGTTGTCTCTTGGCAGCAAACATTCTGTTTCTCTCCAGGTCATAGTCTGGCTCTTTTATTTTGAAACAATTCCAAAAAGAAAGATGTTATTTTCAACCAAATATCTTACAGTTAAGCTTAGTTTCAGCATCATCTCTGACTTGCTTCTGCACCTGGACTAGACACAAAAAAGGCAATCCTTCCTGGACTGTCCATATAATGAAAGTTGTGAATGTTGCTCAATTCCAAACTCCCAACTGTTCCCAGAATCTGCAGCAGCCCTTCTGTCTATTTGAACCCAGGGTTTTCAAAGTCTCCCTGCAACCTCTGTATTTAGACTGATCATACCCCTAGCCACCCTACATACATCACCACAACTATATTTTTCTCAAGCTGCCCCATCAAGGTACAGTCATAACTCAATGTATTATAAGAATATTCTTAAATCTGTTGTATTTAAATGCCACATACAGAACAAACAAAAATTTGTCAAAACTGGACAGTGAATTGTACCTGTGATTCTAACAACGGCACTGAACAATTCTAGTCTTTTTTTTTTTTTTTTTTTTTCTCTTGCATCAGTCGAGGATAATTGCAATGCCAGCCATAGTCCCCAGAGCTTAGAGGTGGGTGTATGGAAATGATATAATGCTTTTTAGACTATGCAACTCAATTAGCTAGGGTTGTAGAGGGGCAGAGGCAAGAGTATCTGGATGCTTTTTGATTTAGCTTTAGATTATAGATAAAGGTTAAGAGCTAAAGGGATCTTCAATACACACTGTGGATTGTTAAAATTGTATCTGTACATAACAAAACTGGTACCTGTAAAAACACCCTCTTATATTCTCTTCCCAACATAAGTATACACCAAAAGATGAGGTGCAAGAGACCATAATTTGTCAGAGGTTACTGAGCAGTTAGCAAGAAGGTTACAAAAAAGTTAAACCAAAAAGCATGTGCTCCTTTTCTCACATCCATACCTTCTAGGATCCTCTCCCTTACCAAGCTCCCTTCTGATTACATGGGAATTCTCTAAGCACATGTATCTCATTTCAATAAAATTTTATTCCCAGGCATTATCTTTTTCAGTTTTTTTTACTTATTTATAGGACCTCATTGATTTGGAGGACATTTAAAATGCTTCTATTTCATAGAGTTTTTATAATACAATAACTTCATTGATTACATATTATTTGTGATTCCTGTATCTTCCAAAGCTGTTGCTATATTTCCTGTCTTATTTTCTCCAAAATTGTCCTCCTAGTGTCAAACAACCAACATATTTACTGACCCATAGATAATTACAGAATAGAGATATATGGAAACTCTCTTCAGTGTATATTAGGGCAATCCTAATACAGTAAAATTTAGGGCACATTAACAATAATTTATAAAAATAACTATATCAGAATTAAAAAATAAATAAAGTGTTGGATTTTGTAACAAATGGTTGCAAAGCACTTACTAGTGCTGTGAGGTACCATGTGTGGGATATAATTGAACCAGGCCCTTTCTCCTGCAATTAGGCAATCACCTCTTGGAGGTTTGATTGGCATACCAAACTTCATATATCTGAAGTAAAAACTGCTTATGCCTATGGCATACACATGATCAGGCCCAAATTGCAAAGCCATCTTTATTTCCCCTCACTGAATTCACAACATCTCTGCAAACTATCAGTTCCACCTTCAAAATATTCAATCTTCCTAGTTATGTAGAATCCTACAGTTAGCACCTTGATCAAAACCTGAATAGTTCCTATCCTAGGTAATTACAAGAGGGTCTTAGTTGGTGCCTACTCCCAAATTTGCCTCATAATAGTTGATTTTCCCATAAAAAATCATATGATACACTCATATCCACACTGACATGAACACATGACAAGTATCAACACTGTCCTATGTGAAGAAATGGCATGAAACTTTTTCAAAATTTCTTTGTATTTTATGTATCATATACAAAAAGATAGGTTCATGTAATTTTTGGACTTTTGACTTACATTGATTTCACATACGTGGCAGTGCATGTGCTTGACCAGCTTCACTGGATCAAAAGATCTGGGAATGCATTGTTTTCAAACGATTGATTAAGAATCTCCAAATCAGGTTTTGTAAATTTGTGCCACAGTTTTTCTTTCCTTTTTCCTGTTTTGTTTCTCCTACTTCCTTATGACTATCTTCAACTGGAGTTGCTAAAAATATGGAAACAGAAATTTAAAAATTGAGTAATACTTGTAGCATTTAGAGAAAAAAAATATTTGTTCACTAAAATTTTTAAAAGGTGAAACTGTGTTCCACACCTTGCTCATCATATTAAAATCAACAATGGGTTAAAGACCAATTTTAAAAGATTGAGGATAATGTGAGATTATGATTTACAAGGTAGGAAAAAATTTAGTCTAAAAAATTTAAAAATATGAAGAAAGAAATAAAGAAAAAATGCTCATCCATTACAATAATTGAGGATATACAAATAAACCAGGTCCCATCAATCTCATAACCAACAGTTTAAATGATTGGGGTAGATAGAGTGGGAGAAGAATAAGAATAAATAAAATAGGGAGAAAGCATTGGGATTGGACAAATATTGATTATTATGATCATTCTGGGTTTTTGCTCTATACTATGACTCTCAACTTGAGCTTATGCTTAAATGTAACAATCGAATAAAGAATACTTGAAGTTTTTGGAGCATAGTTGCATGAACCTTTCCTAACCCCTCTCTAAATGTGATAGTAGTCTTAAAACACTGGACAGAAGTGTGGAGTGTTTGTATGGTGGGGTTGTTTTTGGTGGTAGTGACAATTAAAACCAGGGCCTCAAGCACACTAGACAAACACTCTACAACTGGGTCATATCAAAATAGAAAAAGCTAAAAGCCTAGGCATGTAGCTTATTTGTAGAGCACCCCTGGGTTCAACCCTTAGCACAACAACAAAATATTTATAAGAGAAAAAGAACATAAAATAGGGGATAGAACTGTAAAGAAATAGAGATTTTATGAGGTTGAAATTAAGTTAGTATTAACATGAAAATAAAATATTGTAGCTTTACTTTTCTTTTCGGTAAAAGAAACAACAAATACTATAGAATTGACCAAAAGGAAAAAAAAACAAAACAAAAAATGATGAGGGAGTCTGCTGAAGACCAGCTTCTGCAGTGGGGAAAGGGAGAGTCTTGATCCCAATCAGTGCTGGTGTAAGAGAGTCAGTGATAAGATGGAAGAAGTCAACACACGTCAGGATGCTGAAACCTTCTGCATTTATTTTTCTTTTGCAAGCAATAAAAGCAAAATTTTTTGGCAGTATACATTTTTTTGTGGTTACAAAAGCAGTTACAAGAGCCAGGGAAATATCAGTCTCTGTGAAGTAAGTTTCTAGATTTTACTATTTTTTCTAACACTTCAAGGTCCTGTCTAGACAAGGACTATATACATGTTGTTTTGAAACTCTTTATAATCTTTTCATGCTTATATGACCCAGCCTGGGTTCAACTCAAACTTATGAATCTCTTGAAACCATTCCTCCACATACCTGCTAAGCTAGCTGATAGAAGTTATTTTTTTCTGCCTGGTTTTAAAGCATCACTGTCTCTTTATAATAGTCCCTTTTTGCACCCAAGGGCGGAGAAAAGGAAAAAATAGTCAAATGTTAGTTCTGAAGGACGTTTACCCTAGGTTTTTTTTTTTTCCATCTATTCCAAATTACCCTGAAAGTAAAGAAGCCTTTTTCAGACACAAAAGGGCTCTTAAAGTTTTTTCTTGCTGCAAATAATTATAACAAAGGAGGTTAAATGGTGAGAATTTATTAAGCTGCTTCTTTGTTAAAAGTTAGCTATATAAGTACAAATTTAGGAAATGTTATTATGTTTCCAGCTTAGATTCCAATAAAATTATATATTTCCATGTAGGAGCCCTAATTAAGGAGACAGCTAAGATTGCGGTTAGCTGTGAGCTGTGAGGATGTTCGAGCATTGCCACCTTCCATGATCTCATGGGACTTGGCCTAGGACATTGCGGACCGGGTCAGAACCACTTGCATGATCTCGCAAGACTTGGCCCGGGATACGGCGGATCAGGTCGGTGCCATTTTTGTGGTGTGGTGGTGGTTGTAGGAGTGTGGATGGTGTTGGAGTTGTTGTTGGAGCCAGAGAGAGAGGCTAGCAGAATAAAGAGCCTGTTTGTTTCCAGTCCGCCTCTGAACTTATTCCCAGTGGCATTGTTGCTCCAAGTGGCAATCGCTTCAGGCAGCAACAGGTGGTGGCCCATACGGGAAATTTGGCCGGCAGGTAAGAACTGAAAATGGGAGCAAAAGTAACAAAAGGTTGGATAATAAAAGCCATGGATGAGTTTTTCGATGTTGCAGACACAGTGGATAGTGAGAAAAGTGATCAAGAAAGCATAGCCTCTGAGTCAGTTAATACCAGTGAGAAGAGTAGTGGTGTAAATTCAAAAGTAAGAGCTGCAAAAGCCATCAGAAATTTATTGAAATTAGCTGAAGAATATGTACTCTCCTTAGAAGCTGAAATTCAGGATACCAATAAAAGTGATAGTAGTGAAGAGGAATCAAAAGGTGATTCTGGGAGCACAGTCTCCAGTAAAAAGAACAAAAAGAAATTAAAAAAGAAAAAGGACCGTCAAGTAGAGGAACCACTTGTGTCCCCTACTCCCCCATGGGTGGAATCCATTACAGAAAATATGAAGGGTATTACTAGGCGTTTGCAAACCCTAGAAACAGAAACAAAAAGTCTTTCTGAGTGCTTATGTGCTCTCGAGGGTAACTCACAGATACATTGGGAACTGCCAGTATTTGAAAATGAAAATGGACAGAGGGTCCACCAGTCAGTAGATTTCAAAACAATAAAAAATCTCAAAGAGGCAGTAATGACATATGGGCCCCAAGCTCCTTTCATGTTGAGTATGCTGGAGTCCCTTAACACCTTTAGCTTAACCCCCTCAGACTGGAAAAGTCTATGTAAAGCAGCATTAATTGGGGGGCAATACTTGGTTTGGTGATCGCAATTTCAAGAACTTTGTATAGAAACAGCTAAAAGAAACACAGCTGCAGGGTTTGGAGACCATAATATATAAATGCTCACAAGAGAGGGTCAGTTCGCAGACTCACAGGCTCAAAAATATTATGTCCCAGGTGTATATGCTCAGATATATGCAGCTACATTAAAGGCATGGAAAACTTTACAAGGACCTGGGGATCTACAAGGTAGCTTGTCAAAAGTGATTCAAGGACTTAATGAACCGTATGCTGACTTTGCTGATAGACTTTTGAGAACTACAGGTAGATTGTTTGGAGACTCTGATCAAGCTATGCCAGTAGTTGTTCAATTAGCATACGAAAATGCTAATAAATACTGCCAGGAAGCCATCAGGCCATGGAGAAATAAAAAGGATCTTTTCATATATATACAACTACGTAAAGATATAAATGATGCCTTAGTCACAGGAAATATGATTGCAGCTTCAATGAGAGGTGCTTCCCTTCAAAATTTCACAAGAGCTCAACCTAGACATTATAATCAATCAGGATATTCCAGGCAAAATTATCATAATCAATCAGGCTATTCTGGGCAAAATCCCCAAAGAGAAATAAGACCCAGCTCATACCGTGCCCCAGGCCGCTGCCCCAGGTGTAAAAAGGGAAATCATTGGGCCAATAAATGCCATTCAAAAATTGACATCTATGGAAATCATTTGTTCAGGAATTCAAAAAACGGGGCATGAGCCCCAATGCCCTGGGGCTCACAAATGTACGAGACATCGGAGGAGGAGTATCCTCAAGCATCCACTCAGATGCTTCCCCGACACAATCTCTACTACCCATCCACTCCCTCGACAGAGGAACAGGAGGAAATGCAGGATTAGACCTCTGTTCCACTGCCCGAATAGTGTTAACACTTGAAATGGGGGTTCAACTGATTCCCACAGGGGTCAGGGGACCTCTTCCCTCAGGGACTGTAGGACTTATTCTAGGGCTAAGTCCTAAAAGCTTATTAGGTTTGCAAGTGACCCCAGGTGTAATAAACTCAGACTACAAAGGGGAAATAAAAATAATGCTTAGCTCACTCCAAAGTATAAGTTCTGTTAATCAAGGAGATAGAATTGCTCAGCTGCTTCTCCTTACAAATTTACATAATTCATTTAAAATGAGTAAGCCTCAAAAAAGGAACAATAGAGGATTTTGTTCCACTGACTCGAGACCCATGGCTTTCTGTGTTCGAGATTGTTCAAGAAAGCCTATGTGTAAAATAAAAATCCAAGGAATAGAGATGGAGGGACTGATAGATACTGGAGCTGACTCTTCCATCATTAATCTACGGCAATGGCCCAAGCACTGGCCTCTGCAAAAAGATTCAACCAGTTTAAGAGGCTTGGGATATAATAGCCTCCCAGAGAAAAGTGTAGTAATTTTAAAATGGGAGGACGATGAAGGGCATAAAGGAACGTTTCAGCCTTATGTCTTACCTAACCTACCAGTTACTTTATGGGGAAGAGATATTTTGCAACAAATGGGAGTACACCTTGCAACCAAGCCTGCAGATGTTAAATGTGAAAAATCTACAGGGTAATCTTAACCCTAAAAGAAATCATTATCAAAAAGTACAGGGTAATCTTAACCCTATAAGAAATCATTATCAAAAGGTACAGGGTAATCTTAACCCTAAAAGAAATCATTATCATAAAGGAAAAAGATTTTTTTGGGGGGGGCACTGAGAAAATAATATTGAAAATACCATGGCTTTCTGATAAGCCAGTGTGGGTCCCTCAGTGGCCCCTATCTAAAGAGAAATTACAAGCGGCCCACCTGTTAGTTCAGGAACAACTAGAAGCAGGACATATAGAAACTTCCACCTCTCCCTGGAATCCCCCCATATTTGTGATCAAGAAAAAAATCAGGAAAATGGCGATTGTTACATGATCTTAGAGAAATTAATAAAACAATGCAAATCATGGGCCCTACTCAACCTGGACTTCCTAATCCTGTAGCTATTCCAAAAAAATTCCATCTTATTACTCTTAATATAAAGGATTGTTTCTTTTCTATTTCTCTACACCCTCTGGATACCCCCAGGTTTGCTTTTTCAGTTCCTTCTATTAACCATAAGGGCCCTGATCAGAGATATCAATGGAAAGTTTTGCTGCAGGGAATGGCTAATAGCTCCACTGTGTGTCAAATCTATGTAGATAAAGTTATTCAGTCTATCAAAAAAAAAAAAAATACCCAGAGCTTATGTGCCTCCATTATATAGATGATGTTTTGCTTGCTTATCCTAATCAAGAAGTCTTATTCACCATATTTAGTGATATATCAGAAAACTTGAAATGATATGGACTAAACATTGCTAAGGAAAATGTTCAAATTAGATCTCCAATATTATATCTAGGATTCCAAATTATGGACACTTTTATTAGGCCTCAAAAATATCAATTAATAAGGAGCATTTGGCCACTCTCAATGACTTTCAAAAATTCTAGGAGATATTAATTGGCTTCGCCCTACACTAAACCTCACTACTGGCCAACTAAAACCTTTATTTGATATCCTTTGCGGGGACCCTGATCCATCTTCACTGCGAACATTGATTCCTGATGCTAGGAAAGCTTTAAAGTTAGTAGAAAAAGCCATCAAAGGAGCTCATTGTGATAGATTTGATTTAACTCAACTGCTGATATTGATTATTATTTCTTCACAATATACACCCACAGGAGTATTTTGGCAACAAGGGCCTTTATTATGGATACATTTGCCTGTCTCTCCTAAAAGTATAATTGTGTCTTATACCTCCATGGTGGCTAAACTTATTCTTCTAGGATTTAAGACTTCTACTAAAATATTTGGCATTCACCCTGCTACTATTATTACTCCCTATTCATCGTCACAGATTGAATATTTATGCTTCAATGATAATGATATAGCTAGATGCTCTAGTTCTGCAAATTTTGATAATCATCTTCCTAAGTCTCCTATATTATCTTTTTGTATCAATCATCCTATTATATTTCCACAGGTCATAAAAAATCAACCTATTCCTAAGGCATTTAATGTATTTACAGATGGGTCCTCAAATGGTACTGCTGCAGTAGTCACTACAAAAGAAAATATGACTTACATAATTGCACACAAATCAGCTCAACTATTGGAACTGGAAGCTGTGGTAAGAGCTCTGGAAAATTTTAGCGAGCAGCCCATGAACATTTTTTCGGATAGTCACTATATTGTACATGCCGTCCCAAAATTAGAGCTAGCAGGACCAATAGAACCTTATACTCCAGCCTTTAAATTGTTTTATCAAATACAAAAACTTTTGTGGGCAAGAAAAGAACCTCTATTCATAGGGCATATTAGAGCACATACCAACTTGCCTGGTCCCCTCCATGAAGGTAATCAAAAGGCTGATGACCTTACCCAAACAATCTTTATACTTTCAGCGCTCCAGCAAGCTACTTTATTTCACTCCCAGTTTCACATCAATAGCACCACCTTGCAGCGTAGGTTTAAAATCACAAAGGAGCAAGCCAGAACAATTGTAAAAGATTGTAAATCTTGTATGAAACATTTGCCCAATCCTCATTATGGTGTTAACCCTAGAGGATTAATGCCCAATCATTTGGGGCAGATCGATGTTACTCATGAGCCAAGTTTTGGAAAATTGCAATTTATTCATGTGACCGTAGATACATGCTCACGCATGATTTTTGCTTCCTTACATTCTGGAGAAAAAGTTAAAGATGTTACATCTCATTGTCTGCAAGCTTTTGCTGCTTTGGGCATCCCCAAAATGCTTAAAACAGATAATGGCCCTGCATATATGTCCTCATCTTTCAAATAGTTTTGTGCAAAATTCAACATATCCCATAAAACAGGCATCCCATACAACCCCCAGGGTCAGGGCATTATTGAAAGAGCAAACCGTACACTGAAAATTATGTTATTAAAACAAAAAAGAAGGAAATTGGAAAAGTCCTAGGGACAGATTGGCAGTTGCCCTGTTTACATTAAATTTTTTTAACTTTAGACTCTAATGGTTATTCTGCTGGAGACAGACATTGGAACCCACACCAACAACATAAACCTTTAGTTTACTGGAAGGATGTTCTTTCAGGTACATGGAAGGGTCCAGATCCAGTATTAATTTGGGGGACAGGATCTGTTTGTGTTTTTCCAAAGCATGAATCCTCTCCAATATGGATACCATCTAGATTAATAAAGCAGGTACCAAATCATAAGGATCAAGATGAAGTTGTTGAGGAATCAAGATTAATAAAAAAGATACAAAATCAAGAGAACCAAGATGAAGGTATGGAATGATTCCCTTAAAAGACTCCTTCAAAATATTTCACAACTTAAGTGTCATTCCTCCCGGCCGGGACGAGGAGATCTCTCTTTAGTGTGCACACAATTGTATTTTTTTTTCTTTTTATATATGTCTTTATGTCTGTGCATTTGTCTAAATTTCATGTAAATGTGATGTCACAAATATATGTTTGTAGGTTTGTACGTCTGTCCAGTGTGGCGTCACAAATAACAAAGCGCTTATGAATATATATATATATATATATATATATATATATATATATACACACACATATATATATATATATATATATACACTTATATATAGATAGATCCAAATAACTTTAATTCACTTAAGTTTAAGAGTATTCAATTTGGGTAAATAATTTCATAAGTGAAGGTAACTTCAATTTTGATTTATAGGTGTCCCAGGGATTTCTCTTTAGCAAAGAATATGACTAATGCTGTATAACCTGATATTTTGGTGTTTTGACATAGGAATGTTTATTTGTAATTAACTTAATTTGTTTTATAGCTGATTAATTTGAGTTATTTCAACAGATAGTTTCATGGAAGGTTACAGAGACTCGAGGGTTCCAGCTTACAAATTATTTTTCCTATGTGCCTTTAGCTTTTCTTTAATCTATCTTTAATACAGTAAATACCCTCAGTCTTTCTTTGTTTTGTTCTGAATGTGATATTTTTCCAGCTTAGGTTTGTGGGAGCTCAAGCAGCAATGTGTGTGAGCACAAATCAACTTTAATTTTCTAATCTAATAATTCTATTTTTTAGTTTGACAACTCGCCTTTTGACTCAGTGCTGGAATAGCACTGCCTTTCCTTTAATAATTGATGCTTGAGTTTCTAGGTAGCGGGTCCTGAAGATTTGCCGGTGGCATTGTCTAGACATAAAAAAGACAGCTGCTGCTACAGCTGCAGGGATTGTGGTCACTGCAAGCATTCTTGCTGCTCAAGCATCAAACAACCTCACCAGCAGTGTGGCCTCTCCTTTGCATGCATGGAGCCTACTAGATCAACGTGTTATAACAAGTGGACATTTTGATCTTTCATTGTTTGGGACTTTACGGGACAATGCCTTGCGGGTATTTGTCTAGAGAACTCAATGTGTTACTTGATAGAACTCAGGGCAGCTGATTTGTTTAGAGAATTTGATATGCTATGCAACTTGACTCATCAGCAGAAGGCTTATCGCCTTAAAGCCGCAGCATCTCCTCACAATTGGACGGCTGTTAGTCATCATACACAGTTGATCCTGAAGGGCTCCATTGGATGGCTGGTAGCCAATGGCAGGTAAGATCCCCAGAGGGGGACAACCTAAGACAGGCACAGTCACACAGGACAGTCTCATGTGTCCGACATATCAACCTAAGACAGGAGTCTAGGGCACAGCCTTGATTATCCGATGACGGGTAAGAATGTTGGTTGCACATGGACGTCCTAGAGCATCCCCTCTTTTAAAACAAAAGGCGGTAATGTAGGAGCCCTAATTAAGGAGATAGCTAAGATTGCGGTTAGCTGTGATCCGTGGAGATGTTCAAGCATTGCCACCTTCCATAATCTCGTGGGACTTGGCCCAGGATATTTCGGATCGGGTCAGTGCCATTTGCATGATCTCGTGAGACTTGGCCTGGGACATGGCGGATCAGGTCGTTGCCATTTTTGTGGTGTGGTGGTGGTTGTAGGAGTGTGGATGGTGTTGGAGTTGTTGTTGGAGCCGGAGAGAGAAGCTAGCAGTATAAAGAGCCTGTTTGTTTCCAGTCCGCCTCTGAACTTATTCCCGTGGCGTTGTTGCTCCAAGCGGCAATCGCTTCAGGCAGCAACATTTCCAAAATTAATCTTATTCTAATTGATTGAAATAGTGACATCTGGCAGCCATACATATGAGCAGAACAGTAAAGATATATTTAGACAGGAGACAGCGGGAACATACATAGATAGGGTTAATTTCTTCAATACCGCATTTCAGTGAACATCTATGCAGTAAGGGGGGTTTGCCATTGCTTCCACCCCCTTATCATATGAGAAGAGGATGCCTTGCTCACTCTGTCATATGGATGATGCCACAGGAGTCAAAACATGCCACTACCAAAAAGAAGAGAACCCAAGTTGAAGCAGTAAGAACAAAGGAGGGGGATACACACACATACACACACACACACACCCACACTTAAAACATACTAAACAATAAAATTGGCAGTAGTAGCCCTATTTCCACCTCTACCCCTACTCTCTGCCTGTAGTGCCTTGATTTTTTTTTTAGAAGGGTAGGAAATAAACTCAGCAGCTGTTACACTGGCTTTACCACAGAGCTTCATTCAAGCTCTTTTTTAGTTTTTATTTTGAGACAGGGTCCTGCAAAGTGACCTCAAACTTGAGATCCTTCTGCCTCAGGCTAAAGGAGTCACTAGAATGACAGGCATTCACCCCCAAGACCCACTACTAATGCATTGTTAAGTGTGCAAAATAATGGGATTCTGCGTGACAAGCTTATATATGTATAAAAACATGTTGATTGATACACTCTCCATGTTTCTGTCCTCTCTGAGTGACCTAATACTCTTGGAAGGCATCCATTCTTCCATAGAAAACAAAAAATGAAACATTTATTTCTGAGTCAAAAGAAACACTAAGCAGGATTAAATAAATGGTGCTCGGAAAACTGAATATCCACAAGCAAAGAATCAAGTTAGACCTTTTACCACATATGAAAAATTAACTCAAAATGGAAAAAAAAAATAAAGCTAGAAAATGCATAAAACCTGCTTCAAGAAAACTTGGGGAAAGATTCATGACAATGAATTTTGTAATAATTTCCTAGATATGTCACCAAAAGCACATATTAAAAAAATAGACTATATCCAACTGAAGAACTGAGCAAAAGGACACAATAGTCTGTGGAATAGAATCCCTTTGCAAATCATATCTGATAAAGTGTTGATATCAAGACATAGAAAACTACTACTTACACAGAACTCTAATTTAAAGTGGACAAAGGCTTGGAATAGATATTTCTCCAATGAAGATAAAAAAATTATCATTAAGTATGTGAAAAGATGGTCAACATCACAAATCATTCGGAAAGCCAAAATCAAATTCACGGGGAAATAATACCTCACTCCCATTGGGATAGCTACTATCCCAAAACCAAATTGCAAAAAATAAATAAATAAACAAATAAAATAGAAATAAAAAAATAAACAAAAAAACAAACAAACAAACAAAATTTAGAAGAGGAGTGGAGAATCTGGAACCCCTGATGCACTGTTGGTGGGAAGGCAAAATAGTGTAGCTACTATGAAACACAGTATGGCCATTGCTCAAAGAATTAAAAATAACTATATTAATAAACAATATTATTTGTATGAGGTACCATGAAAGTCCTCATGGCCCTGGGAGGGGGCATTGGGGAGTTTTGGTTTAATAGTTACAAAGTATCAGTTTTACTAGATAAAAAGATCTGTAGGCAGTTGCTTGCAATGGCTACAGGAAAATGTAATGTAGGTGATGTCACTGAAGTATACATTTAAAAATGGTGGTGAGGGTAAGTACTCTTATTTGTGCACCAAATAACAATGTTGTGGTCAAAGTTGGACTGGATATAATGGTGATGCCACAGAGCATGTCATCAAGTGACTGTTGACATCAGAGTTATATTAATTTATGTAAATGCACACCATGATGTCCACATAACAAAAATTTCCTCATACATGTCTCAGAACCAATCCTCACCATTAAGCAATGCCTGATTGGAATTTTTTTTTTTTTTTTTTTTTTTTTTTTTTTTTTTTGCTTTTTGTCATGTTTTTAATATGAGAAATACAGTCCTCATAAAAATACATGCATTGTGAGTTCTGTCTTATGGACCAAAGTACAATTTCCTTAACAAACAAAAGTTGAACATAGTATATAATCAATGACAGTTAGTTCTGGAGAGTACATTTGAGGCTTATCCCTGTTTAAGAGAGGCTGTTGAGAAGAGCAAAGGAAGCAAAGCTTTTAATAATAGTATCTAGAAGACAGAAAATTTTCTAAACATTTTCATGCTGTGACACTTTTCAATCTCTTATCCTAGAGATCCATCAAAGTTGTGCAGCATGAGGTACTAGCCATGAGACCGTAAGTTCATCCAATATTTGGAAACAACACCTAAATGGGGATTTAAAATTAAAAAAAAAAAAAGCACTTTACTCACAGCAAAATTATGTACATGGAGTCCAGATGAGCACAGCCAAGTTTCCAGGGAAGCTTAGGGTCTGGTACATCCCACTCCCCATCCCATATCTCATACACACACACACACACACACACACACACACATACATACATATATAAAGCCCAGGTTTTCTGAAAAGTAAATGTGCATGTTTCAAGTATTTTAAAGACATGAAGTTTTTCAAATGAAAACTCAGTAATCAAAAACGGCAACCAAAGAGATATTCTTGTGGATTGCTCTAGCCTCATGGTTAGAAACAGGGACTCTGCTTATCTGAAGACCCAAGAAGACTGTGTGGAGGAGTTCACATCCCAAAGGGACTGCAGTGAATTCATTACTGTTTGGGGGACCTTTCATGCACAGTTTTGCCTCTGACACCCCGTGCCCAGTGGACTCCTGGGTCCACTATGTACATTTGGGGAGAAGGGTCAGGTATAATTTGCAAGACAGCTAGATCTGACCCCACATCCTTCTCCTCTGAGTTAGAGCTCAACTAGAAAAAAAATAAGAATCAGAACAAAGACTTTTGAATGATCACCTCCTCAGAAAACAGGTGTGCCAAAATCTCTGCCACTATCTTAGACTTGAAAAGTTCCAATTTATTTCTGAATTGCGCAGAATATTTTTAAAAATTGTGTGAACTTCAAAAGCAATCCCTAGGATAACTCATTGAACTCTTCTAAGACACTTTTCCACCCCTCCCACACCCCTGGGTTCTGCAGATCTAACCCAGGATCAGAGGCATGCTAAGCAAGTCCTCTACCACTAAGCTATATCCATGCATTGGTGTGTTTTTGTTTGTTTGTTTTGTGCAAGAGGTACCCAGAAGGAATCCAGGGCCTCATGCCTGAATCCAGGGCCTCCCTCATGGGAGCTTTCTGCCTCCTAGGAAAATCACTCTACAACTGAGCCACACCCCAGCCTATCCTGTTTATTTTTAATTTTCTCTTCTCCAGGCCCTTTATCACCTCTGCCCCCTTTAACATCTAAAATGCCTATACTGACCATGAAGTCAGGATCCTCCTGCCTCAGCTACCAGAACAGCTGGGATTACAGGTGCACACAACCATGCCTGGTTACCTTTTTATCTCACAGGAAAGAATAAAGAGAACAAGAACCTAAAGGACTTATCTCTAGATCTCAACACAGAGCAGTACCTGGCCATTTTTTTTTTTTTTTTTTTTTTATCCATGTAACCACTCTCTTCATCTTCTTGACATACCACTTCATTTTTTGTATAAATGGGAATCCTAGACATATGGTTTGGCCTGAATATATTCCCATATATCTCTAAAATATAGTAAATCTCTTTTAATGTAACCAAAGGCTTATTTTTAAGTAAGACTTTGGAAAACCCTGGTCCTTAATTGCACTGTGCAGTAGACATAGACAATTCCACATGTGACAAGACTTGTCCCTGGCCTCCAAGTCTGCACTTTAAAAGATGAAGGGCCAAACAGCTTCACACTTCAACATTAGTTCATTCAGTTCATAGGCTGCCACCAAAAAAACACATCTTAGGCCTCCATCAAATGGAAGTCATCTTGAACCTCTACTCCTCAGGTATTCTCAGTGGTAAAGTGAGGAATTCTGGAGCAGTATCCTTTAAAATACCTCACAAAAGACACGCCCTCAGATGGCCCTGTTCCTGACAGATGCAGCCAACACACACACACTGCCCCCAGCCCTGCCACAACAGGAACCCTGGGGCAGCAGACACATCCTTTCCCTAGCCCCCAGCCCACCCTAGACATTTCTGATGAGGCTTAACCTAAACTATCTCTTCAAATCCTAGCTTCCCTTCACTGAGCACCCACTGAAACTAAATTTATTTAATCTCTTTAACACCCATAAAACGTGGGTATTATTTTATTTCCATTTGGACTTCAGGATACTGGGAACAGAAGTGTTTAGGTCATAATTATCCTCTGAACTTGTACCTCATGAACCATGTGTTCCTCTCCATTATACTATTATAGCCCACATACTCTTTGAAGCCAGAAAGTCTTGACTCAAGAATGAGACATATCACTTTATATAGTATTCATTAAGCAGTACTGAGCTTGGGAGTAGAATAGACCACAGACTGAAATTGAATAATAACATTAGAAGACATAAGACTAATATTTTATAAACTGAGATCATTTTTAAAAAAATTGTTCTTCTTTTCAGTTGTGGAATAAACATAGAGGATGAACTACATCCCTCAGGCATATATATATATATATATATATATATATATATACACACACACACATACCTAGGGTCTTTCTGATTGCTTCATGCAGTCATATAAACTGTAATACTCTTGTCTCAGGCTCTGGAGAAGGAGGAGTTACAGGTATGTGCTTCGGAGCCCAGCTTAATTCATCTTGTTCATCCTACAGTCCTGTGATAGAGCAAAAATCACATTTCACAGACCCATCCAAAATAAAAATAAGGGTCTGGCTATATAACTCAGTGTTATGGCATCTGGTTCACTCATAGGATCAAAGTGGAAGGGGGTCTCTTATTCCCAGTATTCCAGAAAATTTTGTGTCTATATACTTGCCTGGACTACAAGTACATAGTTGTGTGAGATAATCTTAAAGGTCAAAGATAAAAGATTTCTTTTTTTTTTACCTCTACTTTTATTATATATAAAGTTGCTATAATTTTTTATTTGCTGGTGCATTGGTGTAAAACCATATTGTCCAACATTATACCAGAATTTTATTTTTCTGAGTTCTTCTAATGATCAAATAAAAAGGTTGGCCTTAGATTGGTTTCTATGGCTTTTACTTTTCTTCCCAATAATTCAAAGTTCCCATCAGTTTTGTTTCATTTTTTTCTCAATACACTAAATTCACACAATATCTTTGTTTTATCCATTTATTTATTTATGTGGTGCTGAGGATCGAATCCAGTGCTTCATGCATGTGAGGCAAGCACTCAACCACTGAGCTACAACCCCAGCCCCTTAGTACACTAAATTCACAACTGGCAGTGACCTTTCATTCCCTCCCCCATCAACCTGCCTCAAAAAGCATCTGGACAGAAAGACAGACACACACACACACCCACACACCCACCTCATTCTCATTCTTTCCTCAACTTCGATCAGGCTGTCCTCAGAGCTCACCTGTGATTTAAACCAATGAATTAGCTCCAAATGGCCCAATCTCATGGGTAATTTTTCTAAGTCATCAAACAATTGGTCAATCTCTTGTTTGTTTTTCTAGTTTACATCTTTATAGAAAAAAAGTACAAAAAATTTAAAACAAATTTATAAAAAATTGCATACAAAATTTATTTTAAAAAATTATTTTAAAAAATGTATACAAAGCTTGGCTGCAGAGCATGTTCTCTGAGTCTTTTGTCCTTGTTACAAATACCCATCATGGTAAGAGTCCAGCACACTCCATGTCCTGTAGATGGGGCCATGTGATGATGGAACTGAAAACAGCACAGTGCAGGCTCAGAAACATCAATATTCAGGTGAGCTTCTAAAAGTACATAATAATTCTTGTATGGCCTGGTGGTGCACACCTAGAATCACAAATACTCAGGAGGCTGAAGCAAGAGGGCTTAAATTTTATGGCCAGTCTGAACTCAGTGAGAACCTAAGCATCTAAACCAGATCCTGTTTCAAAATTTAAAAATAGATAAAGAGAACTGGGGATGTGGCTCAGTGGTAAAATGACCCTGGGTTCAATATTCAAAAAACAAATAAACAAAACAAAACATATTAACATATCTTTTTTCCATCACCAAAAGTGAACATGTTCAATAAGACTATTTAATATTCCTGTCAAAGTCTCAAAGCCACACTTCATACATTGGGTGAATTTGGCAAACTCATGACTCAGCAAATTGGCTTGTAGAACACTGAGTTTTGTTGAGATGATTTGATATCATTTACCCATTCACTGAATATGCATTTTCTCCACCTAAATGTTAGCTTCTTGATTCATTATCCCACATCACAACATTTAATTAACTTAACCACAATAATGCTAAGAAAACTAGCTAATATTTATTAGTAGATACTTTGTTCCATCTCTAATCTCTTTAAGGATATTCTTTAGGCTAAAATTGTGTGCAAAGTTTAATTATCAACAACATTAATCATCACTATTTGAAGACTTTTAAATTCTGTCTTTATTTATTTAGTACTTGGACTTGAACCCAGTGGTGCTTTGCCACTAACCTACATTCCCAGTCCTTTTATTTTTTATTATGAGGCAGGGTCTTCCTAAACTGCTGTCACTGGCCTAGAGCTACTAACCATGTTGCAGTTTCCCACATCCCTGAGATTTTAGTTGCAATTTGAAGATTGTTAGTCAGGAAAATATCCTGTGGTGCCCTATTCATTCCACAAAATTTCCACACCCTACTGATTATCTTTGCTTCCTTTGTTTATTAGTTAATTCAATGTCCTGAGAACATTCCTAGCCACAATGCCTGAATACAGAATCACACAGGATCAATGCAAAATAGATACTCATTTCTACTAAATACCTATTATTGATTTTTCTGTCAGTTTGTCTTGGTAAAAGTGGATTAAGGGATCTGGAGGCATTAACACACACACACACACACACACACACACACATATATATATGTGTATATATATATATATAGTTGTAAACAGACACATTACCTTTATTTTATTTGTTTACTTTTTTACGTGGTGCTGGGGATTGAACCCAGTGCCTCACACCTGCTAGGCAAGTGCTTTACCATTGAGCCACAACACCAGCCCAGAATTAATATTTTAATCCACCAGAGGTGGTCTCCAAATTTCTGGATCCAAATCAGCATCCATTTTTGCAATCTGTCCCAATTACCTATCTACACTGACTGACTTTAATTTGTGTTTTTATTTTCTTCCTCTAATTTTAGGTATTCCTTACTGCTGTAAGAAAAAGGGCAATGTAATGACATGGGTGGGGCAAGAAATTATGAGTCCCCTTTTAGAAATTTAAATATACCAGCTGGGACGTTCAACTCTTATTAAACTTCTTTTCAGTGATGACAGAAAGCAACTTTAAAACTTTTTAGTTTACCAAACTATGTAATCATGACAATACACATGTGTATGTATGTACACAAAACAAACAAACAAAGGCCTTGTAGCATTTTAAAAACGTTTTAAATTGAGAGCTAACCCTTGTATATTGGCCTCTGAACAAATCAGTGTGTAAAAGCAAAACCTCTATAGTTGAATAATATAGAACTGCTCAGAAAAACACATTAACCAAGGCAAGTCAGGTCAAAATTCTGATCTCAAAAAAATATAATTATAAAAGACTTGCTGGCCTCTGGTCTCATGGAGTACTCAGAAGTACAAAAAAAAAAATTTGAGAAAAGAAATGAGGGCCTGTGGGTACTCAGAGAAAGAAGGATTTTGACTTTTTCTAATTGTAAGGAAATATAGACAAAGGCCATGGTCCCATCTCTCCCCAAAGGAATTTCCCAAAGAGGCAGCAAGAGAGCCTACTTCCATCAGTTTAACAGTTTGACTTTTTGGGGATAGTGGTTTCCTTTAGCTTTGGGTCCTTTTGTACCTTGTATGGTGACATTTACCCTGGGGTTTGTGGGACCCATTGGAGAGGTACTCAGGAGCAGCCCTATCTGCCACTCAAGTGTTCATTCACAGATGAATGAATAAAAAAGGTAGATGATTGATAGATGGATACATGCATCTCACATGTGTCTAAGCAAATGAATAACCTTTTGTAAAAACTTCATTTTTTTGCTCCTCTGTTCTCTTTTCATGTATATGTCTAGGTTTTATAAAACTCAATTTGACTTTTTGACAATTGCATAATGGACATACAAATGGGCAGATTCCCTCATGAAAAGTTTGTTATTGCATATCTCAGATGTGAAGCTAGTTTTCATCTGATTGCATTTCAACCACTGTTGGGATAATCTACCAACCATGAAGTGAATTAAGATGAACACTGAATAAATGAGTTTTTAACTCATCCTATCTGAGCCAAATGATGATACAATTATCAAGACACTGTGTTGGGGACGTTAAGAACATGCCAGTAGATAGAAACTATTTTTCACACACCTAAGTTCTAATGGATAGGAGAGGTTTTACAATATTTCTGCCCACCTGGAGCACACACAGATCTTTCAGGAGAGGTCATGGGGTGACAAGGAATAGCTGAGTCCCCTTGTCAGGCTCCCAGTGTATCATGTGTGTCCTGGTCCTACTTCTTTGCTCTCTCTGGGGACCTTGATCCCCTGCTGGAGCCCTTCAGATACACCTGGCAAGGTAGCAATCATTAGTTTGTGACCAGACACAAACTATTGTCTCCAGCCCTCTGAGAACTTCCAGCTGCCCAGCTGGGGATTTGGTCCCTCCCTCCTGACAGAAACCATGCTCTGACCTTGCTCTGCACTGTGAGAAATCCCACCTGAGAGCTGGCAAGTGAAGTCCAATTGCACCTTACTCTGATAAATCTCGATTTGGGCTCCAGAAACCATAAGGGGCCAGATTCTTCCTGCTAAGGTTTCGTCCTCACTTTACTAAAGTTCACCAGACAGTGCCTGGAATCCAAAGGCACCAGGATGGGACTTGACAGGCAAGAACTGCGGCTTGTTCCTAGGCACTTCAGCTCCTCAGCTCTCCAGAGAAAGAGGTTGCAGGGATCCACCATGGGGTCACCAAGGAAATCCACACTGTGTGATAATGACTTTGCAGAGGCCCCAAAACTCCTGGACAACAACCCAGGTCACACTCTGGCCACCAAACACTTCTATCTTAGACTTCTAAGGCTGAAACCAGAGCTTCCTCCCAGGAGTTCACAGATACCATTTGAAAAAATCTCACCTAAATCCACAGAGATCCCCTGATGGAAATACACCATGAGACTTAACCCTGGCCCAGCCCAGGGACACCCAGCCTCACATACCCCAGAGACTGTCACAGACTCTGGCCTGCAAAACCATCCTTTGCAATAGAACATACACATTACAAACATATAACATGAAAATAACACACCACTACACTTATTCTAGGAATGAAAGTTACTAGGATATTGGGAACAACTTTATGACAGTAACTTTGACGTTTTTCACAAATATATTCTTGGAAAAATTCAACTTTCCAAAAATAACTCAAGGAAAACAAGTTGGAATCATTGAAAAATACAGAATCAGTAGTAAAAAAAAAAATCTTTCTATAAATGAAAGGTCAGACTAAGACAGTCACTGAAAAATCCAAACATTTCATATATGTATACATATAAATTAGCACAATATTTTAGGGAATAGTAAGAGAGGTGACATACCTGATTCATACTCTGGGTAAATTAATACAACCCAGAACTTTGAAGATAGAGCTGGAAAAAAACCTGAGTACAATAAATTTCTGGAAATAGGGAAATAGCAAAGTATAAATACAATACATGTGTCATGACTACTTTGGTTTCTAAAAGAACACTACAATCTTAAGAAAAAATTCATGCTGACCACTATATGACTTGGTTATATTCTTGCAATCAATAAAACCTGCTTTAAAATTCAAAATCTATAGAAAAAAATGGCATGAAGGAACTCAGTTAAGAGCTGGGTTCTGGCTCAGTGGCAGAGGGCTGACCTAGCACATGCGAGGCACTAGGTTCCATTTCAGAATCAAAATAAAATAAATAAATAAAAAAAAAACTCATTTAATAATTTCTTATAATATTGGAAGAAAAAAAAATCCTTTCCTCTAAGTCAAAATGCAACTGTCTTTAATTTACTGTAAACAAACCTAGCCCATGTTTTTGTGTTTACTGGGGGAATGCAGATGTGTGAACCCAAGACCAATCATTACAGTTTCACACCTTATTTCATTTTCACAATTATCACACTGTACAAACTACTTCTCAAACTTGATACTTCACTGGGCAGTGTATCCTATAACACTTCTAATATAATGTACAAATGTTTTTCTTATTTTCAACTGTGCTGTGCTAATAGCTTAGATCTTAAAATCCCTTAAAGATACATGTGCTAAAGTTTTAGTACCCACTGTGATGACACTGGGACATGTTGGAATATTTAAGAGGTGGGGCCTAATGGGAGATCTTTAGGTCATTTGAGAAAGGCCCTCAAGGGGATTATGAGGTCCTGGCCCCTACCTTTTTCTCCCTAAGACTTCCTGGTCATGTGATTCACAGTATTATTATACCATGATGTGCTGCCTCTTCACCTGCCTAAAACAATAGGGACAACTGACCAGGGTCCTAAACTTCAAAACCATGAACCAAGCCTGGCATCATGGACAACACCTATAATTCCAGCAACTGAGAAGGCTGAGGCAGCAGGGTCATATTTTCAAAACTACCTGAGCCAATTTGTGTGACCATGTCTCCAAAAATAAAGAGTGCTGGCAAAGTAGCTCAGTGAAGATTCAATCCTAAGCCCCACCACAAAAAAAAAAAAAAAAAAAAAAAAAGCAAAGAAAGAAAAAAAAAAAAAAACTCAAATAAGCTTTATCACAGGTATTAGATCTACTGGTGGGAAAACTGACTAACATAGCTAACTTGATACATTTATATGAGCACATTTTATCTGAAGATTCAGTGTTCTGTAAGAAAGCTAAGCATTTTCCTTTGGAAACATCTATTAGCAGAACTGCCAAGCATCTGCAACTTCAAACACATTCCAAGTGACTGTCCAAAGTGATTGTGCAAACAAGACATTTCCCTGTTGGAGAGTTGTTATTATTTTACCTATTCTCAGTCTCATTATAGGAAGGAAAATATTTAAAACATAAAGTATTGTATGTTACATGCCTTGTAAATTCATAAAAAACATGCTTTATTGTATAAGTTAATATTATTTCAAAATTTCACACTTAAATTAATATGAGACACATGACAAACATAGCATCTGAGACTCTTCACAATGGTTTTGTGAGGTTGGGAAAAGTGCAATAACAAGTGCAAGATTTTTTCACAATTCCTGGTATTGTTTAAATGATTATGACCCATATACACTGTTTTTTGGAATTAAATATTATGACAGCAAAGTGGAAAGAGCTGACAAACAGTTTTCTAGCATTGGCCTGCTTCTACACAAAACACCCCAGGAGTTAACTGAGAATTCAGGAAAAGTACCTCCACTCCTCCAGTGGCACTGTGTGAATGCTGCCCCCTAGTGGTTTGAGGGATGTAGCTCTGCAGAGCTGTGTTGGCAGGAGCTGTTGGAGGGACAGGAAATGCTGGAATACTTCAAGTTGTTCTATATCCTAAAGCCCAAATTTGTGAAAATGGTTCCAAAGGAGGAGGTTCCCTGATATCACCAACTTCAAAGTTTAGTCTCAAAACTAAGATCAACAATATCCAAAGGCTTTCCTGGGTAACCTCAAATATCATTGATCTACATGCCCAGGTGACTGCCAGAACACTCTGGATTCCCAAACAGGGGCTCTCAGCTCAGTGCGGGAGCCTCCAGGTGTTCTTTAAATTGTAGTAGCCTAAATTGGTGCTTCATTAGAAGCCAATGCCTTCAGTGGAGAAAACTCAGGCAGTCTTATGCACTTTAGTTTGATGGAGGTGTCCATCTATATAACAGTCCAAGAAAGATTCTGCCAAGAATGTGAATTGGAAATGCAATGATATCCCTCCCACAGTAAACCCCAAGAACATTCACCATGAGTGCAGTGTGAGAGTTTAGTGCTGGAGAAGATTTTTAAAGTCAAAAGAAAAAAGAACTCAAACAGATATTTCCAAACAATATGTCTTGGCAACAGTGGTGAGGAACAAGGTAGATGTGAGTCCCAGTGAAACCCACAGTTGGTGGGCAGACATCCTTGCAGAAATCTCTTCCAAAAGGCTGAATTCTGGCAGAATCTTTTGAATTGTTTTCAAGCAATCCTGGGTGAGACTGCTTCCTTCATAACATCCTAGCTTGTTTTTGTTTATTTGTAGGGTTGACACATAGGAAAATCCATTATTGTACTGTCAAATTTCAGAAATTCCTGGTGGTCCTGGCAGGCTATGATGTCCAGAAGATGCTGTCCTGGTTCAGAGAAGAGAGCAGCACACTGAAGGCCCATCCATACAAAGGCATCTTACAGGATCTTATCTTCAAGAGGGGGATAATATGTGAGGCAGGGCTGTGCAAGTAATGTCAACCTAAAGCACACATTGGTTTAAATTTGGCAAGTGCTGTCTTTCTGCCTGCTGGAGGGGTAGTGCTTGCATAAGTCCAACTGTCTCCAGAGCACTAGAAATGCAGTCAGGGATCTACCACTGGTGAGTACTGCTAATGCACTGGAATACACTGACAGATCAGGAAGTTGTGTGTGTGTGTGTGTGTGTGTGTGTGTGTGTGTGTGTGTGTGTTCTGTGTTAGCTGGGTGGCTCCATGAAGGATTTAGGGGGTATTTAGGGTTTTTTGGTATTTTTATAATTTTTTTTTTTTTTTTTTTTTTTTTTTTTTTTTTTTTTTTTTTTTTTTTTTTTTTTTTTTTTTTTTTTTTTTTTTTTTGTCATGGAGCCTTCCTGAACTCTTCATGAGCAGATTAAAGAGAGTTTTAGCCCTGACAGTAGTGGATGATTATAAAATGACTTATTACTATAGCTCTCTAAAACTGAATGCCAAGCACTTCAGTTAAAATTTCAGCCCACTCATCAAAAAAATTATGCCCCTCATTCCCAAGCTGCTGGGTTGGGGACCTGGGCTGCTCTGCAGCACCTTGCTGTCCATCTAACACAAAAGGCACTGGAAGAGAACTGGCCTCCATTTGTGGAGGAGATGTAAATTGCATCTCAGAGCTCATAGCCTCTCCATTACTTTGAAAACCTGAATCCCATGTTGTAGAAAGGAGGGGCACCTGCTGCCCTAAGTCCCCATGCTTCTGGGACATTAGTTGTGGGTCCTGAAATGGCAGCTGCTCTTGGCAATTTTGGAGCCATTGCAGCTGTGGAACGTAATATCTCCAGTCATTCTGTTGCTGTCCTTCATAGAGCCAGGGCTGACCTGTGAGCGCCTGGTTCTGCTTCTGCATCTTTCCCTGCACACTATCAACGTAGGGCAAAGGCAAGGACTCTGGTGGCTTTCCTCTGATGTGAATGTGGCCCTCTCAAAATGCTGCACAGAAGAAGCAGGATGACAATAGATGGTTTGACTGAAGTTGGGAGAAGGTCCACTTCCTCTGGTTTCTTGACCCAGGGAAGCACAACTTGGTTCTATTCTATTGCCAGTAAACATGGATTCACATGAGGCACCCTCTCCACTGGGAAGTCCCCATGACTCCATAGGAAAGCAGCCAGCTCCTTCCAGTGGAGCCTGCTGGAGGCAAGGAGGCTGTGCAGGTGGCACTATTTCCATATTGCATCTGGGCATCCTGGTGACCTAGAACAGGATGACTTTGGAGAGGAAACTCATCTCGTCTCCTGGCGACGAACATTCTCTTTTTCTCTCTACGTTGATAGTCTGGATCTTTTATTTTGAAACCAATTCTAAAAAGAAAGAAATTATTTCAATCAAATATCTTAGAGTGAAGCTTAGTTTCAGCATTATCACTGGCTTGCTTCTGGACCTGGAGTAAACACAAAAAGGCAATCCTTCCTGGGCTAAATTATGGAGGTTATTATGGAGATTATGAATGGTGCACAATTCCAAATGCCCAACTGTCCCCAGAATCTGCAGCAGCTTTTCTGTCCATGTGGACCCAGGCTTTGCAAAGTTTCTCAGTAAACTCTCTGTAAACTCTTTAATTAGACTGAGCAGATGCCTAGCTGCCCTATACACACATCCCACAATTTCTAAGATTTTTCTCAAGCTGCCTCATCAACACACATTCCTGACTCAATGGACAGTAAATTTATTCTTAAATTCATTGCCTATAAAAGCCACAAAGAGAAAAAAACAATGTTTGTCAAAAATGGACAGTGCATATAGAGATGTGATTCTAATAATTGCACAGAACAACTCTAGTCTACCTTTTTCCTCCTGCATCAATTGAGGATAATTGCAATGCCAGCCATAGTCCCCAAACTTTAAGGTGTGTGTTTCAAAATGACAAAATGCTTTTTAAACTATGCAACCTAATTAGCTAGGGTTGTAAAAGAGCACAGGCAAGATTGTCTGGAAGCCTTTTGATATTTGATCATTCCTGGAACTCATCTCCAAGTTTAGAATGGCTTCAGGTTGATACCTAAAAGAGTCTTTGATCCACACTTAACATCCTTAAAATTGTAACTATACATAACAAAACTGGTACCTCAAAACACATGCTCTCATTTTCTCTTCCAACATAATTAGACACACACAAAAAATAAGGTGTGAGCATCCACAATTTGTCAACAGTTATCAAGTCAGTTACAAAAAGGTGAAACCAAAAAGCAGGTTGCTTTCTTTCTCACATCCAGACCACCTAAAATCCTCTCCCAAACCATGATTGCTTCCCAATCACCTGGACCTTCTCTAAGCATTTGCACCTCATTTCAATTCAATATTTTCTCCAGCCATTATCTTGATAAGATTTTCTACTTATTTCTATGACATCATTGATTTGTGGGACCTTTGAAATGTTTCCAGTAATTGGAACATTTATAATACAATAACATCAAATATTACAGAGATTTATGTTCATTTATAATGCAACACTCTTCTTATAATCCCTTTCTTATTTTCTCAAAAAAAAAAAAAAAAAAAAAAAAAAAAAACAAAAAAAAAAACTGTGCTCCTAGTGTCCAGCAACCAATATTTTCAATTATCCCTTGGATAATGACAGAATAGAGATATATGGAAACCTTCTTCAGTGTATATTAGGACAATACTCATATGGTAAAACTTTGTGCAAGCTTTAACAATAATTCATAAAAATCATCATATCAGAAATTCCCAAAACAAAATATTGGCTCATTTCACAAATGGCTACAAAGTACTTACTAGTGCTCTGAGGTGCCAATGTGAGATGTAATTGAACCAAGTCCTTTCTCTAGTACCTTAGATGATCACCTGTTCAAGGTTTGATTGGCATACCATAATTAACTGATCTCAAGTAAAAACACCTAATATCTCTGGCAACAAACTGACCAGGACTAATTTTAGGGCAATCCGTAACTCCTCTCACTGAATACCCAACACCTCTGCAAACTACCAGTTCCACCTTTAAAATATTCAATCTTCCTAGTTCTATATAATTCCACAGCCAGCTCTATGAACACAACCTGCATGCTTCTTATTCTAGATAAATAAGAGCATCTTAGTTGATGCCTACTCCCAATCCTGCCTCACAATAGTTGATTTTTTTTAATAAAAGTAATATGACACATTACACCAGAGTAAAATGAATACTAGACAAGAGTCAACTATGTCCTGTGTGAAGAAATAATATGAAACTTTTTCAAAAAATCATTGTATTTCCTATATCTCATGCAAAAAAATATAATCATGCAATTTTTGGACTTTTGACTTACATTGATTTCACATATGTGGCAATGCATTTGCTTGGCCAACTCCCACGGGTCGAAAAATCCGGGAATGGATTGTGTTCAAATGATCGATTAAGAATCTCCAAATCATGTTTTGTAAATTTGTGCCGCGGTTTTCCTTTTTTTCTTTCTCGTTTTCTTTTCTTTCCCTACTTCCTGATGACTATCTTCAACTGAAGATGCTGAAAATATGGAGACAGAAAGAAAAGAATTGAGAAACATTAGTAGCATCCAGAGAAAGAAAAGCTTATTTGTCACCAAGATTTTACAAGGTGGAACTCTGCCTCACAACTTATACATAATAACAAAAATCAACAATGGGTTGACAAGTGTTCCTTATAAATTTTAGGAAACCATGAGATTTTGATCTCTAAGAAAAAATTTTAGTCTAACAAAAATTCAAAATATATAGAAAGAGACCAGTAAAGAATGCTCAGCCATAATTCTACCTAAGGAAGTAGAAACAAAGCAGCTCACATTAATCTGATAACCAACACTTTAAATGGTTGGTGGAGAAGAATAAGTTTTGGGCTGGGGATATAGCTCAGTAGGGAGAGTGCTTGCCTCCCATGCACAATAAGAAAAGAAAGAAAAGAAAAGAAAAAAAAGGGTTTAAAAAAAATAGGGAATAAGCATTGGGATTCTACAAGTATCGATTATTATGACCACTTAGGTTTGTTGCTCATATTCTGACATTCAAAGTGAGCTTATCCATCACTGTAACAATCAAACAAAGGATACTTTAAGTGTTTTGAGCATGTTTACCTGACCCATTCTAACACCTGTCAAATGGCATGGCAGTTGTAAAACACTGGACATAG
Organism: Tamias sibiricus; assembly: GCA_025594165.1. Taxonomy (NCBI): domain Eukaryota; kingdom Metazoa; phylum Chordata; class Mammalia; order Rodentia; family Sciuridae; genus Tamias; species Tamias sibiricus. The sequence continues at coordinate 39,496,280 of CM046672.1, forward strand.
ACTATCAAAATTTGTATGGCGAGTATGTTTTTTTTTTGGTGGTCTGGAGGACTTAAGGCAGGGCCTTAGGTATGCTAGGCAAACAGTGCACCACTGGGTCACACTCAAAATACAAACAGCAAAAAGTCTGGGGATGTAGCTCAGTGAGAGAGCACCCCTGGATTCTTTGATAGCACAACACAAAAGTAAATAAAGAAAAATGAGAATATAAAATTCAGGATAGAAGTGTAAAGAAATAGTGTATTTATGAGATTCAAGTTATATTTACATAAAAATGAAACACTGTGACCCTAATTTCCTCTCTATAAGAAAAGCAGCTACAAAATTGACACAAAAGGAAATGAGATGGGAGTCAAAACATGCCAGTACCAACAAGAAAAAACCCAAGTCAAAGCAGTAAGAATTAAGAAGGGAGAAACACACACACACACACACACACACACACACACACACACACAAACTGTAAGATACACCAAACAAGAAAAATGGCAGTGGTAGCCTTACTCCCTGCTCCTCTCACTCTCTCTGATCCAGTATCTTGGATTTCCATTATTTATCAGATGGGTAGGGAATAAACCCACCTGCTATTTTACTGGCTTTACCACAGAGCTTCATCCCTGCCCTTTTGTACTTTTCATTTTGAGAAAAGGTCCTGAAAAGTGGCCTCAAACATGAAATCCTCCTGCCTCAAGCTCCAGGATTCACCAGAATGAAGGCATGCACCCCCTGTGACCCCTCTTATTGGTGCTTATTGGTGCATTGTTAATTGTACAAAATAATGGGATTCTGATTCACAAGCTCATACATTTAAAACACATTTTTGATTGAAACACCCTCCCTGTTTCTGTCAAATCACCTTTTCTGAGTGAACTACTCCATGTGGAAGGTTTTCATCCTTCCATGGAAAACAAACATGGAACATTCATTTTGATTAAAAAAAAAAAAAAAAAAAAAAAACACTAGGAAGGGTTTAACAAATGGTGCTGCAAAAACAGTATATCCACATTCAAAGAATCAAGTTGGATCATTTACCCCACAGGCAGAAATTAACTGAAAAAAAAATAAAACTAGGAAAATGCAAAACGGTGGCGTACGCCTGTAATCCCAGCACTTTGGGAGGCTGAGGCAGGAGGAGGATCGCGAGTTCAAAGCCAGCCTCAGCAATGGCAAGGCACTTAGCAACTCAGTGAGACCCTGTCTCTAATAAAATACAAAAAAAAGGGCTGGGGATGTGACCCAGTGGACAAGTGCCCCTGAGTTCAGGTACCACAAAAAAAAAAAAAAAAAAAAAAAAGAAAGAAAAATGCATAAAACTGCTGCAAGGCAACTTGGGGTACAATTTCATGAATTTGTATTTGGAAATCATTTCTTAGCTATGTTATCAAAAGCACAAACAAAATACATATTTGACAACAACCAAAAAAGAATTGTTCATCAAAGGACACATGAATATAATAAAAGGACAATCTGTGGAATAGGAGAATCCCTTTGAAAAACATCTGCTAAAGTATCGATATCAGGACATGAAGAAACACAACTCTAATTTTATGTGGGCAAAAAATCAATAGGTATTTATTCTAAGTAAGATAAACAAAATTTCACTAAGCATGTGAAATGCTGGCCAACATAACAAATCATGAAATTAAGCCAAATTCAAATTCACAAAAAAAAAAAATAACAAAAAAACAAAACATCATTCCCATTATGATGGTTACTATCCAAAAAACAAAAAAAAAACCAAAATAAAAACTGCAGAGGGGTTACAAAGTATCAGTTTTACAAGATGAAAAGAGCTTTGTGGACAGATGTTGGTAGTGGTTACAGGACAATGTAATGTAGGTAGTGCCAAAGAAGTGTACATTTAAAATGATGGTGAGGGTAAATTTTACATGATGTTTTATTAAAATAAAAAAAACATAACTCAAGGAAATCATCCCCAAAGAGAAGACATGTGCAGAAACCCTGATTTAAGAGTTGGCTGACACCACATTTGTTTACATGGAAACGCCTCAGACTTTACAGCCTTCCGAGATCTCGCTTGCGGGATTTGGCCTGAGATCTAGAGGGTCTTAGCGGGAGATCTAGTGGGACTTAGACCGGAGGAAAAAGCTGGTAGCCGCCATTCTCCTGCTGGAGCGCGTGAGAGTGAGTTCTTGCCTGGGAGAGAGCCTACAGAGTGTTCGCTTTGTAAACGCCGTTGTGTGTGTCTGTGGGTGATTGTAAGACTGAGTTGCTAGAGCCAGAGAGAGAGAATTAAAATAACTTTTTCTTTTCTATCCTGTCTCTCACAGCCCCACTGTTCTAAACGGCAGACTGCCCGCCGGCAGTTACAGACATGAATCTATACACCTACCACAAAAATTTACTTTTATAGTAAAGCCACTTACATGATAACTAACCAATACTCAAAACAGATTTAATTCACTCTGGGAGTGGAGCTTCTCTGGCCTTAAGGACCACACCTCAAAATAGTGTTCCATTGGAGTTAAATTTTTCACACAGGAACTTCAGGGGAGTCAAAACATACCTCTAAGTTGACTGCATTTGACTCTGAGTGAGCCCAGAGCTATTTACTCTCAGTCATGCACCAAGTAACAATGTTGTGGTCAAAGTTGGACTGGATATAATGGTGATGCCACAGAGCATATCATCAAGTGACTATTGACTTCAGAGTTATATTAGTTTATGAACGTGCACTCTATGTTATCCACACAACAAAAAAATCTCCTCATACATTTCTCAGAACCAATCCTCACCATTAAGCAATGCCTGATTGGAATCGGATTTTTTGCTTTTTGACATGATTTTAATATGAGAAAAACATAATTCTCCCTAAAATACAGGCATTCTGAGTTCTGTCTTATGAAGCAAAGGAACTTTTCCTTTATGAAAAAAACTTGAACATAGTATTCACTCATGATAGTGAGTTCTGGAGAGTCCATTTAAGGATTATCTCTGTCCTCGAGAGAATGGTGAGAAGAATAAAGGAAGCAATGCTTTTAATAATGGTTCCTAGGAGACAGAAAGTTTCCCCAACATTTCAGATGCAGTACCCCTATTCAACCTCTTTTCCTAGAGAATCATAAAAAAGGTGCTGCATGAGGTACTTGCCATGATACTGCAAGTCCCCCCAATGTTTGGAAATAATGCCTGAAAGTGTTTTTCCTCCCCTGCCTCCTCCTCCTCCCCTCCTCCTCCTCCCCTCCTCCTCCTCCTCTCCTCCTCCTCCTCCTCCTCCTCCTCCTCCTCCTTCTTTTCTTTTTCTTTTTTTTTTTAATGATAGGAAAATCATACTCTGGGAGGCCATCTGAGCACAGCCAAGATTTCAGGGAAGCTTCTGGTCTGTTTTATTCCACTCCCAACCCATAATTCAACATGAAAAGGTCCCATGGTTTCTGAAAAGCAAATATGCATGCTTAAAATGTTTGAAAGCCATTAGGTTTTTCAAATAAAAGCTCACTAGTAAAAAACACTCCTTAGGATTGTTCTAGCCCCATGGATAGAAGCAGGGACTCTGGTGCCTGCTTACCTGAGATCCAGGGTGGCTTTGTGGAGGACTTCACATTCCAACAGGACTGAAGTTAATTCATCACTGTTTTGGGGGAAATTTTCATTCACATATTTGCCTCTGAGACCATGTCCCAGTGGACTCCTAGGTCCACTGTGTAAAGTTAGGGAGGAAGATTGTGTATAAGTTGCAAGACAGCTAGAGCTAACCCCACAACCTTCTCCTCTGAGATAAGGCTCATCAAGAAAAATAAATCAGAGCCAGAACTAAGCTTTTTGCACATACACCTCCTCAAAAAACAGGCATACCACTATCTCTGCCACTATTCCAGGGTTTAAAAGTGTCTACTTATTTCTGAGTTTCACAGAAAATGAGAAAATCAATCATTTGTGAGCTTGGAAAACAAACTCCAGGACCGTTTATTACATTCTTCCAGTCTACATTCTCCCCACTCCCCAACCCCTGGGATTCTGGAGATCTAACCCAGGGCTTAGGGCATGTTAGGCAAGTAAACTACTATTAAAGTATATCCATGAATTTGTTTGCTTTTTGTTTGTTTGTTTTGTGGGAGAGGTGGCCACATGAAACCTAGGGCCTCATGCATGGGTGAAGGAGCCTTAATCAAGGAGATAGCTAAAGAGTGGTTAGCTGAGAGCCATAAAAGATGTTCTAGTTTCCACCTGATATTAATACATTATTTAAAGAATCTTTGTATGCCCGTGAACACTGTATGACACACCTGTAAGCTCGAGCTGTAAGCACTTGTCCTTGTTAAAGCTAAATGTATATAACCAGGTGAGGTTGGTTAGTTGGTGTTGGGGGAAGAAGAAGGTTGCTGGTGGTTGGAGTTAGAGTGGTTAGAGTTTGAGAGGTTGTTGAAGCCGGAGAGAGAAGAAGAATTAAAGACCTTTTTCATTTTCATCCTGCCACCGAGTTTTCTCCCGCGGCATCGTAGCTGTAAGCAACAGCATCAGGCAGCTACAAGTGGTGGCCCATATGGGGAATTCGGCCGGCAGAGGTAAGAAATAAGAAAATTTAAAAAATAGGAGCGAAAATAACAAAAAGTCGGTTTAAAAGAGCCATGAATAAAATTTTCGATATCGAGTACTCAGAGGATAGTGAGAAAAGTTAACAAGAAAGCATATCCTCTGACTCAGTTGAGACCAGCAAGGAGAGTAGTAATGTAAATCCAAAAGTAAGAACTGCAAAAGCCATCATAAACTTAATAAAATTATCTGAGGAGTATGTACTCTCTTTAGAAACTGACACTCAGGAAACTAGTGAAAGTGATAATAGTAACAAGGAGCCAAACCATGAAAGTACAGTTTCCTCCACTAAGCTAGTTAGGAATTATGAAACTAGCAGTGAAGAGGAATCAAAAAGCGATTTGGGGAGCATAGTCTCCAATAAAAAGAACATAAAGAAATTAAAAAGGAGAAAAGACCGTCAAATAGAGGAACCACTAGTGCCCTCTGCTCCCTCATGGGTAGAATCCCTAACAGAAACAATAAGGAGTATTGATCAGAGTGTATGTGCCCTTGAGGTAGAGATTGGCGGCCTTTCTGAGCGCTTATATGCTCTCGAATAACAAAACCCACAGGAGCACCTAGACCTACCAGTATTTCAAAATGAAGAGGAACAAAGGTATCACCAGTCCCTAGACTTTAAAACAATAAAGAATTTTAAAGAGGCGGTAATGACCTATGGGCCTCAAGCTCCGTTCACATTAAGTATGATAGAGTCACTTAACACCCTAATCTTAGCCCCCTCACATTGGAAAAGTCTGTGCAAAGCAGTACTAAGTGGGGGACAATACCTAATCTGGAAAACTCAATTCCAGGAACTTTGCTCAGAAATAGCAAAGAGAAATGCTGCAGCAGGTTTTCCTCAACGCAACATAGATATGCTCACAGGAGAAGGTCAGTTCGCTGAATTACAAAATCAGCTAACATACGATCCCGGTGTATATGCCCAAATACACACAGCAGCTGTAAAAGCCTGGAAGACAATATCAGGCACAGGGGATCTGCAAGGCAGCCTATCAAAAGTTATACAGGGGCCTAATGAACCCTACGCTGATTTTGTAGATAGACTCTTAAAAACAACATCTAGAGTTTTCGGTGAAGTCGAGCAAGCTATGCCCCTAGTTATCCAATTAGCATACAAGAACGCTAATAAATACTGCCAGGATGCAATTAGACCATGGAGAAGTAAAAAAAAAAAAATTTATCAATTTATATCAGACTGTGCAAAGACATTAACGAGGCTGTTATCACAGGCAATGTAATTGCTGCAGTGATAAAAGGTTCCTCCCCTCAAAATTCCCAAAGGATTCAACCTAGAACAGGATATTCCAGACAAAATTATTATAATCAACCAAGATATGCTAAGCAATATCCCCCAAGGGTAATAGGATCAAACTCATACTGTGCTCCAGGCCGATGCCCCAGGTGCAAAAAGGGTATACATTTGGCCAATCAATACCATTCCAGATATGATATTTATGGAAATGATTTGTCCAGGATTTCAAAAAATGGGGCATGGGGCCCAATGCCCTGGGGCCCACAAATGTATGAGGCACTAGAGGAGTAATGCCCTCAGATCCGATGATTCCTCATCACAATCCCTCCTACCCATTAACTCCCTTGTCAGAGGGACAAGAGGAAGTGCAGGATTAGATCTCTGTTCCACTGCTCAGATAGTCCTAACACCTGAAATTGGGGTTCAGCTGATTTCTACGGGAATCAGAGGACCTCTTCCCTCAGGAACTATGGGATTAATCCTTGGGCGTAGTTCCAAGAGCTTATTAGGCTTTAATGTAGTACCAGGGGTTATTGATTCTGATTATAATGGAGAGATTAAAATAATGCTAAGTACACACAGGGGCAACATCTCCATAAATCAAGGAGACAGAATTGCACAGCTGCTCCTCCTTCCCAGTCTCCATAATTCTTTTAAAAGCATGCCACAAAATAGAAATACGAGAGGATTTTGTTACACTGGCTCAGGACCTATGACTTGCTGGGTTCAGGATTGTTCACGGAAGCCTATGTGCAAAATAAAAATTCAAGGTATAGAGATGGAGGGGCTGATTGATACAGGAGCTGACTCTTCCATCATAAATCTACAACAATGGCCTAAGCACTAGCCTCTACAGAAAGCCTCAACCAGTTTAAGAGGCTTGGGATATAGTAATACCCCAGCACAAAGTGCTGTAATATTAAATAGGGAAGATAATGAAGGGCATAAAGTAACATTCCAACCTTATGTTTTAAACAGCTTGCCAGTTACCCTATGGGGAAGAGATATTCTACATCAAATGGGACTACACCTAGCAACCAAGCCTGCAGTTGTTAAGAATAAAAATCCTAATCATAATAAAAAAAGGCAAAGGACATTTTTTCTAGGGGCCACTGAGAAAACAATTTTAAAAATACCATGGCTTTCTGATAAGCCAGTTTGGGTCCCTCAGTGGCCCCTATCCAAAGAAAAATTGCAAGCGGCCCATCAATTAATTAAAGAACAATTAGAAGCAGGACACATAGAGCCTTCCACCTCTCCCTGGAATTCTCCCATATTTGTAATTAAGAAAAAATCTGGAAAATGGAGACTATTACAAGACCTTAGAGAAATTAACAAAACAATGCAAATTATGGGCCCTACTCAACCTGGACTTCTTAATCCTGTATCTATTCCAAAAAACTATTATCTAATAACTTTTGATACAAATGACTGTTTCTTTTCCACTCCCCTACATCCTATGGATGCCCCCAGGTTTGCTTTTTCAATACCTTCTATCAATAATAATGGCCCTGATAAAAGATATCAATGGAAAGTATTGCTGCAGGGAATGGCAAATAGCCCTACAATGTGCCAACTATATGTGGACAGAGCTATACAGCCCATTAAAAACAAATATCAAAACCTCATGTGTCTACACTACAAGAAGGATGTTTTAATAGCCCACCCTAATCAACAAATCTTATTTACTATATTTAGTGAAATAACAAAAAAATTAAAAAAATACGGATTATATATAGCAGAAGAAAAAGTTCAAAGCAGACCACCTATACTATATTTAGGCTTTAAAATCATGGATACTTTTGTTAACCCCCCCAAAATTCTAATAAGTAAAGAACATTTGACCACCCTCAATGATTTCCAAAACTACTAGGAGATTTTAATTGGCTTTGCCCTACACTAAGCCTCACTACTAGACAATTAAAACCTTTATTTGACATCCTTCGCGGAAACCCTGATCCATCCTCACTGAGTACATTAACTCCTGATGCCAGGAGAGCTCTAAAATTAGTAGAATAGGCCATTGAAAGATCCCATTGTGATAAATTTGCTTTTGCTCAACCACTAATATTGATTATTATTCCTTCACAATATACAACCACAGGAGTATTTTGCCAACAGGGACCTATATTATGGATACATATGCCTGTCTCTCCTAAAAGTACAATTGAGTCTTATACCTCCATGGTGGCTAAACTTATTCTTCAAGGACTTAAGACTTCTACTAAAATATTTGGCATTCAACCCGCTACTATTATTACTCCCTATTCATCATCATAGGTTGAATATTTGTGCTTCAATGATAATGATTGGGCTATAGCTAGATGCTCTACATCTGCAAATTTTGATAATCATCTTCCTAAATCTCCTATACTATCCTTTTGTATCAATCATCCTATTATATTTCCACAGGTAATAAAAAATCAACCTATTCCTAAAGCATTTAATGTATTTACAGATGGATCCTCTAACGGTACTACTGCAGTAGTGACTCAAAATGAAAATATGATTCATATCTCTAATCAAAAATCAGCTCAATTAGTGGAACTCGAAGCTATAATAATAACTCTAGAAAATTTTAAAGAACAACCTATGAATATTTTTTTCAGACAGCCACTATATTGTACATGCTGTCCCTAAATTGGAGCTAGCAGGTCCAATAGCACCACATACTCCAGCTTTTAAATTGTTTTCTCAAATCTAAAATCTCCTATGGCAATGAAAAGAACCTTTATTTATAGGTCACATAAGAGCTCACACTAACCTGCCTGGTCCTCTCCATGAAGGTAATCAAAAAGCTGATGCCCTCACTAAAACAATATTTATATTTACTACAGTACAACAAGCTACTTTATTTCATTCCCAGTTCCACATCAATAGCACTACCTTAAGACAAAAATTTAAAATCAGAAAAGAACAAGCTCGTAGAATTGTAAAAGAATGTCCATCTTGTGTAACACATTTGCCCAATCCACATTATGGGGTTAACACACGAGGTTTGATGCCCAATCATTTGTGGCAGATGGATGTCACTCATGAGTCAAGTTTTGGAAAATTATGATTTATTCATGTCACCATAGATACATGCTCAGGCATGATTTTTGCTTCCTTACATTCCGGAGAAAAAGTTAAAGATATTACATCTCATTGTCTGCAAGCTTTAGCTGCATTGGGCATCCCCAAAATGCTTAAAACAGATAATGGCCCTGCATATACATCCACATCCTTCAAACAATTTTGTACAAAATTCAATATAATCCATAAAACAGGTATCGCTTATAATCCTCAGGGACAAGGAATAATTGAAAGAGCAAATTGGACACTTAAAAATATGTTACTAAAGCAAAAAGATGGAAAACGGAAAAATCCTAAGGACTGATTGGCAGTTGCCCTGTTTACCCTAAATTTCTTAACTTTAGATTCTAATGGATATTTGGCTGGAGATAGACACTGGAACCCACACCAACAACATAAACCTTTGGTTTACTGGAAGGATGTTCTTTCAGGTACATGGAAGGGTCCAGACCCAGTATTAATTTGGTGGGGAGGATCTGTTTGTGTTTTTCCAAAGCACGAATCCTCTCCAATATGGATACCATCTAGATTAATAAAGCAGGTACAAAGTCAAAAGGATCAAGATGAAGTTATTGAGAAGTCAAGATTGAATAAAGAAGTACAAAATTAAGAGGACCAAAATGAATGTATGGAGTGATTCTTTTGAAAGTGTCCTCCAATAAATTCACAACTTAAGTTTCATTCTTCCCTGCCGGGACGAGAAGATCTCTCTTTAGTGTATACACAATTATATTATTTTCTTATATATATATATGTCTTTATGTCCATGCATTTTTCTAAATTTCATGTTAATGTTATGTCACAAATATATGTTTATATGTGCATCTGTTCAGCGTGATGTCACAAATATCAAAGCACTTATTAATATATATATATATAATAGATAGATAGATAAAAATTATATATATATATATAGATAGGTAGATAGATAGACATGGATCCAAATAACATTTAAATTTAGAATATTGAAATTAGATAATCAATTATAGTGACAATCAATTTTGATTTATAGTTGTCTCTGGGACTTCTCTTCAGCTGTGAATATGACTAATGCTGTATAACCTGATATTTTGGTGTTTTGACATAGGATTGTTTATTTGTTATTAACTTCATTTGTTTAATAGCTGATTAATTTGAATTATTTCAACAGGTATAGGATTGCTGTATATACAGAGACTCGAGGATTCCAGCTAACAAATTATTTTTCCAAAGTGCCTTTAGCTTTTTTTAAATCTATCTTTAATGCAGTAATACCCTCAGTTTTTCTTTAATTTATTCTGAATATATGTGTGAGCAAATATCAACTTTAATTTTCTACTCTAATAATTCTATTTTTGAGTCTGACAGCTCACCACGTGATCTCAGTGCTGGAATAGCACTGCCTTTCCCTTAATAATGGATGCTTGAGTTTTTAGGTAGCAGGCCCTGAAGTATTGCCGGTGGCAGTGTCTAGACATAAAAAAGACAGCTGCTGCTACAACTGCAGGGACCGCGGTCGCTGCAAGCCTCCCTGCTGCTCAAGCATCGAACAACCTCACCAGCAGTGTGGCCTCTGCTCTGCATGCATAGGGCCTCTTGGATCTACGTGTTATAACTTATGGACATTTTGATTTTCCATTATTTTGGGACATTACGGGATAATGCCTTGCGGGTATTTGTCTAAGAGAACTCAGTGCGTTACTTGATGAAACTAAGGGCAACTGATTTGTTTAAAGAACTTGATATGCTATGGAAACGTGGCTTGTCAGCAGTAGGCTTGCCGCCTTAAAGCCACAGCATCGCCTCAAAATTGGACAGCTGTTAGTCAACACACAGTTGATCATGAAGGGCTCGATTGGATGGCTGGTTAGCCTATGACGGGTAAGATCCCCAGAGGGGGACAACCTAAGACACGGTACACTCGCAAGGGACAGTCTAATGTGGCTGACATATCAACCTACGCCAGGAGTCAAGGGCCGCCTTGATTCCCATGACGGGTAAGAATGTCAGTTGCACATGGACATCCTAGAACATCCCCTGTTTTAAAAACTAAAGGGGGGAAATGAAGGATCCCTAATCAAGAAGATAGCTAAGAGCAGTTAGCTGAGAGCCATAAAAAATGTTCTAGTTTCCACCTGATATTAATACATTATTCAAAGAATCTTTGTATGCCCGTGAACACTGTGAGACACACCTGTAAGCTCGAGCTGTAAGCACTTGTCCTTGTTAAAGCTAAATGTATATAACCAGGTGAGGTTTGTTAGTTGGTGTTGGGGGAAGAAGAAGAAGGTTGCTGGTGGTTGGAGTTAGAGCGGTTAAAGTTCGAGAGGTTGTTGAAGCCGGAGAGAGAAGAAGAATAAAAGACCTTTTTCATTTTCATCCTGCCTCTGAGTTTTCTCCCACGGCGTCATAGCTGCAAGCAACAGCATCAGGCAGCTACACACGGGGACCTTCTGCATGCTAGGCAAGCACTCTACTACTGAGCCACACCCCAGCCTATCTTGTTAATTTTTACTTATTTTTCTTTTCTTTTTTTCTCCAAGCCCTTCAAAGACTTTCCCCCCATTAACATCTAAAACATCTAGACTGGCTATGAAGTCCTGATCTTCCTGCCTCAGTCTCCCTCCTGAGTAGCTGGAATTACAGGCACACACCAACATGCCCTGCTAATTCTTTAACTCAAAGGAAAGAAGAAAGAGTACAAAGACCTAAAGAACTTATCCCTCAACCTTAACACAGAGCAGTCCCTGGCCAATTATATTTGATCTACCCAACCATTCTGCTCACCGCTCATCTTCTTACCATTCTGCTTCATTGTTTCCATGGGAATCCCAGATATCATTTAGTCTGAAATTAATCCCATATATTTCTAAAATATAAAGAATCTCTTTTAATGTAACCACTGCTTTTTTTTTTTTTTTTTTTAAATATAAGAGCATTTGGAAAAAGCTTGATCAGCAATTGCACTGTGCAGTAGCCATAGACACTTCCATCATGGAAATAAGCTGTCCCGGGACCACACGTCTGCGCTTTAAAAGATGAAGACTCAATTACCCTATTCCTGGACACTAGTGCATGGCCTGCCATGAAAAAACACTTCTTAGTCCTCCGCCAAAGAAACTCACTTTTTTGGAGTCACGTTGAACTTCTGCTCCTCAGTTGTTCTCATTGGTACATGAGGAACTCTGGAGCTGCATCAATTAATATAGATGCCCCTAGACATGCCCTCAGATGGCTATGCCCCCACTCACACCCTGAACACAGCCGCACCCAGGACAGGAGCACAGGGTTTTGGACTCAGGCCCACCCTAGACCTTAGCCTTTCTAGAAATGCCCTCAGATGGCCTCTCCTCAGACCCAGACAACAGCCCCCAGGCCTTCCTAGAAGGCATAGAGGTGGGGGTGGGGATGGGGTAAAATGCAGCAGACATAGCCCCATGCTAGCCCACAGCCCACCCTAGATACTTGTGATTATGTTTAACCTAACCTACCTCTTCAAATCCTAGCTTCCCTTCATTGAGAAACCACTGAAACTAAACTTAGTTAAGCCCTATAATAACTATATAATGTCCAGTACTATTTATCTCACTTGGACTTGAGGATGATGGGAACAGAAATGTTGAGCCTTCCTGGGTCCCTGACCTCAAACCTCAGGAAACTTGTGCTCCTCTCCATCACACTATCATAGGTCACAAGCTCTATGTTGCTGAAAAGACTCAAAGATGACCCATAAAGCTTGAAATAGTATTGATTAGGAAGTACTGACCTTGGAAGCACAAAAGACCACAGAATAAAATTGAATAAAAACATTATAAGATATAAGACTAATATTTTATAAACCTTAAATTATTAAGATACAAGGCTAATATTATATGAACCTGTCAAAAAAAAAAAAAAAAAAAGATAAACCAAATATTCTTTTTTCACTTTTCTGTAAGTGGATTGAGCTTTCATTTATTTTGTTTGTTTACTTTTTTTTCTTTCTTTCTTATTTTGAGTCAGGGTTTTGCAAAGTGTTTGATGCAGACATCCAGCTTTCAATCCTCATGCTTCAGCTTCTGGAGAAGCTGGAATTACAGGTATGTGCCTCAGAGCCCTGATTCATGTTGTTCTTCACACCATCCTGTGATAAAGCAAAAATCTGCATTTCTCAGATGAAGTAACTGCAGTCCTTGGAATTTTCTTTACAACTCTGGGACTTTGTACTTTCCCAAAAGCGTGGGAGATGGTAATAATACTTGGAAGGTTTTCTTGAATTTCATGTATAGAAAATGCAACCAATACTTCATGGTTGTCTCCTATTCCTCTGAATCAGACAAATCTGTCTATCCCTTTTTCTACTGAAGCAATTTGCCTTTTTTTTTTTTTTTTTTTTTGATACTGGGGATTGAACCCACACATGTATGAAGGATAACTGGGCAACTGGAACAGATTTTTGCTGCATTAACTCCTAGCAGCCCTATGGGAATATACATTATTATACAGATGAGTCCTGAAGCTCAGAGAGATTATCTAATTTACCTGAAGTTGAACTCTGAGGAGACTGACTACAATAACAAGCAGATGAAAATAAGGTTTGCCATGCGTGGGCAGTGCTTCACACCTACAATCAAAGGGGCTTGGGAGGCTGAGGAAAGAACATTACAAATTGGAGCTTCAGCCTTCTCATTTTAGTAAGACTCATCAGTTTAGCAAGAACCTATCTCAAAATCTGAAAGTGAAAAGGACCAGGGATGGAGCTCAGTGGTAAACAACCACATGGTTCAGTCCCCAGCATCATGAAAATAAGACAAAAGAAAAGTTAAAAAATATTTAATGTGATTTGGTCATCCTTGACTTCCTGTTTTAATGTAAAGGTGGTTACTTTCCAATAGGGAGGCCCACCTGCCCACTTTGGTCAGCACCACCCTCAGAGGACATGTGTTCTGCTGCCATTCAACTAAATCCATGATGTGAATTTGCATCACAGAAGGGTCCTTCCTTTTTATTTCTTCAAAGTATTTAAGAAAGTAAAATTTGAATTTTTGACTTACATTTTAAATTTTTATATATTTCAACATGGCTCAGGCATTTTTAATATCACAAATAAACAAAACAACTTTCAGAGAGTTCTGACTTTATTATGGTGTGACCATGTTCAATATATTTTAAAGAAGGAACAAAATACAAAGTTTAAAAAAATAAAAACAGTAATTAAAGTAGCACAATTCTGTAACCCCAGTCACTAGGGTGGCTGAAGCAGACCACCCAAAGTTCTCCTGGGCAATATGTCCAGACCATGTCTCCAATTAAAAATAACAATAAAAATAAAAATAAAAATCAAGGTCTGAGGATGTAACTCAGTGTAAGTGGCCTCTGGTTCACTCCTCAGGAGCAAAGGGTAAAAGGATATCATATTCCCAGCATTCCATTAACTTGTGTGTCTATGTACTTAGCTGAATTATAATTAGATGGTTTGTATGAGATAATCTTAAAAGGTCAAACAAAAAAGTTTTCTTGTTTTTTTCTTTTATTATATGTAAAGTTGCTAAATTTTGTTTTTTGGCCCTATTGTAGCCAATTTGCAGGAAAAAAGTCTCACAAGCCATTCACATAATTGCCAATGAAGCCTTTATTCCGGCCAGGGCCACCAACTACGTCCAGCACAAAGCAGGATAGTAGAAAATAGCACCTGCTCATAGCAAGTGCAGGGTTTCTAAAGCAAAGGGTTAATATGCCCTCAAGCCCTTAAGTGGAGATGGTTTAAGGGTGGGTTAATGGGCCATCAGGTGGAGACAGTTTAAGTCCAGTTTAAGTTGCCTTTGCTTATTACATTTTCCACTGGTCTTAATCTAATCCCTAATCTGCCATCCCCATGTTTGGTTGAGAAACCAGCAGGCAGAATCCACAAGAGTGAATGGGGGACTGAATGCAGGCACTGGGGACTTCCCTGATAACAGGCAAGAGGAGGGGTAATATCAAAAGTCTTAAAGCCCTTCCTAGGAGGGGCAAATCCTGGAACAGGTTACCTTGGCAACAGGTTGAGACAGGGCAAGGTTTTGATAAGGGTGGAGGAAGGGCTCTGAGGAAATTAACATTCCAATTCTTCAGTGGACAGTTTCCCAACAGTCTCCAACTTCCCCGGACTTACCCAAAATTGGCTTTCGACTTGACTTGATTTACCTATATATACTGACTGCCTAACAGATCCTGGTTTCATTTCTCTTCTAATTTTAGGAACTTCTTAATACTGTAAGAAAAGGGGACGATGACTGGATTTGGCTTCTTCGAGCTGAACGGGGGCAGTGAGATAGGGTAAGTAGTTTGGAGTTCCCTTTTTATGAGTCAGGTCAGAATGAAGCCTGTGGAAGAACAGGTTGTAAAGTCATCAGGGCCTGGATCTTCTATGAAAGAAACAAAAACATGAGTACTAAATAAATGTTGCAGCATCTGGAACATGTCAATCTATACCATGAACATAATTACAGTCAATAATTTCTCACCAGGAGGTGTGAGGGCTTAGAAGTTGTCTCCATAATAAGGCCAGAGTGGACATATCCTTTATTTGGGAATATAAATCTTTAACATCCACAGAATTATCAGAAATGTAAACACAGCATTTAACTTTTAATCTTACAGATCAGATGTCTATCCTGATAAGAGGGTAGTCAAGATACTTAATGTCATCTGATCCTATAAAATATTTCTACTGGTATTACCTCTGTGTCCAGTAGAAAACCCTTTGTTTCTGTTACTTAGGGCTAGATAATCATACTAGTGAATATTAAGCCTATGGTGTAGGTTAGGAAGATCTGTAAGCCTTAAACTAACTAAAAGCTTTTGACTTGGCAGTCACTTAATAGTTAAACTGTTTCTTTTTATAGTTATCAGGCATTCCTGCCTAAGAATCTCTTTTAGCCTCCAGTCTTACCAATTCTTGGGGCTAATACAAGTGTATATCTTAAGTTACGTTTAACTACTATTTCTTAAATGCCCAGAAATGGTTGTGTTTTAGTTAACTGTTTTTGCTAGGTGTTTAAGAGGAAGTAGGTCAAACTGACTTTTGCTTTTATCTATTGCTAAGAGTCAGCTGGTTTATAATGGGAATAACTCTTGGGGGGGGACTTGAGAGCAGCTTTTCTGTTCTGCTAGTGCCTTTTGCGCTCAGATGGGTCCAGGACTTGCTTGACCAGGTGGCTTCCCTTGGAAGCAGCAGGGATATCTGTCTCTCTTTCCAAAGATCCTCCTTTTCATAGCAAAGGCACTGATTGGCTTTCTCTTCTCCAGAGGTCTCATAGCCTCCCGGCTTGGGAGGCCACGTGGCCAACAGTTGCAAAGCTCTTTAAAGAAGTTCCCTGGATCCAGACTAACTCTGAGGGCAAGAGCCAAATATTGGTTTTCTTGCCCTCTTTAATTTAGCTTTAAAGTCTTGATCTTAAACATCTAGCAAGTTAGTGTCACCAGTCTTAAACTAAGAGCAGTGGGCTTCACTTTAATGACTATAAACTTACTGTCATTTACCCTTTCCATTAATTGGGTTTTGTACCATCCTAGGTGATTGCTTAAATTAACTCAAGTTGTGTCATAATCTACAACCATATAATTTCTTTCTCCCATTTGTTAACACCTTTTGTTGTTCACAATTTCAAACAATCCTTGTAACAATTTGAATTTAGAAACACTTTTTATCTCAACAAAAAATATAGTTATTTACAGTACTCCCAATGGAAATAGCTGAAACGTTTGAGCCTCTACATATACAGAAATCTTTTATAAGCCTTTATACAGAATCACACACATCTGTTAACCACTTCGTGAGAACACAATGTTCAAGTATATAGAATTATACCTGTTGGAACTTAAACATTTTGCAGTGATGACAAAGCAACCTTAAAGCCTCTTTTTAAAATTTACCAATTTATGAAAACAATCAATAATGTTACCCAATGGAATTTAAGGAGTTAAGAGTACTTGATAGTATATTTAACAGTTAGCATTTTAATCTTGAAAATTAATCAGGTGTCTAACAAACAAAATTACTCACAAAGGTGCAATCCCATGTCAAATCTACTTTGCTTTTACCAAAATATCAGACAAGTGTACTGAACACTACTAACCACTTCTTCCTTGTTGAAGAGAAGTTCTAGAACCAAGGGATATTAAGAGAACATTTTACTAGTTGTTTGACCACCTAGAGAGACTTGTGAGTTAAGTTTCATTTGTTTACCCAATTTAAATTGGACACATTTAAATTAAGTGAATTAAAGATGTTTGGATCCATTTTTAAAAATTTTTATCAGCGCTCATTTTCTATTTGCCAATCTTGATATCATGTACATGACATCTAGACATACGCACATATAGACATACAAACACAGAACACAATAGCTTTTTGCACTCCATTGCAATGTTACAGATGTTTAAAAACTCTATAGTTGAATAAAAAATAGAACTTACCAAAACAACATTAACCTAGGTGCATAGGATCAAAATTATGAGCTCAAAAAAATACATATGGGATCTCAAGAAAAAGCAAGAGTCCTAGAAAAATGATCAGCTGGTAAAGCAAGTTCAGGTAAAAAGACAGTTTTTACTTTTTTATCTGGAGCCAACTGAGTTACAAAAGCTAAAACCAATCTAGAGCCTTCTTACCTTCATCACTATTGGGGTCCTAGTTCGGGCGAGCAGAAGGTAGACCCTGTTGATCCAAATGGGGTCATCTGTAGGCAGGCCGTTTGGTCCAAGAATCGATTGCTGGACTTCCCACCAGATCCGCTCGTGCTCTTCAGATGGGAAAAGTGTTTGGAGGAGTTGGCCCAGGCAGGACTCATGGGGCTCTGCTACTGTGCTGCATTCGCTACTCTCTCCCCTGCTCTGCCAGCTTAGGCTCCAGGCTGGTGGTGGAGGGAGGGAAGAATGAAACTGACGAGAATGCTAGCACACAAACAAAGATCAGCCACACAAGAAATAAAAAGACACAAAAACAAAAGACAACCAGACTGGGCCACACAGGGAGGCCCATCGGACAACCAAACTGGGCACCACACAGAACCAGATTGGGCCATAAAGGGAGGCCCACCAGGTGGACAGGTGCGATGTCTTGCCCTGTCCTGGGATTCAGTGTAAGTAACTGCATCCAGTCTGACCTTTTCCCTCAGAAGAGCTCACCAGACAGGTAAACTGGCGGCTTTGTAGAGGCATCTGGAGAACTGAGCGGCAGTCCTCTCAGGGTGAGGCTGAGGAACGTCTCTCAGGAGCTCTCCCCTACCCCAAGAAGGAGTCTGTGATCTGGCACAAGAGGCTGAATTTGGGTGTGAGGGCAAGGAGAATAAAGAATCTCACTTGGAGCCTCCAAATGTTGTACCCAATTTTCAGGAAAAAAGTCTCACAAGCCACTCATGTAATAGCCAATGAAGCCTTTATTCCGGTCGGGGCCACCAACTACATCCAGCACAAAGCAGGATAGTAGAAATGGCACCTGCTCATGTTAAGGGCAGGGTTTATAAAGCACAGGGTTAATACGCCTTCAAGCCCTTAGGTGGAGATGGTTTAATTGTGGGTTAATGGCCCATTGGGTGGAGACAGTTTAAGTCCAGTTTAAGTCACTTTTGCTTGTTACAGCCCATTTGTGTGAAAGCATGTTGTCTAATATTACACCAGAATTTTATTTTGCTGAGTTCTTCTAACAGTCAAATAAAAAGGTTGACCTTAGATTGATTTCTATGGCTTTTACTTGTTTCCAAATAATTGAAAGTTTTCATCAGCTTTGTTTCTTTCTTTTCTCAGTAGCCTGAATTCACACCAGGTAGTAACCTTTCCTTCCCTTTTTCATCAAGCTGCCTCCAAAAACCACCTGGACACACACCCTCACAACCCACCCCACCCCATCCCACCCCCACACCTCTGCCTTGTTCTCATTTTTTTCCTCAATTCCAGTCAGGCTCTCCTTGAGCTCACTCCATGATTTACACCAGTGAATCAGCTCCAAATGGCCCAATCTCATGGGTAATTTTCCTAAGTCATCAAACATATTGGTCAATCTCTTGTTTGTTTTCCTATTTCACATTGTTATATAAAACTTGACTTCAGAGCATATTCTCTGAGTTCGTCATCTTTGCTATAAATGCCTATCATGGTAAGAGCCCAGCACACACCAGGTCCTGTAGATGGAGCCATGTGATGATGGAACCATGTGATGATGGAGCACAGTGCAGGCTCAGAAATATGAAATTCTGGTAAACTTTTAATAATACATAATCCCTATGTGAAATGGTGGTCACACCTGGAATCATAACTACTCAGGAGTCCGAAGCAGGAGGACTGCAATGTTCAAGGCCAGTCTGGTAACTTAGTGAGACCCTCAGCAACTAAGCAAGATACTTTCTCAAAATTTAAAAATAAATTAAAAAGGACTGGGTATGAGGCTCAGTGGTAAAGTGCCCCTTGATTCAATATTCAATTAAAAAATGCCATTTCTTTTCTCCATGACAAAAAGTGAACATGTTCAAAAAAGCTATTTAACATTCCTTTGGAAGTCTCCAAACCACACCCCATAAGTTGGGTGAATTTGGCAAACTGATAACTCAGCAAATTGGCTTCAAGAACATTGAGTTTTGTTGAGATGATTTGATATCAATTGCCCATTCACTGAATTTGAATTTTCTCCACCTAAATTTTAGCTGTTTGCCTCATTCCCCCACATGAAAGCTTTTATACTTCAATCAACTGTAATAATGCTAAGAAAAATTGCTAATATTTATTAGTTTTACTTTAGTCCACCTCTAATCTTTTTTCAAGGACATATGAAAACCAGGATTCTTCAAGCCAAAGTCATGCACAAAGTTTAGTTATCAACATTATTAATCATCATCATTTAAAGATTTTTCATTTAATTATTTATTTAGTACTTGGGCTTGAACCCAGGAGCACTTTGCAACTAGACACATTCCCAGTCCTTTTGATTTTTTCTTTTGAGGCAGGGTATCACTAAACTGCTGTGACTGGCCCAGAACTTCTAATCCAGTCTGAGCCTCCCATCTACCTGGGATTCTAGGTGGAATTTGAAGACTTTTAGTCAGAAAGATATCCTCTGGTGACCCCTTCACACCACAAAGTCTCCACACCCTGCTTGCTGATTATCTCTGCCTCTTTTGTCATTACTTAATTCAATATCCTGAGGACATTCCTGGTCAAAATCTCTGAATGCAGACTTCAACAGGATAAATGCAAAACAGACATTTGTCCCTCACAAAGCCCTATTATTAATTTTCCTGTCAGCTAAACTACACTGAACCAAACCTGAGAGCCCTGATATTTTATTTGTCTTCTTCACAGTTGTATTTCTGGGCAAAGCATTACCCCTGGCACTAAACAGGCCCTCAGAAATATTTCTTTCTAATTGAGGAAATGATGAAATTTTTTCCTCCATTCCCATCTTATAGATATTTGTCAATCTTTCATTTTCTGTACTTCCAAGTTCACCTCCATCCAATATACACCATTTTCAATTTCCTGATCTAAAACAATCAAAAAAAAAAAAAAAAAAAAAAAAAAAAAAAAAAAAAACCAAAACATTCATTGGTCTCCTTGGCTAAAGGATCACAACAGGTTGATGTCCACTGCCATTCTTGATCAGGACTTTCCCTGCTTTTCAACACTCACCTTTGTTCACTCAATTTCACATTCATTTGTTCAACACACAAAAAACAACAAAACAAAAAAAACAAAAATACTACTTTTGATTGTCTGGACATACAATGCTTGGTTAATATTTTTAAAAATGTATTTAGATTGCCCCACCCCATTATGATCCTAAAAAAATGTGGAGGAAGGGTTTTACTACATTTTGGCACATGCCCATTCTACTCTCTAGCCTTCTCCTCAGAACACCCCTAGGGGGTACTATTTATCTCTGTACCCCCTGACATTGCATAGAGAATTTGTGCTTTGAGATGGGAAATAAGTGCCCACCCCCCCCCCCCAAAAAAAGATAACTAGGTCAGGCATGGTGAGTGCATGTCTATAATCCCTGCAACTCAGGTAGCTGAGGCAGAAGGATCACAAGTTTGAGGTTAGCCTCAGCAAATTAGTGAGATCTCAGCAAATAGTTAACAAATTGCCACAGAAGATTTTAGCAGATTTTCTATTTTTCCTCCTTAATTTGAGAAATAAATTCATAAAATAAATGCTTGCATATATGAGTTCTATTAGTGGGTATTATCTCTATTGATACATTTGTTGGTTTTTGCATGTCAAATACCAAAGGTTTTTAGTTGTTACTGTCCTTTACAATGTGTCTTGATACTTCATAGTCCAATCTTGAGGGGGCAGGAGTATGGGGAAGAAAACAGTTTTTGTTTTCTTTGTTTCAGTCATCAAACCATCCAAAAAGAAAAAAAGTATTGAGGGGTAAGAAAAGTCCTCTGTGAGCCCAGAGAACTCAACAGGGCAAGATGCCTTGAGGTTGCTGAATTCAAGTTCCATGTCCCATGGGAAAGGCAAGTTGGATAGAAGAGAGGAAGCCTTCTAAACATCAGTTTGTGGATTCTTCATGGATTTCCATAAACTACTCACATCTAAGTAAACATCTTAGATGGTATCTGGATTCCTGATGTGTGCATGATAGGCTAACAATAAGATCCTTCAATTGTGAGCTCTACCCACTCGTCCCACCAACTTGCTATGTTCAGAAGTTGTAAAACTAAAATCTAACACACTATGCTCCTTAATCCCCTGACATTTTGTTTAAGTCATCTTGCTTATTAATGAAGACCCATCTTTTTCTCTACACCAACAGCTGAGGAGAACACATTTTATTAATAGACCCAAATATATGTTCTTTATATAATTTAAGAAGCCATAAGTGAATGGGAGGTTATACTCCATATATGCATAATATGTCAAAATACATTCTACTATCATGTGTATCTAAAATAAATAAATAAATAAAAGTGTTTTAAAACAACCCACCCTTTAGTTACTAAGGTTTCAATATTTTAACTTTCTTGGAAATAAATTACATTTCATATTTGTCACGTGACTTTTTGACTTTACATGAAGAGAACACTCACACATACCTCAATTACATCTATGAGTTTATTTACTTTCAACAGTTACTCCTAGATTACTCATAAAGACCAAGATACCAGACAAGCATAGTCAGTATTTTTTTATTCTTTTAAAACTTGTTTTTCTTTTTTCTTACACTTTTTAAGACATCTACCTTCCAATTAAGACTGAATGAAAAAAAAAAAAAAACCTCCAAAAGACCATAAATTTTTAAAATTTTTTTTATTAGTGCATTGTGGTTATTAATATTATCTTAAAGATATTTGCAGGAAAATTTTATGTTGTATGTGCCAATCAAACATAATAATATTAAATTTGGTACCTGAATGAAAAGTAAATTTTTAATGGCTTTTTTTTTTTTAGTGAGCAAAATAGTGGGTTCATTTTGAGATAATCATACATGTGTGGAATAAAATTTGCTTTATTGAAACCCCTAGTAATTCCTCATTCCCTCTCTTCACCCTCCCCCATTCCTTTTTCTATTCTTCTGATCTTCCTTCTAATTATTGTATTTTGATATTGGTACTTGTTAGACCTATGTGCATGTAGAATTCACTATGATATATTGACATATGTATAGAGCATAATTTGGTCACTTTCATTCCATGGTTCCTAAATTTTCCTGTCTCTCCTCCAAGTCCCAAGTCTCTTTCTATACTCCATTAGTTCCCTTTTGTTTTCATGGTGCTCCTCTCTGTTTTATTTTCCCCTTACTTTTTTTTTTTTTTTTTTTTTTTTTCAGGAAAGGAGAGAAAAATTTCAACCATTAACTTTATGAGCCTGGCTTATTTCACTTAGCATGATGTTCTCCAGTTCCTTCTATTTACCACCAAATGCCATAATTTCATTCTTTTTAATGGCTAAGTAAATTCCATAGGTCTATATACCACATTTTGTTTATGGGTTGATAGGCACCTGGACTGGTTTCATAACTTGAATGTTGTGGATGACACTGGTATAAACACTGAGGTCCCTGTAACACCATAGTATGCTGATTTTAGTTCTTTACGGGTAAGAACAAAGACATGAAATAGCTGGGTCATGTGGTGCTTCCATTCCTAGTCTTTTGGGGATTCTCCATACTGCTTTCCAGAGTAGATATACTAATATATAATCCACCAACAATGCATGAGTGTACATCCACCTCCCCAATTTCTTCCTCAGCATTTATTAATATTGCATTCCTGGTGATTGCCATTTTAACTGGAGTGAGATAAAATCTCAATATTCTTTTGATTTGCATTTCTCAGATTGTTGAAAAAATTTTTTCTTGTATTTGTAGGCTACTGGTATTTTTTTTCTCCAGAAGTGTCTGTTTAGTTATTTTGCCAGTTTATTTTAGGTAATTTGGGGGATTTTGGTTTTGAGTATTTTTGAGTCCTTTATATATTCTGGATAATAATCCCCTATTAGAGGAGTAGCTGGAAATATTTTCTTACATTCTGTAGTTTCTCTCTCTTATGCTTGTTTACGTTGCTGGGCAAAACCTGTTTTTGTTTGTTTGTTCTAATTAGTTATATGTGACATTTAATGTACTTTAATACATCATACAGAGATGGAGTATAACTTCTCATTCTTTTGGTTGTACATGTTGTAGAATCCCACTGGTCATATAGTTATGCATTTACATGAGGTAATAATATCTGTCTGATTCTTTCTACTATCTTACTACTATCCTTTCTATCCCCATACCCTACCCACTCCTTCACCCCCTCTACTTATTCTAATGTTACTCTATTCTTTCCTAGCATCACCCACCCTTATTGTGAATAGCATCCACATATCACAGAAAATACTTTGCCTTAATTTTGGGAGATTGGCTTATTTTGCTTTATATGCTATTTTCCAGCTCTATCCATTTACCTGCAAATGTCATAATTTCATTCCTTATTAAGACTGAGTAATATTCTATATTCTATTGTGTACACACACACACACACACACACACACACACACACACATTTTATTTATCCATTCATCTGTTGAAGAGCATCTAGGTTGGTGCCATAGTTTAGCTATTGTGCGTTGAGTTGTCATAAACATTGATGTGACTACAATCACTATAATATGCTGATTTTACATCTTTGGGAATAAAACAAGGAGTGAGATAACTTGGTCAAATGGTGGTTCCATTCCAAGTTTTCTGAGGGATCTCCATGCTGCTTTCCATAATGGTTACATCAATTTGCATTCCTACAAGAAATGTCTTGAGTGTACCAATTTCCCCACATCCTTGTCAACATTTACTGTTACTTCTGTACTTGATAATTGCTAGACTGGGGTGAGATGAAATCTTAGAGTAGCTTTGATTTGCATTTCTCTAATTGTTGAAGGTATTGAACATTTTTTCATATATGTTTTGATTAATTGATTGTATTTCTTCTTCTGTGAAGTGCCTGTTCAGTTTTTTAGCCCATTAATTTACTGGGTCATTTGTATTTTTTGATGTTAAGTTTTTTGAGTCCTTTATATATACTGGAGATTAATGCTCTATCTGAGGTACACGTGGTAAAGATTTTGTCCCATTCTTTAGGCGCTCTGTGTTATTGATTGTTTCCTTTGCTGAGAAGAAGCTTTTTAGTTTTAATCTATCCCATTTATTAATTTTTGTTTTTACTTCTTATGCTTTAGGAGTCTTGGTAATGAAGTCACATCCTAGGCCAATATGGTGAAGATGTGGTTCTATTTTTTTTTTATTAGGTGAAGGGTCTCTGTTCTGGTGTCTAAGTCGTTGATCCACTCTGAGTTGAGATTTGTTCAGGGTGAGAGATAGGGGTTTAATCTCATTTCATTACATGTGGCTTGATTACATTTACTGCCCCTCCAAAAAAATTTTTTTGAGGTCAATGTGAATGGGATAGTTTTCCTGATTTCTTTCTTATCAATTTTATTATTCAGGTATAGCAAAGCTATTGATTTTAGTATGCTGATCTCGTATCCTGCTGCTTTGCTAAACTTGTTTTTCAGCTCCAGAAGGAGTTTTGGAGTCTACTAGATATAGGATTATGTCACAAACAAAGAAAATGTGACTTGTCAGTTTCCTATTTGTATCCCTTTAATTTCCTTCACTTGCCTGATTGCTCTAGCTAGAGTTTCAAGAACTCTATTAAGTAAGAGTGATGAACAGACATCATTGTCTCGTTCCTGATCTAGAGGAAATGTTTTCATAATTTTTTCATTCAGTTTGATGTTGGCTTTGTGTTTGTCATATATAGCCTTTATAATGTTGAGTTTAATTCTTTCTATCCCTAGTTCCTCAAGAGATTTTTATAAGTATGGGTGCTATATTTTCAAAGCCTTTTTCTGCCTGAATTTGTGCTCATATGTGGTAAATTTAATTCACTGAATTGTGTATGTTGAACCAGGCTTGCATTCCTGGGATGAAATTCACTTGATCTTGGTGTATTATTTTCTTGGTGTATTTTTTAATTTGATTTGCTAATACTTTATTAAGGATTTTTGTGCTTATGTTCATCAGGGTATTGGTCTATAATTTACTTTCTTTGATGTATCTTTGTCAGCTTTTAATATCAGTGTGATGTTGACTTTATATAATAAATTTGATAGTGGTCCTTCTCTTCTTATTTCAAGGAGTAATTAGAGGAAGGTTGGCATTATTTCTTTTCTTTTCTTTATTCTTTATTTTTCTATGTGTTGGGGTGGGGGGCGGTTTGGCCAGGGATTGAATCCAGTGTGCTTAACCAGTGAGGGAATTCCCAGTCCTATTTTACCTTTTATTTTGAGACAGTGTTTTGTTAAATTGCTTACAGTCTTGTTATGTTCCTGAGGCTGGTTTGAACTTGCAGTACACTTGCCTCAGCCTCCCAAGCTGCTGAGAATTTATGTGTGCATTACTGCACCCATTTTTTTTTTTTTTTTTTTTTTTTTTTTTTTTAGCAGGGAGGTGTTGGAACTAGTTCATCTTTAAACGTTAGAAGGGCTCATCTGAGAATACATCTGGTCTTTAGTTTTACTTTGGTGGAAAAATTTTTGTTGCTTCAATCTCACTGCTTGATATTGGTGTATTTATGTTTTCTACATCTTCAAGTTTCAATTTAAATAGTTCATATGTGTGCAGAAATTTGTCAATATCTTCTAGGTTTTCCTGTTTATTGTAGTATACATTTTCAAAACACTTTCTAATGATCCTCTGGATTTTAGATGTGTTTGTGGTTTATCTGTTTACTCACCACTCAGTACGGGGGATTGGAACTGGAAGGATCTTCTACTGGGATTTTGTTCAGACTTTTTCCTAGTTGGAAGAGTGCCTTTGGACGTTTGTTAGGGGTATGTAATCTGGAGAAATTAAATCTTTTCATTGCTAGGGCAGAGTAGATATTGAGCTCATGTGGGCATCTAGGACACTATTGTTTCCAGAGTTCTACTCAGAGTGGATTGAGAGACCCCTGGTTGGATCCTGCAAGGCTGGTTTCCTGTAGCCCACCTGCCACCCAAATTTGAATTTCCAAGACTTTATCCCCAATGTAATCCTGACCACTTGATCAATCTCCCCTGGTCCTTTTCAGTGGATCATTGGTGGTGCCACAGAGGTCTTAAGGAAATTGGATTTTATTCTTCTGATCCTGTTGTAATCACTCTTCTTTTTACCCTATGTACTCCTGCCTGCACAATTTCCCTGATCCATTTCTGCAGGTCATTCTTGTGTCAGCGAAGCAAACAGGATGCATTTTCTTTTGTATCTATTTCCCAAATTCCCCTGGATCCACTAATATCTGGGAATGCTTTGGCATTGTGGTTTGATAGCTGTGCTTTAGGTCATGTAGTAAACACAGGCAGAGACACATGGAAGCATTTGTTAAGGACTCTCAGGTTCCCATATGAACAAGACTAAGTATAAACCTCTCAAGCTGGGTCTCCTCCTCACCTAGAAGGTGAAGAACACAGAGCACTTTTTGTGTGCCAATTTGTCCACTGTGTTTCTCTTTCCCTCTGTGTTGCCCTTCTCTTCACAGTGACATAGCACCAATGTTGCTGCCAGGCTTTGGTGTAGTTTCTTATATCTTCTGTTCACTGCAGCAAAATCTCTGGGCTTCTCCAAACCTCAGTCATACAAATAATGATTTGTAATGGTTTTCCTTAGAAACTCATCTCATTTTGAAGCCATGTACCTGTCATTCTAATTCCAAACAACAGAGCACATGGGAACATCATCTTTCCTCTACTCTGCCATCTTGCCCATCCCTACCCCTAAAAGTGAATTTAAACAACAAAAGCCACAAAATGTTATCATCAATATTTTATTATTATTATTATTATTATTATTTTGTCACTGGCGAAGTGTCAAGCATCTGCCAGTGATGAGAGATACTCGATACTCTCTCTCTCTCTTCAGGTTGTCTTGTATCGTTGCCTTCATATAAGTTCCCTAATGGCTGGAGAAAAGACTCAGTCAAAAGTGCAAATTTCAGAGTTTTTATCCCAGACATAAATTTTGAATTCAGTCTATTGTCAAAGGATTTCCATAAATTAGACATCTTGGATTCAGATTTATATATATATATATATATACACACACACACACAAACACAGAGAGAGAGAGAGAGAGAGAGAGAGAGAGAGAGAGAGACAGAGAGAGGGACAGAGAAAGAGAGAGAGAGAGAGAGAGAGAGAGAGAGAGAAAGAGAGAACAAAATAAAACTTTAAATACCATTTTTGGAGTTCCTTTACTTGGATGCAGATCTGCAGGATACAAATGTCTTCCAACATCCCAAGATTTTAATTTCCAGTAACCAGGACAGAAATGCTATTTTTTAAATCTCTCAGACCTTCTCTGAGGCTTCCTGTGGTCAGGTCTCCATGGACAGCCTCCCCTTCAGGATGGGCACTTTTTCAAGCTCCCAAATCCCAAAAGAAATACAAAATTCCCTAGATCTGTGGCTGACACTAGCACAAGTTTTGGCCTTCCCAGTCCTTCTCCTCTAGATTGTCATGACCCTATTAGCCCACTCATGGGTCCAGCACTACTTACTGATCTATGGATACTTTCAAGCAAAAGGCTCCATGTGGCCACTAAGTTTTCCCCAAATGACAGTGGTGCAAGGTAACTGAATCAGGCTCCAAAATGGCACTCTCCCTTACAATCTCAGGGCCTGGCATCCTGGGACAAATTGCCATTTTTTCTGCCTCTCTTATTGTGAGTCCAGCAAAATCCTGAGAGCCGATGAGAGAATTGTACCCTTTAAGTTACCAATTTTATAACCAAAGTAGGTTCACATATTTTTGTATGGAAAACTCAAAAGCCAAACCACTAGATCAAACAATGGAGAAAGATTTATTATTTGCAAACAGGTGAGGAGAGCACTCTAGGTTATTTGCAAAACAATGCTCTCCCTAAACAAAGAAAGTGTGGTAATTTACTTGCACAGCCTATACATATTCACATAAGAAATTATGTGGGGAATCCCTGCTAGTCAGCTTTCCATCAGTTTTCTCATAAGATGGGCCTCAGGTGAGGCAGAGCATTATTGTGGGGTTCAACATGTGAAAAATCAATGCAATCTATTACATTCATCGAAGAAGGCCAGAAACCACATGATTATTTCAGCTGAAGCAGGGGAGGAAAAGCACTTGACAAAATTCAACACTAATTCATAATAAAAATAATTAACAAACCAGGAATAGAAGGAAACAGTTTCAGCATAATGAATGTCATATGAGAAAAGCCTACAACTGATACAAAACTCAACAGTGGAAGACTGGATGCCTCCCCTGTCATATAAGGGAGCAAGCAAAGATGCCAAGTCTTACCACGTCTAGTCAACATAGTACAAGAAGATCTAGGAGAAAGTAGGCAAGAGAAAGACATAATAGACATTCAAATTAAAATAGAAGAAGTAAAATTATCTGTTCATAGATGACATGGTTTCACAGGTAGAAAAACAAATATTCCACACAAAACTTTCAGAACTAACTTAAAAAATTCATCAAACTTATAAGATAAAAACCAGTTGTATTTCTACATACTACCAATAAACATTACAAAAAGAAATGAAGAAATAAATTTCACTACAAAAGCATCAAAACAATAAAATACTTAAAAAAAAAAACTTACCAAGGAGAAAAAAATTCAAATATTCAAAATTTCAAATATTATTGAAAACAATTGAATGAGACACAAATAAGTATAAGGTATCATGTGTTCAATAACTGAAAAACTTCCTATTGATAACATTTTCACATAACACACATATTCAATGCAATTCTTATCAAAATTTTAGTGCCATTTTTGTGTAAATAGAAAAAAAAAACAAGTTAAAATTTATATAAAATCTCAAGATATTCTGAGAAAATAAAAGATGATAGCTTCATGACATTGGCTTTAATCATGGTCTCTCAGATTGACACTAAAAGCACAGGCAAGAAACGAAAAACAAGACAAATATGACCACATCACACATGAAAATATAGGGCTAAGGATGCAGCCCATTGGGAAGTATGAACTTAGCATATATAAAATCCTGGGTTCAAACCCCAGTATATACAGAAAACACACACACACAGTATTGAAACTGTTTCTATAATTTAACCATTATTTATACATATTTTGCTCCTTTTCTGGGCAAAAGCTTTTGGGTTTTACACTGGATAGTTACCAAATTTAGGTATAATTATGACTTTATTATTGTCCTTATTTGAAGAACATGTGTTTACTTGAAGTATGGCTTCAGAAGATATGTATGGGTGCCTGTAAGAGCCTTAATGAGGGGGTAGCTAAGATGGCGGCTGGCTGAGAGCCATAAAGAAGCATTTAATTGTTTTCTCCTGACATTAATGCAATTAACTAAGAATCTTTCTGTGCCTGTGAACACTGTGTGATGCACCTGTAAGTTGAGCTGTTGACACGTGTATACTTCTTAAGGTGAAGGGTATTTAACCGGGTGAGGTTGGCTAGAGGGGGGTTGGAGTTGGAGTTGGAGTTGGAGAGGTTGTTGGAGTTGGAGAGAGAAGTCAGCAGAAGAAGCAAGAATAAAGAACCTACTTATTCTCAGTCTGCCTCAAAATTCTTTCCCGTGGTATTGTTGCTGCAGGCGGCAGCAGCTGCAGGTGGCAGGTGCACGGGGAGTTTGGAATCGGCACGGTAAGAAAATCGAGGAGCCTCGCAGGAGTCTCATCAGAGCGGTTAAAATGGGTTCAAAAATAACTAAGACCCAAGTGATAAAGGCTATGGAAGAATTCTTTGATATAGCTGACTCAGTTGATAGTGAGGAGGAAAGTGATCATAAAAGCATAGCCTCTGCTGCTTCAGTTAGGACCAGTAACGATAGTATTAGTGTGAGCTCAAAAAAGACAAAGATCCGAGCTGCTAAAGCTATTCAAGATTCATTAGAGATAGCTGAAGAATACGTGCTCTCAATAGAACCTGGGACTCAGGATACTACTACCAGTGAAAGTAGTAGTAGTGAGGAGGAGTCAAATAAAAGTGACCATGAAAGCACAGCCTCCTCCGCTGAGTCAGTTAGGAAGGACCATCAAGTGGAGGAACCCTTTGTGCCCTCATAGGTTGAATCAATTACAGAAACTATGAACGGTTTTTCTAGGCACTTGCATGCCCTTGAAACAGAGATTAACGGTCTTTCTGAGCGCTTGCATGCCCTTGAATGTCAAAACTTGCAGGGACATTGGGATCTGCCAGTACTTGAAAATCAAAACGAGCAAAGGTACCATGAACCTTTAGATTTCAAAACTATAAAAAAATTTAAAGAAGCAACAATGACGTATGGACCCCAAGTTCCTTTTACCATAAGTATGCTTGAAGCCCTTAATACCTTGAATTTAACTCCTTCTGATTGGAAAGGCTCATGTAAGGCAGTATTGAGCAGGGGACAATACTTGATTTGGAGGTCTCAATTCCAAGAGTTCTGTGTTGAAACAGCTAGAAGAAATGCGACTACAGGATTTACAAACCGTAACATAGATATGTTAACTGGAGAAGGGCAGTTTGCTGATTTACAGGTTCAGATTCAGTATGATCCTGGAGTTTACGCTCAAATATACACTGCAGCTGTTAGGGCATGGAAAACTTCACAAGGAACTGGTGACTTACAGGGTAGCTTGTCTAAAGTGATTCAGGGACCTAATGAGCCATATGCTGACTTTGCTGATCGACTTTTGTGAATTGCAGGTAGAGTGTTTGGAGACGTTGATCAAGCCATGCCATTAGTAGTTCAGCTGGCATATGAAAATGCCAACAAATATTGTCAACACACTATCAGATCTTAGAAAAACAAAAGGGACCTTTCTGTATATATAAGACTATGCAAAGACATAAATGACGAATTTGTTACAGGAAATGTAATCGCAGCAGCAATGAGAGGTGCTTCCCCTCAAAATTTTACAAAAAGGGCTCAACCTAAAAATTATTATAGTCAATCAGGTTATTCTAGACAATATCCCCAAAGAGAAATAAGACCAAGCTCAAATCGTGCCCAGGCTGCTGCCCCAGGTGTAAAATAAGAAATCATTGGGCTAATAAGTACAGATCTAAAACTGATATTTATGGTAATATTTTGTCTAGGAATTCAAAAAATGGGGCACGGGGCCCAATGCCTCGGGGCCCACAAATGTACAAAGCATTAGAGGAGTAGTATCCTCAAACATTCATCCAGATGATTCCTTGACACAATCCCTTTTACCCATTGACTCTCTTGTCAGAGGGACAAGAGGAAGTGCAGGACTAGACTTCTGTTCCACTGCCCGAATAGTGCTAACACCTGAAATGGGGGTTCAACTGATTCCCACAGGAGTCAGGGAACCTCTTCCCTCAGGAACTGTAGGACTTATCCTCGGACGAAGCTCTAAAAGCTTATCAGGTTTTCAAGTGACTCCTGGTGTAATAGACTCAGACTACCAAGGAGAAATTAAGAATATGCTTAGTTCACCTTGAGGCATTTGCTCTGTTAACCAAGGAGATAGAATTGCTCAGCTCCTTCTCATTCCCAGTTTACACGACTCATTTAAGAGTATGCCTCAAAATAGGAAAAATAGGGGATTTGGTTCCACTGGCTTGGGATCTGTGGCTTGCTGGGTTCAGAATTGTTCACAGAGGCCTATGTGCAAAATAAAAATTCAAGGAATAGAGATGGAGGGATTGATTGACACTGGGACTGACTCTTCCATTATCCACATACGACAATGGCCCAAACTCTGGCCTTTGCAAAAGGCTTCAACTAGTTCAAGATGCTTGGGATATTCTAATAGCCCAGAACAAAGTGCAACAGTTTTAAAATGGGAGGATGATGAAGGGCATCAAGGAACATTTCAGCCTTATGTTTTGTCCAGCTTGCCAGTTACCTTATGGGGAAGAGATATTCTACACCAAATGGGAGTACACCTTGCAACCAAGCCTGCAGGTGTTAAAAATAAAAATCTACAGGGTAATTCTAACCCTATTGAGCTTAAAAATAATCATCATCGAAAAGGTAAATAATTTTTATTAGGGGCCACTGAGAAATAAACTTTATATTTTCAACAGTCCAACAAGCTACCTCGTTCCATTCTCAATTTCATGTTAATAGTACTACTTTACAACAAAGTTCAAAATAACTAAAGATCAAGCTTGAAAAATTGTGAAGACTTGTCAATCTTGTGTGACACATTTGCCCAATCCACATGATGGGGTTAACCCAAGAGGATTAATGCCCAATCATTTGTGGCAGATGGATGTCACTCATGAGCCAAGTTTTGGAAAATTGTGATTTATTCATGTGACCATAGATACATGCTCAGGCATGATTTTTGCTTCCTTACTTGCTGGAGAAAAAAGTTAAAGATGTTACATCTCATTGTTTACAAACTTTTGCTGCATTGGGCATTCCCAAAATGCTTAAAACAAACAATGGCCCTGCATATAAGTCCTCATCTTTCAAACAGTTTTGCGCAAAATTCAGTATACTTCATAAGACTGGTATTCCGTATAATCCTCAAGGCCAAGGTATAATTGAATGAGCTAATCGCATACTCAAAATTATGCTTTTGAACCAAAAAGAAGGAAATTGGACAAATCCTAGGGACAGATTGGCTGTTGCCCTTTTTAATTTAAATTTTTTTAACTTTAAATTCCAAAGGATATTTGGCTGGAGACAGACACTGGAATCCACACCAACAACATAAACCTTTGGTTTACTGGAAGGATGTTCTTTCAGGCACATGGAAGGGCCCATACCCAGTATTAATTTGGGGGAGAGGATCTGTTTGTGTTTTTCCACAGCATGAGTCCTTGCCAGTATGGATACCATCAAGATTAATAAAACAGGTACCAAATCAAAAAAGCCAAGATGAAGTTGTTGTGTAATGATTCCTTTAAAAGAGGTATCAATCCACGCACCTGCATGAGTTTGTCTCTTTTCCAACATGAAAACCCCATCTTTGCTTTTAAAAGCTAAGAAACTTTTAAGATGCACGCTTTTTTCTTTTTTCCTTCAATAAATTCACAACTTAAGTCTCATTCCTCCCGGCCAGTTCGAGACGATCTCTCCTTAGTGTGCACACAATTGTGTTTTTCTTTTTTTATATATGTCTTTATGTCTGTGCGCTTGTCTAGATTTCATGTAAATGTGACGTCACAAATATATGTCTCTATGTTTGTGTGTCTGTCCAATGTGATGTCACAAACAACAAAAACTGAGTGCTCATGAAATTTATTTTTTAAAAAAGAGAGGATTCAAATAATTTCAATTCATTTAAGTTAAATATAAAAATGAAGGTACCTTCCAACTTAATTTATAAGTATCTCTAGGACTTCTCTTCAGCAAGGAATATAACTAATACTGTTCAACCTGATATTATGGTATTTGTCATGGGATTGTTTATTTGTAATTAACTTTATTTGTTAAATAGCTGATTAATTTAAATTGCTTCAACAGGTATATTCATGGAAGGTTGCTGTGTATCCAGAGACTCAAAGGTTCCAGCTAACAAATTAATTTTCTAAACTGCTCTTAGCCTTTTTTTAATCTATCTTAAATGTATTAATTTGTCAGCTAAATACTCTCAGTCTTTCTTTAATCCGTTCTAAATGTGATATTTTGCCAGTTTATGTTCGTGGGAGCTCAAGCAGCAATGTGTGTGAGCAGAGATCAACTTCAATTACCTGATCTAATAATTCTATTTTTTAGTTTGACAACTCGCTTCTTGACTCAGTGCTGGAATGGCACTGCCTTTTCTCTAATGATTGATGCTTGAGTTTCTATTTACCTCCCTATGCCAGTCTTAGCGGGCCCTGAAGATTTGTTGGTGGCATTGTCTAGACATAAAAGAGATGGCTGCTGCTGCTACAGCTGCAGGGATCGCAATCACTACAAGCATCCCTACTGCTGAAGCATTAAACAACCTCACCAGCAATGTGGCCTCTGCTCTGCATGCACGGGGCCTCTTAGAACATTCTCCAATAACAAGTGGGCATTTTGGCAGATCTTTCTACTATGGGATGTTTGGGACATTGCTCAGGA
Source organism: Tamias sibiricus (assembly GCA_025594165.1). NCBI lineage: Eukaryota > Metazoa > Chordata > Mammalia > Rodentia > Sciuridae > Tamias > Tamias sibiricus. The sequence goes on from CM046672.1 coordinate 39,530,657, forward strand.
CAATGCCTTATGGGTATCCCTTTTCTTGGCCCTAGTGGGGCAGCTGATTTGCCTGGAGAGCTCGGTGTGTTACTTAATAGAACTTAGGGAAGCTGATTTGTCTAAAGAACTTAATACGCAATTTAATGGAACTTGGCTTGTCAGCGCAAAGCTTGCCGCCTTAGAACCGGAGCATCTCCTCATGTTTGGCTGGCTTAATTAGATGGCTGGTAGTCAATGACGGGAAAGTCTCATGTGGTCAACATATCAACCTAAGACAGGAGTCAGGGGCACAGCCTTGATTATCCGATGATGGGTAAGAATGTTGGTTGCACATGTGGGTACCTAAGACAGGCACAGTCGATCCTGATATGGTGTGGAGCATCACCCATCCATTTAAGCCGTCCCCCCCTTTTTTTTTTTTTTTTAAAGGGAGGAAATGTAAGAGCCTTAATGAGGAGGTAGCTAAGATGGCGGCTGGCTGAGAACCGTAAAGAAGTGTTTAATTGTTTTCTCCTGACATTAATGCAATTAACTAAGAATCTTTCTGTGCCCGTGAACACTGTGTGACACACCTTTAAGTTGAGCTGTTGACACGTGTATACTTGTTAAGGTGAAGGGTATTTAACTGGGTGAGGTTGGCTAGAGGGGGGTTGGAGTTGGAGTTGGAGTTGGAGAGATTGTTGGAGTTGGAGAGAGAAGTCAGCAGAAGAAGCAATAATAAAGAACCTACCTATTCTCAGTCTGCCTCCAAATTCTTTCCTGTGGTATCATTGCTGCAGGCGGCAGCAGCTGCAGGTGGCAACAGGTGCCAAGTTGATATGGCTTTCACATCTTGGTTTTAATATATGTGCTGCTGAAGTGAGCACAAACAACTTTGTTTTAAATCAATGTTTGGATTAAAATTCCTAAAATAATTTCAGTTTTCTATACTGCTCGAAGGAAAGGAGCATAGCTGGGCATGGTGGTGCACACCTGGGCTTTCTAAATTATTGTATTTTTCTAATCAGTTTTATTTTATCTATCTATGAAGGGTTTTTGCACTGTATTTGTTCAAAGTCCAATTTCAAGAGAGGGTGATGCTGGGAGTGGGTCTGGCAGTCATGGGGACAAAGCTGGCAAATATGAAAGATTTTATTTCTGTGTTCCCATGATTGTCAGATTTCAAACCTGACACTTTCACTTGTACAGTCCTACTCTATTTTTAAATCATAATGTAAAAATCTGATTGCATCTTTATCTTAATTTCTAAATCAAATAAAAGTGTTGGTAAAAATCTGTACTATTATTTCCAACCTGTGGTGCTCCAGCTACAAAAGTTATAAATTTTTTTATGTTTATTTGTCTATTTTTTATCTATGTGCACACAATAGCTTGTATTTGTGCTGTGTGTATGTATGTAAGATTAAAAATTGGCATATAGATAAATGAGTGCTCATAATTTAAATTAAATAAAAAATATATCCAAATACATTTTAATTAAATAAAGTAACAGAAATAATTTCAGTTGAAACTGGGTAAACAGATAAAAGTACAGATAGATTTAACATTACTGACAATTTTTCCAGGTGGTCAGATAATTAATAATGTCCTGATTTTTGTGAAATGTCTAAAATAAACATTGATTCTAACAATTTTCTTCAACCAAAAGGAGATGATTAATATCATTATCTACATTTGTTTGATATCTAGGCATTTACAGTTAAGAATAAGTAAGTTAAATGGGATTAATTACATATGTTTTTATTAAAGGAGATACTTATTAATTTATAAAGTTAAAGTGCTAAATATTATCTACTAAATATAGAAATAACAAGCACTCTTAAAGATATTTAAATGTTAGATATGTTTATAATTCAGTTCATACAAAAAAGGTCTAAAATTCCTCTTTTCTCTATGGTCTCACTGAGAAAGGTCTTGCTGGGAGTTTAGCTTCTGTCAGGTGTGATTTATAGATAAGGGTCTAAGAAATTTTTCTCCTGGTACAGTAAAAGGCTGTGAATGTCTAGGTAAATTAAAAAATTTGGGAAAAAACAAATTTCAAACAGTTTGCATGTAATCACATTGGATACATACAATTAACACCATCAGCTAAAGTTGTTTAAATTTTTAACCTTTTAAAAAGGTAATTTTCACTTTGTGCTAAGGCTTTATTACATGCATAGATAATATCTTTTCTCACACCCTTGTTAATTGGGCTTTCTAATTAATGAGAGAAGACAGAAACCTAAAACAATAATATATTCAAATTCCAATAAAATAGTTTTTAGTTTCTATTAAGTTTCATTATTTACATACAAAAAGTAATAGTCTTAAAGGAATTAAATTTGTAAAATTTTGGTTAAACAGTAACTGTTATTTTAAAGTATCTCATTACTTTCCAGAGATCAAATTGAAGGGTATGGAAAATATGCCGCAGGACATTTGCCCTATCAACAGCTGTTTCCCCACTGGCCTTGTCAATGGTTAACTGGAGCTTTTGTTATTTAACGGCCCAGGCCTCAGCCAGAGGGAAGGGGGATAAGGAAAATATGAGAACACAAAAGAACTTGCACCTGACTGGTCCTAAATTCCATACCCTAATGGATCTGCTGATCCCAAACCGGTAACTTTAGGAACTTTCCTAAAGCAGGATATTGGCTCACGTAACAAATGGTTGCAAAAGCACTTACTAGTGCTGTGAGGTACCATGTGTGGGATATAATTGAACCAGACCCTTTCTCCTGCGTTTAGGCGATCACCTCTTGGAGGTTTGATTCATGTGTCTAAACTAAAAACTGCTGATGTCTCTGGCATACACCTGATTAGGCAAAACTTGTAGAGCCATCTTTATCTCTCCTCACTGAATTCCCACTACCTCTGCAAACTATCAGTTACACCTTCAAAGTATTCAATCTTCCTAGTTCTGTAGAATTCTACAGCTAGCACCCTGATGAAAACCTGCATAGTTTCTATCCTGGGTAATTGCAAGAGGGTCTTAATTGGTGCCCACTGCCAAACTTGCCTCAAATTAGTTGATTGTTCCATAAAAATTCATATGATACATTCATATCCACATTGAAATGAATACATAAGAAGTATCAACACTGTCCTATGTGAAGAAATGGCATGACATTTTGAAGAATTCTTTGTATTTCCTGTATCATATACAAAAAGATATTTTCATGCAATTTTTGGACTTTGGACTCACGTTGCTTTCACATATGTGGTAATGCATTTTCTTGGCCAGCTCCGCTGGATCCAAAAATCCAGGAATGCATTGTGCACAAATGATCAATTAAGAATCTCTGAATAAAGTTTTGTAAATTTGTGCTGTGGTTTTCCTTTTCCTTTTTCTTCCTGTTTCTCATACTTTCTTAGATTATCTTCAATTGAAGATGCTGGAAATATGGAAACAGAAATAAAAGAATTGTGAAATACTAGTAGCATTTAGAGAAAAATTTATTTGTTAACTAAAATTTTTAAAAGTGAAACTTCATCCCACTCCTTACTCATCATATTAAAACCAACAAAGGGTTAAAGGCCAATTTGGAAATTATAAGGATAACATGAGATTATGCTCTACAAGGTAGGAAAAAATTTAGTCTAAAAAAATTTAAAAATATGAAGAAAGAGACAAAGGAAAGTGCTCATCCATTAAAATAATTGAGGATATGCAAATAAACCAGCTCTTATCAATCTCATAACCAACAGTTTACATGGTTGGGGTAGATAGAGTAGGAGAGAAATAAAAATAAATAAAATATGGAGGAAGAATTTGGATTGATTATTATGATCACTTTGGGTTTTTGCTCTATACTATGACTTTCAACTTGAGGTTATACTTAAATGTAGCAATCAAATAAAGGATACTTTAAGTTATTGGAGCATATTTATATGACCCTATCCTAACTTCTCTCTAATGTGATAGCAGTCTTAAAACACTGGACAGAAGTGTCAAGCATTTATATTGGGGGGTTGTTTGGTGGTAGTGACAATTGAATACAGGGCCTCAGGCATACTAGGCAAACACTCTACAACTGGGTAAAAATCAAACTAGAGAAATCTAAAAGTCTGGGAATGTAGCTCATTGGTAGAGCACCCCTGGATTCAATCTCTAGCACAAAAACAAAATAAATAAAGAAACAAGAATATAAAGTAGGGGATAGAACTGTAAAGCAATAGAGATTTTATGAGATTGAAGTTGTTAGTATTAACATGAAAATAAAATATTGTAACTGTAATTTTCTTTTCTGTAAAAAAAAAAAAATAATAATAATAGCTACAGAATTGACACAAAGGAAATGAGAAGGGAGTCAAAACATGCCACTACCAAAAAGAAGAAAACCCAAGTTGAAGCAGTAAAAACAAAGGAGGGAGACACACACACACACACACACACACACACACACACACACAGAGAGAGAGAGAGAGAGAGAGAGAGAGAGAGAGGGAGAGAGAGAGGTTTAAAAATAAAAATGGCAGTAGTAGCTCTATTCCCTCCTCTACCCCTTTTCTCTTCCTCCAGTGCCTTGTTTTTTTTTTTTTTTTTTTTTTTTTTTTTTATTTTTCAGAAGAGTAGGAAATAAACTCAGCAGCTGTTCCACTGGCTTTACCACAGAGCTTCATTTCAGCTCTATTTTTTTTTTTTTATTTTTCATTTTGAAACAGGGTCCTGCAAAGTGTCCTCAAACTTGAGATCCTCCTGCCTCAGGCTAAAGAAGTCAATAAAATGACAGGCATGCACCTCCATGCCCCACTACTATTTCATTACTAATTGTAAAAAAATGTACAAAAACATGTATAAAAACATGTTTGATAGATACGCCCTCCATATTTCTGTCCTCTCTGTGTGACCTAATCAGTTGGAAGGCATCCATTCTTCCATAGAAAACAAAAATGGACTATTTATTTCTGAGTTAAAAGAAACACTAGGCAGGATTTAGTAAATGGTGCTGGGAAAACTGGATATCCACATGCGAAGAATCAAGTTACACCTTTTACCCCATATGAAAAATTAACTCAAAATGGAAAAAATAAAGCTAGAAAAATGCATAAAACCTGCTGCAAGAAAACTTGGCAGAAACTTTCATGACATTCAATTTGGCAATGATTTCTTAGGTATGTTGCCAAATGCACAAATAAAAATAATAGACTACATCCAACTAAAGAACTGTGCAAAAGTACACAATGAAGAAACTGAAATAACAATCTATGCTGAAGTCTGGCTTTAGCAAAGAAGGTGAAGGTTTCTCTTGATGGTGCTAGTGAAAAGAGTCGGATCGGCGGAGAAATCAGTACACAGACACACGAGTCAGGCTGCTGAATTCTCTGTTCTTTACTTTCTTTTTTTGCAAGTATATAAACATATTTTTTGGCAGCATACATTAACTTTTTGTGGTAATATCACAGTCATAAGACTCAGAGAAGTGGCAACATCTGCTGATTACACTTCAGACATTTTAATCTTTTACCCTACATGTTTCAAGTCTTGTGCAGATGGGGGTCACATACACACTGTCTAAACATCTTACAATTTTGCCATACTTATCTGTAACTAGTCTGGGTCCAATTCATTTCTCATGATTCCCTGAAGCTGTTCCTTCACACACCTGCTCAACTGCCTGATAGAAGTTATTTTTTTTTTTTTGCCTCAATTTCAAAGCACTATTGTTTATAATAGTTTTATTTAGAAGCTAGGGACAGGAAAAGGAGGCATAGCCAAATGTTAGCTCTGAAGGACTTCTACCTTAAGGAATTTGTATGCATCTATTTTAAACTATTCTAAAAGTAAAAGGAATTCTTTTCAATCACAAAAGGACTCTTAAAGCTTTTTCTTGGTACATATGATTATAACGAGAAGAGGTTAAACAGCGGGCATTCACAAAGCTGTTTCTCTAACTAGAAACTTGCTATGTTAGTACAACTTCAGAAAATGTTTTTATGCTTCTAACTCAGATTCCATAAGGTTATAATTTCCAAAACCAGTCTCATTCTTAATAGTGACACCTAGCGGCCATATATATGAGCAGAAAACAGAACAGTAAGAATATACACAGACAGGAGACAGAGAAAACAAACACAGATAGGATTAACTCTCTCAGTGCTGTGCTTGTGTAACATCTATCCTATAAGGGAGGTGCTTTTGCTCCTGTTTCCCTTATCTTTTATGACAAGAAACTTTTGCTCAACTCCCATCACAAGGAAGATGCCACAAATATATGTAATAGGAGAATCCCTTTGCAAATTATATCTGATAAAGTGTTGATATCAAGACATAGAAAATCACTAATTGCACAGAACCCTAATTTAAAGTGGGCAAAGGCTTGGAATAGATATTTCTCTAATGAAGATAAACAAATTTTTCATTAAGCATGTGTAAAGATGGTCAACATCACAAATCATTAGGGAAGCCAAAATAAAATCCACAGGGAAATAACACTTCATTCCCATTAGGATGGCTGCTATCCAAAAACCAAATAACAACAACAACAAAAGCAGAGAATCTTGAACACCTGATGTACTGTTGGTGGGAAGGCAAATGGTGTAGCTACTATGGAACACAATATGACCATTGCTCAAAAAATAAAATATAACTATATTATTAAGCAATATTATTTGTATGAGGTACAACGATATTCCTCAGGGGATGGGGAGGGGGCTTTGGGGAGTTGTGGTTAAATAGTTAAAAAGTGTCAGTTTTACAAAATAAAAAGAGATCTGTGGACAGTTGCTGGCTATGGCTACAGGACAATGTAATGTAGGTGATGTTACTGAAGTGTACATTTAAAAATGGTGGTGACGGTAAGTACTCTTAGTCATATACCAAGTAACAATGTTGTGGTCAAGGATGGACTGGATATGATGGTGATGTCACAGAGCATATCATCAATTGACTGTTGACATCAGAGTTATATTAGTTTACATAAGTGCACTCCACGGTGTCCACATAACAAAAACCTCCTCCTACATTTCCCAGAACCAATCCTCACCATTAAGTAATGCCTGATTAGAATCAGGTTATTATTTTTTCTTTTTGTCATATTTTTAATATGAGAATTACAGTTCTCCTTAAAATACAGGCATTATGAGTTTTGTATAATGGAGCAAAATATAATTTCCTTTACAAAAAATAATTGAACATAGTATTTAATCATGACACTGAGCTCTGGAGAGTACATTTGAGGCTTATTCCTGTCTGAGAGAGGCTGTTGAGAAGAGTAAAGGAAGCAATGCTTTTAATAATAGTATCTAGAAGACAGAAAATTTCCAAAACCTTTTATATTCAGTGCCACTTTTCAACCTGTTCTCCTAGAGATCCATCAGCGATGTGCAGCATGAGGTACTAGCCATGAGACTGTAAGTTCCCCCAATGTTTGGAAACAATACCTAAAAGGGGATTTATTTATTTTTTTTAATAAGCACTCTATTCACAGCAAAATTATGTACATGGAGTCCAGATGAGCACAGCCAAATTACAGGGAATCTTAGGTTCTGGTTCATCCCACTCTCCACTCCATAACTCATAAAAAAAAAAAAAAAAAAAAAAAAAAAAAAGCCCAGGTTTTCTGAAAAGTAAATGTGCATGAATCAAATGTTTGAAAAAACATGAAGTTTTTTAAATGAAAGTTCAGTAGTCAAAAATAGCAACCAAAGAAATAGTCCTGTGGATTATTTTAGCCCTATGATTAGAAGCCGGGACTCTGCTTATCTGAAGACCCAAGATGGCTTTGTGGAGGAGTTCACATCTCAATAGGACTGCAGTAAATTCAATACGGTGTGGGGGGTCTTTCATGCACATTTTTACTTCTGAGACCCTTTGCCAAGTGGACTCCTGGGTCCACTATGTACAGTTGGGGAGGATAATCACGTATAATTCACAACACAGCTAGAGCTGAGCCCACAACCTTCTCTTTTGAGCTAAAGATCAACTAGAAAAAGAAATCTGAGACAGAACAAAGACTTTTGAATGATCATCTTCTCAGAAAACAGGTGTGCCAAAATCTCTGCCACTATCCTAGATTTGAAAAGTTCCAATTTATTTCTGAATTCCACAGAATATTTCTAAAAATTTTGTGAACTCAAAAAACAATCCCCAGAAAAACTCACTGAATTCTTCTAGGACACTTTCTCACCCCTCCCACACCCATGATTTCTGCAGATCTAACCAGGATCAGGAACATGCCCAGTAAGTACCTATTAAGCTATATCCATGCATTGGTGTGCTATTTGTTTGTTTTGTGCTATATATTAAGTACCGTTAAGTGCTATATATTAAGCTATATATTAAGTACCGTTAAGCTATATCCATGCATTGGTGTGCTATTTGTTTTTTTGTGCAAGAGATACCCAGAAAGAAACCAGGGCCTCCTGCATGTAAGCCTCACTCATGGGGGCTTTTTGCATGCTAGGAAAATCACTCTACAACTGAGCCACACCCCAACCTCTCCTGTTGATTTTTATTTGTTTTTCTCTTTTCTCCAACACTTTACCACCTCTGCCCCTATTAATATGTAAAACGCCTAGAGTGGCCATGAAGTGGGGATCTTCCTGCCTCAACAATCCAAATAGCTGGGATTATTGGTGCATCCAACCATGTCTGGCTACCTGTTTATCTCACAGGAAATAAGAAAGAGGAGAATAACCTAAAACACTTATCCACCGACCTTAAGACAGAGCGGTACCTGGCCATTTTTTTTTTTTTTTTTATCCACCTAATCACTCTCTTCATCTTGCTGACATACCACTTCTTCTTTTTTTTTTTTTTTAAATGGGAATCCTAGACATATTGTTTGGCCCAAAAATATCACCATATATCTCTAAAATATAAGAAATATCTTTTTAATGTAGGCTTATTTTTAAATAAGACTTTGGAAAACCATGGTCCCCAACTGCACTGTGCAGTAGCCATAAACAGTTCCACAGGTGACAAGAGTTGTCCCTGGCCCCAACTCTACACTTTAAAAAATGAAGGGTCAAACTCCCCCACACCTCAACATTAGTTCATGCAGTCCATAGGCTGCCATGAAATAAACATATCTTAGTCCTCCATCAAAGAACCTCACCTTTGGAAGTAAGTCATCTTGAACCTCTACTCCTCCGGTGTTCTCAGTGGTAACATGAGGAATTCTGGAGCAATATCCATTAATATACCCCACCAAAGACATGCCCTCAGATGGCTCTGCCTGTGACAGATCCAGCCAATACCCATACACTGCCCCAAGCCCTGCCCCAACAGGGGCCCTAGAGCAGCAGACACATCCTTGCCCTAGCCCACAGGCCACCCTAGACACCTCTTATAAGGCTTATTCTAACCTATCTCTTTAAATCATAGCTTTCTTTCACTGAGCACACACTGAAACTAAACTTATTTAATCCAACACCCATATAATGTTGGTACTATTTTATTTCCACTTGGACTTGAGATACTGGAAACAGAGGTGTTTAGGCCATCATTAGACTCTGACTTTGAACCTCATGAACTGTTTGTTCCTCTCCCTTACACAATCACAGCCAACATACTATGATAGATAGGTCTCCAAAAATAAAAGAGTGCTGGTAAAGTAGCTCAGTGAAGAGGATCTCTGGATTCAAGCCTAAACCAACAACAACAGCAACAAAAATCAAATAAGCCTTATCACAGGTATTAGATGTACTGGTGGAAAACTGACTAACATAACTAACTTGGTACATTTATTTGAGCTTTTTATCTGAAGATTCAGTGTTCTGTAAGAAAGCTTAGCATTTCCCTGTGGAAACATCTATTGGCAGAACTGCCAAGCATCTGCAATTTCAAAACACATTCAAAGTGACTGTCCAAAGTGATTGTGCAAACAAGACACTTCCCCTGTTGGAGAGTTGCTATTATCTCTCCTATTCTCAGTCTCATTATAGAAAGGAAGATATTTCCAAAATGAAGAATTGTATGTTACACGCCTTGTAAATTCATACAAAACATGCTTTATTGTATAAGTTAATATTATTTCAAAATTTCACACTTAAATAAATATGAGACACATGGCAAACATAGCATCTGAGACTCTTTACAATTGTTTCAAGAGGTTGTGCAAAGTGTAATAACAACAAGTGCAAGATTTCTTCACTACTCCTGGTGTTGTTTAAATGATCATGACCAGTATACACTGTTTTTGGAATTAAATATTATGACAGCAAAATGGAAAGAGCTGAAAAAGAGTTCTCTAGCCTTGGCCTGCTTCCACACAAAACACCCCAGGAGTCAACTGAGAATTCAGGAAGAGTACCTCCACTCCTCCAGTGGCACTGTGTGAATGGTGCCCCCTAGTGGTCTGAGCGATGTAGCCTGCAGAGCTGTGCTGGCAGGAGCTGTTAGAGGGATAGGAAACTCTCTGGAAGGCTTCAAGTTGTTCTATATCCTAAAGCCCAAAATTGTGAAAATGATTCCAAAGGGGAGGTTCCCTGATATCGTCGACTTCAAAGTTTTGTCTCAAAACTAAGATCAACAATATACAAAGGCTTCCCTGGGCACCCTCAGATATCATTGACTTATATGCCCAGGTAACTGCCAGAACGCTCTGGATTCTAAAACAGGGGCACTCAGCTCAGTGTGGGAGCCTCCAGGTGTTCTTGAGAGTGTAGTAGCCTAAATTGGTGCTTCAGTAGAAACCCTGCCTTCAGTGGAGAAAACTGGTGTCCTTCTGAATAACAGTCCGAGAAAGATTCTGCCAGGAATGTGAATTTGAAATGGAATGATATGCCTACCACAGTAAATCCCAGGCACATTCACTGTGAGTACATTTGAGAGTTTAGTGCTGGAGAAGATTTTTAAAGGCAAAAGTAAAAAGAACTCAAACAGATATTTTCAAACACTAAGTCTTGGCAACAGTGGTAAAGAACAAGGAAGAGATGAGTCCAAAGTGAAACAGACAGTTGCTGGGCAGACATCCTTGTAGAAATCTCTTCCAAAAGGCTGAATTTGGGCAGAATCTTTTGAATTCTTGTCAAGCAAACCAGGGTGAGATGGCTTCATTCATAACATCCTACCTTCTTTTTGTTCATTTGTAGGGTTGACACATAGGGAAATTCATTATGATGCTGTCAAGTTTCAGAAAGTCCTGGTGGTCCTGGCAGGCTATGATGTCCAGAAGATGCTGTCCTGGTTCAGAGAAGAGAGCAGCACACTGCAGACCCCTCCATACAAAGGAACGCTACAGGATCTTATCTTCAAGAGGGAGATAATTTGTGAGGCAGGGCTGTGCAAGAAATGTCTACCTAAAGCACACATTGGTTTGAATTGGGCAAGTGTTATCTTTGTGCCTGCTGATGGGGTAGTGCTTGCATAAGTCCAACTTTGTCCAGAGCACTAGAAGATGCACAGTCAGGGATCTACCACTGGTGGGTACTGCTAATGCACTGGAAGACACTGACAGATGAGGAAGCTGTGTGTGTGTGTGTGTGTGTGTGTGTGTGTGTGTGTGTGTGTGTGTGTGGATGTGTGTTAGCTGGAGTGTGGGGGGCTCCATGATGGATTTAGGGGGTTTGTTATTTTAAATTTATTTATTTTTTTTTCTCATGGAGACTTCCTGAACTCAGCATCTTTATGAGCAGATTAAAGAGAGTCTTAGCCCTGACACTGAGTGGATGATTATAGAATGACTCATTACTATAGTTCTCTAAAACTGAATGCCAAGTACTTCAGTTAATATTTCATCCCAGTCATCAAAAAAAATTATACCCCTCATCCCCAAGCTTCTGGGTTGGGGACCTGGGTTGTTCTGCAGCACCTTGCTGTCCATCTAACACAAGAGGCACTGGCACAGAACTGGCCTCCATTAGTGGAGGAGATGTAAACTGCATCTCAGAGCTCAGGGTTTCTCCATTTGAAAACCTGCATCCTGATGTTGTAGAAAGGAAGACACCTGCTGCCCTAAGTCCTCATGCTTCTGGGACATTAGTTGTGGGGCCTGAAATGGCAGCTTCTTTTGGCAATTCTGGGGCTGTTGCAGCTGTGGAACATAGTATCTCCAGTAATTCTGCTGCTGTCCTTCATAGAGCCAATGCTGACCAGTGAGATTCTGGTCCTGCTGCTGCTGCATCTTTCCCTGTACACTATCAATGTAGGGCAAAGGCAAGGACCTGCTGTGATGGCTTTCCTCTGTTGTGAATGTGGCCCTCTCAAAATGCTGCACAGAAGAAGCAGGATGACTATAGATGGTTTGACTGAATTTGGGAGAAGGTCCACTTCCTCTGGTTTCTTGACCCAGTGAAACACAACTTGGTTCTACTCTAATGCCTGGTAACATGGAGTCAGATGAGAAACTTTCACTGGGAAGTTTCCATGACTCCATAGGAAAGTAGCCAGCTCCTTCCAGTGAAGCCTTCTGGAGGCAAGAGGTTGTGCAGTGTTACTATTTTCATATTGCATCTGGGCATCCAGGTGACCTAAAACAGGATGACTTTGGATAGAAAACTCATGTCATCTCCTGGCAACATTCTCTTTTTATCTCTACGTGATAGTTTGGATCTTTTATTTTGAAACCAAATCTAAAAAGAAAGAAATTATTTCAATCAAATATCTTAGAGTGAAGCTTAGTTTCAGCATTATCACTGGCTTGCTTCTTGACCTGGAGTAAACACAAAAAGGAAATCCTTCCTGGGCTGAGTTATTGAGGTTATTAGGTAGCTTATGAATGGTGCACAATTCCAAATTCCCAACTGTCCCCATAATCTGCAGTAGCCCTTCTGTCCATGTGGACCCAGGCTCTTCAAAGTCTCCCATCAACCTCTCTATAAACTCTTCAATTAGACTGAGCAGACCCCCAGCTGCCCTACAGACATTTCCACAGTGTCTAGGTTTTTCTCAAGCTGCCCTATCAACACACACTCCTGAATCATTGGACAGTAAATCTATTCTTAAATTTATTGCATTTAAAAACCACAAAGAGAACAAAACAATGTTTGTCAAAACTGGACAGTGCATATAGATGTGATCCTAATAATTGCACAAAACAACTCTAGTCTACCTTTTTTCTCCTGCATCAATTGAGAATAATTGCAATGCCAGTCATAGTCCCCAAAGCTTTGAGATGTGTGTTTCAAAATGACAAAATGCTTTTGAAACTATGCAACCTAATTATCTAGGGTTGTAAAAGAGCACAGGCAAGAGTGTCTGGAAGCCTTTTGATATTTGATTACTGCTAGAACTCATCTCCAAGTTCAGAATGGCTTTAGGTTGATACCTAGAAGAGTCTTTGATCCACACTTAGCATCCTTAAAACTTTAACTATACATAACAAAACTATACCTCAAAACACATACTCTCATTTTGTTTTCTAACATAATTAGTCTCTAAAAAATAAGGTGTGAGCATCCACAATTTGTCAACAGTCAGTAGGTCTGTTACAAAAAGATGAAACCCAAAGGCAGGTGTTCCCTTTCTCACATCCAGACCTCCTAGGATCTTCTCTCCAACCATAGTTGCTTTCCAAACACCTGGGCCTTCTCTAAGCATCTGCACCTCATTTCAATTCAACTTTCTCTCCACTCATTATCTTCATAAGATTTTTTTTACTTATTTCTATGACATCATTGATTTGCAGGAACTTTGAAATGTTTCCAGTATATGGAACATTTATAATACAATAACATCAAATATGACAGAAAATTTACTATTCATTTATGATGCAACACTGTTCTTATATTCCCTTTCTTATTTTCTCTAAGAAAATGTGTTCCTTTTGTCCAGCAACCAATATTTTCAATATCCCATGCATAATGACAGAATAGTTATATGGAAACCTTCTTCAGTGTATATTAGGGCAATACTAATATGGTAAAACTTTGTGCAGCTTCAACAATGATTCATAAAAATCATCATATCAGAAATTCTCCAAACAAAATGTTGGCTCATGTAACAAACAGCTACAAAGTACTTACTAATGCTCTGAGGTGCCAGTGTGAGACGTAATTAAACTAAGTCCTTTTTCTAGTACCTTAGGTGATCACCTCTTTGAGGTTTGATTAGCATACCATAATTAATAGATCTCAAGTAAAAACACCTAATATCTCTGGCAAAAACTGACCAGGACTAATTTAAGGGCCATCCTTAACTCCTCTCACTGAATACTCAACATCTCTGCAAACTACCAGTTCCACCTTTAAAATGTTCAATCTTCTTAGTTCTATATAATTCCACAGACAGCTCTATGATCACAACCTGCCTGGTTCTTATTCTGGATAACAAAAGAGCATCTTAATTGATGCCTACTCCCAAAACTGCCTCACAATTATTTGTTTTTTTTTTTTTATAAAAGTAATATGATCCATTTACACCACACTGAAATGAATACTTGACAAGAGTCAACTATGTCCTGTGTGAAGAAATAACATGAAAGTTTTTTCAAAAAATTATTGGATTTTCTATATCTCTTACACAAAGATATGATCATGCAATTTTTGGACTTTTGACTTATATTGATTTCACATATGTGGCAATGCATTTGCTTGGCCAACTCCTAATGGATCCAAAAATCCAGGAATGAATTGTGTTCAAATGATCAATTAAGAATCTCCAAATCATGTTTTGTAAATTTGTGTCACAGTTTTCCTTTTTCTCTTTCCATTTTTGTTTCTCCTACTTCCTTATGACTATCTTCAAATGAAGATGCTGAAAATATGGAGACAGAAAGAAAAAAATCTCGGAACATTAGTAGCATTCAGAGAAAGAAAAGCTTATTTGTTACCAAGATTTTTACAAGGGGGAGCTTTTACTCACAACTTATTCATAATAATAAAGCCAACAATGGATTAACAGCTGATCCTTATAAATATTAGAAGAACATGAAATTTTGATCTCCAGCATGAGAAAAAAATTTAGGCTAACAAAAATTAAAAATACATAAAAAAAGACCAGTGAAGAATGCTCAGCCATAATACTAACTGGGGAAGTACAAATAAAGCAGCTCACATCAATCTGATAACCAACACTTTAAATGGTTTGTGGAGAAGAATAAGTTTAGGGCTGGAGATATAGCTAAGTTGGTAGAGTGCTTGCCTCCCATGCACAAGGCCCTGGGTTCAATCCCTAGCACCACACACACACACAAAAATAAATAAATAAAATGAGTTTTTTTGTTTTTGTTTGAGTTTAAACAAAATAGAGAGTAAGGATTGGGATTCTACAAGTATCACTATGACCACTTAGGTTTTTTGCTCATATTCTGACCTTCAAAGTGAGCTTATCCTTCAATGTAACAACCAAATAAAGAATACTTTAAGTTTTGGGATTATGTTTACCTGACACTTTCTGACCTCTCTCCAATGGCATGACAGTTTTAAAACATAGACTGTCAAAGGTTGTATGCAGAGCACTTTCTTTCTTTCTTTTTTTTTTTTTTTTGGTGGTAGTGAGGATTGAAGCCAGGGCCTCCAGCATGTTAAGCAAACAATCTACCTCAGGGTCTCACTAAAAATAGTAAAAGCAAAAAGCCTAGGGATGTAGCTCAGTGAAAGAGCACCCCTGGATTTATTGCCAGCACGATGCAAAAATAAATAAAGCAAAATGAGAACACAAAGTGCAAGATAGAACTGTAAAGAATAGTGTATTTATGAGATTAAAGTTAATATTTACAAGAAAATAAAATATTGTGACTTTAAATTTCTTTTTTTGTAAGAAAAATAGCTACAGCATTGACACAAAAGGAAATGAGAAGGAAGTCAAAACATGCCACTACCAAACAGAAAAAACCCAAGTCAAAACAGTAAGAAGAAAGGAGGGATAAACACACAAATACTTGGGTGCTCACACACACACACACACACACACAACACACACCAGTAAGACATATACCAAACAAGAAAAATGACATTAGTATCCGTACTCTCTGTCTCCCTCCAGTGGCTTGGATTTTTATTATTTTTCAGATGGGGATGGGATAAACCCACCAGCTGTTCCACTGGCTTTACCACAGAGCTCCATCCCAGCCTTTTTTTATTTTTCATTTTGTTACAGGGTCCTAAAAAGTGGCCTCAAACTTGAGATCCTCCTGCCTCAGGCTCCAGGAGTCACTAGAATAACTGCCATGCACCCCTGTGACCCACTACTGGTGTATTCTTAATTGTATGAAATTATGGAATGCTGGATGGCAAGCTCATAAATAAAAAAAAAAAATGTTTGATTTAAACACCTTCCTTATGTCCATCAAATCATCCTTTCTGGGTGACCTAATCCATGGGAAGAGCTTCCATTCTTCCATGGAAAACAAACATGGAACATTTGTTTCTGATTAAAGAAAAAGAAAAGAAAAAAGAAACAAACACTAGGCAGGATTTAACAAATGGTGTGACAAAAACAGTATATCCACATTCAGAGAATCAAGGTGGACCATTTACACTATTGCTGAAGGCCAGCTTTGGTGTTAACTCTCTATCAGTGAGACAGATTGCCTCTTGATTGGGACTGATAGCATCCTTACATAGGTTCCATAACAGAAAGGCATCTGCTGGCATCTTGTCAGGTCCATGAAGATAATAATATTTCTTTATTTTCCTTCCTAATATGCCCCAACTCTCTAAACTTAAAGTTCCTTCTTCAGTAAACCAAGGGAAACGCCCTTGGATAAAATGACAAAACTGTTTCAGCTGTTCAGAAGTAACAGTGGCACCTCTCTTATATAGAATCTGCTTTACTACATCTATAAAGAGCCCTCTCTCTCTCTCGGGACTCAGTATGGCCCATGGCTTCTCAAAGTTCTCTGGTTACTTATCCTTCTCTCGTGTGGCTTCTCTCTGACAAGGGGTTCCGGAAACCCTGGATAAGAGTATTATCTCTCCACCTGATCTTCTTAAATTCCTCTTTATGTCTAAACTGTAATGCAAAAAAGTAGCTTACTGATCGGGTCCCTGTTCGGGCGCCATTTGCTGAAAGCCAGCTTCCACCGTAATCGCTGACTCTCTCCACCAGCATCGTTCGGGATTCACCCTTTAGTCACTGTGGAAGATGGCCTTCAGCACATCATAGGCAAAAATTCACTGAAAATGGAAAAATAACAGAACTAGAAAAATGCATAGAACCTGCTGCAAGGAAGCTTGGGGTAAAATTCCATGAATTTGTATTTGGAAATGATTTCTTAGCTATGTCACCAAAAGCACAAAAATACATATTAGAAAATGACCAAAAAAGAACTGTGCATCAATGGACACAGTGAGTAAAATAAAAGGACAATCTGTGGAATAGGAGAATCCCTTTGAAAATCATATCTTATATATTGTTGATCTTAGGGCATAAAGAACCACAACTCTAAAGTAGGCAAAGGATTGGAATAGATATTTCTTTAAATAAGATAAACAAATTGTCATTAAGCATGTGAAAAGATGATCAACATTACAAAACATTAAGGCAGAGAAAGTTAAATTCACAGAAAAATAACACCTCATTCCCATTATGATGGCTACTATCCAAAAACCAAACAAACAGCAACAACAACAACAACAACAAAAATAAAACAACTGCAGAAGAGTAGAGGAACTGAAAACCCTGATGCACTATTGTTGGAAGGCAAAATGGTGTATCTAGTATGGAAAAAAAATATGGTCATTGCTCAAAAAAGAAAAAAAAAATAACTATTATGTCCAACAATATCATTTGTTTGAGGTGCCTACAGTAGAAAAATTCATGGAGACAAAATAAAAGTGATAGTCCTCATGGGCTGAGGAGTGAGCATCTGGGGAGTTTTGGTTTAATGGTTACAAAATATCAGTTTTACAAGATGAAAAGAGCTCTGTGGACAGTTGCTGGTAGTGGATATAGGACAACGTAATTAGGTGATGCCACTTAAGTGTACATTTAAAATGTTGGTGAGGGTAAATTTTACAAGATGTTTTATTAAAAAAATAAATAAATAAAAACCTCAAGGAAATCGTTCCAAAGACCTGAATCTATTCACTTCACACAAACATAGTACACTTTTACAGCAAATCCACTTACACAATACCTAACCACTCCTCAAAACAGAATTAATTCACTCTGGGACCGGAACCCCTCTGGCCTTAAGGACCACTCCTTCTCACAATACTGTTCCATCAGAGTTAAGGTTTTCACACAGGAACGTCAGGGGAGTCAAAACATACCACTAATTTGACTGCATTTGACTCTGAATGAGCCCAGAGCTATTTTACTCTCAGTCATGCACCAAGTAACAATGTTGTGGTCAAAGTTGGACTGGATATATTGGTGATGCCGCAGAGCATATCATCAAGTGACTATTGACATGGAAGTTATATTAGTTTATGTAAGTGCACTCTATGATGTCCACACAACAAAAATCTCCTCATACCTTTGTCAGAACCAATCCTCACTATTAAGCAATGCCTGATTGAAATCTTTTTTTTTTCTTTTTGACATGTTTTTAATATAAGAAATAGAATTCACCCTAAAATACAGGCATTCTGAGTTCTGTCTTATGAAGCAAAGGACATTTTCCTTTATGAAAAACTTTGAACATAGTATTTAGTCATGACAGTGAGCTCTGGAGAGTACATTTGAGGCTTACCCTTGTCCCTGAGAGAATGGTGAGAAAAGTAAAGGAAGCAATGCTTTTAATAATGGTACCTAAGAGAAAGAGAGTTTCCCAACATTTCATATGTGGTACCACTTTTCAACCTCTTGTCCTAGTGAACCATCAACGATGTGCAGCATGACCTACTAGAGACTGCAATTTCCCCAATGTTTGGAAACAATACCTAAAAAGATTTTTTTTGTTTTCTTTTTCTTTCTTTTTTTTCTTCTTTCTCTTTCTTTTTTTTTTCTTTCTTTCCCTTCCTTCCTTCCTTCCTTCCTTCCTTCCTTCCTTCCTTCCTTCCTTCATTGTTTCTTTCTTTCTTTATTTCTTATAGCAAAATCATACTCTGGGAGGCCATCTGAGCACAGCCAAGATTCCAGGAAAACTTCTGGTCTGTTTCATCCCACTCCCAACCCCATAACTCAATATGAAAAGGTCCCTTGGTTTCTGAAATGCAAATGTGCATGCTTCAGATGTTTGAAAGACATGATGTTTTTCAAATTAAAGCTCAGTAGTAAAAAACAGCAACCAAAGAGACAGTCCTTAGAATTGTTCTAGCCCCATGGTTAGAAGCAGGGACTCTGGTGCCTGCTTACCTGAGATCCATGGTGGTTTTGTGGAGGACTTCACATTCCAACAGGACTGCAGTTAATGCATCACTGTTTGGGTGGGGACTTTCATGCACATTTTTGCCTCTGAGATCATGTCCCAGTGGACTCCTGGGTCCACTGTGTACAGTTAGGGAGGAAGATCATGTATAAGTTGCAAGACAGCTAGAGCTAACCCCACCAACTTCTCCTCTGAGCTAGGCCTCATCTAGAAAAAGAAATCAGAGCCAGAACCAAGGCTTTTGCACATCCACCTCCTCACAAAACAGGCATGCCAAAATCTCTGACACTATCCTAGGATTTAAAAGTGCCAATTTATTTCTGAGTTTAACAGAAAATGAAAAAATCAATCCTTTGTGAACTCGGAAAACAATCATTTGTGAACTCAGAAAACAATCTTAGGAACCGTTTATTACATTCTTCCAGTCTAGATTCTCCCCACTCCACCACCCCTGGGATTCCAGAGATCTAGTTCTGAACCTGTGGCATGCTAGGCATGTACCCTACCATTAAGCTATATTCATACATTTGTTTTCTTTTTGTTTGTTTCTTTTGTGGAGGAGGTATCCACATAAAATCCAGTGCCTCATGCATCAGGACCTTCTGTCTGCTAGGCAAGCACTCCTCTACTGAGCCACACCCAGCCTATCCTCTTGATTTTTATTTATTTATTTTTTCTATTTTAGTCCCAGCCCTTCCAGGCCTTTATCCCCATTAACATCTAAGATGTCCAGCCTGGCCATGAAGTCAGGATCTTTCTGTCTCAGCCTTTCTCCTGAGTACTTGGAATTACAAACACATGCCACCATGCTCTGTTAATTCTTTAACTCAAAGGGAAAAAGAAAGAGTACAAGGACCTAAAGAACTTATCCCTCAACCTTAATATAGAGCAGTGCCTGGCCAATTATTTGATCCACCCAACAATTCCACTCATCACTCATCTCCTTGGAATTCCACTTCATTGTTTGATGGGAATCTCAGACATCTTTTGGCCCCCAAATAATCCCATATGTCTCTAAAATATAATGAATCTCTTTTAATGTAACCACATCTTATTTTTAAATATCAGAGCCTTGGGAAAATGCTTGGTCTCCAATTTCCCTATGCAGCAGCCATAGATACTTCTGTCAGTGACAGAAGCTCTCCCTGGACCACAAGCCTGCACTTTAAAACATCACCCCCACTCCTCCATACTAGTGCAAGGCCTGCCAGGAAAAACATGACTTAGTCCTTTGCCAAGGAAACTCATCTTTTTTGGAAGTCATGTTGAATTTCTGCTCCTCAGTTGCTCTCAGTGGTAAAGTGAGGAACTCTGAAGCTGCTTTCATTACTATAGATCCCCCTTAACACGCCCTCTGATGGCTCCGTCCTCACTCACTCACACCCTCACTCAGCCCCACCCTGGACAGGGGCACAGGGTCTGCAGACTCAGTCCACCCTAGACTTTAGCCTTTCTAGATATGCCCTCAGACGGCCCCTCCTCAGACCCAGCATACACTCCCCAGGCCCCAACCCGAACTTGGGGGGTTTGAGAGTCCTGGGGTGGTGAAGGTAGCAGATATAGTCCCACCTTAGCCCACAGTCCACCCTAGACACCTGTGATTATGTTTAACATAAACTACCTCTTCAAATCCTTGCTTCCCTTCATTGAGCAACAACTTAAACTAAACTTATTGAAGCCCTACAACACCCATATATTGTCCAGTACTATTTATCCCCAGTTGGACTTGAGGATGATGGGAACAGATATATTGAGGCTTCCTGAGCTGCTGACTTAAAATCTACAGAACCTTGAGCTCCTCTCCATCACACCATCACAGGCCACACACTCTATCTGGCCCAGACTCAAAGATGACCCACATAGTTTGATATAGTATTGATTAGGAAGTACTGACCTTGGAAGCAGGAGAGACCATAGAATAAAATTGAATAAAAACATTATAAGATATAAGACTAATATTTTATGAAACTTAAACCTCTCTTCAACCTCTCTAATTAGACTGAGCAGACCCCCAGCTGCCCTACACACACTCCCACAGCTTCTTGATTTTTCTCAAGATGCCCCATGAACACACATTCCTGACTCAATGGACAGTAAATTTATTCTTAAATACGTTGCATTTAAAAGCCACAAATAAAACAAACAAATGTTTGCCAATACTGGACAGTGCATATAGATCTGATCCTAATTATTGCACAGAACAACTCTACCTTTTTTCTTCTGATTCAATTGAGGATACTTGCAATAATAGCCATAGTCCCCAAAGCTTTGAGGTGTGTATTTCAAAGTGACAAAATGCTTTTTAGACTATGTAACCTTATTAGCTGGAGTTTTAGAGGAGCACAGGCAAGAGTGTCTGGAAGCCTTTTGATATTTGATCACTGCTAGAACTCATCTCCAAGTTCAGAATGGCATTAAGGTAATAGGTAGAAGGATTTGTGATTCATACTTAAGATGATTAAGATTGTAACTATACATAACAAAACTGGTACCTCTAAACACATGCTCTCATTTTCTCTTCCAACATAATTATACACAAAGAAATAAAGAAACTTGTCAACAGATACAGAGCTGTTAGCATGTCAGTTACAATAAAGTGAAACAAAAAGGCAGGTGCCCCCTTTCTCACATCCAGACCTTCTAGGATCCTCTTCCCAAACATGATTGTTTCCCAATCACCTGGATCTTCTCTCAGCTTGTGCACATCATTTCAATTCAAATTTCTCTCCTGTCATTATCTTGTTTTGATTTTCTACTTATTTGTATAACATCACTGATTTGCAGGGTCTTTGAACTATTTCTAATTCATGAAAATTTATAAATCAATAATTTCATGCTTACATAGTATTTGTTATTCATTTATTTCCCAATGATATTCTTATATTCCCTTTTTTATTTCCTCATAGAAAATGGCCTCCTACTTTCAAGCAACCAAAATACTCAATGACGCATGAATAATGACAGAGCCGAGCTATATGGAATCCTTCTTCTGTGTATATTAGGGCAGTCATATTATAGTAAAAATGTGTGCAGCTTTAACTATAATTTACAAAAATAACCATATCAGAAATTCCCAAAACAAAATATTGAATCATGTAACAAATGGCTCTAAAGTAGCTACTTATGCTGTTAGGTGCCATGTGTGGGACACAATGGAACCAGGTCCTTTCTCCTGCGTATTAAGTGATCACCTCGTGGAGGTTTGATTGGCATGCCAAACTAACACATCTAAAGTAAACAATCCTGACGAAAATTGTAGAGCCATTCTTAAATCCTCTCACTGAATACCCAACATGTCTGCAAACTACCAGTTTCACCTTTAAAATGTTCAGTCTTTCTAGTTATGTAGAATTCCACAGCCAGCTATCTTATCAAAACCACTACAGTTCCTATCCTGGAAAATTACAACAGCATGTAAATTGGTGCCTATTCCCACACTTGCCTCACAACAGTAGAATTTTCCATAAGTCATATAATACCTTGACACCTACACTGAAATAAATAGACAAGGATCAACACTGTCCTATGTGAAGAAATGGCATTTTTTTTTTCAAAAATTCTTTGTATTTCCTGTATCATATACGGAAAGATATGTTCACTTAATTTTTGGACTTTTGGCTTATGTTGATTTCACATATGTGGCAATGCTTTTGCTTGGCAAGCTCCTCTCTGATGGAAAAACCAGGGTATGGATTCTGTTCAAATGATTGATTAAGAATCTCCAAATCATGTTTTATAAATTTGTGCTGCAGTTTTTCTTTTCCCTTTTCCTGTTTTGTTTCTCCCACTTTCTTGTGACTATCTGCAACTGAAGATGCTGAAAATACAAACGCAGAAAGAACAGAATTGAGGAATACTAGAGGCATTCAGAAAAAGAAAAGATTATTTGTTGACTAAGATTTTTTAAATGTAGAGCTCTGCATCACAACTTATTCATAATAATGGAAAAGGGAATTAAGGGCCTATCTAAAAATGTAAAGATCACATGATATTATAATCTTCAGGGTAGGAAAGACATAGTCTAACAAAAATTCAAAAATATGAAGAAATAGACTAATGAAAAATACTCAGCCATAATAGTAATTGAATAAATACAAATAAACCAGTTCACATTAATCTCATACTCAAGTGATTGGCAGTAGAGTAGGGGAGGAATAAGATTAAATAAAACAGGGAGTAAGAATTGGGATGGGACAAATATTGATTATTATAACCACTTTGCTTTTTTGCTATACAGTATGAAGTTCAAAGTAAGCTTACCCTTGAATGTATGAATAAAAGGATACTTGAAATTTTTAGACCATGTTTACATGACCTTTCCTAACCCTTCTCTGCTTGGATGGCAGTGTTAAAACACAAGACTAAAGAGTGCTAAGGGTTTGTATGGAGGGTTTGTTTGGTAGTAGTGAGGATTGAAACCAGGACCCCCCAAACATGCTAGGAAAACACTCTACCACTGGGTCACATTCAATATAGAAAAAGCAAATAGCCTGAGCATATAGCTCAGTGGTAGAGCACCTCTGAATTCAATCCCCAGCACAACAAAAAAAATAAAGAAAGAAAAATGAGAACATAAAGTGGGGGATAGAACTGTGAAGAAATAGTGATTTTATGAGAGTTAAGTTAGGATTACTATGAAGATAAAGTATTATCACTTTTTTTGTAAGAAAAATAGCAAAACAATTGATATAAAAGGAAATGACAAGGGAATCAAAATATGCCACTACCAAAAAACAAAAGAAAAACCCAAGTCAAAGCAGTAAGAACAAAGGAGAAACACACACACACACACACACACACACACACACACACACACACTCACAGCTGTTAGATACACCACACAAGAAAAATGGCAGTAGTACCACTACTACCTGCTCCTCTCCACTCTCTGTCCCTCTGGTGGATTGGTTTTCCATTATTTTCAGATGGATAAACCCACCAGCTGTCCCACTTGCTTTACCACAGAGCTTCATTCCCACACTTTTTATTATTCATTTTGAGACAGGGTCCTCAAACTTGAGGTCCTCCTGCCTCAGGCTCCAGGACTCACTAGAATGACAGACATGCACCCCTGTGAGCCGCTACTAGTGCATTTTTAATTGCACAAAATAATGTAATTATGAGATGACAAACTCATATGTGAATAAAAATATGACTGATTGATAATGCCTTCCCTGCTTTTATCCTCCCATTTCTCTGGGTGACCTAATCCATTTGGGAGGCATTCATTCTTCAATAGAAAACAGAAATAAACCATTTATTTCAGATTAAAAGAAAGGAGACAGGATTTAACATATGGTACTATGAAAACTGGTTATCCACATGCAAAGAATCAAGTTGGACAATTTACCCCATAGGAAAAAATTAACTAAAAATGGAAAAAAATAAAGCTAGAAAAATGCATAAAACCTGCTTCAAGAAAACTTGGAGGAAACTTTCATGACATTCAATTTGGCAATAATTTCTTAGATATGTCACCAAAAGCACATACACAAGAAACTTAGACTACATCCAAATAAATAAACTATGCATCCAAGGACACAATAAAGAAAATAAAAGAGCAATCTGTTGAATAGGAGAATCCCTTTGAAAATAATATCTGATAAAGTGTTGATATGATGATATAGAGAACCACAACTTATACATAACTCCAATTTCAAGTGGGCAAAAACTTGGAGTAGACATTTCTTCAAGGAAGATAAACAAATTGTCATTAAGCATGTGAAAAAATGGTCAACATCACAAGTAATTAGGGAAGCCATATTCAAGTGCACAGGGAAATAACACCTCACTCCCATTAGGATGGCTATTGGATTCCTGATGTACTGTTGGTGGGAAGGCAAAATGTTGTAGTTACTATGGAAAAAAGATATGGTCATTGCTCAAAAAAATAAAAATAACTATATTATCCAGCAATATCATTTGTATGAGGTAACTAGAGTAGTCAAAGTCATAGAGACAAAAATACAATGATAGTCCTCAGGGACAAGGAAGTAACCTTGGGGAGTTGTGGTTTAATGGTTACAAAGTATCAGTTTTACAAGATGAAAAGAGCTCTGTGGACAGTTGCTGGTAATGGTTAAAGGACAATGTAATGTAGGTGATGCCACTGAAGTGTACATTTAAAAATGGTGGTGAGAGTAAATTTTACATGATGTTTATTAAAAATTTTTTTAAAAAAAGAACACAAACATACATAAGGACATTGTCCCAAATGAGAAGACCTGAATCTATACACTTTAGACCAACATAGTTTTCTTTTATAGCAAAACCACTTACATGATAACTAACCTACTCCTCAAAACAGATTTAATTTACTCTGGGGATAGAGCCTCTCTGTCCTTAAAGAGGACAACTAGAAATCTTGTTCCATCAGGATTAAGTTTTTCACACAGGGACTTCAAATGGCTCTGTTCCAGTTGGACTGAGCCAAGAGCTATTTTACTGTTATGAACCAAATAACAATGTTGTGGTCAATGATGGACTGGATATGATGGTGATGCCACAAAGCATATCGTCGAGTGACTGTTGGAATCAGAGTTATTCTAGCTTATGTAAGTGCAATCTATGATGTCCACGCAACAAAAATCTGCTCAAACATTTCTCAGAACCAATACTCACCGTTAAACAATGCCAGATTAGAATATTTTTTCTTTTTTTGATTTTGACATGTTTTGAATATGAGAAATACAGTTCTCCCTAAATTACAGGCACTGTGAGTTCGCTTACGGAGCAAAGGACAATTTCCTTTACGAAAAGAATTGAACATAGTGTGTAGTCATGACAGTGAGCTGTGGGAGTACATTTGAGGCTTGTTCCTGTCTAAAAGAGGCTGGTGAGAAAAGTAAATGAAGCAATTCTTTTAATAATTGTACCTAGGGGACAGAAAGTTTCTCCAACATTTCAAATGCAGTACCACATTTTGATCCATGAAGGTGTGCAGCCTGACATACTAGCCATGGGATTGCAAGTACCCCCACTGTTTGGAAACAACATCTAAAAGGGTATTAAAACAAAAACACTCTATTGACTACAGTATAACACTTGGGGAGTCCAGACGAACATAGCCAAGATTCCCAGGAAGCTTCTCATCTGTTTTATCCCACTTCCAAACCCATAATTCAAAAGAAAGTCTCAGGTTTTCTGAAAAGCAAATTTGCATGCTTCAAATGTTTGAAAGACATGAGGAATTTCAAATGAAATCTCAGTAGGAAACACAGCAACCAAAGAGACAGACCTGTGGATTGATCTAGCCCCATGGTTAGAAGCAGGGCCTCTGGCACCTGCTTTCCTGAGATCCATGGCAGATTCATGTCCCAGAGTGACTGCCTTTGAGTCATCACTGTTTGGGGGGCCTTTGTTGCACATTTTTGCCTCTGAGATCATGTTCCCAGTGGACTCCTGGGTCTACTATGTACAGTTGTGGAGAAGGGTCATTTATAAGTTGAAAGACAGCTAAAGCTGACCATACAACCTTCCCCTCTAAACTAGAGCTCATCTATAAAAAGAAATCAGAGCCTAAAACAAGACTTTTGCAAGTACCTGTTCAAAAAACCGGCATGCCAAAATGTCCTTAACTATTGTTCATTTCAAAAGTTTCAATTTATTGCTGAATTTCACAATATATAAAAAAAAATCATTTGTGTACTCAAAAAAAAAAAAAAAAAATCTCCAGGACCACTCATAAAATTCTTCCAGTATAGTTTCTCACCCCCTCCCCACTTTGGGATTCTGGTGATGGAATCTACAACCTGGAGCTTGCTAGGCAAGCATCCTCCCATTAAGCTATACCCATAACTTTTTTTTTTTACTTTTTGTTTCTTTGATGAGGAAAGTAGCCATTTGGAACTCAAGGCCTCCTGCATGCTTGCAGACCTAAAATGCTGAGCAAGCACTATACTAATGAGCCACACCCTAGCCTATCCTCCTGATATTTTTTTTCTATTTTCTCCTGGCCTTTTATGGCCTCTGCCCCCATTAACTTTTAAATACCTGGACTTTCCTTAAAGCCAGGATCCTCGAGGCTTAGCCTCCAAAGTACCTGGATCACGTGTGCATACCATGGCACCTGGCCAGCTTTTTATCCCACAGAAAAGAAGAAAAAGCACAAGAACCTAAAGAACTTATCCCTTGACCTTAAAACAGAGCAGTACCTGGCCATTTTATTTGATCCACCTTACCATTCTTCTCATTTTTTTCACATTCCCCTTCATCATTTTGATGGGAATCCCAGACATATGGTTATCCTGTAAATACACCCATACATCTCTAAAATATAAATGATCTCTTTTAATGTAACCATATAAGAGGCTTTGGAAAAGCCCTTCTCCTGAATTCCACTGCGAAGCAGCCATAGACAGTTCTGTAGGTGACAGGGGCTATCCCTGGCCTCCAAACTTGCCCATTAAAAAATATGGGACTATAGCTCAGTTTGTAGAATGCTTGCCTGCTAGTATACACAAGGCCCTGGGTTCAATCCCTAGCACCACAAAAAGAAAAAAAAGGGGCCTAAACAACCCCACTCCCCAACATTAGTATATGCAGTCCATATTCTACCATGAAAAAACACATCTTAGATATCCGACAACGAAACTTACCTTTGGATGTCATGTTGAGCCTCTGCTCCTTCGGCTTTCTCAGTGGTAAAGGGAGGAACTCTGGAGCAGCATCCATTAATATAGCCCACCCTTGACACGCCCTCAGATGGCCTGACCCCTGATGGACACAGCCTGCCCACCCAACAGGGGCATGGGCCTGTGGACTCGGTACCACCCTAGCATAAATCATGCCCTAGACACATCTGATTATGTTTAAACAAAACCCCACTGCAAATCCTAGCTTCCCTTCACTGAGCACCCAGTGAAACTAATCTTATTTAATCCCTACAACATCTATATAATGTAGGTACTATATTATCCCCACCTGGAATTGAGGACAATGGAACAGAGATTTTGAGTCATAGTAAGATCCTGACCGGAAAACAAAGTCAGTGTGGGGAGACCGTGCTGCGACTGCAACCCCAGCCACACTCAGGGCACACCAGCATGAAACCAGCGATAACAGCTGGTGAAATTGGTGCTGGGAGACCACGGGAGACCGTGGGTCGAAAACACCAGTTCGAATCCACACTCGGCCGGACACGACCCTCAGCAGTAGGGCCCTGGAGAGAGCAGCGCAGAGACCGGCAAAAAGCAAGCAGGGGCAGAATTGAAGTGGTCCACAGTCCGAAGCAGCACTGTCTGCGCCGCAGTTACAGTTGTGGCTTCCCGATACCACCTCGGCAAGGAGACATCCACCCAACGGCTTTGAAATCGATCGGCGAGGGCACGGGAGTCTGCAGAGCTGCTGTTGACTGGGAGGAGAGCACCACCATCTTTGAAAGTTTCAGTGGCTGACCCAGACAAAGGGGAGGAGACGGAGAGTGAAAGCTGCAGCCATCCAGGGGCCCTCCAGCTCTCTGAAGACAACGCACACCTGGGAGAGGCTTGGGTGGCCAGCAGGGGAGGGCGTGTCTGAGGCCAGCTCAGCGGCCACAAGAAGCTGCAATTGTGGGTGGGTGTGGGGAGGGGGTGCATTTTGGAGGGTCCCCTTCCTGGTGCCATTCATCTGCTGACACACAAACACCCTGGGCCATTCCTTCACTGAGCCATTCAGCCACTGGCCTAAGGTGCAGCCTTGATTCCACTAACAGGATCGCAGACTGTCTAGATGTGATCCAATAACAATTGGTTTGAACTGGAAAGGAAAAAAGAGGGGGCTTCCCAGGGCCCATTTTGTTTGAGACTTGGGGTTTGACTTTTTTTTTGGTTTGCTTGTTTTGTTGGATTTCGGGGAGGTTTTTTTGTTTGTTTGTTTGTTTTTCTTTTTCTTTTTTTGGCTTTGTTTTGTTCTGCTTTTTTTTTTCCTTCCGCATTGATTGTCAGTGTGTTTGTTTGCTTCCACTCCTTTTTTCGTTCCTTCTTTTCTTCCTTCTCACTTTTGCATCTTTTCTTCATCCTTTATTTTTCATGTTTACACCCTGCCAGTGCATAATAAACAGAGGCAAAAACAAGTTATATGCAGAACTTGGGATTTCTAGAACCGGCACAATTGAACTGGGTAGCAAAGCGGTGATATATATAGTTTATTCTCTATTTTCTTGATTCTCTCTCTCCTCTTTCTTACACCAATTCCTACTCTTTTATCATTTTTTTTCTTTTCCAACTTACTTTATATATAAATTGGTCTTTCCACCTAATTGTCTACTCCATTCTCTTTCTTCCCTCGTCTACTGATACTAAACCACTTCCACTAAGCCACTTCAATAGAAATCTCCTTTCATAATTTCCAAGAAAGAACAATTCAAGACACTTCCTTCTTCCTAAACATAACACCTCTGTATCCAATACTTGAAGCTAGAAAACACCATCAAAAGCATACAGAGAAAATTGGAAATAATATCTGGGCTAACCAAATCTGTACATTGTGATCAAACTTGGATTTTCTGAATAGAAAGTGTTAGGTTTTAAAAGTGTAAAGGAATTATAAGGTGATCTGATAGCATTGTACTGCAGGAACAACATAAGGCTTTAAGGTAAAATTGAAATAGTCAAAGTCCCACAGTGCAGGAAGAATAGACACACAAGCAACATGAAAAAAACAAGGGAAAAAAATGACACAAACAAATCAAGATACCTCATCAGTAGATGTCATGGCAAGCACAGTTGGTCAAATGCCAGAGATGGAATTTAGAAATTACATATGCCAAATGTTTATGGAACTTAAAAATGAACTCAAAAATGAGATGAGGGAGCAAGTACAGGAGGCAAAAGATTATTTTGACAAAGAACTCCAAAAACAAATACAGGAAGTAAAAGATTACTTTAATAGGGAAATAGAGGCTCTAAAGAGAATCCAAACAGAAATTCCAGAAATGAAAGAAGCAATAAACCAAAATAAAAGTTCAATTGAAAGCATCTCCAACAGAATAGACCACTTGGAAGAAAGAACCTCAGACAATGAAGACAAAATATATATCCTAGAGAAGAATTTAGACTATACAGCAAAACTTGTTAGAAATCAAGAACATAACATCCAAGAATTATGGGACAGCATAAAAAGACCAAACTTAAGAGTCATTGGTATAGAGGAAGGGGCAGAGTTTCAAGCCAAAGGAATGAGTAATCTATTTAACGAAATAATTACAGAAATTTTTCCAAACTTGAGGAATGAATAAGAAAACCAAGTTCAAGAGGCATACCAAACACCAAACAAAATCTCAACAGATCCACACCAAGACACATTATAATGAAAATGCCTAATACACTGAGCAAGGAGAGAATACAAAAAGCCACAAGAGAAAGGAAGCAGATTACATATAGGGGGAAACCAATCAGACTATGTTCAAATTTTTCAACCCAGACCTTAAAAGCAAGAAGATCCTGGAATAGCATATTTCAAGCTCTGAAAGAAAAGGGATGTCAACCAAGAATCTTATATCCAGCAAAATTGAGCTTTAGATTTGAAGATGAAATAAAAACCTTCCACGACAAGCAAAAGTTAAAAGATTTCACAACTCGAAAGCCAGCACTTCTGAATATCCTGGGCAACATTTTTCATGAAGACGAAGAGAAAGATAATAACGAAAATCAACAAAGGGAGATATTAAACTAAGGGAAATACCAACTAGAAGAGAAACAAAATCAAGCTAAAGACCATAATTCAAATAAAAATGGATGGGAATAAAAATCACATCTCAATAATAACCCTGAATGTTAATGGCCTAAACTCGCCAATCAAAAGACACAGATTATCAGAATAGATTAAAAGAAACAACCCAACAATGTGCTGTCTCCAAGAAACACACCTCATAGAAAAAGACATCAACAGACTGAAAGTGAAAGGCTGGGAAAAGTCTTATCACTCACATGGCTGGCGGAAGCAAGCAGGGGTTTCCATTCTCATATCAAATAAGGTAGACTTCAAACCAAAACTAATCAAGAGGGACAAAGATGGATATTTCTTATTACTTAAGGGAATCATCCATCAACAGGATATAACAATCATAAATCTATATGTCCCAAATAATGGAGCACCTACATTCATCAAACAAACTCTTCTCAAGTTCAAGAGTAAAATAGACCACAACACAGTTATTCTAGGGGACTTCAACACACCTCTCTCACCAATGGATAGATGATCCAAACAAAAGCGAAACAAAGAAACTTTAAGCCTCTTTAAAACAATTAACAATTTAGACCTAACGGACATATATAGAATATTTCATTTCTCAGTAAACGAATACACATTTTTCTCAGCAACACATGGCTCCTTCTCCAAATATACCATATTCTATGTCACAAGGCAACTCTCAGCAAATATAAAAAAGTAGAGATACTACCCTGCATGCTATCAGACCATAAAGGGATGAAATTGGAAATCAACGACAAAACAAGGAATAAGAAAAACTACTCCATCAACTGGAAGCTAAACAACATGCTACTGAATGAACAAGGGGTTGAAGAAGACATCAACGAGGAGATCAAAAAATTCCTAGAGGTAAATGAGAACACAGATGCATCATATAGATATCTCTGGGACACTATGAAGGCAGTAGTAAGAGGAAAATTCATTGCACTCAGTTCATTCCTTAAGAGAAAAAAACAACAACAACAAATAAATGACTTAACATCACACCTCAAAGCATTAGAAAAAGAAGAACAGGCCAACACCAAGAGCAGTAGAAGACAGGAAATAATTAAAATCAGAGCAGAAATTAATGAAATTGAGACTAAGGAAACCATTCAAAGAATTGACAAAACTAAAAGTTGGTTCTTTGAAAAAATAAACAAAATTGACAGGCCCTTAGCAATGCTACCGAAAAGAAGAAGAGAAAAAACTCAAATAACTAACATTCATGATGAAAAAGGGAATATCACAACAAATACCTCAGATATACAGAATATAATTATAAATTACTTTGAAAACTTGTACTCTAATAAAATAGAAAATACTGAATGCATTGACAGATTTCTAGAGTCATATGATTTGCCTAAATTGGATGTAGAGGCTATACAAAATTTAAACAGATCTATTATAAGCGAAGAAATAGAAGATGTCATCAAAAAGCTACCAACAAGGAAAAGTCCAGGACCTGATGGGGTTACAGCTGAGTTCTATAAGATTTTCAAAGAAGAACTAATACCAATGCTCTTCAAACTATTTCAAGAAATAGAAAAAGAGGGAGCTCTTCCAGACTCTTTCTATGAGGCCAATATCACATTAATTCCAAAGCCAGGCAAGGACACATCCAAAAAAGAAAACTTCAGGCCCATATCTTTAATGAACAAAAATGCAAAAATCCTCAACAAAATCCTGGCAAATTGGATACAAAAACATATCAAAAAGATAGTGCACCACGATCAAGTGGGGTTTATCCCAGGGATGCAAGGCTGATTCAACATTCGGAAATCAATAAACATAATACATCACATCAATAGACTTAAAGACAAAAATCATATGATCAT
This sequence comes from Tamias sibiricus, assembly GCA_025594165.1. Taxonomy (NCBI): domain Eukaryota; kingdom Metazoa; phylum Chordata; class Mammalia; order Rodentia; family Sciuridae; genus Tamias; species Tamias sibiricus. The sequence goes on from CM046672.1 coordinate 39,563,265, forward strand.
CTCAATTGACGCAGAAAAAGCATTTGACAAAATACAACACCGCTTTATGTTCAAAACACTGGAAAAACTAGGAATATCAGGAACATATCTTAACATTATAAAAGCTATTTATGCAAGGCCCAGAGCTAACATTATCTTAAATGGAGAAAAATTGAAAGCATTCACTCTAAAAACTGGAACAAGACAGGGATGCCCCCTTTCACCACTGCTATTTAACATGGTACTGGAAACTCTAGCCAGAGCAATTAGATAGATGAAAGAAATTAAAGGGATCAAGATAAAAAAAGCAGAGCTCGAATTAGCACTATTTGCTGATGACATGATAATCTACCTAGAAGACCCAAAAAACTCTACCAGAAAACTTTTACAACTAGTAAACAAATTTGGCAAAGTTGCAGAATACAAAATCAATACACATAAGTCAAAGGCATTTTTGTACATCAGCGACAAAGACTCTGAAAGGGAAATGATGAAAAATACCCCATTTATAATAGTATCAAAAAATAAAATACCTGGGAATCAACCTAATGAAAGAGGTGAAAGACCTCTATAATGAAAATTATAGAACACTAAAAAAATAAATTATAGATGAACTCAGAATGTGAAAAGACCTACCTTGCTCTTGGATAGGTAGAATTAATATTGTCAAAATGTCCATACTACCAAAAGCATTATACAGATTTAATGCAATTCCAATCAAAATCCCAATGTCATTCTTCAAAGAAATAGAAATAGCAGTCATGAAATTCATCTGGAAAAATAAGAGACCCAAAATAGCCAAAGCAATCCTGAGCAAGAAAAGTGAAGCAGGGGGCATCACCATACCAGACTTTAAATTATACTATAGAGCAATAGTAACAAAAACATCATGGTATTGGCACCAAAGTAGACTGGTGGACCAATGGTACAGAATTGAGGACACAGAGACTAATACATATAATTTCAGCTATCTTATATTAGACAAAGACGCCAAAAATGTACAGTGGAGAAAGGATAGCCTCTTCAACAAATGGTGCTGGGAAAACTGGAAATCCATATGCAACAAATTGAAATTAAACCCTTATATCTCACCATGCACAAAACTCAATTCAAAGTGGATCAAGGACCTAGGAATTAGACCAGAGACAATACGCCTAATAGAAGAAAAAGTAAGCTCCAATTTCCAACATGTCGGATTAGGCCCCAAGTTCCTTAATAAGAATCCTGTAGCGCAAGAATTACTACCAAGAATTAATGAATGGGATAGATTTAAACTAAAAAGCTTCTTTTCAGCAAAAGAAACAATCAGTGAGGTGAATAGAGAGCCAACTAATTGGGAACAAATATTTAATACATGCACATCAGATAGAGCACTAATCTCTAGAATATATAAAGAACTCAAAAAACTTTACACTAAAAAAACAAATAACCCAATCAATAAATGGGCTAAGGAATTGAGAAGACACCTCTCAGAAGAAGATACACGATTAATCAACAAGTACATGAAAAAAACGTTCAACATAGCTGGCAATTAGAGAAATGCAAATCAAAACTACTCTAAGATTTCACTTCACTCCAGTCAGAATGGCAGCTATCAAGAACACAAGCAACAATAAATGTTGGAGAGGATGTGGGGAAAAAGGCACACTCATACGTTGCTGGTGGGACTGCAAAATGGTGCAACCTTTATGGAAAGCAGTATGGAGATTTCTTGAAAAACTGGGAATGGAACCTCCCTATGACCCAGCCATCCCACCCCTGGGTCTGTTCCCAAAGGACTTAAAAACAGCATATTACAGTGACACAGCTATCTCAATGTTTGTAGCTGCGCAATTCACAATAGCTAAGTTGTGGAACCAACCTAGATGTCCCTCAGTTAATGAGTGGATTAAGAAAATGTGGTATATACGCACAATGGAATTTTACTCAGCAATAAAAGAAAATAAATTAATGGCATTTACAGGTAAATGGATGAAGTTGGAAGACATAATGCTAAGTGAAGTTAGTCAGTCTCAAAAATCCAAGTACCAAATGTTTTCTCTGATATAAGGAGGCTATTTCAAAGTATTGTTGGATTGGGGTACATAGGAGGATTAGAGGAACACTAGAATGGTCAAAGGAAGGGAGGGTAAGGGAGGGAGCAAGAGGGGAGGGAGGGGGACAAAAGAAAAAAAAAGGTGGTTGAATGAGACGGATATCATTTTTCTTAATGCATGATTGAAGACCTGAATTGTACGAATATGCTTTGTATACAAACAGTTGTATGTAAAAAGTTACTAAATAAATTCACTATGAGTTGTACATATTAAAAATTATAAAAATAAAATTAAAAAAAGATCTTGACCTTGAACCTAAATGGTTTGTAAAAATATATACATATACTTTTAATGTCTTTTTCTTCTTGATACTATGGATTGAACCCGGAGTCACTCTACCACTGAGCTACATGTCTCAGTATTTTTTTTTTTAATTTTTTAATTTTTTGAGTCAGGATTCTGCTGATTTGTTGAAGCTGGCATCCAATTTGCAATATTCCTGCTTTAGCATCAGAATTACAGGTATGAAATTACAGGTATGCAATGAAGAGCCCACTTAATTCATCTTGTTCTTCCTACAGTCCTATGATAGAGCAAAAATCTTCATTACACAGAAAGAAACTATAGGCCTTTGAATTTTCTTCACTGCTCTGGGACTTTGTACTTTCCCACATGTGGGGAAGAAGGTAATAATACTTGGAAGGTTTTTATTTTTTTTATTTCAGGTGTAGAAAATGCAACCCATGCTTGCCAGTTGTTTCCCATTCTTCTGAATAAGAGAGACCTGCCCATCCCTCTTTCTACTGAAACAATTGGCCTTTTTTCTTTCTGTCTTTTTGGTTCTGGGGATTTAACCTACACACAATTGAAGGCTATCTCTGCAGCTGGAACAGATTTTTCCTACCTTATCTCCTAGTAGCCCTATGGGGTATATACATAAAAATGAGTCCTGAAGGTCAAGAGATTAAATATTTACCCAAAGTCAAACTCTGAGGACTCTGACTACAACAACATAAAGCACAGAAAAATAAGTTTTTCTGGGAGTGGTGGTGTACACCTGTAATCCCAGGGGCTCTGTGGCAGAAGCATCAAAGGTTCAAAACCAACCTCAGTAATGCAGGGATGCCCTAAGCAGTGCAGTGAGAAACTTTCTCTAAATAAAATATAAAAAAGGGCTTCATTAATGGTTCAGTGGTTGAGTGCCTCTGGGTTCAATCTCCAGTACCAAAATAATAAAAATAAGGTTCCAACTGGGCAAGTTAATGGCAACACCGCAGAAATTAAATTTTAAAAGGGGAGGGGGCAAAAAGGAATGTAGTTTTCTATCTTCATTTCAGAATAGATGTTGTCTCTGCAATCAAAATGAAGAAAAGTCAAAAGGAACAGATTGATGGGCAGATAAATTCATTGAGGTTGTTTCATGTGCTATGACTGTAGTGGGTGTGGGTCCTATGCTGTCTACTTGGGTACCTCAACCTGTCATTTGAGGCAATAAAGGTGCTTTGAAGCATGGGGGAATATTTTGGGAACCAGAAGTCCTGAAGAAGATTAGAGACTGAGGGAGTAGAGTAAGTCAAAATTGGGTTGAGCCACTAACTTCTCCATAAGCCATCTGCACTATTCTAGGATTCCATTCCCCCTAGCCACAGACCCCTCTGCTGATGGTCTTCTTTATCACATGGACTCTGGTAAGTATAGCTCCAAAGTCCAGATCTATTTTCTTTTTGGACCCTCTGCATCGGATTATTACTTTCCCACCATATGAAATGCTGACATGAGCACCAGCTCTGAGATCACCACCAAGGACTTCAGTGAGAAAAAGGAAATTGTGGAGCAGTCAGGTTGGAAAAGCCCCTGTTAATGGGAATGCTAATGAGGATAATGGGGAACAGGAGGCCAGGCAGACAATGAGGTAGATAAAGAAGGGCAGGAAGGTGATAATGAGGAAGGGGATGGAGATATCAAGGAGAAGGCTGGGGTAGCTATGGAAAATAGGCAGCTGAAGATGATGTGGATGGCAATGTTGATACCATTGAGGATGCCAAGACAGCAAAAAAAGAAAAATAATCCAGGAATGGTGGTACAGACCTGTCATCTCAGCAACACAGGCAGTAGGATCACAAATTGCAGCCTCAGCATTTCAGCAAGGTATAGCAGTATAGCAAGACCCTGTTTCAATATAGAAAACAAAAAGGACCAGGATGGAGCTCAGTGGTAAAATACCACAGGGTTCAGTCCTCAGCACAAAAAGAAAAGAAAAAGAAAACAAAGAGAGAAAGAATGAAAAGTTAAAACCTTTTTTAATGTTGTGTGACCTAGTTATCCTTCACTTCCTGTCTCAATCTAAACATGGTCATTTTCAAATAGAAAGTCCCACCCAATTACTTTTGTCAGCACTATTGGCAGATGACATAAGTTCTCTCTCCACTCAACCAAAACAACATTGTGAATTTGCAACACAGAAGGGTTCTTTTTCCTTTTCTTTTCTTTAAAAAAGAAAGTTCAAGCCGGGCGCGGTGGCTCACGCCTGTAATCCCAGCACTTTGGGAGGCTGAGGCAGGAGGATCGTGAGTTCAAAGCCAGCCTCAGCAGTGGCGAGGCACTTAGCAACTCAGTGAGACCCTGTCTCTAAATAAAAATACAAAAAAGGGCTGGGGATGTGACCCAGTGGTCAAGTGCCCCTGAGTTCAATCCCCGGTACCACAATAAATAAATAAATAAATAAATAAATAAATAAATAAATAAATAAATAAAAAAAATATAAAAAGAAAGTTCACATTTTTTTTTTTTCATTTTCATTTTGTATATTTTGCACATTTTGATAGGGGTCAGGCATTTTTAAGGGTCATAAATAACAAAACCAGCCTTTGAAGAATTCTGTCCTTATTTTGGAGTGACCATGTTCTTTATAATCTCAATGAAGAAAAAAATTAAAAAAAAAAAAAAAAAACAATGAAAACAGTGGATGCAGTGGCAAAAGCCTGTAACCTCAGCACCTCAGGTGGCTGAGGCAGAGCATCCAAAGTCTTCCTGGCAATTGAGCCAGAACCTGACAAGAAATAAAAAATAAAAATAAAGTCAATGTAACTCACTTAGTTGCCCCAGGAGCAAAAGGATTGGTTGTTATCTTATTCCCACCATTCCAATAATTTTTGTGTGTATGTACTTAGCTGGCCTATAAGTAGTGTAAGAGCCCTAATTGAGGATAGCTAAGATGGTGGTTAGCTGAGAGCCATAAAAGTGTTCAAAGATTTTCACCTGGTATTCATGCATTTGTCCAAGAATCTTTTTATGCCCGTGAACACTGTGACGCACCTGTAAGGTCTAGCTGTAAGCACTTGTCCTTGTTGAGGCAAAATGTATTTAACCGGGTGAGGTTAGTTAGAGGGGTGGTTGGAGTTGGAGTTGTGGTTGGAGTTGGAGAGGTTGTTGAAGTCAGAGAGAGAAGTTAGAAGAAAGAAGAATAAAATAACCTTTTCATTTCCAGTCTGCCTCCGAGTTTTCTCCCACAGTATCATTGCTGCAAGTGGCAATTGCTGTAGGCAGCGACAAGTGGTGTCCCATACGGGGAAATCGGAATTGGCAGGTAAGAACTGAGAAATCTATAAAGATGGGTGCAAATATAACCAAGCACCGAGTAATAAAAGCTACGGAAGAGTTTTTTGATATAGCTGATAGTGTGGAGGAAAGTGATTGCGAAAGCATAGCATCCGCTGAGTCAGATAACACCAGTAAGGATAATATCGGTGTGAACTAAAAAATAACAAAGATAAGAGCTGCAAAAGCTATCCAAGACTTATTGGAAATAGCCGAAGAGTACATACTCTCCATAGAATCTGAAACTAAGGATGTTACTACCAGTAAAAGTGATAGTAGTAAGAAGGAGCCAAATAACCATGAAAGCACAGCCTCCTCCACTGAGTCAGTTAAGACCAGAAAGGACAATCAAGTAGAGGAGCCACTTGTGCCCTCTGCTCCCTCATGGGTGGAATCCATTACAGAAACAATGAGGGGTATTTCTGAGCATATGCGTGCCCTTGAGGCAGAGATTAACGGCCTTTCTGAGTGCTTATGCACCCTCAGATGCCAAAACCTGCAGGAACATTGAGACCTGCCAGTATTTGAAAATGAAAATGGGCAGAGGTACCACCAATCCCTAGACTTCAAAACAATAAAGAACTTCAAAGAGGCTATAATGACTTATGGGCCCCAAGCTCCATTCACATTGAGCATGCTGGAGTCCCTTAACACTTTAACTTTAACCCCCTCAGACTGGAAAGGGGGTTAAAGGCAAGGCAGTATTGACTGGGGGACAATACTTGATATGGAAGTCACAATTCCAGGAGCTTTGTGTAGAAACAGCTAGAAGAAATGTGACTGCAGGCTTCCCAGACCATAATGTAGTTATGCTAACAGATGAAGGACAGTTTGCTGAACTACAAATACAAATGCATTAAGATCCTGGTATATACGCACAAATAAACAATGCCGCTGTTAAAGCCTGGAAGACCTTACCAGGAACAGGTGATTTGCAAGGCAGCCTATCTAAAGTAATTCAGGGGCCTAATGAACCGTATGCTGATTTTGCTGACAGACTTTTTTTTTTTTTTTTAGTACTTATTTTTAAAAATATTTATTTATTTGCTTTAGTTGTACACAATGCATTTATTTGTATGTGGTGCTGAGAATTGAACCTGGGCCGTGCATGTGCTAGGCGAGCGCTCTACTGCTGACCACAACCCCAGCCCTTTGCTGACAGACTTTTAAGAATGGCAGGCAGAATATTCGGGGATGTAGAGCAAACAATGCCCTTAGTCGTCCAATTGGCATATGAAAATGCCAACAAATATTGCCAAGATGCTATAAGACCATGGAAAAATAAAAAAGACCTCTCTATATACATTAGATTATGTAAGGACATTAATGATGCCTTTGTAACAGGCAATGTGATTGCAGCAGCAATGAGAGGTGCTTCCTCTCAAAATTTCACAAGGGCTCAACCTAAAAATTATAATCAATCAGGATATTCCAGGCAATATCCCCAAAGAGAAATAAGACCAAGCTCATACTGTGCCCCAGGCCGCTGCCCCAGGTGTAAAAAGGGGAATCATTGGGCCAATAAATGCAGATCTAAATTTGATATATATGGAAATGTTTTGTCCAGGAATTCAAAAAATGGGGCATGGGGCCCAATGCCCAGGGCCCACAAATGTATGAGGCATTAGAGGAGGAATATCCTTAAACATCCATCCAGATGATTCCTCATCACAATCCCTCCTACCCATTGACTCCCTTGTCAGAAGAACAAGAGAAAGTGCAGGAGTAGACCTCTGTTTCACTACCCAAATAGTACTAACACCTGAAATGGGGGTTCAACTGATTCCCACGGGAGTCAGGGGACCTCTTCCCTCAGGGACTGTAGGACTTATCCTCAGGAAAAGTTCTAAAAACTTATGAGGTTTTCAATTAACACCAGGTGTTATAGACTCTGATTACCAAGGAGAGATAAAAATAATGCTTAGTTCACCTAGAGGCATTAGCTCTCTTAACCAAGGAAATAGAATTGCTCAGCTGCTTCTCCTTCCCAGTTTACACAACTCATTCAAGAGTATGCCACACAATAGGAACAATAGAGGATTTGATTCCACTGGCTCAGGACCTATGGCTTGCTGGGTTCAGGATTGTTCACGGAGGCCTATGTGCAAAATAAAAATTCAAGGTATAGAGATGGAGGGGCTGATTGATACTGGGGCTGACTCTTCCATCATTAATCTACAACAATGGCCCAAGCACTGGCCTCTGCAGAAGGCTTCAACCAGTTTAGGAGGCTTGGGATATACTAACACCCCAGCACAAAGTGCTGTAATTTTAAAATGGGAAGATAATGACAGGCATAAAGGAACTTTCCAGCCTTATGTTTTGACCAGCTTGCCAGTTACCTTATGGGGAAGAGATATTTTGAAACAGATGGGGGTACACCTCGCAACCAAGCCTGCAGGTGTTAAAAATAAAAATCTATAGGGTCCTAACCCTATTAAGCTAAATCATCATAAAAAAGGTAAAGGATTTTTTTTAGGGGTCACTGAGAAAACAATATTGATAATACCATGGCTTTCTAATAAGCCAGTATGCTATCCTGAAGCTAAGATCCCAAGGTGAAGCAGCCCCAATCAGGGAGATGGCTATTGCGGCTAGCTGGAAGCCATAAGTTCCACCTGATAATAATTATATGTATGTGATGCACCTGTAAATGCACGTGACGCACCCACAAATCTAAAGGTATATAACCGGGTGAAAGCGGTCAGAAGCAGTATTCATTCAGTCAGTCGTTCAGTCAGTCAGAAGAAGAGTTCGGGTTGGAGAAGAAGAAAAGAGAGCGGCCAGAACATAGTCAGAAGAAGAAATAAGAGTCAGAGCGGTTAAGAGTTTGGTCAGAAGAAGCTAGAGAAAGAAATAAAACCAAAGAGATATATAAAGAGAGAGAAGTAGTTGTTGCTGGTCGGAGTCAGGCCGAGGCTGCCGAAGAAGAAAGAAGAAGCTCTCTCTCTATCTCTCTCTCTCTTTCTCTCTCTCGCTAAGCTCTCTCTAAGAAAGTAAAAGTAAAAGAAAGTGAAGAAGAAAGAAGAAAGAAAAAAGAAGAAGCTCTCTCTCTCTCTCTCTCTCTAAGCTCTCTCTAAGGATGTAAAAGTAAAAGAAAGTAAAGAAGTAAAGTAAAGAAGTAAAGTAAAGAGTCAGTAGTGAGAAGAAGTAAAGAGTCAAAGAGGTTGCTGAAAGAGCCAGTGTTAGAGTTTTGAGAGATTGATAAAGCCGAAGAATAAAAAAAACCTTCTTTCATCTTCATTCTGCCTCCGAGTTTTTCTCCCGCGGCATTGTTGCTCCAAGTCAGGAAGCAACACCAAGGCTTTCTGCTTCTCAGATTCAGAACCTCAATCCTGTTTTTGGAGGATTTGGGCCAGCTCTTACTGGACTTCATAATTTGGGAAATACTTGTTATATGAACTCAATATTGCAGTACCTATGTAATGCCCCACATATGGCTGATTATTTCAACCAAAACTGTTATCAAAATGATATCAACAGGTCAAATTTGTTGGGGCATAAAGGTGAAGTGGCAGAAAAGTTTGGTATAATCATGAAAGCCTTGTGGACAGGACAGTGTAGATATATCAGTCCAAAAGACTTTAAAATCACTATTGGGAAGATCAATAACCAGTTTGCAGAATACAGCCAACAAGATTCACAAGAATTGCTTCTGTTCCTCATGGATGGAATCCATGAGGACCTAAATAAAGCTGATAATCAAAAGAGACATAAAGAAAAAATAATGATCATCTCGATGACTTTAAAGCTGCAGAACATGCTTGGCAGAAACATAAGCAGCTTAATGAGTCTATTATTGTTGCACTTTTTCAGGGTCAGTTCAAATCCACAGTACAGTGCCTCACCTGTCACAAAAAATCTACGACATTTGAGGCCTTCATGTATTTATCTATACCACTAGCATCCACAAGTAAATATACATTACAGGATTGCCTTAGATTATTTTCCAAAGAAGAAAAACTCACAGATAACAGATTTTATTGCAGTTATTGCAGAGCTCGATGGGATTCTCTAAAAAAGATAGAAATCTGGAAGTTACCACCTGTTCTTTTAGTACATTTGAAATGTTTTTCCTATGATGGCAAGTGGAAGCAAAAATTATAAACATCTGTGGACTTCCCTTTAGAAAATCTTGACTTGTCACAGTATGTTATTGGTCAAAGAAAAATTTAAAGAAATATAATTTGTTTTCTGTTTCAAATCACTATGGTGGGCTGGATGGAGGCCACTACACTGCCTATCGTAAAAATGCAGTAAGACAGTGGTGGTTTAAATTTGATGATCACGACGTTTCTGATATCTCCGTTTCTTCTGTGAAATCTTCAGCAGCTTATATCCTCTTTTATACTTCATTGCGACGACGAGCAACTAATGTAGCCACATGAGAGTGGGAGCTGTGTTACTAGCACTATATAATTCAGGTCAGTGCTATTAGTAAAAAATTGACAAACAATATTTAACAAGTATCACAGCAAGAATCCCTTACCAGGTACTCTTTATTCCCAAAACAACCTTTTTAATCTGCTCCAAATAAAAAAATAATTAACTAGTTAAGCATTATTATTCTTTTTTTTTTTTTTCCGACAAGGGAACCTCATCTTTGCCTTTTCAGCTAAGAAACTTTTAAGCTGTGTGTTTTTTCCTTCAAAAAACTCACAACTTAAGTCTCATTCCTCCCAGCTGGGACGAGAAGATCTCTCTTTAGTGTGCACACAATTGCATTTTTTCATTTTATGTGTTTATGTCTGTGCACTTGTCTAAATTTCATGTAAATGTGACATCACAAATATATGTTTGTATGTTTGTGCGTCTGTCCAGTGTGACATCACAAATAACAAGCACTTATGAAAATTAATATTATAAATATATATATAAATATATATATATATATATATACATATATATATATGGATTTAAATAACTTTAATTCATTTAAGTTTAGAGTATTCTAATTGAGTAACAATTTATAGAAGATTGCTGTGTATGCAGAGACTCGGGGGTTCCAGCTAACAAATTATTTTTCCAAAGTGCTCTTAGTTTTTTTTAAATTTATCTTTAATGCAGTGTTTTTGTCAGTTAGTTACCCTCAGTCTTATTTTAATTTGTTCTGAAATTGATATTTTGCCAGCTTATATTTGTGGGAGCTCAAGCAGCAATGTGTGTGAGCAGAGATCAACTTTAATTACCTAATCTAAAAATTCTATTTTTTAGTTTGACAACTTGCCTCTTGACTCAGTGCTGGAATGGCACTGCCTTTCCTCTAATAATTGATGCTTGAGTTTCTAGGTAGGGGGCCCTGAAGATTTGCCAGTGGCATTGTCTATACATAAAAAAAGATGGCTGCTGCTACAGCTGCAGGGATCACAGTCACTACAAGCATCCCTGCTGCTCAAGCATCAAACAACCTCACCAGCAGTGTGGCCTCTGCTCTGCATGTATGGGGCCTCCTAGATCAACGTGTTATAACAAGTGGACATTTCGATCTTTCATTATTTGGGACATTACGGGACAATGCCTTGTGGGTATTTGTCTAAGAACTCAGTGCGTTACTTGATGGAACTTAGGGCAGCTGATTTGTTTAAAGAACTTGATACGCTATGGAACTTGGCTCATCAGCAGAAGGCTTGCCGCCTTAAAACCGCAGCATTTCCTCACAATTGGACAGCTGTTAGTCATCACACACAGTCGATCCTGAAGGGCTTGATTGGACGGCTAGTAGCCAACGACGGGTAAGATCCCCAGAGGGGGATAACCTAAGACAGGCACAGTCGATCCGGATGAGGTTGTCACTCATCCATGGAGCAGTCTCATGTGGCCGACATATCAACCTAAGACAGGAGTCAAGGGCACAGCCTTAATTATCTGATGACTGGTAAGAATGTTGGTTGGACATGGGACGTCCTAGAGCATTTCCTCTTTTAAAAACAAAATGGGGGAAATGTAAGAGCCCTAATTGAGGATAGCTAAGATGGTGGTTAGCTGAGAGCCATAAAAGTGTTCAAAGATTTTCACCTGATATTCATGCATTTGTCCAAAAATCTTTTTATGCTCGTGAACACTGTGACACACCTGTAAGGTCTAGCTGTAAGCACTTGTCCTTGTTAAGGCAAAATGTATTTAACCGGGTGAGGTTAGTTAGAGGGGTGGTTGGAGTTGGAGTTGTGGTTGGAGTTGGAGAGGTTGTTGAAATCAGAGAGAGAAGTTAGAAGAAAGAAGAATAAAATAACATTTCATTTCCAGTCTGCCTCCGAGTTTTCTCCCACAGTATTGTTGCTGCAAGCGGCAATTGCTGTAGTCAGAGACAAAGTAGATGGTTTGTATGAGATAATCTTAAAGGTCAAAGATAAAAAGTTTAATTTTACTTATTTTAGTGTATTCCAAGTTCTATATTTATAGTTTCTTGGCCCATGGGTGTAAAATAATGTTGCCCAATATTATAACAGAATTTTATTTTGCTGAGTTATTCTAATAATCAAATAAAATGTTGGCCTTAGAATGATTTTTCTGGTATTTGTTTTTTTTTTTCCCCATAATTCAAAGTTCCTGTCACCTTTCTTTCTTTCTTTTTTTCAGTAGCCTGAATTTACTCCAAGTAGTGACCTTTTCTCCCCTTCTCCATCAAGCTGCTTCCAAAATCTACCTAGATGGACACCCTTACTGCCTTGTTCTCATTGATTTCTCAACTTTAGTCAGGCTCTCCTCAGAGCTCACTCCACGATTCACACCAACATATCATCTCCAAATGGCTGTATCTCATGGACAATTTTCTTAAGTCATCACACATATTGAACAATCTCTTTAGTATTTGTTATCCTAGGTCACATTTTTTATATGAAGCTTGCCTTCAGAGCATGTTTTCTAAGTCCTTTATCCTTGTTACAAATGCCCATAATGAGCTGAGAGTGATGGCTTATGCCTGTAATCCCAGTTTTTTGAGAGATTGAGGCAGGAGGATCTTGAGTTCAAATTCAGCCTCATCTGCTTAGTGAGCCCCTAAGCAACTCAACAAGTCCCTCTCTCTAAATAAAATATTAAAAAAAGGCCTGGGGATTTAGTTCAGTTATTAAGTACCCCTCAAATCTTAGTACCACCCAAAAAGAAAATTAAAAATGCCCTTGATAATAAGACCCCAGCACACACCAGTTCCTGTAATTGGAGCCATGTGATGGAGGTGTGAACAGCACGGTGCAGTCTCAGAAGCATCAAGATTCAGGTGAACTTTTAAAAATACATAATCCCTGCATGGAATGGGAGTGCACACCTGGAATCACAAGTACCCATGAGGCCAAAGAAGAAGGACTGTAAGTTCAAGGCAAGTCTGGCAACTTAAAGAGACCCTCAGCAAACTAAGCAATACCCTGTCTCAAAAGTTAAAAATAAAATAAAAAGGGTTAGGAATATGGCTTTGTAATAGTAGCCCTGGCTTCAATACTCAATACAAAAAAAAAAAAAAAAAAAAAAAAAAAAAAAAAAAAAAAAGTACTATTTTTTTCTCCATGACCCAAAGTGAACATGTTCAGTAAGGATATTTAACATTCCTGTCAAAGTGTGAAAACCACACCCTATAAATTGAGTGAATTTGGCAAACTGATAACTCACCAAATTGGCTTCTAGGACATTGAGTTTTGTTGAGATAATTTGATATCAATTGCCCATTCATTGAATTTCTCCACCTAAATTTTATCTGCTTGCCTTATTCTCCCATATCACAGCATTTAGTTCACTCAATCATAATAATGCAGAGAAAATCAGCTAACACTTATTAGTTTATAATTTGTTCCTCCATTAATCTCTTTTCAAAGATATATATAAACCAATATTCTATATGCCAAAATCTTGTACACAATTTTATTTTAATTTATCATCATTATTTGAAGTTTTTTTTTTTTTTCTTATTTCTTTCTTTATTTTGTACTTGGGCTTGAACCCAGGAGCACTTTGCAACTAAGGCACATTCCCAGTCCTTTTTATTTTTTCTTTTGAGGCAGGGTCTCAGTAAATTGCTGTAACTGTTCTACAACTTGCCATCCTGTCTCAGCCTCCCAAGTCACTGGGATTCTAGGTGGAATGAAGAATTTAAGTCAGGAAAATATCCTCTGGTGCTCCCTTTGCACCTCAAAGTCTCTGCACCCTACTGATTATCCCTGCCTCATTTGTCATCACTTAATTCAATATCCTAAAACCATTCCTGGTCACAATCCCTGAATGCTGGCCCTTATAGGATAAAAGCAAAACAGACAAATTTTCCTCATAAATTCTTATTATTAATTTTCCTGTCTTCTACACTACACTTCATTTGTCTTCTTCAAAGTTGAATCTCTGGGACCAAGCATTACCCCTGGCACTAAACAGGCCCTCAGAAATATTTATTCCTAATTGAGGGAATGATTTTATCAATCTTTCATTTTCCCTACTTCCAACTTGACCTCCATCCCATGTACACCAGACATTTTCAATTCCTTGATGTAAAATAATGAAACAGAGAAACATTCACTGACCTCCTTGGCTGAAGGATCACAACAGGTTGATACCCAGTGCCATTCATGATCAGGACCCAAAACTAGTCATCCTGCCTTCAAGTGTTTTGCTGGAGGGAAGCCTTTTTATATCTCTCCATGTTAGGCAGGAGCTGCCTGAAAACACCTGGAATTTCCTGGTTTACCAGCATTTGGGCACCAGATTTTTGGGTGGATTTTAATGAAACTCTGTTTGAATTATTTTCCAACCAGTGCTGCATGGCTCCTCAATTTGATCATCCTACCTTCAAGTGTTCACTTTCTCTCTGGATTAGGCAGGAGCTGCCTGAAACTGCCTGGAAATTTTCTGTTTACTGGCCTATGGGCCCCAGGTTTCCAGGGAGATTTCAGTGAAACTCTGATGTGTTGATTCTCTCACCAGTCTTTCATGGTTCCACAAAATTGGTCGACCTACCTTCAAAGTATCACTGGTGGGAAGCCCTTTTTATTCTCCCCCAGCTAGGCAGGAGCTGCCTTAAACCCCTTGCAAATTTCTATTTACTGGCCTCTGGGCCCCAGGTTTTCCATAGAATTTCAATGAAACTCTGGTGTAATGATCCTCCCACCAGTCCCCCATGACTCCCCCAAATTGGTTGTCTTATCTTCAATGGTTCAACTCTGGTAGAATGATCCTCCCACCAATTTTGCATGGCTCCCTAATAATGGTCATCTTATTTTTTAAAGGTTCGCTAGTGGGAAGACTTTTTATATCTCCCCAGATAGGCAGGAGCTTCCTGAGACCACCTGGAAACTTCTGGTTTACTAGCTTCTGGGCCCCAGGCTTTGGGAGGGATTTCAATGTAATTCTGCTGGAATGATCTTCCCACCAGTACCCCATGGCCCTCAAAATTGGTCATCATACTTTCAAAAGTTTGCTGGCAGAAAGCATTTTTTTTTTTTTTTTTTTTTTTTTTTGTCTCCATGGGTTAGGCAGGTGTTGCCTGAAATAGCCTGGAAATTCCCGGTTTACTGGCCTCTGGTCCCCAGGTGTTCTGTGGGATTTCAGTGAATCTCTGGTGGAATGATCTTCCCCCAAGTCCCCATGGCTCCCCAAAATATGTCATCCTACCTTCAAAAGTTGGCTGGTGGGACACATTTTGATATCTCTCCAGGTTAAGGAGAAGGTGCTTGAAACCTCCTGGAAATTCCTGGTTTAATGACCTCTGCACCCCAAGTGTTTGGGGAAATTTCAGTGAACCTCTGTTGGATTGATCATTCCATCAGTCCCCCATTGCTCCCCCAAATTGGTCATTCTAACTTCAAGGGTTTGCTGGTGAGAAGCCTTTATATTTCTCCCCTGGTGAGGCAGGAGCTGCCTTAAACTGCCTGCAAATTTCCAATTTACCAGCCTCTGGGCTTCGGGTTTTCATGGGAATTTCAATGAAAATCTGGTGATAGGATCCTCCCACGATTTCCTCAAGCTCCCCAAAATTTGTTGTCCTATCTTCAAGTGTTTACTGTTGAGAAGACTTTTTAGGTCTTTTTGGGTTAGACAGGAGCTACCTAAAAATTCCTGGAAAAACCCGGTTTATTGGTCTGGGCTCCAAGATGTCAGGGGGATTTCAATGAAATCTGGTGGAATGATCCTCCCACTAGTCACCCATAGCTCCCCCAAATTGGTCATCCTATATTCAAGTGTTCGCTTTTGACAGCCTTTTTATTTCTTTCTGGGTTAGGCAGGAGATGCCTCAAACCGCTGGGGAATTCCCGGTTAGCTGGCCTCTGTGCCCCGGCAATTTGGGGGGATTTCGGTGAAACTCTGGTGGAATAATTCTAGGACCAGTCCCCCAAGGCTCCCGGACATTGGTCGTCTTACCTTCAATGGTTTGCTGGAAGGAAACCGTTTTATGGCTCCCTGGATTAAGCAGAAGCTGCCTGAATCTTCCTGGAAATTCTCAGTTTACTGGCTTCTGGGTCCCTGATTTTTTTGGGGGATATCAATGAAACTCTGGTAGAATGATCCTCTCACTAGTCCCCAAAGACTCTCCAAAATTGTTTATCCTACGTTAAAGGGTTCACTGGCAAGAAGCCTTTTTATTTTTCACAAAGTTAGGCAGGAGCTGCCTGAAACCACCTGGAAATTACCAGTTTACCAGACACTGGGCCACAGGTTTTTGTGGGGATTTCAGTGAAACTCTGGTTGAAATATTCTCCTACCAGTCCCCCATGGATCCCCCAAATTGGTCCTCTTACCTTCAAGGGTTTGCTGGTGGGAAGATTTTAAGTTCTCCCCGGGCTAGGCAGGAGCTGCCTGAAATCGCCTGGAAATTTCCAGTTTACTGACCTCTGTTCCCCAGGTGCTCTGGGGGATTTAATGAATCCTGAATGTCTGGAGAAATGATCCACCCATTAGTCCCCCATGGCTCCCCAAAATATGTCATCCTACCTTCAAAAGTTTGCTGGTGGGAAGCATTTTATATCTCTCCAGGTATAGAGAAGCTGCTTGAAACCACCTGTAAATTCCCGGTTTAATGGAAATATCCTTGGTTTTGGGGGGGATTTCAGTAAACCTCTGTTGGATTGATTATTCCACCAGCCACCCCCCACCCCATTGCTCACCAACATTGGTCAACCTACCTTAAAGGGTTCGCTGGAAAGAAGCCTTTTTATATCTAAAAAGTTAGGCAGGAACTGCATTAAACTGTGTGGAAATTCCTGGTTTACCAGATTCTGGGCCTCAGGTTTTCCGGGAAATTTCAATGAAATTCTGGTGGAAAGATCCTTTCATCAGTCTCCCATAGATCCCCCAAATTGCTTGTCCTACCTTCAATGTTTCGATGGTGGGAAGCCTTTTTATGTCTCCGTGGGTTAGGCAGGAGTTTCCTGAAAGGGCCTAGAAATTCTCGGGTTACTGGCCTGTGGGCCACAGGTTTCTGGGGGATTTCAGTGAAACTCTGGTGGAATGATCCTGCCACCTGTCCCCCATGGCTCCCCAACATTGGTCATCTTACCTTCAAGGGTTTTTTAGCGGGAATCCTTTATATGTCTCCCCTGGTGAGGCAGAAGCTTCCTGAAACTGCCTGGAAATTCACAGATTACAGGCCTCCAGACCCCAAGATTTTGGGGGGGATTTCAATGAAATTCTGGTGGAATTATCCTCACACCATTCACCTATGGCTCACAATTTGGTTGTCCTACCTTCATCTTTTTGCTAGTTGGAAGCTTTTTAGGCATTTCCGGTTTACACAGGAGCTGCCTGAAACTGCCTGGAAATTCCAAGTTTATGAGCTTCTGGGCCCCAGGCTTCTGGGATATTTCAATGACATTTTGGTGGGGTGATCCACCCACAAGTCTTTCATGGCTTCCCCAAAATTGGTTGATCTACCTTCACATGTTTCACTGCCGGGAGGCCTTATTAAATCACCCCCAGCTTTAAGCAGGTGCTGCCTTAAATCCCCTGCAAATTTATAATTTATTGGCCTCTGGGCCCCAGGTTTCGGGGAGGATTTCAATGAAACTCTGGTGTAATGATCCTCCCACCAGTTCCCCCATAGCTCCCCCAAATTGGTCATCTTATCTTCAAGGCATCAACTCTGGTAGAATGATCCTCCCACCAATTTCCCATGGCTCCCTAATATTGGTCATCCTACCTTCAAAGTTTCTACTGGCAAGAAGCCTTTTTATATCTCCCCAGGATAGGCAGGAGCTGCCTGAACCGCCTGGAAATTCTGGTTTATTGGCTTCTGGGCCCCAAGTTTTAGGGGGGATTTTAGTCTAATTCTGCAGGAATAATCTCCCACCAGCACTCCATGGCCCACAAAATTGGTTGTCATACTTCAAGAGTTCGCTGGCAGGAAGCATTTTTTTGTCTCCACTTGTTAGGCAGGTGATGCCTGAAACCACCTGGAAATTCCCGTTTACCAGCCTCTGGTCCCCAGGTGTTCTGGGGATTTCAGTGAATTTGTGGTGGAAAGATCCTTCACTAGTCACACATGGCACCCCAAAATATGTTGTCCTACCTTCAAAAGTTGGATGGAGGGAAGCACATTTTTTATATCTTGCCAGGTTATGGAGAAGCTGCTTGAAACTGCCTGGAAATTAATGGTTTAATGACCTCTGGGCCCCAAGTTTTCAAAGGTATTTCAGTGACCCTCTCTTGGATTGATCATCCCACCATTTCCTATAAATACTCAAATTGGTCTTCCTAACTTCAAGGGTTCACTGGTGGAAGATTTTATGTCTCTCTTGGTGAGGCAGGAGCTGCCTGAAACCACCTGGAAATTCCCAGTTTACCAGCCTCTGGGCTTCAGGTTTTCAGGGGGATTTCAATGAAAATCTGGTGATAGGATCCTCCCACCATTTCCCAACCTCCCCAAAATTTGTTCGTCCTATCTTCAAGTGTTTGCTGTCAGAGAAGACTTTGTTAGGTCTCCCCCTGGTTAGGCAGGAGCTGCCTAAAACTTCCTGGAAATTCCAAATTTACCCAATCTGGGCTCCAAGATGTCAGGGGGGATTTCAATGAAATCTGGTGGAATGATCCTCCCACTAGTCACTCCATAGCTCCCCCAAATTGGTCATCCTATACTCAAGTGTTCGCTTTTGACAACCTTTTAATTTCTTTCTGGGTTAGGCAGGAGATGCCTCAAAATGCTGGGGAATTCCCAGTAAAGCCAGCCTCTGTGCCCCGGTCAATTTGGGGGAATTTCACTGAAACTCTGGTGGAATGAATTCCCAGGACCAGTCCCCAAGGCTCCCGGACATTGGTCGTAAATACCTTCAATGGTCGATAGCTGGAAGGAAACCGTTTTATGTCTTCCCTGGATTAAGCAAGAAGCTGCCTGAAACTTCCTGAAATTCCAGTTTACCAGGCTCTGGGCCCCAATTTTTTGGAGGATTCAATGAAACCAAGGTGAATGATCCTTCCACTAGTCCCCAAATGACTCCCCAAAATTGTTTATCCTACTTTAAGGGTTTGATGGAAGGGAAGCCTTTTTATGATTCACAAAGTTAGGCAGAAGCTGCCTGAATCCTCCTGGAAATTACTCGTTTACCAGCACTGGGCCACAGGTTTTTGTGGGGATTTCACTGAAACTCTGGTGGAAATATTCTCCCACCAGTCCCCCATGGATCCCCCAAATTGGTCCTCCTACCTTCAAGGGTTCACTGGTAGGAAGTTTTTGTTAATGTCTCCAGGGTTAGGCAGAAACTGCCTGAAATGCTGGTGGGAAGATTTTAAGTTCTCCCCGGGCTAGGCAGGAGCTGCCTGAAATCGCCTGGAAATTTCCAGTTTACTGACCTCTGTTCCCCAGGTGCTCTGGGGGGATTAATGAAAATGTCTGGAGAAATGATCCACCCATTAGTCCCCCATGGCTCCCCAAAATATGTCATCCTACCTTCAAAAGTTTGCTGGTGGGAAGCATTTTTATATCTCTCCAGGTATAGAGAAGCTGCTTGAAACCACCTGTAAATTCCCGGTTTAATGGAAATATCCTTGGTTTTGGGGGGGATTTCAGTAAACCTCTGTTGGATTGATTATTCCACCAGCCACCCCCCACCCCATTGCTCACCAACATTGGTCAACCTACCTTAAAGGGTTCGCTGGAAAGAAGCCTTTTTATATCTAAAAAAGTTAGGCAGGAACTGCATTAAACTGTGTGGAAATTCCTGGTTTACCAGATTCTGGGCCTCAGGTTTTCCGGGAAATTTCAATGAAATTCTGGTGGAAAGATCCTTTCATCAGTCTCCCATAGATCCCCCAAATTGCTTGTCCTACCTTCAATGTTTCGATGGTGGGAAGCCTTTTTATGTCTCCGTGGGTTAGGCAGGAGTTTCCTGAAAGGGCCTAGAAATTCTCGGGTTACTGGCCTGTGGGCCACAGGTTTCTGGGGGATTTCAGTGAAACTCTGGTGGAATGATCCTGCCACCTGTCCCCCATGGCTCCCCAACATTGGTCATCTTACCTTCAAGGGTTTTTTAGCGGGAATCCTTTATATGTCTCCCCTGGTGAGGCAGAAGCTTCCTGAAACTGCCTGGAAATTCACAGATTACAGGCCTCCAGACCCCAAGATTTTGGGGGGATTTCAATGAAATTCTGGTGGAATTATCCTCACACCATTCACCTATGGCTCACAATTTGGTTGTCCTACCTTCATCTTTTTGCTAGTTGGAAGCTTTTTAGGCATTTCCGGTTTACACAGGAGCTGCCTGAAACTGCCTGGAAATTCCAAGTTTATGAGCTTCTGGGCCCAAGGCTTCTGGGGATATTTCAATGACATTTTGGTGGGGTGATCCACCCACAAGTCTTTCATGGCTTCCCCAAATTGGTTGATCTACCTTCACATGTTTGCTGCCGGGAGGCCTTATTAAATCACCCCCCACCGTTTAAGCAGGTGCTGCCTTAAATCCCCTGCAAATTTATAATTATTGGCCTCTGGGCCCCAGGTTTCGGGGAGGATTTCAATGAAACTCTGGTGTAATGATCCTCCCACCAGTTCCCCATAGCTCCCCCAAATTGGTCATCTTATCTTCAAGGCATCAACTCTGGTAGAATGATCCTCCCACCAATTTCCCATGGCTCCCTAATATTGGTCATCCTACCTTCAAAGTTTCACTGGCAAGAAGCCTTTTTATATCTCCCCCAGGATAGGCAGGAGCTGCCTGAAACCGCCTGGAAATTCCTGGTTTATTGGCTTCTGGGCCCCAAGTTTTAGGGGGGATTTTAGTCTAATTCTGCAGGAATAATCCTCCCACCAGCACTCCATAGCCCACAAATTTGGTTGTCATACCTTCAAGAGTTCGCTGGCAGGAAGCATTTTATTTGTCTCCACTTGTTAGGCAGGTGATGCCTGAAACCACCTGGAAATTCCCTGTTTACCAGCCTCTGGTCCCCAGGTGTTCTGGGGCATTTCAGTGAATTTGTGGTGGAAAGATCCTATCACTAGTCACACATGGCACCCCAAAATATGTTGTCCTACCTTCAAAAGTTGGATGGAGGGAAGCATTTTTATATCTTGCCAGGTTATGGAGTAGCTGCTTGAAGCTGCCTGGAAATTAATGGTTTAACATCTTCTGGGCCCCAAGTTTTCAAAGGTATTTCAGTGACCCTCTCTTGGATTGATCATCCCACCATTTCCTATAAATACTCAAAATTGGTCTTCCTAACTTCAAGGGTTCACTTGTGGGAAGATTTTATGTCTCTCTTGGTGAGGCAGGAGCTGCCTGAAACCACCTGGAAATTCCCAGTTTACCCACCTCTGGGCTTCAGGTTTTCAGGGGGATTTCAATGAATCTCTGGTAGTTTGATCCTCCCACCATTCACCCAACCTCCCCAAAATTGGTCGTCCTAACTTCAAGTGTTTGCTGTCAGGAAGACTTTGTAGGTCTCCCCTGGTTAGGCAGGAGCTGCCTGAAACTTCCCGGAAATTCCAAATTTACCCAATTCTGGGCCCCAGGATTGTTGGTGGGATTTCAATAAAATCTGGTGGAATGATCCTCCCACTAGTCCTCCATAGCTTCCCAAAATTGGTCATCCTATACTCAAGGGTTCGCTTTCGGACAACCTTTTAATTTCTCCCTGGGTTATGCAGGAGCTGCCTGAAAATGCCTAGAAATTTCCAGTAAACCAGCCTCTGGGACCCAGGTCTTCAGGAGAATTTCACTGAAATTCTGGTGGAATGAATGTCCCACCAGTTCCCATGGCTCCTCAAAATTGGTAGTAATACCTTAAGGTTCGATAGCAGGAAGCCTTTTTATGTCTTCCTGGGTTAAGCAAGAGCTGCCTGAAACCATCTTGAAATTCCCTGTTTGCCAGCCTCTGGGCCCCAATAGTCTGGAGTGATTTCAATGAAACCAAGGTGGAAGGATCTTCCCACCAGTCCCCCCATGGCTCCCCAACATTGGTCATCTTACTTTCAGGGGTTTGATGGAGGGAAGCCTTTCTATGATTCCCCAGGTTAGGCAGAAGCTGCATGAATCCTCCTGGAAATTCTCGGTTTACCTGCCTCTGAGCCCCCAAATTTTCAGGGGAATTTCACTGAAACTCTGGTGGAAATATCCTCCCACCAGTCCTCCATGGCTCCCCAAAATTTGTCATCCTATCTTCAAGGGTTCACTGGTAGGAAGTTTTGTTAATGTCTCCAGGGTTAGGCAGAAACTGCCTGAAACCACCCGGGAATTCCTGGTTTATAGGCCTCTGAAATGAAATTCTGATGGTAAGATCCTCCCACCAGTCCCCCATGGCTTCCCAAACTTGGTTGTCCTACGTTCAATGTTTCACTAGTTGGAAACCTTTTTGTTTCCTGGGTTAGGCAGGAGCTGCCTGAAATGGCCTGGAAATTTACGGCTTACCGGAATGTTTTCCAGGGCATTTCAATGAAACTCTGGTAGAATGATCCTCCCTCCTGTCTCCCATGGTTCCCCCAAATTGGTCATTCTACTTTGAAGGGTTTGCTCTCTGGGAGCCCTTTTATGTCTCCCTGTGTTATGCAGGAACCACCTGAACATACTTCAAATTCCATTTTTACCAACCTCTGGGTCACAGGTGTTCAAGGGGATTTCTATAAAGTTCTGGAGGCATGATCCTCCCACCATTCCACCATGGCCTTAAAAAAATGGTCATCATGCCTTAAAGGGTTTGCTGTTGGGAAGCCTTTTTAGGTCTCCCCGAGTTAGGCAGAAGCTGCCTGAAACTGCCTGGAAATTCCTAGTTTACTGGCCTCTGGGCCACGGGTTTTGGGGGGCATTTGAATGAAACTTCTGTGAAATGATCCTCCCACCAGCCTCCCATGGATCCCCCAAATTGATCATCCTACCTTCAAGGGTTTGCTGGTGAGAAGACTTTTTTTTTTTTTTTTTTGGTACTGGGGATTGAACCCAGGGGCACTCGACCACTGGGCCACATCCCCAGCCCCTTTTCATATTTTATTAGAGACAGGGTCTCACTGAGTTGCTAAGTGCCTCACCATTGCTAAGACTGGCTTTGAACTCGCGATCCTCCGGCCTCAGCCTCCCAAAGTGCTGGGATTACAGGCATGCGCCACCGCGCCCGGCTTGTGAGAAGACTTTTTATTTTCTCCCTGAGATAGGCAGAAGCTACCTGAACCCGCAAAAAATTCCCATTTTACTTACCTCTAGGCCCCAAGTTTTCAGGGGAATTTCATTGAAACTCTCCTGGAAAGATCCTCACACCAGTCCCCTTTGGCTTCTTAAAATTGGTTATCCTACTTTCAAGGGTTCGCTGGCGGGAAGCCTTTTTATTTCTCCCTGGCTTAGGCTGGAGCTGCCTGATTCCACCTGGAAATTCCCGGTTTACCACCCTCTGGGCCCCAGGATTTTGGGGGGATTTCAATGAAACTCAGATGGAATGATCCTCCCACCAGTCCCTGATGGCTCCCTAAAATTGGTCATCCTATCATTAAGGGTTTGCTGCCAGGAAACCTTCTAATTTCTCCCTACGTTAGGCATGAGCTGCCTGAAACGACCTGGAAATTTCAGGTTTACCAACCTCTGGAATCCAGGTTTTCAGGGGGATTTCAATGAAACCCTGGTGGAATGATCCTCCTACCAGTACCCTAAGGATCCCCAAAATTGTTCATCCTGCCTTCAAGGGTTCGATCTCTGGGTAGACTTTTTTTTTTTTCCACCCTTGGTTAGGCAGGATTCACTTAAATTGCCTGGATATTTCTGGTTTACCGGCACCTGGGTCCCAGGATTTAGGGGCAATTTCCATGAAACTCTCATAAAATGATCCTCCCAACATTCCCCATGGCTCCCCAAAATTGGTCATCCTATGATCAAGTGTTCAGTGGTGGGAAGCCTTTTATTTCTCCCAGAGATAGGTAGGAGCCTCCTGAAACCGCCTGGAAATTCCAGGTTTACAGGAATCTAGGCCCCAGGTTTTTGCGGGTTCATGCTAGCTGCTTTAAACCTCAGGACCGCAGTTCCTTTTAAGAGAGTTCCTGGAAATTCCTAGTTTAAATGCCCCCCAAAACCCCAAATGCCCCCCAAAACCCGTGGCCCAGAGGCCAGTAAACTAGGAATTTCCAGTTCCTCTGCTCCATTCCTGGTTGAAGTAGCCTGAAGCAGAACCGCTTGGTAGCACAGGGAGCTTTAGATTCACTGGGAAAGTGCTCTGGCGGCTTTCAGGAGACTGCCGGTTTATTGACTTCTAGGCCTTAGGTTTATGGGGGGATTTCAATGAAATTCTGGTAGAATGATCCTCCCAACAGTCCCCCATGGCTCCCCAAGTTTGGTCATTGTACATTCAGAGGTTCGCTGGTGAGAAGCCTTTTTACACTTCCCCTTGTTATCCAGAAGGTGCCTGAAAACGTCCACAAGTGAAACTCCACAATGATTTGTGCTAGCTGCTTGAAACCTCAGGAATGCAGTTCCTTATAAGGGAGCACACTCTGCTCCGATCCTCTTTGAAATAGCCTGAAGCAGAGCAGCTTGGGAGCGCAGGCAGCTTCATATTCCCTGGAAAAGAGCTCTGGTGAAGTCAGGAAATTCCCAGTTTATTGGCTTCTGGGCCCCAGGGTTTGGGGAGGATTTCAATGAAACATTGGTGGAATGATATTCCTACCAGTCCCCCATGGCTCCTGAAGTTTGGTTATCCGACCTTCAGGGGTTCACTGATGGGAAGCCTTTTTACATCCCCCGTGATGAGGCAGGAGCTGCTTGAAAATGAATGCATGTGAAACTCCACAATGTTTTGTGCTATCTGCTTGAAACCACAGGAATGCGTTCCTTCTAAGGGATCACACTCTGCTCCATTGGTGATTGAAGTAGCCTGAAGCAGAACCACATGGGAGTGCAGGCAGCTTCAGATTCGCTGGGAAAACGTTCTGGCGGCTGGCAGGATACTATCATTTTATTGGCATCCGGGCCTTAAGTTTATGGGGGGATTTCATTGAAATTCGGGTGGAATAATCCTCCCTACAGTCCCCTATGGCTCCCCAAGTTTGGTCATCCTACATTCAGAGTTTCGCTGGCGGGAAGCCTTTTTACATCTCCCCTGGTGAGGTAGGAGCTTCCTGTGAATGAATGCAAGTGAAACTCCACAATGGTTCATGCTACCTGCTTGAAACCTCAGGAACACAGTTCTTTCTAAGGGAGTATACTCTGCTCTTTCCCCAGTTGAAGTAGCTCAAAGCGGAACCTCTTCGAAGTGCAGGGTGCTTCAGATTCACTGGAAAAGTGCTCTGCAGGCCGGCAGGAAACTGCTGGTGTGTTGGCTACTGGGCCCCAGGTTTTTGGGGGAATTTCAATGAAACTCTGAAGGAATGATTCTTCCAACAGTCTCCAATGGCTCCCCAAGTTTGGTCATCCTACCTTCAGTGGTTAACTGGTGGGAAGCCTTTTTACGTCTCCCCTTTTTACAGAGGAGCTGCCTGAAAACACTTGAAAGTAAAACTCCACAAGGGTTCATGCTATCATCTTGAAATCTCAGGAACGCAGTTCCTTGTAAGGGAGCACACTCTGCTCCATATCTGGTTAAAGTAGCCCAAAGCAGAAACACTTGGGAGTGCAGGCAGCTTCAGATTCACATTTGAAGTGCTCTGTCAGCGGGCAGAAACCTGCCAATTTATCGGCTTCTGGGCCCCAGGTTGTTTGGGGGATTTCAATTAAACTCTGGTGAAATAATCCTCCCTCTAATACCTCATGGCTAAATAAATTTGGTTCTGCTACCTTCAGGGGTTCAATGCCAGGAAGCCTTTTTATGTCTTCACTGGTTAGGCAGGAGTTGCCTGAAAACGCCTGCAATTTTAACTCCACAACGTTTTGTGCTAGCTGCTTGAAACCTCAGGAATGCAGTTTTTTCTAAGGGAGCACACTCTACTCTGTCCCTGGATGAATAGCCTGAAGCAGAAATGCTTGGGAGCACATGCAGATTCAGATTCACTGGAAAAGCACTTTGGCGGTCGGCAGGAAAATACCCGGTTTACCAGCTATTGAGGTCCAGGTCTTTTGGGGGAATTTTGATGAAATTTTGGTGGAAAGAAATTCCCACCAGTCTCCCATGTCTCCCCAAGTTTGGTCTTCCTACCTTCAGGGGTTTGCTGGCAGGAGTCCTTTTTATGTCTTTCCTGGTTAGGCAGGAGCTGCCTGAAAACACTTGCAAGTGAAACTCCACAAATGTTTGTGGTAGCTGCTTGAAACATCAGGAACACAGATCCTTCTAAGGGATCACACTCTGCTCTGTCCCTGGTTGAAGTAGCTTGAAGCAGAACTGCCTGGGAGTGCAGGCAGCTTCAGATTCACAGGAAAAGAGTTCTGGCGAGGGAAGGAAACTGCTGGTTTACCAGCTTCTGGGCCCCAGGTTTTTGGGGGGGACTTCAATAAAACATTGGTGAAATAATCCTCCCGCCAGTGTCCCATGGCTCCCCAAGTTTGGTCATCTGACCTTCAGGGGTTCACTGGCTGGAAGACTTAACGGGAGCTGCCTGAAAACGAATGCAAGTGAAACTCCACAATGGTTCCTAGTATCTGCTTGAAACCTCAGGAACGCAATTCCTTCTAAGGGATCACATTCTGCTCTTTCTATGGTTGAATTTGCCCAAAGCAAGAACCACTTGGAAGTGCAGGCAGCTTTAGATTCACTTGGAAAGCACTCTGGCTGCCGGCAGGAATCTGCCAGTTTATCAGCTTCTGGGCCCCAGGATTTTGTGGGGATTTCAATGAAACTCTGATGGAATGATCCTCCCACCAGTCCCCCATGGTTTCCCACATTTTGGTCATCCTACCTTTCAGGGGTTCACTGGCAGGAAGCCTTTATATGTCTCCCCTGGTTACACAGGAGCTGCCTGAAAACCCCTGAAGTGAATCTCCACAACCTCAGGAATGTAGGTCCTTCTTAGGGAGCACACTCTTCTCTGACCCTGGTTGAAGTAGCCTGAAGAAGAATTGCTTAGGAGCACAGGTATCTTCAGATTCACTGGAAAAGTGCTCTGTTGAGGCAGGAAACTGCCTGTTTATCAGCTTCTGGGCCCCAGGTTTTTGGGGGATTTCAATGAAACTCTGGTGAATGATCCTCCCAACAGTCTCCCATAGCTCCCAAAGTTTGGTCCACCTGATCTTCAGGGTTTGCTTGTGGGAAGCCATTTTTTTTTCTCCCCTGTTGTGGCAGCAGCTGCCTGAATACGAATTCAAGTGAAACTCCACAATGGTATCATGCTATCTGCTTGAAACCTCAGGAATGCAGTTCTTTCTAAGGGACCACACTATGCTCCATTGGTGGTTGAAGTAGACAAAGCAGAACCACTTGGGAGTGAGGACTGTTTCAAATTCACTGAGAAACACTCTGGTGTCTGGCAGAAAACTGCTGGTTTATCGGCTTCTGGACCCCAGTTTTTTGGGAGCATTTCAATAAAACTCTGGTGAAATGATCCTTCCAACCAGTCCCCATGGCTAAAGAAGTTTGGTCATGCTACCTTCAGGGGTTTGATGCCAGGAAGCCTTTTTATGTCTCCACTGGTTAGGCAAAAGCAGTTGCCTAAAACACCTGCAAGTGTAACTCCACACTGGTTATGCTATCTGCTTGAAACCTCAGGAATGCAGTTAATTTTAAGGGAGCACACTCTACTCCATCCCTTTATAACTTAGCCTGAAGCAGAACTGCTTGGAAGCACAGGCAGCTTAAGATGCACTGGAAAGCACTCTGGGGGCCAACAGGAAACTGCCGGTTTATCGGCTTTTGAGCAGTAGGATTTTTTGGGGGGATTTCAATAAACTCTGGTGGAATGATCCTCCCAACATTTACCCATGGCTACCCATAAATTTGGTCATCCTACCTTCAGGTGTTCGCTGGCAGGAAGCCTTTTTTACATCTCCCTGGTTAGGCAGGAGCTGCCTGAAAACCCCTGGAATTAAAACTCCACAATGGTTAATGTGCTAGCTGCTTGAAACCTCAGGAATGCAGTTCGTTCTAAGGTAGCACACTCTGTGCCATCCCTGGTTGAAGTAGCCTGAAGCAGAACCACTTGGAGTGCAGCCAGATTCAGATTCATTGGAAAAGCACTCTGGCGGCAGGCAGAAAACTGCCAGTTTATCGCTTCTGGACCTTTGGTTTTTGGGGGAATTTCAATAAAACTCTGGTGGAAAGAATCCCACCACCAGTCTCCCATGGGTCCCCAAGTTTGGTCTAACTATCTTCAGGGGTTCGCTTGCAGGAAGCCATTTTTTGTCTCCCCTGGTTAGCCAGAGCTGCCTGAAAATGAAATGAAAGTGAAAACTCCACAATGGTTGTGCTATCTGCTTGAAACCTCAGGAATGCAGTTCCTTCTAAGGGATCACACTGTGCTCCATCCCTGGTTGAAGTAGCCTGAAGCATAACTGCTTGGGAGTGCAGGGAGCTTCAGATTCACAGGAAAAGAGCTCTGGCGAGGGAGGAAACTGTGGTTTATTGCTTCTGGGCCCCAGGTTTTTTGGGGGGGAATTTCAGTAAAACATTGGTGGAATAATCCTCCCAGTGTCCCTCATGGCTCCCCAAGTTTGGTCATCCTACCTTCAGGGGTTCGCTGGCAGGAAGCCTATTTACGACTCCACTGGTTATGCAGAGCTGCCTGAAAACGAATGCCTGGAAGTGAAACTCCACAATGGTTCCTGCTATCTGCTTGAAACCTCAGAAATGCAGTTCCTTCTAATAAGGGATCACTTCTGCTCTTTCCCTGGTTGAAGTAGCCCAAAGTAGAACCACTTGGAAGTGCAGGCAGCTTCAGATTCACTGGAAAGCACTCTGGCTGCCGGCAGGAATCTGCCAGTTTATCAGCTTCTGGGCCCAGGATTTTGTGGGGGATTTCAATGAAACTCTGGATGGAATGATCCTCCCACCAGTCCCCCATGGTTCCCACATTTTTTCATCCTACTTTCAGGGTTCACTGGCAGGAAGCCTTTTATGTCTCCCTGGTTACACAGGAGCTGCCTGAAAACCCCTGAAGTGAATCTCCACAACCTCAGCTGAAACTGTCAGGTCCAGTTCTTAGGGAGCACACTCTGCTCTGATCCTGGTTGAAGTAGCCTGAAGAAGAATTGCTTAGGAGCACAGGCATCTTCAGATTCACTGGAAAAGTGCTCTGTTGAGGCAGGAAACTGCCTGTTTATCAGCTTCTGGGCCCCAGGTTTTTTGAGGGGGTTTCAATGAAACTCTGGTTGAATGATCCTCCCAACAGTCTCCCATAGCTCCCCAAAATTTGGTCCACTGATCTTCAGGGGTTTGCTGTGGGGAAGCCATTTTTTTTTCTCCCCTGTTGTGGCAGCAGCTGCCTGAATACGAATTCAAGTGAAACTCCACATGGTATGTGCTATCTGCTTGAAGCCTCAGGAATGCAGTTTCTTCTAAGGTACCACACTATGCTCCATTGGTGGTTGAAGTAGCCATAAGCAGAACCACTTGGGAGTGAGGACTGTTTCAAATTCAGTGAGATAACACTCTGGTGTCTGGCAGAAAACTGCTGGTTTATTCGGCTTCTGGACCCCAGTTTTTTGGGGAGCATTTCAATAAAACTCTGGTGAAATGATCTTCCCACCAGTCCCCTCATGGCTAAAGAAGTTTGGTCATGCTACCTTCAGGGTTTGATGCCAGGAAGCCTTTTTATGTCTCCACTGGTTAGGCAAAAGCAGTTTGTAAACACCTGCAAGTGAAACTCCACACTGGTTTTGCTATCTGCTTGAAACCTCAGGAATGCAGTTAATTTTAAGGGAGCACAATCTACTCCATCCCTTTATAACTTAGCCTGAAGCAGAACTGCTTGGAAATGCACAGGCAGCTTAAATGCACTGGAAAGCACTCTGGGGGCCAACAGGAAACTGCCAGTTTATTGGCTTTTGAGCAGTAGGATTTTGGGGGATTTCAATAAATATCTTCTGGAATGATCCTCCCAACATTTACCCATGGCTACCCATGTTTTGTCATCCTACCTTCAGGTGTTCGCTGGCAGGAAACCTTTTTACATCTCCCCTGGTTAGGCAGGAGCTGCCTGAAAACCCCTGGAATTAAAACTCCACAATGGTTAATGCTAGCTGCTTGAAACCTCAGGAACGCAGTTCGTTCTATGGTAGCACACTCTGTGCCATCCCTGGTTGAAGTAGCCTGAAGCAGTACCACTTGGAGTGCAGCCAGCTTCAGATTCATTGGAAAAGCACTCTGATGGCAGGCAGAAAACTGCCAGTATATCGGCTTCTGGACCTTTGGTTTTAGGGGAATTTCAATAAAACTCTGGTTGAATCATCCCACCAACAGTCACCCATGGGTCCCTAAGTTTGGTTAACTGATCTTCAGGGGTTCGCTTGCAGGAAGCCATTTTTTGTCTCCCCTGGTGCTGCCAGAGCTGCCTGGAAATGAATGAAAGTGAAGCTCCACAATGGTATGTGCTATCTGCTTGAAGCCTCAGGAATGCAGTTACTTCTAAGAGATCACACTGTGCTCCATTGGTGGTTGAAGTAGCCTGAAGCATAACTGCTTGGGAGTGCAGGGAACTTCGGATTCACAGGGAAAGTGCTCTGGTGGGAGGAAACTGTTGGTTTATTGGATTCTGGGTCTGAGGTTTTTTTGAGGGAATTTCAGTGAAATTCTGGTGGAATAATTTTCCCAAGTGTCCCTCATGGCTCCCTAAGTTTGGTCGTCCTACCATCAGGGGTTCGCTGGCAGGAAGCCTATTTACGACTCCACTGGTTATGCAGGAGCTGCCTGAAATTGCCTGGAAGTGAAATGCTCCACAGTAGTTTGTGCTAGTTGCTTGAAACCTCAGAAATGCAGTTTTTTTTTTTTTTTTTTTTAATAAGGTAGCACACTCTGCTCCTTCCCTGGTTGAAGTAGCCCAAAGTAGAATTGCTTGGGGGTGCAGGCAGCTTCAGATTCACTGGAAAAGCACTCTGGTGTGGGCAGGAAACTGGGGCTTCTGGGTCCCAGGTTTTTGGAGATTTCAATGAAACTCTGGTGAAATGATCTTCCCAACAGTCCCCCATGGATCCCCTAGTTTGGTCATCCTACTTTCAGTGGTTCGTTGGCGGGAAGCCTATTTACGTCTCACTTGGTTAATCAGGAGCTGCCTGAAAATGCATTGAAGTGAAACTCTACAACTTTTTGTGCTAGCTGCTTGAAACTTCAGGAACACAGTTCATTCTAAGGTAGCACACTCTGCTCCATCCTTGGTAAAAGTAGCCTGAATCAAAACCACTTGGGAGTGCAGGCAGCTTCAGATTCACTGGAAAAGTGCTTTGGTGTCCAGCAGGAAACTGCCAGCTGATTGGATTCTGGGCCCCAGGTTTTTGGGAGATTTCAATGAAACTCTGGGGGAATGATCCTCCCTCCAGTCCACCACGGCTCCCCAAGTTTGGTCATCCTATCTTAAGAGGTTTGCTGGTGGGAAGTCTTTTTATGTCTTCCCTGGTGAGGCAGGAGCTGCCTGAAAATGCCAGGAAGTGAAACTCCACAACCCTTTTGTGCTACATGCTTGAAACCACATGAATGCAGTTACCTCTAAGGGAGCACACTCAGCATCATCCCTGGTTGAAGTAGCCTGAAGAAGAACTGCTTGAGAGCTCAGGCAGCTTCAGATTCAGTAGAAAAATGCTCTGGCTGGTGCCGGCATAAAACTGTCGGTTCATTGGCTTCTGGGCCCCAGGTTTTTGGGTGTATTCCAATGAAACCCTGGTGGACTGATCTTCCCACCATTCCCCTATGGCTCCCCAAGTTTGGTGGTCTTACCTTCAGTGGTTCGCAGGCAGGAAGACTTTTTATGTCTCCCCTGGTTAGGTTGGTGCTGCCTGAAAATGCCTGGAAGTGAAACTCCACAATGGTTTCTGCTAGCTGCTTGAAACTTCAGGAAATCAGTTCTTTCTAAGGCATCACACTCTGCTCTGTCCCTGGATGATGTAGCCCGAGGCAGAACCGCTTGAAAATGCAAGCAGCTTCAAATTCACTGGAAGAGTGCTCTGGCGGCCAACAGAAATCTGCCAGTTTATTGGCTTCTGGTTCCCAGGTTTTTTGGGGGATTTCAATAAAGGTTTGCTAGAATGATCCTCCCACCAGTCCCCCATGGGTCCCCAAGTTTGGTCATTCTACCTTCAGGTGTTCGTTGGTGGGAAGCCTTTTCACATCTCCTTGGTTTGGCAGGAGCTGCCTGAAAACACCTGGAAGTGAAACTCCACAAATGTTCATGCTAGCTGCTTGAAACCTCAGGAACACAGTTCCTTCTGAGTGAACACCCCCTTCTCAGTCCTTGGTTGAAGTAGCCCGAAGAAGAACTGCTTGGGAGAGCAGGCAGCTTCAAATTCACTGGAAAAGTGCTATGGTGGCCGGCAGGAAACTGCTGGTTGATTGGATTCTAGGTCCCATGTTTTTTGGGGGATGTCAATGAAACTCTAGTGGAATAATTCTAACACCAGTCTTCCATGACTCCCCCAAGTTTGGTCATCCCTCCATCAGGGGTTCACTTGTGGGAAGCCTTTTCACATCTCCCCTGGTTAGGTAGGAGCTGCCTAAAAATGCCTGGAAGTGAAACTCCACAGGGTTCTTGCTAGTTTCTTGAAACCTTAGGAACGCAGTTCCTTCTAAGTCAGCACAGTCTGCTTCATCTGTGCTTGAAGTAGCTCAAAGCAGAACTGCTTGGGAGCACACACAGCTTCAGATTCACTGGAAGAGAGCTCTGGTGGCCGACAGGGAACTGCTGGTTGATGAGCTTCTGGGCCTCAGTTTTTGGGAGGATTTCAATGAAACTCTGGTAGAATGATCCTCCCACCAGTCCCCTATGGCTCTCCAAGTTTGGTCATCCTACCTTCAGGTGTTCGCTGGTGGGAACATTTTCACATCTCCCGTGGTTAGGCAGGAGGTGCCTGAAAATGAATGTAAGTGAAATGCCACAACATTTAGTGCTAGCTGCTTAAAACCTCAGGAATGAAGTTCCTTCTAAGTGAACACACTCTGCTCAGACTTTGGTTGAAGTAGCCTGAAGCAAAACAGTTTGGGAACACAGGCAGCTTCAGATTCAGAGTCCCTGGGCTTACAGTCATGTGCTATCATACCTCTCATTGAACTTTGAAAAGAAATATGTTGTAGGTGGCAATGGTGGCAAAATTTCAGGGCCAGCCTTAAGCAATTGAGCAAAGTGTTGTCTTAAAAGTGAAAATAAAAATTAAAAAATGTTTGAGAATATATTTCAATAGTAAAGCAACCCTGGGTTCAAACCCCAGTAATAAAATCATAGTTTTTATTTGTATTAACATGGGTGAAGCAGGAGAACTTTAGGCCAGTGAAATAATCTAGACATGTAAATACATTGCATACTCTATGTGTGGGATATGATAAAAAAAAATTTGAATGCATAGAAACAGAAGTGTGGTTGTTTGAGGATTTTAATATTATATCTTTTGTAGACGTTATGACTACAGATTTAAATAGTAGATTATGGATTTTATTAGCACATTCTGATTGTACATATTAATGAGGGTCAGTGTAATATTTTCATATTTGCATCACATGTACTGATAACATCCAATCATCTTTTTTAACCCCTAACATTCTAGCACATTTTCCAGCCATATTAATCAAAATTTATTGTACTTTTGTATATAAAAGAAATGTGATAGTTTTTCTTTGTGCATCTGTCTTTTTTACCTAGCATTACATCATCACTTTCCTATGTTTTGATGAATATTACAGGATTTTACTTTATTTATGCCTGGGTAGTACTTCACTGTGAATATATATTATATTGCTTACCTATATTACTAATTTTTATTTGTATGTATTGTTAAAATACTGTTTTGCAAATTCAATGTATACAACAAAGAAATAAAAATAATAAAAATAAATTAGTAAACTATGCTCTTTTATCTGAGTTGATCAAATTGAAAAAAAATTTGATCAAAAATGATTTCTCTTTTACTTTAAATTTATTAACGTATAATAATATGCTAATTCTTCTTGAATTTTTACTCAAAAAAAATTTTTGGATGCCTTCACTAGACTACCTAGGAAATTACTCTTATGCAAGTAATGATATAAAACTTCAGGGTTACAGGAGATGTGTGATTCATAATATTCCAGTACATTTGTAATTTCAGTGATTCCATTACTTGGCCTAAAAGTCTCAAGTTCCTTAATCCATCAATTTATCTAAGAATGACATATTTAGTCATTGCTTGTGGGGGTGCAATGAGGCAGAAACAAAGATGATTCAAAATTCTGTCATTTATTTACTGGTTTCTATCACAAGCTAGGGAAGAAGTTCTGCATTGCTGATCAATAGAATACCACAGACAGTGAAATTTCTCTTTAAGCAAAATACATCTTGAGGAATCAGAGTTAATGTGGGATTGAATTGTAGATTGGGCAAAGGTGAAAGTGAAATGATGTTTGTGGGTATGTAGATGATAGCTATTGAAGGATCCCTAATTAGGAAGGGCTGTTGCAGCTAGCTGGAAGCCATAAGTTCCACCTGATATGTATGTGACGCACCTGTAGGCACCCGCAAAGCTGAAGGTATATAACCGGGTGAAAGCGGTCCAAGTTAGGAGAACGGAGAATTCAGTCAGTCGGGCAGTCACTCGGACGGTCAGAAGAATCAGAGCGGCCAGAACGTAGGCAGAGTGGTTACAGAAGAGAAACCAGATAGAAGTAATGACTGGTCAGAGTTAGGCCGAGGCTCCCAAGGAAGACAGAAGACAGAAGAAAGAAGAAGGAAGAAAGAAGAGAGAAGAAAGAAGCTCTAATCTTTTTCTCTAAAAATATTTCTTTCCCTCTCTAGGAGAGCAACGAAAAAGCATAGCCTCAGACTCAGTTGAGACCAGCAAAAAGAGTAGTAAACAAGAGAGCATAGCCTCTGACTCAGTTGAGGCCAGTTAAGAATTAAGCCGAAGCAGAGTAGTCGGCCAAAAGCCATAAAAAATAAAGAAGCCAGAAAAGCCATACAGAGATAAAGCCTTGAGCTTTAGCAAAAAGCCATAAAGAAAAAAGCCATGAGCTTAAAAGAAAATAGAGAATTAAATAGCATGGTAAAAACCATGCAGAGAAAAAGCCATTGAGCTTTGGCAAGAAAGCCATAAAGAAAAAAGCCATAAAAATAAAGAAGAGACCAAAAAAAAAAAAAAAAAAAAAAAAAAAAAAAGTCAAAGCCGCTTATGCAATTGTGCTTAACTAAGTGCATTAGTTGCTCCTCAGCAGTAGGCTTCCTTAAAGCCACAGCACCTTCTCAAAAAAAGGGCTCAAATATCCACCCTTTTAAAAACAAAAGGTGAAAAGCTAGGTAGGGACAAGAAAATAAAAGAAAATAGAGAAAATAAAATAGAGAAAATAGAATTAAAGCACATTTTTAAACTAAAGGGGAGGAATGAAGGATTTCTAATTAGGAAGGGCTGTTGCAGCTAGCTGGAAGCCATAAGTTCCACCTGATATGTATGTGACGCACCTGTAGGCACCCGCAAAGCTGAAGGTATATAACCGGGTGAAAGCGGTCCGAGTTAGGAGAACGGAGAATTCAGTCAGTCGGGCAGTCACTCGGTCGGTCAGAAGAATCAGAGCGGCCAGAACGTAGGCAGAGCGGTTACAGAAGAGAAACCAGATAGAAGACAGAAGAGAAACCAGATAGAAGAAGTAATGACTGGTCAGAGTTAGGCCGAGGCTCCCAAGGAAGACAGAAGCAAGAAGAAAGAAGAAGGAAGAAAGAAGAGAGAAGAAAGAAGCTCTACAAGAAGACAAGAAGACAAGAAGCTAAGCTCTATCTTTCTTTCTCTCTAAGCTAAGAAGAAAAATCTTTCTTTCCCTCTCTAAGCTCTCTCCCAGAAAGTAGAAGTAAAAGTAGCAAAAAGCTATACTCTGCCTCCGAGTTTTCCTCCCGGTTTTCGGTACCAGGTAGCTTACAAATGGTGGTCCGTCCGGGGCTCGGCAGGCAGAGAAGAAAAGCTAAGAAATAAGAATAATGAAGCTAAGTAGAAGTAGTAAAAGCTTTACTCTGCCTCCGAGATTTTTTCCCGGGTTTCGGTACCAGGCAGCTTACAACTATGACTTTTGACTTAGCCATAATCATCTTTTTAAAAAACCTAGCCACTGCATTATATACATTCTTTTATCTTCCATGATTGTACAATTAAACCTCAGAGACAGTATTTTTCATTACTAGGTAACTCAGCATTGACTTCTCAGACTTTCTTCCTCACATTTTGAAATACCTAACCTCCCTTGCTCAGTGCCATTGATCATGTCCCTCTCAATTATTTATATATGTGAGAAACATTTTAATAGTGAATAATTGACAGGTGAATCAGTACTTGATGTTCTACTTTCAAGGATATGGATAGCCATTCCCTCTTTCTGTGGGAAACACAAAAAGTGTTTAGTTCAAGTTCTCCATCTTGTAAACACAAAAATGAAGACACTAAAAACACACTTGCAAGTCTAGACCTAATCCTGAGTCAACTTGTAATAATATGAAAGTCAAGAATGCAGTTCCTGTGATTACACACATGTAATGCCAACTGCTTGGAAGGCTGAGTCTGGAGGATTATGACTTTGGCTCAAGTCTCAGAAACTCAGCAAGATTCAGTCTTCAAATAAAGTAAAAAGTTTGGTGATATAGCCCACCAGTAAACACATATGTTCTATCCTCAGAACTATTGGAAAAATGCAATTTCTTTTCTATTTTTCTGAAGTTAAAATGCCTCACAAGTAAGGAGGAAGCATAGAGATGATACTTGGTTTTCTAAACCAAGTCATGTCTTCCAGATTTTAATGTTCAAGTTTTTATATCTTCCTAAAATTTTCTAAGCATTTTGCCTTAACATTAGTCATTACAAAAATATATTTCTTAAAAATTTTAAATTTTGTTTGAATATTTATTTTGTTACATACAACCAAGCTCACTTGTAGCTTCTGTAGTTTTTGGTGAATTCCTACCTTGAAATATCCACTTTAAAGATAATTTTATGTTATGCCTCATTTGGGAATAGCACAAAACTGAAACCATAAGAGAAACAAGAAAGTTTCAAGACTTCTTACTTTAACAAAGTGAAAGATATTGGTGAGAATCTCAACCAAACTCTAGTCTTTGTGAAAAATAAATAAATAAATAAAAGAACAGGACAATACCACAAGCTGCTACAAACCCACTTTAATAGGCACAAGAGATGTTATAAACACTAACCAGCAAAATTTTGTGTTCTCAGTCTAGTATAAGATAGAATGAGAAAAGAAATTTACCAATCTCCAAAACTAAAACCAAGTGATATTATTTATGTCAACACCAGTCATTCCTTTCTATAAATCATGTTTGTTCACCAGAAATAACAAAGGTCATATTCAGACCTCAGAATAAAATGTTTCTTAGCATATAAATTGTGAGAAGTGTTCTAAAGTAGAGATAAAAATTCCTTCAAAGCACAAGGCTAATTTTACATTACAAAAAAGGTGAAATTAAGAATAGAATCAGGACATAATATTACTTCAGATTAAAGGTGTTGCCTGACAAAGGTTATGCTGTTTCTGACAATAACAGGATTAGTAATCGTTTAGTAATATTTTTCAAAACATTTGTACATAGCTGGCAACTACAACTTAGCTTTAACATCTACCAAGTTAGCATTTGGTCACATTGTTAATTTTAATTGCAGAGAAGAAACTTTCCTTTTGCTTCTGAAAGAAATCATCACAAATGTAATTCCTTAAAATAATAGAAATTTATTATTTTACAATTATGAATGTTTAATGTATCCTGATGATTGAATAATGTCACAGTGTCAGCAAAGCCATACTCCTTCCAGAGGATGCTTGTGACTGCTGGTATTGCTCAGCTTCAGTTTGTAAAGAGATTCTCTTTTTTTTTCCTTTTTCTTTTTCTTCTTTTTGATGTAGTGCTCAACATAACACAATAGATAAGTCCACCTTGTATAGAACATAATAGTACATAAGCAGCTAACCTCAAACCTCACAGTCTAGGTCCTATAATACGGAATATGAGATAACCCAATAAGCTTTTCCTTCCATATAGTATTTCCCAAAATTTCAAAAAATGCAGCCCCATGTGCAAGAAAAAGAGAAAAAAAAACAATATTGGGACTCTGGATCTGTATAATGAAACAGATTAGGATGAAGATGCACAAAACAGTAAGATGTGGAGAGAGCTGCATAGAACATTCCCTCCCAAAGGCAGAAAACTTTCAGATATTACAAAACCTGGATAAGTTTACTAGAGAGTGTCAAATCCAGAAGCAGAACAGAGGGCTCAGCCCTACTCATATAGCATGTCTTACCTATAATTCTGAGCAGAGATCTGCAAATTTTCCCAATTGCATGTAGCCTTGATCATCCTAATTACTATTGTTTTCATCCTTTGTGCATTTTTCTGGTCATCTCGTCAGAGTGCATGTGACCCCTGGTATTTACCTAAAATTTCTAGGGGTCTATATGCACTTCAGTTATCTGATTGTATTACTCCCTCCTTTCCATGATTCAGTCTTGTAAATGTTCAGGGCTTTATCTCAGTTAATCTGACTTTTGTCATTGTAAGTCAGGACGTTTCCATTGCTTAAAGGTAAGATCTATATAGTCTAGTAGGAATACAATGTGTTCTCTTTAGGATAATTCAGAGATTAATTTTAATAGTTTTCTTGTCTTTATTTTGCTCAAAAATATTTATTAAAAAAAGAGTTTTAGCCGGGCGCGGTGGCGCACGCCTGTAATCCCAGCACTTTGGGAGGCTGAGGCAGGAGGATCGCGAGTTCAAAGTCAGCCTCAGCAATGGCGAGGCACTTAGCAACTCAGTGAGACCCTGTCTCTAATAAAAAT
Source organism: Tamias sibiricus (assembly GCA_025594165.1). Lineage (NCBI taxonomy): Eukaryota > Metazoa > Chordata > Mammalia > Rodentia > Sciuridae > Tamias > Tamias sibiricus. The sequence goes on from CM046672.1 coordinate 39,602,108, forward strand.
ACAAAAAAGGTCTGGGGATGTGACCCAGTGGTCAAGTGCCCCTGAGTTCAATCCCCGGTACCACAAAAAAAAAAAAAAAAAAAAAAAAAAAAAAAAAAAAGTTTTGAGGAATAGCAGAAAAAGCACTGGGGAATACAGATTACTGGATATGTTAAATTTGATGATTGTGGTGCTGGTTTCATGTATTCATACATATAACAAAAAATAAATGTATGTATATTGGATTCATACCAATATACAAATTAAGGCTTCTTAAGGCTATAAAATTATGGATACATCTAAAGCTGAGGTTAAAGAGGAAACATACAATTTTAAACCAGTAGCCAAATAAGCAAGAAAAGTCCCCAAAGTATGAAAGGAAATTTTTATGTAAGTAAGAGTAAGTAAAATAAAATCCTAAGTAAAATAACATAATTTTAAGATATTTTGATAGAACATACCACAGAATCACCAATGCCAAATATTGGTGTTTTTAAAACACAAATGAAATTGAAGGAACTCTTTTGAATTTGGCTAGTGAAAAATATGTTAATTACATATACTATAATTATCAATCACCACAGAGTCTGGGAAGATGCTGGATTTTCAGCGTGCACCTGCCAGATAAGACTTGAGGCAGCCTCTGAAGATGCTCTGAGGAAATGGAGCTCACTGCACAGTAAATTCAAGTTGGTTTGTGAGCTGTGGAGCCACAGCACCTACTTGTCACAAGAGTCTCCATGAAGCCATTATCCAACTGTGTCCTCTAAGAACATCCAATTATGAAGATGATAAAACAAGGCTTATAAATATCAAATGGTTTCTGAGCAGCATGCATCACATCTGAGGTCTGCCCACACACTCAACTGGATGAAATTCCTTCCAGGCTCCTCAAAGTATGTTTTTTTTTTTTTTTTTTTTTTTCCTGATTTCTGGGACAAAGAAAAATAATCAGGAGAAAGGAAGGAAGGAAAAACTGATTGGATCTCAGCATGGGGGTCCCAAGATCATTCAGACATATGAGAACACTCTGCTTATTTTAAAATATGTAACATATAGTACTGTATTTTATACACACACACACACACACACACATATATCACAATTCCTACTTTTTTAAATAATTTGCACATTTCAAGTCTGATGAAAATAAAAACTATCAAACAACAACAACAACAAAACACAACATGCATTAGTCTTGTGTCCTGGTGGAGATGTTTTGGAGTGAGACACAGTTTATTTTGAGTTCCAGCCAAGCTGCTTGTTAGTTGTGGGGCTTTGACCACAGGTAGAAACAGGTATTATAAGCCTGCCCTTTGCTTCTAAGGTCAAATTGCCAATAAGGGGTTTGCATTTTATATATTTTAACAATAGAGTCAGGACTATGAAAAAAGTCAGAAGATATGTGTTCCCCAACATCTGGCATCTCATCTTTCTTTCTTTGTTTTCTGATATCTGCAATGGGAATGGACTTTTGACCATTGTCAAGTAGAAAGGTTTACACACTTTTGGACACTTCCTAACTAAAAGTATGTGTTGTCACTCAGGGCATTGCCTCTCTTGCTATTTGGGCCTGAGTAGAATTTTTAGTAAGAAACTGTATCCTCCACCTCTAGGGGATCAGGCCTTAGAACTCCTTTAGGTCAGGGGAGCCATAGCCCTCAACTCTGGAATGAGTTTGAATTGAGATAAAATTGAGGCTTTAAATACAGTGACTTTTAAGATGTAATTCCAAAAGTATATATTTTATTAGTAATATTACATTGGTCACATAACGAGAAGATTCTGGATATATTTGCTTATATTACTTCAATGAAGTTTACCTGTTTTATTTTTTCAATGTGAATACTAAAATATTTTAATTTACTCTTGTTCCATACATATTATTTTAATTAGACATTATTGATTTAGGGGTTTTCTTCCCAGTATTCACTGTCTATAACAATCTAAGAGAAAAAAAAAATATTTTTTTAAAAATTTACATTAAATGTCATTATGTTTTTCATCCATAAATAATATATATGCATAAATAATGCATAAATTGATATTATCTTATATATAAGATTAAATGTAAATGTCCTGCTGGCTGGGCAACTACCCCTTCTGTGAGAAAAACTTACTGTAAAATAGGTGCAGTCTGAGGCTCTGGACTTCAATTTCCAGACATAAAATAAAAAGCCAGGAACTTGTCATTTTGGCCTTATTTATTCCTGCACTGGATATCATCTACTGTGACTCAGAAAGAAGGCTCACTGGGCTTAGACTTCGGACAGTCCAATCAAGAGTATTTGATGAGAATGGCCCAAATATATGCACAGTCAGTAAGGAGATGGCAGGGTTCTGCAATCTAGCAAGGTCCTTTTCTCCTGAGTTTGCCATTGTTGTGATGGGGCTCTAGAATTTTCTCCTATACTCAGGAGTCTAAGGTTGGTCTAGTAGAGGTGTTTGGGCTTTCAAATGAGACATAGTTGACACAGGCCAGGTGCTTATTAGTAGTAAACCTTGGGACTCAGAAGAAAAATAATAGGACCTGGTCATTAGGTCTAAAGTCAAATTGTAAATTAAGAAGTTTGCCTTTAATGAAGTTAAACAATAGAATTAAAGCTACAGCTCAAACTTAACATGTGGGTTCTTATGGTAAAAGTGTATTACAAGATTTTTAAAGAAAACATATAAATGGCAGGTAATGGTTACAAAGTATCTACAATGTCTCTTCCAGTTATTTTGTTAACTGTAAATCCACAGCATCTACTTGTCTTAATAACTATCATGAAGAGCATTATTAAAATGGGTCCTCTAAAATCATCCTCTTTGTAAAGATCAGGAAAAAAAATAAGGTTTGTGAATGTCAAATGGCAACCCAGCAGTATGCAGAGAACTACCTACAATTAGACCTATATGAAATTCCTTCTAAGTTCCTGAAGTCTAATTTGTTTCTAATGCAGGGGATGTTAGTCTAGAGAAATAGTATTTCCTCTCTATGTTGAAGACAGTACCTGAAGAAGACATCTCACAAGGAGTCTTTGACTTAAGCAACACAAATATTTTTCCTCCTTTCCTGTTAAGGGGAGTCTTCTGAAATAGAACTCTGTCAACCCAGACTCTTTAGAGGGACATGTGCCTGGAGAATACAAAGTGCACAAAAGCATATTGCAGGGTGCAGAATCTGAGTATGACTCAAGGAAGAAAAAAATCTAAATGGCAGAGAAGAAAGTGAAAAGAAAAATTATGCATCTAAGAAAAAATTTTGTAACTATTTCAGAAAATAAATGTCATTTTGCTTCTATCTCTGGAACATATTATTCAGTAAGCAATAAATCATATGTAATTATTTCTCAGATTTACCAAATTGTATTTTATATTATTAAGAACTAAATTCCCCAATCCAGAAAATATGATGGATGATTGACTGTAAAACTCTTAAGAGGAACTAATGTTTTAGTGAACATATGTCATTCACATATATATTTTTCAAATAATTTTTAGAAAATATATTCATTTTTGAAGCCATAAAGGAAAAGAGATCTTACTTTTTTGTTATTATTTTTAATGTAAGCCCTAGAAGTCCATTTGAAATAGCCTTCAAAATTAGAAACAAATCCTCGGTATACTCAGGGGCAGAAAAAAAGCAAATAAAAAAATTTAATAAGTAAGGCAAGAAGACTGTTTGTCAAATGTGATAATTGATGTCTTACCCCTAATTTGCTTGAAGTATATTAAATATTCCACATGTTATAATATTCCATTATTTGTGTATTCATTAGTTGACTAACTCTCTAATTATTGGAATGTCAGACAAATTTTCTTTTGACATCAAGATGAGTTTACCTATTCAGTTCATTATTTGTTACTTTGCGAATAAAGCCAACAATTTGTAGCTCAAAAAAAATGATGTGGGGTAATGCTTCCTGCTTTGTAGTTTTGTTCAAGAATGTATTGTGTGTTCAGGAATTTATGTGGTACACATACTTAGAATTATTCTCAAGTTCTCTGAAGAAAGAAAAAATTGTTTAATATGGATTGTGTAGAATCTATATATTGCTTTGTGTAGTATGGACATTTTAACAGTTTCATTCTGATCTGTGAACATGAGATTTCATTCCATTTTTGTGTCTTCAACAATTTCTTTGATCAATGTTGTATACTTTTTATTATAGGATCTCCCACCACTGATTAAATTTAATCTAAGTAATTTACTTTTATGTAGGTATTACAAATTGAATTGCTTTATTGATTTTTTTTCAAGTAATTTGCTATTTTATATAGCAATATTGTTGACTTTTTGTAATGGTTTTATATCCTGCAATTATTCTGAATTGATTTTTTTTTTAGTTCCGAAAGAATTTGTTGGAAAAAATATATATTCAAATACATGTAAAAAAAGAAACTAAAATCTTTATGGTGCATCTGCAAGGCCAGCTGCAGGCTCAGTAATAAATAAACACTAAAAAGTGAAAACAAAAGGCAGGCAAGGGGTTTGAACTGTCAATATATATGGGAGCTCTCTAAGTATTCAATTAAAAAAGCACCTTAAAAAATTAGAGAAATATAAAATTACATCATTGACAAAATTAAATAGTATTGAGGAAGATATGAATCAATAAAATTCTTATGAGCTGAAAAAGGAGATTAAGTTGATATTATCTACTTATGGAAATTGTTTTACTGTTGTAGATACATGATACTGCCCCACCAGAAACACAGACTTACTAAAATTGTAGCACATGTGATCATAATAACATGTTAAGAATACAGCCCCAACCACTTGAAAACACATAAGGATGATTTAAGAGGATGTACATTTTGGAAGAGATAAAAAGTAAATTATGTGGAAAAAGGTTACTAGGAGCCAGTCATTCCTTTGGTCATATTATGTGCAGTCTAATAAATAGTATAAAACAACCTGAAATACACACACACACACACACACACACACACACACACAAAGTATGTATGTACGGAATTTTATTTTGCATATCTCTAATTTCTTAAGGTGCATGTGTGTGTGTGTGTGTGTGTGTGTGTGTGTGTGTTTAATTGAACACTTAGATAGTTCTAATATAAACTGACAGTTTAAATCCCTTGCCTGCTTTTCTTTTGTGCTGTCTGGCTTCAATTAAAAAAAAAAAAAAAGATATGCAAGAAGGCAGGAAAGAGTTATATTTCAGGGAAAAATGGTCTTACATTTAATTATTAATTTTTTTTCTTCCCCTGAGTGTTTTGTACATTTTTTTCTAGTTTTGAAGGCTATTGGATATATATATATATATATATACATATATATATATATATATATATATATATGTATATATATATATATATAAAACGTCCACAGATATACATATAACATAAGTGTCTGACCTAGCACATGTGAGGTGCTGGGTTTGATACTCAGCACAACATACAAAATAAATACATAAAATAAAGGTATTGTATCTAAATACAACTAAAAATATCTTTAAAAAATACACAAACACACATAAAAGGTCCAATTACATAGCCCATATGTGGTTGATAAAACTTTCCATTGCAGATGGGATCATTTATTTCCCAAAAATCATCTATAATATTTTTCCATCAAAACTTCTATATACATATATAAATTTATGTCACTGAATTTGAACATTTTGTATCTATGAGGTAGTAATTTTTAAAAGAAAACTATGAATGAATAGAAGAAATATCAGGAGAAGAAGGTTGATTTAGAAAAAGAGGACAAAAGGAAGTACTAGGGAATAAAGGGAAATAAAGTGTAGCAACTTATATTTAATGCTTGTAAGATTATGTGAGCTCCTCTCCTGCAGGAAAACTACACAGGGAGAGGGGATTTTGAGCTTCAGCTCATTTGTCAATCACCACACCATCTGGGAGGACCTTGGGCTGCCATCACACACCAGTCAGACAGCTGAGGATTCCCTGAGGAGATCAGGAAGGCTACACAGGGTCACCACTGCTGACATTCTCCCCATTTGGTTGGCCAATGGGACTGAGGGGTTCACGGCCAAGAGGTCAGCAGACTGCAGAGACTGGGTGGAGTACCCACCAGTTACTTTTCCTGCCATAGCCTGTCACCTACATTCCAAAAACCTCTCTCCCCAGGCTCAAGATGTCACTTCACTCTCATCATTTACTGGCACTGGGGATCCAGGCTTGCTCCCTAAGGATCTTCAGCACCTGCACAGCACAGCAACCTAGGATTCCTGATACTGCAAGAAAAGCCTAGAGCTGGATGAATTAAACAGAGGCCTGGGTGGATAATGTCAAGGCCAAATTGCAGAAGCCCACCCACACCTCACTGAGTATACACTGGATTTAAAAATTTTTATGATGTGTGTGATACTATACACCTAATAGTAGATAATAAAGTATGTGGGTTACCAAAATAAAAAATTTGCAGAAAGCTGTTTTCATTATTCTGTTTGCTAAGTATGAAGAAAAAGTTTCCATTTGATATTCATTTCTTTCTCACAATGAATAACAGGTATTTCCTGTCTCCCTATGTGGCATGACTATGACAATTCAGGAGAGAAACTATTGACCTTACTTTCATCTAATGAACCAATGAATAAAATACTGGGAGCCTCTTCAAACATAATGATTTACCCAGAAATCAAGTCAATAACATCTTTGATGACTCAGATTTGGAAATTTGAATATGATTTAAATGTTTCTCAGAAGTAATCCTTTGTTCTTATTCTCTCTACAAGGCATTTCACATTTAAATTTTATAGGAAAAAAAAAGTAGAAGCATGTGAAAAAGAAATAGATAAAGGTTTTTGTTTTAATTTGTTTATTGTTATTATTGTTGTTCTTGTTCCGGATAATAAAACTTTAGTAAATGTTTATGCTGGCCTATTATATTTTTAGTTCTTTTTGATGAAATAAAATATTATCCTAAATATCTGGCAATTAGCCACAATCTCCCTTTTTTAGTTAAGAGAAACCAAATTCATATTCACACAATTGGATATTCACTTGGGTTTCTGCATAGTATTTAATTTTACTAATGTTACTAATTGAGAATTTTAAAAAACATATAGAATGATTATAAGAAAATGTATAATTATACTTTGAGGACATCTCTTAGAATAGTAAGTGAGATAACTTCTCGAAATTTGGAAGAACTTGTTCTCTCCATTTAAGATACTTTAACTTCTCCTTGCTTCAAACAACCCCCAAATTTTTTTTCAAGAAAAATCTTTTTATTTCTCTTTACAGACAATTTTGAAAGTTTAAGGGGGAAATTGTATCTTTATTTGATAAATTACAATTAATTTGTTAGGAAAGCTGTCCAAAATTTTAAAAAGTTTGTCACTTTCCCCTCACAGTAGCTGGATTTAAAAGGAAAAGTATGCTTGATAAGATGACTAGTATTTTGAAACCCAGAGAGGGAAAAGAGGAATTGGGAAGTAAGCCTTCACCTAAAGAGGGGAGTGGAACCTCAGACTTCCACTGGAAGGAACCTATGCTTTGCTGAATGCCTTCCAGTCAAATACAGACACTTATTTAATTAGAGTGAATGAGTACTACTCTGACCAACTTAACTGGTCTTCTTAATGTGCACTAATGACATTTGGAGAAAGATTGTAAAAATCAAAATTAATTTTAAGGTTTTCATTGTGTGTTTTTGTCTTGGTATCTAACATGCTTAAATGCTGTCTTCAACAATGTTCTCCACAGTTAATTTTGTTTATTAACTGTGTGGGTTGCCTTTCTCTTTCATGTTTTCTCCACTTAAAGTCTTTTGGTAGACTGTCACTGTATTCTTCTACTTTGGCTATAGATTAACCAGTTACTTCACAACCAAGAAACTGAGTTATCAGTGGAGAAAGGATCTACACTGAATACTGAGCAAGTAGTTGCGTTGTGCATTTTGTGGTTTCTAAAACCAGTCCTACACACTTGTAGAATCTAGATTTTCATTTATTTTTGTTCATCTTTTTTAAAGTTTTGTTTGAGGCGTGTTTTAAATGAACAGTTAGGCAGGCATTGTGGTATATAACTATAATCTCAGTGCCACTGGAAGTATAGTCAGGGGAATCATAAATTTGAGGCTGACCTTGGTAAATTAGTGAGACCATGGCTCAAAACAAACCTGAAGTGGAAAGGTGAGGAATGTAACTCAGTGGTAAAGCACTGTCTAGCATGTGTGGGCCCAGGGGCTAAGCCCTGCCTCTACAAATATATAAATTAAAAAGAAAATAAAATGAGCTGTGAGTAGAGCTCTCTGGTTTATTGCCCATGAGTTTGAGACCCAGTATTGTAAAAACATAAATAAGAAATAGCGAAGGTGGTTGTGGTTTATGCCTGTAATCCCTGTAACTGAAGAGGCTGAGGCATGATGATTACAAGTTTATATCCAAAGTGAGCAGCTTAGTGAGGCACAAAATTAAAAAAAAAAAATGGCTGGGGTTACAGCTCAGTAGTAACACATCACTAGGTTTATTCCCTAATACCAAAAAGATTTAAAAAAATATGAAAATCACTAGTGTATTATACATATTAAAATATATTATTATATATCTCCTATTACCTGTGTATATAACTTATCATATATACTATATATAATATATATTATATAAATATATTGCAAAAATTTATTAGTATATTTAGTACTATGTATGTATATATGACTACATATATATTTGTGTGTGGACATACATATATATATACATATATATATAAGAATTGTGCATGTGTGTTATTGTAAATTGCATTTTTATTTATTTATTTTTTGCTCATAGACATGTGTGAACAATAAGTTTCATGGGGCTGTGGGTGGAGTTAAATTCCCTGGTATTTTCAAGGCCCTGTGGGTTTTTTTTTTTTTTTTGTTTGTTTGTTTGTTTGTTTGTGCTGGAGTTCAAATAATAAGGTTTAAGAGATAAATAAGACTATTATTATTTCAAGTCTTATTAGAGAAAAAAAATTATAATAAAGACACAATAATCATTGCCAGTTAAGGCAATGAAAACTGTACAGATATACTACAAATACTTGATGAATTTACTCTAAATCACTTTTTATAAAAACAGAAAGAAAATAGTGGATTACCATTTTTCACTATATGCAATAGAAACAAATTTTTTAAAATTTTAAAGAATCAACTTGGATTCTTACAAGTTAAATGCATTTCTTTCTAATACTATTAACTTAAAACTATCAGTTATGGCCTATTGTATACTTAGGGATTATAGCATACATTATCACATTAAACATATTTATATGAACAGTAAGTGTGTAAAAGAATAATACCTACAAAATGATTGGTAGAAGATAACAGAAATTTGAGAAATAAACTACAAAACTCTGATTAAGTTATTTTTGACAAGGTTGTCAGGATAATTCAATAAAGAAGAAACATTTCTTTTCTATCAGTAATAATGGGATAATTGTATAAACACATGAAAAAGAGTGGTACTCTGAACAGATTATATACAATCATTAACTCAAAAGGAATTGTAAAATTGTATATAAGATAAAACATAAAAAACTTTGAAGAAGCAGAATTAAATCTTTGTAACTTTAGTTTTGGCAGTAGTCTTAGATATGCTACAAGAGTATATTCAAGAAAAATATAAGTGTTATTTTTTATTAAATTAAAAACTTCTGTGCAACAAATAACATTACCAGGAAATGGAAAAGGCATTTATAACAAATTTCTATTTATTTTTTTAAGAACTTTCAAGCTGGGCATGGTGGCATATGCCAGTTATCCCACTGACTTTGTGTGTGGACATACATATGAGGCAGTAGGATTGCAAGTTCAAAGCCAGCCCCAGTAATTTAGCTAGGGCCTGGGCAACTTTAGCAAGATGCTGTTTCAAAATAAAACATAAAAATGGGCAGGGGATATGGCTTAGTGGTTAAGCACCATGGGCTCAATCCCTGCACCAAAAGAATAGAAATGAACTTTCATAATCTAGTATTTTAGTCCTAACTACAAACATGTCAGTTTCCCTGTTTGAGAAGTTAATAAGTCCAAATTCCAATACCTTATGTTTTTAGATTGTCACACACCAGTGGCACTATGAACCACCCAAACTCATCACAAGAAAAGAGTCCACACCACAGGAAAAAATGTATACAACCTATATCCCCACCCCATCCAAATTATTCAAATTTTGAGTTTTTATGTTTAGCTTATCTCATACCATTTAACATGTATACATTACCCCCTGCAGCTAAAATTTCTTTTTATCCTCCTCTGGTTAAACTCCCTGTATGTTTCAGTATAACACTATTCTACTGTTTACATTCATAAGCAACAAATAATTATGGGTTTGATCTATCCAAATGTCATTGTGGGGGCTGGGGCTATGGCTCAGTGGTAAAGTGCATGTCTCACATGTGTGAGGCCCTGGGTTTGATCTTTAGTACCACATAAATAAAATAAAGGTATTGTGTCCACCTACAACTAAAAAATAAAAATTAAAAAAAAGTCCTTGTGTTTTGTCTGATAAATTAAAATATAATTATTAAAATTTATTTTGAGATCCCTAAAAATGGGATAAAACAGGAAAAATAAATGTCAAGGCTATGGAAAATTGAAAACTCAACACATCCTTGGAAAGAATGTAAAATGATTCAACCACTATGAATAGCATGTTGGTGTTTTCTCAATAAAATAAACAAAAATTTAGAACTTAAATTGGCACTCAACCTTAGAAATGTGCCAAAGTTAACTGAAAATATTGAGACAATAATTTTTACACAAACATTTACAGTTGAGCTACTTATAATAAATAAAAGGTAAAAATAATTAAATGTCCATCAACAGATCAATAGATAATCAAAATTTGCTGTGCAATGGAATATTATTTAACTATATGTTTCATGAGAGTACTAAATCAAGTTACACTAGATGCATCATGAAAACATTGTGCTAAAGTTAAAAAAAATAGGGGAGAACATGCCTTATGTTGTATGGTTCAAATTTGGAGTACACTTGTATTTGATTTTTATAAATGGTCATTTTATGAGGAACCACTTCAGAAAACCCTCCATGTATGAATTTAAAACAAAGTAGAGAGCTTTACTACCTGGCCCAGGCTGCCACCTGCAGAGACTGAAGCTCTGTGGGAGAACAGCAGCACTTCTTGGCTTTCCTTGGGAATTTAAGAAGGAAAACCACAAACTTTTCAGTGTCATGCAAGCAAGCCAATCACAGAAGAAAAAAACCTGCAAGCCCCACGTATGACTGCAATTTTCCAGTTAACAAGCAAGCGACAGAAGGAAAACAAACAAACAAACAAACATAAAATACTGTTAGCCCTATGACTCAGTTGATCAGAGCTTTGGGGCATGAAAACCACCATAATATGAGTAGGGTACATTTTGGGGGTACAAAGTACAGAGAAACAATTCTTTTTTTTTAATTGATTTAGTGGAAAACAGCTTTCATTTGTTTTCTCAGATATCAGCCACGCAGCAGTCTAAGATACCACAGCAACAGCTTAACGCAACCAGAATTAACTCACTTAATGCAGCTATATTAATTACTTATCTATGCTCATGTTAACCTCTTGACCACATATATATAACTGTTTTAACCTACTAACTTATCTATATCATCCCACATTATCTTATTTTTTATATATTAGTTATTTATTTCTATTGTCTTATTTATCAAAATCTTATTCCTATGGTCTATAGCCTGTGCCTATAACTTATTGATTGTATTGATCAATTAACACCAAAACAGTCACATCAACTTATGAATTATATATGTGCACATATTATTAATGAACAGAAATAATAAAAATTAATTAAAAAATTTATCCTACTTTTCTACTTTCAGATCTGATGAGAATTCATCTTAAGTTTTGAATTCGGAAAGAATTCCCTAAGACAGAAAAGTCTAATACATACAAATTGTGAGGCATGGGGTAATTTTAAATTTTCTAATAAGCAGATTAAAGTTAATGTAGAAAGGTAAAATTAATAACCCAATGCATCCAGAATATTATCATTGTTTGACAAATATAAAATTACTAATGAAATGTACACATATATAACTGATCCCACCGGTTAATGGTGATGAGTTCTGCTCCCTCACATGTTGAAATCTGAACATTAGAGAAGCACGCTGAGGCAAGCACATAAAGCAGGGTTTCCTTCAAAAGGGGTAACATAGATTTCTTCCAGGAGGGAGAAGGGAGCCATAGCTGGTGTCCCAGTATACCAAGAAGGAAGGTGTTCTTCCCTTTTTATATGCCCTAGGCTTCCTTTGTTCTCCTGCCCTCTTCCCTTAATCTCTCTCCTTCCTGCATACATGACTAGGTCCCTTGGAATGCTCAATGCTCTGTGGGATGGCCAAAAGGTGAGAAACAGGTGGGCTGAAGGGAGAAGGGCAAAATAGAGCAGCACAGGACACTTTAACTAACCACTCTATTGGTCCATGTAAGGAGGGGCAATTCCTGGGACAGGTTACCTTAACAACAGGTTGGAGCAGGGGCAGGTTCTTGATAAGGGTGAGGGAGGGCTCTGAAGGAATTAACATTTCAATCCCTCAGTGCACAGACTCCAACTTCCTGGGACTCACTCATAAATTGGCTCTTTGATTGGACCTGACTAGATTTACCTATGTATACTGACTGCTTATCTAATTCTGGCTTCATAACTACACTCTCTATTTTATGCTTCCAATGCATCTCTGTTCACAGAAGTCACATTCAAAATTTGAGAGCTCTGGCTTCCCTGATCTTATGGAGGTGAAAGTCCTGGCACTCTTCTTTTTATGCCAGAGGTGAGTGAATATACTTTTTAATTAATATATCTCCTCAGGAACAAAGTGGAGAAAGTTTCAACCCGGAAGTATCCAAAAATATACCACTTTTTCTGAGTGGATGCAGGTCAGATATCCATGCAATTCCAGATGTCAGCAAATAAAGAAATCTGGAGTCCAGGAGATGGGAGGCTCCCTGACTTCAAATCTCTCAACAGTCTCTATTTTAGATTTTAAATAAATTAAAGGCAAACTTCTTACTTTTAAATTTGGTCTTGGACCTAATGGCCAGGCTGTGATGTCTATTTCCTTCCTTGGTATGGGATACCATGAGGATTAGCACCAACCATATGCATAGATCCAACCTTCCATTGAAATTAGAAGATACAATCAGCACCTACAGAGCATATGCTTTTTTTTTTTTTTTTTTTTTTTTTTTTTTATTCTGTACAACATGTAATTGAATCTTGGCATCCTGCTTCTATTGTTATGGGCCTGGCTATATGGACAATTACAAAAGAGATTTCATTTTACCCTGAGACACCATGTCATGTAAGAAATGCTTCTCCCATGGGAAACAATATAAAGGGTATATCAGTTATCTATCACTAGATAATAAGCCACTCTAAAGCTTATTTGCTCATAAGCAAATGTGTGGTCACTAGTTTAGGCTGGACTCAGCTGGGGTGTTTCTGCAGCATGTGGTTAACTGATGATTGATGAGATTGCTGTGCTTCAGAGGGTGAGCTCTTATTTGGGGCCCCTTTATTCTACAGAGAATATATCATCCTCTAGTAGCCTACTGTGGGTTAGTTTTCATGGTAATGGTAGGGTTCTGAAAGCACAGCTAAAACATTGAAGAACTTGTGTGTGTGTGTGTGTGTGTGTCTGTGTCTGTGTGTGTTTCTAGGAATTGAACTCAGTGGTGTTTTACCACTGATCTATATCCCAGAATTTTTATTTATTTATTTATTTTTTGTATTTTGAGACAGAGTCTCCAGAATTTGATAAAGTTGGCCTCAAACTTGCTATCTTCCAGTCTTAGCTTTCAGAACCATTTGGGTTATAGGCATGCACTTTTTAAAATATTTATTTATTTAGTTGTACACAATGCTTTTATTTATTTTTATGTGATGCTGAGGATCGAACCCTGGCCACACACATGCTAGGTGAGTGATCAACCACTGAGCCACATCCCTAGCCCCCAGGAATGCACTTTTTCACTTAGCCAATTTAAAGGTTTTTAGGCCTATGTACAAGACTAATACACTTTCAGAATCACAGTCATTTAAATATTTTCTTTGTAATACTAGATATTAAACACAGAGTAACTTTACAATTTAGCTACATAAACAGACTTTTTTTTTTGAGAAAGGGTCTCATGTCGCAATTTCAGGATTAACTTTGAACTTGGAATCCTCCCACCTTAGTCTCTCAAGCCATTGGGATTAGAGGTGTGTACAACAATGCCTGACCCTAGTAAAAGTTTTATAAGAGCCATAAAAAGGAGACTCAAAATCCAAGGATTGGGAGACACATTTGACATTCAACAGTAGCAGGAATAAAAACAAATTATAAAAATCATGGATTCAAAAAAGGACAAAGTATTGTTGACATTTTGGCACTCATTATCACTTGGCATTTTATTATTGATGAGTTTTAAATACATCTGTTCGGTGTAAAGAAACATGTTCAAAGCCTCACAACAACTAAGCAGCTTGTCTGGGATTCAGGGTCAACTCAGTCTGACTCCAAAGCTAAAACACTTCCACTGGAGCACATGGCTCCTTGAAAAGTTTTTATTCAATTACAGTTTGGACTTTAAAAAATAGGTTTTGTGTCCATTTAGTAATCTCCCCAATGGGCATTATAATGTTGAAATAATGCTTATGAAGACTCTAGGAAGGACTTGGAATAATTTGAGAAGTTTATGAGGAATGATTTGAGTAAATAATGAACCAACAATGTATTTCTAATTTCTCTTCACAGGAGAAATTTGAGAATATGCATCATGGACCCCACTGGCATGGTGATAAACATTGTGCTTATTGAAAGTGCAGTAAAAAGATCTGTCCTATGCTAAAAATAAGAATACAAATAAATCCACAAAAGAAAGTGTACAAGTGCAAAGATTAAAGGGAAAATTTTAAACCAGATATGAAATGATCTACTAATTCTCCTTTACAGGATATCATCAGGGAATATCACTCAAAAGAAAATGAAGATCCATGCTACTTTATTTAATACAGAAGCATTTGTAATACCTTAAAGTAAGAAGAGATTTTATGACTGAAGCATATATTTACTGATAGAATATACTGCCAAAATTGATACAAATTTGTTAATAAATAATTATCTCCATTTATAAACTATAGTTTAAAAATTACAAAGAAGAATAAAAACAATTTAAGACACACCTATATTATTTTGAATGAAAATGAACAGTAACAAGATCATATTATATATAAATTATGGATAAAAATGATAAAAAATTAGAAAGGGATTATAAGACATCACAATTATCCTAAACCTCACTAGTTTTGGAGCTTTTGTACCCCTGTTGGCTCTGGAAATCAGTTGCCTCTGAGATTTAAGTGGTTTGTTATTTGTGGCCCTGAGTGTTTGCTGGTCTGCTGGAATGGGGGATCCAATAGGCAGGACAGGTTGTAACTAAAAGACAGTGTGACATCTGTGAGTCTTTCTAGAACCACGTCTCAGGTCTCTCTACCAATGCCTGCCCAGCAGTTGGTGTCCTTGTGCCCAAGCATTCATCCATGCATAAGGTTCTGTGAGCAACAACTCATATATCTCAACCAGGGAGAGGCTTCGGCTTTCACACAAGCCTTACTTGGCCCTCATCTCTCATTCTCTCACTAAACTACTCCATGGAAGACAATCAGAACTGAAATTGATACTCAATATGAAAACTATAAATTATACTTACTTGCTGAAACTAGGAGCAAATAGATTGAAACAATAATTTCCAACATATGATAGTTAAAACGCAAGATGTAATTGCAATTAATGGCTTATTTGTTTAATTTTTATATTATTATACTGCATTTTATAACAAAAGGGAGATTGATTTTGACATAACAGGCTATTATGGTGATTTTATTATCTCCAACTGTGATTCACTAAGTGAGGTTGGCTCTCTCCCTATTTAATGGTACATGCTGCTGGTGAAAATGGCCCTAGAGTAATATTTTTATTTTTTATTTTTGGTGCCTGGGATTAACCAGGGTTGCTTAATTACTGAGCCAAAGCTACAGAACTTTTCACATTTTATTTAGAGAAAGGATATCCCTAACTTCCTTAGGGCCTTGCAAAGTTGCTGAGACTGGCTTTGAACTGTGCTCCTCCTGCCTCCGTCTCTTGAGCCACATGAATTCTAGAATGATTATTCACCTCAGTTAACATAAATATCTGGAGTAAATTTTGAATTGTGAAATTTAGGCTAAAGGAGGCCTTAGATATATAGATACCTAGATAACAGAAATATCTATAGTTAATGAGTCAGGGAAAGTATGTGAACTGCACCTGGGCTCTATGTCTTTTGGATTGGGGAAAAATATAAAAGTTATGAAGGTGGGCAGGGTGTTGATAAGAACTTAATAAATACCACAGTTTTAAATAAAAGAAAGAGTAATGAAAGTTTTTTTTTCTATTTGATGTGAAGTATGATAATGCAAATTCACCTTAAATTTAGAGATGTATTCTGGGAGAAGACAAAGGGGCATTCAAGAGTTTATGTCCTCTGGAGTGGTAGTTGAAAAGAAACTGAGGAAATCATCATGTATTTCAGTTAAACCTGATATCTTGGATTAGAAGGAAGCTGATGGACTTATTAAATCATTTTCAATAGTCAAATTATGTATGATGAGATGTGAAAGGTGTCTTAGTTAATATCACTGATTTTATTTAAACTTTTCTTTCCTTTTATATTTCTTCTTGTATCCAGTACTGAGGATTGAACTCCTGGCCATTCTACCAATAAGCCACACCCTCAGATGGCTTTAATTTTTTTTTTTTTTTTCTGAGACAGAATCCCTCTAAATTTCTCAGTAAGGCCTAAAATTATATGATTCTTCCCCAGTCTCCTGGGGAAGGATGATTATAATTATAACAGGTATGTGCCTCCATGCAGAACAAAAGTTTAGACTTTCATGTTCTCAATGAATGTGACAAAATTATTTGCTTATAGGAAGATGTCATCAGTGTAATGTCATATCTGTTCTTCTGATGTAATATGGATGGAAAGATCATGTATGATGACAAAGCTATTTGGATTATTTTTTTCATCAAAAGGATCGCCAGTGTTTATAATACTGGGTGTTGTGTATGAGGGGATTTAATAAATGAGTTTCTCTATGGCAATAGTCACAATCTGCCATGATGTGCCGTATTATTCACAGAATTACGAACAGAAACATTGGGCTATCAAACAATCACCTTTTAAAAAACTGGGTCTTTTCCTTTATACTAAGATTTGATCCTTTAAGGTATGCTTTTGATTTATATTAAAGTCCTATTATCTATTTAGAGCTGAGTGTCAAGAATTTTTACTGCAGGTTTCTATTATATCTACCCAACTTGTAAATGCCAAAATTTGATTACTTAAAACTTTCTACTCATAATGTTAGAGCATTAGTACCTCCTATTCATCTTTCAGGATGATGGGTATAATATCTATGTGAAAATAAGATGAGGTTATAGATGAATGAAAATCTACACAATAAATGAAATGTTAGTTTTTCTTTCTATTTTACATTTAGTAAGGTTTATTTTTTTTCAACATTGTTGAATGCAAAACTGTTCTATCATTAAGCTACATACTCTACATTTTTTTTTTGTTAGTTTGTTTTGTTTTTTGGTATCAGGGACTGAACCAAGGGAAACTTAACCACTGATCCACATCCCCAGTAATCTTTATGTTTTCGTTTAGAGACAGGGTCTCCCTCAGTTGCTAAGCCTGGCCTCAAACTTTATATCCTGTTCTCTCTGCATTCCAAGCCACTGAAATTACAAACACATGGCTCCACACTCAGATATTTAATAGCATTTTTAACATTGAGGTTTATATGTTTAAGTTTGATTAGCCACCTAGATATAATTGTTATTTGATCCTAGGAAGAGAGCTTCCAAAATTTTCATGTGGCATAAAGACATTCTGACTCTAATATCTGAAACCTCATTTCCATGGGTCATATGAAGTAATGGAAAGTTTCTTATTACCAACCTAGAAGTAAACACTTTTACCTGTAATAGAAATAGTTACTTAGTGAAAAAACACAGCTCACTTAAGTTTCTTGAAATTGCTAAAATAGTGTGATCTAGAGAGGTTTTGTTAAGATATCCTTTGTTCTTGGATAAAAGTCATAATGTCTGGATGAGCATGGGTGTTCATGCCTATAATCCCAGCAATTTGGGAGACTGATGAAGAAGGATCACAAGTTAGAAGACAGTCTCTGCAAATTAGTGAGGTCCTAAGCAACTTAGTGAGACCCTGTCTCAAAATAAAATATAAAAAAGGGGTGGAGATGTGGCTCAGTGGGTCCAATCTCTGGTAGAAAAAAACATATCAAAACAAACCAACAGAACAACTTATAATGCCTGATTGAGCCAACCACAATTCTAAAGAACTCCAAATGTATTTTTCTCAGATTATCTCTACATGAGGGTTATGAAGTCCACTATTCAAAGTTATGTTTTCCACTTTTCATTTGCACTTTAATCCACTCAATTGTTTTTCTCAGTTCATTTTTGCCACCTCTCTCCCGGCCTATGGATGGAGCAAGGCTCTTCTAGGGTGGATGACGCAAATCAATTATCTCTAGGGAAATGTGGCATAAAGATGGTGTTGGGATAATTTGTCATTGTCTTTTCTGTTCCTGAAATTCTTTTTACAGCTTATATGACCACTAAAGCCTGATGCAATATTTCAAGGGAATGAGACTATGAATGTAAACTGTAGCGAGGTGGACTCTGAGTTCAGATATGAAAGTACAAAGTTCCAAAACAGAGTTTTCTTTGATAAACTTAGGATGGCTATGTTGCAAGGCCTTAAGACTCCAACCCTACTCCTCTCCCCCTGTAGGAATGATAACTAAAACTTCTCCTACTCTCCCCTCCTGAGCATAGAAAGGATGTTATGACCTTAAGTTAGAATTAGTAGTTAGAGTTAATAGAAAATGAATTTAAGCAGAAACACAATAGTGCTATAAAACCAGGCAGGAAAAATTAACTTCAATCAGACAGATAAACATGTGGTGCGGAGTAGCAGCTTCAGAGAGTCCATGGTCCATAAGGAATAAATCAGACCTAAACTAGTTACAGATAAAGTTTAGCAGAAATACAAAACATCCAGATAACTGCATAACCATGGTTTCCAACAAGACCTTGAAAATATGCTGGGTAAAAGATCAAAATGTCTGGAATGTAATCAGCAGATGTCACCACTTCCCTGAATTTTATGACTGTAATTTCTCTTAACTTTCTTCTGATGTAACCTCAAAGCTTTTTTATGCTATATAAACCATGCCATGAGAAAGTAAAATTAGGGATTTCAGCCTCTGACTGCCGTGTCTGTGTGCTGATTTCTCCACCGCTTTTGCAGACTTCGTCACCATCCGACTGTTACACCCACCCCGTTGCTGAAGCCGGACTTCAGCACTTTTTTTTTTTTTTTTTTGTAAGTTCATTGATGTTTTCCACCTATGTATTGCTTATACCGACTTATATATCCATTTGTCTCCTTTTAATTATTTTGTAAATTTTATTTGTGTGTGTATGCGTGTGTGTGCGATACTGGGGATTGAACCCAGCCTTCATATTCTAGATAAGTACTCAGCTTCTGTCCTACTTTAGCTTTTTGATGGAAAGAATTTTATTAACCATACTTCATTTCTTTAAAAAGTGTAGGTTTCCTGTGTGCCTATAGCCATTTCACCAAAGCTAACTCCAAACAATCTCTGGGAAATGCCCTTTTTACCTTAGCCTGCTCTTTTCTCCAAGATACTTTGAAAAAATGCCTTAAAAGATGTGTTGTTTACCAGGCACTGTTTGTGTATTCATGGTTGATTTTTTCTCATAATGTTCAATATGTTATTTCAAAGCTTTCCTCACTGCAAATGTTCTGCTGGGATACTTTCTAATACTTTTATAGATACTCATTATATGTCACATTCCACTGACTTCTTTCAAAATTCTCTCCTTAATATTTTGTTGTTGTTGTTGTTGTTGTTCTTTACCAGTTAGTTGCATCCCAAGTCTCTTTATTTATTTTTTAAAAATTTGTTTTGAGATGGGGACTCACAGAGTTGCTGAGGGTCTTTCTAAATTGCTGATGTTATCCTCAAACTTGTGATTCTACTGCCCACGATCCTGAGGCATTGGGTTTGCAGTTTCATACAACCATTGAGAGCTTACGAGGGGAAATTCTCTAGATTCTTTCCACCTTTGCATTCCTGTAGTATGCTTACATCCACTCTTTCATAGAAGCAGATGGACTCTTAAGCAAGTACATGGGGTATCTTATTATTGATTTCAGCCACCTTATGATCCTTGAAAAGAGTTTTGATGAGCATTAACACATCCCTCACTGGGCGCGGTGGCACATGCCTGTTATCCCAGCAGCTTGTGAGACTGAGACAGGAGTATCATGAGTTCAAAGTCAACCTCAGCAAAAGCAACATGCTAAGCAACTCAGTGAGACCCTGTCTCTAAATAAAATACAAAAAGGGCTGGGGATGTGCCTCAGTGGTCTCAGTGGTTGAGTGTTCCCGAGTTCAATCCCCCCCCCCCAAAAAAAAACACAATGCAACAAAACAAACAAGCATATCCCTCAATTTTCCATAGACATTTTCATATTGCAAGTCCATTTGTTTCACCTTCCATAGTTAAAATTGCAATTGCCCTCCTGCCTCAGCATGAGATTGGGCTATAAGACATTGCTCAATTTTTAATATTGACTGAAACATTATAGCAAATTGCATTAAGCTCAACACACCAAGATGTTTTGCTTTTCTGTTGTTTTTTAAAAAGGAGTAGCTGTCTAAAATATTTCTAGAATGTTATCCAATCATCAATACAATTTAATTCTATTTACAGTGGGATTTTATTTTACTGAGTAATAGCTTGTGGAGATGGCAACAAAATGACACTTATCAGAGATATAGCTCAGTTGGTAGACTGCTTACCTCACATGTACAAGGCCCTGGGTTTGATACCCAGCACCAGAAAAAAAAAGTGACACTTATCTTCTAAAATATTTACATCAATTTTCTTTTCAATTGTTTTTCAGTCATTTAGATTTTTGTCTTCCCTAAGTCATACTCAGATTCTGGGTCCCGTGATATGCTTTTCACACCATGTAGTTATTAAGCATTTATCCTTCTGAGGAATTTGGGTTGACACAGCTATTTTAGAAGGCTTCCTTTAACATAAAGGATGGAAAAACAGTTGTGTTGCTTAAATTACATGGTCCTGGGATGTCTTTTCTAGGAACTTGCAGCATAATGGTGAGAAAATATATAAAATTATATATTCCTCAGACTTTTATCCACAATATCAGGAGCAATTTTGACTTCAGGAGTTTAGAGAAAAAAATATATAATTCTGTTTATGTTTAGTTCTTGGTATGCTGCTGAGTTGCCATTTCACATCCAGAAACCTGTGTTTTTTCATCTCTACAAAGGGGATGATTTTAGATGACACAGTTGGATAATATTTTTCATGGTGACTATAAATACAAATACATGCTGTGGCTCTAAAGCTGACAGAACACCTGGAAGACACAGAACAGATATTGTTTAACCATTATGTGCCATTAACATTAATTTTGTTAAAAAGCTTGTAATAACATTTTCACTATAGTAACATGTCATCCAAATGCCCAAATAAAAAAGGTTGCGTCTTCCTTGTCAGAATTCTAGATTCCAATTATCTGGTGACTTAAGGTGCTGACCTAATTATATGCTTCTCATTTCCTACCCCTTAATCTGTGTCACCAAGTAAGAAATTCTCTTTTCAGTGCTTCTATAACCCATGTTCACCTGCTTACAAAACTATGTAGAAACCTGATGTAACTGAATCTATCATTATGATTTGTAATGAAGGATTAAGGTTACTTCTGACTTGTATTTTGGTCCTTGTTATATACTGAATTAGGACTTCCCTGGGTCATGACGTGGGAGCCCCATTACCACTGAGATATATAAGAAAGTTTTCTTTGTGTTTTCCTATGTAACATATATAAACACAAACCCTACTTTTATGAATAAGTGTCACTAACCAAGTCTTAAAATAATAAGAAATCTTGCATGGGTCATTTGGTATCCTAAACTTGTTTTGTCTTTCCAATGAGACACAACTGAATATAGTTCCCAGCTCAGCACCTTATTAATCTTGGGTCTTTTGTCATAGGAGAAAAAACAACATGGCCTTTTCATTAGGTCTAAAGTCAAATTGTAAATTAAGAAGTTTTCCTTTAATGCATTTAAACAATAGAATCAAATCTGTGGATAGATCTGAAGACATGAGACCCTATATCCTGGGACTTAATCTTCTTTTGTTTGCTGACTGATGCCTGGAATGGACATGGACCTGTGTCCAGCATTAGGTGGAAAAGACTGGTCTACTTCTGAATACTTTCTCATTGGAGCTCCCTGCTCTCACTTAAGGCAGTATCTCTAGTGTTCTTTGGAATTTTGTGGAATTATTGGTAAGATATAGTAACCTTTACCTTTACCATAAAAATGAGGGTTTGAAACCTTCATCTTCCTTAGATAACTAGAGATAAAGCTCTCAAATCTGGAATGTTGGTGCTGTGAATTGAGATATGCTAGAGGACTAACATAGAGAGTCAGTTTTTAGTGTATAGTTCCGCAAATACCTATACCTCGTTAATAATACTCTATTGATCAATCAATGACAATATTTTTGGTATTTTGTGTTATGTCATTAAAATATCTTTTATTTGTGACTTTTATTTTTAAAATATAAGTATTTACTAATTCTTTTTTTTTCTTTAGTATTTACTTATTTGCTTTAGTTGTACACAACGTGTTTATTTTTATGTGGTGCTGAGGAACCACCCAGGCCTCGCACGTGCTAGGAAAGCGTTCTACTGCTAAGCCACAACTCCAGCCCCATGTCCTTATTCTTTAATTTAAATTTAAAAAAATTTTTAAATTACCCGCATGCTTCAATTAGTATTTTAATTGGAGATTGCTGCTTTATGGGGTTGTTTCCCAATTCAAAGCACAATCTATCTCCTTACAAGACCAGAGAGCAGAAAAGTTAAATAAAGTTTTACAGTAATTGTCATTATATTATTTCCAATCATGGATAATATACAGATATACATATTCCATAAATTGCAATAAACTTATATGCAATGGTAAATGCAAACGTACTCCTGCATGGGATAGATCCCAATACCACAAGGAAACCTTTATTTAAATTAGCTGTGGCCTGAGGCTCTGCATTTCAACTCCCATCATCTCCAAGACAAAAAAAAAAAGCTACCACAAATACTTGTCATTCTTATTTTATTCATTCCTGCCTTTCATATCATCTTTCACTCAGAAAACTCACTAGGCTCAGTCTGAGAGGATGAGGACTTAATTCCTATCAAATCAGAAGCACTTAGGCAAAGATTTTGCTTGTGTTAAAATATGTAATATATAGTAGCATATTCTACATACACACATCACAATTCCTGCTGTTTTGAATAATTTTCACTTTTCAAGTCAGAAGAGAATAAGAAATGTTGCATTAGCCTTTTATTCTGGTGGAGGTGTTTTGAATTTGGAATGAGATACAGTTCATCCTGTGTCTATCTGCTTATTAGGTGTGGGAGGAAATAGATATTATACCTGACCATGAGGTCTAAGGCCAAACTGCCAAATAAGATGTTTGCATTTCATGTATTTAAACAAAAGAGTCTGGGCTGTGGACAGATCTGAAGTTATGTATCCCCCATCTGGAATCCCATCTTCCTTTGTTTCCTGTCTGATATCTGCAATGGAAGTGGACTTGTGACCAACATCAAGTGGGAAGACCAATCTACTTTGGGACACTTCCTGGTTAAAGGTTCCTGTTCTCACTCATGGCAGTGTCTCTTCCAATCTTTGGGCCTAAGGAGAAATATTTGTAAGAAACTGCATCACTCACCTCTAGCATAAAAATGAAGGGATCATCCCCTGAGGTCAGGGGAGGCATATCTCTCAAATCTGGAATGTGGTTGTTGTGACCCAAGATACACTAGTGGCTTTATATACAGTGAGTTTTGGGATGTAGTTCCAAATATACATAAAAATTTTTATGTAATTCTATATAAATATAGAAAATATATAAATACATATATTTCATTAGTAATGTCATATTGGTCAAACAATGATAATATTATGGATATATTGGCTTATATCAATTTTTTAATGTGAATATTAGAAAAATCTAAATTACAGTTCTGCCCACATATTAATTTAATTGTAAATTGCTTATTTATAGGTTTCTTCCCAGTAAAAACTCTCTCCGCTGAAGAAAAGAGGACAGGAAATTTAAACAAAATTTTACATTGTCAATACCTTATTTCCATTCATGAATAATATACAGACAAGTATAATCCATACATTGATTTGACCTTATTTACAGGGTTAAATGCAAATGTCCTTCCGGCTGGGCTAGATCCCTTCTTGTGAGGAAAACTAACCTTAAAGAATATGTCATTTTTTTTGCCTCATTTGTTCCTGGATTGGGTATCATCTACTGTCATTCAGAAAGAAGGCTCACTGGGCTCAGACTCAGGAGGCAGGACCGGAAGCCGTGTCCAATCAAAAGCACTTGGTGTGAATGGTCCAATCCCAAGCACAGCCAGTGAGGAGGGCATGGACGTCTGCAATCTGGTGAGGGCATTTTCTCCAGAATTCTTCCATTTTTGTCTTGGAGCATTAAACTTCTCCCCCAGGTTTAGGTGTCTGAGTTTTCTCTGCATGAAAGAAATGTTCCTTGCATTTGCCTGAAGAAACCCTTTCAGGGTTACTGCAGGATCTCTCTGCATCATGGGTCCAAGGCTTTCTCTCCTGGCCCCCTCTGAGAATCATGTCTTAGACCTCTCTGTTATGAAGACAGCATCAACCTCTGTAATCTCACAGCTTGGATTTAGTTTTCATTTTTCGCCCTTGATAATCTTATCATTTTCTTGTGAACCCAATTATGCACTTAAAAAAGAAGTTTGTCACATTTTAGATAGCATTTTGAGATACTAGAGAATCTCAGAGGATAACACTGTCATGCTTCAGGCTAGCATTGTACACAAAACTCCAATGCTACCTCCCCTCACCAGGGATCTCTTTGTTTTTCCCTGGAGATTCAAGGAAACCACCAAAACTTGGTGAGTGCCAAGTCATATTTCAGGCCCTCCATCACTCAAGTGCTTTCTTTTCCTGGTCTAAACCTGGTGTGCCAGGGTGGTCAATTGACCCCAAGGTCACAGAGTAATAATGTGCCATTTTTTTTTTTTTTTTTTTTTTTTTTACCAAACTCAACTGCTCTGGCCTACAAGTTGGGGTGGAGGGGGCACAAACAAAATTTCCAGACAAGAGGTTGCAAATTTAAATACCTACAAGGGCCAAAAGGGAATGAAGCAGGCCAGGTGGAAATGGACTGGGACAAAATGGTGTGCCCAGTCCACAAGAACAGATGCTCTCAGTTCCAAATGATTGCTCTAACATCAAAGTGAGACCATTTCTCAGCAAAGTGGAAGTTGGAAATTCATATGTATGTGAACACTCCCAGTTCTAAACTGCTGACATCTAATCACACAATGTTTAAGATATCCTATGGGATAAACATGTCCTTAGATGCCATGGATTTGGAGAGCCCATTTGCAAAACCAAAAACCACCGAGGTCACTTTGCACCTGATGAAAATAGGCTGGGCATGCCTGGGATAGAGTCAAGGGTCTCAAACAAGATGCAAGGACCCAGGTAACCTGTCACTTGGAGCCTTTCCTGATTCCAGAGAATAGAAATGACAATTTAAACCAGGATCTGTGAGGCACCCCATCTGTAACCACATCTTTCAGAGGAAGAGGCAGCCTAGGGGATACCACAGTTGCTTTTGTAGGGGAGGCGCCATCTGCAGAGGAGGCAGCCACCTGTGGAGACCTCTGCAAAGCAGGAAAAGAAGCAAAATTCACTGTGAGATGAGGAAGGGCAATGAGCAGGAAAAGGTGCAAGAAAGGGTCCTCCTAAGGGTGTCTGGAGACTCAAGCAGGATGGGCCATGCCAAGATAGATTTAGGAGACCCCTTTTCAGGCTGCCATTGCTGGGAAGGGACAAGAATGGATGCATTTCCCAACTTTTAGGGCCTTCAGCTCCTAGTGACCTTTCCTGGATGTAGCATCACTGTCCCATACACATTCACCCCCTAAAAGGACCCTTTTATGGTGAAGAATTCCTAGCCTTGGAGATCACTCTCACAGGCGGGATTCCTTTTACTCTACCAACTTCTGTAAAATCTTTTTCATCTTCTCTTCCCACAAATGGCATCCCCAAAGCCCTGGAGCCTACCTTGACACTGGAATCCCTGCTTCCTGAAGTCCCTGCAAAGGCAGAAGGAGGCATGTTAGCCTGAGGGGCCCAGCCACCAGCTAGTTCTCTCACAGTCACCTGCTTCCTCTGCTCTCTGCACCAGGTGCAATCTCCCAGCCACAGGGGCGTGCCCAAGTGTCTTCCACCTTGGGGAGGTGGGTGTAGGTGGGAACTCGGGTGGGGAGGGTAACCCGCACCTTTCATCACCTGAGCAGGAGAGGGGCCTGTGACCACCAGGTGGCTGGATGGGGACTTAGGTGGGGGGTGAGCCTTTCCATCAGAGTCGGGACAGAAGGCAGGCAAGAAACCTGCCAGTTGAGATGCCCCTAGTGCCCTCAGGGAAAGAGAAGAAATAAAGACCCATGCAGAGGAAGGAGGACAGGGACCCTGAGGCATGGCAGTGTCCCCTGGGGACTAGGAAGGTGAAAAGGAGGACGCAAGCCTGAAGGGACAGGGAGAAGTAAGCAACCCCCCCCCCCCACACACACACGCAGTGATGTGATGGGGAGGACTGCTCAGTGGAAAGGGAACCCAGGCCCTTGGGGAGGCGCAATAATAGATAACATGGGGAACTGCTCCTGAGACACAGAGGAGGAAAGGATGTCCCATGCTTGCAGGGAGCTAGAGATAGGACACTCACACGGGGTGCTGCCCTGGGGAAAGGGGGGTGGGTTAGGGCGCCTAGAGCCCCGAAGAAGGTGGAGAGGTAGGGAACCCCACAAGAGAGAGCACCTGAGAGGCTGCCCTGAGGAGGTGGGACAGACACTCTGGGCTTGAAGCCAGTGGAGAAAAAGTGTCTGTGATGCTCCGCTTAGGTGCTCTGGAGGCGACTGGGGGCAAGAGGGGGGAGGAGGTGCCTCCCAGCCTGCTATCTGCGACCACAGGACAGGGCACCTGCGGGACTGTCCATCAGGGAGTTCGGGGCAGAATGGTCCAGGGGAAAGCCTGGGACGAGAGGGACCGTGTGGCTTCTCCCTAGGGGGTACGGAGGGCTAGGAGAGGGGGTCCCTGCGCGTCTCACTGCCCTCGAGGGTCCCCGGGAAGATACCTTGCGCAGGCGCGTTCTCACCAGATGAAGCGGGTGCAGTGGCTGCAGGAGGTGGGCTGCTTGAAGAAGAGGGAGGTGAATTTGTGGTTCTTCACCTCGTGCACGTTCTTTTGCCAGAGGGCACCTTTACGGTGCTCTCCTCGCCCTCCTTCAGCAGCGGCCCCACAGCCGGGTCAGACATCTTGAGCGCAGGGAGCGGGAGCCCGTGAAGTGACAGCCATGGGGACACGCGACCGTGGTATGCAGGGTCCTGAAGGTGCAGGAGGATGCGGCTGCTTCTACCGCCCAGGGCCACTGGCGCTTACCCTGCGCGGGCTCTGGCGGTAGCTGGTGTGGAGCTGGGCCGTCACTCGCTCAGCTGCTAAATCTGTCCCCAGCTGTCAGGGAGGGAGGCACAGCCTTCCCTGGGCTCTGCCTTTCTCATTTTCTTAGCTCCCAGGCCCCGCCCAGCACCGTCAGCTGCTTTATATATTGTCTGCCCTGAGGCTGCCCTCCTCCTAGCAAAGTGTTAGCCTCAGCACTGCAGGCGCAGGGACCAAAGCCTGCTTTCACCAGATTTGAGCCTCTCCCCTTACCCAGTCTTTGGTCCGGGTTTGCTTTAAGGAGATGAGTATCTTGGTGCCTCCCCCCCTAGGGAGTAACCACAGTGGAAGGACCTTCCACCTCTTGTGCAGCTCCAGGAAAGACTGGAGGGCAATGGGGAGGAGGAATGAAGGGTTACCAGGTAAAGGAGCCCAGGACGAACCCCAGACCCTTGCTGATGGAGGGGTCTTGGCAGGTTTCTTTCCTTTCCTGACTCCCCCCTCCCCATCCTGTCCATGCCTTCCCCAGGACCTTGCAAAATCTCAAGTTTGAAGCCAGCCTCAGCAACTTACCAAGACCCTCTCTCAACATAAAAAATTAAAAGGGCGGAGATGTGGCTCAGTAATAAAGTACACTTTGGGTTCAATCCCCAGTACCAAACAAACACAAAACTGATAAAACCGTGTGCCTTGTGCTCAGCAATGTTTGAAGCGCTGTCCTCCTATGATCTCTTCACAATTATTTTCAGTATGCATTCCTAGAGTACTAGGAGATGAACACTATAATTAAGTCCATTTTAGAGTCCAGGAAATGGAGGCGAAGAAAGGGGAAGTAACTTGCCCAAGAACATACATCTTCGAGGAAGGCACTGGCTTTAGAACCCAGGTTATTGTAATTCATCAGTTAATGATACCGCTATTGCTTTTCTGCAGAAAGGGAGGGAGGGAGCAGTGGACAAGTGCATCTGGGGTTTGCAACCTTGCAGGACAAATCCTAAGGCCCCAAGAGGCTGTGAGCAGGGAGGCACTGTGCAGGTGCATGTCATTTGGAGTCAGCAGAGTTGGTTTGACATTCCACATTCCCCACCTCCTGGCCACATAACCTTGGCAAGCCACCTAACCCAGAAGCGCTCATTTCCTTTTCTACGAAGTGGAAATAATAATTCTTTTCCCCTCTTGTCACTGTGAAGATGAAATGCAATCATCTTTGCCAAGCTGGCACATGATCAGAGCTCCTGAGGGTTCACTGTTAGTATCATTATTACTGATACTGTGCAGATATTTCCTATTAACACACCATAATTGCTACACAGGTAACTGGAAAGCCCAAGCCCAGTCTTGGCAACACTGTGTGACTAGTCTCAAAAATAAAAATTAAAACTCCATGTTGTCAAGGAGAAGGGACTATGAAAACAGCTATAAAAGGACCCCCAAGAAATTAGGGATATTTTCTTCAATCCTTCCTCAATTTTTGTCAAATGTTTCTGAATGGAATAAATAAAACATACATGGGTACTCCACAATTGTTCTTTGGATATGTGAATGTAAAACACTCTACCTTGTTTTAATTGGTTTATTCCATTGCTTAAAAATCATACTTTGTGGTGTGGATATCCTGCAGAAAAGAGTTAAAATGGCAGGCTTGTAACCTCTAACACTGAAGCATTAACTCGATAAGTGCGGAATTTACTGCTAGGGATCTGAGTAAATTTGGAATGAGAAAATTTGCATTTAAGAAATTGGAATTGTGGGCTGGTAATGTAGCTCAGTGGTAGAACTCTTGCCTAGCAACTGTGAGGCACTGGGTTTAATCTTCAGCACCACATAAAAGTAAATAAATAAAATAAAGGTTAAAAAATGGCTTTGTATTTTATGACTGTTGCATCTGGATATATAAAATGGATTTAAAATATTAAATGCTTATAATTTTACCAATGCTAGAAGGATCTTCCCAATTCAAAAAGAAAAACCTGCAAAAAACTTTAAAAGGTGTTGGTGACATACAACTTCCTTGCTTTTTTTTCACAGTGGCTTTTATGGCATTTGCATTTTGTGGGTAAAGGAACCAGGGGAGAGATCTCTATAACTGGTGATTCTTGTTATGATTTGTGTCTACTGGAGCTTCTGGAAAGAAAGGAACCACATGAAAGAGAGGCAATTTCTGCATGGAAACCCACATTTGGATTTGAAAAGGCAGTCAAGTTGCTAATGAGCCCTTGTTGAAATCTGAAATCTGACCCCCTGAAAGCTGATCATTTTGTAGCCTGATGTTCCTGGTTTTGAGTGGATCAATCTGGACCCTTAGGACTGACAAGAAAGGAAGCTGTGCTCCTCATCTGGCCCTGGACCACAGCTATCTGGCCCTGTAGCCTACCTGTGCTACAGCTGAAGAAAAGCAGGGGTTGGCCTGGAAACCCAAATTCTTATATCCTCACTGCCTGGACCAGGCTCCAACCTGAAACCTGCTGAACTAGTTGGAGCCAGGCTGCCTTGAAGCAGAAGCAGAGGCCCGGACCCTAGGATCTGGAGGTCTCAGACCCCTCCCTCACACAGGGTGTTTGCACCCAATTTCCTTTGGAATTGGGCCCTGCACCTTTTTCCTTTTCTGAATTTGGTTCATAACCTTTCTCTGTAATAAGTCATTGCCATGAACGTGACTGTACTTGGAGCCCTGTGGCTCTCTGTGAGTGAGCCATCAACTAGAAAGTGGTGTTGGGGACTCTACACAGCACATCAGGGGCACTTCTGGGATCTTGGTAGCATTTTCTTTCTCAGTGTGGGTACTGTGTTTGCCCAGGGCATTTGAGTTTGTGATTTTTCACTGACCTGTTCAATTATGACACAATTTTTTTTTTTCCCTGTAAATTTCAGTGACAAGGTTCAAATAAAAGATTATACACCATGGAGACAAAAAATAGCCTAATTTATAAAAAGTTTAAACTTTCCTTTTATTCAGCAAATATTCAGTACCTACCCTCTTTAATCAGGCATTGCACTGTGACCTTGGAACACGGGTAGAAACCACAGCACCATTTGTCATCACTGTCTCTCAACTTAAATCAGGAGGCCAGGAAAGAGGTGTTCACCATATGGTCAAGTTGAGGCTGGGGATGTAGCTCAGTGACAGAGGACTTGTCTAGTATGTATAAAACCCTGGGTTCAATCCCCAGTACCAAAACATAACCCAAACAAAAAGACCTTATACTGTATGATTAAGTTTTGTTCTGTCAGGGACACCATAGTTGGTAGGGGAGCACAGAGAAAGAGCTTCTAACTTGGGTGCTTTGCTACTCCAGGGTGGCCACTGCAGTGACTACAGAAGCCAGACAGGAAATGGGCAAAGGTGGGGAGGATGCTGGGAATGCTGGCCAACTGGAAGAGCATCTAGGCTTAGAATTGCTTGAGCTGATTTTTCCCCCTTCAGGAAAAGCCAGGAACCTTAATTTTTATGGGCACTCCCTTTATAAATACTGTAAATGAATTTGAATTTTTAAAAGTGAGAGGCCAAACAAAACAACCCTGCAGGACAAACTTGGCTATGACTTTCCAGTTTGCTAGGTATTCTTCCAACCAGCCATCCTGCCTCTGACCAAGAAATTGGAATGTCCACTGGGAGGTCCAGCAGTGAGCCAGTATGTGTGTGTGTGTGTGTTGCTTCTTGAACTTTACCATGTATAGGAATCCCAGGGGCAACCTTGTTTAAAGGCAAATTCTGACCTGGTAGAGCTGGTAGAACCTGAACAGTTAACTTTGCCTTTCTAACGAGCTCCCAGGTGATGGTAATGCTGCCACTCCCTGCACCCAACTTCAAGTAGTTGCTCAGTAAATACAGAAAGGCATAGACGAGCCATTACTTGAAGTGGGGGTATCTGGAGGATTTGCCATGGAAGGTGCATGAAACAGGGCAAGCATCCCGTTTTTACTTACATTTCAGTTTATTTAGGCCGGGTTGGCAGAGAGCTGATGATAGCAGTCAGGTGCTCTCCTAAGCTGCCTCATCTCACTGCTTAGAGAGTTTTTATTCTAAATGGAAGGTATTAGGAAAAGCTTCCAGGAGGAGGCACGAGTGAGCTGCAGGAGCTTTACTTTCGGAAGGAGACAGAAACCCTAAACCAATTGCTCCTGGCCTGGGGCTGGGTCTCCTCATCCCCACACCGGGTAGGGTTTCCTGGGTTATCACATGTGCAGGTTGTCTTTTGAGTTTTGCTGTCAATTCCCTTTGAGAAGCATGGCCCTCTTTTCTAAGGGGAGGGTTGAGAAAGGTCAGCAGGAGGCCCTGGACCCTGTGACCAGCAAAGGAGGGTTCTGGGTAAACTTTCCTGCCCACAAGGAGCAGAGGTTTATGGAATCAAATGACTATTGCTTTATGAGCAAGACTGAGTCAGCTGTGTGTGGTAACAGATGGCAGAGGCTGGCATTTGAGTACCCCCCTCTTCATCCCTCTGTCCCAGGGGACTTTGGATTGGCAACCAAAGTGGAGTATAATGGGGAGCGGAAGAAGACCCTGTGTGGGACCCCTAATTATGTCATTCTGGAGGTGCTAAGCATGAAGGGGCACAGTTCCGAGTTGGACGTGTGGTCCATTGGATGTATCATGTAAGGTGGGAGTTGGCTCGGGTCCTATTTTACCTCAGATGGAGCCTCTTGAGGCATCCCTTCTGGTTGGCCTCATCCTGTGGATCTCTCTGCCCTGTGGAAAGGCAGCCCACAAACAATACCTGATTTCATAGCTTTTCTCGTCACTTCGGTGGTTGCTTGGGATTCCCATGGCCTGGGCATGGCTCCAGGGAAGGGGTAAGGAGGCCTCCACGACCTTGCCATAGCCTCTTGCCACTTATTTAGAGGGTGTCAGGAGACCAGCAGCAACAGCAGCAGCACATGAAAGCTTGTTAGAAATGCAGAATCTCAGGACCCAGACTATTTACTGAATTGGAATTTGGATTTTAACAAGATCGCTGGATGTTTCCTTTGCACAGTGCAGTTTTAGAAACTCTGATCATCTCTGGGTGGGAGAAATTTGGCAGGAGTCAGACTGGGTGGGGAGGTGTCTAGATATGTGGATTAAGGCCAGCAGAGGAGGTTAGTGGTGAGCAAAGGCCTGGGCTTTTTTAGGTGTTATCTGTTGTTGTTGGCCTGGGTGCTGGGGCATTAAAAGTGGGTGGTATCAATGGCTTTCAGACTTGTTTGCAATGGAATTTTTCCAAATAAAACCAACAAACCTTCAGTACAGAGCTACTGAACATGACGCTCCTTCTACAGGAGCAGTAAGTCCACCCACTGGCCTGCTGTAGAGGGCCCACAGCCTCAGGCCCTCAGGTCCTCAGGTCCTCAGGTCCTGGATCACTGCAGGCTAGAGGGGACCAATCCCTGGCCCACTGGAATCCAGGTCTGATCACCTGTATCCTACTGAAGGCTCATCCTAGCTATTGATCCTAGGGCTGGTAAGCAGAGAGTGTCCAAAGGATGCCTGCTCTGCCTTCTGGCCCTGAGGCAACTTCTGCATCTGCATTTTGCCTGGGAACCTTGTACCTTGTGCTTATAGGTATACCTTGTTAGTGGCAAACCACCTTTTGATACATCTTGCCTAAAAGATACCTGCCTCTGTATCAAGAGGAAGTAATACAGTATTCCCAAGGTGACTAACACTTTAAAATTAATTTTTATCCAGAAGCTATTTATTGGGCCTAAATATATACAGAGGACGGAGATATGTCTAGGGGTCCATGGAGCTATAGGGGGAGTTTATCTGAAGTTGCCTACAGAACTTGATGTATTTGTACATGTAAGCATTTTTTCTTGGGGAAGAAAGTTTGTAGCTTATTGAAGGTGGATACAAAAGGTATGTAAAAAGCAAAGAAAAAATTCAAGAGGCAATCTGAGTTGGACAAACTCATGCTTTGGAAATGGACCAGCTTAGTTCAAATGGCTTCTTCTGCTCAGCATCCAGGTCACACTGGGCCAGTGTCTTGACTCTGCTGATATTCCCATCTATAAGGTGGAGTGACTTCCTTTGGAGTGCCTCACAGAGTACCCTGTATTCAGTGAGCGCTCAGTGATTTGTGAGCCACTGTGATTCCAAGGGCTTTGTGATGGCAAAATGGTGTCCAGTTTTCACATCCACTGGCACAAGCCTGTTTAAAGGAATAGCCTGTTTCAGAAGGCTGGCACCTAGCTATTTCTCCAGTTTGGTGTCCTCAGCTTGTGACTTTGTCTCTGGAGCCTCCCTATCACAGACTGTCAGTTCATTATTAGAAAGACAGAGCAAGGAATGACCCAAGTTGACCAGATTCCGTGGGTGTGAATACAGCTCTGCCTCTTTCTAGGTGTGTATTCTCAGGCAAGGCATTCACCCTCTCTGGGCCTCTATGTTCTCATACCAAATAGGGCCAGAGCCAACTCCCAACTTACATGATACATCCAATGGACCACATGTCCACCTTGAAACTGCCCCTTCTTGCTCAGCACCTCTGGAGCTATGTAATTATGGGTTCCACACAGGATCTTCTTCAGCTCTCCATCACAGTCCACTTTGGTTGCCACTCCAAAGTCCCCTGGGACAAAGGGAGGAAGAGGGGTACTCAATGCCAGCCTCGGCTGTCTATCACCACACACAGCTGACTCAGACTTGCCCATCAAGCAACAGAGTCATTTGATCCCACAAGCCTCTGCTCCTTGTGGGCAGGAAATTTTACCCAGAATCCTCCTTGTGCTGGCCACAGGGTCCAGGGCCTCTGCTGACCCTTCTCAACCCTCCCCTTAGAAAAGAGGGCCATGCTTCTCAAAGGGAACTGACAGAGAGCTAAACTCAAATGCCTTTGGGGATCAAAGAAATACCATTTAAGACGGCAGCTTAGCAAGTTGATGAGGACGTGATAGGGAGAGGTGGGGACTGTGGCCAACCTGAGGGAAAATCTATAAGAGACACCTGCTTTTCAGCCTAGCACAGGTTCCCTGAGTGAAAGCTGCCTTGTGTTAGAGGAGCTTCCAGTTTAAAGAAGCTCCAAATCCAAATTATTAGGCCATGCCTCCCAATTAAAAAGAAGCAGAGTGTAGCTCAGTGGTAGTGTTTCCCAGCATTCCAGAAGACACCCCCCTGCCCCAAATAAAGATTGAAATGAATCCAATTTTTTTTTTTTTAAATACCGTGTTGTGGTATAAAATCTAAGCATCTTGAAGGCAAGACACAGGCTTGTGGGCTCTGTTTTATTCTTCTAGATTAAAGAGACTTCTAAAGGTGAAAGCATCCCAGACTTCCCACCATCCTCTTCCTCCCTCCCTCCCTCCTGGCCTTCATATGTCCTTTCTCCTAGGGCTCTGCTCATTCCCACCACTAGAACAGCTGTGTCCAGCCCTCTCCAGGTCCAGCATCTCACCTATTTTCACCTCTAGGTCGTCATTCAGGAACAGGTTGCCCAGCTTGAGGTCCCTGTAAATAACCTGGTTCTGGTGCAGGTGCTGGAAGCCTAGGATGATTTGCCTCAGGCAGTAACAGGCCTCAGGCTGGGTCAGTGCCTTCTGCCTCTGGTGCAGCTCCAAGAGAGACTAGGAGGAGAATAGGGAGGTAGAATGGAAGGTTACCAGGGAAAGAAGCCCAGGTGGAACCCTGGACCCTTGTGGATGGAAGGGTCTTGGTAAGTTTCTCTCCTTCCCTGACTCCCCACCCCCAGCCCACCCCATGCCTTCCCCAGGACCCTGCACAATTGTGGGAAGCACCCCCTTTCCTAAGGTCCCTCCCACAGTCCCCCTCAGGAAGCTCGAGTCCCCTCTTTTCTCCAGAAACCCAGAAGTTTGGCTCTAACCACCCTCACCCTTACCCAGCCCTACTTTGGAAGCTCTGGGCCTGCTGCACCCTTAAACCTGGGATTTTCTTTCAGCAGCAGCTGGGCTCCTGCACTGTCCAACTCACACTGTGTGTCCAGGAGAGGCCTTTTCTAGCAGAGGGAGGACTCCAGCACCACTTGGCCGAAACCTCCTTCCTAGCAGCTCCAAGAGCCAAGCAGCCCAGAGCAGAGACCTTTTCCATGCCTAGCTTGAGGGTTCCCAGCACCCACTCTCTAGCAGCCTCCAGCAGCTCCGAGTCCCAAGCACCCCTTTCCGGGAAACTCTTGCCCAGCAGCTCTGGGCTGGGATGCCTAACCAGAGCCCCCAGGAAGCTCCAGTGCCTCTGCCACAGCCACACTCATCCTCTGGCTGCAGAGCTCCAACACCACGAACAAGAAATCATTATCCTCGAAAAGCCCTGGAAGCTCATGATATGCTGGTGGGCCAGGCTGAGGTAAATGCAGATTTCCGTGGACATCTTCTCTTTCTGGTGTGGCGAAAGCAGCAGAGACTTAGGCACAATCTTGCCTGCAAATATCTTTTTGGTGTCTGCTTCCTAGATCTCAAAGCACTTGGCAAAGCTGCCTTTACCAAAAAGCGTGCCTGCACTAGGCACAGCCAGCTGCCTGGGTCCACTAGGAACTCTGGGATCTCTTCAGCTGGTGCAGCATCCTCTGGGGCTCTGGGAGCCAAAACCCCAACTTCCCCTGGGATGACTGGTGCCAGTGCCAGCTTTCCTGCAGTAGCCTCAGCATTCATGTTCCCTGGCTGGGTGGGTGCAGAAGCCCCACAGCGCTCCTCCTCAAATTCAAACTTGTCGCTGGGAACCTTACAAAAGCCTAAGCACCACTGACTGGCCACGGGGATTTCAAATCCAAACCCATCTGCCTCTGGCACCATGGTAGCGCCCTGAGCTGCAGCTGCCTTTAAATCCATATCAGCTGGGAAAAAAATGATTGACAGGACCCGCAGACAGCCTGCACGTGTGATAGCCTGGGAAACCCTACTCTGAGTGGTGATGCAGACACCCAGCCCACATAAATGGTATAGGGTCTCTAACTGTCTCCTGTGGCTGGGAAAGCTCCTACTGCTCACTCCCTCCTCCTGGAAGCTTTTCCTAACCCCTTCCTCCATTTAGAACATAAATGCTCTAAGCAGAGAGATGAGGCAGCTTAGGAGAGCACCTGACTGCTATCATCAGCTCTCTGCCAACCCAGCCTAAATAAACTGAAATGTAAGTAAAAACGGGATGCTTGCCCTGTTTCATGCACCTTCCATGGCAAATCCTCCAGATCCCCCCAGTCCTGAGAATTTAACTTTTAACAAATTTTATTTATTTTATTTATGTATTGACTCTTAAAAATTGCACATTTTGGGGCTGGGGTTGTGGCTCAGTGGTAGAATGCTTGACTAGCATGTGTGAGGCACTGGGTTCAATTCTCAGCACCACATACAAATAAATAAAGGTCCATCAACAACTAATTTTTTTTTTAATTGGACATGTTTATGAGGGAGTACCATGTGACATTTTGTATAGTATTTGAATTCATGTCTGGTTTCTTAAACATTTATCATTTTTTTAAAATTAAAGTCATTCAGATTTTTTTCTTCTGACGTTTTGAAATATACAATACTTTATGATTATCTATAGTAACCATATGGTTCAATACAGCATGAGAATTCATTTCTCATGTCTGTTACATAGTACCTATTGATCAATCTCTCCCCTCTCCCTCCTTCCGCCTGCTCTTCCCAGACTTGCCTTCTCATCTTCTGGATTTTGCATTATATTAGGGATACTTATGTTTGAATTTCATTTTTGGGTAACTGCATCTCACAATTGTCTCATATTATGCATGCAATTAGCCAAGACCGCTTAACAGAAACATCAGAACGCACAATTTGAGAAGTTTGGCAGTGGGGGAACCATCTCCAATTGTCTGGGAACTTATGTCTCCCTGCAATACCTCAACTGAGGTACTTATGCAAAAAAAAAATTGCAATATCAACTTAATTGTCTGAAACAGAAGTGAAAATTAATTATCTCACACAATGGGAACTTCCAAGGTAGCATCTCTCCAGTGTTAGTACATTCAGCAGTTCAAGGTCATCATGGAAAATCTTTCCCATCATCTTCTGCTAAAAATGGCTGTGTCCCCATGGTCTCAAGATGCTAGCATCCTAGGCATCACTGTGAGACACTTTAAAAATCACTACACTATTTTTAGCTCTTTACCATAAAGAGATGTAATCTATTTTTCTGTGCAATCAGACTTAGCCACATGACTGTCTTTGGTCAATGGTACAATAGCAATAGAGGCATGAACATATACTGGAAAGTGTTTGCATATTGGGAATTTTTTCATCTTTTGCTATACTTTGGAACCCTGAGAAACCATGTGACCAAGCTTGGACTGGCTTGCTGATGGAGCAGAGATGAGTCATCCTTAGTTTGCCCCTTTTGACCAACCATCTTGTCAACTGTCAAACAGGTGAGTGAGGCCATCCCCCACCTTACAGCTCCAGGTAAGCCATCCCAGATCAGAGGAGCCACCTGGCCAAACCACACAGACATAAGGTAAATATTTTTCTATTCAGTCACTAAATTGGGGAGGTGTTTGTGATGGAATCATGTGCAGACACAGCAACTCAAAGTAACAGGAAACAGGCCATCTTGACACTGTATCTGTGAAGAATATTTCCTTATAGATCATCAGGGGCAACCCAATCACATGACTATTCCTAAACCCATCACTTCCAAAGGGAATAAAATTACCATGACTGTCTTGGAAAAGCACTGGGGCCATGCAGGAAAGGATACATCATCCCCAAGTGGGGGCTCTGCTGAGAAAGTAGAAGATTTTTTTTTTTTGTTTTGGCTGTACCTTATGTTGAGGGGGACCATCTGTGAAGGGGTGATGGGTTTACCATAGGCATGTAATCGGCATGGACTATAGGAAGCTTCCAGTAATGATGGTTTCTGATTCTCTACATTCTTCTGATTTCCAGCTGTGGCCAACTGGATGAGGGATCCTGCACTGTGGAATTAAGATGATAAATCAGAATTTCCTCTGGATATTTGGAATTGAGACTATATGATAGCATATATGGGGCATGGGGATTGTGTCAGGGACACTGGGGGAAGTTGGGAGCCCTACAGTTCTACATTCAAAAATGTGTTTCACGAATGGGGTAGGGATGGGGGGGGGGGAGAGAGAGAGAGAGAGAGAGAGAGAGAGAGAGAGAGAGAGAGAAAGGCAGATCTGATTAATATTTTTCATATTCTAGATCTGAAGGTTGTATTGCTCTATTAGCTTGGTGTGCCTTTATAAATGTTAAAAGTAATTTCTCCTTCATGTGCTTAAGTTAGCCCTAATGACCTTTTGTCACAGCAAGAGATTTGAACACCCTTATCATGAAGAGATGCTCAACCCCATAAGATAAATTAAAATTACACTAAGGTTTCATTTATCACTTATCAGGTGGGCAAAAATAGAAAAGTCTGGCAAATTTTCTCTTGCAGTGAGGAAACAGGCATTGTCACTATGGGTGTGAACACAAAAGGTTGTAGTCTCTGGGGAGGGCAGGCTGGCAGCCTGGTCAACCTTGGATGTGTTCTTAGCCTTTGACCTAGCATCTCTTGTCCCAGAACTTTATCCTACAGACACACCGACATGGGGAGGAGGTAACTGGAAGGCAAGGTCATTTATAGCAGCATCGTTTTTGTTGTAAAAGTCTGAACAGAAACTATGTATTCTCCCACAAGGGACTGGTTAAATTAGCGTGGTCCATCCTTGTATGGAGCATGATACAGCTGTCATGATCAATCAGCTGTCTACATTCTACTATGGCAGAAACTCCAGGAACAGTAAGGGAAAATATAGGGTGCACAATCGGGTATAGCATATGACACCTTTTGTGTAAAAAAAAAAAAAAAAAAAAAAAAAAAAACGGGGGAAAGAAGAGTATGTATTCCCATTTTCTTATTTTTATTTTTTTAAAGCATTCTTTTTTTTCCCACCTTAATTTATTTATTTACTTATTGTGGTGGTGCTGAGGATTGAACCCAGCACCTCACATGTGGTAGGTAAAGCTCTACCACTGAGCCACAACCCAAGCTCCCATTTTCTTATTTCTGGATAAAGAAATTTAATAAAATGAATATAGAAAGATGAACAAGAAACTAATAAGTGAACAAAGATGTTTGTTCCCAGGGATAGAGAAAGTAAATTGTTGGGATGGAGACACACTCCCCAGTGAAAACCTTTTTATATTATTTTGACATTTTGCAAATATGAACATAGTCACTATTGTAAAAATGAAAAAAAAAGGTCATTTTCAATTAAAAAGGAAAAACTCATTTAAATTAAAATATTATATCATTCAATTGTATTCAATTTTTGGAGGGATTCAGGGAGACGCGACAAAAATAGGCTGTTAGTTAATACCTTGACATTCTTAAAGAAAAAAAGACAGAAAGAAAGAAACAATAGTTTTTCTTGTGCTCTGCACTTGGTTCTGTAGTTGTTTGCCAAAGCTTTCTGTGTCCAGGCCACAGTGCATCTGGAAGCAGTTTTATGGATGGACATTCTGCTTGGCCAGCTGAAGATTAAGGTGATCAGCCAAGCATACAAAGGAATTTCAGGATAAAGAGAGATATTATATTAAAATTTTCTATTTAACTTTCAGGAATCTGGTGGCTTCTTAGAGAAATGACAAAATCTATTTTCTCTTCCTCATGTGTTCTTGCCATTGACACTCTCTCATTATAAGCAAGAGTAAATAAAGACAGATTGGGGAGGTGATAAGCTGGCACCTTTTCACAAATGTGAGTGACAAGATTCTATTAGCTCGGGGAGCCCAATCTCATTCAGTTCTGAGGAGCGTGAACTCAGACTGTGGTTTGGAACACAACTCTCCTGCTTTGGAAACAGAGTTATTTGGGGCACACACTTGATCCCTCTGGCCCTGTTTCTTTATCTGTAAAAGGGCATATTGATATTACCTTTCTATAGGATTATAATGGGGATTAAATAAGTTAGTAATAGCAAAAAGTTCAGAACAATGTTTACTACTTATGAAGTCCTCCATAAGTGACAGTACTATAAAAAATAATGATAATTTATATTATTATGTAACTTCAAATTAAATAGGAGAGTTGGCAAGTATCCAAAAGATTTTTTTCCCTTCCTTTCCCTCTACCAATTTAATGTAAGCCCATTAAAG
This sequence comes from Tamias sibiricus, assembly GCA_025594165.1. Lineage (NCBI taxonomy): Eukaryota > Metazoa > Chordata > Mammalia > Rodentia > Sciuridae > Tamias > Tamias sibiricus. The sequence goes on from CM046672.1 coordinate 39,642,806, forward strand.
GAAGATGGAGGAGAAATATCTACACAATGATGCACATTAATAAGATGATAAATACAGTGTAGGGACTATGAAATGTTTCATTCACCCTGAGAATGCAAAACTAGTAACCAAGATAGGAGACCTGTGCCCTCCTGGAAGTCCTATGTTGCCTAGGAAGATGGATGTAATGAATGGAATGTTATTTTCCCCTCCCATATACTCATGTTGAAACCCTAACTCCCAGAGCCATGGTGTTTAGAGTTGAGGTTTTTAGTAGCTACTGATGATTAGATGAGGTCTTGATGGTGTGGCCTCCATGGTAGGATTAGTGTCCTTGGAAGAGGAAGACAGCAGAACTCTTTTTCTCTCTGTCCTGCAAGGGTACAGCAAGAATGCAGCTATCTGCAGTCCAGGAAGACAGCCCTCACCACACACTGGATCTGCTGGCACCTTGATCTTGGATTTCCAGCCTCCAGAACTTTAGGAAATGAATGTCTGCTACTTAAACCACACAGCCTATGGTATTTTGTTATAGCAGCTAGAACTGACTAATACAATAGTAAATATACACAATGATACTTTGGAAATGAAATGGATCAGATCAGTTCAGGCTGCCAGAGGATGACAAGTGAGGGGCTTCTAACTTAAACTTTAGGACACAGGAAAGACTTAGAAGCAGAGATGGGACCTGCAGATCTCCACTCTACCCAGCGATTGCACCATCCCTTACACAGAGAAAAAACAGTGGTTGTAGTAACAGTTGTGGTAATAATGAACTAGTAATAAACATGGAAATACATCAGATGCATTGAGGCTGGTTCTCAGCATGCTATAAGCATCTGCTCATTTAATCCTACTGACTTCTTTTCGGATCTGCTCTGCATCTGCAAGACTTTGCCCCACTCAACTCGCTAACCCCAATACTACCTATCCAATCCTGCCATTATTTTTAAAGTTGGAATTTTTCTAAGCTTTTTCATGTTTTGGCATTAGTTTTGATTTTTAAAAATATTGCATTGAAATGCTATTTATCTTGCTTATTGATTCCCTGGTAGGTCTTTAAATTTGCACTCAAGGACAGTGGCTAATTCTCGCTGAGGAAGGCCAAGTGAAGCAAGTTTAAGGCAGGTGCTGTCTAGCCCTCGATTCAGGTTCTCTATGCAGAAGGCATTTCCAGTTGCTTCTTTGCAGACAGGATCATGAGAGGAATGAAAAATAGAAAGCATCCTTTAATTAAACTCAGGGGCACTTGGCCACTGAGCCATCACTCCCAGCCCTATTTTGTATTTTATTTGGAGATACAGTCTCACTGAGTTGCTTAATGCCTTGCTAAATTGATGAGGCTGGTTTGAAATTTTGATACTCTGGTCTCAGCCTCCCATGCCACTGGGATTGCAGGTGTGCACCACCTCACACAGCAACCCCTTGAATCTTATTTCCCCAAATGAGGGCCCATGCAATATTTTTTTATAATTTATTTTATTTTATTTAGGTATATGTGATATCAGAATGTATTTTGATTCATGGTACACAATTGCAGCACAACTTTTCATTTCTCTGGTTGTACATGATGTAGCATCACACACCATATGTGCAGTCATACATGTACCTAGGTTAATGATGTCCATCTCATTCCACCATCTTTCCTGTCCCCCTCCCTACTTTCCCAACCCTTTGCCCAATCACAGTTTTTCCATTTTCCCCATGCCTCTCCCCTCCCCATCATGGATCAGCATCCACTTAATCAGAGAGAACATTCGGCTTTTGGTTACTTCACTTAACATTATACTATCCAACTCCATTCATTTAGCTGCAAATGCCATAATTCTATTCTCTCTTAATGCTGAGTGATATTCCATTGTGAATATATTCCAAAATTTCTTTATCCATTCATCTATTAAAGGGCATCTAGGTTGCTTCCACAGTTCAGCTATTGTGAATTAAGCTGCTATGAACATGGATGTGGCTGTGTTACTATAGTATGCCGATTTTAAGTCCTTCAGGTATAGACCAAGGAGAGAGGGATAGCTGGGTCAAATGGTGGTTCCATGCCAAGTTTTCTAAGGAATCTCCATACTACTTTCCATATTGGTTGCAACAATTTACAGTCCCACCAGCAATTTAACATGGCCCCAAATCTCCCTGAATGTCACAAAAGAGACTGCCCCTTTAACTTTCTTAAGTCACTCTGAAAACCTCAAGGAAAAAGTCTCAGATCTTTGCCAGTGGGTTTTTAAACACCTCTTCAACACGGAGTGAATGAGCCTCCGACTTTCCTCTGAAACCCCTTGAAGGAAGGAATCCTTGGAACTAGAATTCTACAACTACAAGTCTTACCTGGGGTCTGAGCCACTATTACTGGCCCAGTAGTACTGCTGGGAGGACCAGAGGACCATAAGGGGAACATGCCTAAGTGTGGACCTTTTATTTGTGCCTGCATGCCTTCTTTTTTCAATATCCCTTTCTACAATTTAGTCAATCAAACAAGAGCTTTCCCTGACCTGACTATTAGGCTTAATTGTGTTCATTATTACATAACATTTTATCCAGAAGTACTTCCTGGTGAGGAGGAGGGTGTGGAGAATTATTGTTTAATGAGCAAAACATTTCAGTTTTGCAACATGGAAAGAGTTCTAGAGATGGGTTGCACAATGACATAAATGTGTGTAGCACCACTGAACTACACACTTATAAATGGTTGATATGGTGATTTGTGTTCTGTATATTACATCACAATATTTTTTTAAAAAATTAATCTACTATGACAGGTGCCAGACAGTGGATTCCTCTGGAGGCTGTGTTTCCTGAGAAAGGGTATGTGGGACTTTTCTGGGGATCTGGAACTTTTCTGTATCATTACCTTGTTGAAGATGCACAGGTATATACCTATGTAAAAACATCTGTCATGTGCTTAAAATGAGGGCAATTTATCATATCTGTTACACTGCAACAAAAAGGTTTTTTCAAAAAGGTAGCTGGTTATCTTTTCTGGTAGACTTTTCCTATGTAGAATTTCCCCATCCTTACCAGACATGGATATGTTTCTCAGGGAATGTCAAAAAGTAGCTGCACCAGGGCTGGAGTAGTGGCTCAGTTGCAGAGTGCTTGCCTAGCATGTGTGAGTCACTGGGTTGGATCCTCAACAGCATGTAAAAAAAATTAAATAAAGGTAATTTGTCCACGTGCAACTAAAAATATATATATATATATTTTTAAAATAGCTGTGCCAGCTGAGTTAGGAGATGTGGGGTCAAGTCCTGGTACTGCGGGTACTGCCAGTATCTAGCACAGAACCTTGGAGAAGTTATTTAGGGTCTCTGTTCCCTAGAGTTCTCATCTGTCCCTAATGTAGGGATCAGACAGTAGAGATATGAACACAGGAAAAGTGGTTAGCATAGACTCTGGTTTGTTCTAAGTGTTCAACCAATATTCATTTCTTCCTATCCACTTTTTTATTATGGTAAAATATACATACATACAATTTACAATCTTAGCCATTTTAAGTGTGTAGTTCATTCACATTGTTGGGCAATTAACCATCACCAACAACCGTCTACAGGGCTCTTCATCTTGCAAAACTGAAAACCTCCCTTCCTCTAGTCTCCAGTTCCCAACAAGCAACAGCCTGCTTTCTGTCTCTATGATCCTGACTATTGTAGGTGCCTCATGTTAGTGGAATCATATGGTATTTGTCATTTTGTTATGGGCTAATTTCACTTTATATAATGTCTTAAAAGTTCATCCATGCCTGCTGTGGTAGTGGACACCTGTAATCCCAGCAGCTCAGGAGGCTGAGGCAGGAGGATTCCACGTTCAAGGACAGCCTCAGGGACTTAGTGAGGCCCTAAGCAACTCAGTACGACCCTGTCTCTAAATAAAAGGAAAAAAAAAAAGTGCTAGGGATGTGTGGGGATGTGGCTCAGTGGTTAAGCATCCCTGGGTTCAATTCTCAGTGCAAAAGATTAATTAATTAAAAATAAAAAAAAATTACATGTGATCATTCCTTCTTAAACTGAACAACAGTTAAATGTATGTATATGAAACACCCCACACTTTGCTTATCCATTCATTCAGTGGGTACTTGGGCTGCTTCTCCATTTTAGATTCTGCGAACAATGCTGCTGTGCACGTTGGTGCAAATGCTTCTTCCAGACTTTTCTTGCCATTATTTCATTTCATTATTTGTGTCTGTGGATCTACAGCGAGTCTACTATAGACAGCATGTAGCTGGACCATGTTTTCTTTCTTTTTTTTTCCATTTCATCCATTTTGCTCATTTCTTGTCTTTTGATTGAGGAGTTCAATCCATTTATGCTTTAAGTAATGATTGAAAAGCTCCAGGTACTGACGGAGCTAGAGTGACTTGCTTATATCACTGTGCTACTGTTTTCTATTGCCTTACAGTTGTCCCTGCTCATTTTCTGCATTTCTGTCTTCTTTTGTATTTGGATAATTTTATTTTATTTATTCAGAGCAAAATGTTTTAAACTCCTTTCTCATTTTCTTTTGTGTGTATTTGGTAATTATTTTTCTTTGTGGTTACTATGGGTGTTACATTCAAAACCCTAAAATTAGAACATTCTGGCTTGAATTTATGCCAGCTTAACTTCAATAACACAAAAAAATTGCTCCTATACATCCTAAAAACTTACATCTATCAGTTTTGAGATGTAAAAAATTATATCCTCCTTACTGTGTGTTCCAAGCATAAACTGATAATTTTTTATAATGCCTTAGTCTCTTAAGTCATGTAGAAAACAGAAAGTGGGGTTATAAACCATTGGACGACATGTTAGCTTTTATAATTGCTCATGTGTTTGTGTTTACTGAAAACTTTATTTCTTCATGCTGCTTCAAGTTATTACCCAGTGTCCTTTAACTTCAACTTTCTGGACTTCCTTTAGCATGTCTTGCAGGGCAGGTCTAGGGGTGAGGAACTCCCTCAACTTTTCTTTATTTGGAAACGTATTAAGGTCTCTCACTTCCAAAAGGTACTTTTGATACTGAAAGAATTTTTGAGTGACATTTTTTCCTTTAATACATTAAATGTATTATCATACTCTCTTCTGGCTTCCAAAGTTTCTGATGAGAAATCTGCCAATAATCTCATTAAAGAACTCTTTAATTTTTTTGGGGGGTGGGGGATGGAGTATGAGGGATTGCAGGGGAACTCAACCACTGAGCCACATCCCCATCCCTATTTTCTATTTTATTTAGAGACAGGGTCTCACTCAGTTGCTTACTGCCTCACTTTTGCTGAGGTGGGCTTTGAACTCATGATCCCCATGCCTCTGCCTCCTAAGCCACTGGGATTACAGGAGTGTGCCACCATGCTGGCTCTTTGAAGAATTCTTGGTCCACTGATTTGTGATGAATTTCTTGTCTCTATCACTGATTCCCCAATTGTTTGTCTTTCAGCAGTTTGGTTAAAATGTGTCTTGGTGTAGAGTTCTGTGAATTCATCCGACTTGGAGTTTGTTGAGCTTCCTGGATGTTTAGATTCATGTCTTTCATCAAACTTGGGAAGTTTCTGGCCATTATCTCTTCAACTAATCTCTCAATAACTCCTCTCTTTCAGAGACTACCACATGTGTTATGTTGGTTTGATTGAGGTTTTGCTGTAGGTCTCTCAAGCTCTGTTTACTTTTCTTCAACCATTTTTCTTTCTGGTCCTAAGGCTCCATGATTTCACATGTCTTGTATTCAGATTTGTGAATTCTTTCCTCTGCCTGCTCAAATCTGCCTTAGAATCCTCTTAGTGAATTTATTGTTTCAGTTATTATAATTTTGAGCTCTCACATTTCTTTCTATTTTGTTTGTAACATTTTCTGTCTCATTATGTGTTTTGTCAACCTGTTTTTTAATTGCTTTATTGGTTTCATCCAAGTCTTTCTTTAGTTACTTGAGCATCTTTAAGACTATTGTTTTAAAGTCATTGTCTAGTGGGATTGCTGTCTGGTTATTCTTTAGAACAGTTTCTTTTGGTTTATTTTCCTCTTTTGAGAGGGCTATGCTACATTTTCCTGCTAAAGTCCGGCTTCAGCAGGGGGAGGGTGTCTCAATAGGGCTAGTGAAGGAGTCAGGGGGCAGAGGCAGAGAAACAGCACACAGACACAAGAGTCAGGCTGCTAAATTCTCTACTTTTCTCAGCATGGTTTTTATATATCCCAGCAAACACATCAATTCACAGTACAGCTTTTGAAGGTTACATTAAAGAATTTCAAGGGATTTCAGGGTCATATAATCAGGGGAAAACAAAATATTTATCCTAAGTACATACTGCTGATTAATCTTATCTATAGACAGAAGAAAACATTCTAAAATTTGTATTTATCTAAACCTATACCAAAGATTCCCCAAGTGTAGACATGCTTACTCACAGGGTTTTTACAGCTAAATTGCCCTAATATTTTTTTTTTAAACGTCAACTGGGCCTAGACTTCCTGGCTCCTTCTGTGTCCCTATAATGACTTAGTTTTGAGCTTAGGAAGAAAGAAGTATGGTTGTCTATATCCTAAATTTACTTAAAAGATAAAGAGGAGTCCTTATCCAACACAAGGAGACATTTAAAGCTTTTCTATGGAATGCACGATTACAACAAGGAGAAGGTTAAACAACTGGTATTTCCTGTGCTCAATGATTACAGCAGGGAGGAGTTAAGCAGTAAGCCTTTGTAAAAGCTAATTTCTAACTAAAACCTGTTATACTAGTTCAACTTAGGAATTTGTTTCTGAGCTCCTGAATTAGATTCCACAGAGTAATAATCTATTGTGGTCAGTTTTATACTTAATAACTAATGCATTATGCCTAGTGGTCATATAGGGAAAGACAAGACGGTAAGGATATACACAGACAGTATTAACTTTCTCAGTGCCATGTTTGTGTTACATCTTTCCTTAAAAAGGAAGAATGCTTTTTCTTCTTTCCTTTATTTGATGATGAGGATGCTTTGCTCACTCAATCATAAGGAAGATGTCACACTTTCCTGTCAGTTTTTAATTATAATTAATAGTAGTTCCAGAGTGATCTTGAAAATTGTTTAACATTTTCAAGTTTCCTCACAGGTCAAATGGGAACAGAGACATTTCATTAATTCAACAAAAATGTATGGACCACTTTCTGTGTGGCTCCAAAATTCTTGGATATTCTTTCCATTGAGAAGTGGAGTCTGTCCTTGAATATTGGCTCTATGACTGTTAGACTGATAGCATATGTCAGAAATAACATTGTGACAGGTTCTAGGTCAGAATTTAAGACACTGTAATCCTCTACTTTCTGTCCTGTTGGGCACTGATTCTTGGAATGAGTCACCATGCTATGAGGAAGCCCAAGAAGCCAGCAGAGAGGCCCACAGGAAGAGAAATGTCAGTGAAAAAGTTCAGATTTATAATTAAATGATCTGTGAATCAAAGAATGACCTAAATGAGCAAATACAGGCAAAAATTGACCACTACAAAAAAGATATAAGAGAGCAAATACAGGTAGTAAAGATTACTTCAAAAAAGAGATAGAAACTCTGAAAACAAAAACAGTCAGAAATCCTTGAAATGAAGAAAACAATTAACCAAATAAAAAACACAATTGAAGGCATCACCAACAGACTAGATCAACTGGAAGAAAGAACTTGAGACAATGAGGACAAAGTATATAATCTTGAAAATAAAACTGACCACACAATGAAGATAGTAAGAAACCATGAACAGAACATCCAAAAAGTATGGAACACTATCAAAATACCAAATTTAAGAGTAATTGGGATAGAGGAAGGCACAGAGTTTCAAACCAAAGGAATATACAACCTCTGCAATGAGATAATAATATCAGAAAATTTTCCAAGCATAAAGATTGAATTTGAAAACCAAATACAAGAGGCTTATAGGACACCAAATGTACAAAATTACAACAGATCTACTCCAAGACACATTATAATGAAAATGCCTAGCATACAGAACAAGGATAGAATTTTAAAGGCCGCAAAAGAGAGGAATCAGATCACATATAGGGGGAGACCAATTCGTATCACAGCAGATTTTTTCAACTCAGACACTCAAAGCTAGGAGATCATGGAACAACATATTCCAAGCCCTGAAAGAAAAGGTATGCCAACCAAGACTCTTATACCCAGCAAAATTAAGCTTTAGATTTGAGGACAAAATAAAAATCTTCCATGATAAACAAAAGTTAAAACAATTTACAACTAGAACGTCAGCACTACAGAACATCCTCAGCAAAATATTCCATGAAGAGGAAAAGAAAAACAATGATAAAAATCAAGAGAGGGAGGTATTACACTAAAGGAAAAAACAATCAGACAAGAAACCATGTCAAGTAAATACCAAAAATAAACAAAAATGCCTGGGAATACAAAACACATCTCAATAATAACTCTGAATGTTAATGGCCTAAACTCACCAATCAAAAGACATAGACTAGCAGATTGGATCAAAAAACAAACAAACAAACAACAACAAAAAACAGACCCAACAATATACTGTCTCCAAGAGACTCATCTCAGGAACAGTCATCCATAGGCTGAGGGTGAAAGGTTGGGAGAAATCCTACCACAAGGACTGAGGAAACAAGCAGGGGTTTCCATCCTCATGTCAAATAAAGTAGACTTCAAGGTAAAGTCAATCAAAAGGGATAAAGAAGGACACAATATACTGCTTAAGGGAAACATACACCAACAAGACTTAACAATTATAAATATATACGCCCCAAACAATGGAGCATCCATGTTTATCAAACAAACTCTCCTCAAGTCTAAGAGTCAAATTGACCACAACACAATAATTCTGGGTGATTTTAACACACCCCTTTCACCACTGGACAAATCTTCCAAACAAAACCTGAATAAAGAAACTATAGAACTCAAAAATACAATAAACAACTTAGACTTAACTGACTTATGTAGAATATTTCATTCTTCAACAAGAGAATACACTTTCTTCTCAGCAGTACATGAATCCTTCTCTATAATAGACCATACACTATGCCACAAAACAACTCTTAGCAAATATAAAAAAATAAGGATACTACCCTGCATTCTATCAGATCATAATGGAATGAAATTAGAAATCATTGAGAAAATAAGAAATAAAAGCTACGCCAACACCTGGAGACTAAATAATATGCTACTGAATGAACAATGGGTTGCAGATGACATCAAAGAGAAGATTAAAAAATTCTTAGAGGTGAATGAGAACACAGACACAACATATTGAAATCTCTGGAACACTATGAAGGCATCTCTAAGAGGAAAGTTCATTGCATTGAGTTCATTCCTCAAAAGAAGAAAAAGTCAACAAATAAATGACCTAAAATTATATCTCAAAGCTCTAGAAAAAGAAGAACAATCTAACACCAAAAGTGGTAGAATACAGGAAATAATTAAAATCAGAGCTGAAATTAATGAAATTGAAACAAAAGAAACAATTAAAAAAATTGACAAAACAAAGTTGGTTCTTTGAAAAAATAAATAAAATTGACAGACCCTTAGCCAGGCTAACAAAGAGGAAGGAGAGAGAAAACTCAAATTACTAATATATGGGATGAAAAAGGGAATATCACAACAAACACTATGGAAATACAGAAAATAATTCAAAATTATTTTGAAAACTTGTACTCCAATAAAATACAAAACACCAAAGGTATCAACAAATTTCTAGAGTCGTATATTCTGCCCATATTAAAGCAGGATGATATACATAATTCAGAAAATAATTCAAAATTATTTTGAAAACTTGTACTCCAATAAAATACAAACACCAAAGGTATCAACAAATTTCTAGAGTCGTATATTCTGCCCATATTAAAGCAGGATGATATATACATAATTTGAACAGACCAATTTCAAGCAATGAAATAGAAGACGCCATCAGAAGCCTACCAACCAAGAAAGGTCCAGGACCAGATGGATACACAGCCAAGTTCTATAAGACCTTTAAAGAAGAACTGATACCAATACTCTTCAATTTATTTCTGTAAATATAAAAATAAGGAGCACTTCCAAACTCATTCTATGAGGCCAATATCTCCCTGATTCCCAAATCAGGCAAAGACGCATCAAAAAAATAAAACTTCAGACAGACCCATATCTTTAATGAACATAGATGCAAAAGTTCTCAATAAAATTCTGGCAAAACTGATACAAAAACATCAAAAATATAATACACCATGATCAAATGGGATTCATTCCAGGGATGCAAGGATGGTTCAACATATGGAAATCAATAAATGTAATTCATCACATCAATAGACTCAAAGATAAGAACCATATGATTATCTCAATAGATGCAGAAAAAGCATTTGACAAAATACAGCACCACTTCATGTTCAAAACACTACAAAAACTAAGGATAACAGGAACATATCTTAACATTGTAAAAGCTATATATGCTAATCCCCATGCCAACATTATTCTAAATGGAGAAAAATTGAAAGCATTCCCTCTAAAAACTGGAACAAGACATGGATGCCCTCTTTCACCACTTCTATTCAATATAGTAATTGAAATGCTGGCCAGAGCAATAAGACAGACGAAAAAAATTAAAGGGATACAGATAGGTAAAGAAGAACTCAAATTATCATTATTTGCTGACGATATGATTTTATACCTAGAATACCCAAAAAATTCCACCAGAAAACTTCTAGAACTCATAAATAAATTCAGCAAAGTAGCAAGATACAAAATCAACACCCATAAATCTAAGGAATTTCTATATATCAGTGACAAATCCTCTGAAAGGAAAATGAGGAAAACTACCCCATTTACAATAGCATCAAAAAATAAATAAAAAAAAAAATACTTGGGAATCAACTTAACCAAAGACGTGAAAGACCTCTATAATGAAAACTACAGAACACTAAAGAAAGAAATTATGAAGACCTTAGAAGATGGAAAGATCTACCCTGTTCTTGGGTAGGCAGAACTAATATTATCAAAATGACCATACTACCAAAAACACTATACAGATTTAATGCAATGCCAGTCAAAATCCCAATGACATTCCTCATAGAAATAGAAAAAGCAGTCATAAAATTCATCTGAAAAAATAAGAGACCCAGAATAGCTAAAGCAATCCTTAGCAAGAGGAGTGAAGCAGGTGGCATCACTATACCAGACCTTAAATTATACTACATAGCAATAGTAACAACAAAAAGCATGGTATTGGCACCAAAATAGGCTGGTAGACCAATGGTACAGAATGGAGGACACAGAGACTAACACATAATTTCAGTTACCTTATATTAGACAAAGGTACCAAAAACGTACATTGAAGAAAAGATAGCCTCTTCAATAAATGTTGCTGGGAAAACTGGATATCCATATGCAACAAAATGAAATTAAACCTCTGTCTCTCACCATGCACAAAATTCAACTCAAAGTGGATCAAGGATCTAGGAATTAGACCAGAGACACTACACCTAATAGAAGAAAAAGTAAGCTCTAATCTTCAACATGTTGGATTAGGCCCCAAGTTCCTTAATAAGACTCCTGTAGCACAAGAATTAATCTCAAGAACCAATAAATGGGTGTATTTCTTAATCACTCCATGATGTACTGTCCTTATCCATAATGAGACTCACTGAATCTACATAAAGCGGTTGTTGGGACTAAATAAGACAGCACCAGTACCTGATGCTCATTGCCTTGGAACACATTTTAGGCATAGGTAGGGATAAATAGGTGCTGGCTTTTAAGTATTTGTTCACTCACCTGTTCACCCACTTACCCACTTAAATATTTATTTGGCTTTTAGGTGTCAGACTCTAATCCAGATACCTGGTGACATGATGGTAAGCAGCTCCCTCTACCACACCATCTTGGCCAAATGAAGGAGTTCATTGTCCAATGCAGTACTACATTCCCTGAGTGTAGGGCATGATGGGGTTAAAGAGAGAAAATGAACGGTATGGATAGGGCCTTGGATTACTCCCAGTTGCACCTCTAGACAATTACCACCCTCTTAGTTACGTTCTGCATTTCGGGGTGAATCAAGGAGAGAGTCCAGTTGTCTATTCATGTGTCTTGCGCATCTTTCCAACGTTTGCCAATCTTTTCTCTTAACAGGTAAAAGAAGGCCTCTGCTTTAAATAGTTTGAGTGTGTGAAAGTAACAGGAAAGGTTTTCATAATACCTCTTGCTACTCATATTTGAATAGATCAAATCAGATAGACTTGTAAAAAAATGATGCACAAATATGACCAGAATTTATAAAGATGAGTTCCAATGAATTAAATTTGAGGAAACATTGAACTATTAAATCTCTCTATTAGTCCCATTTTACAATTGAGAAAACAGAGTCTCTTTGTGGAAGGGAAGAATAGAATGTAGGGAGATTTCTTCTAAATATTCAGGCAAGCAAACCCAAGAATCTTCTTTGTGGTGGACTTAGATACATATAAAACAAAGATCGCTCCACCCCTACCTCGCAGAACATGTGGATGTATGTCTGTAAGGGTGTGAAACCACAGGTCTTTCCAGATGAGTGACACAGAGAGCCCATCCCTCAAGAGATTCCTGCAGAATGACCAATGGGATGCATGGGGGTGGATGGGTACCCGTCTCTCTGCAGAGGCCAGGGTGGAATCTGCTGGATCCTCTGCTCCCCTCCTCCCCCTCCTAATCCCCCAAAGTCCTTCCAATGTCCTCACTCTCTAGGGCAGAGGCACCCAGCTGCTCATCTCCTTAAAGCAAACCTGGACCAAAGATGGGTAGGGGGCAAAGCTTGGATCTGAGGAATGCAAGCTGTGGTCCCAGCGCCACAGCCCTGAGGCTAACACTTTGCTGGGAGGTGGGCAACCTCAGGGGTGCAAATATGTAAAGAGGTTGGTGGCGCTGGGAGTGGTCTGTGTGTGATGCAAATGAGGGAGGTGGGGCCCTGGGAAGGCTAGGTCTCCCTCCCCTCCCAGCTGGGGCCAGCAGTGCCAAGAGCAGCTGGACCAATGACAGCAGCTTGGCAAATGACAGTCTAACTTCAGACGCTGCTGGACCCGGGGAAACACCTGCGGTCTGGTGGCAGCAGTGGCTGTCTCCTCTGGCACCTTCCAGGCCCCACAGACCAAGGTGCCGTGGCCCCAAGGCTGGCACCTCTTGGGCTCCCGCTCCCCGCGTGAAAGGTGGCTGACCCAGCTGCGGGGCAGCCGCGGAATGATGGGCAAGCAGAGCACTGGGCACTTCCCCGGCAAAGGTGCCCTCTGGCAAAAGAACATGCACGAGGTGAAGAACCACAGATTCACCGCCCTCTTCTTCAAGCAGCCCACCTCCTGCAGCCACTGCACCCACTTCATCTGCTGGGAGCACACTCCTGCAGGGCACCTTCCCGTGGAACTCTGAGAACAGTGCGGCCTGTGGGGGGCCCCCTCTCAGAGCTCTCCGTGCTCCTGAGGAAGAAAACACGCCATCCCCCTTGTCCCAGGCTCTTCCCTGGACCATTATGCCCCGAACTCCCTGATGGACAGTCCTGCAGGTGCCCTGTCCTCTGGTCCCAGGCAGTGGGCTGAGAGGCACCTCCTGCTCTCTCTTGCCCCCAGTCGCCTCCAGAGCACCTAAGGGGAGCATTGCAGGCGCTTTTTCTCCACTGGCTCAAAGCCCAGAGTGTCTGTTCCACCTCCTCAGGCAGCCCCTCTGGGTGCTCTCTCTCCTAGGATTCCTACCTCTCTGCCTTCTTTACGGCTCTAAACACCCTAACCCCCACCCCTCCTTTCTCGGGCAGCACCCCGTGTGGGTGTCCTCTCTCTATCTCCCTGCGGGCATGGGACATCCTTTCCTCCTCTGTGTCTCAGGAGCGGTTCCCTGTGTTATCTATTATTGTGCCTTCCCAAGGGCCTGGGTTCCCTTTCCACTGATTAGTCCTCCCCATCACATCACTGCATGTGTGTGTGTGTGGGGGGGGGGGGTTGCTTACTTCTCCCTGTCCCTTCAGGCTTGCGTCCTCCTTTTCACCTTCCTAGTCCCCAGGGGACACTGCCATGCCTCAGGGTCCCTGTCCTCCTTCCTCTGCATGGGTCTTTATTTCTTCTCTTTCCCCAGGGGAACTAGGGGCATCTCAACTGGTAGGTTTCTTGCCTGCCTTCTTCCCCCACTCGGATGGAAAGGCTCACCCCCCACCTAACTCCCCATCCAGCCACCTGGTGGTCACAGTGATGGAAGGTGCGGGTTACTCCCGAGTTCCGAGTTCTCACCTACACCCACCTCCCCAAGGTGGAAGACACTTGGGCACGCCCCTGTGGCTGGGAGATTGCACCTGGTGCAGAGGGCAGAGGAAGCAGGTGACTGTGGGAGAACTAGCTGGTGGCTGGGCCCCTCAGGCTGACATGCCTCCTTCTGCCTTTGCAGGGGTTTCAGGAAGCAGGGATTCCAGTGTCAAGGTAGGCTCCAGGGCTTTGGGGATGCCATTTGTGGGAAGAGAGGGTGAAAAAGACTTTACAGAAGTTGGTAGAGTGATAGGAATTCCGCTCGTGAGAGTGACCTCCCAGGCTAGGAATTTTTCACCATAAAAGGGTCCTTTTAGGGGGTGAATGTGTATGGGACAGTGATCCTCCATCCAGGAATGGCCATGAGGAGCTGGAGGCCCTAAAAGTCGAGAAAATGCATCCATTCTTGTCCCTTCCCAGCAACGGCAGTGGGGAAAGCGGACTCCTAAATCTATTGCAGCATGGCCCTCCTGCTTGGGCATCCAGAGACCCTTAGGAGGACCCTTTCTTGCACCTTTTCCTGATCATTGCCATTCCTCATCTCACAGTGAAATTTTGCTTCTTTTCCTGCTTTGCATAGGTCTCACAGGTGGCTGCCTCCTCTGCAGATGGCGCCTCCCCTAGAAAAGCAACAGTTGTATCCCCTAGGCTGCCTCCTCCTCAGAAATATGTGGTTCCAGATGGGGTGCCTCACAGATCCTGGTTTAAATTGTCATTTCTATTCTCTGGAATCAGGAAAAGCTCCAAGTGACTGGCTACCTGGGTACTTGCATCTTGTTTGAGACACTTGACTCTAGCCAGACATGCCCAACCTATTTTGATCAGGTGTAAAGTGACCTCAATGGTCTCTGGGTTTGCAAATGGGCTCTCCAAAGCCATGGCATCTAAGGACATGTTTATCCCCTAAGATAGCTTAAACATTGTGTGAATTAGCTGTGCAGTTTAGAACTGGGAGTGTTCACATGCATCTGAATTTCCAACTTTTACTTTGCTGAGAAATGGTCTCACTTGAGCAATCATTTGGAACTGAGAGCAGCTGTTTTTGTAGACTGGGCATACCTGTTCACCATTTTGTCCCAGTCCATTTCCACCTGGCCTGCTTCATTCCATTTTGGCCCTGAAATTTATGACCTCTTGTCTAAAAAATTTGTTTGTGACCCCTCCACCCCCACTTTTAGGACAGAACAGTTGAGTTTGGTAAAAAATGGCACATTTTTACTCTTTGACCTGGGGTCAACTGACCACCCTGGTGCACTGGGTTTAGACCAGGAGAAAATAGAGCTTGAGTGATGGAGGCCTGAAATATGACTTGGCACTCACCAAGGTTTGGTGGTTGCCTTGAATCTCCAGGGAAAAGCAAAGAGATTGATGGTGAAGGGAGGTGGCATTGGAATTGTGTGTACAATGCTAGTCTGGAGCATGGCACTGCTAGCCTCTGAGATTCTCTAGTTAATCTCAAAATGCTATCTAAAATGTGACAAACTTCTCTTTTTTAAGTGCATAATTGGGTTCACAAGAAAAGGGTGAAAATGAAGAGAAAACTAAATCCAAGCTGTGAGATTAAAGAGGTTGATGCTGTCTTCATAACAGAGAGGTCTAGGACATGATTCCCAGAGTGGTCCAGGAGAGAAAGCCTTAGACCCATGATACAGAGAGATCCTGCAATAACCCTGAAAGGGTTTCTTCAGGCAAAGGGTGATGTAGAAGAAATTCAAGGAAGCATTTCTTTCATGCAGAGAAAACTCAGACACCTAAACCTGGGGGAGAAGTTTAATGCTCCAAGACAAAAATGGAAGAATTCTGGAGAAAATGGCTTCATCAGATTGCAGAAGTCCATGCCCTCCTCACTGACTGTGCCTGGGATTGGACCATTCACACCAAGTGCTTTTGATTGGACAGGGCTTCTGGTCCTGCCTCCTGAGTCTGAGCCCAGTGAGCCTTCTTTCTGAGTGACAGTAGATGATACCCAATCCAGGAACAAATGAGGCAAAAAATGACAGATTCTTTAAGTCATGTTCTATTGATCTGTCAAAAACAGCTTGATCACATAGGTTGTTAATTCTGATTGATGTGTTAATGTATTGTGATTTTGTTCTGAACACCAGCTTCCTTGGAAAGTGAGCTCTGTGTGTACTTTGGAACAATTTTCTCCAAATTGTACATAGAGATTTTTTTGCTTTAATGTGCTTCTGATCATTACTGCCTTAATCTTTTTCTAAAGATTAAGTGACATATATTTTATCATTTTCATCTAAAATTCTTGATTTACACAAAAAAAAGCATTGTTTCTACCATAATTGTCCTGATCATTCTAACTTTCAGTTTTGAAGAGTGGCTGATCATTTCACAGCACTCTCAAGATTCTACCCCGTCTTTTCAGACACATCTTTTGGGTTCTTGTGAAAAAGCAAGTTTGGATAATCTGTGTGTGTAACCTCAAGTGTTTGAAAATCTTACTGACACACCAAGTGTTGATTTGGTAACTAAGAAGTAAATGATATTTTAATTCCATAATTTTGTGTAATCACATTGTATTTGGAATCATTATTCTGCCAAATTAAAGGTGCTGGAATTTTTTGGTTTTTATTATCTTGGTACTAGGATTGAACCCAGGGTCACTTAGCCCCTGAGACACATCCCCAGCTCTTTTCAATATTTTATATAGAGACACAGGGTCTTGCTAAATTACTTAGAGCCTGTCTATATGGTTGAGTCTCACTTTGAACCCATGATCCTCCTGTCTCAGCCTCCCAAGCCATTGGATTTACAGTCATCCACCATCAAGCCCAGTGAAGATGCTAAATTTTAAGAGAGAATTGGAAACAAAATGACAAATATAAAGTGATTTTCTAAATTGGATCTTTGTGTTAGGTATATTTAGGTGATACTCAAAAAGTCAATGTGTAAATTACATGTCAGGGGACTTTATCTCAGGTTCTTTATTTCTCTGTGTCTGGTCTCTCTGTTTATTGAATGTCATGACTACTTTCTCATGCAACTTTATTTACTGTCCCTTTACACAGTTGCTGTTTTATGAACAGGTGTGTATGAGATTTAAGAGTGCCTTTTTGTCACCCCAACACCATCCTGTTTCTAGGATGCTATGCACTAGTGCAGGTAGATAGATTACCAATACTGATCTAAAGCAAAATTAGGAGCAAGAAGCCTGAGCCAGTCAGAAAACTGACACTGATCAGTGGGAAAAACAATTTAGATCCTGGGTAAAATACAAAGACAGCACTACATAGCATATGTGGAAAATAGGACAAGATTGTGTTTGACCCTGTGCAATTTTAATTTACTCAAGAAAATAATGATAAAAATATATAAAGTTACTTAAATATGAAAAATTTAACTTTAATAATTGTTGCTGCCTTTAGCTGCTGCCGCCTGTAGCAATGATACCACGGGAAAGAATTTGGAGGCAGACTGGGAATGAGTAGGTTCTTTATTCTTTCTTCTTCTGCTGACTTCTCTCTCCAACTCCAACAACCTCTCCAACTCCAACTCCAACCACATCTCTCGCCAGCCCTACCTGGTTAAATACTCTTCACCTTAACAAGTATACATGTGTCACAAGCTCAACTTACAGATGCGTTACACAGTGTTCACGGGCACAGAAAGATTCTTAGTTGATTACATTAAGGTCAGGAGAAAACAATTAAATGCCTCCTCTTTGGTCTCAGCCAGCCACCATCTTAGCTACCTCCTTATTAAGGCTCTTACATTTCCACCCTTTTGTTTTAAAAGAGGGATAGCTTAAATGGATGGGTTACGACCCTCACCACATCAGGATTAACTGTGCCTGTCTTAGGCGTCCACATGTGTAACCAACATTCTTACCTGTCATCAGATAATCAAGGCTGTGCCCTTGACTCCTGTCTTAGGTTGATATGTCAGCCACATGGGACTTTCCAGTTATTGACTACCAGCCGTCCAGTCATGAGGAGATGCTCTGGTTTTAAGGCGGCAAGCTTTTTGCTGACGAGCCAAGTTCCATTAAATAGCGTACTAAGTTCTTTTAGACAAATCAGGTGCCCCAAGTTCCGTTAAGTAATGCACTGAGTTCTCTAGACAAATCAGCTGCCCTATCAAGGTTAAGAAAAGGGATACCCACAAGACATTGTCCTGTGTAATGTCTTAAACATAGAAAGATCTGTCAAAATGTCCACTTGTTCTTGGAGCCACATGTTGATTGACGATTTCAAAGTGTAATGTTGATCTAGGAGGCCCCGTGCATGTAGAGCAGAGGCCATACTGCTGGTGAAGTTGTTCAAAGCTTGAGCAGTAGGAATGCTTGTAGCAATTGCGACCCCTGCAGCTGTAGCAGCAGCAGCTATCTCTTTTATGTCTAGACAATGCCACCTGCAAATCTTCAGGGCCCGCTAAGACTGGCTTAGGGATATACCTAGAAACTGAAGCAACAATCATTAGAGGAAAGGCAGTGCCATTCCAGCACTGAGTCAGGAAGTGAGTTGTAGGAGTGCAATTCAAACTAAAAAATAGAATTATTAGATCTTCAGGTATCTGAAGTTGATCTCTGCTCACACACATTGCTGCTTGAGCTCCCACGAACATTAGATGGCAAAATATCACATTCAGAACGAATTAAAGAAAGACTAAGGGTATTTAGCTGACAAAATATTACATTTAAGATAGATTAAAGTAAAGCTAAGAGTATTTTAGAAAAATAATTTGTTAGCTGGAACTTTTGAGCCTCTGCATACACAGCAACCTTCCATGAACATACCTGTTGAAACAATTTAAATTAATCAGCTATTTAACAAATAAAGTTAATTACAAATAAACAATCCCATGTCAAATACCAAAATATCAGGTAGAACAGTATTAGTCAAATTCCCTGCTGAAGAGAAGTCCTAGAGATACTTATAAATTAAGTTTGAAGGTACCTTCATTTTTTATTAGTTTACCCAATTTGAATATATTTAACTTAAATGAATTGAAGTTATTTGAATCCTTTTTTTAAAAATAATTTTCATGAGTGCTTGGTTTTGGTTATTTGTGATGTCACATTTACATGAAATCTGGACAGACGCAGAGACATAAAGACATATTTTGGATGTCATATTTACATGAAATCTAGACAAGCACACAGACATAAAGACATATATAAAAAAGAAAAGCACAATTGTGTGCACACTAAAGAGAGATCCTCTCGTCCCGGCTGGGAATAAGACTTAAGTTGTGAATTTATTGAAGGAAAAAACACGCAGCTTAAAAGTTTCTTAGCTGAAAAAGCAAAGATTTACCCATCCTCTGAAAAGAGACGAACTTGTGCAAGTGCACGGATTGATAACTCTTTTAAGGGAATCATTCCACAACAACTTCATCTTGGCCCTTTTGATTTGGCACTTGTTTTATTAATCTTGATTCTGCAACAACTTCATCTTGGCCCTTTTGATTTGGCACTTGTTTTATTAATCTTGATTCTGCAACAACTTCATCTTGGCTTTTTTGATTTGGTACCTGTTTTATTAATCTTGATGGTATCCATACTGGCGAAGACTAGTGCAGTGGAAAAACACAAACAGATCCTCTCCCCCCCAAATTAATACTGGTTCTGGGCCCTTCCATGTGCCTGAAAGAACATCCTTCCAGTAAACTAAAGGTTTATGTTGTTGGTGTGGATTCCAGTGTCTGTCTCCAGTCGAATATCCTTTGGAATCCAAAGTTAAAAAATTTAAAGTAAAAAGGGCAAAGACTAATATATCTTTAGGATTTGTCCAATTTCCTTCTTTTTGTTTCAAAAGCATAAGTTTGAGTGTGCGATTAGCTCGTTCAATTATACCTTGGCCTTGAGGATTATACGGAATACCAGTCTTATGGAGTATACTGAATTTTGCGCAAAACTGTTTGAAATATGAGAACGTATATGCAGGGCCATTGTCTGTTTTAAGCATTTTGGGAATGCCCAATGCATCACAAGCTTGTAGACAATGAGATGTAACATCTTTAACTTTTTCTCCAGCGTGTAAGGAAGCAAAAATCATGCCTGAGCATGTATCTATGGTCACATGAATAAATCGCAATTTTCCAAAATTTGGCTCATGAGTCACATTCATCTGCCACAAATGATTGGGCATTAATCCTCTTGGGTTAACCCCATAATGTGGATTGGGAAAATGTGTCACACAAGATTGACAAGGCTTCACAATTGTTCGAGCTTGATCTTTAGTTATTTTGAAACTTTGTTGTAAAGTACTACTATGAACATGAAATTGAGAATGGAACAAGGTAGCTTGTTGGACTGCTGAAAATATAAAGATTATTTGAGTGAGGGCATCGATGTTTTGATTACCTTCATGGAGAGGACCAGGCAAATTACTATGTGCTCCGATATGTCCAATAAACAAAGGTTCTTTACGTTCCCATAGAAGGTTTTGAATTAAAAAAAAAAAAAATTTAAAGGCTGGAATATGAGCTGCTATTGGACCTGCTAGCTCCAATTTAGAGATAGCATGTACAATATAGTGGCTGTCTAAAAAATATTTATGGGCTTTTGTTTAAAACTTTTGAGAGCTATAATAATAGCTTCTACCTCAACCAATTGAGCTGGTTTATGGGCAGTAATATGAATCATATTTTCTTTTTGAGTGACTACTGTAGCAGTACCATTAGAGGACCCATCTGTAAATACATTTAATGCCTTAGAAATAGGTTGATTTTTTATTATCTGTGGAAATATAATGTGTTGCTGCCTGAAGCGGAAGCTGCTTGGAGCAATGAATGCCGCAGGAAAATTCGGAGGCAGGATGAAAATGAAAAAAGGTCTTTTATTCCTCTTCTCTCTCTGGTTCTGGCAAACACTCCAAACGCTCTAACTCCAACCACCACCTTCTTCTTCTTCCCACACACACTAACCATCC
The DNA here is from genome assembly GCA_025594165.1 of Tamias sibiricus. Classification (NCBI taxonomy): domain Eukaryota; kingdom Metazoa; phylum Chordata; class Mammalia; order Rodentia; family Sciuridae; genus Tamias; species Tamias sibiricus. The sequence goes on from CM046672.1 coordinate 39,663,871, forward strand.
TCACCCAGTTATATACATATAGCTTTAACAAGGACAAGTGCTTACAGCTCGAGCTTACAGGTGTGTCACAGAGTGTTCACGGGCATACAAAGATTCTTTGAATAATGTATTAATATCAGGTGGAAACTAGCATATCTTTTATGGCTCTCAGCTAACCGCAATCTTTATCTATCTCCTTGATTATAGGCTCCTTCCTTTTCCCCTTTTAGTTTTAAAAGAGGAAATGTTCTAGGACATCCATGTGCAACCGACATTCTTACCTGTCATGGGAATAGAGGCTGTCCTGACTCCTGCCTTAGGTTGACATGCCGGCCACATTAGATCGTCCCATTCCACTGTGCCATGTCTTAGGTTGTCCCCTTCTAAGGATCTTACCCATCATAGGCTAACCAGCCATCCAATCGAGCCCTTCAGGATCGACTGTGTGTTGACTAACAGTCATCCAATTTTGAGGAGATGCTACAGCTTTAAGGCGGCAAGCCTACTGCTGACAAGCCAAGTTTCCATAGCGTACCAAGTTCTTTCAGCGAATCAGCTGCCCTTAGTTTCATCAAGTAATGCACTGAGTTCTCTTAGACAAATACCTGCAAGACATTGTCCCATAATGTCCCAAATTAATGGAAAATCAAGAAGTCCATAAGTTATAACACATAGATTCAGGAGGCCCCATGCATGCAGAGCAGAGGCCATACTGCTGGTGAGGATGCTTGAGCAGCAGGGATGCTTGCAGGGACCGTGGTCCCTGCAGTTGTAGCAGCAGCTGTCTTTTTTATGTCTAGACATTTACATCAGCAAATCTTCAGGGCCCGCTACCTAAAAACTCAAGCATCCATTATTAAGGGAAAGGCAGTGCTATTCCAGCACTGAGATCAAATGGTGAGCTGTCAAACTAAAAATAGAATTATTAGAGTAGAAAATAAAAGTTGATCTCTGCTCACACACATTGCTGCTTAAGCTCCCACAAACATAAGCTGGCAAAATATCACATTCAGAAATAATCAAAGAGAAACTGAGGGTGTTTACTGCATTAAAGATAAAGAAAAGCTAAAGGCACTTTGGAAAAATAATTTGTTAGCTGGAATCCTCGAATCTCTATATATACAGCAATCCTATACCTGTTGAAATAATTCAAATTAATCAGCTATTAAACAAATAAAGTTAATAACAAATAAATGATAAAAACACCAAAATATCAGGTTATACAACATTAAACATATTCACAGCTGAAGAGAAGTCCCAGAGACAAATATAAATCAAAATTGATTATCATTATAATTGATTATCTAATTAGAATATTCTGAACTTATATGAATATCTATCTATATATATATTGATTATCTAATTAGAATATTCTAAGCTTAAATGAATTAATGTTATTTGGATCTATATCTATTTTTTCATAAGCGCTTAATTATTTGTGACGTCACACTAGACAGACGCACATATAAACATATATTTGTGACATCACATTAATATGAAATTTAGACAAATGCACAGACATAAAAACATACATAAAAGAAAAAAAAGTACAATTGTGTATACACTAATGAGAGATCTTCTTGTCCTGGCCGGGAAGAATGAAATTTAGGTTGTAAATTTAATGGAGGTCTCTTTTAAGGGAATCACTCCATACCTTCATTTTGGTCCTCTTGATTTTGTACTTGTTTATTCAATCTAGACTCCTCAATAACTTCATCTTGATCCTTTTGACTTTGTACCTGCTTTATCAATCTAGATGGTATCCATATTGGAGAGGATTCATGCTTTGGAAAAACACAAACAAATTCTCTCCCCCAAATTAATACTGGGTCTGGACCCTTCCATGTACTTGAGAGAACATCCTTCCAGTAAACCAAAGGTTTATTTTGTTGGTGTGGGTTCCAGTGTCTATCTCCAGCCAAATATCCATTAGAATCTAAAGTTAAGAAATTTAGGGTAAACAGGGCAACTGCCAATCTGTCCTTAGGATTTTTCCAGTTTCCATCTTTTTGCTTTAGTAACATATTTTTAAGTGTCCGATTTGCTCTTTCAATTATTCCTTGTCCCTGAGGATTATAAGCGATACCTGTTTTGTGGATTATTTTTGAATTTGTACAAAATTGTTTGAAGGATGTGGATGTATATGCAGGGCCATTATCTGTTTTAAGCATTTTGATGATGCCCAATGCAGCAAAAGCTTGCATACAATGAGATATAGTATCTTTAACTTTTTCTCCGGAATGTAAAGAAGCAAAAATCATGCTTGGCATGTATCTATGGTAACATGAATAAATCGTAATTTTCCAAAACTTGGCTCATGAGTGACATCCATCTGCCACAAATGATTGGGCATCAAACCTCGTGGGTTAACCCCATAATGTGGATTGGAAAAATGTGTTACACAAGATGGACATTCTTTTACAATTCTACAAGCTTGTTTTTTTGTGATTTTAAAGTTTTGTCTTAAGGTAGTGCTATTAACGTGGAACTGGGAATGAAATAAAGTAGCTTGTTGTACTGTAGTAAATATAAATATTGTTTTAGTGAGGGCATCAGCTTTTTGATTACCTTCATGGAGAGGACCAGGCAGATTAGTGTGAGCTCTTATGTGACCTATAAATAAAGGATCTTTTTGTTGCCATAGGAGATTTTGGATTTGAGAAACAATTTAAAAGTTGGAGTATGTGGTGCTATTGGACCTGCTAGCTCCAATTTAGGGTCAGCATGTACAATATAGTGGCTGTCTGATAAAATACTCATAGGCTGTTCTTTAAAATTTTCCAGAGCTATTATTATACCTTCGAGTTCTGCTAATTGAGCTGATTTTTGATTATTGATATGAATCATATTTTTATTTTGAGTGACTACTGCAGCAGTACTGTTAGAGGATCCATCTGTAAATACATTAAATGTTTTAGGAATGGTTAATTTTTTATTACCTATGGGAATATGATAGGATGATTTATACAAAAGGATAGTATAGGAGATTTAGGGATATGATTGTCAAAATTTGCAGAAGTAGAGCATCTAGCTATAGCCCAATCATTACCATTGAAGGACAAATATTCAACCTGTGATGATGAATAAGGAGTAATAATAGTAGCGGGATGAATTCCAAATATTTTAGTAGAGGTTTTAAGTCCTTGAAGAATAAGTTTAGCCACCATGGAGGTATAAGACTCAATTGTACTTTTAGGAGAGACAGGCAAATGTATCCATAATATAGGTCCCTGTTGCCAAAATACTCCTGTGGGGGTATATTGTGAAGGAATAATAATCAATATTAGTGGTTGAGCAAAATCAAATCTATCACAATGTCATCTTTCAATGGCCTGTTCTAATAATTATAGAGCTCTCCTGGCATCAGGAGTTAATGTTCACGGTGAGGATGGATCAGGGTTCCCACCTAGGATGTCAAACAAAGGTTTTAATTGTACAGTAGTGAGGCTTAGTGTAGGGTGAAGCCAATTAATGTCTCCCAGTAGTTTTTGGAAATCATTGAGGGTGGTCAAATGTTCTTTACTTATTAGAATTTTGGGGGGTTTAACAAAAGTATGCATGATTTGAAAGCCTAAATATAGTATAGGTGATCTGCTTTGAACTTTTTCTTCTGCTATATATAATCCATATTTTTAAAATTTTTTGTTATTTCACTAAATATGTTAAATAAGATTTGTTGATTAGAGTGAGCTATTAAAACATCGTCCATGTAGTGTAGACACAGGAGGTCTTGATATTTGTTTTTGATGGGCTGTATAGCTCTGTCCACATATAGTTGGCACATTGTAGGGCTATTTGCCATTCCCTGCAGCAATACTTTCCATTGATATCTTTTATCAGGGCCATTATTATTGATAGAAGGAATTGAAAAAGCAAACCTTGTGGCATCCAGAGGATGTAGGGGAATGGAAAAGAAACAGTCCTTTATATCAAGAGTTATAAGGTAATAGTTTTTTGGAATAGCTACAGGATTAGGAAGTCCAGATTTAGTAGGGCCCATAATTTGCATTGTTTTGTTAATTTGTCTTAGGTCTTGTAATAGTCTCCATTTTCCAGATTTTTTCTTAATTACAAATATGGGAGAATTCCAGGCAGAGGTGGAAGGCTCTATGTGTCCTGCTTCTAATTGTTCTTTAATTAATTGATGGGCCGCTTGCAATTTTTCTTTGGATAGGGGCCACTGAGGGACCCAAACTGGCTTATTAGAGAGCCATGGTATTTTTAAAATTGTTTTCTCAGTGGCCCCTAGAAAAAATGTCTTTTGTGTTTTTTATTATGATTAGGATTTTTATTCTTAACACCTGCAGGCTTGGTTGCTAGGTGTAGCCCCATTTGATGTAGAATATCTCTTCCCCATAGGGTAACTGGCAAGCTGTTTAACACATAAGGTTGGAATGATCCTTTGTGTCCTTCACCATCCTCCCAATTCAAGATTACAGCACTTTGTGCTGGGGTATTACTATATCCCAAGCTTCTTAAACTGGTTGAGACTTTCTGTAGAGGCCAGTGCTTAGGCCATTGTTGCAGATTTATGATAGAAGAGTCAGCTCCTGTATCAATCAGCCCCTCCATCTCTATACCTTGAATTTTATTTTGCACATAGGCCTCCGTGAACAATCCTGAACCCAGAAAGCCATAGGTCCTGAACCAGTGGAACCAAATGCTCTGCTATTTCTATTTTGTGGCATGCTTTTAAAAGTATAATGGAGACTGGGAAGGAAAACAGCTGTGCGATTCCGTCTCCTTGATTTACGGAGTTGATGCCCCTGTGTGTACTTAGCATTATTTTAATCTCTCCATTATAATCTGAATCAATAACCCCTGGTATAACATTAAAGCCTAATAAACTCTTGGAACTATCCCCAAAGATTAGTCCCACAGTTCCTGAGGGGAGAGGTCCCCTGATTCCCGTAGGAATCAGCTGAACCCCCATTTCAGGTGTTGGTACCATCCGGGTGGTAGAACAGAGATCTAATCCTGCACTTTCTCTTGTCTCTCTGACAAGGGAGTAAATGGGTAGGAGGGATTGTGACAAGGAATCATCTGGATCTGAGGGAATTCCTCCTCTAGTGCCTCGTACATTTGTGGGCCCCGGGGCATTGGGCCCCGTGCCCATTTTTTGAAATCCTGGACAAATCATTTCCATATATATCATATCTGGAATGGCATTGATTGGCCCAATGTATACCCTTTTTGCACCTGGGGCATCAGCCTGGAGCGTGGTATGAATTTGATCTTATTACCCTTGGGGGATATTGCTTAGCATATCTTGGTTGATTATAATAATTTTGTCTGGAATATCCTGTTCTAGGTTGAATCCTTTGGGAATTTTGAGGGGAGGAACCTTTCATCACTACAGCAATTACATTGCCTGTGATAACAGCCTTGTTAATGTCTTTGCACAGTCTGATATAAATTGATAAGTCTTTTTTACTTCTCCACAGCCTTATTGCATCCTGGCAATATTTATTAGCATTCTCGTATACTAATTGGATAACTAGGGGCATAGCTTGCTAGACTTAGCCAAAAACTCTAGATGTTGTTTGAGTCTATCTACAAAATCAGCGTAAGTTTTGTTAGGCCCTTATATAACTTTTGATAGGCTGCCTTGCAGATCCCCTGTGCCTGATATTGTCTTCCAGGCTTTGACAGCTGCTGCGTGTATCTGGGCATAAACACGGGGATCGTATTGTAGCTGATTTTGTAGTTTGGCGAACTGACCTTCCCCTGTGAGCATATCTATATTGCGTTGAGGGAAACCTGCTGCAGCATTTTTGTTTGCTATTTCTGAACAAAGTTCCTGGAATTGAGTTTTCCAGATTAGGTATTGTCCCCCACTTAGTACCGCTCTGCATAGACTTTTCCAATCTGAGGGGGCTAAGATTAGGGTGTTAAGTGACTCTATCATACTTAATGTGAACAGAGCTTGAGGCCCATAGGTCATTACCGCCTCTTTAAAATTCTTTATTGTTTTAAAGTCTAGGGACTCGTGATAACTTTGTCCCTCTTCATTTTGAAATACTGTCAGTTCTAGGTGCTCCTGCAGTCTATGTTGTTCGAGAGCGTATAAGCGCTCAGAAATGTAGGAGCCCTGTTTGGAGATTGGCTTGAATTGTGGTTGACTATGAGCCGTGGAGATTTGGCCTTTGTCACAAGAAATGTGATTACAGCCTCAATGAGAGGTGCTTCCTCTCGAAATTTTACAAAGGCTAAACGTAGACATTATAATCAATCAAGATATTCCAGGCAAAATTATCATAATCAATCAGACAATTCTAGACAAAATCCCAAAAGAGAAATAAAATCAAGCTCATACCGTGCCCCAGGCCGCTGCCCCAGGTGTAAAAAGGAAAATCATTGGGCCAATAAATGCTATTCAAAATTTGACATCCATGAAAATCCTTTGTTCAGAAATTCAAAAAACGAGACACGGGGCCCAGTACCCCGGGGCCCACAAATGTACGAGACATTACAAAAAAAAATATCCTCAAGCGCGGTTGACTATGAGCCGTGGAGATTTGGCCTTTGTCGCCACCCGTAGTCTCACGGGATTGTTGCGGGATCTCGACTTGACTTGGCCGAAATTGCTGATCGGGTCAGCGCCATTTTAGGGTGTGTTTTTTTGGCGTGTGTTAGTCGTTATTAGAACCAGAGAGAAAAGTTATCAGAATAAAAAGCTGTTTGTCTCCAGTTTGCTTCTGAAGTTTTTCCCGCGGCTCCGTTGCTCCAGGCGCTTCAGGCAGCAACACAGAAAGGCCGCCAATTTCTACCTCAAGGGAATGTACACTCTGATCAATACTCCTTATTGTTTCTGTTAGGGATTCTATACTTGAAGGAGCAGAGGGCACTAGTGGTTCCTCTATTTGACAGTCTTTTCTCTTTTTTAATTTCTTTTTGTTCTTTTTATTGGAGACTGTGCTCCCCGAATCGCTTTTTGATTCCTCTTTACTACTAGCTTCATAATTCCTAACCGGCTCAGTGGAGGAGACCCTACTACTCTCATGGTTTGGCTCCTTGTTACTATTATCTCTTTCACTAGTATCCCGAGTTTCAGCTTCTAAGGAGAGTACATAATCCTCAGCTAATTTTATTAAGTTTTTGATGGCTTTTGCAGTTCTTACTTTTGAATTTACATTACTACTCTCCTTGCTGGTCTCAACTGAGTCAGAGGATATGATTTCTTGTTCACTTTTCTCACTATCTTCTGAGTTCTCGATATCAAAAATTTCATTCATGGCTTTTATAAACCAACTTTTTGTTATATTCGCTCCCATTTTTTAAGATTTTCTTTTTTCTTACCTGGCCACTGAATTCCCCATACAGGCCACCACTTGTTGCTGCCTGAAGCACAAGCTGCTTGGAGCAACGAACGCCGCAGAAAAATTCAGAGGCAGGATGAAAATGAAAACAGGTCTTTTATTCTTCTCTCTCTGGCTCCAGCAATCACTCCAATGTTCTAACTCCAACCACCACCTTTTCTTCTTCCCACACACACTAACCAACCTCACCCAGTTATATACATATAGCTTTAACAAGGACAAGTGCTTTCAGCTTGAGCTTACAGGTGCGTCACAGAGTGTTCACGGGCATACAAAGATTCTTTGAATAATGTATTAATATCAGATGGAAACTAGAACATCTTTTATGGCTCTCAGCTAACCACAATCTTTAGCTATCTCCTTGATTATAGGCTCCTTCAATAATAGGATGATTGATACAAAAAGATAGTATAGGAGACTTAGGAAGATGGTTATCAAAATTTGCAGAAGTAGAGCATCTAGCTATAGCCCAATAATTATCATTGAAGCATATATATTCAAAATGTGACAATGAATATGGACTAATAATAGTAGCAGGGTGAATGCCAAATATTTTAGTAGAAGTCTTAAGTCCTTGAAGAATAAGTTTTGCCACCATGGAGGCATAAGACTCAATTGTACTTTTACTAGAGACGGGCAAATGTATCCATAATAAAGGCCCCTGTTTCCAAAATACTCCTGTGGGTGTATATTGTGAAGAAATAATGATCTTTATCAGCGGTCGAGCAAAATCAATTCTATCACAATGGGATCCTTCAATGGCCTTTTCTACCAACTTTAAAGCTTCCCTAGCATCAGGAGTCAATGATCGCGGTGAAGATGGATCAGGGTTCCTGTGAAGGATATCAAATAAGGGTTTTAATTGGCCAGTAGTGAGGCTTAGTGTAGGGCAAAGCCAATTAATGTCTCACAGCAATTTTTGAAAATTATTAAAAGCCAAATGTTTTTTATTTATTAAAATTTTTTGAGGCCTAATAAAAGTATCCATTATTTGGAATCCTAGATATAATATTGGAGATCTAGTTTGAACCTTTTCTTCAGCAATGTTTAGTCCATATCATTTCAAGTTTTCTGATATATCACTATATATGGTGAATAAGACTTCTTGATTAGGATGAGAAAGCAAAACCTCATCCATATAATGGAGGCACATAAGCTCTGGCTATTTGTTCTTGATAGGATGAATAACTTTATCTACATAGATTTGACACATAGTTGGGCTATTAGTCATACCCTGGGGTAAATCTTTCCACTGAAATCTTTGATCAGGCCATTATTATTAATAGAAGGAACTGAAAAAGCAAACCTGGGGGCATCCAGAGGATGTAAAGGAATAGAAAAAAAAAAAAAAAAAAAAAAAAAAAAAAAAAAAAAAACAATCCTTTATATCAAGAGTTATAAGCTGGAAATTTTTAGTAATAGCTACAGAATTAGGAAGTCCCAGTCGGGCAGGGCCCATAATTTGCGTAGTTTTATTGATTTCTCTAAGATCATGTAACAATTGCCATTTTCCTGATTTTTTCCTAATCACGAATATGGGGGAATTCCAAGGAGAGGAGGAAGGTTTTATATGTCCTGCTTCTAGTTGCTCTTGGACTAATAGGTGGGCTGCTTGTAATTTCTCTCTAGATAGGGCCCCCTGAGGGACCCAAACTGGCTTATCAGAAAGCCATGGTATTTTCAAAATTGTTTTCTCAGTGGCCCCTAAAAAAAAAAAAAAAAATTCTTTACCTTTTTGATGATGATTTCTCTTAAGCTAAATAGGGTTAGGATTGTCCTGTAGATTTTTATTTTTAACACCTGCGGGCTTGGTTTTGAGGTGTACTCCCATTTGTCGCAAAATATCTCTGCCCCATAAGGTAAATGGCAAGCTGGACAAAACATAAGGCTGAAATGTTCCTTTATGCCCTTTATCATCTTTCCATTTTAAAACTGTTGCACTTTGTTCTGGGCTGTTAGTATATCCCAAGACTCTTAAACTGGTTGAAGCCTTCTGCAGAGGCCAGTGTTTCGGCCATTGTCATGGATTGATTATGGAAGAGTCAGCCCCAGTTTCAATCAATCCCTCCATCTCTATACCTTGAATTTTTATTTTGCACATAGGACTCTGTGAATAATCCTGAACTCAGCAAGCCATAGGTCCCAAGCCAATGGAACCAAATCCCCTATTGTTCCTATTTTGAGGCATACTCTTAAATGAGTCATGTAAACTGGGAAGGAGAAGCAGCTGAGCAATTCTATCTCCTTGGTTAACAGAGCAAATACCTCGAGGTGAACTAAGTGTAATCTTAATTTCTTTTTAATAGTCTGAGTCTATTACACCAGGATTCACTTGAAAACCTGATAAGCTTTTAGAGCTTTTCCTGAGGATAAGTCCTACAGTTCCTGAGGGAAGAGGTCCCCTGACTCCCGTGAGAATCAGTCGAACCCCCATTTCAGGTGTTAGCACTATTCGGGCAGTGGAACAGTGGTCTAGTCCTGCACTTCCTCTTGTCCCTCTGACAAGGGAGTCAATGGGTAAGAGGGATTGTGTTGAGGAATCATCTGGATGGATGTTTGAGGATATTCCTCCTCTAATGCCTCGTACATTTGTGGGCCCCAGGACATTGGGCCCCATGCCCCATTTTTTGAATTTCTAGACAAAATGTTTCCATAAATATCAAATTTAGATCTGTACTTATTAGCGCAATGGTTTCCTTTTTTACACCTGGGGCAGCGTCCTGTGGCACAATATGAGCTTGGTCTTATTTCCCTTTGGGGATATTGTCTAGAATAATCTGATTGATTATAATAATTTTTAGGTTGAGTCCTTTTGTGAAATTTTGAGGGGAAGCACCTCTCATTGCTGCTGCAATCACATTTCCTGTGACAAAGGCGTCATTTATATCTTTGCATAGTCTTATATATACAGAAAGGTCTCTTTTAGATTTCCAAGGTCTGATAGCGTCTTGACAATATTTGTTGGCATTTCCATATGCCAGGTGAACTACTAATGGCATGGCTTGATCAACGTCTCCAAACACTCTACCTGCAGTTCGCAAAAGCCTATCAGCAAAGTCAGCATATGGCTCATTAGGTCCCTGAATTACTTTAGACAAGCTACCCTGTAAGTCACCAGTTCCTCATAAAGTTTTCCATGCCTTAACAGCTGCAGTGTATATTTGAGTGTAAACTCCAGGATCATACTGAATTTGAACCTGTAAGTCAGCAAACTGCCCTTCTCCAGTTAACATGTCTACGTTACGGTCTGGAAATCATGCAGTCACATTTATTCTAGCTGTTTCCACACAAAACTCCTGGAACTGTGACCTCCAAATCAATATTGTCCCCCGCTCAATACTGACTTACATAAGCCTTTCCAGTCTGAGGGGGTTAAAGTTAAAATGTTAAGGGACTCCAACATGCTCAACGTGAAAGGAGCTTGGGGCCCATATGTCATTATTGCTTCTTTGAAATTTTTTATAGTTTTGAAATCTAATGATTGGTGGTACCTCTGTCCATTTTCATTTTCAAATACTGGCAGACCCCAATGTCCCTGTGAGTTTTGACATTCAAGGGCATGCAAGTGCTCAGAAAGACCGTTAATCTCTGTTTCAAAGGCACGCAAGTGCGTAGAAATACCATTCATAGTTTCTGTAATTGCTTCAACCCATGAGGGCACAAAGCGTTCCTCCACTTGATGATGATCCTTCCTGGAAAGCGTTCCTCCACTTGACGATCCTTCCTGGTCCTAACTGACTCAGCAGAGGAGGCTGTGCTTTCATGGTTATTTTACTCCTCCTCACTACTACTACTTTCACTGGTAGTAACTGTGGTGTCTCTCAACCAGGAATCGAGCTGAGTTCCTCCTCGCTAATTTGCGGCAGTTTGAATCTGAGTTCTTCCTTGTTTACGCAAATGAGTGTGATCCCGAGCTCCTTCCAGTTAAATGCCTGGAAGTTTGAACTTGGCTCCTCTTTGCTGATGAGATGCCACCTTTATGCAACTATAGAGGAATTAACTTTGTCTGCTCTTGATGTGTCTCTGCTGCATGGCCACCAGGTTTGAGTACATTTAATTATCAAAAATAAAACGAGTTCTATGGCCCTGTGGAATCTAGTCAGAAGCTAGCTAAACCAGCAAGACAGGTTTTTTCAGCTACAGATTAGCTTTTACAAATAGCCCCTCCCTACAGGGTGCAGCATTACCCATTGTCTATACTTCTCCCCATTGAAAAGCTAATGGTTTTTTGTGTGTCTGTAAAAGTCTCTTCCTTATCTTTCAGCAAATCTAGGATAGATAAGATTAATCAATAGTATGTACTTAGGATAAATATTTTGTTTTTCCTGATTATAGGACCCTGGAGTGTCCTGAAATTCTTTAATGTAACTTCCTATAGTTGAAATGTAAATTATTGGAATTCTTTAATGTAACCTCCCATAGTTGGAATGTGAATTACTGTGTTTGTTGGGATGTATAAAAACCATGCTGAGAAAAGTAAAATTAGAGAAAGATTACTGCAACCTGACTCCTGTGCATCATTCCCATTTTGCCGACTTTCCCCTCTAGCATCGGTCGGACTTACCTTGACATCTCCAAGGAAGCTGGCCTTCCGCAAGTAACATCCTGAGTCCCAGGTTCAATTGAGAGCACATAATCTTCAGCTATCTCTAATAAATCTCAAATAGCTTTAGCAGCTCTGATCTTCATCATTTTTGAGTCCACACCCAACACTATTCTCACTGGTCCTAACTGACTCAGCGGAGGCTATGCTTTCATGATCACTTTCACTTTTATCCTCCTCACTATCAACTGAGTCAGCTATATCAAAGAATTCTCCCATAGCCTTTATCACTCAGGTCTTATTTATTTTCAAACCCATCTTTAGAGACTTGTCAGTCCTTACCTGCTGATTCCAAACTCCCCGTATGGGCCACCACTTGTTGCCACCTGCAGCTATTGCTGCCTGCAGCAATGATACTGCGGGAAAGAATTCAGAGGCAGACTGGAAATGAATAGGTTCTTTATTCTTCCTTCTTCTAACTTCTCTCTCTCTGGCTCCAACAATCTCTCCAACTCCAATCACACCCTCTAGCCAACCTCACCCAGTTAAATACTTTTTGCCTTAACAAGTATACACGTGTTAACAGCTGTAACTTACAGGTGCGTCACATAGTGTTCACAGGCATAGAAAGATTCTTAGATAAATGCATGAATATCAGGTGAAAAGACTTAAGCACCTCTTATGGCTCTCAGCTAGCCACCATCTTAGCTGTCTCCTTATTAGGGCTCTTACAAATGTTCAAATTCAGTGAGATAAATTCATATATGTATATAGAAGTTTTGATGGAAAAATATTATTAGATGAATTCTGGTAAAAAATGAATCCATCTGAAATGAAGAGTTTTATCATCCACATATGGGCTGTGTAATTGGATCTTTTATGTGTGTTATGCATTTTTATTTTTACATAAATTCTTCATAGTTTTTTTAAAAACATGTGTACATGTGTATATGCATATATGTATATATACACACATATGTATATACACACATGTATGTTATATGTATATCTATGAAAGTTTATATATGAGTATTGCCAATAGCCTTCAAAACTAGAAAAAAATCTATAATACACTCAGGGTTGGAAAAATTAATTAAAAATTTAATAGTTAAATGTAAGACCATTTTTTTTCACCTGAAATATAACTCTTTTCTGCCTTCTTCCATCTCTCTGTCTCTCTCTTTTTTGTTTAATTGAATTCAGATAGCAGAAAAGAAAAACAGGCAAGGGGTTTGAACTGTCAATTTATATGGGAACTATCTAATGTTCAAACACACACACACACACACACACACACACACACACACACAAACACCTTAAGAAATTAGAGAAATGCAAAATAAAATTCCATAATACTCTTCTGTAGATATATATATATATTTTTTTTTTTCATGGTATTTTATACTACTTTTTAGACTGGATATAATATGACCAAAGGTGTGTGACTGGCCCCTAGCAACCTTTTTCCACATAATTTACTTTTTTTTCTCTTCCAAAATGTAGATCCTCTTAAATCATTCCTATGTCCTATGTGTTTCCAAGTGTTAGGGTTGTATTCTTAACATGTTATTATGATCACAGGTGCTACAATTTTAGTAAGTCTGTGTTTCTGGTGGGCGAGTATCATGTATCTACAACAGTAAAATAGTTTCCATAAGTAGATAATACCAACTTAATCTCCTTTTTCAGTTCATAAGAATTCTATTGATTCATATCTTCCTCAATGCTATTTAAGTTTCTCAGTGATGGAATTTTATTTTATATTTCTCTAATTTCTTAAGTTTTTTTTTTTTATTTGAATACTTAGAGAGCTCCCATATATATTGACAGTTCAACCCTTTTTCCTGCTTTTCTTTTGTGCAGTCTGTCTTCAAATTTTTTTTTTTAAAGACATGCTAAAAGGTAGGAAAGACTTATATTCCAGGGGGAAAATAGTCTTATATTTAATTATTAGATTTTTTATCTACTTTTTTTATGCCCCTGAGTGTATTGTAGATTTGTTTATAATTTTGAAGGCTATTTCAAATGGACTTTTAGGGCTTACATTAAAAATAACAACAAAAAAAAAATAAATAAGATCTCTTTTCCTTTATGGCTTCATAAAATGAATGTATTTTCTCAAAATTATTTGAAAAATATATATGTAAATGACGTATGTTTACTAAAACATTAGTTCCTCTTAAGAGTTTTACAGTCAATTATTCATCCTATTTTCTGGATTTGGGAATTTATTTCTTTATAATATAAAATACAATTTGGTAAATCTGAAAAATAATTATTATGATTTATTGCTCACTGAATAATATGTTCCAGAGATAGGAGCAACATGACATTTATTTTCTGAAATAGTTACATACATTTTCTTAGATGCAGTTTTTGTAATTTATTCTCTGCTATTAAGATTTTTTTTCTTCCTTGAGTCATACTCAGATTCTTCACCCTGCAATGTGCTTTTGTGTACTTTGTATTCTCCAGGCACATGCCCCTCTAAAGAGTTTGGGTTGGCAGAGTTCTATTTCAGAAGACTACCCTTAACAGGAAAGGAGGTAAAATATTTGTGTTGCTTAAGTCAAAGACTCCTTGTCAGATGTTTTCTTCAGGTACTGTCTTCAAATGGTGAGGAAATACTATTTCTCTAGACTGACATCCCCTGCATTAGGAACAAACTAGCCTTCAGGAGCTTAGAAGGAATTTCATATACTTCTAACTGTGGATAGTTCTCTGCATACTGTAGGTTGCTATTTGACATTCACAAACCTTATTTTTTTTTCCTCATCTTTATATAGAGGATGATTTTAGAGGACCCATTTGAATAATGCTCTTCATAGTGTCTATTAAGACAAGTAGGTGCTGTGGCATTACAGTTAACAAAACAACTGGAAGACACATTGTAGATACTTTTTAACCATTACTCATCAGTTTTATTTAAAAATCTTTTAATACACTTTTAGATCCTCTTAAATCATTCCTACGTCCTATGTGTTTCCAAGTGTTAGGGCTGCATTCTTAACATGTTATTATGATCATCTACATGCCCAAACACAAAAGGTTCAGTCTTCCTGGTTTGAATATCAGATTCCAATTTTCTGGTGATTCAAGGTTTTGAAATTGCATTCTTTACATTAATTACATTCTTCTCATTTCTCTCCTTTTGCTCTCTGTCTCCAAGAAAGGAATTCTCTGCTCCATGCCTCTGTAGACCATATTCACCTGTATTTATAAAACTATGTAGAAATATGGATCATTTTCTTATTTGTAAAGGAGGATTAAGGTTACTACTTTTTTTTTTACGCTTGACATTATTTTTATTTTTTAGTTGGAGGTGGAGGTGGACACTATACCTTTATTTTATTTTTATGTGGTGCTGAGGATCAAACCCAGAGCCTCACAGATACTAGGCATATGCTCTAACTCTGAGCCACAACTGCTACAAAAAGTTGACATTATTTTTAATGTTAAAAATTGGAAATAATTTCACACTTAAATAATAGCTGGTCAAATTATTTATGAAACATCTGTGAAGTTATATATTACTTATGCTATAATGTGGTATAGTAGATAAAAGTATCAGCGTGTTTGCTTATTTTCTAATTTATTTTTCATGGTAAGGTTGGCTTTTGAGGTTGTTAAGTGATCATTGGGCATAAGATGTTTTATTGTATTTAATAACCAATTTGGGTCAAAGTCTACATACCTTTGCAAAGATGTCTCTGCCTGTCCTAGTAGCAATATTTTCTTTTACTTTCTTTTTAAGGTCATTACTGACTGTTTTTTGTTCTTGTTATAAACTGAACAAGGACTTCCCAGAATCCTGAAATGGGAGCTCCATGATGACTCAGATATATGAGGTTTTCTTTGTGTTATATATATATATATATATATATATATACATATGTATATATATATATATATATATATATATCCTTTACTTTTAAATAATTTTAACTAACCAAATCCTAAAATAATAAGAAAAGTTGTATGTGTCATGTGGTCTAGTAGAGGTGTTTGAGCTTTCAAATGAGACACAGTTGACACAGCCCAGGTGCTTGTTAATAGTGGACCTTTGGTCTCATGAGAAAAGCAATAGGACCTGGTCATTAGGTTTAAGGTCACACTGTAAATTAAGAAGTTTGCCTTCAATGAATTTGAACAATAGAATTAAAACTATGGATTGATCTGAACATGTGGGGCCCTACATCCTGGGACTTCATCTTTGCTTGCTGTCTAATATTTGTAATGGAATGGACCATGGCCAGCATTAGGTGGGGATGTGTCTATCTTTAGAAACTTTCTGGTTGGCCAAATAGTTCTTATTGGCCAAATATTATCTCTGTCAGCACTGGAAACCCGGGGAATTTGGTCCTATCCCTGAAATGTGTCTTAAGCTCCTACAGGAAATCTTATCTGGGCACAAATGTGCCAACAGCCCAGCATCTTTCCAGATTGTGGTGATTTATGACTAGAATGATTATCAGAATCATGACTCCATGTGCTGATTTTTTTGAATGAAGAGAGCTGTTTGCTGTAGGGGAATCAGTTTTTACTTCCTTCCTTCTGACTATTTTTCTTTGTCCCAGACATCAGAAAAAAACATACTTTGAGGAGCTTGGAAGGAATTTCATCCAGTTCTTTGTGTGGGCAAATCTCAGATGTAATACATGCTGCTCAGAAGTCATTTGATATCTAGAAGCTTTATTTTCTCATCTTCATAATTGAATGTGCTTAGAGGACTCAATTGGATAAAGGGTTCATGGAGGCTCTTGTGACAAGTAGGTGCTGTGGCTCCACAGCTCACAAAGCAACTTGAATTTACTTTTTATACACTGCTTAACCATTATCTGACACCCACATTAATGTTGTTTCAGAAAGTTTATAACCTTGTCATCATTGGCACCCATATCAAACATATGCTCAAATATAAAATTAAGAACTTCCTTGTCTAAGCTCCAGATTCTAATTCTCTGATGATTGCTGGTACATCCAATAATCATATGTCCTTCCTTGACCTCCTTTTAACTTATACCCTTAAAAAATAAATTTTCTACTGCATGCCTGTATAAAGCATGCCAATCTGTGATTTGAAAACTTAGGACTTTGGGGTCCTTTACATCCCTCTAGAGCAGCCTATTTTATAAATGATAAAATCTGACTAAACTTATCACATTTTCAGTATCAGCCTTATTTTGATATGTAAAGGCGGGGGTTCAAGGAGGTGTTTGTTCTTGGTGTATGCTGAACCTGGATTCCTGCATTCTGGAATGGAAGTCCCAAGATCACTCAGACATATAACACTCTGCTTATTTTAAAATATGTAACATATAGTACTGTATTATATATATGCATATATCACAATTTCTGCTTTCTTTAATAATTGTCACCTCTCAAGTCTGATGAAAATTTTTTAAAAAGTTGCATTAGTCTTGTGTCCTGGTGGAGATATTTTGAATTTGGAGTGAGATACAGTTTATTTTGGGTTCCAGCCAGCTGTTTGTTAGTTGTGGGGCTTTGACCACAGGTAGAAACTGGTATTATAAGCCTGCCCATTGGTTCTAAGGTCAAATTGCCAATAAGGGGCTTGCATTTTATATATTTTTAACAATAGAGTCAGGGCTGTGAAAAAAGTCAGAAGATACATGTTTCCCAGCATCTGGAATCCCATCTTCTTTTGTTTGTTTTCTGATATCTGCAATGGGAATGGAATTTTGACCATCGTCAGGTGGAAAAGGTTTACCTACATTTGGACACTTCCTAACTAAAGGTACATTGTTGTGGCATTTTCTATAAAGCCCTCTCCTTTTTCATGAAAGATATCATGGTATTGAAAGAGTTAACTTTGATTTCTACTTGCTGTTCAGTTCTTTATTCACATATATGGCCACCAGGTATCACTATTTCAATTATTTAGTTCCAGACTAACTCTGTACATTTATCTTTTCTTGAAAGGAGTAACACAAATCTTTTTCTATAAGTACTTAATTTCTAGTTAATAAGCTTTAAGAGTCTTTTTGTAATTAAAAATAAATTTCTCTTACTTTTAAAGTAGATATAAATCCCTTAGAGCAAAAAGTCCTTCATGAGCTAACATTCAGCCTTGCCTCCCTCTTTTCCCTGCTTCTAGGTTTTATAAACAACTGCTATAAAAAGAAAAACAATAGTGCTTTGGAATCCCAGGCAGAGAAAGTTGACTTTTATCAGACAGCCTGAATGGTGTGCAGAGAAAACAGTTTCAGGGAATCCGTGAGAAATAATTTTTCACCCAAACTAATTAGATAAATAATGACGAAATTATAATATGCCCAGGCAGTAAAGTACAAGGCCTTGAAAAGGTGCAAGTTACCTCAAAACCTTGAAATGTATAAAATAAGAAATTTAATATGTCTAAAATGTAATCTATAAATTAAGTCATGTCTGTAATGAAATCATCAAAGAAAGTATAAACAATCTGTACTGCAAAAAATTATGCTTGAAAACCTACAACAAAGTAAAAGTAAAGAGAGAAGAGTCCACAGCCTGACTCGTGTGTCAGTGTGTTATTTTCCCCATCGCTGCTTCTCTGCCTTCGTACTTCCCTGAGCGCTCGCGTTGTACCCCCTGGCTGTGGCTGGCCTCCAGCAGTACATGTTGTCACTCAGGGCATTGCCTCTCTTGCTTTGGGCCTGAGGAGAAATTTTTAGTAATAAACTATATCCTGCACCTCTAGAATAAAAATGTGAGAATCAGGAACTGTACCTCCTTTAGGTCAGGGGAGCCATAGCTCTCAATTCTGGAATGAGTTTGAATTGAGATACACTTGAGGATTTAAATACAATGAGTTTTGAGATGTAATTCCAAAAGTATATATTTCATTAGTAATATTACATTGGTCACATAATGAGAAGATACTGGATATATTTGCTTATATTATTTCAATGAAGCTTACCTGTTTTATATTTTCAATGTGAATACTAAAGTATTTTAATTTACTCTTATGCCATACATATTATTTTAATTAGACATTATTGATTTAGGGGTTTTCTTTCTAGTATTCACTGTCTATCACTGTCTCTCACAAGCTCAGAGAATAAATTTTTTTTAAAAAAAATTACATTAATTGTCATTATGTTTTTCAACCATAAATAATATATATGAGCCAGGCACGGGGGTGCACACCTGAAATTGCAGCACTTGGGAAGCTGAGGCAGGAGGATCACAAGTTCAAAGCCAGCCTCAGCAATGGCAAGGCACTTAACAACTCAGTGAGACCCTGTCTCTAATAAAATACAAAAACGGGCTGAGGATATGGCCCAGTGGTCGAGTGCCCCTGAGTTTAATCCCCTGTACCAAAAAAAAAAAAAAAAAAAAAAAAAAAAGAAGAAAAAAATACACACACACACACACACACATATACATATATATGAATAATAATGCATAAATTGATATTATCTTATATATAGGATTAAATATAAATGTCCTGCTGGCTGGGCAACTACCCCTTCTGTGAGAAAAACTTACTGTAAAATAGGTGCAGTCTGAGGCTCTGGGCTTCAATTTCCAGACATAAAATAAAAAGCCAGGAACTTGTCGTTTTTGCCTCATTTATTCCTGAATTGGATATCATCTACTGTGACTCAGAAAGAAGGTTCACTGGGCTCAACTGCTAATTGGGAACAAATTTTTACAACATGCACATCAGATAGAGCACTAATTTCTAGAATATTTAAAAAACTCAAAAATTTTAACACCAAAAAAACAAATAACACAATCAATAAATGGGCCAAGGAACTGAACAGACACTTCTCAGAAGAAGATATATAATCAATCAATAAATACTTGAATAAATGTTCAACATCTCTGGCGATTAGAGAAATGCAAATCAAAACCATGCTAAGATTTCATCCCACACCAGTCAGAATGGCAGCTATTAAGAACACAAACAACAATAAATGTTGGCAAGGATGTGGAGAAAATGGCACACTCATACATTGTTGGTGGGACTGCAAAATGGTGCAGCCAATATGGAAAGCGGTATGGAGATTCCTTGGAAAACTTGGAATGGAACCACCTTATGACCCATCTATCCCACTCCTCGGTCTTTACCCAAAGGTCTTAAAAACAGCATACTACAGGGAGACAGCCACATCAATGTTTATAGCAGCACAATTCACAATAGCTCAACTGTGGAACCAAACTAGATGCCCTTCATTAGATGAATGGATAAAGAAAATGTGGTATATACACACAATGTAGTATTACTCAGCAATAAGAGAGAATAAAATCATGGCATTTGCAGGTAAATGGATGAAGTTAGAGAATATAATGCTAAGTGAAGTTAACCAATCCCAAAAAACCAAATGCCAAATATTTTCTCTGATATAAGGAGGCCGATTCACAGTGGGGTTGGAATGGGGAGCATAGGAGGATTAGAGGAACACTAGAATGGCCAATGGGGAGGGAGTGGATGGGAGGGGGCAAAGGGGTGGAAAAAATAAAAGATGGTAGAATGAGATGGATATCATTACCATAAGTGCATGTATGAAGACACGAATGTTGTGAATATACTTTGTATACAACCAGAGAAATGTAAAAATGTTCTCTACAAGTATAATATGAAATTCTGCTGTCATTTCTAACAACTTAGAATAAAAAATAAATTTGAATAAAGCAACAACAAAGAAGGCTCACTGGGCTCAGACTTGGGGCAGGCTCTGAAGCCCTGTCCAATCAAAAGTACTTGATGATAATTTTCCAAAGACATGCACAGCCAGTGAGGAGATGGCAGGGTTCTGCAATATATCAAGGTCCTTTTTTCCTGAGTTTGCCATTGCTGTGATGGGGCTCTAAACTTTCCTCCTATACTCAGGAGTCTGAGGTTGCTCTGCTGGGAAACTTCTGAAGATCCCTGGGGAATAGGCCTGGCTCCCCAAAGGCATGAAATGGTGAGAGTGCAGTGGTATCTTGAGCCTAGGGTGGGAGGCCTTTGGATCCTGGAGTGGCTGAAGGGGAGCCAGGAGGTGGTGGGGAATCCAAGTAGTCTCTGAATTCTGTAGCAGTGAGGCCTCTTCCTGGCAGTTCCCCTTCACTCCCCCTGGCCAGCCAGGTTGGGAGCATGTCAGCAGTGGAGACATTGTGCAGTCTGCTGAATTTTCTCAGGGCATCTTCAGAGCCTGCCTCAAGTCTTATCTGGCAGGTGCATGCTGGAAATCCAGCATCTTCCCAGACTGAGTGGTGATTGACAATTATAGCATATATAATTAATATATATTTCACTTGCCAAATACAACAGAACTCTTTCAATTTTATTTGTGTTTTAAAAGCACCAATATTTGGCATTGGTGATTGTGTGGCATGTTCAATCGAAATATCTTTAAATTATGTTACTTTACTTAGGATTTTATTTTATTTACTCTTACTTTCATAAAAATTTCCTTTCATATTTTGGGAAATTTTCCTGCTTTTTTGATTACTGACTTAACATTGTATGTTTCCTTTTTAACCTTAGTTTTAGATGTATCCCATATTTTTACAGCCTTCAGAAGCCTTAATTTGTATACTGGTATGAATCTAATATACATACATTTATCTTTTGACATATGTATGAATACATGAAACCAGCACCACAATCATCAATTTTAACATCCAGTAATCTGTGTTCTCCAGTGCTTTTTCTGCTATTCCTCAAAACTCTTTTTTAATCGATAAGATATTTTTGAGCAAAATAAATACAAGAAAAATATTAAAATTAATCTTTGAATTATCCTAAAGAGAACACATTGTATTCCTACTAGCCTATATAGATCTTACCTTTAAGCAATGGAAACATACTGACTTACTATGACAAAAGTCAGATTAATTGAGATAAAGCCCTGAAAATTTACAAGACTGAATAATGGAAAGGAGGGAGTAATACAATCAGATAACTGAAGTGCATATGAACCCCTAGAAATTTTAGGTAATTACCAGGGGCCACATGCACTCTGATGAGATGACCAGAAACATGCACAAAGGATGAAAACAATAGTAATTGGGCTGATCAAGGCTACGTGCATTTGGGAAAATTTGCAGAGCTGTACTCAAAATTATAGGTAAGACCTGCTATATGAGTAGGGCTGATTTGCTTCTGGATTTGACACTCAGTAGTAAGCTTATCCAGGTTTTGTAATATCTGAATATTTTCTGCCTTTTGGAGGGAATGTTCTGTGCAGCTTTCTCCATATCTTACTGTGTTTTGTGCATCTTCATCCTGACCTGTTTCATTTTACAGATCGAGAGTCCCAATATTGTTTTATTCTCTTTTTCTGGTGCATGGGGTTGCATTTTCCAAAAATTTGGAAAACACTGTGTGGAAGGAGAATCTTATTGGGGGTTCTTTTATCTTCTGTATTATAGGACATAGACTGTGAGATTTGAGGTTAGCTGCATTATGTCATTATGTTCTATACAAGGTGGACTTATCCATTGTCTTACATCATTCAGGGTATATAAAGAGAGAGAGAGAGAGAGAGAGAGAGAGAGAGAGAGAGAGAGAGAATCTCTTTATGAACTGAAGCTGAGCAATGCCAGCAGTCAGTAGAAGCTAGAATCATTCTTTTCTACAGCTTCTGGAAGGAGTGTGGTTCTACTGACATTGTGACATTATTCAATTGTCAGGATACATTAAATATTCCTAACTGTAAAATAATAAATTTCTATTATTTTAAGGAATTACATTTGTGATTATTTCTTTCAGTATCAAAAGGAAAGTTTATTTTCTGCAACTTAAATTAACTCTGTGACCAAATGCTAATATGGTAGATGTTAAAGCTAAATTGTAGTTGCCAGCTAGGTACAAATGTTTTGAAAAATATTTATAAACAATTACTAACTCTTTTATTGTCAGAAACAGCAAAACCTTTGTTAGGCAACTCCTTCAATCTGAAGTAATATTATGTCCTTATTCTATCCTTAATTTCACCTTTTTTGGAATGTAAAATTGGTCTTGTGCTTTGTTGAAATTTTTCTCTGTGCTTTAGAATACTTCTCACAATTTATATGTTAAGAAACATTTTATTCTGAGGTCTGAATGTGACCTTTGTTATTTCTGGTGAACAAACATGATTTACAGAAAGGAAGGACTATTGTTATCATAAATATTTTGATAACACCTGGTTTTTGTTTTGGAGATTGGTGGATTTCTTTCTGATTCTATCTAGATTGAGAAAAGAAAATTTTCCTGAGTAGTGTTCATAACATCTCTTGTGCCTAATAAAGTTGGGTTTGTAGCAGCTTGTGGTCCTTTTCTTACTTTTACATTTTATTGATTGGAATTATTCTACAATGAAGTGCTGTCCCTTCTCTTCCATTTAGGTAGTTATTCATATTAGCAATGGACTCATGGATCTATTTTATACTTTGGGCCAATATACTATTATTTTAAAGATCACTTCTTTTGCTTTTGTTTTTAATTTGAAATATTTAGCATTAAAAAATTTCCATGAATATTTTCAAACTTACCCAAATGTAGAGAGAATTATTTGATGAATTTCCATGTACTCTCATCAATTTTCAGTGGTGCTTAACATTTGTTTTTATCTATTGCACACACAAACACCCCAAATTATTCACTTGGGTTTTTCCCCCCAATATTTTATTAGTTGTTGATGAAACTTTATTTATTTATATATGATGCTGAGAATTGAACCCAGTGCCTCACACGTGCTAGGCAAGTGCTCTACTATTGAGCCACAACCCCAACCACTTTCCTCGGGTTTTTATATCAAATCTCTAATTCTTACTATTTCACACTTAAGATCCCATCATAGCATGATATTTTTTATTTATTTATTTATTTATTTATTTATTTATTTATTTATTATTTATTATTACTGATATTGTTGAAATCTTACTTTAAGAAAATTTTCATTTACACAAGGAAAACTAGCACATGTTGGTAGAAGGGTGCTAAACATTTCAGCATGAAGACAATAAAAAATCATCCATGTTTCTCCTGTAACCAATGTAAATTTATTATGTATCTTTTCAGACTCTTGGTTACATATGGGCATATAAAACAAATTTTAAGGTGCAAAAATCTTACATTTTCATTAGATTGCCTACTTGCATCCACCTTTGCTGATGAGTTATGATCCTCTCAACCCTGGGTCTTCCTGGATAGCAAGGATGCCTTTAATTCTCTGCCTAAAGTGCAGCAGCTCTTAGCTATAGGTGATTTTAAGCTGTCTCCCTAGGTTACAGGTGGTGTCCCACAAGGCCCTGGTGTTGGTTCAGAGACCTGAGCACCTGAAACTCTGTATCCTCCGGGTGAGCACCGGGTGCCTATGTCATAAGCACAGCAGCTGCTCTGATAAGCTGACACTGATTCATTTTCCCTAAAGCAATGGTAGCTACAAGTTTTTCTCTGGGAAGAGTCCCAGCTGTGACGGGCAGTCCTGTGTCCCCTTCAATGGCACACACACCCCATTTTGTGTCTACCTAATGACTGTGTCATCTTCCCAAGCATGCAGAACTCCCAGCCTGAGTGTCCCCTGGAAAAAGAAGAACCTGTGGTTCATGAGACAAGTGAGGCATTTGAATGCCACCTCAGTGACACGCTAAAACAGTTGCACAGTGTCAATGCCTCCAAGCCTGCAGAGCGAAAGCTGGTGAGACAGGGTGAGTGCTACGGGGCCCAGGTGGTGGGGGGTGCCTGGGGCACCTGGAGAAGACAGGGAAGTCAACCAACAGCATCAGTGACTCCCTCCAGTTGATCAAAATCCAAATGATTCGGGAGTCTGACACCCAAGGCCCTCCATGGTGTGGCCCCTGCGGACTTTTTCTTGCTCTACAAGTATTCCACCTTCTAGCATGCCTATGTGTCACCGCTGTCATTGAATTCCTAGCCTTCCCTCCAGACACTTGGAGGAGATCCTGCCCCAGGGCTTTTGTTCCTTCTGCTCCTGCCACCCAGAGTGCACTTTCTCCACACATCCACTTTTCTCACACTCTTGCTTCTGCAAATGTCTGCTCCATTGTCACCTCCACAAACATCTTATCTCCTGGCACCCATAGCTGGCCCTTCTCAACCCCATTACCTGTTGGATAGTTACTTATCCATACCCCATATCATCCAGTATATTCCAAAATTCCCTGCTTTGCTTGGTGTGATTAAAATAATTGTTTCATGCACCGAACATAACATTTTGATATATTTGGAATTGTGTATTTGATCAGTTTTTAAAATCACTCCAAATTAGAACTAGATAATCTGTTAGGCACTGACTTTTACCATGAAAGAAATAACACATATGGACAAAATCCATAAGTTTTGATTAGTGTTTTCCCTATAATTCATATGTGAGCTCTGTGAAGGCCAGGGTTTTTGTGTCTTGCTGACTGTATCTCCGTGAGTTCCCACCCCAACTCCTGGCTTTCTATAAGTGGGTCAGCCTGTGGGGAACTTGGTGCAGTGTGTGATAACTTTCCTTTAGATGTGTGTGCTGCCACTTGTCTGGGTTCATTGGTAGCAGAGGCCCTGCTGAGCTCTTCTCTGGGATCCCAGGTCCCTTGATGGAGCAGTGGGTGCTCAGCAAGCTTCCTGGGCATGGGCTCTGTGCCTAGGACAGGAAGGAGACTGGTTCTCATCACTGGCCTGTCTGTTTCTGTTGCAGAGGAGGCTGAGGATCCCGCCTGCATCCCCATTATCTGGGTCAGCAAGTGTGTGGACTGTGCAGATAAGTATGGCCTCGATAGGGTAGGTCTCTCCCAGAATCAGAGGTGGCTCAGGTTGGCAGTGTGACCCTCGAGAGGTTGTTGCAAGCCCTGGCCTTTTGTGGCTCCAGAGTCCTCTTCTCCTAGTACTCTCCTGTCTCCATCCCAGGCCTCCCAGTTCCAGTCCCCAGTGTCCCTCTTCCTTCCCTTTTCTGAGGTCTCTCTCCACTTGTCACTAGGGTATCAGCTGTGTGACAACAACATGGGGGTGCTCTTCAAGGACTGCATGCGCCTCATCATATATGAGGATGAGGACAGCCTGTAGTACATAGAGCCCAACGGCACCCGAGTCCTACCTCTGCATGAGTTCCCACCACACCTCCTTGACAAAGGTGAGTGGGGGCCCCTGTAGCCTGCGGATGGCCAGGGCTTGGCTACTTTCCAGCAACAGGCTCTAATTGCAGAAGCCCTTCCTGCTCTCCTTCCAGATTTCCCTCCTTAAGTGCTTTTGCAACTACATGAGCCAACACTTGGTGAAGGTGGGCGCTAACATCACACTGCAGGAGGGCGATGAGCTTGAGAGGCTCCCTTACCTGTGAACCTGGTTCCGCACCCACAGCGCCATCATCTTGAACCTTAGCAATGGCACTGTGTAGATCAACTTCTTCCAGGTAGATGGGGCAGGAGAGGGTCGGGTGGGTGGGTTCTGCCTGGCAGAGGACCACATGAGTGGTGTGGGGAGCAGGAGGAGAGGCAGTGTGGGTGCCAGTCCTCGCAGCAGGCATAGGGCAGGGAGCCAACAGGAAGCTCCCCCTCCACCAGCGTTGGTGTCTTGTGCACCACCCCCTGCTCATACCAGCAGCTGGGCTCTTCAATCTCACCCCTCCTTTCAGGACCATACTAAACTCATCCTGTGTCTGCTGATGGCAGCTGTGACCTACATTGATGAGAAGGGGGACTTCCTCACATACTGCCTGAGCCTCCTGGAGGAGCAAGGCTGCAGCAAGGAGCTGGCCAGCTGGCTGCGCTACACCCGCTCCATGGTGGACAAGCTCCTGAGCTCATGCTCTGCCTGCAACCGCCTCAAGGCCTCCTCCTAGGCCTCTCCCCCTCTGGACTGGTGCCTCCTCACTCCCACCAGCTCCTGGGCCTGCGCTGGTTTGCTCCCTGGTGCTGTTTTTGTAATGTGCCCCCAGCCCTGGGGGGCTGGCAGGAGCTCCGTGGCCCTTGAAGTTGGAGGGTGTAAGTTATGTTTGTACATGTTGGGGCATGGGTTCTGCAGCTCCTGCCCTCCCACTCAACCCACCAGATGAATCCTACAGAGTATCTCTATTGAATTTGGGACTGCCACTTTTAATATGCATTAAACATATGTGCATCTTCACTTCTGCTCTGTTCCTGAGGGTGCCCGGCTCCAGGGAAAGTCTCTGCTCCAGCAGCTTCAGGCTGCCAGGCCTCTGCAAGTTTCTCAGATACTGAGATGGGCCTCAACCTCGGCCTCAGTTGCAGGCCCAGTTCCTTGGCCCACTGGGGTGGAGGCTGTCTCCGTGGCCCTTTGCTGGCTCAGCTCCCAGTGGCCTCTGGCATGGCTCCCTGGCCTCCGAGGCTGGTGGGTAGTAGAGCAGGAAGAGGCTTTGTTGGTGCAGCTCCTCATGGCACAGTGGGTATGGAGAAGCAGCTGCGGGAAGCACTGGGTGAAGTGCAAAGCTGTCGGGGACCTGGCCCAGCACTTGCTGCACCTCTGCCGGCAGCTCCCTGTAGTGGTGCTTCTGGGGGGTGAAAGAGCAGGGGGCTTGGCTCAGCTGTGGTGGGCCTTCCAGGATCTGGGCCTCACCCAGACCCAGAACACACCCTGTTCCTCATGGCCTGGAGCAAGACTCACACCGATGTCCCCTTATATGACTGGAACATTCTCAGATCTGGGAGCAGAGAAATGGGCTCTAGAGTTGCCCCCCTTAGGCTCCCCTTGGCCTCCTTGGCCCGCCTCAGGTGTGCACTTTACCTGTCTGCAGCAACATGGAGATGTGCTAGTGCCAACTGTGCCAGACCAACTTGTAGCTGCCTGCCTCCAGCGCAGTCACCAGGGGCCCCTGCTCAGACCCCTTCTCCAGCCAGTCACTAACATCCTAGGACCCACAGAGCTCCTGAGCTTCATGACAACTACCAGTGGCCCCAAGGCCAGAATGTCCTGTGGTAGGAGTTGAAGCAGAGAGAGCCTCTTGGTTTAGGACGATCAGGACCATTGTCTCTTGGGGACCTCGGCTTTGCAATGCCAGGCCTCTGGGATTTACCACCCACCCAGGACGCTGGCTCCCTGTGGCCATTGTATGTATAGAGGAGCAAATGGGCTCAGAGACACAGTTCCTTGGTCTATATCACACAATGGAATGGAATATCTGGGCATGGAATGGCTTCAGTTGACAACCCAGGTAGAAAGGAGTGGGGTGTGTTTCCATAGGAGGGGCATCTGGGGCTGGAAATGAGCAGAACCTGGGGTGCCAAGATGGTGAAGATTAGGAGTCTAGACTCCTGGTTTAGATAAGCAGTCAGGCATCTTGGAACAAGCAGAGTTACACTGACTTCCCTTTTCCTGTTGATCAGGACCCAACTTTGGGACTTTGGGGGGACCATTCCCAAGATTCCCTCTGACCTGGAAGAACTGGAGCTGCTTGGCTCTGCTACAGAACAGGGGATGGGCCAGCACCTGTGGAGCAGAAGGGTGGGCCTGCGGCACAAGGCTCACCATGTCTGCAGGGCAGAAGGGGAAAGGCTTGCCCAGCCTCTTGCCCTCTGCCTCCCTCTCTGCTGGGCCCAGGTCTCCCTCACTGTGGGCCTCTTCTTACAGGTGAGTCAGGCAGGTAACTCCTTCAAAAATGTTGGCCTGGCGGTAAAGACTGTCCCCAAAAGGTGGCTGCCACCAGAAAGCACATAATAGAACATGCAGCCTTCAAAGAAGATGTCCACAGCGGTGGTCTTGGGGGCCAGGGACATGGGCATGAGGAGGAAAAAGTCACCCAGGCTAAATGCCCTCCTGGTTAATCAGGGGTTGGTTAACATTAGAACCTGGGCTGCATCTCTTGACTCTAGCTCCCCTCCCTTCTGCACCATTGAAGAGGCCCTTGGTTCTGAGGGTCTGGTTGGGTTTCCCAGCTGAGAGAAGCTGCAGCAAGCGATGGTGAGGACAAGAGACCTGGCACAGGCCCCAACCCCACCAGCTGATCCTCAGCTCCTACTGGTTGTCACCAGGTGGCACAGCTGATGTTTTTCCCTCAAGAGAATCCAAAAATCCAGCTTTGCATGTGGGATTTCCCCAATGTTAAAATACTTGCCAGTAATTTAAAAAATAAACTTTCCAGGCTTGTAACATCAGTGCATTGGGCCCTTGGATCTCTGGCCCACCACTTGGGGGCTTTCTCTATATTTGGGGAGTGGGAGTGATTTCCCTAGTGCCTGTCCTTTGGTGGTGTTATCATCTACACCCATGAAGTCAACTTTCTCCCACACACTGTGACTCCAAAATATATAGCCCTGAGGTCCCCAACTCCAGTGCCCATGGGTTCATAAGCTGTTCTGTGCTTCATCTACATCAGTTCAGCAGATGTTCCCCAGAGCCCTCCACGTCAGTGATTCTGGACCCAGCTCCAACTTAACATCACACAGGAGATCCTCCCCCAGTTAATCAGTCAGAGCCACTGGGTAGGGGACCTGGGTATTTTCTTCCCACATCAGTTCCACAGTAATTGTGAACCAGTGACAATTAGTTTTTATCTTAGATAGAAGGACTGAGATTTCTAAGATCAGAGATCAGAGATCCTGAGCTTGACATTTGTGCCCAAAGAATAAAATAGGCTGCCCCTAAGTGCTGGGGGTGGAGGCTATGTTTGAAGAGTGGTTCTCGAGAGCTTTTCTTCATTAGCCATATTTTGACTCTCTCAGGTCTGAGATTCTGATACACTGGATCCCAAAATAATTACACTGCACATGATCAAATCTCAGACGAACAGTGACTCTGCCTTCTCCTCATCGTGGCTTAGCACACATTCATTTCGTATCTATTTAGGAGAGGTGTTGTTTTTGAATCTCCAGTGCCCAGAGTCTTGATTCAACAGCTATTCAGTGAGCCCTTCTCTCTGCCAAGGGGTCATAGGAGAAAACAAGACCAGACTAGTGCCTGCATTAAACTAGCAGGGAAGCTGTTCCCTGACTGCCACAGTTCCTACCATTCCCTATTGTCTCCTATGTGGCTGCTTCACTCTATCCACTTGGTCTGTCCATGAGCACCAACCTGCAACCTTATTTTCACTTGCAGAATGTATACTCTGCTTTCTTTAATCTTTGGATTTTAGTTTATGCCCCACTCCTCCAGGCTCACTTGGGCAGTGTTCCATTCATGGGCTGTCAGCTTAGACATCATGTCTAGGTTTTTTTTCTCTTTCCCAAGTCTGGACTTTGTGCCCCTTATCTGAATTCCCAAAACTCCTTATATGATCCCACCACCACAGCGTTTTCCACAGCACATAATAATTTCCTGTTCTCTCTTGGTTTTGCCTAGCATGTGTGAAAATGCCAAATAACAAGCTTATTCGCATTTTAAACAAAGGAGTAAAAGAAATATAATGATGTTCTTTAAATGACAGAGAAAATCTAGTATTATATAGAGATTCTTTTTCCTACTGAGTTTAATAACAAAATTACCAGGCTCTATCTAGGCTAACCTTTCTTTATTTTCTTGTGCTCTTGTACCAAAACATCAATATCACCCTGACTCTTTCCCTTGAGCACCTAAATAATTTTGGGTATTTTACATAACAAGCTGTCTTGGCTGAGCCAGATCTGAGACTCAAGGTCTGAGATACTTTTCTTCTTTTTGTTACTTCCCTAGGAGATTACCAAAATCTAGTGACTTGGACGGGAATTGGGGAGACTTCTGGGGAAAGAATTTCCACCACCTCAATGACTGGGGTCTGATGAGTTGGGGTGTGAGGGTAACTGAAGGAAAATGATAAGGGGGTTGGCAGCACCTTTTGACAAAAACCACCCAGGAAAAGATGGGGTCTGGTTTGTCTGCACTCCACTCTAAAGTCATCTCCAAAGGGAGATAAGGGCTTGGGGGTGCAATAGGGTGATTATTACCTGCATCCACTTTGAATCTGTAAGATGACAAGAATTACAATATTTCATAGCTTAGGCAACTTGGCTGTGGGACACTAGAGAAGATCTGGCCAGGGCTGCAGTGTAGCTCAGTCCTGCAGCAAGTGATTTGTACGTGCTAGGCTCTGGGTCCTATCCCAAAACAAACAATTGCTGCCCCAAGGGAGGGGAGCATATCCCTCTCAGCAGAGGCCTGAAGAAGAGGAGTACACAGGTAAACACTGGGACAGCTGTGCAGTCACACGTCAACAGCTGGGTGGACTTCAGCCTGAGTGGGCTGCAGTGTGGGGAAGTGAATAGAACAGGAACAGGAAGGGCAACACTGGTTCACCAAAAGCACCAGCCCAGCCCAGAGCCAAAGGAACATCAGAAGCTCAGACTGAGCAATAAACCCCTGTGCTAAGCCCCCAGAAGCATCCTCAGACACCACAGAATCTTTGAAAGGGACTGTCAAGAGGCTTAAATTGAGAAAAGATGAGAGGAATGTTTAAAATAAAATTGTGTTGGGCATGGGGTACGCCCCTGTAAACCCAGCAGTTCTGGAGGCTGAGAAAGGAGGATCACAAGTTCAAAGCCAACCTCAGCAACTTAGCAAGGCCCTATGCAACTTGGTGAGACCCTGTCTCTAAATAAAATATAAAATATTGTGGGGATGTGGCTCAGTGGTTAAGTGCCTCTGGGTACAATCCCCAGTATCAAGAAAATAAAAATAAAAAAAACAAAATTGTACCGAGGTAGCTTACCCATTATCATTACAAAATGTGATATTACTTTATATTAATAACACCACCTGGGCCTTATTTAATAATGATAATGACAGTAACCTTTCCCAAGGAGTGCCGAGGTCTAGTCTCAGCAGAGGGTACAGAGCAGCATGATGTGGGTACAAACGCAAGCGCTCAATGCAGTATGAAGGTAAAGGAGTCAGTGATAGAGACGGAGAAATCAGCAGAAAGACACAGAGTTGGGCTGCTGAATCTTGTTTTTTTTTTTTTTTTTTTTAAATTTTCACTTTGTTGCAAGTATATAAGCATATTTCTTGGAAGTACACATTCTTTTGTGATTACATCATAGTCTTAGCAACAGCTACTAATTTTTTTCTTAGACATATTAAAAAATTTTTACCTTACACATTTCAAGGTTTTGTACAGATGGGGGGTCATGTACACCTTTCCAAGGTCCTATAGAGATGGAGGTCATACGTGACTGTCTGGGCATATTATAATTTTGTCACATTTATCTAACTAGTCTGGGTAAAATTTATTTCTCACAGATTCCCTAAAGCCATATCTTCCACACACTTGCCTGATAGAAGTTAATTTTTTCTGTCTGGAATTCAAAGCACTATTATTTTTCTATAACAGTTATTTTTAGAAGCAGGGAAAGGTGGGCATAGCTGAACGTTAGCTCTGAAGGACTTCTACTCTAAGGAGTTAGTATGCATCTATTTTAAACTACTCTGAAAGTAAGAGAAATCTTTTTTCAACCACAAAAATACTCTTAAAGCTTATTAATTAGTACAATTTATAGAAAAAGTTTTTATGTTTTTAACTTAGATTCCAAAGGGTATTGTCCAGACTTAGTCTCATTCTAAATAATTGAAATAGTTACACCTGGTGGGCATATATAGGAACAGAACAGTAAATAGACAGAAGACCATGAAAACAGACACAGACAAGATTAACTCTTTCAATGACATATTTGAGTGGCATCTATCTGTGAAGGGGAGGCTTTTGCCTCGACTTCCCTTCTGCAAAGAGGAACCTTTGCTCAAACTGCATCGCATGGAAATGCCACAAAGGAGGTGATATGAGACAGGTGTTTTTACTCCCACTTAACAAATGAGAAAACTGAAACTCACAGAGGCCAAGCAATTGTTCAATGTTAACAAATAATAGAGTTTGATCTGCATTCAGTTCTATCTACATCCAGAGTTCTTTCAAATTAATAGCTGTAATAAGTATAGAGTGCTGAAGTCCGGCTTCAGCAGGGGGAGGGTGTCTCGATAGGGCTAGTGAAGGAGTCGTCAGGCAGCGGTGGAGGAACAGCAC
Organism: Tamias sibiricus; assembly: GCA_025594165.1. Classification (NCBI taxonomy): domain Eukaryota; kingdom Metazoa; phylum Chordata; class Mammalia; order Rodentia; family Sciuridae; genus Tamias; species Tamias sibiricus. The sequence continues at coordinate 39,696,576 of CM046672.1, forward strand.
ACAGACACAAGAGTCAGGCTGCTAAATTCTCTTTTTACTTTTCTCAGCATGGTTTTTATATATCCCAGCAAACACAGCAATTCACATTACAGCTTTTGAAGGTTACATTAAAGAATTTCAAGGAATTTCAGGTTCATATAACCAGGGGAAAACAAAATATTTATCCTAAGTACATACTACTGATTAATCTTTTCTATAGACAGAAGAAAACACTCTAAAATTTGTATTTATCTAAACCTATACCAAAGATTTCTCAAGTCTAGGCATGCTTACTCATAAGGATTTTTTTACAGCTAAATTGACCTAATATTTTTTCTTTAAACTTCAACTGGGCCTAGACTTCTTGGCTTCTTCTGTGTCCCTATAATGTCTTTGTTTATAGCTCAGGAAGAAAGAAGTATGGTTGTCTATATCCTAAATATACTTAAAAGATAAAGAGGAGTCCTTATCAAACACAAGAAAACATTTAAAGCTTTTCTATGGAATGCATGATTACAACAAGAAGAAGGTTAAAACAATGGGTATTTGTTGTGCTCCATGATTACAGCAGGGAGGGGTTAAGCAGTAAGTATTAGCAAAAGCTAATTTCTAACTAAAAACCTGTTATACTAGTTCAATTTAAGAATTTGTTTTTGAGCTCCTGACTTAGATTCCACAGAGTAATAATCTATTGTGGTCAGTTTCATGCTAATGCATTATGCCTAGTAGTCATAAAGAGGAAGACAAGACAGTAAGAATATACACAGACAGGGTTAACTTTCTCAGCGCCTTGTTTGTGTTACATCTTTCCATAAAAAAAGAAGAATGCTTTTGCTTCTTTCCTTTATAAGGTGATGAGAATGCTTTGCTCACTCTATCATAAGGAAGATGTCACAATAGAGAAGACACTTGGGTGCTCAACTAGACAATGTCCTCAAAGCACCCTCTTACTATTTTATTTAGGTGTCACAATCCCATTGTCATGGCTTCTACTAAATTCATTTTGAATTAAATTAAATGGGCCCCTCCCTTTTCTGCCCCTGACTCTGGCCCATCTTATTCACTCAAGCTCATCTTCAGGATCGCAGGGTGCATGGGCTGGCTCTGAGGGACTTTGAAGACTCTCCTGGCATTTCAGGGTGGCCCCTGGGGGTTGGGCCAGAGCGTCCTGTAAAGTAGCAGAAGGGCCTGCAGGTGCTGAGGGAATCTGCTGCTGCTTCTCTTCCAACTGGTGCTGCTAACACATGAGAACACATGAGGGCTAAAGGGAGTTTGGCCCTGGGCACACCTGCCCAGTGAGGGGCCCACACCTGTGTCTAAGGGCCTTCCACCTGGAGCATGAACTTACATAGCATAGGAACAGTGGACTGGGAAATTATGGGAGGAAGGTAGGGTGCAGAGTTGAAATGGGGTGAGGGAGAGGGTGGCTGAGTGGTCTGAGACAAGTAACGTTCTCTCTGGAAAGACACTATGATGGACCTGAGTTCAGAACGATGGGCTTACCTGCCTCATCAGGAAAAGAATCCAACCTCCGAAGAGGACAGTTGTGAGACTCGCTGCCAGCAGGTCTTGGGATCCCAACCCTGGATAAAATCCTGGAGTTTTCTCTTCAGGATGTAGCTCTGGGTCCCAAGGTTCCTCTTGACTCAGGCTCAGGAGCTGGGAATGAAGCAGTTTTCATTCTTGGTACTACTTCTCACAGTGGAACCTCCAGCCCTTCATCACCCTGTTCAGGGCTGGGCTTAGCTGAAGAGGTGAGTGGGCTTAGCGTATGGTGGGAACCGTGGAGCTCTCTGTGGTACCGAAACATCATGATGCAAAGGAGCATGGTTGCCAAACCTAGGAGATAACCAGCATCTCTTTGAATGTCATTAAAAATACAGGTAATAATGGGGTGTGATTAAAAATGCAAATATCCACCTCCAGAGAGTCTGCATTTGATGTGTCTGGAATGGATTCCTGGGTGATTCTGAGAGAAACCAGATTTTAGAATTATGACTCCAAGTCATGGCTCTTCCTTCTGACCTTGAACTACTTACTCGTGCTTCTTATCTAACCTGATCCCAGGAAAGCAGCTTTTCATAGTTTTTACTGTTTCAAATTCTCAGTTGATGTATATTTTACAATATTTATAATGAAGAAAATTAAAAAGAAAAGACAGCAAACCATATTTCACTATTTAGGTACCAAATATCTTTTTGATACTTCTAACACTTCTGGTAGTGACAACCACAAAATGTTTGTCTTCTAAGAAATTCTGTGAGGTCACCAAACCCTGCATCAGGTTATTCCTAGAAGCCTGAGGAAAGGGTCTAAGGGCAGTCCATGCATCTGCTGTGTCTCCTATGCCCTCTGCCCTTCTAGGACTGACCTCTAAGAAGAGAGTTGAAGCGTGGATACTTTCTGGGGGTCTTTTTGCATCAGTCCCACTCCCTGAGGTGGGATGGACCCTCAGCATGGTGGTGTGCAGGACTTGGGGTGGCTCATGTTGTCAGAGGGCTGAAGGTGATCTCAGCCTTCCAACTTCTAAAGGATCTGGGCTCACAGATCCTTTATCTTCATCTATTCCAAATTTGAGCCAGGGAAACTTACCAATGAGCAGCCATTGGCTAGGGAGGGCCACACTGCCTGAGGGGGCATCTCACATCAGTGCTGGGTGAGTCCTCCCACTCCCCTGAGACTTGGAGTGTCACCTCATCTCTAGTTGGGCTCCCATCCATGTGGGCCAAAGTCAGTCCATGAGGCTATGGAAGAAGATGGACATCATGAGTGAAGGAGGCCCCTCTCCTGCTCCATCCCTCTTTCTAGCTCTCTAGAGACCCCTTCTCACCACTAAGACTACCCCTGTGTGGACCAAGGCTTTGGTGACATAGAATCCAGCTTCTTCTTTTTCTACATACAGTGTCATCCTAATGGGAGAGAGAGAAAAAGGAACAATTGGTGATAGTGGTGTGAAGCTTCAGATAATCCTATATAATGGGTGATAGTGGTACGTAGCTTCAGATAATCCTGTATCCACAATCCATATTGGCTCTGAACTTGGTCTCACTCTTCCCCTTCTTCTGTTTCTTTCCCTGCTTCCTCCTCTAGTGCTCCCTATCTCTGAAAATGATGGCACATATGCTTCTAGAAACCTAAGTGTGACCCTTGACCCTTCCTTGTTCACAACCACCCAGCTTCCTAATCATCATTCTTACTAATGTTTCCTCTTGATATTTCATATCTCTTACTTATTTCCACCTCTAGGTTTTCACTCTCATCCAGAGTATCATCTTTTGCCTGAACTAATGTATATCCTGTAAGTGTCCATTTCTTCTGCTGTATCACTCTTCACATTGAAAAAAAAAAAAAAAAAAAAAAAAAAAAACAATCAGCTTTCCACAATGAAAATATGATCAAATCACTTCCCCACATGGTGGTCTCAGGGGTCTTCCAGTGATTTCTCCTTAGCCTTGGGGGGAAATGTTCAAATCATTGACATGATCCTATAAGATCCCACTTAATTTAAAACTTCAGACTTCTCTTCCTGCTTGGAAATATTCTCCTGCCTTATTTAATTTTTTTCTGTTCCCTGGATGGCATGCTTTCTATCTCCCATTTCTTAATTACCTTTGAGGTTTCAACATACATGTCCCTTCTTTAGGAAGATTTCCATGACTGCCTCTGCCCTCTGTATCAATTTGGGTATCCCACCATACCCTGTACTTCTCTCATCTCATCTTTATCACACCATGCTAGGACTCCAAGATTCCTATAGGCAGAAACAATGGCTGTTATTACTGTACTCCAAGAGCCTAACAAGTGACTGACACACAGTAAATGCTTAGTTAATCTTTGTGGAACAAAATGAATAAATAGACAATCCCTGACTTTCCCAGTCTGTCTCCTGACACTGCAAGAATGGAGACACGAAAGTATTAGGTGTTATAAGGGAAGGTGATTTTAAAATTATTTAATAATCAGTTAAGGCACAGCACCTAGCCATCAGAGGGATTGAGGCCTGTGGGCTCCCTTGTAGGCCAGATTTTCCCCTATCAGTCGCTGGACAGTGGGGCTATAAAGGAAGCCCTGGAGGTACTTGGGAAAAAAAATGTTTTGACACCATTTTTGTGGCTGCTGCTGGTGTTCATGGTTGAACATCATGCCTGGTCATTGGGCCTAGGCTGTGATAACTCCAGAAGCACCCTTTCTGGACTCCAGGTATGGATACCTACAGAAGCTGTGTGTTCAAGACAGAGAAGCATGCGGCCATATCTTGCGGGTCTGTAATAGGCAGCCAGATGTGGCCTGCGGATGGCAAGGAAATGCAGGGTGTCCGGATCCAGTGTGAGATGGGGTAGCTGGTGCAGGCCATCCTGGTGCCAGGTGTAGATGCCCATCGCAGGCACACCCAAATCAAGTCGACAGCACTGTCCCACTTCCTGGGTCCACAGTTAGCAGCAGACCCAGCCCACAAGATGTGAGGTAGCTCATGTCTGCCAATAAAGATGGCCAGGAGAGGTCAGAGCCCTCATGGATGCCTGTGAGAGAATCCAGGGAGGAGGGAGGGATGTTCAGGTGTGTGGAGGTCAGGTGAGATTACTTGGAGTGTCACCAGTACAAAGGAAGGTCAGTGTTCATGGGGTCATCCAAAGGTGACTCAGATGTGCGTGGGTTGGACTGGGTCATCTGAGAGAGAAACCTTAGGATGTAGGGCAGTCTTCCATAGACTGATGCTCACTTAGGATGGGTCATCAGTATGGCCTAGATACGCAGGTCACCTGGGAGGCACCTGGAGTGTGAAAGAGTTAGTTAACGGCTCTGGGAGTCTCACTTGTGATGTGTCAGTGTTACCTTCATGGAGTCTCATGCAGAAGGATACAGTCAGGATTTGAGGGTTTACTTAGGGGTACCTGTGAGGTCCCTTGGGCAGCTGGGTAGGACTGACATCCTATCCAGGGGGTGGTTGGCTTTCTCTGGGGGGTCATCTGCAAGTGTCACTCATCATGTAAGGTTCAGTTAGGACAAGTGGGGACTGTCAGGGTGTGTCGGTTGCTTGGGGTCACTTAGTAGCTGGAATGACCTAAGGCTACCTGGTTTGGATTAATTGGGTTACAGAGAGTTCGGATGCTGGACCTTGCTCAGATATATAAATGTCAGTCTGGGTGTTGAGGGGGTCACTTGGGGTCATCTACCAGAGGCATGTCACTCAGCATGTGAGGGGGGTCTGTGGGTCAGAATATGGGTGGTACTTGGTCATGGATGCCATTCAAGGTACCCTGGGCTGGGGAACTTATTCCAAGATGGGGTTGGAAAACGTGGCACTCACATTTCCAAGGTGATCTATCTATGGGGGATGCTGAGTAGTGACAGTAGCTGGTATTCCAGCGCAGGGCTGGGGCCCTTGGGTCATGCGTGGTGATCATGTACTCTGGGGATTCCCAGAGCAAGGTTACCAGGAATACCCATGTAATACTTTCCTCACCCCATCACAAGGGCTCTGCATCTTCAGGGATAGGGACTTCCTGGGCACCCTCCTGTAGGCCTGGTAAATATCACAATGACAGAGAACAGGGCTGTCTGTTCATTTCAGTACCCGCCAGTTCCTTGTTCAGCATTGAATTAAATGTTGTTGACGACTAACCAATATGCCTGGGCTCAACTTGGATAGCAACTGCCAGGCCTGGACAGAGAATGAGGGGTGGTGCTCCGAGCTTAGGGAGCAGCTGGGGGCTTACTCACATGTTCAGCATATGTAGAGGTGAGGGGTAGAGAGACAGTCTGTGGTCATTGTCACCTGAGTCTCCCCTGACTCAGGGTTCACCACAAACCAGGCATCCTGCTTCCATCCTGCAGAGGTGGAAAGTCTGTCAGCTTTCTGAATGGGGTAGGAAAGAGTGTGCATCCTGTGGCTCACTTGTCAGGCTGGCCCATCACAGCCCAGGTTCCCATTTCTGCTGGCTGGACCTGAATGCCACATACTGTAGAAGTGCTCACCTGTGTAGGAGACCCTGTCAGAGCTGCCAAAAGAAGTGGCATGGACCAGCTCCAGGATGATGAATGGCAGTTTCTAGGATAGGGAAAAGTTCCAGGAAGAAGTATGGGCAGAAACACACACACACACACACACACACACACACACACACACACACACATGCACACACACACACACACACACGTCAGCTGTGCTGGGCACCCTTCTGAGGTTGACACCATAATCATATTTTCATGAGGCATCATCATCATTATTATTACACTTCCCAGGAAACTGGAGCTCAGAGAGGCCAAAAAATTAGACAAATGTCACACAGCCATTGAGCCAGATTTTAAACCCAGCTATACAGCATTCAGAGCCAGTACACTTAACCACTTTGCTACACAGCTTCTGAAGGACATGCAGATAATCCCACACCCAGTGTTAAGATGCCCCAGGTTTCACCTGATCCCTGCCTGATGCCCTCCTCAAAAACACACACAGAGGGGCTGGGGCTATGGCTCAGTGTTGGAGCGCTCCTCTTACATATGTGAGGCCCTGAGTTTGATCCTCAGCACCACATAAATAAAATAAAGGTATTATTTACACCTACAACTAAAAAAAAAAAAATATTTTAAAAAGTACACACAGAGACTTTCAAAGCTGTCAACATCCATGAAAGACTCAGAGAGGTTGAGGAGCTGATCCAAAATAAAGGGGAACCTGACCAATGTGGCTATGAGTAAAGACCTACCCACCACCCTTCTCTGCCCTGTTCTCTCCCTGGAGTTGAACGAGTCTGGATTATGTGAGTGGACTCCATGTACTCTGGATCCTTGTTAGGTTTGGATAATGGGGACAGGGCCTTCCAGGGCCCTTTGAGAATTACATCAATTTCTTCCCAGGGCAGTGCCCTCAGTGACCTAATTGCCTTTCATCAGGCCCCACTCTTAAAGGTCTACCACCTCTTCTATCACCAAGCTCACCAGCCTGACAACCCCTGGGAGACATGCTCTAGCCATATCCACACTAAAGCACTGTGAGCAGCAGATTGAAGACGTCCATAAATGGCTCTGTACTCCCACTTTCCAGAGGCAGAGTCTATCCACTCCCCTGTGAGCTAATTGGCTGTGTTTCATATTATGGTGGAAGTGCTGTTGTACCAGCTTCCAGGTTAGGCTTTAAGAGACTGGCTTTTCCCACTTCTTGTCTCTACAATAGCTTCCCTGGAGTGGTCAACTGCAATTTAAGAAGTCCACAACCTCCTCATTGCCATAGGGGCAACTGTAGCCTCCAAGGCCTCCCTACCATGGTAAGAGGCCTGTGAGTGACAGACCAGGCACCCTGCCTGCTGATTACCACATAGCAACCTCGTCATTGCCACATGGGGCAGAAGAATGCCCTGTTGAGCCTGCCCAAGTCCCTGTTTTACACCATCATCAGATATGATAGTCAAATGGTGGTTATTTTAAGCTGCTAAGCTTTAGCCAATAATGTCCTTCTAGACAAGGACATTATTGTCAGATCCAGGGAGAACGTCCAAGAGCCCTTGTTTCTGCAGCTCTTTAACTCCTTCCATCACCATGAGAAGGGTATGCTCCTGATGAGGAATGCCCCCCAAACACACAGATGCATGGAACAGAGTCACAGCTGGTCCCAGAGAACACCATGGAGACCAAGCAAGGATAAACTCCTGCAGTTGTAATTCATTGAGGTTTGGGGTTGTTCTTACAGCCACACTTAGCAAAACCCAAACAATATACCTCACCTACTATTTCTCTCCCCATTTATCACTGTTGGTCAAGCCCATCTCATGATATCTCATGATATCAGAGATATTCATTTTCCAATCCTCCCTCATGACTAGGCGTGTTCTGGTTCTGTCTTTATCAATGGCAGGGAAAAGAGGGTAAACTTCAAGGAGAAATACTTTTCTCATTGATCAAAATAGAGGGACATGAGAGGCTGGGGCTATGGCTCAATGGTAGAGTACTCGCCTAGCACATGTAAGGCACTGGGTTCAAGCCTCAGTACCAGATAAAGATAAATAAATAAAGGTATTGTGTCCATATACAACTAATTTTTTTTAAATATACAGGGACATGAAAAAAGTTATCTTTAGTTGACTTGATCATTTGCCTAAACACGTGTTTACACACTGTTCCTGAGAAGATGCAATGGCTGGAGCTATAAAAGCCATCTTGTGGCCAGGATTCAATAGCTTGAGAATTAAAAGTCAAAAAGAATGAAAGGATGAAAGATCTTACATCTGTAAAAATACTTTTGAATCACTCAATAAATTTAGGCCTGCCTACCACCAGAGACATTTTATGGTATGAGATAATTATCTTAATTGTTTGAGTCACAGTTAGTTGGTAATTCTGTTCTTTGTAGCCAAAACAAAACATTATTATACAGTTATCTGCTGATTTTGACTGTCCAGGATGAAGCCCCCTGGTAAAAATTCTGGTAAAAAACAATTCTGATACTATGTTAGTGAATCAACACATAGCCTCATACATTGCATGTGGTGCAAGTGGAATTGACTGTAATCCCCATTTCCTGGAAAACCATGTGACCAGGTCTGGCCAAACAGAGTGTTGCTCTTGCCTGCCTGTTGGGGGCAGGCTAATGAGGTTATGTTGTTGGACTTTTGACTGAACTATTAGAAAAGAAAAGCACTATTTTTATTGGGATCACTGGTTCAGAGTAAAACCAACCCTGAAGAGAGCAGAGTTGAGAAAAGAAAACTAATTTATGATATCAATGAACCTTTGGGGCTCTCTTTCACCTGGTCTACTTTGGACTTTTCTTTCAGTTCTAAGTACCAATAAATTTCTATTCTTTTTTTTCCTGGCTGATATAGGCCAGAGTCCAGGCTTGCAGATGGGCCCAAGATTCAGAGCTGAGAGAAAGCAGGATTGGGCAACAGTTCTGTAGGGTGGCTGCTATTATCTAGCTCTTTCCCACATAGCAGAAGCTAAGGCGTGCAGGAGCAATGTTAAGTACCAAAGTTGGCACAGTGGGTCATTAGAAGGGCTCAGATTCAAACTCAGACATAGTAGGACACCTAAACTCAAAGTTTTTCGTAAACCACACTGATATTCAGGGTAAGTCTTTACCAGGAATCAAAACAGTGTGTTTCTTCTTAAATATCCAGAGGTTGTTGGTGGTGTTGTTTTTTTTTTTTTTTTTTTTTTTTTTTTTTGTATCAGATGTGTGGGACTAAGGGACATGACAGAGCTCCCCTCCACTTGAGAGTCTAAGCCAGAATTCTTAACTACATTCCTGATCAGCTACAAAGAGGCAGTGGTGGCATGATTAAGTCCACACAATGTCACTGTCTTCTACTTGCTTCTCTTCCCAGGGTTCCCCTAAACATGCTGCTTCAAGTTCAGTCTGCCTGGCAAGGAAAACAGCTCCCTCTTGGGCTCCCAGCTCCTCAGGATATGTAGGTGGGTTCTTCTAGAATATTCAAGGACAGTCATCAACTGTCACTAAGATTGGCCCACTGTCCTTCTATTACTTCTCTCTGCAAAGTTCCTCTCAATTGATGTTGGTTTTCAACTTCTAGGAGTGAGATAACATTCCCTTCACAAGCTCAAATCTACACATTTTTTTTTTAAATTTTAGTTGTAGATGGACACAATACTTTTATATATTTATTTTTGTGGGGAGCTGAGGATGGAACCCAGTGCCTCACATATGCTAGACAAGCACTTTACCACTGAGCCCCAGCCCCAGCCCAAATCTATACATTTTAAATGAGTCAATTTGTAGACACATACAAGTTAAACATCTGAAACTGGAGATGTCCCCAAATCTGAAGCTTTTTGGGCAACAATGGAAAACTACGACTGACATGGGTCAAGTCAAATACAGGTGCAAGTTACCTTCAGGCTATATATGAAAGCTGTATAAAGAACATTGACAAACCTCATGTTTAGACTTCAGTTCCTTCCTCAAAATTATCTTTCTATACATATGCAAATATTTCAAAATCTAAAAAAAAATGCAAAACACTTGTAGCCCCAAGTGTTTCAATTAAGGGATACCCAGCCTGACATTAATAAATAATGACACAGGTGACAGGTACCATAAAGCAACAATGAGAGTAGTACACGAATCAGTGAAGATTGTCAACTGCCCTTCATAGGACAGGGGCTGTCCACTAGTTTCATCAGCCTACCTCCCAGGAACAATTCATGGGCATCTCTGTCAGATATGACCCCTCACCTGCATGACAGAGTTCTCCAAACCCCTGAGCCTGGGTTGGGATCGGGGATTAGGGGACTTTCATGTTGAGAAAGTTAAGGGACATATACACCCCCAACCACCAGGACAATGTGGGGGTCCATAAACTCCCTCAGAGCTCTCTCCAGTGACCTTACTAAGTAAGGAGTTCACAGAGCAGGTGTGTGTGTGTGCGATGCACAGGGAGACCTTTCTTAGGAGCCCAGAGTCGTGCTCTGTGCTTTACAGATGCTAGAGTCCCTCTAGAAAGAGTGGTCACCAGCAGCCTGGCTGGAAGCTTTAGATCAGATTAGGTCCTTGGACCTGTAGCATCAGAATCACTTATTAAAGATGTACGTTTCACTGGAGACTCAGGGACTCTCAAGTGGGGCCAGAAGTTCCGAACCTTTAATTAGATGAAATCTGCCCTCAGGGAAAAGGAGAAACACTGTGATGGAAAATGTGGAAAGAAAAAAAAGACCAACTATAAAGATTCAATCCTTGCTAATCCTTGCTGAGCACGGTGGCACAGGCCTGTAATCCCAGTGGCTGGGGAGGCTGAGGCAGAAGGATCGCAAATTCAAACCCAGCCCCAGCAACTTAGGCCTTCAGCAACTTAGTGAAACCATGCCTCTAAATAAATATTAAAAAAAAAAAAAAAAAAAAAAAGGTCTGGGAATGTGGTCCAGTGGTTGAGGGCACCTGGGTTTAATCCCTGGTACAAAAAAAACAAAAAAGAATGTCTCAAAATCAATCTCCCTACTTCCCCCACTCTCTCCCTTTTCCTTCCCTCTCTACACACCTCTCTTCTACTTGTGTCTACAGACAAATCTCTCACAGTGCCTTAAAAAAAGAAAAGGCCACTGGGTGACTTAAATGCCCCACCCATGCCTTTCACTGGGGTCAAAGACTAAACAAATACCCTCAATCAGAAAGTCCTTGTTCATGTAACAATCCTCTGACAAAAATCACAGAATTGCCCAAGGAATCAGTTTCCCTCTTTTCATCTCTGCCTGCCCCCCTGACTATGGGACTCATCTGTCAGACTCATCTTATAATCAAAATGTAAAGTTCAAAACTGTCATCCCAGATAATTCCAAGTTCCTGGAGGCCCAAAGTTGCATAGTCATCATATGACCTCAAACTTCCTGAAATAAGAAAATGCTGGGAGCTGTACAATCCTTTAATGCAGTTCTTCACAGTGTTCCAGAGAATTCCCTAGCCACGTGGGAGTGAGAGAGCCTGTGTTCCAGAAGTCCCAGCACATCCAGAGACAAGGATCCCAGGTGATTCAGTATGTACTGAGTGGATGGGGCAAGTGTGACTGGAAGGAAAGGAAGCTGGTACAGGGTCCCTTAACCAGCAGGTAACACTGTGGTTCCTGGGGTCAAACCGGGGGACTTCTATGTGAAAGAAGAGAATGTGCCTCCAAGTTATCCCACCCAAAAAATGAATTAACTGGGTATTTATCTATCAATTTCCATCTGTCATTGGTCAAGAGCTGCTCCTGGTCATTCATTTCCTGGTGCTTCCAACCTGCCCATCACACAGGACAAGTACATGACTATGTCTGGCAAAGACCCCAAGCACAGTATTGCAGGTGCTGGGAGCCCAGGGTACAAAGCCATTGGCACATAGAGTAATAGTGAATGGCTATCAGGGGATGTGATGTTAAATATTTGACCATTGGCTGTCCTCTGGGAGAGCCCTGGCCTGTTGCTTTTGCCAATGTCTGTGGTGTAAATGTTCTCACTACAGCCAGTTGCAAGCTACCAACTGAATGTCACTGAATGCAGAGTCCAAAATATATTGGTTCTCATGTGATGACATAAAGTAGCTCAGGTGTGGCTGTAGCTCTTGGTTATGTAACTTTTACACTCTATTCTGTGATGTATCAATATTGGAACCTCTTATGACAGGATTACTCTTCAAATCTTATTATTACTTTTTTTATATACTGGGAATGGAACCCAGATACACTTAACCACTGAATCACATCCTCAGTCTTTGAATTATTTTTCATTTCGCTAAGATGCTTAGGACCTCACTAAGTTGTTGAGGCTGGGTCTTGACTTGCAATTCTCCTGTCTTGGCCTCCCAAGCCTCAGGGATTATAGGCATGCACCACTGTGCCTCGCTGCTCTCCAATTCTTGGAATAACTTCACACTCCCAGGAAATTATGTACTGTTTATTGATTTTACATCATCTTCTCCCCACTCACCCATAACCACCCACTTCCATTACACTGTCATGCATTCATGAAATCAGTAAAGATCTATTTAAGAGGCCAGCTTTCAAACCAAACAATAATGGAAATATCTTGTTTTGCCTAAACAAAAACAACACACACACACACACACTTTTCCCCTCCTCCTTATACCAGTATTTTATTTTCCTTCAAGCCACTACCTCTCACCCTATCCTGAGTCTTCCAATGTTATTTTCTGGCTCTAGGAATCAGCACATTACACCAATTTGACCAATTAGAGTGGTTCGCTTCCCTAAGGAGACCCTGATTGGGCCAATGATACTCTTTGCTTAGAATCATTGGAATAAGGAAATCTCTTCTCACTGTGTTACTAGGCTAGAAGGATGAAATTCTCAAGGTGCTGGCAGCCATTGTGCACCCTGAGGGATGAGCCCTCTGGAGAAGGGTGTCCACACAGAAGAAATCTGCCCTGAGAAATACAACTGAGAAAATGGGTCCTAACACCATTTGTGCCCTTGGATCCAGTTGTCTCTGAAGACACAGACTTTTTTAATTGTGTGAGCTCATAAAATCCCTTTTTTACTTAAACTGATTTCCGTCGGGTTTTCTGTCACTTGCAACCAAAGGATGGATGACTGATTCACAGACCTGAGATCAAGTGAGCAAAGCTTTAGAATGTGCCCTTCGGGCTTTCTTTCCTTGACCCCAGAGTTCAGTTTAGAAATAAGAATGGTGTGGAGATCCTGCCTCCATGAAGGCTGAGGACGATTCGCAGGAAGAGACTGGTCTGCACGAGCTAGCCAGAGACGCAGGGGAGGGTGGTCACTTCAGGATCCAGATGCTCATTTTTTACTCGATGTCCATCTTCTCTAAGGACTGGAGAGAGATGGGTGTGGTGAAGGAGCCCTAATTAGAAAGATGGCTATTGCGGTTAGCTGGGAGCCATAAGTTCCACCTGATATTCAAAGTATGCACGCGATGCACCAGTAAAGCTAAAGATATATAACCGGGTGAGGTCAGTTAGAAAGTAGTCAGTCAGAAGAAGAAAGTCAGTCAGAAGAAGGAGAGACGTCGTCAGAAGAACGTAGTCAGAAGAAGAAAAAAGAGTCAGAGCGGTTAAGAGTTTGAGAGGTTGCTGAAGCTAGAAAAAGCCAGAGAAGCTAGAGAAAGAAAAAGAGAAAGCCAGAAAGAAAAAGAAGAATAATATAAGGAAAAGAGTTTAGTTTAGAAGCCAAAGAGAAAGCTAGAATAAAAGATTCCTGCCATCGAATTTCCTCCCATGGTGTTGTGGCTGCAACAGCATCAGGCAGCTACAAATGGTGGCCTGTACGGGGAATTTGGTTGGCAGGTAAAAAATGAGAGATAAACAAGAAAGTATAGCCTCTGACTCAGTTAAGACCAGCAAGAATGTAAATTAAAAAGCCACCAGCAAAAAGAGTAGTACAAGAAATAGAAAGAGACAAGAAAATAGAAAGAAAATAAAGCATGGCGAAAAGCCATGCAAATACAAGAAAAGTAAAAGCTGCAAAAGATCAAACTGCAGCTTGGCGAAAAGCCATGAAGAGAAAATATAGAAAATAGAATTAAAGCACGGTGAAAAGCCTGCAGAGACAAGAAAATAAAATAAAGCACGGCAAAAAGCCATGCAAATATATAGAAAATAGAATTAAAGCACAGCGAAAAGCCTGCAGAGACAACAAATAGAAAGTCAAAAAGTAAAAGCTGCAAAAGCCATCAAACTGCAGCTTGGCGAAAAGCCATGAAGAGGAAAATATAGAAAATAGAATTAAAGCATGGCGAAAAGCCTGCAGAGACAAGAAAATAGAAAGAAAATAAAGCAGGGCAAAAAGCCATGCAAATACAAGAAAAGTAAAAGCTGCAAAAGATCAAACTGCAGCTTGGCAAAAAGCCATGAAGAGAAAATATAGAAAATAAAATTAAAGCACGGCGAAAAGCCTGCAGACAAGAAAATAGAAAGAAAATGAAGCACAGCAAAAAGCCATGCAAATACAAGAAAATAGAAAGAAAGCTAAAAGAGAAAAAATAGAAAATAAAATAAAGTCAAAGCTGCCCATTCAGTTGTGCTTACTGAACATTAATTCAGAACTAGTGCGTTACTTGATGAAACTTAGGGCAACTGGTTTGTTTACGCTATGGAAACTTGGCTCGTCAGCAGTAGGCTTGCCACCTTAAAGCCGCAGCATCTCCTCAAATTGGACGACTGTAACACACAGTCGATCCTGAAGGGCTTGAACATCCCCTCTTTTAAAATAAAGATTTAAAATAGAAAGAATGTAAATTTAAAATAAAATAGAAAGAATGTAAAAAATAGAAAGATAATGTAAAGCCTCTAATAAAACAAAAGGGGGGAAATGAAGGAGCCCTAATTAGAAAGATGGCTATTGTGGTTAGCTGGGAGCCATAAGTTCCACCTGATAGTCAAAGTATGCACGTGATGCACCTGTAAAGCTAAAGATATATAACTGGGTAAGGTCGGTTAGAAAGTAGTCAGTCAGAAGAAGGAAAGGCATCATCAGAAGAATGTAGTCAGAAGAAAAAAAGAGTCAGAGTGGCTAGTTGTCAGAAGAAGAACGTAGTCAGAAGAAGAAAAGAGTCAGAGCGGTTAAGAATTTGAGAGGTTGCAGAAGCTAGAAAAAGCCAGAGAAGCTAGAGAAAGAAAAAGAGAAAGTCAAAGAGAAAAAGAAGAAGAATATAAAAAAGAGTTTAGTTTAGAAGACAAAGAGAAAAAGAGAAAAGATTCCTGCCACCAAATTTCCTCCCGCAGTGTTGTGGCTGCAACAGCATCAGGCAGCTACATGTGGTCACGTCAGAAGTCTTGAATCACAGTCCACCATGCCTCCGACTTCCTCCCACAGGATTCTAGGCATTCCCCAGAGCTACTTCATTCCCTGGAAACGCCCCCCCCCTTTTTTTCTGCCCTCCTATTTTATGTCTCATGCCCATCTCTCCTCAGAATTATTGATCTCCACTCCACACCTGAGGAAGTCAGGACACCTGACCTTGGTGAACTCCAAGAAGGACACAGCCCATTCCCTGTCTTCATCAGCCTCCTGCACCGTGTGGTCCCTGATGCTTTCCAGCTACTCTTCTGTCACCTGGACTCCCACCATCAGCTGGAGAATCTGGATGTAGAAGAAGGAACATCCATAAAAAGAGGAACAAAGTCCACCCATCAATCTCCAAAACTATGTCCACCTCACTGCTGAAATGACTCCCAATTTCATGATCTCTCATCCATTTTCCACCCCCTCCCAATTACACCCAACTATCTTTTCTAGTAATCTCCCGGCATCTGTCCTCAGCAAGGGGTACACAGTGGCACCGTTGGGGTGCTAAACAGCACGGGGTGAAAAGTCAGCCTACAGAGAAAAGCACACCCAACAAAGGTTGGAGGCTTCACTTCTCCTTACTTTTTTGGTTCAGTTTATATAGGCCAGAAAGCACAGCAATTCACATTACAGTATTTCAAGTTACATCAAAGAGCTTCAGAGTTATACAATCTGGGGGAAACAGGATGTTCTTCTAAGTACATTCTACTGATTAATCTTAGAGACAAAGGAAAAGCATATATTGATCAATCTTAAATGTCAAAAACAACGTATAGTATTGTTTTACAGTACAAAACATGTTTTTACCTAAATATGTTCCCATAACCCCTTTAAGTCTACACAATTCCACTCATAATGTTCTACGGCCACATGACCCTAATATATCTTAACTTTAACTGAACCCAGACTTCTAGGCTCCTTTGTTCCTTATATAATGACTTTGTTTTGAACTCAGGAAAAAGGGAGTATGGTTATTTTTTCAGAAGTCAGGTCAATAGGTGCTGTTTCATCAATCAGATGTCAAATCTAAGGGATCTCTACCATGGAAAACTTTATATATATATATATATATATATATATATATATATATATATATATATATCCTAAACTACTTAAAAGATAAAAGGAATCCTTATCAATCACAAGATACAAGATGATATTTGAAGCTTTTTCATTGTGCACATGATTATAGCAAGAAAATGTTAAACAGTGGGCATTTGCTGTGCTCATAATTACAGCAAGGAAGGGTTAAGCAGTAAGCATTTGCAAAAGCTAATTTCTAACTAAAAACCTGTTATACTAGTTCAACTTAAGAAAATGTTTTCATGCTCTTGGCTCAGACTCCACAAAGCTACAATTCCCAGAACCAGTTTTATTCTTAACAATTAATGCGTCTGACCTGATAATCATATGAGCAGAAAACAGAACAGCAAGAATATAGCAAAGCACAATTAGCCATTCTAAAGCCATTTTTATGTTGTATCTTCCTTCAGGGAAATCGCCTTGCATTACCCCACATGGAGAGACCTTGTTGTCCTTGATGGAGAAGCGTTGCTCATCCATCTAAGAGAAAGATGCCACATTTCCCCCTTTTTATAATTTGAGGGCTGTAACTTGTGTGGAGACATTCTTGACTGCTCTCCAGAGGAATCTGAAGATGACTGGAAAAATAAAGCATAAAAGTATCACGAACAAGATACCAAAACTGAGATTAATCATATATGACCACCAGGTGCTGCCAGAAATTGCAGTTTTTATATTGTTGAATAATTCTGTGGCAAAATCTGTGGTGGAATCTGTATACAAATAAGCATAATTAATGTTTCTTCCTCGCTTTTGCAAGGAATTAATGTCTGGGGCCATGTCTGTATTATTCCAAATCCCCAATAAATAGGATTTTATTTTTGTCCATTTGTGTCCAGAGTCATTATATTTTAATGGAGTGATACAGATCCACTTATAATTAACATGACATCTGGTCATCATTTGAGTCTTTATATTTTGAATTTGGTTGCCAACATAGAACAATGCCTCTTCTAATGCATTTATTCTAGCTTCTAGTTTTCTATCTATCTTTTCCTGTATAGCCATGGCTGTAGAAAAATTATGAGACAAAGTATTCATATGACTATCTGTATGAATTTTCTTAACTAGAGCAGTAGAAGAGACAGCAATGGAGCCTAATATTTCTATAAGAGCAGATATCCCTAATATAAGGGCTGTAACAAATCTTTTAGGCCTAATTAATTAATTAATTAATTTATTTTTTTAATATTTGAATCCCTTGATCATCATACCACCCTTCATTTAACATGACGGGAAGCATTACATAGGAAGGTTGATGAACTGTTACAAAGGTTGTATAGTTCTTAGGTATAGTGCTTTGTAAACAATTAGTTATCATACATCTATGACAATCAATAGTATACACGTCATTGACCAACTTTATCTTCATAATTTTTCTCTTTCCTACTAATATGGCATGGTGGGTCCTTTATACCGGCTCTAACATTAAACTGAACAGGTCCAGATATCAGTTTGACCAAAGTAACTATATTAATGGCTGCAACAAATCTATACAGACTATGAAAGTGTGCTCCTTTTCCATTAGGAAATTCACTCCCGTAGATGGGAGTGACCCACCCAGATGAAAACTATCTGTATACCGAGGCATTGGTAAATATTTCTTTAGTTCCTATAAAAATTTTGTTAGAATCAGATTTGAGAAAGTTTTTTTTCCAATCTATATAAGGGGAAGCAACTGACCAATCAAAAATTTCGGTTTGTGATGACATAGGGTTTAAGATAAGTGCTTTTCTAATAAGTCTAAATCCACATTCAATCCAATAAGGGAATGTTGTTCCATGCTCTTTCATGTTTTCCCAATATAAGTCTTTTCTCCACTGTAATGTTATTTCACAAGCTTCTATCTTATCAGGTAAGGTTCTATTAACATAGGTTTCTGTAGCTTCCTCTCCTCCTAGAAAGGTCATATGTAATCTCCAAAGATCCCTCCCCACTTTGTAGAATATAGGAGAGTCACTATAAAGTGATATAAAGCTAGTTGGTAAAGAACCAGGGGGAGTAAATTTAGTGTCTCTAGTAAAGCATATAGGTGTATCTTCAATAAGGCCTGAGAAATCAACATTGTACGAGGTTTTATGTGGGACCAACACATCAAAAATTCCCCCAAGTAATTCAGAAGTATTCGTAGATATTTTAACATCTTTTTGCCCCCAATCAGTTATTCTAAGGAGAGGCAGATCTGGGAAATAAGTCCAATAGGACTGATTAGCAGAAGTCATAGCTACCTGACAGGAGAGCAGAGTAATAATTGTGAGAAACACGCTTTCTGTGGTGATAGGTGACCCTTGGATAGCAACCAAATGCTGTGCCTGAGTTGTTAGGTTCGTTATTTGACCCCAAGAGGGCAGTGTCGATGTTTGTGTAGATTGAGCCTTTCAAAGGGAATGAGTAAGAGACATATGAGAAAAATTGAAGCTCAGCTGCTCATCCTGTGTCTGAAGGTTCCTCTGTGCATATGGCTATAGGTGGAGCCTTTGCTTGTGTCATGAGGGACTCATGGTGTCTTATGAAGTGGTCTGGTATCCACAAGGGTGTTCAAGCATCCTGTGGGAAGATACCAGCAAACACTCACCCAGATGTTAATAGGACAACAGGTCCTTTCCATTGATCCATTAGAAGATCTTTCCATTTGACTAAAGGTTTATTAGTCACAATTTGTTCTGACCAATGCCTCTGCATAGGTGTTAATTTTGAATCATTGACATTTAAATGATTAATCACAAAGAGAGCATGTTGCAATATATGATAGGGAGAACTATAATGAAATTTCCCATTTCTTAATTTAGAAATTTGAGCCTTTAGAGTTTGATGAGCTCTTTTCACTATGGCTTGTCCCTGTGGGTTATATGGAATGCCTGTGGAATGAGCAATATTTAAAGTTTCACAAAGATTTTGAAATGACTTAGAAACATAAGCTGGCCCATTATCAGTTTTTATATGTAAAGGCATTCCCATATAGGCAAAAGCATCAAATAAATGTTGGAAAACATCTTTGTAAGCTTCCCCAGTACGAGCTGTATCAAATTACATGTGAATAGGTATCTACTGTGACGTGGACAAAAGAGAGCTTTCCAAATTTTGGAATATGAGTTACATCCATTTGCCACAAATTATTTGGCAGAAGTCCACGGGGATTTACCCCCATCTGAGGAGAATAAAAAAATGTTAGACAGGTATGACATTGTTTAACAATTTTCCTAGCTTTTTCTTTAGCAAGATGGAATTGTGCCTTAAGGACAGCAGAATTTTGGTGATGTAATTTGTACTGTTGTTTTGTTAGTTCTGTAATATTAAACACTGATTTTTCAGTTAGTTGATCAGCAGAAGCATTTCCTGCACTTAAAGGACCAGGGAGATTAGAATGTCCCTGGGTATGTCCTATAATAAATTTATTTGCTCTCTGATGAATTAAAGACTGTAATTTCATGAGACTATGTATTATAGATTATTGAGATGATAAAGTAGAAGTTTCAATAGTAGAAAACAAATGGCAATATATTCAGAATCAGTATATAAATTAAATGCCTGAGGCACCTTTTCAAAGGCAGTAATTATTGCAATAAGCTCAGCTCTCTGAGCAGAGGTCTCAGAGGTTTGTTGTACTATAGGTGCATCATTGTCAATAATAGTAACTGCAACTCCATTAGATGATCCATCAGTAAATATTAATGATGCATTTAATAATGGCTCTTGAGAGTATTTTTTTTTTTTAGAAAATATAAATTCAACTTTAGAAACAAACTGTAACAATGGATGATTAGGTAAATGGAATAAAATTTCCCCATAAAATCCCTGCAATGTTATTGACCATTCATCATTAACATTTAATAAAAAGTCTAGTTGCTATTTTTTATATGGTATAACTATAGGAGAAGGATCCTGTCCAAATAATTCTCTACTCCTAAGTCTTCCCTTACATATTAAGAAAGAGACCTGAGTAGGATAAGAAATATTATTTTTTTCTAGGAGTGGATGGTAAATGAATCCACTTGAGGGGATCATCTTGCCATATACATCCCGTAGAAGTGAATGGCATTTGCAATATAATCAAAAGCCATGGTTTAGAATAATCAACTTGTTGTAAATAATGTCTCATAATAGCCTTTTCTACCTTTTGTATTGCTTCCTTTACTTGAAGGGTTAAAACATGAGGAGAGATAGGAAGATAATCTCCTTGTAATATTTCAAACAAAGGCTTTAAATCAGCAGTAGTCAGCTTTAGATAAGGCCTAATCCAATTAATATCTCCAAGAAGTTTTTGAAAATCATTTAAAGTTTGTAAATTATCTGTTCTTAATTGAATAGCCTGAGAAGTAACATTTTCAGAATTTATAAGTCTCCCTAAATAAGAATAGGGAGGTTGAGTCTGAATCTTTTCTGGAGCAATAGTAAGTCCCCATTTTTGCAACTATTTTATTATGTAATGTAATACTCTCTGTAAGATCCAGGAATTAAAATTTGCCATCAAAATGTTGTCCATATAATAAATTATATAGCAATCATAAAATCTTTGCCTGGTAGAAAGTAAAGCATTATCAACATATTTCTGACATAAAGTGGGACTATTTTTTAATCCTTGAGGCAAAATTTGTCAATGAAACCTTTGGTAAGGCCTCTGTAAATTAGGTGAAGGGAGGCTGAATACAAGTCTCTTACAATCTTGTTTACATAAAGGAATAGTATAAAAGCAGTCTTGTAAATCAATAATTACAATATTGTAACCTTTAGGAATTTCAGTAGGAGAAGGGAGTCCAGGTTGCAAAGCTCCCATTGTCTCCATGGTTTTGTTAATTGCTCTTAAATCTTGTAAGAGTCTCCATTTTCCTGATTTCTTTTTAATTACAAAAATTGAAGTATTCCAGGGGCTGTTAGATGGTTCTATATGTCCTAATTGTAATTGTTCTTGTGCTAGATGAGAAGCAGCATCTAGTTTTTCCTTAGTCAGGGGCCACTGATGTATCCATACAGGGCTGTCAGATTTCCATGTTATAGGATCTGCCTCTATTAAAGACAGTAGCCCCTAAGTAAAAGGCTGCTCAGGAGAAGTAACATCATCAGTTTTTTAAAACCAGATTCATTTTCTGTAAAATATCTCTTCCCCATAATGTAAATGGGAGAGAAGGAATAACACATGACTGTAAAGTGCCTCCAATATTTCCAGACTTCCAGTGTAAAACCTGGGAACTCTTAGCCACATTAGATGCAAGTCCCAATCGAATAAGAGTTGATGTGGATTTTGTAGTCACCCAGGAAGGTGGCCAATCTTTTTCAGCAATACAGGAGACGTCAGTACCAGTATCAAGAAGTCCCTTAATTTTTAAACCTTCTACTGAAATAGTTCTCATAGGCCTAGATTGTTTAAATTTTTGAACCCATGCCACAACATCACTAGAGACAAATCCTTTATTATCTCTTTTTTCCATAAGAATAGTGTTTGGATTAATAAGATATAAAATCAATAAAATCTGAGCAATGCGTTTTTGTGCTCTAATTTGCATTGTATGTTCAGGAGGCTGTATCATTTTTATTTCTCCTATAAAATCAGAGTCAATTGCTCTGGTAACACAATTATTCTCTGTGTAGATAAAGAACTCCTCCCTATAATTAAACCAAAAACCCCTTTTGGTAGAGGACCATAAGCTCCTGTTGGAATTAGAATAATCTCAGAGTCTGGGGTCAGAATAGCATGAACCGTAGATGTCAGATCTAATCTGGTGCTTCCCGGAGTTGCTCTGGCCATGTTGTTAATTGAGTGCCTACGAATTGGGGTGTCTGTTGGGGAAATCCCCTATTCTTTCATTGGGCCCTGGGGAAGCCTGATGGCCCATTTTCTGGCTCCGGAGAGGAGGACATTGAGATTAATTGTCCTTGTTTATCATATTTAGATCTACATTCAGGAGCCCAATGAAAACACTTCTGGCAATTTGGACATATAGTCTTTGGTTTTGCATTATTTTCTTCTTGTTTAGTATGTGGGCAACTACGGCTAAAATGTCCAGCTTTACCACAAGAAAAACAATATCCTTTAGTGACAGTGTTAAAAAATTTGTCATGAAAAGGAGCTGAACCATATGCCTTTAAAAATTGTGAATAAGTTTGGTCCTTTAAGGCAGCAGCAATAGCTATGCCTTGAATATGAGCTGCAGTAGAATCCATGCATATTTTAATATAGTCTGTTAGAGTTCCTGTTTTTCTAATGAGGTGAAGCAGTGCCTGACAATTTGGATTAGCATTTTCAAAAGCTAATTCTTTAGTTAATAAGTCAGCTGCTTCTGCATGAGGGATACCTTTATCGATAGTGTTTTCTAATCTGGCAACAAAATCTTCATAAGGCTTAGTAGCCTGTTGTTTAACATTAGAAAGAAATGTTTGCTTTGTATCTGAAACTGGAAGAGTCCTCCAAGCAGAAACAGAACATTTAGTGGCTTTCTGTAGAGCAGATTTTGGCAGCAAAAGTTGAGCCTGCAGTGTAAAATAAGTTTCACTCCCTATCAACATAGAATGTGTTAAACCTGGCTGTCCTGTTTTGAAAATTTGTTGCTGAATGACTTCCTTGGCATTGTCCTCATAAACTGCTTTCCAAAGAAAATATTTGCCAGGAGCCAAATAAGACTTTGCTGTTTGTTGCCAATCAAAAGGAGTCATCTATTTTGCCTCAATTGAATCCACTAGTTACAAAATAAGGGGAAGATGAGCCGAAATCTTTGACTGTAGTTTTTAGCTCTTTAACCAATTTAAAGGGAAGTGGCTCCCAGGCTGGGGGTGTGCTAGAATCTTTTGAAAAAAGAATTGAGCAAGTAAAATCCCCTTGCTCCTTTGTCTCTGCAATAGCCCCAAGAAACCCAGACCTATAGGGTGGATTTTCAGGTACTTTAGGATATTTACTTTTGGGTTTTTTAGGGGGTCTTGGCATGGAGGAGCAGTAGGCATAACAGGAACAGGAGAGGTGGACACCAAAAGATTAGGAGACAGGTCAGGATTATGATATTTAGTTGTAGCTTCCTCAAGATCCTCTTGATCCTGGGGAGAAAGCTCATCATTTTTCCAAATTATTTTATATATTGTTTTAACAATGGTCCCAATTAAAAATCCTGTTGAGTCTCTTCTACAAAGGTACTAGAGAGAGAAACTCCCATTTTTCATCATTATCTGTAAAAGTAATAGGAAATGCAAAATCTAAATCTCCTGCTTTTAAAGCCTCCTTCATAGTTCATTTAAAGCCTACATTTTGAGAACGAGGAGGCACAGTATTGCACAATTTTGAGCAAGGGCTTGTGTCTAGTTGGAGATTTTACAGGAGCTTTATATGGCCCCTTTGTTATAGGGACTATGAAATCCTTTTGGTGATATTTAGCAGCTGTTTTTTCTAAATCTTTTTCATCTTGTAGGCGAAGTTGTTCCTCATTATCATTATTATTTTTCATAACATAAACATTGCCTTTTGCTCCTTGTTTCAAAAGAGTTTTCTCAGTAGGAGCTGAAGGCTCAATTGAACTAATTTTATTTTTCAGAGTTTCAGTCTCATGAGTTGGATCTAAAGCATCTTTAAACAAATTCCATAATGAAAAAGTGTCTGTAGGAATTTTCTCAGGCCTGTGATCATCATAATAGACTTTCATTTCTTTTCCTAATTTTTTCCATGTATCTAAGTTTAAAGATCCTTCCTCAGGAAACCAAGGTTCACATTCTTGAATAAAAAGAAAAAATTGTCTCAAACGCCTAGAAGTGACAGTGGTACCTCTCTTATTAAGCATTTGTTTAACAATATCAATAAAGAGTCCTCTTTCTTTAGACTCATTATGACCCATGACTTCACAATTGTTCTGTGGTTACTTACCCTTCTCTAAATTAGTCTAACCTAAGGGGTCCCGGGCACCCTAGGTAAGAAGCCTATTTTCACCCAAATCTCTTAAAAGTATTTTCAAAAGTAAATAAAACTTACCGGTCACTGCCCCACACTGGGTGCCAGTTGCCCGGGTCTGTCCTCAGCAAGGGGTGCACAGTGGCACAGTTGGGGTGCTAAACAGCATGGGGTGAAAAGTTGGCCTATGGAGAAAAGCACACACAACAAAGGTTGGAGGCTTCACTTCTCTTTACTTTTTTGGTTCAGTTTATATAGGCCAGCAAGCACAGCAATTCACATTACAGTATTTCAAGTTACATCAAAGAGCTTCAGAGTTATACAATCTGGGGGAAACAGGATGTTCTTCTAAGTACATTCTACTGATTAATCTTAGAGACAAAGGAAAAGCATATATTGATCAATCTTAAATGTCAAAAACAACGTATAGTATTGTTTTACAGTACAAAACACATTTTTACCTAAATCTGTTCCCATAACCCCTTTAAGTCTACACAATTCCACTCATAATGTTCTACAGCCACATGACCCTAATATATCTTATTTAAACTTTAACTGAACCCAGACTCCTAGGCTCCTTTGTTCCTTATATAATGACTTTGTTTTGAACTCAGGAAAAAGGGAGTATGGTTATTTTTCAGAAGTCAGGTCAACAGGTGCTGTTTCATCAATCAGATGTCAAATCTGAGAGATCTCTACCATGGAAAACTTTATATATATATATATATATATATATATATATATATATATCTCCTAAACTACTTAAAAGATAAAAGAAATTCTTATCAATCACAAGAAGATATTTGAAGCTTTTTCATTTTGCACATGGGAATGCTCTAGAAACCCATTCCCGGCAGCCAGGAGAGGTAGGCTGAGGGCCAAGCACTTGCTGGAGAGGGGTATTTACTGTTTGGACCCGGGGCAGAGCTGATGGAGTTGGAAGGAGCTGGACGAGACCCAGTGAAGCGTCAGATTAGAGACCAATGAAAGCTCCCAGCTTTTCAGCAAACCAAGGACTCAATGTCACCCACATCCATCAGCAGTCAGCTATGCCTTCAGCCTCCATCCAGGTTTGAGGACACCTGGTTGCTTGGATGAATCTGGACCCCAAGCCAGTGAACCCAGACCAGCTTCAAACTTGGATGCAAGACGCCTAAGTTAATGTGCACCTCCTACCCCTGTGCTCCCAGTCGCTTGGGTCTAAGTCTCCCAGCTCTGGAGTCCCGCACTCCCGGACTCAACCATGCTCAACTATCCCTGAACCACGCCATATTCTGAGGTCCCCTGCGCTGCCCTGAACCTTCTCTTGTCCTTAACCCCGGGACTTGGTTTTGCCTGGCGTCCCCTACCCAGCCAGCCGTGCGGGCGCATTCACAGCTGGTCTCCCAGCGAATTTTGTCCATGTCGGGAATAAGAGCAACGGGGAACTTTGCGAGCCCATGGTAGAGCTGGAGACAGGAGGACCAGAGATGCCGGCTTGACCCAGGTGTTTTCTCCTCCTGCCTGGAGGCGCAGCCACCCAATGACCCCAGGGCCAAAGGCCACATGGCTGACGAGCAGCCAGGTTCCAGAATCCCAGTGTTCCTCACCTCCCACCTACCACCCCGGGCAAATAAAAAGCAATGCCCAGGGTAGCAGGTCAGAGGGGATGGTGTGAACAATGGACTGTTTCAGCCTGGAGATTCTGCTGTCCCTGTGGGCAGAATCTGGGCAAGGCCAGTGTCCCACCTTCTCAAGCCTCCCTCGGGTCTGCATTCTAAAAGTCTGCATCAGATAGGTGACCCACATCCTCCTCCAGGGTGCTGCCCTCCCTGTCCACTCTCTCTGCTGTATGCATGCTTGGTAGCTGAGCCCAAGTCCTGATGGGAACCGAGTGGGGGCATTTGTCCCAATCCAGGATGACCCTGGTCTGGGGGATGGCGGACAGGGCAGGGAAAGACATCAAAGCACTCCCAGAGAGGGGACTTCAGGAGGCGTCCTGAGGGGTAGAGTGGAGACTCCTTAGGTGGAAAGGGTACTAACTAGACTTAGAGAATTTAGACTGGAATCCCAATCACACCACCTAGTCTCCAGGAGTCAGTGTATCTTGATTTTATATTTTTTGTTTGGTCTACACAGAATGATTGCTGCTGTATAATTAAAAGCAATGCTCTAAGTGCAAATGTATCCAGATTCCTGCCTTCTTTTGAGATGTTCCAAGATTTGACATGCTAAGCCAGGACCTATTTGCTACAATTCCCACCCAGCCCAAGCTTCTGGCTTTTATGCATTGGAGGCTGCCAAGGGGACTGGCTCTATACTATTGTTAAGCATGCTGTCCTGGTTCATTTTCTGTTACTATAACTAAATACCAGAGACTGGGTAACTTATAAAGAAAAGAGGTTTGTTAAGTTCATAGTTCCAAAGGCTGGGATGCTCATGACCAGGTGGCTATATCTGATGAGGTCCTTCTTGGTGTGGACTCTGTAGAGTCTCAGGATCACACAGGCGTCATATGGTAATGGGAAGTGCATCCCAGCCCAGGTCTTTCCTACTGCTCTAGCAAACCCACAGACCCATTGGATTATGGCCCCACCATTCAGGCTTCAGTTAACCTTCATTGCCTCCCAAAAGTCCTGCCTTCAAATGCCATGGTCAGATTAAGTTTGCATCCTCTTCGTATAATGGGGATTAAATTTCAACATGAATTTTGGTTGAGACATTCAAACCATAGCACATGCATTCTTGATAGAGGGCATATCACTTCCAAGGGAGGGAAAATCTTATTTTCTTGTGGACAAAGCACAGATATACATACAGTACATAAATATACAGTCTACTTGGGGTTGCGAAATTTCATGGGGGACGGGTAATAAAGGAAAAAATGTCTAAACAATTTCAGGGGAGGAAGGAATAATGATTTTTATAAACTTGAGAAACTTGGTTGTAAAGGGATTAAGTACCACAGGTGCCCAGTTTTGAAGTTGTCACTCATCAGAATCACACATACACACAAGCTTTCCTGGAGGCAAAAATGAAAGCAGTTCATTACAAGGGTTCAAGTTCATAGCCACTGCAGAGAGAAAGAAGCTGGAGAAACATTCTATTTTCCAGCCCAAGGCAGAGCTTGCATCAAATGGGCTTTGAACATATTTATCTAAAAAGTGCTTGCTTCTCCCAGATACCCCAAGGATTAAGCAACTGGCATAAGAATGCCTTGATTCCCTTTCAGACAGTCCCTCCCATGGACAAAAGCATGTGGGAAATCACACTTCTCCCTGATTAAGCCCCCAAATCACACAAATACATGGCTAGGGGTCAGGCTAGAAGAGTTGGTGTGGGTTGGAGTCCCTGGGAAGCTGCAAAATCACCTCTGCAACTTGGGATGCTGATCTTGCAAAGTGCTTCTCCTGCCTCATACTCTGAGTCAGTGCTACACTAAAGTAAGTGATGCCAAAGAGTAATTAATAACTGTGAGGTGCATACCATACACAAGGACAGAACTTTGCTATCCTTTCTTGCTTCATAAATACAAGTGAAGTTTAGATAAATTTCACAGTACATGTGGCCACATCTTCTCTGAGCATTCACATTCAAGAGAGAGATGCTTTGGGGAAATTTTCTTCTGTAGACTTTAATAGACTAAACTTTTTTTTTTTTTTTTTTTTTTTTTTTTTTTTTTTTTGCCTTTAAGCTACATGAATGCTGCTAGTCATTCTTCATGAGGGTTCACCTCTAAAAATGAACATGCAAGAGTAGTTAGAAAAATATAAAACTCTTATGACTCAATAATAAAAAAGATAAATGTCAGCCAGGCATAGTAGCACACATGCCTATAAAGCCAGCAATTCAGGAGGTTGAGGCATAAGGATCACAAGTTGGAGGCCACCCTGGGCAACTTAGCAAGGCCTTGAGCAACTTTGTTTTGGTCATCTTTTTCTCTGCTGTGATAAAAGATCTGATCAGAAGAATTTAGGGAAGGTAAAATTTATTTGGCGGCTCACAGTTTCAGAGGTCTCAGTACATAGACAGCAGGCTTCATTCCTTAGGGTTTAAGATGAGGCAGGACATCATGACAGAAGAGTGACAGAGGAAAGCAGCTCACATGGTGATCAGGAAGCAGAAAGAGAGGTCTCCACTGGCCAGATACAAATATATACCCCAAAGTCACACCCATGATTCCCACCTCCTCCAGCCACACCCTACCACTTTAGTTACCAATCAAACCCTCTCAGGGGATTTATTCACTTATTGGGTTAAGACTCTCAGAACACAATCATTCTTCTCTGAACCTTCTTGCATTTTCTCACATGTGAGTTTTGGGGGGACACCTCACATCCAAACCATACATTCTGCCATTGGTCCCCAAAACCTCACAACCATCTCACAATGCAAAATACAGTTTATCCATTTCCAAGAGTCCCCACAGTCTCAACAATTCTGTGATTGCTCAAAGTTCAAGTCCAAAGTCTTCTCAGAGGCTCAAGGCAATCTTGCAGTGTGAAGTCCTGCCAAATAAAAAGCAATTTGCAAATATCCAATTATATATAATATATATATACATACACACACACACACACACACACACACACACACACAAAGTAAATATTTCCATTCACAAAATTAGGGGCAAAGAAAGAAGGGATAGGACCAAAACAGGACCAAAATCCAGCTGGGCAAACAAGTCCCATAGCTCCATGTCTGGCATCTGGGGCACATGGCATTATGATGTTCTCTCCAAAGGGCATGTGTAGCTCTGCCAATGTGGCCATTTGGTGAAGTCCAAGTGGACTTTCTGTTGGCTTGTCTCTGCTTGATTCCTGCAGCTCTCCTAGGATAATGTCCCACATTACTGGCATTTCTTAATTTCAGGGGTTTCCACTGCAGCTTTGGCTTCCTCATCACATCTCCACATTTTGCCTTCTCAGGACTCCAACCCTGCTGCATTTTGCCTGGCCTTTCAGGTCTTCCTTAGAAGCCTTGGTGAAAACCTCCATGACCCCCTAACTCCAGCATCCTCCACTCCTGCAGAACCAGTACCACATGGTTGACACCAAGGTCTGCTGTCATCTTTACCAATAGAAAAGCCTCCAGGGACCCTGGCTACTGCAGCCTCTGAGAGTCTGGGTGGCTGAGATTATTGGAAAAAAAAAAAAAAACTTCCTAGATCCCATTGTGCAAGAAGGGTGCCTCCACTGGTCTCTTCTCAAGAGATTTTTCTCTTTTAGTCCCTTGAGCTTGAGATGGGTATGGTCTTGCGAGCTCCTGATATGCCCTCAAGCCGTCTTTCTTATTGTCTCCCTGCAATATTTTTTACATTTCTTTAGTGGTGGTAATGTCTTTAACACCTGAAATTTCTTTAACCTTACTTTTACTGGCCTTTCAAGTCCACATTTTCCAAATCTTTCTGCTCTGTTTTTTGTTCCTGATTATCACAATAAATTTGGCTAAAAGCCACCAGCAATATCCATGCCACCACCTGAATGCAATGTTTCCCAGAAATTTCTTCTACCAAATTAAGAGTGCATTGCTTGTAAAATCAGCCTCACAGAAAAACTGAGGACAGGGGCAGAATCCAGACAACTTCTTAGCCAGAATATAACAGAAACGGCCTCCAGTCTAATTACCAATAGTGTCCTCCTTTTGCTCCAAATGCTCTTGAGCCCTGTCTTTACTGTCCACAGTCCTATTGGCATTGTGGTCTTTTGATATCCCACCAGAATCATCCATTAAGCTCCACTTACAACAACCTAAAGCATTTCCAGCTTGAATGGTTAAACTTCTCAAAATTACTCCCATGAATTCCAAAAAGCTTCTGAACCACATGGTCAGGTTAGTCAGAGCAATGATCCCAATTCTCAGTATCAGTTTCTGTTTTAATCAGCTTTCTCAGTGCTGTGACCAAATGGCCCAACCAAAACAACTGTAAAGGAGGAAATGTTAATTTAGGGACTCAAGGCTTCAGAGGTCTCAGTCCATAGATAGCAGGCTCCATTCCTCTGTTCCTCAGGGTGCGAGGTGAGGCAGGACATCATGGCAGAAGACTGTGGCAGAAGGAAGCAGCTTACATGATGATCAGAAGCAGAAAGAGAGTTCTCCACTTGCCAGGTACAAATATATACCTCAAAGCCATGTCCCCAATTCCCACCAGGAGATTAAGTCAAGGGATTAATCTCATTTGGGACATCTGATTGGACGAAGGTTCACATAACCCAATCATTTCTCCTCTAAATCTTCTTGCATTGTCTCACATGTGAGCTTTTGTGGGAGCACTTCACATCCAAACCATATCAAACTTAGAGAAACCCTGTCTCAAAATTAAAAAGAAAAAGGGTTGGGGATGTGACTTAGTAACAAAGTGCCCCTGGATTCAATCCCCAGTACCAAAGAAAAGGAGGGTGGGGGCATGAACTTGAATAGATATTTCATCAAAGAAGATACATGAACAGCCAGATAAATACATGAAAATATTCTCCATATCACCAGTTACCAGGGAAATAAAGATCAAACCACAGTATGATACCACATCACACCAACTAGGATGACTACAATTAAAACAAATAAAAACAACAACAGAAAATATCTTGGGGAGGACATGGAAAATTGAAGCCCTCATACATTGCTAGTTGCAATGTAAAATGGCACAGCTGCTGTGGAAAATAATTTGAAGGTTTCTCAATAAATTAAGCAAAACTACCACTTGACTCAGCAATTCCACTGCTAGATATATACTCAGAAGAATTGAAAATAAGTGTTCAAAGAAAAAAACACTTTGTGTATAAGTGTTCATAGCAACACTACTCATATTAGTCAAAAAGTGAAAACTACTCAAATGTCCACCAACCCATGAATAGATGAACAAAATGTGGCATAACCATGAGAATTGAATATTATTTGACTATACAAAGTAATGAAGTACTGACATATGGCCCAACATAGATGAACCTGGGAAATATTATGCTTAGTAAAAAAAAAAAAAAAAAAAAATCACACATTATATGGGTTCACAGAAGATCACATATGATTCCATCTATATGAAATGTCAAGAATAAGCAAACCTATGGAGATAAAATTATCCTCAGGTTTGTTGAGGGACGGGAGAAGGGGAAAATAACTAAGTAGGATGGGTCTTCTTTTTGAGATGATGAAAATATTCTAAAATTGAGTTGATGGTGTTGAATATACTAATTTCTATTGAATTATACACATAAAACGAGTGAATCATATGGTATGTAAATTGTGTCTCAATAAAAATGTTTCCAAAAAGAATAGTTGTGAAAATCGTCAAGTAAAATAAATAAATAAATAAATAAATAAAAGTAAACTTGATCTGGGATTTTTTAAAGTATTATAAATAAACAATGAGTAATGTTGTCAGGGTGCAGGAATAGACAGACAGATAAGAAAAAGACAAGGAAGTCAGAAATAGACCCAAATACATAGGGTAATTTGTCATGTGATTAAAATTAACATTTTAAATCAGTAGATACAAAGTGGATTATTTCATAAATGTCATTTGGGACATCTGTGTCTTAGGGATAAGAATAAATATGTACCCCTACCTTCTTATGCCAAAATAATTTCCAGAGGAAATAATGATCTACATGCAAAACCAAACAGAGAATATCAGAAGAAATCTTCAGTGTATTTTGTTTTAATCTTTAGCAGAATGTCTCTCTAAACATGAAACAAAACATAGAAATCATGGAGAAAAGATTGACAAGTTTTACTACATGAAAATTAAAACCTCTGTATAGACACACATATGTACATGTACAGGTACAAACATAAATATGAATACCTACAAATTTGTGATATAAAACACCAAAAATACACACTTGGGAAAATATTCAGTCTCTATAAAAGTTAGAAGGCCACCTACCAGAAAAAAGTTGGGAGAAGTTAAGAAATAGATATGGCAAACAAGCATAACAAGCAGAAACTGTACAAGGTTTAAAATTCAAATTAAAATAAGGGATTACTTTTATCTTCAAGGACACAGGTCAAGAACATCAAGTGAGCCAGAATCATCTTGCAAGTTCTTTTAAACCTAAAGTGTGCTAGGACACAGTGGTAGGGTTTCAAGTTTGAAGACAGATAATTCAATTTATATTCTGATAGCATCACAGAGTCATTCTGGTGAGACATGCAGACTTAACAGGAGCAAGGTGGAAGCTAGGAGACTATGGCAATAATTCAGGTGAAAAATGATGATGACATTGACCAGGGTGACTGTGACATCTTCCTTATGATAGAGTGAGCAAAGCATCCTCATTATCATATAAAGGAAAGAAGCAAGGCATTCTTCCTTTTTAAGGAAAGATGTAACACAAACATGGCACTGAGAAAGTTAATCCTGTCTGTGTAAATTCTTACGGTCTTGTCTTCCTCTATATGACCACTAGGCATAATGCATTAGCATGACACTGACCACAATAGATTATGACTCTGTGGAATCTAAGTCAGGAGCTCAAAAACAAATTCTTAAGTTGAACTAGTATAACAGGTTTTTAGTTAGAAATGAGCTTTTGAAAATGCTCACTGCTTAACTCCTCCCTGCTGTAATCATGGAGCACAGCAAATACCCATTGTTTAACCTTCTCCTTGTTGTAATCATGCATTCCATAGAAAAGCTTTAAATGTCTTCTTGTGTTTGATAAGGACTCCTCTTTATTTTTTACGTATATTTAGGATATAGACAACCATATTTCTTTCTTCCTGAGCTCAAAACAAAGTCATTATAGGGACACAGAAGAAGCCAAGAAGTCTAGATCCAGTTGAAGTTTAAAGAAAAAATATTAGGTCAATTTAGCTGTAATAAAACCTTATGAGTAAGCATGCCTAAACTGAGGAAACTTTGGTATAGGTTTAGATAAATACAAATTTTAGAATGTTTTCTTCTGTCTATAGATAAGATTAACCAGTAGTATGTACTTAGGATAAATATTTTGTTTACCCCTGATTATATGACCCTGAATTTCCTTGAAATTCTTTAATGTAACCTTCAAAAGCTGTAATGTGAATTGCTGTGTTTGCTGGGATATATAAAGGCCATGCTGAGAAAAGTAGAGAATTTAGTAGCCTGACTTTCGTGTCTATGTGCTGTTTCTCCGCCGCTGCCCACCGACTCCTTCACTAGCCCTATCGAGACACCCTCTGCCTGCTGAAGCTGGATTTCAGCAGGTGACAGATGTGGAGATGGTGAGAAGGGACAAAATTTTAGCCCTATTTGGAAAGAACAGCCCATGAGATTCACTGATGCATTTTGTAAGGTGTAAGAAAGGAATAAATGATTTGGGTCCTAAACAAAAGGAAAGGGCAATTTGTTGGGATGGTAGAGAAAGGGGAAACTTTCAATGGGAGAAATTTACAAAAAGGTCCTTGAGTGGCTTATTACACATTCCAGTAAAGATATTAAATTGCTAGTTGGATATGGGAATATGGAATTCAAGAGAGAATTTGAGATAAGAGATGTCCTTGCCTCAAAGCATTTTCTAATTTCCTGTGATTTCTTCTTTGCTCCACCAGTTGTTAAAAAGTGTAGTGTTTAATTTCCACTTACTTGTGAATGTTATAAGTTTCTTTCCCTTTGCATTCCTCATTTCATTGGATTGCAGAAAAAAAACTTGGCATCACTTTGGTCTTTTTCAATTTATTGAGACTTATTTCCTGGTCCAATAAATAGTTTAGCCATGTGCCCTTGAGAATAATGAGTATTCTGCTCTTATTAGAGCCTTATACACATCTGTTAGTTCTAGTTGGCTCATAATGTTGTTCAAGTTCTACATTCACTTATTGATTTTCTGTTTTATCCAGGACTGAAAGTAGGGTGTTGAATTTCTAGTTATTTTTGTAGAGCAGTCTCTTTCTCCCATTCTGTCAGTGTCTGCTTTTTAAATTTTGGGGCCCTGTTGTTTGGTGCATATGTTTATCATTGTCATACCTTCTTGAAGAATTAAAAAAGTTCTAGGCTAAGAAATTATCAGTGTATAGAGATGATATTAAATTGTGAGACTGGATAAGATTACCTAGATGTCAATGAATAAAGAAGAGAAGTCCCAGGACTATAGGATGAGGAGGAGAAGATTGGCAATGGGAGACTAAGAAAAAAATGACCAGTGACATGGGAGGGAAATCAGGAGTGTGGTCTTCTAGCTTAGGAAAGAAAATGAGTCAATACAGTATTTATAAATTGGAGTTCATGGCTCAAATGTGGGAAGTCATGGAAGTTTCTAGGATCCTGTATATGGATTGCTTTTCAAAATGAACACTGAAAACATCCATCCCCCTTTTACTTACCAACACCATGTTTGGTGCCACGTGGCAGGGGTGACTTTGTCTCTATTAAGGGTTGTTATTCTCTGTAGGTCTGTACTCAGTGACAGACTGATATGTTTTCTCTTCTGAGTTCCCCAGGAAAACTAGAATTTTGCCTCAAGACTGCTATAAACCAGAATCCATTGGGACTTGCTGCCTAGACTACCTCCAAGCATAACGGAAACTGCTTCCAGCATCCCTAGTGAGCTATCATCCTGACAGACCTTCAGAACACCTTTGTTCACCTGGGAAGGAGTGGAATCTCTGAACTAAAAGCCACCTGCGTTTTGTGTTGTTGTGGTTTGTTTGTTTAGGAACAAAAACAGAGACCCAGATTTGCAGAGAACACAGTCTAGGATAACTTTGAAGAGCTTGACAGGAAGAGTTTGCACAGGAGCCAGTGCAAAGGTGACTTTGATGATTCAGTGGTTTCTCTCTGAGATGGATACAAACAAATGAAAACATCCAGTCACAAAGAAATCTGTACATGAATGTTTACATCTGCATTATTCATAGCAGCCAACAGTAGGAATGACTGATGGACCCCTGGTGCCTCTTTTATAAAGACACTGTGATCATTTGGATCTCAAAACTAGCCTTCTTCCTGAAACACCAGATGGCTCCCTACCATGATGTACTGCCCTGCCACAGCTCCAAAAGCAACAGAGCCAACCAACCCTGGAACAAAATCACTGAAACCATGAGCCAAAATGAACCTTTCATCCTTTAAATTGATTTATCTGAGATGTTTCACAGTGACAGAAATTTATCACAGACACTAATCCCTTTCATTAGGGTTCCACCCTCCTGACCTAATTACCTCCCCAGGGTCCTAGCCCTTAATAATGTCACATTGGAGACTAGACTTCAAAATCTGAGAAACACTCAGAGCACAGCAGATGTGTCCCAGGTGAGGTGCCTGTTAGCCATCCAAATTAGGCTTAACAATTCCTCATAACATTTCCATCACCCTCTCTTATTTTGCCTTCTTCCTATCCCAATCCATCTCCACAAGGAGGCATAAGAGATCTTAAAATAAAATCAGTTAAGTCACAGTCAGTGACATTTAATTAGGAACTGTGGTTACCAACCTCAAGCTACATTAGGGGAAAAGTCACTGATGAGCTCAATTCTAAGGTAAGTCTCAGGGACTTTACCTCAGTCACAGCTCAATCCAGGAATTCAAACAGTGTTCTCGGGTCTCTGTGACTTTTTCTCCTGGCCGTGCTTTCCTCCACTTCAGGCAGATTCTCCACATAACAACCAAGATGGTGCCCAACATCTCTAGAGTAAACTGGTCTTTAATACTGGTGACCTCAGAGGAGGGAGTGTGTTGTTTTCTTGGTGTCTTTGTCTGCTTTGTGTTGCTGTGACAGAAGATCACAGACTCAGCAATTTATAAATGATAGGAATGAGATTGGGTTATGGTCCTGGGGGTTGAGTAGTCCAAAGCTATGGCACCAGCATCTAATGGGGGTCTTCTTGCTGCATCAACCCATGGCAGAAGGATGAGAGAGGGTGGTGGGAGAGAGATAGAAAGAGAGACAGAGGGATTTGCTTTTATAACAAGCCTGCCCTTACAATAACCCCATTATGCAATAATAACCCCAATTTTTTCCTGACGACAGGGCTCTCCTGACCCAATCAGTTCTCATTAGGCTTCCCCCTCCCAAAACTGTTGTATCTGAGAGCAAGTTTCCAACACATGAGCTTAGGTGACACATCCAAACCATACAGTCACACAGATGCTGAAAAATGAATCACAATCCCACCTCTTCGTCAATCATGGAGGGGTGAGCCTGTGGTGGAGTAAATGTGGGACCATGTGGTGGACAGTTTTGCCATGACAGGGAGGGGCAACTCCTGAAAGCAATTTCTGTAACCAAAGAGGAAAACATGTTTGGCAGACCAAAGGACAGATGTCCACCAGAGAGACCCAGTAATGAAGTTAGAGGCTTATCTTCATTGTTCACACGTGTTCAAGTAGAGGAATGTGAGACAGGACAGAAACTGGGAATCCATTTAAGTTGTAAGCAGGTAATTTTGGAAGAACCCAATTGGTCCCAATGAAGAGTTTCTTTAGCGTCTTAATGTCTTCAAATTTGCAGAGTCAGGGCAGGATCATGAAGTTAAAATAGATAATTGAAAATATATGGTACATGTCTATTGTTTTAAAATACAAACAATAATGGGGTGCATAGTGAAGAGAGAGTCTCCTCCACATCTTTTTATTTTTTAAAAAGAATTTTTTTAGTTGTACTTTGACACAATACATTTATGCTATTTATTTATTTATATGTGTTGCTGAGGATTGAACACAGGGCCTCACACATGCCAGGTGAGTGCTCTACCACTGAGCCACAACCCCAGCCCCTCCTTCATATCTTATTTTTAAAATTCATTAGCCTTTTATTTTTTTGTGAAACTTTCAGAGGTATTCACATATACATAAGAATATATATAGGGGTAAGAATCTTTTTGAGAAGAGCCTCTCCAACAGACCTCCCTTTACATATCAGTGGCAGAGGGACCATGCATGTGCATACAAATACCACCATGAAAATGTGTGATATTAGAAACACCTGGTATTTAAAAATAAACTAGATGCCAAGGGCACAATTAAATCAGAAGCCAAGACAAAGGGTCCAGAGACAGTAGCAATGGATAACAAAAAAATAAAAACTAAAACTGGGTCATTTTCTGCAGAAAAAGAAGAAAAGACAGAGAAAGAAATTAAATGGAAGGGAAGAACAATATGGGTGGGGAAAGACAGGAGGAGCAAGACACCTAGGAGAAGAAGAAGCCAACCTCTTATGGACTTAAACTTCAGGTCCCCAACTCTATTCCTCCTATTTGAGCCAAAAATGGTGGCACATGCCTGTCATCCCAGCTACTCTGGAGGTTGAGGCAGAAGGATCACAAGTTCAAGGCCAGACTGGGAAACTTAGAGAGACCCTGTCTCAAACTAAAAAATATATATTTTTAAAGACTGGGGATGTGTCTTAGTGGTAATGTACTCTCCTAGCAAGCATAAAGGCCTGAGTTAAATCCTCAGCATTGAGAGAGAGAGAGAGAGAGAGAGAGAGAGAGAGAGAGAGAGAGAGAGAGAAATATGTACTTGACAGGCATGTGCTGCACAGTAGCACTAAAAATGAGAACAAGACAGACACAACCCTGTGGAGCCCAGATTCAGGAGGAAGAGCTAGACAGTAAATATGTTCATTCATTTATTTATTCATCAAGAATTTATGGAACACCTACTATATGTCAGGCTTTGTGTTAGGAGCTGAGTGTATATCCATTAAAAAACACTCCAAAGCTTACATTATGAAGAAGGGAGGATAAAGGCAACAGACAAAACAGAAAAAATATGCAGTTTTCAGATGGCAATAAGAGATATGGGGAGAAGAAATAAAGCAGAGAAAGAGGACAGAAGTATTGGGGAAGGTTTACAAGAGAGATCAAGGCAGGCCTCTATGAAGTGACATTTGCACACACACACACACACATACAAAAAAAAAAAAAAAAGAACTGGTAAACAGGTGTTCAATTACCTGGTAAGAGCATTTTAGGTAGAAAAATATTATTGCATGTTAAAAGGCCCTGAGGTGTACATGGAATAGCTACCTGGAATGTTCAAGGAATAGCAAAAAGGACAGGACATGAAAAAGGAGTGAATGAGGGAAAAGGTTGAGGAGATGATCCCAGAGGGCCCTTGTGTGAAGATAGGTCCCTGTAAAGACTTTTGTTTTTACTTGAAATATGACAGGAAATCTTGGAGGGTATGCACCAAAAGAACATGAAATATGAAAGTACTCACTTTTAGAGTGTACTCACTTCCTGTGGCATCTGTAACATATCACCACAAACCCAGTGGCTTAAAACAGCACAAGTTTGTCATTTTGCCTGGGTCTCACTGGGCTGAAGTCAAGGTTACCACCTTGACAAGATTCCTTCCAGCAGACCTGGGAATGTGCTTCTTCATCTTTTCCAGCTTCTAGAGGCCACCCTGTTCCTTAGATTGGGGCCCCTTTTTCCATCTTCACAGCCAACACTCAGATCAGCCCAACCTCTGTGATGACCTTCACATCTCTTTGGACACTCATCCCCGTGCCCCCCTTTTTCATGGGTAAGTGTCCACGTGGCCACATTGGCCCTACCCAGAGATGCAGGATGGTATCACCATCTCCAAATTTCCAACTCAGTCACTTCTAGAAAGTTTTTTTTTTTGCCATATAAGACACCATATTCCCAGGTTCATGGGGCTGGGACCTTTGGAGGGGTGACCATTTCCTGCCTACAGCACAGGAACTACATGTGCAGTGCAGACAGAATGCTCTGAGAGCATGGAAGGGTGCCATCTGACCCACCAAGGGGGTGAGGGGAGAGGTCCAGGGAAGAGGAATGTCATGGAGTGTCTAAAATGCATCCTCAAGGAAGGGACACCCCTCTCTGAAATCCCCTCCAATCATCTTGGTGGCTGAAGGCTGAGTCTTACAGCTTCTGGGCTCTACTCCCTGCAGAGCTGTCCCAGGAACTCCACCCAGACCAATCCACTCTGATGCCCAGGGAGAGTGGACCATCTTCTTCCTTCCCCCACCCCAAGGCCAGACAAAGCTTTGCCTGGGTACTGAAAGAGAATTGTAAGAACCCTAATAAGGAAATAACTAAGATGGTGGCTAGCTGAGAGCCATAGAGGTGTTTAAGTCTTTTCACCTGATATTCATGCATTTATCTAAGAATCTTTCTGTGCCTGTGAACACTATGTGACGCACCTGTAAGTTTGAGCTGTTAACACGTGTATGCTTGTTAAGACAAAAAGTATATAACCGGGTGAGGTTGGCTAGAGAGGGTGGTTGGAGTTGGAGAGGTTGTTGGAGCTGGAGAGAGAAGTTAGAAGAAGGAAGAATAAAGAACCTATTCATTTTCAGTCTGCCTCTGAATTCTTTCCCGCAGTATCTTTGCTGCAGGTGGCATTAGCTGCAGGAAGCAACAAGTGGTGGCCCGTACAGGGAGTTCGTAATTGGCAAGGTAAGAAAATCGAGGAGTCCCATCAGAGCGGTTAAAATGGGTTCGAAAATAACTAAGACCCGAGTGATAAAGGCTATGGAAGAATTTTTTGATATAGCTGGCCTGTTTGATAGTGAGGAGGAAAGTGATCATTAAAGCATAGCCTCTGCTGAGTCAGTTAGGACCAGTAAGTATAGTATTAGTGTGGGCTCAAAAAAGACAAAGATCCAAGCTGCTAAAGCTATTCGAGAATTATTAGAGATAGCTGAAGAATATGTGCTTTCAATTGAACCTGGAACTCAGGATGTTACTACCAATGAAAATAGTAGTAGTGAAGAGGAGTCAAATAAAAGTGACCATGAAAGCACAGCCTCCTCTGCTGAGTCAGTTAGGAAGGACCATCAATTGGAGGAACCCTTTGTGCCCTCATGGGTTGAATCAATTACAGAAACTAAGAACTGTCTTTCTAGGCACTTGTGTGCCCTTGAAACAGAAATTAATGGTCTTTCTGAGTGCTTGCATGCCCTTGAATGTCAAAACTCGCAGGGACAAGGGGATCTGCCAGTATTTGAAAATGAACATGGAGAGAGGTAACACCAATCAATAGATTTTAAGACTATAAAAAATTTCAAAGAGTCAATAATGACATATGGGCCCCAAGCTCCTTTCACATTGAGTATGTTGGAGTCCCTTAACACTTTAACTTTAACCCCTCAGACTGGAAAGGTTTATGTAAGGCAGTATTGAGCAGGGGACAATACTTGATTTGGAGGTCACAATTCCAGGAATTTTGTGTAGAAACGGCTAAAAGAAATGCGACTGCAGGATTTCCAGACCGTAACATAGATATGTTAACTGGAGAAGGGCAGTTTGCTGATTTACAGGTTCAGATCCAGTATGATCCTGGAGTTTACGCTCAAATATACGCCGCAGCTGTTAGGGCATGGGAGACTTTATAAGGAACTGGTGACTTACTGGGTAGCTTGTCTAAAGTAATTCAGGGACCTAATGAGCCATATGCTGACTTTGCTGATAGGCTTTTGCAAACTGCAGGTAGAGTGTTTGGAGACATTGATCAAGCCATGCCATTAGTCATTCAGCTGGCATATGAAAATGCCAACAAATATTGTCAAGACGCTATCAGACCTTGGAAATCTAAAAGGGACCTTTCTGTATATATAAGACTATGCAAAGATATAAATCACGCCTTTGTCACAGGAAATGTGATTGCAACAGCAATGAGAGGTGCTTCCCCTCAAAATTTCACAAAAAGGACTCAACCTAAAAATTATTATAATCACTCAGGTTATTCTAGACAATATCCCCAAAGAGAAATAAGATCAAGCTTATATCATGCCCCAGGCCACTGCCCCAGGTGTAAAATTGGAAACCATTGGGCTAATAAGTGTAGATATAAATTTGATATTTATTGAAACATTTTGTCTAGGAATTCAAAAAATGGGCATGGGGCCCAATGCCCCAGGGCCCACAAAAGTATGAGGCATTAGAGGAAAAGTATCCTCAAACATCCATCCAGATGATTTCTCAACACAATCCCTCTTACCCATTGACTCCCTCATTAGAGGAAAAAGAGGAAGTGCAGGACTAGACCTCTGTTCCACCTCCCAGATAGTACTATCACCTGAAATGGGGGTTCAACTGATTCCCATGGGAGTCAGGGGACCTCTTCCCTCAGGAACTGTAAAACTTATCCTCGGGCGAAGCTCTAAAAGCTTATCAGGTTTTCAAGTGACTCCTGTTGTAATAGACTCAGACTACCAAGGAGAAATTAAGATTATGCTTAGTTCACCTTGAGGCATTTGCTCTGTTAATCAAGGAGATAGAATTGCTCAGCTGCTTCTCCTTCCCAGTTTACATGACTCATTTAAGAGTATGCCTCAAAATAGGAACAATAGAGGATTTGGTTCCACTGGCTCAGGACCTATGGCTTGCTGGGTTCAGGATTGTTCATGAAGGCCTATGTGCAAAATAAAAATTCAAGGTATAGAGATGTAGTGATTGATTGACTACTGGGGCTGACTCTTCCATTATCAACATACAACAATGGCCCAAACACTGGCCTCAAATAGTTTGAGAGGCTTGGGATATTCTAATACCCCAGAACAAAGTGCAACAGTTTTAAGATGGGAGGATGATGAAGGGCATCAAGGAACATTTCAGCCTTATGTTTTGTCCAGCTTGCCAGTTACCTTATGGGGAAGAGATGTTTTACAACAAATGGGAGTACATCTCACAACCAAGCCCACAGGTGTTACAAAACGAAATCATCACCGAAAAGGTAAAGGATATTTTTTTTTAGGGGACACTGAGAAAACAATTTTGAAAATACCATGGCTTTCTGATAAGCCAGTTTGGGTCCCTCAGTGGCCCCTATATATAGAGAAATTACAAGTGGCCCACCTACTAGTTCAAGAACAACTAAAAGTAGGACATGTAGAACCTTCCACCTCTCCCTGGAATTCCCCCATATTCATAATTAGGAAAAAATCAGGAAAATGGCGATTGTTACATGATCTTAGAGAAATCAACAAAACCATGCAAATTATGGGCCCTACCCAAACTGGACTTCCTAATCCTGTAGTTATTCCTAAAAATTTCTATCTTATAACTCTTGATATAAAGGATTGTTTCTTTTCTATTCCTCTACATCCTCTGGATGCCCCGAGGTTTGCTTTTTCAGTTCCTTCTATTAATAATAATGGCCCTGATCAAAGATTTCAGTGGAAAGTTTTACCGCAGGGAACGGCTAATAGCCCCTCAATATGTCAAATATATGTAGATAAAGTTATTCAGCCTATCAAATACAAATATCCAGACCTTATGTGCCTCCATTATATGGATGATGTTTTTGCTTTCTCATCCTAATCAAGAAGTCTTATTCACCATATTTAGCGATATATCAGAAAACTTGAAACAATATGGACTAAACATTGCTGAAGAAAATGTTCAAACTAGATCTCCAATATTATATATAGGATTCCAAATTATGGATACTTTTATTAGGCCTCAAAAATTTTTAATAAATAAGGAACATCTAGCTACTCTTAATGATTTTCAAAAATTGCTGGGAGACATCAATTGGCTTCGCCTTACACTAAGCCTTACTACTGGCCAATTAAAACCCTTATTTGATATCCTTCGCGGGAACCCTGATCCATCTTTATCGCGAACATTGACTCCAGATGCTAGGGAAGCTTTAAAGTTGGTAGAAAAGGCCATTGAAGGATCCCATTGTGATAGAATTGATTTTGCTCGACCACTGATATTGATCATTATTTCTTCAGAATATACACCCACAGGAGTATTTTGGCAACAGGGGCCTTTATTATGGATACCTTTGCCCATCTCTCCTAATAGTACAATTGAGTCTTACACCTCCATGGTGGTTAAACTTATTCTTCAAGAACTTAAAACTTCTATTAAAATCTTTGGTGTTCACCCCACTACTATTATTACTCCCCATTCATCATCACAGGTTGACTATTTATGCTTCAATGATAATGATTGGGCTATAGCTAGATGCTCTACTTCTGCAAATTTTGATAACCATCTTCCTAAGTCTCCTATACTATCTTTTTGTATCAATCATCCTATTATATTTCCACAGGTAATAAAAAATCAACCTGTTTCTAAGGCATTAAATGTATTTACAGATGGGTCCTCTAATGGTACTTCTGCAGTAGTCACTCAAAAAGGAATATGATTCATATTACTGCCCATAAATCAGCTCAATTGGTTGAGGTAGAAGCTATTATTATAGCTCTTGAAAG
The DNA here is from genome assembly GCA_025594165.1 of Tamias sibiricus. Taxonomy (NCBI): domain Eukaryota; kingdom Metazoa; phylum Chordata; class Mammalia; order Rodentia; family Sciuridae; genus Tamias; species Tamias sibiricus. The sequence continues at coordinate 39,739,844 of CM046672.1, forward strand.
TTTTAAAGAACAGCCGATAAATATTTTTTCAGACAGCCACTATATTGTACACGCTGTCCCTAAATTGGAGCTAGCAGGTCCAATAGCACCTCATACTCCAGCCTTTAAATTGTTTTTTCAAATTCAAAACCTTCTATGGGAACGTAAAGAACCTTTGTTTATTGGACATATCAGAGCTCATACTAATTTGCCTGGTCCTCTCCATGAAGGTAATCAAAATGCCGATGCCCTCACTCAAACAATCTTTCTATTTTCAGCAGTCCAACAAGCTACCTTGTTCCATTCTCAATTTCATGTTAATAGTACTACTTTACAACAAAGCTTCAAAATAACTAAAGATCAAGCTCGAACAATTGTGAAGGCTTGTCAATCTTGTGTGACACATTTTCCCAATCCATATTATGGGGTTAACCCAAGAGGATTAATGCCCAATCATTTGTGGCAGATGGATGTCACTCATGAGCCAAGTTTTGGAAAATTACGATTTATTCATGTGACCATAGATACATGCTCAGGCATGATTTTTGCTTCCTTACATACTGGAGAAAAACAAGCTTTTGCTGCACTGGGCATTCCCAAAAGGCTTAAAACAGACAATGGTCCTGCATATACGTCCTCATCTTTCAAAGAGTTTTGCTCCAAATTCAGTATACTTCATAAGACTGGCATCCCATATAATCCTCAAGGCCAATGTATAATTCAATGAGCTAATCGCACACTCAAACTTATGCTTTTGAAACAAAAAGAAGGAAATTGGATAAATCCTAAAGATAGATTAGGCATTGCCCTTTTTACTTTAAATTTTTTTAACTTTGTATTCCAAATGATATTTGGCTGGAGACAGACACTGTAATCCACACCAACAACATAAACCTTTGGTTTACTGGAAGGATGTTCTTTCAGTTACATGGAATGGCCCAGACCCAGTATTAATTTGGGAGAGAGGATCTGTTTGTGTTTTTCCACAGCATGAAACCTTGCCGGTGTGGATACCATCAAGATTAATAAAACAGGTACCAAATCAAAAAGGCCAAGATAAAGTTGCTGCAGAATCAAGATTAATAAAACAAGTGCCAAATCAAAAGGGCCAAGATCAAGTAGTTGTGGAATGATTCCCTTAAAAGAGGTATCAATCCGTGCACCTGCACGAGTTTGTCTCTTTTTTGACAAAGGAACCTCATCTTTGCCTTTTCAGCTAAGAAATTTTAAGCTGCGCACTTTTTCCTTCAATAAATTCACAACTTAAGTCTCATTCCTCCCGACCGGGATGAGAGGATCTCTCTTTAGTGTGCACACAATTGTGTTTTTCTTTTTTATATATGTCTTTATGTCTGTGCACTTGTCTAGATTTCATGTAAATGTGACGCCACTAATATATGTCTTTATGTCTGTTCGTCTGTCCAGATTTCATGTTAATGTGATGTCACAAATAACAAAAACCGAGCGCTCATGAAATTCACTTCCAAAAAAGAAAAAAAAAAAAAAAAAAAAGAGAGAGAGAGGATCAAATAATTTCTATTCTTTTTAGTTAAATACAATAATGAAGGTACCTTCAAACTTCATTTATAAGTATCTCTAGGACTTCTCTTCAGCAAGGAATATGACTAATACTGTTCAGCCTGATATTTTGGTATTTGTCATGGGATTGTTTATTTGTAATTAACTTTATTTGTTAAAATAAGCTGATTAATTTGTTTCAACAGGTATATTCATGAAAGATTGCTGTGTATGTGGAGGCTCAAAATTTCCAGCTAACAAATTATTTTTCTAATATGCTCTTAGCTTTTCTTTAGTTTATCTTAAATGTAGTGTTTTGTCAGCTAAGTGCCTTCAGTCTTTCTTTAATCCGTTCTGAATATGATATTTTGCCAGCTTATGTTCGTGGGAGCTGAAGCCGCAATGTGTGTGAGCAGAAATCAACTTCAATTTCCTGATCTAATAATTCTATTTTTTAGTTTGACAACTCGCTTCTTGACTCAGTGCTGGAATAACACTGCCTTTCCTCTAATGATTGATGCTTGAGTTTCTAGGTAGCAGGCCCTGAAGATTTGCCAGTGGCATTGTCTAGACATAAAAAAGACAGCTGCTGCTACAGCTGCAGGGATCTCAATCACTACAAGCATCTCTGCTGCTCAAGCATCAAACAACTTCACCAGCAGTGTGGCCTCTGCTCTGCATGCAAGAGGCCTCCTAGACCAACGTATTAGCAAGTGGACATTTTGATAAATCTTTCTACTATAAGATGTTTGGGACATTGCATGGGACAATACCTTGTGGGTATTTGTCTTGAGAACTCAGTGCATTACTTAATGGAACTTAGGGCAGCTGATTTGTTTAAAGAACTTGATACGCTATGGAACTGGCTCGTCAGCTAAAAGCTTGCCATCTTAGAACCGGACCATTTCCTCATGATTGGATGGCTGGTAGTCAATAAAGGGACAGTCTCATGTGACCGACATATCAACCTAAAACAGGAGTTAAGGGCACAGCCTTGATTATTTGATGACGGGTAAGAATGTTGGTTGCACATGTAGATGTCTAAAACAGACACAGTCGATCCTGATGTAGTAAGGGCTCGATTGGACAGCTGGTAGTCAATGATGGGAAAGTCTCATGTGGCCAACATATCAACCTAAGACAGGAGTCAAGGGCATAGCCTTGATTATCCCATGACGGGTAAGAATGCCTGTTGCACATGTGGATGCCTAAGACAGGCACAGTCGATCCTGATGTGGTGAGAGCTCACCCATCTATTTTTCCCTCTTTTAAAACAAAAGGGAGGAAATGTAAGAGCCCTAATAAGGAGATAGCTAAGATGGTGGCTAGCTGAGAGCCATAAGAGGTGTTTAAGTCTTTTCACCTGATATTCACGCATTTATCTAAGAATCTTTCTATGCCTTTGAACACTATGTGACACACCTGTAAGTTTGAGCTGTTAACACGTTTATACTTGTTAAGGCAAAAAGTATATAACTGGGTGAGGTTGGCTAGAGAGGGTGGTTGGAGTTGGAGAGGTTGTTGGAGCTGGAGAGAGAAGTTAGAAGAAGAAAGAATAAAGAACCTATTCATTTCCAGTCTGCCTCCGAATTCTTTCCTGCGGTATCTTTGCTGCAGGCGGCAACAGAGAATGAGTACCCAGCAAGAGCATTGCTCACTGCTGCCCTGTGGAGGGTCCCACTTGGACCTCATAGACACCAGCATCTGGGGGGGGGGGGGGGAGGGTAGTGGAACCTGGCTACTTTCCAGAAAGTCCCAACCACCATCCTGTCATTCTTTGAATCCAAGGATAGAAGAATCCTTTCTTGCCCATTCACACCCCTCCCCAGGGGTTATGTGTCCCCACGTGCCACCCCAATGGGACTGAGAGAGGGAAACTTGATCCCTCACAGAGCCCTTATGACAAGCCAGTCCCTAGTAAGAGTGCTGTTTCTCAAGCCTGGGCCATTTCATCCTGCACATATCACATGGCCAACATCAATGCTTAAGCCTGGAGTCAAAACTTTAGGAAAACTTGGGGTGGTGCTGTATGCCTGTAATCCCAGCAGCTTGGGAGCTGAGGCAGGAGGATCATGAGTTCAAAGCCAGCCTCAGGAACTTAGCAAGGATCTAAGCAACTCAGCGAGACCCTGTCTCTAAATAAAATACTAAAAAGGGCTAGCAATGTGGCTCAGTGGTTAAGCACCCTGGGTTCAATCCCTGGTACGAAAAGGAAGAAAAGAAAGAAAGAAAGAAAGAAAGAAAGAAAGAAAGAAAGAAAGAAAGAAAGAAAGAAAGACATTTCTCCAATTCTCTCAATCCTGATGAAGATGCATTAGGAACCAACACAACCTGTCACCGCGCCTCAATATTACAATGACTGTAAGGTTTTCATGGGCTTCCATTTGCTTTTTTTGGGGAAAACGGGAACTCCTTCCAGAAATCTGTTCTAAAAATAATTAATGTTTCTAACTCTGGCATAAACCAAATGTTAGTTATTTAAATGTTAAAAAAAAAAAAAAAAAAATATAGGTAGTTTCCTTTTAAACTTCAAGTTCTTTCTCAATGTGGGTCCGCTATGATGGGAAATTCAAGGGTGGAAAATGGAACCAGCAAACTTCTGTAAAGAGACAGAGAGTAAGTATTTTCAGCTCCACAAGTTCTATAGTCCAACGTGCCACTCCTCAACCCTGCCACTGTTGTGTAGAAACAGCCCTAGACAACATGTAGTAGAATGGGTGTTCCAGCAAAAATTTAATTTTCCAAGAGAAATGTCTCTCTTTACCAGGACAATGGACTCTGCTTAGTCAGGAAATTGAGTTCCTAAGTCAACATGTAATTAGGAAAACCAAGTTAATCAAAATTACCCATTCCCATCAACAAAACCACCCAGCAAAGACCAGTGGGTTTTGTGTCCTCACCCTTGTATGATAACCCACACAGGTAACTGAATAATTTAGTCCAGATGATGAGATCATGAAAGAGAAAGTCATACACTCTCTAATAGATGATTTTCCTCATGTCATGACAACACAATCCAAACTATTATTTTGCCTCTTTTCTGGGTATATATTTGGATACAAATAAGTTAAAGGAACCCATCTTTGATGCAATTTCAGGATATCAGAAACTATAGGCTTACAACAGGCATCCCCATTCTCATGGAAAGTTCTAGAAAACCACCTATGCTACCCATCCGGCATGTTTCATGTCCTGAGGTATTTGATAATAATGTATGAGACCACCACCACTAGGAAGACATTTTAAAATTAAGCACCCAGTTCAACTTCAGTCTCATTAAGAGAAATGCACGTTAAAACTACACTGAGATACCAGATAAACAATAAATAGGCAATAGTGAAATAGGCAATCTCACTCATTGCAGGTAAGCGTGTTAATTGACATCACCCTAAGGGAGGTCAGATAGGCACTACTGAACAAAATCACAAATGCCTGTACACCTGGACCCAGCAATCCAGCTTCTAAGAATTCACCCTCCAGATACCCAGGCACACTTGTAAAATGATGTGTACACATGGTTATTTAGTGCAACATTGTTTCTTCCAGCAAAACACTGGAAACCACCCAAGTGTCCATCAGCTTGATGAGACTATTTAAAAAAAAAAAAAAATGCTTTCTACAAATCCTTATGGAAAGATCTCCAAGCTATAGCAAGTGAAAAACCGTTATTTGCAGAATTGTGTTTCATTGTGAATAAATATGCCATCTTTTCTGCAAAAAGTTGAGAGAGCACACAAAAATGCATATATATTCATAATTGCATGAATAAATCTGCAAGATACCAAAGAAACTCCTTATAAAGTGGCTACCTGGAAGAAGGGAGGGCCCAGGGCAACTTAGGCAGATGTGGAAGGCCGTTAAAGAGATTTTCATTTTATGCCATTTCATATGGTTAGGTTTGAAACCATATAATTGTATTTCCCCCAAAAAAATAGATTTAAAAATTTAAAAATTTAATTTAAAAGAAAATATCATCTGAAAGTAGGACATGAAGGTGCTTGCCTGTAACCCCAGCTATTCAGGAGGCTAAGACAGGAGGATCGCAAGTTCAAGGCCAGTCTCAGCAACTTAGCCAGACCCTATCTCCAAAAAAAAATTTAAAAAGTGTTGGGGATGGAGCTTAGTGGTCGAACGCCCCTCGGTTCAATCCCAGTACCACAACCAAAAAAAAAAAAAAGAAAGAAAGAAAAAAGAAAAGGAAAGAGAAGGGCTTGGGTTGTGGCTGTGGATTAGTGATAGAGCACTTGCCTAGAATGTATAAGGCACTGGGTTTTTTCTCAGCACCACATAGAAATAAATGAATAATAATAAAAAAAGGTCCATCAACAATTAAACAAAAAATTTAAAATAGAAGAGAAAATATCGTCTGATAACAAAACTATTTTATACTATTAACAAACTAAAATGTTATTTTAAAAGTTAATTTCATCATAATTTTACCGTTAATTTCATCCATAATTATTCTTGAATCTCAAAGAGTACCATGAATGAAGGATCCAGAAAAATAAACAATCCATTCTGTATGATAACATTTACACAAAAGTCTACAAAATACAAACTATTCAATAGTGACAGAAAGGACATGTGGAGTTGTCCAGGGATGGGGGAGCACAGAGGGGTAGGAGGAGCCATAGCAAAGGAACACCAGAAGGTCTTTAGGTCTGAACCAGGTGTTCACCATCTTGACCATGTGATGGTTTCATGGGTACACACCTATGAAATATGTCCAAGCTTATCCAGTTTTGCATTTTTAATATGTGCAGTTGACTGTCAATTACATCTCAATAAAGCTTTTTAAGGTAAAGTTGATCTTTATCCCATTCCTAATTCCAATTTTGTTATGTTTTACAACATCCATGCGTAATATTGGAACAGGAATGACGAATACAATTTATAAATTCTACATACATATTTGAGGGTGCAAAGTTTAATTTTTATTTTTTCTCATCGAAAGAAGCTTGTAACCACAAATGTATGGAAACCCCTGACCTAAGACAGTTTCAAATTTATTTGCAGCCTTGAAACCTCATATTTAACTGCTGCCTTCTACTGCCCCCTGCTGTAAGTACGTTTGGTTACACCCTGGCGAGCTCACAATCTTAATGAGGAAAGTTGTATCCCAGGGCAAAAGATTTTTTTCCATAGATCTTTTTAGAATCAAATCCTTCTGTACTACACACAGAGACAGACAAATGACATAGAATAGCTCCACATCTTTCTACTACACCAGCTTCAAGGGAGATAAAGAGAGCAACCATTCAAAACTGCGAATGAGGAGGGAAAAAAAAACTAGAAAGGAAAGGAACAGTTTCAAACTTGCAACCATTCCCCAGGACCCTGAATGCCCCACCCTGGAGGGCAGGGGTGGAAAGGGTTTCTCTCGGGTTCAACATGCATCTCTGCCCATTCTCCAAGTAACTCAGGGACTTAAAACCAAACCTCTTGCCAACCAGGGTTGCAAGAAAAGTTAGCTGTAAGTTTTACGCTGGTGGAAGTCCAGAGAACTGCTTAAGCACAGGGATCTGAAAGAAGCCCAGGAGAGGACTTTTAGGGACTTTACAAGTGTCTCTTGGTGGTTGTTTCCAATAATTTCTAAAGCAGGTAAGCTCAGAGTTTCCATTTAAGACTCACTGTGACATATAGCCAAGAACTCACCTCCAATGCAGCTGCCATGCCCAAAACAATGCTCTGTGATGGGATCCAGCCCAAACTGGATCCAGCTGACATCTCTAGGCAATGTGCCCAAGGCAACCCTTGGACACAAGCTAAGTAAGGTGATCCTGCAGTCACTCCAAATAAGCCACCACCCTATACATACCACCACGTTGTTATCAGTCCCATGCTTCCACAGAAACACAAAAGTCACATAAACAGTATTTAATGAAATGAAACACCAGAAGGCTTCCAGAGAATCGTCTCTTTCAGGATCAACATAGGAAGGCTTCCAGAGAATCTTCTCTTTCAGGGTCAACATAGCACAGAGGCAAAGAGTTTAGGACTTGGAGTAAGACACCAAAGATCTAACTCTGGCTTTAATTTTGCTTACAAGTTAAGGAAGATTCAAAATTCACTGTGGCTTAGTTTTATCATCTGTAAAATGGGGATAGTATTAGTGATTACCTTGTAGGATTGTGGTGAGAGATATATGAGAATAGATGTGCAAAGCCTTAACTTTTCCAAAGTTTGAGAACTCGATGGGTCCCACTAGGATATCTCAAGACTATCCTCATGTTCAGTGTTCAGAACATATAAGCAAGTATCAGAATCGAACATGAACATTGCTGCTTAACATTAAAGCACTAATTCTTGCCAGGTGCAGTGGCACATGCCTGTAATCCCAGCAGCTCAGGAGGCTGAGGCAGGAGGATTGGGAGTTCAAAGCCAGCCTCAGCAATGGCAAGGCACTAAGCAACTCAGTGAGACCCTGTCTCTAAATAAAATACAAAATAGGGCTGGGGGTGTGGCTCAGTGGTTGAGTGCTCCTGAGTTCAATCCCTGGAACAAAACAAAACAAAACAAACCAACACTAATTTTCTCCTAAAGTAGCCATTCTAACCCAAAAGCAACATGAAAAATCTCAACATCCAAACCTATGTCGCTACTGCCAGTCAAAAGAAAAAGTGTGGAGATGGAGAAGATAAACAAGAGAAAAGGCTTTCTTGCCTTCCATTTTGCCAAGATGCTATTTGTCATCATTTCTCCATCCAGGAAGTTAAAATTCATGGGAGAAATTCTCCATCAACAGGATAAGCCCCTTGTAGGTATTCTGGGTGAGGGGTGCATGGATATGTCTTATCTGTGTGAGCTGTATCCTCCTCTTTCAGAAAGTAGCATCTTAAAATACTCAGACCAGGGCTGGGTTGAGGCTCAGTGGTGGAGTGCTTGTCTAGCATGTATGAGGCACTGGGTTTGATCCTCAGCACCACATAAAAATAAAATGAAGATATTATGTCCACTTAAAACTAAAAAATAAATATTAAAAAAATACTCAGACCAGCGCTTCTTAGAATCTAAGATGCATCTGAACTCATCTGCAGAGTTTGCTAAGGCACCAGTTTCTGAGCCACACCCACAGAGTTTCTGACTCATTGAGTCTAGGGTAAGCCAAGAATGTGTCATTCTAACAAGTCCCCAGTCTCTGCACTAAAAGCACATTGCAGAACCTCACTAACCAGAAGAGAAATTGGTTTGCAAGAACTCGGCCTCCTTGAGATATGAACTTTGCCTTCAGGAAGTGGTTTCTGCATCCACAATTTGAGCTTCCTTTGGAATCAGAGCCTGAGATAGAGAGAGCTTTTGGTGTAGGAGGTTTATTCATTTCTGTCTTCAGGAAACACCTGTAAAGGGATAAGAGAGAAACAGGGTGGGGTGGTGGAGAGATGGAGTCTGGGATAAAGTGGAGCCTTGGTCTGATCAGTGGGGGTTTCTGGAAGAAGTCTCTCCACAGGACAGCGGAGATGGCTAACTTCTGAGAAGCAGCTCTCATCATCCCAGGGTGATGTGCCAGAGGAGGAAGACAGCTGGGAGCTGTTAATGGCCAACACCCACTGGACATGGTGGTGAAACACCACAGAGTCACACCAACAACTTCCCCTATCACCCAAACAGGTACCACTCATCAGGACAGTTGCCCAGCAAGCCTGAAGCTGGGGTGCCAGGTTTTGTTTGGGGAATGAGGTTTTCATATTCAGCATTCTTACATTTTATTAAGAAAAGTAAACAAAACTTTTACATATGGAATCCATCCTGTTCTGACCATCAGGGAATAGATTACATGTCTGCATCTTCATTTGTTCTTAACCTTTTAACCAAGTATGGTCACAAGTCACTTAAGTGACAGGATGTGTTCTGATAAGTGTGTTATTAGGAGGTCTCGGTGTTGTGTGAACATCCTGGAGCATACTGGCACAAACTAAGCTACAACACCACTGGGTCATATGATCTTATGGGGCCACTGCCCTGTATGTGGTCCTTCATCAAAACATGGTTACACAGTGCATGACTACATAGCTCATGATATGGTGGTACATTTTCAATAACCAGCTTGCCAGGTTGCTCTGACAGCACGTTGGTTGATATTGTTGTTTACATTAACCAGGAGGAAGATAAACAGTGAAGATATATTTTGGAATTTGACTCATTTTCAATGATAAAAGGAACTTGCTGAATCCAATAATAGATTTTAAATATTGAAAGAGCATCTCCTTGATGCTTTATGCTATTCCCAGACACAATGCTTTTTAAAATATTTTTTATAAAAACACATATCATAAACTTTGTCCTCTTAGCCATTTTAAAGTGTACAGTTTTGTAGTGTTAAGTACATGTATATTGTTACGAATTACATCTCTAGAACTTTTTCAAACCCATTAAACAATTCTCTGCCCTATACCCAGACCCTAACAATCTGCAGTCTACTTCCTACATCGATGATTTTAATTACTGTAGATGCCTCCTCTAACTGAAATGATAGTGAGTGACTTATTTCACTTGGTCTAAGGTCCTCAAGTTTTATCTACATTGTAGCATGTGATAGAGCTTCTTGCTTTTTAAAGGCTGCATAGTATTTCCTTGTCTGTATATATAGCATTTTGTTTACCTATTCATCCCTTGGTAGACATTTCAGTTGCTTCTACCTCTTGGCTGTTATGAATAGTTCTTCTATGACACAATACACTTTTAATTTTAATTCTCATTGTTGACATTTTCTTCATTTTTTTAAACTATAGGAAGTCTGCAAAATCTATATCAAGCTCCAATTTGTAACATATGTGATTTCCATAGTGTAAATCACTCACACCATAAGTACTTCCAAGATGCTAATGTGATCTCACTGAACATGGGGTCAGCATGTGTTCCAAGTAGTACACCCTTACACAGTATTTCCACCATATCGATGCCATCAATGTAAATAACCCCAACAGCAGAGATAACAGTAAAATAATTAGAAAGCAATGTTTTGAACATAAGTTACTTTCCTTTTTAACATAATGAATTTAATTGTAAATTTATATAGCTTGAAAGGGAGTGGGGGAGAGTTACTAGGGACTGAATCCAGGTGCATTCTGCCACCGAGCTATACCCCTTTCCATTTTGAGATAAGGTCTCACTAAATTGCCCAGGCTGGCTCGAAGTTGTGATCCTCCTTCAGCCTCCCAAGTTGCTATAGTTTAATTTTTAATAATTGTGATCTATGCAACAAGTTACAAAGTTCCTGAAAATATATCAGTTGGCTCTCATGCACAGGTTCTGGCACATGACTAACATAACACCACAAAAAGTGTCCATGCAACTGCTACCCATATCAAGAAACAATATGATCAGATCCCTGGAAGCCTCCCTCATGCCTCTGGTTATTTTCTTTTTCATCTCACTTCCTCACCCCTGGGTTGACCAACACCCTAGAATCATTGTGGAATCATAACCCTTCAGTTTGATAAGGTACCACTAGAGGCCTCTCATGAGGCAAAACCAAAATACTCCCACAACCTACAGGATTTTGCTTCTCAAACCCAGTTCTTGATATAACTGGCCTTGGTGAACATGAGGAGGTGGTTGGTTATTCATTCCCCAGAGAATAGAGAGGAAACGCCTGGGCACTGAATCTGTGTGGGATTGAGTCCCCAGAGGACATGTACATGGTCCCCAGGGGAATTATGGGGACCAAAGTTGGCAAGAAAACCCATCAGGGGCTTTGTCTTCAAAACGTAGTGTGGTCTGCAAATGAATTAGCATGGCCCAAATGAGTAATGAGGGCTGATTCTGTGGGTACCAGGCCCAGTTACCTCAGTGGCTCCTTTGAGATCAAGGCCTAAACTTAATCTCAGCTCTGTAGATAGTCCCTAATCTAGTGGAGGTGAAACTCTGGAGAAACACATGGAAGAACAGGGGAAAGAAAATGTAACACTGAGGGGAGGTTCACAGACTCGGGCATTACACAGAGATAGGTTTGATTCATTACCTTTTTGCTTACTAATTTGGGAAATTTGGGCAAATTAAAGTTTGTGAAACTTAGTTTGCTCATCTATAAACTAAGGGTAACAAACCTTTCTTTGCAAGTTAGTTAAAAGATTAAGTAAATCATATATGTGAAGCAAGAAGAGGGTCTTAGATATTTATTTCAATAGTGAGTATTTATATACTCAAGGGATTAAAGGGAGATTCCTATTTTGTTTCCAAAGGCCGTCTAGAATTGACTATGTGCAGAACTGGTAGGGTATGAAAACATGGATGTATTAGTCCACTTCTCATAACTATAACAGAACAGCTAAAGCAGGTTGACTTTATAAAGAAAAGAGGTTTATTGAGCTCACAATTTTGAAAGGTGGAAGGCCAAACAGTGTGGGGCAGGGCCTAGCAAGGGTTTCATGAAAAAGTCAGGATCCAGGAAGAAGGATCACATCTGGAAACAGGAAGTGTTCCAACACAGTGGCTTCTGAGAAACTGGGGAACTATAATCTCTTTCCTAGGGGATCCCCCCTCCCCCTGTTTGACCTAAGGACCTCTCACTTGGCTCCACCTCTTAAAGGTACCACTACCTCACAATACCACTACCTTGGGGACCAAGGCTCCAAGTCATGAAACTTGGTGTGCACAAACATAGCAGTGGAATTAAAACAGTTCTGCACCATAATACATACAGCTACTTCACCTGGTCAAAAAACGTATTTTTACTTTGATGCACACACACAGGCCACCTATGTGCATTTAATTTTACATAAATAGATATGCATTGAGAGCATTTTCTATTTTCAGTAACATTTTATTTATTTATTTTATGTTTTGCTGGTTTACCCATTCATTAGTACAACATACCCTCTCTAGCCTACCACAAAGCCCTGTTAACAAACCCATTTAGCACATCCTGTATTTTTCTCCAAACTCTTATACAAAATAATTTATATATACATATACATAGTTCTGCAACACTAGGTTCCTCCGGTACTGCTTTCTGTGTTGTGCTTTTCTCAACCCAACTCACAGAAATCCTTGCAAGTTAATGATGGGACTCTATTTTATTACATTGAGTTTTTGCACCATTATTCAAAGTGTGGGTGTTCCATAAGTCAGTCACCTATTTCTCAGTTAAAGTGCACTTGTGTTTTTCTGCATGTTTGTCAATATGAACAATGCTTCCAAAAGCACCCTTATGTCTCTGTCATTATAAACCTGGGTGCTTTTATGTATACAGGAAATATTACCAATAATGAGTTTTCCAGGTCAGAAGGCAATGGTTTTTCATTTTTTCCATCCTTGTCTAATCCCTTCCCCATGATCGGAAGCTGAGCTGCATATAACACATAGAATTTGGCAAAGGCAACAAGACACCATGTGTGAGATTAGGCTACCAAAGAGGGTCTGCCTCTGCTCTCCTCTCTTCTCCTCTCTCCTCCCTTCTCTCTACTCCCATCCCTCTTCCTCCCTCTTCCTCTCTCCCCTGTCCCTCTTTTTCTCATGAATAACACTGCCATGTAATGAAGTCTCCTTATGGGAGAGGCCCACATGGAAGGAACTGAAGGTGGCCTCCAACCAACAGTTCCTAAGAAACTAAGGCCCCCATTCCAACAGCGCACCAGGAACTCAGTCCTGCCCACAACCACAGGAATGAACTTGGAAGTGACCCCTTCCCCTGTCGACCATTTCAATGACTATACCTCTGGTCAACACCACAGTTACAGGCTTGTGAGACCTTTGAGGACCCAACTAAGCCCCCAACAGAAACTGACATGTAATCCAGCAATATTGGAGGCACTTTTCTATGTGGCAACAGGTAACTAATACATCTATGGTATAAGAAAAAGTTACATTTTCCTGATGGGTAGATGATTGTGCCACTAATCAAATATTCCAATGAATTAAAACATCCACTTTGTCATTTATTAAATTCTCACATATACTGCTACATATTTCTGGATTCTCTGTTCAATCCAACTGACATTTTATCTAGTTGTCAGTTCCTGTGCTAAAATTATCTTGATATTGTGGTATTACAATACGTGCTGATATAAAACAAGCCCCATACCCATTACACTTCATTTCCACACTTTTCCTGACTTTTCTCCAACATTTACTCTTGCATAAGATCTTTATTTTTGACAATTTTTATTTTACAAAAAACATGATTTAATACAAATTTCATTATACTTATATTTTAATTTAGAGAATTGGCATTTTCATAATATTAAGTATTCCCACACAGGGACTCTTTCCATTTTTTCATTTTTTATGAACTTCATAAAATTTTAGTATTTTTTCCTAGGTCCTGTGCCCCTCTAATTAAATTGATTCCTATGTATTTTCTTTTTATTGCAAGTGTGGCTGGAGTACTTTTGCCATTTCTGTTTCTATTTTCTCCATTCTGTGGCTAGAATAGAGAAAAAAATTGGTATCAAAGTACAGTAGTCCCTTGGTCTCCATATGGGTTCCAGGAACCCCATGGATACCAATATCGACAGATGCTCAAGTTCTTGATACTAATGATGTCGTGTGTGCATATAATTAATGTACATCTTCCTACATACTTTATATATTTTAACATAGGGTCTCACTAAATTGCTTAGGGCCTCAATAAGTTGCTGAGGCTGCCCTTGAACTTGCAATCCTCCTGCCTCAGGCCTCCGTGTTGCTGAGATTATAGACACATGTCACCAAGCCCAGCAATACTTAAAATCATCTCTAGATTAGTTACAATACCTAACACAATCTAAATGCTATACAAATTGTTGGTATTCTCTATTGTTTGGAGACTAAGTACAAGCAAAAGAACTCTATGCCTGTTCAGTGTGGATGTAATTTTTTCCCCAAATATTTTCAATGCAGAGCTGGTTGAATCTACAAATGTGGAATCTGTGGATATGGAGAGCCAACAGAATGTGTACACAGGAACGGAGCAGTGAAGAACACAAACTGGGTGCAATGGCACACATCTGTAATCCCAACGGCTCAGGGAGGCTGAGACAGGAGAATCTTCAAGTTCAAAGCCAGCCTCAGCAAAAGCAAGGTTCTAAGTAGCTCACTGAGATCCTGTCTCTAAATAAAATACAAAAGAGGGCTGGGGATGTGGCTCAGTGGTCGAATGCCCCTGAGATCAATCCTCAGTAACCCCTTCAAAAAAAAAAAAAAAAAAAAAGAAAAGGAAAGGAAAGAAAGAAAGAAAGCTAACTAGGGTGGAAGGAAGGAATGTAGCTTCATTTCTTTATGACTTTATAAAGTGTATAAATTTTACACAATTTTTTGAAAACTTCATGGACTATAAATCTTACATTTTAATTCAAGTTCCCTTTGTGCCAGGTAGAAGGAATTCAGTCTCCTCTGGTTTTTCCCAGCCTTTCTTTGGGATGGGTTTAAGTTCCACAGAGTTCCAGGAAGCAGGGGGGCTTGGAGGGCTCAGCCCCCATGAGGTGTCAATGCTTTCTCTGGGCGTGGGGTCCTGTCTCTTGCCTCACAGAATCTGCTGCATTGGACCTCTTTTCTCTTCTAATATTTTTTTTTTCTCTCTATCCCCCTCCCTCTATCCATCTATCTACTTCTATTTCTGTCTTGCTTGATTTTATGTTCTATAGCAGAACAGCACACACTGGGTAAATGACAGACAATAGAAGTTTATTTGGCTCATAGTACTGGAGGCCAGGAAGCCCAAGAGTCTGGTGCCAGCATCTGGCAAGGACCTTCTGGCTATGTGATCCCAATGCAGGAAGCATCAAGGCAAGGGAGAGGGAGAGTACCAGCTCAGGTCTCTTCCTCATTTTATAAAGTCAATAATCCCATTATGGGGCATTTATGACCTTTTCTAATCCCAATGACCTCTCAAATGCTCCATGTCCAAATTACCTCAGCATATGAATTTGGAGATTAAATTTCTAACACATTAATTTTGGGATCCCCTCCCCCTTCAAGCCACTCTCAGGCACATGGAAACATCCACCCACCTCCAGATCATACCACTCCATGGGAACTTCCCTAACACCCCTTCTCTACCCAGACTTCTCTGGAGTCTTACTACTCTGCCAATCTCTGCCTGGGAAGCAAGACCCAGACACCTCCCACTCTCAGATCGATCTCAGCTTGGGGATGATTCCTTGGGCGGGTGGGGAAGCTGCAGGTGTGTCTCAGGGACCTGCAGCATTTTTCTTCTTGTTTTTCCTCCTCCCCCTCCCCTCCATGTCTAGGGAATCTCTTCTAGTCTCATGACCTATCCTTCCAAATCTAGAACCACATTGAGTTCTTGGTAACTCAAAAGTTAAAGGAAAAGTGGGCTGGGGTTGTGGCTCAGCAGTAGAGCATGTGTGCAGCCCTGGGTTTGATCCTCAGCACCATGTAAAAATAAATAAATAAAATAAAGGTATTGTGTCCAACTACAACTATAAAACACATTTAAAAGGAAAGGTCATTTTTTTTTTTTCTGCTTCTTTATCTTTTTCCAAAGGCATTAACTTCAGAGCAGCCTCACTTGAATGGGAGAAAGGCTGGAGGTTGAAAAGGAAGCTCAAGAGGGGGAGAGTGTGTTCATTGTTCAACAGAGGACCTCACGAGACCTGTAGGAAAAGGGGGAAGACACCAGAGGAAACCTGTTAATGCAGGTGCTGTGCTTCCAGGACAGGGAACCATGAATGATTTGGCTTTCTTACTAATATCTTTCTGATTGTACAAAGTTTCTGAAATACATATTATTTTAATCATACTACACACATGCATGCACGCACACACACACGCATGCATGCACACACACATACACACACACGCATGCACGCACACACACACGCATGCACGCACACACACACATACATACACATACACACACACACACACGCATACACACACACACACTGTATTCCAGTTCACTCATAGTTCATATGAGGCAGATTTGCTGGGTGAGAAGTGACTGAGGACCCATGCAATGCACCTTCCAAAACAAATGCACAGGGATCCTGGGAAGATGGCTGACAGGAGGGAGGCGCTCTCTGGACACAGCTACTAAAAGATGCTTAGTGGGAAGTTTGAGCGCGTTACTAGCAATTGTCTTGCAACTGAAAGGGAGCCGAGACATTCGTGCACCTCTGGACAGTGAAATACAATGTTCTCCAGACCACGACAAGCAGGGGCAGAGTTGGAGTGGTCCAGTCCGAAGCAGCGCTGTCTACACTGCAGGCGCAGCTGCCCAATATTATCTCAGCAAGGGGACAATCCACACAGCGGCTTTGAAACCGATCGGCGAGGAGGGATAAAAAGAAGCCTAGAGGCGCAGGCGGTGTCCACGGAGAGCTCTTTTGCACAGCTTGCCAAGCCAATCCCGCATGCTGTGGAGCTGCTGTTGAGTGGGAGGAGAGCACTGCCATCTTTGAGGAGTACAGTGGCTGACCCAGACAAAGGAGAAAAGATAGAAAGGAAGGACAGCTGCAAACATCCAAGGAGCCGCCAATGCTCTGAAAACAGTGCACACCTGGGTGAGGCTTGGGTAAGCAGCAGGGGAGGGCGTGTCTGAGGCCAGCGCAGCAGCCCCAAGAAGCTACAACTGTGGGTGGGCGTGGGGAAAGGGTGCCTTCTGGAGGGTCCCTTTTCCAGTGCCATTCATCTGCTGAAACACAACCTCCCTGAGCCGCTCTTCCGCTGGGCCATTCTGCCACTGGCCAAAGGTGCAGCCTTGATTCCACTGGCAGGATCGCTGTCTAGACGCGATCCAATGCGGTTGGCTTAAACTGGAAAGGAAAAAAGAGGGGGCTTCTCAGGGCCCGTTTTGTTTGAGACTTGGGGTTTGACTTTTTTTTATTGGTTTGCTTATTTTGTTGGTTTTCTTTTTTTTCTTTTTTTCTTTTTTTGGCTTTGTTTTGTTTTGCTTTTTTTTTTTTTTTCCCATTGATTGACAGTGTGTTTGTTTGTTTGCTTCTGCTCCTCTTTTCTTTCCTTCTTTTCTTCCTTCTCACTTTTGCATCTTTTCTTCTTCCTTCATCTTTCCTATTTACACCCTGCCAGTGCATACTAAACAGAGGCAAAAACAAGTTATATGCAGAACTTGGGAGTTTTAGAATGGGAGCAATTGAACTGGATAGCAAAGCGGTGTTATATACAGTTCACTCTCTATTTTCTTGGCTCTCTCTCTCCTCTCTCTTACACCAATTCCTACTCTGTTAGCATTTTTTTTTTCTTTCCCATCTTACTTTATTTCTTCTCTCAACAGCTGGTTTATATATAAATTGGTGAGGTTAGGTTTATAAAAAAATTGGTCTTTCCACCTAATTGTCTACTCCATTCTCTTTAATCTCTCATCTACTGATACTAAACCACTTCCACTAAACCACTTCCATAGAACTCTCTTTTCATACTTTCCAAGAAAGAACAATTCAAGACACTTCCTTCTTCCTAAACATAACACCTCTGTGTCCAATACTTGAGGCTAGAAAACCCCATCAGAAGCATACAGAGTAAATTGGAAACAATATCTGGGTTAACCAAATCTGTACATTGTGATCAAACTTGGATTTTCTGAATAGAAAGTGTTAGATTTTAAAGTGTAAAGGAATTATACGGGGATCTGATAGCATCATACTACTGGAACAACATAAGGCTTTAAGGTAAAATCGAAATAGTCAAGGTCCTACAGTGCAGGAAGAAAAGACACACAAACAACATGAAAAAACAAGGGAAGAAAGTGACACAAAAAAATCAAGATACCTCATCAGTAGATTCCATGGCAAGCACAGTTGGTCAAATGCCACAGATGGAATTTAGAAAGTACATATTTCAAATGGTTACGGAAGTTAAGAATGAACTAAAAAATGAGATGAGGGAGCAAGTGCAGGTGGCAAAAGATCATTTTGACAAAGAACTCCAAAAACAAATACAGGAAGTAAAAGATTACTTCAATAGGGAAATAGAGGCTCTAAATAGAAACCAAACAGAAATACCAGAAATGAAAGAAGCAATAAACCAAAATAAAACTTCAATTGAAAGCATCTCAAACAGAGTAGACCACTTGGAAGAAAGAACCTCAGACAATGAAGACAAATATACAACCTAGAGAAAAAATTTAGATTATACAGCAAAACTTGTTAGAAATCAAGAATATAACATCAAAGAATTATGGGACAACATAAAAAGACCAAACTTAAGAGTGATTGGTGTAGAGGAGGGGGCAGAGTTTCAAGCCAAAGGAATGAGTAATTTATTTAACAAAATAATTACAGAAAATTTTCCAAACTTGAGGAATGAATGGGAAAGCCAAGTTCAAGAGGCTTACTGAACACCAAACAAACAAAATCACAACAGACCCACACCAAGACACATTATAATAAAAATGCCTAATATACTGAGCAAGGAGAGAATACTAAAAGCTACAAGAGAAAGGAAGCAGATTACACATAGGGGGAAACCAATCAGACTATGTTCAGATTTTTCAACCCAGACTTTAAAAGCAAGAAGATCCTGGAATAGCATATTAAAGCTCTGAAAAAAAAGGGATGTCAACCAAGAATCTTATATCCAGCAAAATTGAGCTTTAGATTCGAAGATGAAATAAAAAACCTTCCATGACAAGCAAAAGTTAAAAGATTTCACAACTCGAAAGCCAGCACTTCTGAACATCCTGGGTAACATTTTTCATGAAGTAGAAGAGAAAGATAACAATGAAAATCAACAAAGGGAGATATTAAACTAAGGGAAATACCAACCAGAAGAGAAACCAAATCAAGCTAAAGACCATAATACAAATAAAAAAATGGATGAAAATAAAAATCACATCTCAATAATAACCCTGAATGTTAATGGCCTAAACTCGCCAATCAAAAGACACAGATTATCAGAATGGATTAAAAGAAACAACCCAACAATTTGCTGTCTCCAAGAAACACACCTCATAGAAAAAGACATAAACAGACTGAAAGTGAAAGGCTGGGAAAAGTCTTATCACTCACATGGCCTGCGGAAACAAGCAGGGATTTCCATTCTCATATCAAATAAGGTAGACTTCAAACCAAAACTAATCAAGAGGGACAAAGATGGATATTTCTTACTACTTAAGGGAACCATTCATCAACAGGATATAACAATCATAAATTTATATGCCCCAAATAATGGAGCACCTACATTCATCAAACAAACTCTTCTCAAGTTCAAGAGTAAAATAGACCACAACACAGTTATTCTAGGGCACTTCGACACACCCCTCTCACCAATGGATAGATCATCCAAAGAAAAGCTAAACAAAGAAACTTTAAGCCTCCTTAAAACAATTAATAATTTCAACCTAACGGACATATATAGAATATTTCACCCCTCAGTAAGCGAATACACTTTTTTTTCTCAGCAGCACGTGGCTTCTTCTCCAAAATAGACCATATATTATGTCATAAGGAAACTCTCAGCAAATATAAAAAAAAAAAAATAGAGATACTACCCTGCATTCTATCAGACCATAGAGAGATGAAATTGGAAATCAACAACAAAACAAGGATTAAGAAAAACTACTCCAACAACTGAAAGCTCAACAACATGCTACTGAATGAACAAGGGGTTGAAGAAGCCATCAAAGAGGAGATTAAAAAATTTCTAGAGGTAAATGAGAACACAGATACATCATATAGAAATCTCTGGGACACTATGAAGGCAGTAGTAAGAGGAAAATTCATTGCACTGAGTTCATTCCTCAAAAGGAAAAAAAAAAAAAAAAAAAACCAACAAATAAATGACTTAACATCACACCTCAAAGCACTAGAAAAAGAAGAACAGACCAACACCAAGAGCAGTAGAAGACAGGAAATAATTAAAATCAGAGCAGAAATTAATGAAATTGAGACTAAGGAAACCATTCAAAGAATTGACAAGACTAAATGTTGGTTATTTGAAAAAATAAACAAAATTGACAGACCCTTAGCGATCCTAACAAAAAGAAAAAGAGAAAAAACTCAAATTATTAACATTCGTGATGAAAAATGGAATATCACAACAAACACCTCAGATATACAGAATATAATTAGAAATTACTTTGAAAACTTGTATTCTAATAAAACAGAAAATATTGAAAACATTGACAGATTTCTAGAGACGTATGATTTGCCTAAACTGGAAATGGAGGCTATACACAACTTAAACAGATCGATTACAAGCAAAGAAATAGAAGATGTCATCAAAAAGCTACCAACAAGGAAAAGTCCAGGACCTGATGGGTTTACAGCCGAGTTCTATAAGATTTTCAAAGAAGAACTAATACCAATGCTCTTCAAACTATTTGAAGAAATAGAAAAAGAGGGAGCTCTTCCAGACTCTTTCTATGAGGCCAATATCACATTAATTCCAAAGCCAGGCAAAGACACATCCATAAAAGAAAACTTCAGGCCCATATCTTTAATGAACATAGATGCAAAAATCCTCAACAAAATCCTGGCAAATCAGATACAAAAACATATCAAAAAGATAGTGCACCATGATCAAGTGGGGTTTATCCCAGGGATGCAAGGCTGGTTCAACATTCGGAAATCAATAAACATAATACATCACATCAATAGACTTAAAGACAAAAATCATATGATCATCTCGATTGACGCAGAAAAAGCATTTGACAAAATACAACACCCCTTTATGTTCAAAACACTGGAAAAACTAGGAATGTCAGGAACATATCTCAACATTATAACAGCTATTTATGCAAGGCCCTGAGCTAACATTATCTTAAATGGAGAAAAATTGAAAGCATTCACTCTAAAAACTGGAACAAGACAGGGATGCCCCCTTTCACCACTGCTATTTAACATAGTACTGGAAACTCTGGCCAGAGCAATTAGACAGATGAAAGAAATTAAAGGAATCCAGATAGGAAAAGAAGAGCTCAAATTAGCACTATTTGCTGATGACATGATAATCTTCCTACAAGACCCAAAAAACTCTACCAGAAAACTTTTACAACTAGTAAATGAATTTGGTAAAGTTGCAGGATACAAAATCAATACACATGAGTTAAAGGCATTTTTGTACATCAGCGACAAAGCCTCTGAAAGGGAAATGATGAAAACTACCCCATTTACAATAGCATCAAAAAAATTAAATACCTGGGAATCAACCTAATGAAAGAGGTGAAAGACCTCTATAACGAAAATTATAGAACACTAAAGAAAGAAATTATAGAAGAACTCAGAAGAGGGAAAGACCTACCTTGCTCTTGGATAGGTAGAATTAATATTGTCAAAATGTCCATACTACCAAAAGCATTATACAGATTTAATGCAATTCCAATCAAAATCCCAATGTCATTCTTTAAAGAAATAGAAATAGCAGTCATGAAATTCATCTGGAAAAATAAGAGACCCAGAATAGCCAAAGCAATCCTGAGCAAGAAAAGTGAAGCAGGGGGCATCACCATACAGGACCTTAAATTATACTATAGAGCAATAGTAACAAAAACAGCATGGTACTGGCACCAAAACAGACTGGTGGACCAATGGTACAGAATTGAGGACACAGAAACTAATACATATAATTTCAGCTATCTTATATTAGACAAAGGTGCCAAAAATGTACAGTGGAGAAAGGATAGCCTCTTCAACAAATGGTGCTGGGAAAACTGGAAATCCATATGCACCAAATTGAAATTAAATCCTTATCTCTCACCATGCACAAAACTCAATTCAAAATGGATCAAGGACCTATGAATTAGACCAGAGACAATACGCCTAATAGAAGAAAAAGTAAGCTCCAATTTCCAACATGTCGCATTAGGCCCCAAGTTTCTTAATAAGAATCCTGTAGCGCAAGAATTACTACCAAGAATGAATGAATGGGATAGATTTAAAGTAAAAAGCTTCTTTTCAGCAAAAGAAACAATCAGTGAGGTGAATAGAGAGCCAGCTAATTGGGAACAAATATTTAGTACATGCACATCAGACAGAGCACTAATTTCTAGAATATATAAAGAACTTAAGATACTTAACACCAAAAAAAAAAAAACAAAAAACAAATAACCCAATCAATAAATGGGCTAAGGAATTGATAAGACACCTCTCAGAAGAAGATACACGATTAATCAACAAATACATGAAAAAATGTTCAACATCTCTGGCAATTAGAGAAAAGCAAATCAAAACTAATCTAAGATTTCATTTCACTCCAGTCAGAATGGCAGATATTAAAGACACATACAACAATAAATGTTGGAGAGGACATGGGCGAAAAGGCACACTCATACATTGCTGGTAGGACTGAAAAATGGTGCAAGCATTATGGAAAGCAGTATGGAGATTTCTCGGAAAACTGGGAATGGAACCACCCTATGACCCAGCCATCCCACTCCTGGGTCTATTCCCAAAGGACTTAAAAACAGCATATTACAGTGACACAGCTATCTCAATGTTTGTAGCTGCGCAATTCACAATAGCTAGGTTGTGGAACCAACCTAGATGTCCCTCAGCAAATGAGTGGATTAAGAAAATGTGGTATATACGAACAATGGAATTTTACTCAGCAATAAGAGAAAATAAAATAATGGCATTTGCAGGTACATGGATGAAGTTGGAAGATATAATGCTAAGTGAAGTTAGTCAGTCTCAAAAATCCAAGTACCAAATGTTTTCTCTGATATAACGAGGCTAGTTCATAGTATTGTTGGATGGGGGGCACATAGGAGGATTAGAGGAACACTAGAATGGTCAAAGGGAAGAGAGCATAAGGGAGGGACCAAGGGGGGAGGGTGGGGGAAGAAAAAAAAAAAAAGGTGGTTGAATGAGACGAATATCATTTTCCTAAATGCATGATTGAAGAACTGAATTGTACGAATATACTTTGTATACAAACAGTTGTATGTAAAAACATGCTATATACATGCACTATGTATTGTACATATTAAAAATTATAAAAATAAAATTTAAAAAAACAAAAGAAAATGTACAGTGGAAGAGGTCCAGTAGCTTGGGATCCTTTCTACCCTGTCAAGAAATCACTTTTGTTAGGAAGTTAGGACAGCTATGAAGATGTGGGAGTGTTGAACAGCTCAGCATGAGGGTGCAAATAAGTAAACCAAAGCCTTCAGGATGTATGTTATTTACTTGAATTTTTCCCAATATTCACACATGTACATATGTATGAGATACAGTGTGATGTTTCTATGCATGTATACAATGTGAACTGATCAAACCAAAATAATTAGCATTTCCATCTCCTTATCATTTCTTAATAGTTTTCCTTTGAGCTATTCTCTTCTAGATCTTCACAAAATATATATTATTGTGAGCTCCAGTCACCCTGCTATGCTGTTATGGTTTAGATAACAAGTTTAGAAGTGAAGTGATTGGGTTATGAGCATCTTAACCTCCTCAGTTCATTAACCCCCTGATGGGGATTGACTGGGTGGTAACTGTAGGCAGGTGGGGTGTGACTGGAGGAAGGGTTATTGGCAGCATGCATTTGGCATTTATTTTGACCATGGTGAGGAGAGAAAATCAATACCCATCCCTGCCTTCCTGGTGCCATGTCCTGAGTCACTTTCCTCCACCACACCCTTCTGCCATGATGTTCTGCCCAGAGCAATGGAGCTGGGTGGCTGTGGACTGAGACCTCTAAAACCATGAACGCCCAAATAAACTTTTCTTCCTCTAATTGTTCTCCTCAGTCCTTTTCATCACAGCAGCAAAAAAGCTGGCTAGACCATGTGCTACAGAACCTTCTAAAGAAGGTTTCCATGTCTTGAGGTCCTTGAGGTTTCCATGGTTACCTTAGATGGAAGTATGATGAGAGGGTGTCTTTCAGTAGGTCTGAAAAAGCAGAGCCTGTGACAGGGATTCTTGTCCCAGTGATGTGTGGGGAAGAGCTTTCTAGAAAGGAAGCAAAAAGAGCAGAAGGGGACATGGAAAGAAAGGGTCCCAGCTGAGGGTCTCTGGAGCACAAACTGCACCCCAGGGTACTCCCAGGTCACTCCACCATGGAGGGGCACAGGCTGCTCCAGTCAGCCAAGGGCACACTCACACTGCAGGCTGAGATGGTGGCCCAGCCTCTGTGCCTCCAGCCCTCCCAGCCCAGGGCTGAGTCTCCTCCTGGTAGGGCGGAAACCATACTGTCCCTTGGAGCCCCAGAGGGACCTGGACAAGTGTGTGGCTGCCCTTTGGCACTAAGGGGTCTGCAGCCCCCGGGTCTGGGTCACTGCTGTGGCTGGGGCTCAGGCTCCTGCTGCAGCTCTAGGCACTGCTCCGGAATCTGGGGCCACAGATGAGAGCAGGGCGAGGAGGTGGAGCCTGCAAAGCCCGCGGGTCGTGGGGAGCAGGGGACTGGGTGCTCTGGCAGCAGGGCAGCGGGGCTCCTTCCTCCCTCTCTGGGGCCCGGGTCACCTCCAGTAGGTCCCTGGCAAGTGAAAACCTCCCAAGTCTGGGGAAGTGCTGCTCGCCTCTCCTGGCTGGAGATGTGTGATAGTGTGGGAACACACAGGTAGGTGCAGCACCAGCCTCCTCTGCCTCCTCTGCAGCATGGTGGTGGGGGTAGGGGTGGGGAGGGAGCAGGGTTCATCTGGAGAAGGGGACCCGGGACAGTCTGGCAGTAGAGCCAGGTCCCTTAAAAATTCTGGGGATCCTGGCCTCCTTTAAAGAGGTGATCAATTTAAGGATCCTCTGTTGAGACATGTGTCTATACACCCAGTTTTTCAATCCCAAGTGCTTGACAATGCACCCCTACCTTATCCATGACTAGACCCCAGGTTCAGAACCTCAGAAAAATGAGCTCAAGGTGGCAGGGATCTGTTCTATCCCAGCCAGGAGCAGAGCCATCCAATCTTGGGAACATGGGGACACACAGTCAGAAGACAGAAGTTTCCCAGCCTGGAGCCCCCACAGAACTAAAGGAAGGGCCTCAGCATGAGCTACTCCCCAGGCCTCCTTTCTGCTCTGCATTCATCCCTGGTGGTCAAGTAATAATGACAGCTCAGTGGAGCCAGGTCCCGTGTTTCCAGAAAAAATGGCAAATGAGAACAATTAGAAAATCTGAATTTTTTTTAAAAAGTGAAATCTTCCAAATGTTAAACATTGGCAGTCAATTGAAAACCCAAATTTTGAACACTGATGGTCAAACAAAATTCAGTGGGGGAAGTCAGTGTGTAGCATCTTCTCTAAGCTGCCATGTTGCAGATGGCAAAACTGCAGACTAGAAAAGAGAAGGGCTTGAGTTTGGTGTGGTGGCAGCCTCACCAACTCAGTGAGGCCCTAAGCAACTCAGTGAGACCTTGTCTCTGAATAAAATACAAAAAAATAGCTGGCATGTAGCTCAGTGGCTGAGTGCACCTGGGTTCAATCACTGGTACAAAAAAAAAAAAAAAAAAATGCTGGTGGGATGGGGCTGGGAGACTTGAGGGAACTACCCAACTCTGCACCAGAAACTATTGTCTCAGACCACAACCTGAGGGTTGTGAAGCAGGATGTGGACTTTGCAAGAGTGCTGATGGGACACCAAGATGTTAGGATTCCTGCTGTGAGCTCAGCTTCACCCTGTTTGCTCAAAGAGGGGCTACAGCAGGTGAGTTAATCCAGCAGGGTCCAGTTCCAGACCTTTCTCCCCACAGCTCTCCCCACAGCTACCCCAAGCTGAGGTTTGGGGCCTGCTGGAGTTTGGCACCCAAAGCAGCTGGGCCAGGTTCAGGGGAGGGAGTGTGGCAAAAAGGGTCATCCTAAAAATGGCAGACAGTGTAACAAAGGAGAAAGGAACCAGGCTTAGACTCAGACAGTAGGCTATTCAAAACCCAGTTGCACCTTTTATTATCCATGTGGATTTAGGGCAGTAACCTAACATTCCTGAGCTTTCTTCCCCATGACCTGTGCAATGGAGAGACAGCAATGCAATCTCATAGGGAGGCTGGAAGGGTCAGTGAAGATTTTTCATTAAAACTTGCAGTGATTTTTGGAAAACCACCAGGAATTGAATTGGGGAAGAAAGTGGGAATTTAAATACATTAGGGGCCAATTCTCTAAGGGCCCCCACCTCCGCTGTAGCCTCCCCACTGGGTTAAGGAAATGATGAGCAGAGACAGAATCTTCCCCAATCATCCTTCCTCCCTCACTGTCCCCCTCTAAGAGAAGAGGAGTCATAGTTGGCCCTGCCTGGGGCAGGAGCAAGGGTGGTCCCAGGCCTCTCAAAGAGAGGACACTGTTCCCCACCACAGGTCCAGACCTTCAAGGCAGAGAGCCTCCTGCTCGTGTCCACCTTGGATGAAAGTCTCCCCACACTGAGCAAACAAACAGGGGACTTGAAGTGGACACTGAGGAACAGCGTGCCAGGGGCCACCATTTCTCTTTCCTTGGGCCCCTAGTTTGGTGGTGCTCATGGTAGGGAGTCACTTGGGCATAGAGGGTAAGCACGTGGGCGCCAAGTTCAAACCAAGCCAGTGTCTGTAGGCAGCTTTCCCACTAACCAGCTGGGTAGCCTTGGGAAATTCACTTTGTCTCTTGGAGCCTCAAAGTCCTCACCTGTAAAATGGGGCAAAGGGTAATGAGCCAACCTCACAGAGTTCTTGGGAGGAGACATGGCATTCCTGTTGAATGCTGGGCATGGTGACTGAATACAGCACTCAGTAAGTACAAGGTGTGCTTTCAAGCTAGAGTCTAGAGGGGCCTCATGCTGCATGTCCTGTCCCTGCAGATCCCATCGTTATGGACCAATGTATGTCACAGAGTAAGTAAACATGGACCTTTTCACCTAAGGAGGGGACAGCTGGGAGATGGAGATTGGAGGGTCATTTTGAGGGGAACGTTTGTTAGAAGGGAGGGAAGAGAATTGGGTCTGGATATGATATAGGGAAAGATCTTGGGACTCCCACTGAGAAGTTGGAGGGAATGGGGACCTTCATAAAATCAGCAACTTGTACTCACCTTCCCCATGTCCCTCTCTGCTCCACAGAACAGCCTTTCTCTAAGACCCTGCTGTACATGCTGGGGACCCAGAAACAAGAGGGATTAATGATGTTTCCTACAGTACTCTGGGTTGGTGAGAGTCCTGTTGCCACCAGCTGGTGCACTAAAGGAGAGTGGGGTCATGGTCAGAATCTGGGACATAAGTCAGGACTGCCACCCTCTGTGAGCATTCAAGCACCCTGATTACAATCTTGAGCATATCACCACTGATTTGTGGGATGGGCAACTGGACAACTAAATGTTTTGTGTTGATGTCCAGTGTGTGGTAAAAATTAGGCTTAAGAACAACCAAGGAAGAAAATCTGCTTTTTTCTTGTGTCCTGCCAACTGTAGCTGGGACTCTCTTAGATGGCAAGATTTGAGTCAGACTGTGGCCATTGATGCTAGTGGGGCAGGAGGGAGATGGCAGAGGCAATCTGGCCCCCACAAGCATGGCCAGATTGCAATTCAGGTCCCTCCTGTTCCTCTGGAAAGGAATCTATCTTACCCTTCTTGTCACTTCTACACACCTAATTCCATGCCTTCCTGTATCCCTCCTGTGACTCTTCTTTGCGCCTAACTTCCCATATATCCTCACCTGATGTGTGTGTAACTTTGGCATATTTCTAAGGTTGAATGCCGGTTTAATTTTTAAATTTTTGTTTATTTTATTGAGAAAACAACAAGGTGCTATTCATAGTGATTCAATCAGTTTACATTCTTTCCAAGGATGTGTTGCGTTTTCAATTTTTTTTATAGCCTTGACATTTAGTTTTCTTGTTTTATCCCATTTTTAGGGATCTTAAAATAAATTTTGATAAATATTTTTTAATTTATCAGACAAAACACTGACATTTTTTTAAATTTTTTAATTGTATGTGGACACAATACCTTTATGTTATTTATGTGGTGCTGAGGATGAAACCCAGGGCCTCACACATGTGAGATGAGTGCTCCACTGCTGATCCATAGCTCTAGCCCCCACAATGACATTTGGATAGATAAAGCCCATAATTACTTGTTGCTTATGACTGTAAACAATAGAATAGTGTTATACCATACAGGGAGTTTACCCAGAGTAGGATAAAAAGAAATTATAGCTGCAGGGGATAATGTATCCATGACAAATGGTATGAGATAAGCTAAACATAAGGACTCAAAATTTAAATAACTTGGGAGTGGGTATCTGGGTTGTATACATTTTTTCCTGTGGTGTGGAATCTTTTCCTGTGATGATATTGGGTGGTTCATCATTGCACTGAAGTGTGACAACCTAAAAATCAAAGTACTGGAATTCAGATTTATTAACTTCTCAAGCAGGAAAACTGGCATGTTTGTAATTAGGATTAAAATTCTGGATCGTGAAAGTTCATTTCTATTTTTTTTGGTGCAGGGATTGAGCCCATGGTGCTTAACAACTAAGCCATGTCTCCAGCCCTTTCTTATATTTTATTTTAAGATAGCATCTTACTTATTTGCTCATGGCCTAGCTAAATTACTGAGGCTGGCTTTGAACTTGCAATCCTCCTGCCTCAGCCTCCCAAGTAAGTGAGATAAGTGGCATATGCCACCATGCCCAGCTTGAAATTTCTTTAAAAATAAATACAAATTTGTTATAAATGCCTGTTCCATTTCCTGGCAATGTTATTTGTTGCACAGAAGTTTTTAATTTATCAAAAAGTAAAACTTACGTTTTACTTGCATATACTCTTGTAGCATATCTAAGACTACTGCCAAATCTAAAGTTACAAAGATTTAATTCTGCTTCTTATAAGATTTTTTATGTTTGATCTTATATACAATTTTACAATTTCTTTTGAGTTAATGATTGTATAAAATCTCTTTTAGAGTACCACACTTTTCCATGTGACTATGAAAATATCCCATTATTACTCATAGAAAAGAAATATTTCTTCTTTATTGAATTATACTGACAACTTTGTCAAAAATAACTTGATCGGAGTTTTGTAGTTTACTTCTCAAATTTCTGTTATCGTCTACCAATCACTTTGGAGGTATTATTATTTTATAGACTTACTGTTCATATAAATATGTTTAATATGATAATGTATGTTAAAATCACTTAGTATACAATAGGCCATAACTGATAATTTAAGCTAATAATATTAGATAGAAATGGGTTTAACTCATAAGAAGAATCCAAGTTGATTTTTTAAAATTTTAAAACAATGTTTCTATTGCACATAGTGAAAAATGGTAATCTACTAATTTTTATCTGTTTTTGCAAAAAGTGATTTATAGTAAATTCAACAAGTATTTGTAGTATATCTGTACAGTTATCATTGCCTTAACTGGAAAGCATTATGTCTTTATTATAATTGTTTTTCTCTAATAAGACATGAAATACTAATAAATTGTCTTATTTATCTCTTAAAACCTTATTATTTGAACTCCATCACAGGAAACAAACAAACAAAAACCCAACAAGGCCTTGCAAATACTAGGGAATTTAACTGCACCCACAGCCCCATGAAACTTATTGTTCAAACGTGTTTATAAGCAAAAAATAAATAAAGAAAACTGCAATTTAAAATAATACACATGTACAAATCTTATAAATATATATATATATACAGACATGTATATATGTACTCATACATACACATACATAGTACAATATACTCTAATATACTAATAAATTTTCTCTATATATTTATATTATATAGTATCATATATTGTATATAGTATATATGATACAATATATAAATATATAATAGGAGATACATAATAATATATATTAATACATATTAATATGTATATTACCCCAGTAATTTTTATATTTTTTATTTTTATTTTATTTTATCTTTTTGGTATTAGGGAATGAACCTTGGGATGTGTTACTACTAAGCTGTACCCCCTGCCATTTTTATTTTTTTTTTTTTTTTAGACAGGGTCTCCTTAAGGTTTTTAGGGCTTCACTAAGCTGCTCACTCTATCTTTAAACTTGTAATCATCGTGCCTCAGCTTCTTCAGTTACTGGGATTACAGGCATAAACCACAACCACCTTCTCTATTTCTTATATTTATGTTTATATAGTGCTGGGTTTCAAGCCCATGGGCAATCTATCACAGAGCTCTACTCACAGCTCATTTTATTTTATTTTTAATTTATATATTTGGAGAGGCAGGGCTTGGACCCAGGGCCCACACCTTCTAGACAGTGCTCAACCACTGAGTTACATTCCTCACCCTTCCACTTCAGGTTTGTTTTGAGCCATGGTCTCACTAATTTGCCAAGGTAAGGCTCAAATTTATGATTCCCCTGACTATACTTCCAGTGGCACTGAGATTATAGTTACACACCACAATGCCTAACTGTTCATTTAAAACATGTCTCAAACAAAACTTTAAAAAGATGAACAAAAATAAATGAAAATCTAGATTCTACAAGTGTGTAGGACTGGTTTTAGAAACCACAAAATGCACAACACAACTAGTTGCTCAGTATTCAGTGTAGATCCTTTCTCCACTGATAATTCAATTTCTTGGTTGGGAAGTAACTGGTTCATCTACAGCCAAAGCAGAAGAATACAATAACAGTCTACATAAAGACTTTAAGTGGAGAAAACATGAAACAGAAAGGCAACCCACATGGTTAATAAACAAAATTAACTGTGCAGAACATTGTTGAAGACAACATTTAAGCATGTTAGATACCAACAAAACCACACACACACCAATGAAAACCTTAAAATTAATGTTGATTTTTACAATCATTCTCCAAAGGTCATTAGTGTCCTGGTGCACATTAAGAAGACAAGTTAACTTGGTCAGAGTAGCACTCATTCAGTCCAATGAAATAAGTGTCTGTATCTGACCACAAGGCATTCAGCAAAACATAGGTTCCTTCCAGTGGGGGTCTGAGGTTCCACTCCCCTCTCTTTAGGTGATGTCTTACTTCCCACTTCCTTTTTTCCCTCTCTGGGTTTCAAAATAATAGTCATCTCATCAAGCATGATTTTCTTTTTGAATCCAGCTTCTATAGGGGAAAGTGACAAACTTAAATTTTGGACAGCTTTTCTATAAAATTTATTGGAATTTATCAAATAAAGATATAATTTTCCTCTGTAATCTTTCAAAATTATCTGTGAAAAAAGCAATAAAAATTTTTCTGTAGAAATTTTTTTTTTTTTTTTTTTTTTTTTTGTATTTTGAAGCAAGGAGAAGTTAAAATATCTTAAACGGAGAGAACAAGTTCTTCCATGTTTCCAGAATTTATTTCACTTATTAATCTAAGAGATGTCCTTAAACTACAATTATACATTTTGGTATAATCATTCTATTTGATTTTTAAAATTCTTAATTAGTAACAGTAAAATTAAATACTATGCAGAAACCAAGTGAATATCCAATTGTGTGAATATGAATTTGGTTTCTCTTAACTAAAAAAGGGAGATTGTGGCTAATTGCCAGATATTCTGGATAATATTTTATTTCATAAAAAAGCAGTTGTATGTAAAAAGATACTATACTTGTGCATGATGAATAAGTAAATAAATAATAAAAAAATTAAAAAAAAAAAGAACTCAAAATAGATAATAGTCCAGCATAAACTTTTACTAAAATTTTATTATCCTGAACAAGGACAACAATAACAATAACAACAACAACAAAATACTTATCTATTGGTTTTTCACATTCTTCTACTTTTTATTTTCTTTTATATATGCTTTAAATCCTAAATGCCTGGTACAGAGAATGAGAACAAAGGATTGCTTCTGAGAAACAATTAAATCATTTTCAAATTTCCAAATCTGAGTCAGCAGAGATGATATTGACCTGATTTCTGGGTAAGTCATTATGTTTGAAGAGGCTCCCAGTATTTTATCCATTGGTTCATTAGATAAAAGTAATGTAAATAGTTTCTCTCCTGAATTGTGATAGTCATGACACAAAGAGAGATAGGAAATACCTGGAATTGATTGTAAGAAATAAGTGAATACCAAATGGAAACTGTTTCTTCATACATAGAAAATAGAATAATGAAAACAGCTTTATGCAAATTTTTAGTTTGGTAACTAACATACTTTATTATCTATTTGAGGCTGAGGTGTAATAGTATTACACACATGATAAAAACTTTTCAATCCAGTGCACAGTCACAGAAGAGTTGGTGGGCTTCTGCAATTTGGCCTTGACATTATCCACCCAGGCCTCCATTTAATTCATCCAGCTCTAGGCTTTTCTTGCAGTATCAGGAATCCCAGGTTGCTGTGCTGTGCAGGTGTTGAGATCCTTAGGGAGTAATCCTGGCTCCCCAATGCCAGTAAATGATGAGAGTGAAGTGACATCTTGAGCCTGGGGGGGAGAGGTTTTTGGAAACTAGGTGACTGGCTATAGCAGGAACAGTAACTGGTGGGGACTCCACACAGTCTCTGCAGTCTGCTGTCCTCTTGCCTGTGAACCCCTCAGTTTCACTGGCCAACCAAATGGGGAGAATGTCAACACTGGAGACCCTGTGCAGCCTTTCTGATCCCCTCAGGGAATCCTCAGCTGTCTGACTGGTGTGTCTGGGTCTTCCCAGATGGTGTGGCGATTGACAAATGAGCTGAAGCTCAGAATCCCCTCTCCCTGTGTAGTTTTCCTGCAGGAGAGCTCACATAATCTTACAAGCATGAAATATAAGTTGCTACACTTTATTTTCCTTTATTCCCTCGTAATTCCTCTTGTTCTCTCCTTCAAAATCAACAATTCTCCTTCCTCTCCTGATATTTCTTCTATTTATTTATAGTTTTCTTTTAAAAATTATTAACTCATAGATACATATGTTCAAAGTCAGTGAGAAAAAGTCATATATGTATAGAGAAGTTTTGATTGAAAAATATTAGAGATGAATTTTGGGAAATAAATGATCCCATCTGCAATGGAGAGTTATAATCCACACATGGGCTATGTAACTGGACCTTTTAAGTGTGTTTGTATATTCTTTTTAAATATTTTTAATTATAATTAGACAATACCTTTATTTTATTTATTAATTTTTGTGTGGTGCTGAGGATTAAATCCAGTTCCCAACACATGCTAGGTGAGCGCTCTAACACGTATGTTATATGCATATCTATGACAGTTTATATATATGAGTATAGCCAATAGCATTCAAAACTAGAAAAAAATATACAAAATACTCAGGAGCAGAAAAAAAATGAAAATTTAATAATTAAATATATGATCATTTTTCCCCTGAAATATAACTCTTTCCTGCCTTCATGCATTCCTTTTTTTTTTTTTAATTGAAGCCAGACAGCACAAAATAAAAGGAGGCAAGGGATTTGAACTGTCAATAAAAAAAAAAGCACACACACACACACCTTTAAAATTAAAGAAATTAAAAATAAAATTTCAGACATACATGCTTGTGTATATTTTTTTTTCATGTTGTTTTATACTATTTGTTAGACTGGATATAATATGAACAAAGGTGTGACTGGCCCCTAGCAATCTTTTTCCACATCACTTACTTTTCATCCCTTCCAAAATATACATCCTCGTAAATCATCCCGAGTGTTTCCAAGTGTTGGGGCTGTATTCTTAACATGTTATTATGATCACATGTGCTACAATTTTAATAAGTCAGTGTTTCCGGTGGGCGAGTATCATGTATCTACAATAGAAAAACAGTTTCCATAAGTAGATAATAGCAACTTAATCTCCTTTTTCAGTTCATAAGACTTATATTGATTCATATCTTCCTCAATACTATATAATTTTGTCAGTGATGGAATTTGATCTTTTATTTCTTTAATTTCTTAAGGTATTTTGTTTTGTTTTTTAATTGAATACTTAGAGAGCTCCCATATAAACCCTTTGTCTGCTTTTCTATTGTGCTGTCTGGCTTCAAATTTTTAAAAATATGTCATGGAAAAAGGAAAGAAAGAGTTATGTTTCAGGCAAAAAAATGGTCTTATATTTAATTATTAATTTTTTAATTTGCTTTTTTCTGCCCCTGAGTGTATTGTAAATTTGTTTCTAATTTTGAAGGCTATTTCCAATGGACTTATAGGGCTTATATTTAAAAATTCTAAGAAAAAAATAAGTAAGATCTCTTTTCCTTTATGGCTTCAAAAATGAATGTATTTTCTCAAAATTATTTGAAAAATATATATGTGAATGATGTATGTTTACTAAAAGATTAGTTCCTCTTAAGAGTTTTACAGTCAATCATGCATCCTATTTTCTGGATTTGGGAATTTAGTTTTTAATATTATAAAATACAATTTGTTAAATCTTAGAAATAGTTACATATGATTTATTGCTCACTGAATAATATGTTCCAGAGATAGAAGCAAAATGACATTTATTTTCTGAAATACTTACAAATATTTTTAGATGCATAATTTTTCTTCTCACTTTCTTCTCTGCCATTTAGATGTTTTTCTTCCTCAAGTCATACTCAGATTCTTCTCCCTGCAATATGGTTTTGTGCACCTTGTATTCTCTAGGTACATGCCCTCTAAAGAGTCTGGGTTGACAGAGGTCTATTTCAGAACACCCCTTAGCAGGAAAGAAAGAAAATGTATTTGTGTTGCTTAAGCCAAAGACTCCTTGTCAGATGTCTTCTTCAGGTAGTGTCTTCAACATGGTGAAGAAATAATATTTCTCTAGACTGACATCCCCTACATTAGGATCAAAGTAGCCTACAGGAGATTAGAAGAAATTTCATATAGGTCTAACTGTGGGTAGTTCTCTGCATACTGCTGGGTTGCCATTTGACATTCACAAACCTTATTTTTTTTTTTTTTTATTCATCTTTACAAAGAGGTTGATTTTAGAGGACCCATTTGGATAATGCACTTCAAGGTAATGCACCTACTTAGGTGCTGTGGCTTTACAGTTAACAAAACAACTGGAAGACACATTATAGATACTTTTGAACCATTACCTGCCATTCATATCAGTTTTCTTTAAAAATCGTCTAATACACATTCACCATAGGAACTCAGGTCATCTACATGCCCAAACCCAAAGGTTCGGTCTTCTGGTTTGAAATTCAGATTCCAATTTTCTAATGATTCAAGGTTTTGCAATTACATTCTTTACATTAATTACATTCTTCTCATTTCTCTCCTTTTGCTCTGTGTCCCCAACAAAGGAATACTCTGCTCCATTCCTCTATAGATCATATTCACCCATATCTATAAAACTATGTAGAAATATAAATCATTTTCTTATTTGTAAAGGAGGGTGAACATTGTTACTTCTTTTTTTTTTTTTTTTACTTGACATTATTTTTATTTTTTAGAAGGAGGTGGACACTGTACCTTTATTTTATTTTTATGTGGTGCTAAGAATCAAACTCAAAGACTCACAGATACTAGGCAAATGCTCTACCTCTGAGCCACAACTACTGTCCAAAGTTGACATTATTTTTAATTTTATAAATTGGAAATGATTTCACACTTAAATAATACCTGGTCAAATTATTTATAAACTATATTTGAAGTTATATATTATGTATGCTGTAATGTGGTATGGTAGATAAAAGTATCAGTGTTTTTGCTTAGTTTCTAATTTATTTTTCATGGTATGGTTGCCTTTTGAGGTTGTTTAGTAAGCATAGGGCATATGATGTTTTATTGTATTTAAAAAACCAATATGGGTCAAAGCCTACATACCTTTGCAGAGATTTCTCTGCCTGTCGTATTAACAATATTTTCTTTTTCTTTCTTTCTTTTTTTAAGGTCATTACTGTTTTTTGTTCTTGTTATAAATTAAATAAGGACTTCCCTAAATCCTGAAATGGGAGCTCCATAATGACTCAGATATAAGTGTTCTTTGTGTTCTAATATGCAATATTTTATATATATATATATATATGTATACACACACACACACACACAAATCCTAAATTTTTAAAAATAATTTTAACTTACCAAATCCTAAAATAATAAGAAAAGTTGTATGTGTCATGTGGTCTAGTAGAGGTGTTTGGGCTTTCAAATGAGACCCAGTTGACACAGCCCAGGTGCTTATTAATAATGGAACTTTGGTCTCAGGAGAAAAACAATAGGACCTGGTCATTAAGTCTAAGGTCAAACTGTAAATTAAGAAGTTGGCCTTTAATGAATTTAAACAATAGAATTAAAGCTATGGCTTGATCTGAACATGTGGGGCCCTACATCCTGGGACTTCATCTTTGCTTGCTGTCTGATACCTGTAATGGAATAGACCATGGCCAGCAGTAGGTGGGAATGTGTCTATCTTTGGAAACTTTCTGGTTGGAGTTACTTGCTCTGACTCAGGGCAGAGCCACTCTTGTTCATTAGACAGGAGGAGAAATATTAGTGAGGAATTTTATCCCTCACCTCTAGCAGGATAAGGAGGGGTCAGGGCCTTCATCTCACTGAGGGCAGGGGAGAATAAGCTCTCAAATTTCAGATGTTGTTCTATAAACTGAGATATGCTAGAGGCTTGAAATAGAGAGATAATTTTGAGGGTGTGGTTCCAAAAATACATATACTTCAGTACAAATATTTTATTGCTCACATAGTGGTAAAATTCTGGACATATTGGACTATGGAATTAAAATCTCTTTCAACTGCTTCTTTTATTTTTTAATGTGACTACTAGAAATTTTTAAATTACCTATGTATTTCAGATACTATTTTTATTGGACAGTGCTTCTTTGGGGGATTTCTTCCAGTTCAAAGTTCAATCTCTCTTTTTGTAAGAACAGACAGCAGAAAAGTTAAACAAAATTTTACTGTAATTGTCATTATATCATTTCCATTTATGAATAATATAAAGACATGTATAATCCATGTAAATTAAAATGAGCTCATATTCAATGTTAAATACTAATATTTACCTGACCAGGCTGGATACCACTACTACAAGAAAAACTTGCCTTATCTGGGCTGCAGTCTGAGAATCTGGATTGCAATTCCCCTCAACTCAATAGGCAAAAAAAAAAAAAAAAAAAAAAAAAAAAAAAAAAAAAAAAATAAAGCTGTCACCAAGGACCTGTCATTCTGACCCCATTTGTTCCTTGCTTTGATGTCATCTGTCATTCAGAACACTCACCAGGCTCAGTTTGAGTTGGTAAAGACTTAAGGAAGGTTCAATCAGGAGCCTTTTTATAATCACTGTTCATTCTAGCACACATCCAGTGAAGAGGAGCAGGCTTTGAAAGTCTAGTGTGGCTTCAGTCTTTGGAGCCTCCCACTCTTAGTATCCATCTCTAGGCTCTCTCTCCTATACTCAGGAGGATTCATTTGCTCTGCTCTGCAGATGCTAGAGCTATAGAGTGAACACTGGACACCGCAAGAGCCAGAAAATGGTGAGTGTACAGTGTCATCTCGAGACTGGAGGGGTGAGGCTGCTTAAAACAGGCTGCACTGCCTATAGTGAGACCTGTCAGTTGTGGACTGAAAACTCTGATTGCATCTTTAGTGTGGGCAGGTATGGGTCCACCTCTGTGGCAGGTCAGCCTTAAGTCCTTATTGGCCAGACAGGATCTCTGTCAGTACTGAAAACCCTGGGAATTTGGTCCTATCCCTGAAATGTGTCTTAAGCTCCTACAGGAAATCTTATCTGGGCACAAATGTGCCAACAGCCCAGCATCTTCCCAGATTGTGGTGATTTATGACTAGAATAATTATCAGAATCATGACTCCATGTACTGTTTTTATTTTAATGAAGAGAGCTGTTTGCTCTAGGGGTCTCAGTTTTTATGTCATTCCTCCTGGGCTTATTTTTTATTGTCCCAGACATCAGAAAAAATATACTTTGAGGAGCTCAGAAGGAATTTCATCCAGGTCTGTGTGTGGGCAGACCTCAGATGTGACACATTCTGCTCAGAAGCCATTTGATATTTAGAAGCCTTATTTTCTCGTCTCCATAATTGGATGTTTTTAAAGGACTCAGCTGGATAATGGCTTCATGGAGGCTCTTGTGACAAGTAGGTGCTTTGGCTGCACAGTTCACAAACCAACTTGAATTTACTTTTTATATAGTGCTTAACCATTATCTGACACCCATATAATGTTCTTTCAGAAAGTTTATAACCTTGTCATCATGGGCACCCATGTCAATCATATACTCAAATATAATATAAAGAACTTCCTTGTCTGAGCACCAGATTACAATTCTCTGATGGTTGCTTGTACTGCCAGCAATCATATGTCTTTCCTTGACCTCCTTGTAACCTATACCTTAATAAAGAAGTTTTCTACTGCATGCCTTTATAAAGCATTCCCATCTGTGATTTAAAAACTTAGGACTTTGTGGTCTTTTACAACACTCTAGAGAAGCCTATTTTATCATTGATAAACTCTGACAAAACTTACCACATTTTTAGTATCAGCCTCATTTTGATATGTAAAGGCAGGGGTTCAAAGAGGTCTTTGTTCTCAGTGTATGCTGAACCTGGATCCCTGGATCCTGGAATGGGAGTCCCAAGATCACTCACACATATGAGAACACTCTGCTAATTTAAAAATATGTAGCATATAGTATTGTATTATATATATATACATATATCACAATTCCTACTTTCTTTAATCATTGTCACCTTTCAAGTCTGATGAAAAAAAAAATGTTGTATTAGCCTCGTGTCCTGGTGGAGGTGTTTTGGAATTGGAATGAGACATAGTTTATTTTGAGTTCCAGCCAAGCTGCTTGTTAGTTGTGGGGCTTTGACCCACAGGTAGAAACATATATTATAAGCCTGCACATTGGTTCTAAGGTCAAGTTGCCAAATAAGGAGATTGCATTTTATATATTTTAACAATAGAGTCAGGGCTGTGCAAAAGTCAGAAGATATGTGTTCCACAACATCTGGCATCCCATCTTCCTTTTTTTGCTTTCTGATATCTGCAGTGGGAATGGACTTTTGACCAGCATCAAGTGGAAAAGGTTTATCTACTTTTGGACACTTCCTGACTAAAGGTATGTGTTGTCACTCAGGGCATAGCCTCTGTTGCTATTTGTGCCTGAGGATAAATTTTAGTAAGAAACTGTATCCTTCACCTCTAGCATAAAAAGGTGGGGATCGGGACCTATACCTCGTTTAGGTCAGGGGAGCCATAGTTCTCAACTCCGGAAGGAGTTTGAATTGAGATACACCTGAAACTTTAGATACAGTGACTTTTGGGATATAATTCCAAATGTATATGTTTCATTTTATAATATTATATTGGTCACATAATGAGAATATTCTGGATGTTTTTGCTTATCTAATTTCAACTCAATTTATCTGTTTTATTTTTTAAATGTAAATACTAAAAAATTTTAATTTACCCTTGTGCCATACATATAATTTTAATTAGACATTACTGACTAGGGGTTTGCTTCCCAGTATTAGCTGTCTATCACAAGCTCAGAGGATAAAAAAATTTTTTTCTAAAGTTTACATTAATTGTCATTATATTTTTTATCCATAGATAATACATATGCATAAATAATGCATAAATTGATATAATTTTATATATAGGGTTAAATGTAAATAAATGTCCTGCTGGGTAGGCAACTACCCTTACTGTGAGACAATCTTACTGTAAAATAAGTGCAGCCTGTGGCTCTGGGCTTCAATTTCCAGACATAAAATAAAAAGCCAGGAACTTGTCATTTTGGCCTCATTAAATCTGAATTGGATGTCATCTACCTGACTGAGAAAGAAGGCACTCTGGGCTCAGACTTGGGGCAGGCTCTGAAGCCCTGTCCAATCAAAAGTATTTGTGAGAATGGTCTAAAGACATGCACAGCTAGTGAAGAGAAGGCAGGTTTCTGGATTCTAGCAAGGTCTTTTTCTCCTGAGTTTGCCATTGTTGTGATGGGGCTCTAGACTTTTCTCC
Source organism: Tamias sibiricus (assembly GCA_025594165.1). Lineage (NCBI taxonomy): Eukaryota > Metazoa > Chordata > Mammalia > Rodentia > Sciuridae > Tamias > Tamias sibiricus. The sequence goes on from CM046672.1 coordinate 39,779,997, forward strand.
TATACTCAGGAGTCTGAGGTTGCTGCTGGGAAGGTTCTGAAGATCCATGGGGAGCAGGCCAGGCTGAAATGGAGAGAGTGCAGTGGCACTTTGAGCCTGGGGTGGGAGGCCTTTGGATCCTGGAGTGGCTGAAGGGGAGCCAGGAGGTGGTGGGGAATCCAAGCAGTCTCTGGATTCTGCAGCAGTGAGGCCTCTTCTTGGCAGTTCCCCTTCACTCCCCCTGGCCAGACAGGTTGGGAGCATGTCAGCAGTAGAGACACTGTGCAGTCTGCTCCATTTCCTCAGGGCATCTTCAGAGCCTGCCTCAAGTATTATCTGGAAGGTACATGCTGGAAATCCAGCATCTTCCCAGACCGTGTGCTGATTGACAACTATAGTATATATAATTAACATATTTTTCACTTGACAAATTCAACAGAGCTCCTTCAAATTTATTTGTGATTTAAAAGCACCAATATTTGGCATTGGTGATTCTGTGGTATGTTCAATTGCAATATATTTAAATTATATTATTTTACTTAGGATTTTATTTTATTTACTCTTACTTTCATAAAAACTTCCTTTCATACTTTGGGTATTTTTCCTGCTTCTTTGATTACTCATTTAACATTGTATGTTTCTTCTTTAACCTCAGATTTAGATGTATCCCATATTTTTACAGACTTAAGAAGCCTTAATTTGTATATTGGTATGAATTTAATATACATACATTTACCTTTTGATATATGTATGAATACATAAACTAGCACCATGATCATCAAATTGAACATACCCAGCAATCTGTGTTCCCCAGTGCTTTTTCTGCTATTCCTCAAAACTTTTTTTATTAAACAAGATATTTTTAGCAAAATAAAGACAAGACAAACATTGAAATTAATCTTTGAGTTATCCTAAAGAGAATACATTGTATTTCTACCAGCCTATATAGATCTTACCTTTAAGCAATGGAATTGTCCTGACTTAAAATGACAAAAGTCAGATTAACTGAGATAAAGCCCTGAAGATTTACAAGACTGAATCATGGAAAGGAGGGAGTAATACAATCAGATAACTGAAGTGCATATGGACCCCTAGAAATTTTAGGTAATTACCAGCAGCCACATGCACTCTGATGAGATGACCAGAAACATGCACAAAGGATGAAAATAATAGTAATTGGAATAATCAAGGCTACATGCATTTTGAAAAATTTGCAGAGCACTACTCAAAATCATAGGTAACACCTGCTATATGAGTAGGGCTGAGCACTCTGATCTGCTTCTGGATTTGACACTCTCTATGCTTATCCAGGTTTTGTAATATCTGAATGTTTTCTGCCTTTTGGAGGGAATATTCTATGTAGCTCTGTCCACATCTTACTGTGTTTTGTGCATCTTCATCCTAACCTGTTTCATTTTAGAGATCCAGAGTCCCAATATTGTTTCCTTTTTCTCTTTCCTGTACATGGAGCTGCATTTTCTGAAATTTTGGAAAACACTGTGTGGAAGGAGAAGCTTATTGGGGGATCTGTCATCTTCTGTATTATAGGATCTAGACTATGAGATTTGAGGTTAGCTGCTTATGTACAATTATGTTCTATACAAGGTGCACTTATCTATTGTCTTATGTTGAGGGCTACATAAAAAAAAGAAAAAAAAAAGATAAGAGAATCTCTTTATGAACTGAAGCTGATCAATTTCAGAAGTCACTAGCAGCCTTTGGAAGGAGTGTGGTTCTGCTAACACTGTGACAATATTCAATTGTCAGAATACATTAAAAATTCATAGCTGTAAAATAATAAGTTTCTATTATTTTAAGGAATTACATTTGTGATGATTTCTTTCAGCAGCAAAAGGAAAGTTTCTTTTCTGCAATTTAAATTAACCATGTGGCCAAATGCTAATTTGGTAGACTTTAAAGCTGAGTCATAATTGCCAGATATGTACAAATGTTTTGAAAAATATTACTAAATGATTACTAACTCTCTTATTGTCAGAAACAGCGAAACCTTTGTCAGGCAACTCCTTCAATCTGAAGTAATATTATGTCCTGATTCTATTCTTAATTTCACCTTTTCTGGAATGTAAAATTGGTCTTGTGCTTTGAAGGAATTTTTCCTTCTGCTTTAGAATACTTCTAAAAATTTATATGTTAAGAAACATTTTATTCTGATGTCTAAATATGACCTTTGTTATTTCTGGTCAACAAACATGATTTATAGGAAAGAAGGACTGATGTTGACATAAATATTCTAATAACATTTGGTTTTACTCTTGGTGATTGGTGGATTTCTTTTCTGATTCTATTTTATACTAGAACAGAAAATTTTTCTGGGAAGTGTTTCTAATATCTCTTGTGCTCAGTAAAATGTGTTTGAAGTGCTATTGGTATTGTTGTCCCCCCCCCCAACAAACTAGAGTTTGGTTGAGATTCTCGCCAATATCTAGCACTTTGTTAACATAAGGGATGCTATAACTTGCTTGTGTCTCTTGTGGTTTCAGTTTTGTGCTATTCCCAAATGAGGCATAATATTTTTAAAGTGAATATTTTTAAGGTAGGAATTCACTTGAAGGAGCCCTAATTAGGAAGGGCTGTTGCAGCTAGCTGGAAGCCATAAGTTCCACCTGATATGTATGTGATGCACCTGTAGGCACCCGCAAAGCTGAAGGTATATAACCAGATGAAAGCGGTCCGAGTTAGGAGAATGGAGAATTCAGTCAGTCGGGCAGTCACTCGGTCGGTCAGAAGAATCAGAGCGGCCAGAACGTAGGGAGAGTGGTTACAGAAGAGAAACCAGATAAAAGACAGAAGAGAAACCAGATAGAAGAAGTAATGACTGGTCAGAGTTAGGCCGAGGCTCCTGAGGAAGACAGAAGACAGAAGAAAGAAGAAGGAAGAAAGAAGCAAGAAGAAAGAAGCTCTAATCTTTCTCTAAGCTAAGCTCTATCTTTCTTTCTCTCTAAGAAAGAAGAGAGAAGAAAGAAGCTTTAATCTTTCTTTAAGCTAAGCTCTATCTTTCTTTCTCTCTAAGCTAAGAAGACAAGAAGACAAGAAGCTAAGCTCTATCTTTCTTTCTCTCTAAGCTAAGCTCTCTCTAAAAATCTTTCTTCCCCTCTCAAAGCTCTAAGAAAGTAGAAGTAAAAGTAGTAAAAGCTTTACTCTGCCTCCGAATTTTCCTCCCGGTTTTCGGTACCAGGCAGCTTACATTCACTTACAACTATTAGAAGCTAAAAGTGATCTTTGAGAAAGAGAATTGCCAGGTCAGTTTCGGCAGAGAGCGTGGTGAGAAATGGAGCGCAGCCTGTTCTCCTGGGCCCTCTGGGACCCCTGGCCCTTAACCGGCGGGTGAGCTGGGGGGCTTGGGGACAGGACTCGGTCTACCCTGTAGATCCCTGGAGCTTCTGCTGTCTCTGCCCACTGGCTGGCCCTGGCTGTGAAGGACCAGTGAGTCTATCACCAGGCTGGATGACCTGATGGTGGAGGTGACCTATCTGACCTGGACCCCACAGGCTGCTGGGTCTCCTTGCCCAGTCCTGTCCATCCCAAGTGAAGCTGCCCCTGAGGATGTGGCACCTTTGGGTGGCAGTGAGCATGGCATGGTGAGAAGAATGGTGGTCCCTGGAACGCCATGGAGGCCAGCAGAGGCTTAAGGAGATAGCTAAGATGGCGACTAGCTGAAAGCCATAAAGGTGTTCAAGTATTTTCACCTGATATTCATGCATTTATCTAAGAATCTTTTTATGCCCATGAACACTGCGTGACGGACCTGTAAGCTCGAGCTGTTAGCACATGTCCTTGTTAAGGCAAAAAGTATTTAACCTGGTGAGGGTGAGTTAGAGGGAGGTTGGAGTTGGAGGTGGAGAGGTTGTTGGAGCCGGAGAGAGAAGTTAGAAGAGAGAAGAATAAAAGAACTTTTTCATTTCCATTCTGCCTCCGAATTTTCTCCCGCGGCGTCATTGCTGCAAGCGGCAACTGCTACAGGTGGCGACAAGTGGTGGCAGGGGAGTTCGGAATCGGCAGGTAAGAACTGAGAAATCTTTAAAGATGGGTGCAAAAATAACAAAAAGCTGAGTAATAAAAGCCACGGAAGAGTTTTTTGACATTGCTGACTCAGTTGATAGTGAGGCGGAAAGTGATCAAGAAAGCATAGCCTCTGCTGAGTCAGATAAGACCAGTAAGGATAATATTGGTGTAAACTCAAAAATAACGAAAATAAGAGCTGCTAAAGCTATCAGAGATTTATTAGAAATAGCCAAGGAATATGTGCTCTCAATAGAATCTGAAACCCAGGATGATATTACCAGTGAAAGTGATAGTAATCAGGAGGAGCTAAATAACCATGAAAGCACAGCCTCCTCCACTAAGTCAGTTGAGACCAGAAAGGACTGTCAAGTAGAGGAACCACTTGTGCTCTCTGCTCCCTCATGGGTGGAATCCATTACAGAAAACATGAGGGGTATTTCTGAGCATATGCGTGCCCTTGAGTCAGAGATTAATGGCCTTTCTGAGTGCTTACGTGCCCTCAAATGCCAAAAACCTCAGGAACATTGGGACCTGCCAGTATTTGAAAATGGAAACAGGCAGAGATACCACCAATCCCTAGATTTTAAAACAATAAAAAATTTCAAAGAGGCAATAATGACCTATGGGCCTCAAGCTCCATTCACATTGAGCGTGCTGGAGTCCCTTAACACTTTAACTTTAACCCCCTCAGACTGGAAGGGGTTATGTAAGGCAGTATTGAGTGGAGGACAATACCTGATCTGGAGGTCACAATTCCAGGACCTTTGTGTAGAAACAGCTAGGAGAAATGTAACTGCAGGCTTCCCAGACCAAAACATATATATGCTAACAGGTGAAAGACAGTTTGCTGAACTACAAATACAAATGCAATATGATCCTGGTGTATACGCACAGATAGACACTGCCACTGTCAAAGCATGAAAGACCATACCAGGAACAGGTGATTTGCAAGACAGCTTATCAAAAGTAATACAGGGGCCTAACGAACCATATGCTGATTTTGCTGACAGACTTTGAAAAACTGCAGGCAGAATATTTGGGGATGTAGATCAAGAAATGCCCTTAGTCATCCAGTTGGCATATGAAAATGCTAGTAAATATTGCCAATATGTGATAAGACCATGGAAAAATAAAAAGGACCTTTCAATATACATTAGATTATGTGAAGATATTAATGATGCCTTTGTCACAGGCAATGAGATTGCAGCAGCAATGAGAGGTGCTTCCCCTCAAAATTTCACAAATAGGGCTCAACAAAAAAATTATAATCAATGAGGTTATTCCAGACAAAATTATTATAATTTACCAGGATATTCTAGGCAATATTCCCAAAGAGAAATAAGACCAAGCTCATACCGTGCCCCAGGCTGCTGCCCCAGGTGTAAAAAGGGAAATCATTGGGCCAATAAGTGCCATTCTAAATTTGAGTTTAAGAGGCTTGGGATATACTAACACCTCAGCACAAAGTGCTGTAGTCTTAAATTGGGAAGATAATGAAGGGCATAGAGGAACATTCCAACCTTATGTTTTGACCAGCTTGCCAGTTACCCTATGGGGAAGAGATATTCTACAGCAAATGGGGGTACACCTCACAACCAAGCCCGCAGGTGTTAAAAATATAAATCTAAATCATCATCAAAAGGGTAAAAAATACTTTTTCTAGGGGCCACTGAGAAAACAATTGTGAAAATACCATGGCTTTCTGATAAGCCAGTTTGGGTCCCTCAGTGACCCCTATCTAGAGAAAAATTACAAGTGTCACACCTATTAATCCAAGAACAACTAGAAGCAGGACACATAGAGCCTTCCACCTCTCCCTGGAATTCCCCCATATTCGTAATCAAGAAAAAATCAGGAAAATGGAGATTGTTACATTACCTTAGGGAAATCAATAAAACCATGCAAATTATGGGCTCTACCCAACCTGGACTTCCTAATCCTGTAGCTATTCAAAAAAATTTCCATCTTATAACTCTTGATATAAAGGATAGTTTCTTTTCCATTCCTCTACATCCTCTGGATGCCCCAGGTTTGATTTTTTAGTTCCTTCTATCAATGATAATGGCCCTGATAAAAGATATCAATGGAAAGTGCTACCACAGGGAATGGCTAATAGCCCCACTATATGTCAAATCCATGTAGACAAAGCTATTCAGCCTATTAAGAACAAATATCCAAACCTTATGTGCCTCCATTATATGGACAATGTTTTGCTTTCTCACCCTAATCAAGAAATCTTATTTACAATATTGAGTGATATAACAGAAAATTTAAAAAGATATGGATTAAAAATTGTTGAGGAAAAGGTTCAAACTTGATCTCCCATATTATATTTAGGATTTAAAATCATGAATACCTTTATTAGGCCTGAAAAAATTTTAATAAATAAAGAACATTTGACCACCCTCAATGATTTCCAAAACTGCTGGGAGACATTAATTGGCTTCGCCCTACACTAAGCTGCACTACTGGACAATTAAAACCCTTATTTGATATCCTACACGGGAACCCTGATCCATCTTCATGGCGAACCTTGACTCATGATGCTAGGGAAGCTTTAAAGTTAGTAGAAAAAACCATTGAAAGATCCCATTGTGATAGAATTGATTTTGCTCGACCGCTAATATTGATTATTATTTCCTCACAATATACACCCACAGGAGTATTTTGCCAACAGGGACCTTTATTATGGATACATTTACCCGTCTCTCCTAAAAGTACAATTGAGTCTTATACCTCCACAGTGGTTAAACTTATTCTTCAAGGACATAAGACTTCTACTAAAATATTTGGCATTTACCCCGCTACTATTATTGCTCCCTATTCATTGTCACAGGTTGAATATTTATGCTTCAATGATAATGATTGGGCTATAGCTAGATGCTTTACTTCTGCAAATTTAGATAACTATCTTCCTAAGTCTCTTATACTATCTTTTTGTATCAATCATCCCATTATATTTCCACAGGTAATAAAAAATCAACCTATTAATAAGGCATTAAATGTATTTACAGATGGGTTCTCTAACAGTACTGCTGCAGTAGTCACTCAAAAACAAAATATGATTCATATTACTGGTCAAAAATCAACCCAATTAGTTGAACTTGAAGCTATTATAATAGCTCTAGAAAGTTTTAAAGAACAGCCTATAAATATTTTTTCAGACAGCCACTATATTGTACATGCTGTCCCTAAATTGGAGCTAGCAGGTCCAATAGCACCACATACTTCAGCCTTTAAGTTGTTTTTTCAAATTCAAAATCTCCCATGGGAATGTAAAGAACCTTTATTTATTGGACATATCAGAGCTCATACTAATTTGCCTGGTCTTCTCCATGAAGGTAATCAAAAGGCTGATGCCCTCACTAAAAAAAAAAGGGGGGGAAAAGGGGGAGGGGGGGGGGGGGGGGGGGGGGGGGGGGGGGGGGGGGGGTAAAACAATATTTATATTTTCAGCAGTCCAACAAGCTACCTTGTTCCATTCCCAATTTCATGTCAATAGTACTATGTTACAGCAAAGGTTCAAAATCCCAAAGGAGCAAGCTTGAACAATTGTGAAGGATTGTCAATCTTGTGTGACACATTTGCCCAATCCATATTATGGGGTTAACCCAAGAGGATTAATGCCCAATCATTTGTGGCAGATGGATGTCACTCATGAGCCAAATTTTGGAAAATTGTGATTTATTCATGTCACCATAGATACATGCTCAGGCATGATTTTTGCTTCCTTACATTCTGGAGAAAAAGTTAAAGATGTTACATCTCATTTTCTGCAAGATTTTACTTCACTGGGCATCCCCAAAATGCTTAAAACAGATAATGGCCCTGCATATATGTCCTCATCTTTCAAACAGTTTAGCACAAAATTCAATATATCCCATAAAACAGGTATCCCATACAATCCTCAAGGTCAAGGTATAATTGAATGAGCTAATTGCACACTCAAAATTATGCTATTAAAGCAAAAATAAGGAAATTGAAAAAATCCTAGGGACAGATTGGCATTTGCCCTGTTTACCTTAAATTTTTTAACTTTAGATTCTAATGGATATTTGGCTGGAGACAGACACTGGAATCCACACCAACAACATAAACCTTTGGTTTACTGGAAGGATGTTCTTTCAGGTGCATGGAAGGGTCCAGATCCAGTATTAATTTGGGGGAGAGGATCTGTTTGTATTTTTCCACAGCATGAATCCTCCCCAATATGGATACCATCTAGATTAATAAAACAGATACCAAATCAAAAGGACCAAGATGAAGTTATTGAGGAATCAAGATTAATAAAACAAGTATAAAATCAAGAAGACCAAGATGAAGGTAAGGAATGATTCCCTTAAAAGAGTCCTCCAATAAATTCACAATCTAAGTCTCATTCCTCTCTGCCGGGATGAGAAGATATCTCTTTAGTGTGCACACAATTTTATTTTTCTTTTCTTTTTATATATGTCTTTATGTCTGTGCATTTGTCTAAATTTCATGTTAATGTGACGTCACAAATATATGTTTATATGTGCATCTGTCCAGTGTGACGTCACAAATAACAAAGCGCTTATAAAAATTAATATTTAAAAAGTTTATTTATTATATATATATATATATATATATGGATCCAAATAACTTTAATTCATTTAAGTTTAGAGTATTCAATTTGGGTAAACAATTTAAAAAGTGAAGGTACCTTTAATTTTGATTTATCAGTGTCCCTGGGACTTCTCTTCAGCAAAGAATATGACTAATACTGTATAACCTAATATGTTGGTATTTGACATGGGATTATTTATTTATAATTAACTTTATTTGTTTAATAGCTGATTAATTTGAATTATTTCAACAGGTAATTTCATAGAAGGTTGCTGTGTATGCAGAGACTTGAGGGTTCCAGCTAACAAATTATTTTTCCAAAGTGCTTTTAGCTTTTCTTTAATCTATCCTTAGTGCAGTAAATACCCTCAGTCTTTCTTTGATTTGTTCTGAATGTGACATTTTGCCAGGTTATGTTTGTGGGAGCTCAAGCAGCAATGTCTGTGAGCAGAGATCAACTTTAATTTTCTAATCTAATAATTCTATTTTTTAGTTTGACAACTCGCCTCTTGACTCAGTGCTGGAATAGCACTGCCTTTCCTTTTATAATTGATGCTTGAGTTTCTAGGTAGTGAGCCCTGAAGATTTGCCAGTGGCATTGTCTAGACATAAAAAAGACGGCTGCTGCTACAGCTGCAGGGATCGCGGTCGCTACAAGCATCCCTGCTGCTCAAGCATCAAACAACCTCACCAGCAGTGTGGCCTTTGCTCTGCATGCATGGGGCCTCCTAGATCAACATGTTATAAACAAGTGGACATTTTGATCTTTCATTATTTGGGACATTACGGGACAATGCCTTGTGGGTGTTTATCTAGAGAACTCAGTGCCTTACTTGATGGAACTTTGGGCAGCTGATTTGTTTAAAGAACTTGATATGCTATAAACTTGGCTCATCAGCAGAAGGCATGCCGCCTTAAAGCTGCAGCATCTCCTCACTATTGGAAGGCTGTTAGTCAACATACAGTCGATCTTGAAGGGCTCGATTGAACAGCTGGTTAGCCAATGATGGGTAAGTTCCCCAGAGGGAGACAACCTAGGACAGGCACAGTCAATCTGGATGAGGTCGTCACCCATCCATGGGAAAGTCTCATGTGGCCAACATATCAACCTAAGACAGGAGTCAAGGGCACAGTCTTGATTATCCGATGAGGGATAAGAATGTTGGTTGCACATGGATGTCCTAGAGCATCCCTCTTTTAAAACAAAAGGGGGGAAATGTAAGATCCCTAATTAAGGAGATAGCTAAGATGGCGGCTAGCTGAGAGCCATAAAGGTGTTCAAGTATTTTCACCTGATATTCATGCATTTATCTAAGAATCTTTTTATGCCCGTGAACACTGCCTGATGTACCTGTAAGCTCTAGCTGTTAGCACGTGTCCTTGTTAAGGCAAAAAGTATTTAACCTGATGAGGGTGAGTTAGAGGGAGATTGGGGTTGGAGTTGGAGAGGTTGTTGGAGCCAGAGAGGGAAGTTAGAAGAGAGAAGAATAAAAGAACTGTTTCATTTCCATCCTGCCTCCGAATTTTCTCCCGCGGTGTCATTGCTGCAAGCGGCAATTGCTACAGGTGGCGACAAAGAAGGAGCATGGATGTCTGAAAGCTCAACCATGCCTTGAACAGTGGAGCCACACAGACTAGGGCCTTCCATGATGCTCAGTGTCCGCTCCTGGAGATCACACCTTGTCCTGGCAACCTGGAAGGTGAGCGAAGCCCCCGGAAGATGATGTCGGGTGAAATGGTTAGTAGCCTCGGACGGTTGGTGTTCGTTCTACCAAAGAGAGAAAAGGTAGAATAACATGCCATATCTGACCAGTTGGAAATGCCCACCACCCTTTGGGAAGATTTGCTGGCCATTTATAGAAGGTCTGTGTATATAATATGAAAAAGCTGCTCTCAACTTGCCCCCCCCCAACCTTTTAAAACTTGTGCTACATCTGGACATTCTAAATGTAAAGAGGATGCCCAACGTATGATAGTTAGGAAATAATGTCTTGTAAATGCCCATTTGTTTGAAAAACTGAGAAATGCCTTCTGGAAGTGACTTTGAAATGGATTTGTTAGACCACCTCTAGGAGCGACACTTGTCCGTGTTTGTTCAGTGGGTTATTGGACATGGAGAAGACTGACCATGAGAAGGAGATTCTGTGCCAGACTGGTTTTACGTAAAAGACATTTTCATATAATAACCATTGTTTTGTGTATGCATTTTATTCCTCATTAGTGTATATATATAGTTGAAAATACTAAGTACTTTTTAAAATTTTAAATATCTAGGCTTTCTAGATGTTCTAAAGTGCCTGTTATATGTTAAAAGTAGAAGTGGTAAAATATATAACACGTTTTGTAAATTTCTCTTTGTTAAAATCCTTATGAAATTTTTTTGGGGGGTGGTGCAACAGCCAAAGCCCTGTTTAGTACAGAATTGTGTGCTGGTCCTTGGGAGCACCATGCCAGAGTGCTTACCGTGAGGTAAGAGTTGTACCTTATGTCTATGGGTTTTGTTTTACTTTGCTGTGTACATAGTGTATATAGGACAAATGAGTCCTAATCTACATCTAGTCTTTCTAGATGTTAAAGAGGTTGCCAATGTATGACAAAAGTAAAATTAGTAAACCAATTTTGTATGTTTTGTGTTAAAATTCCTAGGAAGAATTGTCTTCTGAAAATTTGAGCATTATAGCCCACTGGGTCAGTGAAGGGCCAGAATACTCATATTTTGAAGATATTATCAAATTAGAACTATTGTTACATGTGTGTAGTGTATTCAAGACTATCATGTACATAGTGGACAAATTGAGTCCTTACTTGAAACATCTTTTATGTTAAATGTCTTATATGTTAAATGTAGAGGTAATAAAATATCACTTTGTAAATATCTTTTTGCTAAAATTCATATGAAATAGTCTTTTGGGAATGGAACTATTAAACCACCTCTCTGAGCAGTGTAGTACTGTCTGTACTTGCTCAGTGATGTGGAGGAGGAGGAAAGGAAGCAATTGCAAAAGATAACATGTTACTGTGTTCATACTTGGACATTTTCAAACATCAGTTTTCTGTATGTTTTATGCATTTTGTTTTGCTGTGTACATAGTGTATATAATGGACAAATGAGTCCCACTTTTGCAACATCTAGTCTCTAGATGTTAAAGAGGTTGTCAGTGTATGACCAAGTAGTTAGTAAAATTAGAACATTTTGTACATTTTTTTGTTGTTGTTGTTGAAATTCATAGGAAAGCTTGTCCTCTGTAAATGACTTTTGGATATGAATGTTTTCAACCATCTCTAAGTGTTACATATGCCTGTAATTGTACATTGGACTGAGAATAGAAGGAGGGAAAGGTTCAAGGACAAAATGGTCATATTAGAAAATACCTCAGATTATAACCATTGCTATATGTGCAATTTTTATTTACCATTGCTGTGTGCATAGTGGACAGGTTCTTATGTGGAATATCTAGTCTTTCTATATATTTAGAAGTGCTTGATATATTTAAAAATAGAAGTAGTAGAATTAAAACTTTTGTAAATAGCTTTTAAAAAAACTGATGAGAAATATTTTGTTTGGAATTGTTAAACCACCTCTTAACAGAATACTGTCTGTACTAGTTTATTGGGTTGAGGGAAGCAGGAGGGAAGAAGTTGTAAAAGGTGTTTTGTTAGAGTGTGCTAGAAAATATCAGCTTACTCATTGCCCTGTAACATGCATTTCATTTAACTTTGCTGTACTGTATATATTGTATATATACTGGACAAAGGAGTCCTAATTTTATAATATCTAGTCTCTAGATATTAAAGAGATTGCCAATGTATGACAAAAGTAGAGTTAGTAAACTCACACATTTTGTACACTTTATGTTAAAATTCATAGAAAGGCAGTCTTCTGAAAAGGACTTTTGGAAGTGAAATTGAAACATCATATCATGTGACACTCAGGTGTGACACATGTGACGTAGGAGAAAGAAGTGGAAGAAATGAAGGATTGTAGGCCATAATGATCCTACTTAGAAGACACTTTCAGGTATAACCATTGTTACATGTGTGTAGTTTATTCAACACTACTATTTACATAGTGGACAAATTTAAGTCCTTATTTGAAACATCTAGTCTTTCTAGATGTTTAGAAGTGCACAAAGTATGTTAAAAGTATAGGTAGTAAATAAAACATTTTGCAGATATCTTTTTTGTTAAAATTCATGAGGAAATAACTGTCTTTTGGAAATGAAATGATCAAAACACTTCTGAGCAGTACATATTATATATGTGCTGGTTTGGGGAGGAAGAAGGAAAAGAAATTATAAAGCGCTTTATACCAGTGTATTTTCTGTGAAGCAAAACTGACCGTTATCCCTTATATTTGTGAGTTTTGCTTTTACTATTCCGTGTAAATAGTGTATATAAAGGACAAATGAGTCCTTATTTACATCTAGTCTATCTAGATGTTAAAGAGGTTGCCAGCGTATGACAAAATAGAGTTAGTAAACTAACACATTGAATACATGTTGTGTTAAATTCATAGGAAAGATTATTCTTAAAACCACTTAGGAAGTAAGATTGTTAAAGTCATCTTTAAGCATTACAGATACATATATTGACCCATAGATTGATAAGACTAGAAGGGGAAAGGTTCAAGGCCAGAATGTTACTGCTTGGAAGACACTTTCACATTTTAGCCTTTACAAAAAAGGGGGAGTTTTGCTTCAAAGTATAGGCTTTGTTAAGTAAGTGTTTCAGTTTATTCAGTGTTACTGTATGTATAGTTGGAAACTTAAGTCCTTGTTGAAAACATCTACTGTTTCTAGATGTTTAAAAGTACACAACACATGGTAAAAGTAGAGAGCTAAAGTAATGCCCTTTAAGTATGTTTTGCTACTACATAGGAATTGTTGCCATTTAGGGGAATGGAATTGTTGAACTTGATATCTTGGAGGGTAGGTTAAAGGTTTACTGGGTGGGTGATTGGGGAAAGAGAAGGTATGCATAGAAAAGCAAACTGGGCCCCTTAGATTAGTTCAGATTGTCTAGCCATTGTTATATGTGCATTTTAGTTAATCTTGTTGTGTTGAAGGATAAGTCCTAATGCCCAAAGTTTGTTAAAAGTAGCAAAATAATCCCTATATAAATATCTTTTTTTTTTTTTTTTTTTTTTTTTTTTTTTTTTTTTTAGTTTTTTAGGAAGAACTGTTTCTGAGAATGACCCTTGTTAATCCATCATGGAGCTAAGGGTAGTCCTGATTTTAGTCACTGGAATGGTGAAGAGGGAGAAGAGGGAAAGGTGAGGGGAAGTGCTTTTTGCTAGTGTCTCCATATCTGGAAGACAGGTTTAGATTATTACCATAGATCCATATGTGCATTTCTGGTAAATTGTGTTTATTGTGCACAAAGTTAATACTTAATTTCACAACATCTAAGCTTTCTAGATGTACTGAGGTGCCAGTGAATCATAAAAAGTAGTGCTAGTTGTAGGATCCTATAATCAAGGAGATAGCTAAATATTGCGGTTAGCTGAGAGCCATAAAAGATGTTCTAGTTTCCACCTGATATTAATGCATTATCCAAAAAATCTTTGTATGCCCATGAACACTCTGTGACGCACCTGTAAGCTTGAGCTGTAAGCACTTGTCCTTGTTAAAGCTATATGTATAGAACTGGGTGAGGTTGGTTAGAGTGTGAGGGAAGAAGAAGAAGGTGGTGGTTGGAGTTAGAGCATTTGGAGTGATTGCTGGAGCCAGAGAGAGAAGAATAAAAGACCTTTTTTCATTTTCATCCTGCCTCCGAATTTTCCTGCAGCGTTCGTTGCTCCAAGCAGCTTCTGCTTCAGGCAGCAACAGGTGGTGGCCTGTATGAGGAATTCGGTGGCCAGGTAAGAAAAAAAAAAAATAAAAAGATGGGAGCAAACATAACAACAAGTCGGTTTATAAAAGCCATGCATGAAATTTTTTATATCAAGAACTCAGAGGATAGTGAGAAAAGTGAACAAGAAAGCATATCATCTGCCAAGAGTTTATTAGGCTTTAATGTTATACCAGGGGTTATTGATTCAGATTATAATGGAGAGATTAAAATAATGCTAAGTACACACAGGAGCATCATCTCCGTAAATCAAATAGACAGAACCTCACAGCTGTTTCTCCTTCCCAGTCTCCATAATACTTTTAAAAGCATGCCACAAAATAGAAATAGCAGAGCATTTGTTTCCACTGGTTCAGGACCTATGGCTTTCTGGGTTCAGGATTGTTCATGGAGGCCTATGTGCAAAATAAAAATTCAAAGCATAGAGATGGAGGGGCTGATTGATACAGGAGCTGACTCTTCCATCATAAATCTACAACAATGGCCTAAGCACTGGCCTCTATAGAAAGCCTCAACCAGTTTAAGAGGCTTGGGATATTATAATACCACAGTACAAAGTGCTGTAATCTTGAATTGGGAGGATGGTGAAAGACACAAAGGATCATTCCAACCTTACGTATTAAACAGCTCGCCAGTTACTCTATGGGGAAGAGATATTCCATATCAGATGGGACTACACCTAGCAACCAAGCCTGCAGGTGTTAAGAATAAAAATCCTAATCATAATAAAAAAGACAAAAGACATTTTTTCTAGGGGCCACTGAGAAAACAATTTTAAAAATACCATGGCTCTCTAATAAGCCAGTTTGGGTCCCTCAGTGTCCCCTATCCAAAGAAAAATTGCAAGTGGCCCATCGATTAAATAAAGAACAATTAGAAGCAGAACACATAGAGCCTTCCACCTCTCCCTGAAATTCTCCCATATTTGTAATTAAAAAAAATTGGGAAAATGGAGACTATTACAAAACCTAAAACAAATTAACAAGACAATGCAAATTATGGGCCCTACTCAACCTGGACTTCCCAATCCTGTAGCTATTCCAAAAAACTATTACCTTATAACTCTTGATATAAAGGACTGTTTCTTTTCCATTCCCCTACATCCTCTGGATGTCACAAGGTTTGCTTTTTCAATTCCATCTATCAATAATAATGGCCCTGATAAAAGATATCAATGGAAAGTATTGCCGCAGGGAATGGCAAATAGCCCTACAATGTGCCAACTATATGTGGACAGAGCTATACAGCCCATTAAAAACAAATATCAAGACCTCATGTGTCTACATTACATGGACGATGTTTTAATAGCTCACCCTAATCAACAAATCTTATTTAATATCTTTAGTGAAATAACAAAAAAATTTAAAAAATATGGATTATATATAGCAGAAGAAAAAGTTCAAAGCACATCACCTATACTGTATTTAGGCTTTAAAATAATGGATACTTTTGTTAAACCCCCATAAATTCTAATAAGTAAAGAACATTTGACCACCCTCAATGATTTCCAAAAACTACTGGGAGACATTAATTGGCTTTGCCCTACACTAAGCCTCACTACTGGACAATTAAAACATTTATTTGACATCCTTCAAGGAAACCCTGATCCATCCTCACCGTGAACATTAACTCCTGAGGCCAGGAGAGCTCTAAAATTAGTACAACAGGCCATTGTAAGATCCCATTGTGATAGATTTGATTTTGCTCAACCACTAATATTGATTATTATTCCTTCACAATATACACCCACAGGAGTATTTTGGCAACAGGGACCTATATTATGGATACATTTGCCTGTCTCTCTTAAAAGTATAATTGAGTCTTATACCTCCATGGTGGCTAAACTTATTCTTCAAAGACTTAAAACTTCTACTAAAATATTTGGAATTCATCCCACTACTATTATTACTCCTTATTCATTGTCACAGATTGAATATTTGTGCTTCAATGATAATGATTGGGCTATAGCTAGATGCTCTATTTCTGCTCTACTTTTGACAATCATATTCCTAAATCTCCTATACTGTCCTTTTGTATAAATCATCCTATCATATTCCCACAGGTAATAAAAAATCAACCCATTCCTAAAGTATTTAATGTATTTACAGATGGATCCTCTAACGGTACTGCTGCAGTAGTCACTCAAAATGAAAAGATGATTCATATCACTAATCAAAAATCAGCTCAATTAGTGGAACTCGAAGCTATAATAATAGCTCTGGAAAATTTTAAAGAACAGCCTATGAATATTTTTTTCAGACAGCCACTATATACTGTCCCTAAATTGGAGCTAGCAGTTCCAATAGCACCACATACTCCAGCTTTTAAATTGTTTTCTCAAATCCAAAATCTCCTATGGCAACGAAAAGAACCTTTATTTATAGGTCACATAAGAGCTTACACTAATGTGCCTGGTCCTCTCCATGAAGATAATCAAAAAGCTGATGCCCTCACTAAAACAATATTTATATTTACTACAGTACAACAAGCTACTTTATTTCATTCCCAGTTCCACATTAATAGCACTACCTTAAGACAAAAATTTAAAATCACAAAAGAACAAGTTCTTAGAATTGTAAAAGAATGTCCATCTGTGTAACACATTTGCCCAATTCACATTATGGGGTTAACCCACGAGGTTTGATGCCCAATCATTTGTGGCAGATGGATGTCACATATGAGCCAAATTTTGGAAAATTACGATTTATTCATGTCACCATGGATACATGCTCAGGCATGATTTTTGCTTCTTTACATTCCAGAGAAAAAGTTAAAGATACTACCTCTCATTGTGTGCAAGCTTTTGCTGCATTGGGCATCCCCAAAATACTTAAAACAGATAATGGCCCTGCATATACATCCACATCCTTCAAACAATTTTGTACAAAATTCAATATTATCCACAAAACAGGTATTGCTTATAATCCTCAGGGACAAGGGATAATTGAAAGAGCAAATTGGACACTTAAAAATATGTTACTAAAGCAAAAAGATGGAAACTGGAAAAATCCTAAGGACAGATTGGCACTTGCCCTGTTTACCCTAAATTTCTTAACTTTAGATTCTAATGGATATTTGGCTGGAGATAGACACTGGAACCCACACCAACAACATAAACCTTTGGTTTACTGGAAGGATGTTCTCTCAGGTACATGGAAGCGTCCAGACCCAGTATTAATTTGGGGGAGAGGATCTGTTTGTGTTTTTCCAAAGCATGAATCCTCTCCAATATGGATACCATCTAGATTGATAAAGCAGGTACAAAGTCAAAAGGATCAAGATGAAGTTATTGAGGAGTCTAGATTGAATAAACAAGTACAAAATCAAGAGGATCAAAATGAAGGTATGGAGTGACTCCCTAAAAAGAGTCCTCCATTAAATTTACAACTTCAATTTCATTCTTTCTGGCCAGGAGAAGAAGATCTCTCTTTAGTGTATACACAATTGTATTTTTTTAATATATGTTTTTTTATGTCTGTGCATTTATCTAAATTTCATGTTAATGTGATGTCACAAATATATGTTTATATGTGAGTCTGTCTAGTGTGATGTCACAAATAATTAAGCGCTTATGAAAAAAAATAGATAGACAGATATAGATCCAAATAACGTTAATTCATTTAAGCTTAGAATATTCTAATTAGATAATCAATATATATAGATAGTCATATAAGTTCAGAATATTCTAATTAGATAATCAATTATAATGATAATCAATTTTGATTTATAGTTGTCTCCATGACTTCTCTTCAGCTGTGAATATGTTTAATGTTGTATAACCTGATATTTTGGTGTTTTATCATTTATTTGTTATTAACTTCATTTGTTTAATAGCTGATTAATTTGAATTATTTCAACAGGTATAGGATTGCTGTATATATAGAGATTCGATGATTCCAGCTAACAAATTATTTTTCCAAAGTGCCTTTAGCTTTTCTTTATCTTTAATGCAGTAAACACCCTCAGTTTCTCTTTGATTATTTCTGAATGTGATATTTTGCCAGCTTATGTTTGTGGGAGCTTAAGCAGCAACGTGTGTGAGCAGAGATCAACTTTTATTTTCTACTCTAATAATTCTATTTTTAGTTTGACAGCTCACATTTTGATCTCAGTGCTGGAATAGCACTGCCTTTCCCTTAATAATGGATGCTTGAGTTTTTAGGTAGTGGGCCCTGAAGATTTGCCAGTGGAAATGTCTAGACATAAAAACGATGTCTGCTGCTACAACTGCAGGGACCGCGGTTGCTGCAAGCATCCCTGCTGCTCAAACATCGAACAACCTCACCAGCAGTGTGGCCTCTGCTCTGCATGCATGGGGCCTCCTGAATCTATGTGTTATAACTTATGGACCTTTTGATTTTCCATTATTTTTGGACATTATAGGACAATGCCTTGCGGGTATTTGTCTAAGAGAACTCAGTGCATTACTTGATGAAACTAAGGGCAGCTGATTCACTTAAAGAACTTGATATGCTATGGAAACTTGGCTTGTCAGCAGTAGGCTTGCTGCCTTAAAGCCGCAGCATCTCCTAAAAATTGGACGGCTGTTAGTCAACACACAGTTGATCCTGAAGGGCTCGATTGGATAGCTGGTTAGCCTATGATGGGTAAGATTCCCAGAGGAGGACAACCTAAGACATGGCACAGTCGCACAGGACAGTCTAATGTGGCCGACATGTCAACCTAAGCCAGGAGTCAAGGGCAGCCTTGATTCCCATGACGGGTAAGAATGTCGGTTGCACATGGACATCCTAGAATATCCCCTCTTTTAAAACTAAAGGGGGGAAATGAAGGAGCCCTAATCAAGGAGAAAGCGAAAGATTGCAGTTAGCTGAGAGCCATAAAAGATGTCCTAGTTTCCACCTGATATTAATGCATTATCCAAAAAATATTTGTATGCCCATGAACATTCTGACACACCTGTAAGCTCGAGCTGTAAGCACTTGTCCTTGTTAAAGCTATATGTATATAACTGGGTGAGGTTGGTTAGAGTTGAGGGAAGAAGAAGAAGGTGGTGGTTGGAGTTAGAGCATTTGGAGTGATTGCTGGAGCCGGAGAGAGAAGAAGAATAAAAGAGCTTTTTTCATTTTCATCCTGCTTCCGAATTTTCCTGCGGTGTCCGTTGCTCCAAGTGGCTTCCGCTTCAGGCAGCAACAGCTAGTGAATTAGCCAATTTGTAAATATATATTTTGTTATAATTGATAGAAAAAATGCATCTTGGATATGGAATTGCTTTATCTCTGGGCACTATGTACCAGGATTTGTTCATAAGGCTGGCAGCTATTTTATTTATTTATTTTTTGTGGTGCTGAGGTTCAAACTCAGTGCCTCACACATGCTAGGCAAGTGCTCTACCACTGAACCACAACCCCACAGCTGCTTTATTGAACTCAAATTTTGAGGCTTCCAAATTCTTGGACTGAACTGTTACTGTTACTGTCAGTTTTGCCAGTCTGCAGGCAACACTTTTGGGACTATTCATCTCATGATCATGAGAATCAATCTATTAAATCTTGTTCTGTATGTACGTATACATTTATATGTTCTATTGATTCTGTTTTTCTAAAGGATCTTGAGTAATACAGATATGTACTCAGGAAAATGTATGGGTCATATGGTATTTTTTGTTTTAATTTTGAGAAATTCCCCATAGTGTTTTTCATGATATTTGTACCAGTTTATACTCCTGGAAGAGTGTCCAAGCATTTTCTTTTCTGCACATTCTCTGCACTATGTGTGTTACTTACAATCATTTTTATAATAGCCATTGTAACAAGCATGCAGTTGTGTATTATTCTGTTATGTCTTGAAATTGTAAAACTTCTGGAAGAAAATGGGGAAAACATCCTTTGATATTGGTATTGGCAATGGTTTTGGATAGGACATCCACTTAAATTACAAAAAAATAAAAAGTGAGAATACATAAAGCAAAAATATTTTCATACAACAAAGGAATCAATGAGATATAAAAGTAGACGACAGATTGCAGGAAATATCTGCTAGGCACATATCAGATTAATAATTTAATATACAAATTATATGAGAATTTTAGGGGCTTATATACTTTTAAGAATTTTAAAATAATTTGTTCTCCATTTGTGAAATAACTTGTTAGGATTACAATCATGATTTTTTAAACATAGTTTTGTATTTGGAGATAACTGACATCTTAATGATATGGGACATTCTTATCGATGATCATAGGTTACCTTACCACTTTTTTTACATTCTAAATATAAATATGGGTATACTCTTTTCATTTTTCCAGAAATTTGTATGTTTTGTTATACTGACCTTTGTCAGATACATATTTTTCTTTCTTTCATTTCTTGGTGTTATATAAGTGGTATTGTGCTTTGAATTTTAAATCCAGATATTCATTACTGACCTACAGAAATACAATTGGCATGAATATTAATCTTTTATTCTACACTTTTGCTATAATCTTTTTCTAGCATTGTTCTTGATATTATCTATACATGACTATGCTATCAGTGGAAAAAAAATGTTTTATCCCTATTTCTTATTCAGTGCTTCTTTCTCCTTTTTTTGTTTCTTATGTGCTTTTCTCTAACACTAGGTATGAGTATATTACTTTATTTGTAACTTGTTAATGTGATGGATTATATTATGGTAGAATTTTGAATTAACCTGAGAAGTATTTCCCATTTGGTTCTAGTGTAAAATTGTGGAAATTTAATGTACAAAACAATATTTGAATGCTTTTTGTAGAAGATATGATAGTGCTTTTAAAAACAAGGTCACTAAGCTTTGATGCTTAAAAAACAACGTAAATCTATATATACACCCATTGGCCCAAATTTTAAAATGTGAGATGTAAAATAATGATAGCATTGTTTTACAACCACCCAAAAAAGCAAAAATCAATGAGCTAGTATTTATCTAAAATTTGAAAACATATAATGAAAGTAGAAAAAAATGTGGGGACAAATCATCCTTATAGAAAAATTCTAAATATTGGGATTATATAAAATAAAAAAATAATGAGTAGATTAACAAAATAATAGCTACTCTAGAGAATATTCACTGATGAAAACAAAACTTGTGGGTTAAACAAATGAGAAAATTACATTGACTAGCTTAATATGAATTGTTTTATATATTTATTAGTACAATTTTATCTTAATTTCTTTGAAAAACCTGCGATTATTGAGGGAAATATTTAAATACTGTATCATGGGATTTATAATGTGTGAATATACAAATTTAATTGTTCCACAAATAAGCAAAGAACATAAAAAGTATGGTAAGGTTTTTTATATTTAAATTATTAAGTTTAAAGAGTATTATCTCTAAGTTGTAAAATAATAAGGTACACAGTTTTTAAATCTTTTTTATTTATTCATTTTTAAATTCAAAGTTGTATTTATAACAGTAGCATGTATTTCAATTCATAACACACATATAGAAGATCTTTTTACATAACAGTGTTTGTATACAAAGTATATCCATATAATTCACGTCTTCAACCATGCATTTAGGCTAATGATATCCATCTTATTATACCACCTACTTGTTTTTGTTTTTGCCATCCATATCCCCTTTCTTCCTCTCCCCCCCTTTTGACCTTTCTAGTGTTCTTCTTATCCTATGTACCCCCACCCAACACCACTGTGTATCATCCTCCTTATATCAGAGAAAACATTTGGTATTTGGATTTTTGAGATTGACTAACTTCACCTAGCATTATATTCTCCAACTTCATCCATTTACCTGTGAATGCCATTATTTTATTCTCTGTTATTGCTGAGTAAAATTCCATGTGTATATATGCCACATTTTCTTTATCCACACATCTACTGAGGGGCATCTAGGTTGGTTCCACAACTTAGCTATTGTGAATTGTGCTGCTATAAACATTGAAGTGGATGTGTCCCTGTAGTATGCTGATTTAAAGTCCTTTGGGAATAGACCCAGGAGTGGGATGGCTGGGTCATAAGGTGGTTCCATTCCCAGGTTTACAAGAAATCTCCATTCTACTTTCCATAACAGCTGCACCATTTTGCAGTCCCACCAGCAATGTATGAGTGTGCCTTTTCCCCCATCTCCTCTCCAACATTTATTGTTGTATGTGTCTTTAATATCTGCCATTCTGACTGGAGTGAAATGAAATCTTAGAGTAGTTTTGATTTGCTTTTCTCTAATTGCCAGCGATGTTGAACATTTTTTCATATATTTGTTGATTGACTGTGTATCTTCTTCTGAGAAGTGTCTTTTCAACTCCTTAGCTCATTTGTTGATTTGTTATTTGATTATCTGGTGTTAAGACTTTTGAGTTCTTTATATATTCTAGAGATTAGTGCTCTATCCAATGTGCATGTGTTAAAAATTTGTTCCCAATTAGTTGGTTTTCTATTCATCTTACTTATTGTTTCTTCTGCTGAGAAGAAGCTTTTTAGTTTAAATCTATTCCATTCATTAATTTTTGATATTAATTCTTGCGCTACAGGATTCTTATTAAGGAACTTGGGGCCTAATCCAACATGTTGGAAATTGGAGCTTACTTTTTCTTCTATTAGGCATATTGTCTCTGGTCTAATTCCTAGGTACTTGATCTACTTTGAATTGAGTTTTGTGCATGGTGAGAGATAAGGGTTTATTTTGTTGCATATGGATTTCCAGTTTTCCCAGCATCATTAGTTGAAAAGGCTATCCTTTCTCCACTGTACATTTTTTGGTGCCTTTGTCTAATGAAAGATAGATGAAATCGTATGTATTAGTCTCTGTGTCCTCAATTCTGTACCATTGGTCTACCAGTCTATTTCAGTGCCAATACCATGATGTTTTTGTTACTATTGCTCTATAGTATAATTTAAAGTCTGGTATGGTGATGCCATCTGCTTCACTTTTCTTGCTAAGGATTGCTTTATCTATTCTGGGTCTCTAATTTTTCCAGATGAATTTCATGACTGCTTTCTCTATTTCTTTGAGGAATGTCATTGAGATTTTGATTGGAATTGTATTAAATGTGTATAATACTTTTGGTAGTATGGACATTTTGACAATATTAATTCTTCCTATCCAAGAACAAGGTAGGTCTTTCCATCTTCTAAGGTCTTCTCTAATTCTTTTCTTTAGTGTTCTACAGTTTTCTTATAGAGGTATTTCACCTCTTTCATTAAGTTGATTCCCAAGTATTTTATTTTATTATTATTTTTTTTTTTTTGTGTGTACCGGTACAGGGGCACTCGACCACTGGGCCATATCCCCAGCCCTTTTTTGTATTTTATTTAGAGACAGGGTCTCACTGAGTTGCTAAGTGCCTCGCCATTGCTTAGGTTGGCTTTGAACTCGCAATCCTCCTGCCTCAGCCTCCCAAAGTGCTGGGATTACAGGCGTGCGCCACTGCGCCCGGCTTATTATTATTTTTTTTTGATGCTACTGTAAATGGTGTAGTTTTCATCATTTCCCTTTCAGAGGCTTTGTCAATGATTTACAAAAATGTCTTTGACTTACAGGTATTGATTTTGTATCCTGCTACTTTGCTGAATTCATTTACTAGTTGTAAAATTTTTCTGGTAGAGTTTTTGGGTCTTCGAGGTATATTATCATGTCATCAGCAAATAGTGCTAATTTGAGCTCTTCTTTTCCTATCTGGATCCCTTTAATTTCTTTTATCTGTCTAATTGCTCTGGCCAGAGTTTCAATTACTATGTTAAATAACAGTGGTGAAAAGGGGCATCCCTGTCTTGTTCCTGTTTTTAGAGGGAATGCTTTCAATTTTTCTCTATTTAAGATGATGTTAGCCTGGGGCTTCGCACAAATAGCTTTTATAATGTTGAGATATGTTCCTGTTATCCCTACCTTTTCTAGTGTTTTGAAAATAAAGGGGTGTTGTATTTTGTCTAATGCTTTTTCTGCATCAATTGAGATGATCATATGGTTTTTTACTTTAAGTCTATTGATGTGATGTATTACATTTATTGATTTTTGTACATTGAACAAACCTTGCATCCCTGCTATAAATCCTACTTGATCATGGTGCACTATCTTTTTAATATGTTTTTGTATTCAATTTGCCAGAATTTTGTTGAGAATTTTTGCATGTATATTCATTAGAGATATTGGCCTGAAGTTCTCTTTTTTTGCTGTGTTTTTGCCTGGCTTTGGAATTAATGTAATATTTGCCTCATAGAAGGAGTCTGGAAGACTTCCCTCTTTTTTTATTTCCTGAAATAAATTAAAGATTATTGGTATTAGTTCTTTGAAGGTTTTGTAGAACTCAGCTGTGAACCCATCTGGACCTGGACTTTATTTGTAGGTAGATTTTTGATGGCCTCTTCTATTTCCTTGCTTGAAATCGATCTGTTCATATTGTGTATAGCCTCCAGATCTAGTTTGGGCAATTCATATGACTCTAGGAATCTGTTGATTCCTTCATTATTTTCTACTTTATTAGAGTGTAAGTTTTCAAAGTAATTTCTAATTATCTTCTGTATTTCTGAGGTGTTTGTCATAATATTTCCTTTTTCACACAGATGCTAGTAGTTTGAATTTTTTCTATCTTCTTTTTTGTTAGTATTGCTAAGGGTCTGTCAATTATATTTATTTTTTCAAAAAACATTCTTCTGGTTTTGTCAATTCTTTGAACTGTTTCCTTAGTCTCAATTTCATTAATTTCAACTCTGATTTTAATTATTGCCTGTCTTCTACTGCTCTTAATGTTGTTATGCTGTTCTTTTTCTAGAGCTTTGAGGTGTGATGTTAAGCTGTTTATTTATTTATTTATTTTTTCTTTTAAGGAATGAGGTCAGTGCAGTGAATTTTCCTCTTAATACTGCTTTCATAGTGTTCCAGAGATTTCTATATGATTTATTTGTGTTTCTCATTCACCTCCAGAAATTTTTTAATCTCCTCCTTGATGTCTTCTGCAATGCCTTGTTCATTCTGTAGCATGTTGTTCAGTTTCCAATTGTAGGGGTAGTTTGTTTAATTTCTTGTTTAAACATTAATATCCACTTTCATTCTTTTATGAACTGATAGAATGCAAGGTAGTATTTCTACTTTTTTATATTTGCTGAGAGTTGCTTTGTGGCATAATATATGCTCTATTTTAGAGAAGGAGCAATGTGCTGCTGAGAAAAAAGTGTATTCATTCACTGAGGTATGAAATATTCTATATATGTCCATTAGGTCTGAGTTGTTAATTGTTTTAATGAGGCCTAAAATTTCTTTATTTAGCTTATGTTTGGATAATCTATCCATTGGTGAGAGAGGTGTGTTGAAGTCCCTTAGAATAACTGTGTTGTGGTCTATTTTACTCTTGAACTTGAGAAGGGTTTGTTTGATGAATGTAGGTGCTTCATAATTTGGGGCATATAGGTTTATAATTGTTATATCTTGTTGATGAATGGTTCCCGTAAGCAGGAATAAATATTCTTCTTTGTCCCTTTTGATTAACTTTGGCTTGAAGTCTACCTTATTTGATATGAGAATGGAAACCCCTGCTTGCTCCTGCAGCCCATATGAATGGTAAGATTTTTCCCAGCCTTTCACCTTCAGTCTGTTGATGTCTTTTTCTATGGGGTGGGTTTCTTGGAGACAGCATATTCTTGGATCATTTCTCTTAATACAGTCTGATAGTCTGTGTCTTTTGAATGGTGAATTTAGGCCATTAACATTCAGGGTTATTATTGAGATGTGATTTGCATTCCCATGCATTTTTTATTTGATTATGGTATTTAACTTGATTTGGTTTCTCCTCTGGTTGGTGTTTCCTTTAGTTTAATATACTCTTTGCTGATTTTCATTGTTATTTTTCTTTTCTTCTTCATGGAATATTTTTCCCAGGATGTTCTGAAGTGCAGGCTTTTGAATTGTAAAATCTTTTAAGGTGTCCATTCTCCATGCCCACCCACAGTGGCAGCAACTTGGAGCCCCCGTGCTGGCTTCAGACATGCCCTCCCCTGCTGGCTGCCCATGTCTCACCCAGGTGTGTGCTGTTCTCAGAGCACTGGCCGGATCCCTGAATGCCCGCAGCTTCTTCTCCTTTCTTCCTTGTTTCTTTATTTAAGTCAGTCCCGGCTCTCCTCAAAAATGGTGGCTATCACACTCCTCGGGCTCAACAGCACTTCCAGAGACCTGTGTGTCACTCCCAAGCACGCAAGTCCCACCCAGCAAATTGCATGAAAGAACTCTGTGAAAAAAAAATAAAGAAAGAAAAACTCTGTGTGAAAAATAAATTGTCTAGTTTTCTTTTCGTCCTTCTGCGTTGTTCAGTTTTAAAGCCATTGCCTGGGACTTTCCCCTACTACACTGCTACCACGCCAGCTGCGCTGTTACTGCTGGTTTATCTGTAGAACTCTCATGCTAGGCCCCGTGCATCAGCGATCTGGAGTTTATTGTATTTCACTGTCTCACCATCCCAGAAGTATGAATGTCCCAGCTACCTCGCAGTTGCAGGAGCAGCACTAGCAACTCAATCAAACTTCCCGTTAAGCCTCTTTTAGTGACTGACTCCTGAGAGCACCTCCCTCCTGTCCGCCATCTTCCACCCCACTATCCATTTCTTGATTCTTAATTTGAGTTCTTACACTTTTGGTGTCTTGTAGAGGAAGTCAGTTTTTAAGTTGACATGATGGAGAGTTGGGCCTAATTTTCTTTTAGCAAGCGCAGGGTCTCTTGTCTAATGCCTAGGTCCATGATCCAAACTGAGTTGGGTGTTGTGCAGGGTGAGAGATAGGGATTTAATTTTATTTTGCTAACATGTGGATTTTCAGTTTTCCCAGAACCATTTTTTTTTTGTAGATGCTATCTTTTCTCCAATGTATGTTCATGGTACCTTTGTCTAGAATGAGACAACTGTATTTATGTGGGTTTTTCTCTGTGTCTTCTATTTGGTGCCATTGGCCTTCATGTCTATTTTGGTGCCAGTACCATGCTGGTTTTTTTTTTTTTTTTTTTTTTTTTTTTACTATATCTGTGTAGTATTATTGAAGGTCTGTTAATGTGTTGCCTCATGCTTCCCTTTTCTTGATGAGGTTTACTTTTACTATTCTTGCCTCTTATTTTTCCAAATGAATGTCATGATTGCTTTTTTTTTTTTTTTTTTTTTTTTTTAAAGAACATCATCGGAACCTTCATAGGACTGCATTAAATTTGTATAGCGCATTTGGTAGTATGAGAATTTTGACAATATTAATTCCACCTACCCTAGAACATGGGAAATTTTTTACCTAATATATATCTAAGTTTATTTTTAATTTCATTCCTGTTTGTTTCTACTATCCATTGGTCATTTAGGAGCATTAATTTCCTCAATATATATGTACTAAAAAAATTAAATAACCCAATTACTAAATGGGCTAAGGAACATAAAATTCACTTCAGGGAAAAATAAATGCAATTGGTCAAGAAATATATGCAAATGTGTTCATCTTTAGGAATTAGAAAAATACAAATCAAAACTACACTTACATTCCACCTCACTGCATTCAGAATGACAATTATTAATAATACAAACAAAAATAAATGTGGTGAGGATGTCAGGAGAAAGGTACACTAATACATTGCTGATGGGACGGCAAATTGATGAAACTATTATGGAAAGCAGCATGGAGATTGCTCAGAAAAGTTGGAATGCATCAACCATTTGACCCTGTTATCTCCCTCCTTGTTTTATACCCCAAAATTTTAAAATCAGCACAGTACAGTGATCCAGTCCCATCAATGTTTATAGCAGTTCAACTCAACCTATGTAGGTTCCCTACAACAGATGATAAGTTAAAGAAAATGTGAAATATATATACAATGGAATATTACTCAGCCTTCAAGAAGAACGGACTGATGGCATTTGTTGGTAAATGGATGAGATGGAGAATATCATTCTAAATGAAGCAAGCCAATTTCAAAAAACTAAAGGGCAAATGTTTTCTCTGATATGCAGATGATAACTTAAAATAAGGTGGGTGTGCAGGAATAATAGAGGGACTTTGGATTGCACACAGGGAGTAAAGGGAGGGGAGGACTGTGGGTTTAGAAGGACAGTAGAATGAATCATACATTATTACTTTATGAGCATGACCATTGCAAATCTACATCATGTACAACCAGAAAAAGAAGTTATAATCCACTTCTGTATAAATGTGTCAAAATGCATTATAGTGTCATGTATAACTAATGAGAACATTTTTTTATAAAGTGCATATTATTTAGTCTTCAGGTAAGAAAGTAGCTTCTGTATTTTATTTTATCATTGATTTGTAATTCCAGTCCATTATGATATGATAGAATGCAAGATATTATCTCTTTTTTTTTGTATTTGCTAAGAGTTGTTTTGTGGCCTAAAATATGGTTTGTTTTAGAGGAGAATCCAAGTGATGCTGAGAAGAAAGTGTGTTTAGTTCATAATGGATAAAATATTCTATATCTGTTTGTTAAGTCTATATTAATAATTGTATTTTAGCTCTATAACTCCTTTATTTGGTTTTTATTTTGAGGATATATCCAGTGATGAGAGGTGTGTTAAAGTTACCCAGTATTATTGTGTTGTTGTTTCTTTGGTTCTTGAAATTGAAAAAGATTTGTTTGATGTATGTTGATGCTCTTTTGTTTGGGGCATATATATATATATTAATGATTGTTATGTCTTCATGATGTACTATTCCCTTAAGCAGTGTGAAATGTCCTTCTTTGTAAATTATATGTTTTTTTCCATCCTTTTACCTTCCATCTGTTTATATCATTGCCATTGAGATAAGTCTCTTAGAGACAGGATATTGCTGTTCTTCTTCTTTAATCCCATCTACCAGAGCATGCCATATATATATATATATATATATATATATATATATATATATATATATATTTTTTTTTTTTTTTTTTTTTTTTTTTTTTTGGCGGTGCTGGAGATCGAACTCAGGGCCTTCTGCATGCAAGGCAAGCATGCTACCAACTAAGCTATCAACCCAGCCCCAGACTATATCTTTTAATCACTGAGTTTAGGTCATTTTCATTCAGTTATATTATTGAGAAATGATTTTTTTATTTCATGTCATTTTGATTTATTTTTGTTTTTCATATAAATATATATTTATATACATAAATATATAAATATTTATTTATATATTTATTTATATATAAATTTATATGTAAATCTATAAATATTTATATATATTTACCATATATATGGTAAAGTTTATATATATATATATATATATGTATATATATATATATATATTTCTCTGACTTAGCAGTTTCCCTTGATTCTCTTTATTTCTTTTGCTAATAGACAATCATTATTTTTCTCTTTTTAAATCATCCACTGATTTTTTTTAAACCAATTTAATTGACACTCTGTTTTTCAAGTGGTCTAGTCTTTTGGTGATTCTTTTTATTCAAATTTTAATTTGCTTTATTGATTCCTTCATTTTCAGGATTTCTGGTGGATCTTTTTTCAGAATTTCTATGTGTTTGCTGATGTGATATTTTACTTCCTGTATATTCTTTCTGATTTTACTCCTTACATTTTATTTATTTATTTATTTATTTATTTATTTATTTGCCCCACAGATCAGGTCAACTATGTACATTCTAAACTCCTTCTCTGATATTCCTTTCTTTGTGGTGTCAATGGCTTCTTTTACTGAATTATAATGGTGTATTTGTGGTGATATTTTCCCCCAGCTTTTTCAAGTTTTTTGTGTGTTGACTGATCTAACAGTGTGGATCTGAGGCAGAACAGTTTCTTCCCTGTGGACTTATAATATACCTAAACATTTCTTGTCTCTCAACATTGAGGGGAAGACAAATCATAACAACCAATGCAAAGGATATTCAGAAATAAACCAATAGTTCCTCCTATGTTACCTAAAATATCATGACAATAAACAAAAGTGATATGCTCAGTTATTGTCTACAATAAAAACAGTTAGTTTGCAAAAAGTTTTTAGAATTCAAATGGTGGACAGAAAGAAAATAGAAGGGATGTAGGATGTGATAATTATAAGGGAGCAGGAGAGAATACACAAGTAAAAAAATTATGTATAATTGAAACAGAGAAAAATGAAGATTGGCTATTAGCAAAAGAAAAACAATAAAGAGAATCAAGGGAAACTTCTAAGTGAGATGAGAGAGAGAGAGAGAGAGAGAGAGAGATTTTTAAAAATTAGAAATAATAAAATAAAAGGATACAAAACAAAACTGAAATATACTAATCAAATATCTAAGTCCTCAAAAAACTGATCAATTAAAAAAAACACATCAATATGCTGGATGTCTTGTACAAATTAAAAATAATATAAAATTAAGTTATATTAAAAATGATATATAAAATGATATATAAAAATAATATATATATAAATTATATATAAAAATAGAAAACATGAATATGTATTAATGTCCATGGACCATCAAGTTCCAAAACAGAAACACACACACACACACACACACACACACACACATGCACAAAGATCTTGGAGAAAAGTTAAAGAAATATTTCCATTGGAATTAAAAGATTATCATTCTCCCTTCTCAGCAGTTTTTGATGAGGTGATCTGTGGCATGATGCTTATTCCACCCATAGCATGGGGTTGTTTGAGTAACAGAGGCTATCCCATAGGTAGAACTCCTGGAGGCAGGGTTAAGGCACACTCAAGTTTCTTCACTAAATGCCAGTTAGTCTAGAGAATTTAAATCAGCACAACTCCAGAGACCAGCAAGTTCCAGTCCATGCTAGAAGACTGAAATGCAGAATTTTCTCTGGGTTCCCCTCATGTGGTGTAGGAGCCAATTCTTAGTCCACTCTGTCACCTGCACATCCCACATTTCCTGATGTTAGTTTTATTCTCCAAACTCAGTCTTTTTAACCCCATCCATTTGATTTCCTGCCCAAAGGAGAAAATCTCCTTGTGAGATTGAAGAGGGTGGGAGAGAGCCAGGTTATTTTCCATAACCAGTAGTCCCCTGAGTAAACCTATCTCCATGTTTCATTTTTCTCCAGGTCACTGAGGCATACCCTGTCATGAAGTGTGGCTTTATCAGACCTATATTTTGGGCCAAATCTGGATTTCCAGGCAATCAGCTCTTACAACTGCCCCTCCCTAGGCATGGATGCTTTGGCAAGGTTGGAAAATAGATTCAGTGGAAAGGATAAGCTGAAAGAGGTGGAAAGATAGGAAGTTACCACCCATGGGTGGAAATCTCATTTTGACATTTTTCATATAATATTGTGTTGTACCAAAAATGTTGTATCCAGCATAATGCCAATTAAAACTCCAAGCCACGTCACACTTGAGCCAATAAAAAGCCTTTATTAAGCTGATCAGCAGCCACCATCCTCACATATCACACAGTGTGACAAGATGGCGTGCTGGCAGTGATTTTTCAAGGGTTTATAAAGAGCAAAATCACAGAGAGCGGAATATTCAATTACAGGGTTTCAGCCAATGCAAGCAAGCCACAGTACAGAAGCTGAATCTAGGAAGTTGGCAAGACAAAGCAATGGGTACAATAATATTTTCCACGGGACTTTCCAGGTTGATATAGCAAGGATCAAGTAGAAGGGAATGGGGTAATGATGACCCTAGTTGAGTACATGTTAGAGAATGGTTACTAATGTCTAGACAATCAATCTCTGACAAAGGATTTGCCCAGGAAAAATGGAAACCAAAAAGCAATTTTA
Source organism: Tamias sibiricus (assembly GCA_025594165.1). Classification (NCBI taxonomy): domain Eukaryota; kingdom Metazoa; phylum Chordata; class Mammalia; order Rodentia; family Sciuridae; genus Tamias; species Tamias sibiricus. The sequence continues at coordinate 39,812,077 of CM046672.1, forward strand.
CATTGTATAGGATTTGCTGTTTTTATGCTGTCAAGCGTATTATGCTAGGTAACGATTAATGGGTACACAGGCAGGACTTTCTGTATTCTATTATTTCTGAGAAACAGAACTATTTCTCAGAACTCCTAAGATGGCTGCTGAAGAACAAGATGGAGTCCCTTTAGTTCTCATATCACAATTGTGAGACCAGGATTGTGTCTCAGTGGTGGAGCACTTGCCTACTATGCATGAGGAACTGGGTTCAATCCCAGGCAACACATAAAAAAATAAAATAAAGGTATTATAAAAAAAATTCTGGCTGATGACCAAATCCAGGATGTGCACAGGGATATAAAAAGGAAACAGATATTGGTGAAGAAGATCACAGAGCTATCCTTCAGATTAAGGGGAAAGTCACCTGCAAGGACACTAAAATTTTCCAGGACAATAGCAGAGACTGGGGAGAATAAATAACCTTCCTAGAAAGCCATGTTTCAACCAAGGTCAAGGTTGCACAGTTGGGTTCCTGGGAAGAAGATTCCATCACATCATGGCTATTCATAGAGGCTTCCTGTGTCTATGTGCAATATACACAATAGATGTCCATCTGTTCCTGCCACCCAGATGCTGAGAATCTGCCTGGGTCCCCATGTCACAGACTGACCTTCAGTTTTACCTACAGCTATTTTGTCATCTATGTTTTTACACAAGGTCTAGCCAGAGTCCATTTTTCTTGTTGATAATCATAGGATCATGAATGACATAAAAGTGCTATAACTCTTGCTGCCATGGTAAGCCCAGTTCCATGAGCCACATTTAAAGAGGGATTCTAACGAAAGCAAGCAACACTGGAGACTTCTGTTTTCTCCCAAAGGAAGAACATACTTACAAAAGATGCAAGTCCCCCTGAAGGATTTATATTTCTTTGTAAGGAAGACCTTCCTGCAAATTTAGAGATGATCTGATATTGGATGGAATGAATGGAGGGAAAGAGGAAAGGAGATGAGCCAAGACTTTTTGTTGCTTTTGGTTATTCTTTTGTGGATGCCATACCCTGCGTGGAAACCCAAAGCATCTGGATATCCTGAAAGGAAGAAGGCAGTCTGCAGTTTGGAAAGGTATTTTTTTTTCCTCTCTCTTGAGCTAAATCCAGCTCCCTCTAACTTCCACTGATCATCCCTCTCTCCTAGATTAAATATATTTCACCTTCCACATGACAGCCATTCACACATTGGAAAGCTGTTCCCATCTCCCTTCCTTTCTCCTCACACTTCTGCTGTAAGTAAGCCCCTAAACATATCAGCTAACTTTATGTCAACTGCCTTTATTAAAACGTTGTTCCCAGCACTGAGATATGGTGACCCGACCATGGTCTGACCCATAAAGAATGAAGAAGAACTTTGGCTTCCTTTGTTCTCAGTTCTGTACTCCTAGTAATGTGTTCTGAATTTCCCACATGCACAGCTTATCCTGTCTGTCCATTTCTCCCCATCTTCTCTGCATAGCTCTTCCTAGCTCCCCACGACCCTGATCTCATCCTGCTTTCTCCCCACCCAGACTGTTTCTCCTGCCTTCTTGAAGGAGCTCTGGGGATCTGCAGCAGCAGTAATTCAAAAACATTGAAATCATAGTGGGAAATGAAAACTCTGGTGGACTTCCTTCTTGTTTTGGCCTAGTTTCCTCCAGAACCTGAGATATAGGTTTTGCATGCAGCCAGTTTCACTGGGAGTGTGATTCCAAGGAGGCAGAGGAGAGTGAAGAATGAAACTCAGCAGGAGGTACAGGGAGCATCTGGGGCTCAGTCCTGCCGAGGACCCTTGCAGGAGCCATGGAGAATGCCTTCAAACAAGGTGCTCCAAAGGGAAGTGACCTGTCCACCCTTCTTCAAGGGTCCCCCGTGGGCTATTGCCCCTTTCCTTTCCAGGTACATGAACAAGTTAGGTTGGCTCCTTCATGTGGTCCTCACAAACCCACCTTCTGGAGCAGACAGAAAAGCTCCAGGACAGTAGGAGATGTGTAGTCTGACCAAAGGGGGGCACTATTTATGGCTCTGCACAGCTAGGTGCCATGGTATATATCAAGTGGGACTCAGAGGATGGGAGGAAGAACTAAAATGTGCAGTACTCATCTTTCAAGTTTAGTTAAGTTACATTCTTTATTACATATGGGGACTCTTCTCTATGATGCTAAATAACTTCATCTACTTCCAACAGCCAAACAGAAGGATGTCAAGAAGCATTGCTTCAACACATGTCCATACTAACCCTCCGCTGGGCTCTGGAACCCATTGCCCATCTTCTTGGCGACTTTGCTCATTTAATGTGCAGACTGGGGGTGTGGCCTGATGGTTGAGCCCTTGCCCTGCATGGGTGAGGTTCTGGATTTGATCCAAAACACGGGGGTGGGGGAAATTCTTAGGAATCTTTGACTAGACCCTATGATGGCCAAGGCAATTGGGGTCTTTTTTTTTTTTTTTTTTTCAACAAGCACACAATAGCAACAGGAGCTACGCTGTCCTCTCACTTACTGCTCTGATGTCACCCAGGAGTTCTCCCTGTGGTCCACAGCTCTTTTTTATCTTCCAGACATGCCCTGGAAAATCCAGGCTCCTTGGTGGTACACAATGACATCAGGGGCCTCCTCTTCCTCCTCTTCATTCTTCACCACTGTGACCACCTCCCCATTCTCCTGAGCCAGTTCTCCATTCGAGTCTCATTTATAAAATCCAGCCTGATTTGTTGTTGTTGTTGTTTTTTTTTTTTTTTTTTGTTTTTTTTTGTTTCTGAATTGTCTGGATCTGAGTAGTAGTTAGAAATCTTCAGGTTTCGAAGGAAAAAAAAAAAAAAAAACAGGTGAAACTTGAGTGTTTTTTTTTTTTTTTTTTTTTTTTCCTTTTTCAGTGCTTTTGGACTCATATCTAAAATACCCAGAGATCGATGTTAAGAGTCAGGAACAGTTTGATCCAGGGGCCCCTCAGGAATCACTCTTTGCATTTCTGGGCTTGCCTTCCCCTAGTCAGCTTCACCTTCAGACAGGCTCTGTCTGAAGTGGCCCTGGCAGCTCCAAGCTTAGTCCTACTGACTTAGTAACCCCCCAAAAAAGCATGCTTCCTTTCCCTGAGGTTTCAACAAATGTCCTGGGCACAGCCAACTTTGTTGTTAGGTTACTTTCCTGTGGCTCACGTAATTACCTCAACATGGGGGGCTTCAAACAATGGAAATTAATTTTTTCAACATTTCCAGAGGCCAGTCAACTGAAATCAAGGTATTGGAAGGTGTGTGGTTCCCAAATCCCCCACTGTGCTTCTTCCAGTGTCAGCAGCTTCAAACAATGGAAACAAACAAGACACTGCAGCTTCAAACAATGGAAATTAATTTTTTCAACACTTCCAGAAGCCAGACAGCTGAAATCAAGGTATTGGAAGGTGTGTGGTTTCCAAATCCCCCACTGTGCTTCTTCCAGTTTCTGGGGACTGTCAGCCTTTTTTTTAACTCTAGCCTCTGACTCCATCTTCACACCCTCCTGTCCCCTGTCAATCTCATCTTCCTCATGGATCTCTAAGAAGGATGTGGGTTTTTGACCTCAGGTCCACCCAGGTAACCCAAAGTGGTCCCTTCATCTGCATGCCCTTAAGTTAGTTATTTTTGTAAAGACCTTTTTCCCCCAAATAAGCTCACATTCACAGGGTCTTGGTATGAGGATTTGGATATATCTTTTCAGGGGACACCATTCAACACTCGATGACAGACATGCCATCCACAACCCATAGTGGGCATATCACACTGCAAAGGACCCTGCTCTCAGTAGGATTCCAAACTTCCTTGAAGGCTCTGCTATTACCATCTTGAGATCCACAGTTGCTAAACTGAAGAAGCCCCAATCAGGGAGATGGCTATTGTGGTTAGCTGGAAGCCATAAGTTCCACCTGATAATAATCATACATTACGCACCTGTAAATGCACGTGATGCACCCGCAAAGCTAAAGGTATATAACCGGGTGAAAGTGGTCAGAAGCAGCATTCATTCAGTCAGTCATGCAGTCTCTCAGTCGGTCAGAAGAAGAGGTCGGGTCAGAGAAGAAGAAAAGAGTCAGAGCGGCCATAACATAGTCAGAAGAAGAAATACGAGTCAGAGCGGTTGAGAGTTTGGCCAGAAGAAGCTAGAGAAAGAAATGAGAAGCTAGAGAAAGAAAAGCTAGAGAAAGACAGAGACTAAGAAATGAGAATAAAAAAAGAGTTTAGTATAAGGAAAAGAGTTTAGCTAAGAAGAGAAGAAATGAGAAGCTAGAGAAATGAGAAAAGAGTTTAGTAAGAGAAGAAGAGATAAAGAGAAAGAAAGAGACTAAGAATAATAGATTCCTGCCACCGAATCTCCTCCCGCAGTATTGTGGCTGTACGTCAGGCAGCTACACTAAACAAGGGACACTGCAGCTTCATTTTGTACTGGGTCCCAACCCCAATCATAGTGAAAGGAGAGAACGAGAGTTTTTTTTTTGTTGTTTTTTTTTTTTTTATAGCATTGACCTAACCCACTCTCCAAGCCATCAGGCCCCTGGAATTTGAATGTCTTCCTGACTATTAAGGAAATAGAAGGTACCAGGTATCATCTTGCTGAGGGATCTAGGGAGCGCTTCCCACTGGAGGTAACCTTTGAGCCACAGGTATGAAGGATGAGGAGTTAGCTGGGCAAAGACATGAAAGTCTTATAGGCAAACCAAAGAAGCAGGTGGAAGAAAGAGAAGGACATGTTTGGGGAACTCATTTGTCCAACTTCCTTTTGCTAGAGGCAGAGCCAGGCTGTCAGGAGCACTGACCACAGGGGACATTCCCAGTGAGGCTGGATAAAGTTAGGAGGAAGGTTAACCAAAGTGGTAGGAGGTGGACTGCATATCTAGAACGACACAGTCACTTTTTTTTTTTTTTTTTTTTTTACCAGGGATCTTGTCACTTTCTCTCACCCATGTGTTCTCCCTGGCTGGTGAGAGTTTGGCTTGAGATAACAATTCCTCTAGATACTTCCTCTACCTTCTGAAAGATGAATAAAAGTCAGCAAGAAGAATGAAGAACTGGGCAGGAGCTGAGTTTAGTTGCACAAGACTTTCTGCTGGTATCATCCCCATGTAAGAAAAAAGAGGCCTTTCAGATAGGTGGGGGGAGGAGGAGCTCATGAATAAACAGTGTCAGCAGACCTGGGTGGATAGTCACACACACACACACACACACACACACACACACACACACACACACAAAAGTTTACCCCCTACCTCATTTCTTATATCAAAATTAATTCCAAATAGAGCAAAAATGTTCAAGTAAACAAAACCACTAAATAGGGAAATCACTGAGTACACCTGTAATCCCAAAGGCTTGGGAGGCTGAGGCAGGAGGATAACAAGTTCAAAGCCAGCCTCAGCAACTTAATGAGGCCCTAAACTACCTAGAAATACCTTGTCTCAAGAGTTATTTTTTTCTTATGTTTTAGTTTTAGTTGGACACAACTACAACTGCTAGGCAAGCACTCTACCACTGAGCCACAACCCAAGCCCCTCAAAATTTAAATTTTTAAAAAAATTGGGGAGTGTAGCCGCCTGAAGTGCTTGGAGCAACGGAGCCGGGGAAAAACTTCAAAAGCAAACTGGAGACAAACAGCTTTTTATTCTGATAACATTTCTCTCTGGTTCTAACAACTTTTCTCTCTGGTTCTAACAATGACTAACACACGCCAAAACACACCCTAAAAATGGCGCTGACCCGATCAGCAATTTCGGCCAAGTCACTCGAGATCCCGCAACAAGTCCTGTGAGACTACGGGTGGCGACAAAGGCCAAATCTCCACGGCTCATAGTCAACCGCAATTCAAGTCAATCCCCAAACAGGGCTCCTGCATTTCCCCTTTTTGTTTTAAAAGAGGTAATGCTCTAGGACGTCTATGTGCAACCAACATTCTTACCCGTCATCAGATAATCAAGGCTGTGCCCTTGACTCCTGTCTTAGGTTGATATGTCGGCCACATGAGACTGTCCCGTGTGACTGTGCCTGTCTTAGGTTGTCCCCCTCTGGGGATCTTACCCGTCATTGGCTAACCAGCCATCCAATGGAGCCCTTTAGGATCGACTATATATGATGACTAACAGCCGTCCAATTGTGAGGAGATGTTGCGGCTTTAAGGCGACAAGCCTTTTGGTGATGAGCCAAATTGCATAGCATATCAAATTGTTTAAACAAATCAGCTGCCCTAAGTTCCATCAAGTAATACACTGAATTCTCTAGACAAATACCCGCAAGGCATTGTCCCATAAAGTCCCAAACAATGAAAGATCAAAATGTCCATTTGTTATAACATGTTGATGTAGGAGGCCCCATGCATGTAGAGCAGAGGCCACACTGTTGGTGAGGTTGTTTGATGTTTGAGCAGCAGGGATGCTTGCGGCGGCCGCGATCCCTGCAGCTGTAGCAGCAGACGTCTTTTTTATATTTAGACAATGCCACCGGCAAATCTTCAGGGCCCGCTACCTAGAAACTCATGCATCAATTATTAAAGGAAAGGCAGTGCTATTGCAGCACTGAGTCAAGAGGCGAGTTGTCAAACTACAAAATAGAATAATTAGATTAGAAAATTAAAGTTGATTTTTGTTCACATACATCGCTGGTTGAGCTTCTACAAACATAAGTTGGAAAAATGTCATATTTAGAACAAAACAAAGAAAGACTGAGGGTAACTACTGCATTAAAGATAGATTAAAGAAAAGGTAAAGGCACTTGAGAGAAATAATTTGTTAGCTGGAACCCTTGAGTCTCTGTATACAGAGCAATCTTTTACCTGTTGAGATAATTGAAATTAATGAGCTATTAAACAAATGAAGTTAATAACAAATAAACAATCTTAAGTCAAAACACCAAAATATCAGGTTATATAGCACTAGTCATATTGTTTGCTAAAGAGAAGTCCCAGGGACACCTATAAATCAAAATTGAAAGTACCTTCATTTATAAAATTATTTACCTAAATTGAATACTCTTAACCTAAAATGAATTAAAGTTATTTGGATCCATATATATATATATATATATATATATATATATATATATATATATATTTTTCTTTTTCATAAGCGCTTTGTTCTATGTGACGTCACACTGGACAGACAAACAAACATACAAACATATATTTGTGACGTCACATTAACATGAAATGTAGACAAATGTACAGACATAAAGACATGTATAAAAAGAAAAAAAAAATACAATTGTGTGCACACTAAAGAGAGATCTCCTTGTCCCGGCCGAGAGGAATGACACTTAAGTTGTGAAATATTTTGAAGGACTCTTTTGAGGGAATCATTCTATACCTTCATCTTGGTCCTCTTGATTTTGTACCTTTTTTATTAATCTTGATTCTTCAATAACTTCATCTTGATCATTTTGATGTGGTACCTGTTTTATTAATCTAGATGGTATCCATATTGGAGAGGATTCGTCTTTTGGAAAAACACAAACAGTTCCTCTTCCCCAAATTAATACTGGATCTGGACCCTTCCATGTACCTGAAAGAACATCCTTCCAGTAAACCAAGGGTTTATGTTGTTGGTGTGGATTCCAATGTCTGTCTCCAGCAGAATAACCATTAGAGTCTAAAGTTAAAAAATTTAAGGTAAACAGGGCAACTGCCAATCTGTCCTTAGGACTTTTCCAATTTCCTTCTTTTTGTTTTAATAACATAATTTTCAGTGTTCGGTTTGCTCTTTCAATAATGCCCTGACCCTGAGGATTGTATGGGATGCCTGTTTTATGGGATATATTGAATTTTGCGCAAAACTGTTTGAAAGATGAGGATGTATATGCGGGGCCATTATCTGTTTTAAGCATTTTGGGGATGCCCAATGCAGCAAAAGCTTGCAAACAATGAGATGTAACATCTTTAACTTTTTCTCCAGAATGTAAGGAAACAAAAATCATGCCTGAGCATGTATCTATGGTCACATGAATAAATCACAATTTTCCAAAACTTGGCTCATGAGTGACATCCATCTGCCACAAATGATTGGGCATTAATCCTCTAGGGTTAACTCCGAAATGAGGATTGGGCAAATGTGTCATACAAGATTTACAATCTTTTACAATTGTTCTGGCTTGCTCCTTTGTGATTTTAAACCTACGTTGCAAGGTGGTGCTGTTGACATGAAACTGGGAATGAAATAAAGTAGCTTGTTGTAGCACTGAAAGTATAAATACTGTTTTTGTAAGTTCATCAGCCTTTTGATTACCTTCATGGAGGGGACCAGGCAAATTAGTATGTGCTCTAATATGGCCTATGAGTAGAGGTTCTTTTCTTGCCCACAAAAGTTTTTGTATTTGATAAAACAATTTAAAGGCTGGAGTATGAGGTGCTATTGGTCCTGCTAACTCTAATTTTGGGACGGCTTGTACAATATAGTGGCTATCTGAAAAAATGTTTACGGGCTGGTCCCTAAAATTTTCCAGAGCTCTTACCACAGCTTCCAATTCCACTAGTTGAGCTGATTTGTGTGCAGTTATGTAAGTCATATTTTCTTTTTTAGTGACTACTGTAGCAGTACCATTTGAGGACCCATCTGTAAATACATTAAATGCCTTAGGAATAGGTTGATTTTTTATTACCTGTGGAAATATAATAGGATGATTAATACAAAAAGATAATATAGGGGACTTAGGAAGATGATTATCAAAATTTGCAGAAGTAGAGCATTTAGCTATAGCCCAATCATTATCATTGAAGCATAAGTATTCAATCTGTGATGATGAATAGGGAGTAATAATAGTAGCAGGGTGAATGCCAAATATTTTAGTAGAAGTCTTAAGTCCTTGAAGAATAAGTTTAGCCACCATGGAGGTATAAGATTCAATTATACTTTTAGGAGAGACGGGCAAATGTATCCATAATAAAGGCCCTTGTTGCCAAAATACTCCTGTGGGTGTATATTGTGAAGAAATAATAATCAACATCAGTGGTTGAGTTAAATCAAATCTATCACAATGAGCTCCTTCAATGGCTTTTTCTACTAACTTTAAAGCTTTCCTAGCATCAGGAGTCAATGTTCGCGGTGAAGATGGATCAGGGTCTCTGCGAAGGATGTTGAATAAAGGTTTTAGTTGGCCAAGTGGAATCTACACTTTTTTGATCACTTTCACTTTTGTCTATATACTCCTCACTGAGAACAGAGTCAGTTATATCAAGGAGTCTTTGCATAGCCTCTATCACTTGGGATTCAGTTATATTCGAACCCATCTTTAGAGACCTTTCAGTTCTTACCTGTCCGCTCCGAAGTTCCCCGTACGGGCCGCCATCTGTAGCCGCCTGAAGCGCTTGGAGCAACGGAGCCGCGGGAAAAACTTCAGAAGCAAACTGGAGACAAACAGCTTTTTATTCTGATAACTTTTCTCTCTGGTTCTAACAACTTTTCTCTCTGGTTCTAACAACGACTAACACACGCCAAAACACACCCTAAAAATGGCGCTGACCTGATCAGCAATTTCGGCCAAGTCACTCGAGATCCCGCAACAAGTCCTGTGAGACTACGGGTGGCGACAAAGGCCAAATCTCCACGGCTCATAGTCAACCGCAATTCAAGTCAATCCCCAAACAGGGCTCCTGCAGGGGAGATCCAAGATGGCGTATTAGAGGAAGCCGCACTTCAGGGCAGCTCTGTGGAAAGAACCCAACAAAGCAGATAAACTGCCCTTCATCATATATATATAGGCTGAAATTAACCATCTCCTGGATGGTTTGAATACCGCAACCCACGAGAGAGAGAGACACACTCACTGTCTGCAGCCGCTAGAGCCTCATGGCTTCTACTACACCACCCTGGCACAGCAAAGGCAGTGTGGAACAAAGACAGAGCCCACACTGGGACTGCATCCCCCAGTCACACTAGTGGCACGCCAGTGTGAAGCCAGCGGAATTAGTGCTGGGAGACCACGGGAGACAGCTGGGCAACAATGCCAGTTCAAATCCACACTCGTTTGGACATGACCCTCACCAGTAAAGCCCCAAAGAAAGCTGTGCGGAGACCAGCTAACAGTCAAGGAGGAACCCGAGACTGGGAGGGCCTTCAACAGACAGCGGGAGAATGCGAGTCCAGTGTGACGACGCTCTGCAACCCTTCAATTGAGGAAGAACACGGAAGTAGACTCCACACAAAGACCCGTCTCTTGCATCACTCCTTGCTAACCAGGTACTCAGACTTGACCCCGCCCACAAATTCTCTGCATCAGTCAGAGCAGATCTGCCGAACAGCTAATTTAACAAACTGAGAGAGGAGTGAGGAGAATAAGCTGCCTATTTGAGACTTGTGAATTCGACTTTGTGTTTTTTTTTTTTTTTTTTAATTCATTGTCCTATTGGGTTTTTTTTTCCTTTCTTTTTTTTTTTCTCTTCTTTTTTTCTATCTTCCATTTTCATTCTCTCTTGCCTCTAATTCCTTATTTCCTCATCTTTCCTATCTACACCCTGCCCCTACATTCTCAACAGAGAAGAAAACAAGTTGTGTACAGGAACTTGGAATCTTAAAACTGGGGCAACTGAATAGTACATCAAATGGGTGTTTTATATAGTCTCCTCTCTCTTTTTTGACTCACCTGTCTTCTCTCTTTCATTAATTCCTACTACCCGGCCATTTTCTAATTTCTCTCAACGGTTACATAAGCCTAGCTGAAATACACATCGGTCTTCACACTTAACTGTACACTCCAATTCCTTTCCTCCCCCATCTGCTATTAAACTACTTCCATAGATTTTCAGTATTACACTCCCTAAGGGGGGGATAGCAATACCCTTCCCTCCTTCCTCCTAAGCATATCACCTTTGTACCCAATATCTGAAACTATAAACCCAATTATAATCACTCAGAATATATTGGAGGCAATATCTAAATTCTATAACTCTGTAAATTGTGAACAAACTGTGATTAACTGAATATAAAATGTCTGGTTTTAAGGTGTAAAGTATATATAAGGGGAGCTGATAGAATCTACAACAGGAGCATCATTAGGCCTTAAGGTAAAAACAAAAAAGTCAAGGGTCCACAGTACCAAAAGAAAAGACACATAAGCAATATGAAAAAACAAGGGAAGAAAATATCCCAAATAAATCAACATACCTCCTTAGCAGATTCCTTGGCAAGCACAGTAGATCTAATGACAGAACAGGAATTCAGGAGATATATAATCCAAATGATTATGGAGCTCAACAACAAATTCAAGAAGGAGGTGAGAGAGCAAATACAGGTAGTAAAAGATCACTTTGACAAAGAACTTCATAAACAAATACAAGAAGCAAAAGACTACTTCAATAGAGAGATAGAGGTTCTAAAGAGAAACCAAACAGAAATTCTGGAAATGAAAGAAGCAATAAAGCAAATTAAATGCTCTATTGAAAACATCACCAATAGATTAGACCACTTGGAAGAAAGGACCTCAGATAATGAAGACAAAATATACAAACTGAAAAAAATGCAGACAACACAGTAAAAATGGTCAAAAATCAAGAACAAAACACCCAAGAAATTTGGGACAACATAAAAAGACCAAATTTAAGAGTGATTGGGGTCGAAAAAGGAGCAGAATTCCAAGCCAAAGGAATGAATAATTTATTCAATGAAATAATAGCAGAAAATTTTCCAGACTTGAGGAATGAATGGGAAAACCAAGTCCAAGAGGCTTACCGAACACCAAACGTACAAAATCACAACAGATCCACACCAATGCACATCATAATGAAAATGCCTACTATACTGAACAAAGAGAGAATATTAAAAGCCACAAGAGAAAGGAAACAGATTACATATAGGGGGAAACCAATTAGACTATGTTCAGATTTTTCAATCCAGACCCTAAAAGCTAGGAGATCCTGGAACAACATATTTCAAGCTCTGAAAGAAAAGGGATGTCAATCAAGAATCCTATACCCAGCAAAATTAAGCTTTAGATTCGAAGATGAAATAAAAACCTTCCACGACAAACACAAGTTAAAAGAGTTTGTAACTCAAAAGCCAGAACTTCTGAACATCCTGGGCAAAATATTCCATTAAGAAGAAAAGAAAAATAGAAATGAAAAATCAACAAAAAGAGATATTAAACTAAAGGAATTACCAATCAGAGGACAAACCAAATCAAGGTAAATACCATAAACAAATAAAAATGGATGGGAATACAAATCACATCTCAATAATAACATTGAATGTTAATGGCCTAAATTCAACATTCAAAAGACACAGATTATCAGACTGGATTAAAAGAAACGACCCAACAATATACTGTTTCCAAGAAACCCACCTCATAGAAAAAGACATCAATAGACAGAAGGTGAAAGGCTGGGAAAAATACTTACCACTCACATGGGCCAAAGAAGCAAGCAGGGGTTTCCATTCTCATATCAAATAAGGCAGACTTCAAGCCAAAGCTAATCAAAAGGGACAAAGATGGATATTTCTTACTGATTAAGGGAACTATTCATCAACAAGATATAACAATTATAAATCTATATGCTCCAAATAATGGAGCATCTACATTCATCAAACAAATCCTTCTCAAGTTCAAGAATAAAGTGCATCATAACACAGTTATTCTAGGGGACTTCAACACACCTCTATCACCACTGGATAGATCATCCAAACAAAAGCTAAATAAAGAAACTTTAGGCCTCATTAAAAACAATTAATAACTTAGACCTAACAGACATATATAGAATATTTCATCCCTCATTAAGCGAACACACTTTCTTCTCAGCAGCACATGACTCCTTCTCCAAAATAAACCATATATTATGCCACAAGGCAATCCTCAGCAAATATAAAAAAGCAGAGATAATTCCCTGCATTCTATCAGACCATAATGGGATGAAATTGGAAATCAATGATAAAACAAGAAATAAAAAAATTACTCCAACAACTGGAAGCTAAACAACATCTTACTGAACAAACAAGGGGTTGAAAAAGACATCAAAGAGGAGATTAAAAAAATTCCGAGAGGTAAATGAGAACACAGATACATCATATAGAAATCTCTGGGACACTATGAAGGCAGTATTAAGAGGAAAATTCATTGCACTGAGTTGATTCCTCAAAAGGAAAAAAAAAAAAAAAAAAAAAAAACACCAACAAACAAATGACTTAACATCGCACCTCAAAGCACTAGAAAAAGAAGAACAGACCAACACCAAGAGCAGTAGAAGACAGGAAATAATTAAAATCAGAGCTGAAATTAATGAAATTGAGTCTAAAGAAACAATTCAAAGAATTGACAAAACTAAAAGTTGGCTCTTTGAAAAAGTAAATAAAATTCACAGATCCTTAGCGATGCTAATAAAAAGAAGGAGAGAAAAAAAACTCAAATCACTAACATCCAGGATGAAAAAGAAAATATCACAATAAACACCTCAGATATACAGAGAGTAATGAGAAATTACTTTGAAAACTTGTACTCTAATAAAATAGAAAATACTGAAGACATTGACAGATTCCTAGAGTCGTATGAACTGCCCAAACTGGATCTGGAGGATATACACAATTTAAGTAGATCAATTTCAAGTGAGGAAATAGAAGACGCGATCATAAAACTATCAGCTAGAAAGAGCTCAGGGCCTGATGGCTTTACAGCCGAGTTCTACAAGACCTTCAAAGAAGAACTAATACCACTGCTCTTCAACTTATTTCAAGAAATAGAAAAAGAGGGAGCTATCCCAGACTCTTTCTATGAGGCCAATATTACACTGATTCCAAAGCCAGGCAAAGACACAGCCAAAAAGGAAAACATCAGGCCGATATCTTTAATGAACATAGATGCAAAAATTCTCAACAAAATTCTGTCAAATCAAATACAAAAACATATCAAAAAGATAGTGCAGCATGATCAAGTGGGGTTTATCCCAGAGATGCAAGGTTGGTTCAACATAAGGAAATCAATTAACATAATACATCACATCAATAGACTCAAAGATAAAAACCATATGATCATCTCAATAAATGCAGAGAAAGCATTCGACAAAATACAACACCCCTTTATGTTCAAAACACTAAAAAAACTAGGAATAACAGAAAAATATCTCAACAGCATAAAAGCTATTTATGCAAAACCCCAGGCTAACCTTATCTTAAATGGAGAAAAATTGAAAGCATTCCCTCTAAAAAATGGAACAAGACAGAGGTGCCCCCTTTCACCGCTGCTATTTAACATTGTACTTGAAACTCTGGCCAGAGCAATTAGACAGATGAAAGAAATTAAAGGGATCCAGATAGGAAAAGAAAAGCTCAAATTAGCACTATTTGCTGATGACATGATAATATACCTAGAAGACCCAAAAAACTCTACCAGAAAACTCTTACAACTAATAAATGAATTCAGCAAAGTGGCAGGATATAAAATCAATACCCATAAGTCAAAGGCATTTCTGTACATCAGTGACAAACCCTCTGAACGGGAAATGATGAAAACTACCCCATTTACAATAGCATCAAAAAAAAAAAAAAAAAAAAAAACCTAGGAATCAACTTAACGAAAGAAATGAAAGACCTCTTTTAAGAAAATTATAGAACACTAAAGAAAGAAATTATAGAAATTATAGAAGACCTCAGAAGATGGAAAGACCTTCCTTGTTCCTGGATAGGCAGAATAAATATTGTCAAAATGTCCATACTATCAAAAGCATTATACAGATTTAATGCAATTCCAATAAAAATCCCAATGACATTTCTCAAAGAAATAGAAAAAGCAGTCATGAAATTCATCTGGAAAAATAAGAGACCCATAATAGCTAAAGCAATCCTGAGCAAGAAAAGTGAAGCAGGTGGCATCACCATACCAGATTTTAAATTATACTATAGAGCAATAGTAACAAAAACAGCATGGTATTGGCACCAAAATAGACTGGTAGACCAATGGTACAGAATTGAGGACACAAGAATAATACATATAATTTCAGCTGTCTTATATTGGACAAAGGCCCCAAAAATGTACAGTGGAGAAAGAACAGCCTCTTCAACAAATGGTGCTGGGAAAGCTGGAAATCCATATGCAACAAAATGAAAATAAACCCTTATCTCTCACCATGCACAAACTTCAATTCAAAGTGGATCAAGACCTAGGAATTAGGCCAGACACAATACACCTAATAGAAGAAAAAGTAAGCTTCAATTTCCAACATGTCGGATTAGGCCCCAAGTTCCTTAATAAGAATCCTGTAGCACAAGAATTAGTATCAAGAATTAATGAATGGGATAGATTCAAACTAAAAAGCTTCTTCTCAGCAAAGGAAACAATCAGTGAGGTGAATAGAGAACCAACTAACTGGGAACAAATATTTAATACATGCACATCAGACAAAGCACTGATTTCTAGAATGTATAAAGAACTCAAAAAATTCAACACCAAAAAAAAAAAAAAAATCCCAATAAATAAATGGGCCAAAGAAATGAATAGACACTTCTCAGAAGAAGATATACAATCAATCAACAAATACATGAAAAAATGCTCAACATCACTGGTAATTAGAGAGATGCAAATCAAAACTACCCTAAGATATCATTTCACACCAGTCAGAATGGCAGCTATTAAGAAAAAAAAAAAAAAAAAAACAATAAATGTTGGAGAGGATGTGGAGAAAAAGGAACACTCATGCATTGCTGGTGGGACTGAAAAATGGTGCAAGCATTATGGAAAGCAGTATGGAGATTTCTCGGAAAACTGGGAATGGAACCACCCTATGACCCAGCCATCCCACTCCTGGGTCTATTCCCAAAGGACTTAAAAACAGCATATTACAGTGACACAGCTATCTCAATGTTTGTAGCTGCACAATTCACAATAGCTAGGTTATGGAACCAACCTAGATGTCCCTCAGTAGATGAGTGGATTAAGAAAATGTGGTATATACGCACAAAGGAATTTTACTCAGCAATAAAAGAAAATAAAATGATGGCATTTGCAGGTAAATGGATAAAGTTGGAGGACATAATGCTAAGTGAAGTTAGTCAGTCTCAAAAATCCAAGTGCCAAATGTTTTCTCTTATATAAGGAGTCAGAGTCACTGTGGTGTTGGGATTCGGGTACTCAGGAAGATTAGAGGAGCACTAGAGTTGTCAAAGTGGAGGGAGAAGAAGGGAGGGAGCTAGGGGGCATGGGGGTGGGGGGAAAAAGGGGAGGTATAATAAGATGGATATCATTATCCTAAATGCATGATTGAAGACTTTAATAGTATGAATATACTTTGTATACAAACAGTGATATGTGAAAAGTGGCTCTGTGTGTATATTATGAACCAAAATGCATTCTACTAGAATGGCCAATGGGGAGGGAGTAGAAGGGAGGGGGCAAAAAGGTGAAGGGAAAAAAAAAAGATGGTAGAATGAGATGGATATCATTACCCTAAGTGCATGTATGAAGTCACGAATGGTGTGAATATACTTTGCATACAACCAGAGATTTGTAAAAAAAAAAAAAAAAAAGTGCTCTATATGTGTATTATGAAATGTAATGCATTCTGCTGTCATTTATAACATCTTAGAATAAAAAAATAAAAATAAAAATAACTGGGGATGTGACTTAGTGATTAAGCACCCCTGGTTCAATTCTCTCTCTCTCTCTCTCTCTCTCTCTCTCTCTCTATATATATATATATATATATATATATACATATATATATATATATATAATGAAATGTGAATATGTTTATGATCTTGGAAATCAGAAGGTACAAATCTAAAATGGGATTAAAGACTGATAAATAAATTAGGTAAAAAAATTAAATTTCTGGTCTGGGGTTGTGGGTCTGTGGTAGAGAACTTGCCTAGCATGTGAGGCCCTGGGTTTGATCCTCAGCACCACCTAAAAATAAATAAATAAAATAA
Source organism: Tamias sibiricus (assembly GCA_025594165.1). NCBI lineage: Eukaryota > Metazoa > Chordata > Mammalia > Rodentia > Sciuridae > Tamias > Tamias sibiricus. Next base: position 39,828,935 of record CM046672.1, read on the forward strand.
AGGTATTGTGTCCAGCTACAACTAAATTTAAAAAATAAAAAATAAAAATAAGTTAAATTTCCATGGGGCCAATAAAAACAGAGCAAACAAAACTAGAAGACAAGCTGAAGAATAGGAAAAATATATACAACATTCATAGCAAAACATGGGCTAATTTTTCAAGTATAAAAAGACTTTTTTTCAAAATTAAGAGGAGGGAGCCAGGCCCAGTGGTGCATGCCTGTAATCCCAGCACTTGGGAGGCTGAGGCAGTAGGATCATGAGTTCAAAGCCAGCCTCAGCAATAGCAAGGCACCTAGCAACTCAGTGAGATCCTTCTCTAAATAAAATACAAATAAAAAAAGGGCTTGGGATGTGGCCCAGAGGTCAGGTGCCCCTGAGTTCAATCTCTGGTACCAAATAATAATAATATTAAAAAAATTTATATATATATATATATATATATATATATATATATATATATATATATTTGAGTGACATCCAACTTCACCATTGATTAAAGAAAAACCAATACACCAGTGTGCATACAAACCACAAGCCTTCACAGATTGTTGATAGGAGAATACATTGGTACACCTTCTTCGGAAGAAAATTATAAAATAATTATCAAAATTTAGAAATAAGGAAAAAAAATATTTGACCCAGGAACTCTAGTTTCAAGGATTTATCTTGTTAATGGCCTCTTATTTTTCCAAATGAATGTCATGATTGCTTTTTTTTTTTAAATTTTTGTGAAGAACATCATCGGAACTTTAATAGTAATTGCATTAAATCTGCAACGCATTTTTGGTGGTATGAGCATTTTGACAATATTAATTCCACCTACCCTAAAACATGAAAAATCTTGTCACCTCATATTTATCTAAGTATATTTTTAATTTCATGCCTGGTTGCTTCTACTATTCATTGGTCATTTAAGAGCATTAATCTCCAGAATTTATGCAGATTTATACACAATGGAATATTACTCATATTTCAAGAAAAATGAAATGATGGTATTTGTTGGTAAATTGATGGAGCTGGAAAATATCATGCTAAGTGAAAGAAGCCAATCCCCAAACACTAAAGGTCAAAATGTTCTCTGATATGCAAGATGCTCACTTGCAATAAGGTTGGGGTGATAGGAAAGAATAGAGGGACATTGGATTTCACAGGGGGAGTGAATAGTGGGGAGGGCTCTGAGTTCGGAAGGACAGAATGAATTGGACATTATTACCCTATGTGCATATATGACCACATAAGCAATGCAAATCTATGTGATATACAAACAGAAAGAGAAGTTACACCCCATTTATGTATAATGTGTCAAAATGCATTATATTGTCATGTGTAACTAATGAGAATGAATTTCTTATAAAGTCATATTATTTAGAACCCAGGAAATAAAGTAGCTTCTATATTTTATTTTATCATTGATTTGTAATTTCAGTATATTATGATCTGATAGAACGCAATATATTTTCTCTCTCTCTCTCTCTCTCTCTCTCTCTCTCTCCTTCATTTTTCACTTTCTCTCTCTTTTTGAATTTGCTAAGAGTTGTTTTGTGACCTAATATATGGTATATTTTAGAGAAGAATCCATGTGCTGCTAAGAAGAAAGTGTATTTAGGTCACAATGGATAAAATATTCTATATGTGTTTGTTAAGTCTATATTAATAATTGTATTTTTTAGTTCTGTAGCTTCTTTGTTTTTTATTTGGAGGATTTATGCAGTGATGAGAGGTGTGTTAAAGTCACCCTTATTTTGTTGTAGTTTATTTGATTTTTTAAATTGAGGAGGATTTGTTTGATGTATATTGATGCTCCATTATTTGGGGCATATATATTCATGAATGTTATGTCTTCATGATATTTCTTAATGGCTAAGTAATATTCCATTGTGATTATATACCACCCTAGAGTTAGTTGATTTTAATTCTCTGGACAAATTGGCATTAAGTAAATAACTTTGAGCATACCGAAGTCTAAACCCTTCTTCCAAGAGTTCTACCTGTGGGAAAACTTCTGTCACTCTAACAACCCCATGCTATGGGTCCAATAATATCATGCCACATACGCCCCCCCATACCAGAAACTGCTGAGAAGGGAAGATGATAATCTTTTAATTCCAATTAAAGTACTTGTTATACTATTCATTAAGACGTGTGTGTGTGTGTGTGTGTGTGTGTGTGTGTGTGTGTGTGTGTTTCTATTTTGGACCTTAACAGTCCATGGACATTTATACATATTCATGTTTTTCTATTTTCATATCTAGCATTTTTTTATCCCATATTTCTTGGAAGTTCTCTTCATGGTTTGCTAATATCTTTCCTCGGTGGTCAAGTTTATTTTAAAGATTATATATTTGTATTAATTGTCTGAAGCTCTGTTTTGCAAGTGGCATGGTATTTTGTTGATACATTCCATTAAAATTTTAATTTGGTTTATTGATTCCTTTATTTTCAGGATTTCTGCTTGATTTTTTTTTTTCAGAATTTCTTTCTGTTTATTGATGTGAACTTTATTTCCTGTATTTTCTTTCTGATTTCACTCCTTACATTGTCTTTTGCCTCACAGATCAAGTCATCTATGTACATTCTAAGCCTTCTCTGACATTCCTTCTCCTGTGGTTTCAATGGCTTATCTTATTGAACTACCTTGGTGTATTTGTGGTGATTTGTTCCCTTGATCTTCCATGTTATTTATGTCTCTATTCATTGAACAGTATGGATCTGAGGCAGTAGAGCTTCTCCCCTGTGGACTTATAATATTCCTGAATGTTTCTAATTACTCAACATTTAGGGGAAGACAAATAATAACAACAATCAATGCAAAGAATATTCAGAACTAAACAAATAATTTCTCCTATGAAACCTGAAATGTTGTAACAATAAACAGAAATAATGTGCTCAGTTATTTTGTACAATAAAAACAGTAAGTTTGCAAAAGGGTTTAAAATTTGGTGGACAGGGAGAGAACAGAACGGATGAAGGATGTGATGATTATAATGGAGGAGGAAAGAATATAGACATAAAAATCAATGGATGATTGAAAGAGAATGATAAAGATTGGATGTTAGCAAAATAAAAGATATTGAGAATCAAGGGACACTGATAAGTGAGAGAAAAAAAATATATATATGTAGTGAAATTTTTAAAAATTAGAAATAAAAAGTAATGAAACTAAAGAATACAAAACAAAACTGCAATATACTAATCAAATATTCAAGTCCTTAAAAAACTGGTCAATGAAAAATAACTCGTATCAAAAGTGCTATGTCTCTTACAAAAAAATATGTATATGTGTGTGTGTGTGTGTGTGTGTGTGTGTGTGTGAAACTAGATTACATGCAAGTGCATCATCTATACAAAACATTATCCATGAGGGTTGAAATGAAGAGGGATCATTTTCTGTCCCACCCATACTTACCGCCTAGACTTATTTTATTCCATTTTCTCTATGACCTAACTCTCCTTGTCATGCCTTTCCTTCTCTGATATTGAGGCTAGTGGCTTCAGGCCTCCAGTCTGATTCTCTGCCTGCTCCCATTCCTCACCTGATTCTAGTTTGTTCTCTCTTCTCTGATGGGAAAAGTGCCTATTAGATGCTTCTATCAGAAGGACTCTTTCATGCCCAGCAGACACTGGCACTGAGTGATTAGCAGCAAAGGACATGTTGGCAACATTCTTTAGTCTAGGGAGAATTTTTAAATTTAGTTACCTGGTAAGAGAGGAGGTATCCAAGAATGTTCAATGTTAAGGTCAGGTTCTGAAGACTCAGAAGTCATCTGAAGAGTCACATAAGTACTGGCAAAACGGATCATGCCCTAACTGGGAGGGAAGAAAGGAGGAGGATGGGAGAATGACAGAAGCCACTATTTTATTGTAGCCCACTATGTCAAATAAGACATACTAGTGTTTTCAGGCATTTTTCTGACAGAAACTTGAACTCATTTGTTTTTGGTTGTCATTATTTTGGGTGTTTTTCATCACTGTTTTTTCTTGGGTGTGTGTTTTATATATATGTATTTTGTGGTGTGTGTTATATATATATAACAATGGTTGAAATGGTATATATATATATATATATATATATATATTTATATATATATATAATGGTGTGTTATATATATATAACAATGGTACCAATGGTTGAAATCAGGGCATCATGCATATTAGAGAAGCGCTCTACCACTGAACTTCATCCACGGGCATTTTAAATTATGATTATTTTTATTTTGAGAAAGGTCTTAGTAAATTGCTGATTCTGGCCTAAAACTTATGGTCCTCTTGCCTCAGCCTCCCACTTTTGTAGGATTACATGCATGTGCCACCACACTCAGCTTAATTTTGCTTGTCAATGATACTTAGATGACTAGTTAGGCTTCACCAGACACATTGAAATTAGACAAAATTTTATTATATTTTAACTTTTGCAGTGCTTTGATTGAAGCAATGCTAGGTACTTTAGGTACATACTCTACCATCGAACTACATGACCAACCCTGGAATTCAATGCGTGTGTATGTGTGTGTGTGTGTGTGTAGAAATCAGGGCATCATGCATATTAGAGAAGCGCTCTACCACTGAACTTCATCCACGGGCATTTTAAATTATGATTATTTTTATTTTGAGAAAGGTCTTAGTAAATTGCTGATTCTGGCCTAAAACTTATGGTCCTCTTGCCTCAGCCTCCCACTTTTGTAGGATTACATGCATGTGCCACCACACTCAGCTTAATTTTGCTTGTCAATGATACTTAGATGACTAGTTAGGCTTCACCAGACACATTGAAATTAGACAAAATTTTATTATATTTTAACTTTTGCAGTGCTTTGATTGAAGCAATGCTAGGTACTTTAGGTACATACTCTACCATCGAACTACATGACCAACCCTGGAATTCAATGCGTGTGTATGTGTGTGTGTGTGTGTGTATGTGTGTGTGCGTGTGTGTGTGTGTGTGTGTGATCCCTAGTTTTACATGTTTTCTGTGGTGCTTTGATTGTATTACACAACCATAATAGATATTGTGGGCTGTCAATATGCTACCTCTGGTGTAGAGAATGCCTGTGAAGTTAATAAGTTGTGTCCTGATTACCAGAGCATTTGTTAGAAGTCTCTGAAATATCAACATGTGTCTTCTTTGGTGAATTTTATTTTCAAGGAACCTAAGAATTGATATGCTTGCTAAGATATTCTCTATTCTTAGGAGCCAAATCATCCATGGTGTAAAAATTGCAGGTGGTCACAGTCCAGATGACTTATCCAAACCAGAGGAAATGTCTCATTCTCAGGAGGCCTCTTAGTTACACATATTTCTGAAGGGTCTGCATCTTGTTACTTTGTGAAAATTAATGAGTATTTCACCCAAGTATAAGTAGCCAGTGAACACCCTCTCTCTTCAAAAGTTTTAAATAATCTCTATTTAGCTTTAATTAAAGACATATGATTATTCTGAACACAATTTGGATCAATTAATTTTCCACAAATGAAGGATGGTCCTTTGGTATAGCACATAGGAGAGGCTAAGCATTATTTCTGATGTTCTAGTAATACAAAACCACTTGAGTTCCCTGGATGCTCATGTTACCTTACAACTCGGCATTTGCTTAGTGTGAGCTCTTACTGGAATTCCATTCTGTTGCTTATCATTCAAACTCAATTGGTTATTTTTGAAGGTGTCACTTCAAATTCTTTTCTAAACTTCCATCTGAGGTTAAATGACCCCTTTGTGGGAATTATATACTAATTTCATCTGAATGGAATTAATATTATAATGTATTGAGATTAACTGATGATGTCTATCTGACACTTATCCATAGAGCATATGGAGTAAACATCCTGTACAGAGCACAGAATCCTCTCATTGAATACTCATTACTGAAATATTGGAGAATAGAGAACATATGCTTCATCCTGCCCAAGCCACATGAACACTTAAAAACAAAAAGGAAAAAGGAAACAAAGTCCTAAGCATCTCAAAACTAGAAGCTACAATGTAGGTAAAGAAGCTCTGGCAACATTACTTGTCCCTTATTTGAGCATTTTTTGTTGTTGTTTGGCTGGTTTTGGTTTGTTTTTTTCTATCTGAGCACTTTAAATGTGTTTCATAGATACTGACAATTCCAGTGTTTGTCTTGTGTTTTTCACACTTAGAAGGAGAAAGCCTTTTTTTTTTTTTTTTTTTTTTTTTTAACCAGGGATTGAACTCAGGGGCCACTGGGCCACATCCCTAGCCCTTTTTTGTATTTTATTAGAGACAGGTCTTCACTGAGTTGCTAAGTGCCTTGCCATTGCTGAGGCTGGCTTTGAACTCGTGATCCTCCTGCCTCAACCTCCCAAGTGCTGGGATTACAGGCTTGCGCCACCGCGCCCTGCTCGAGAAAGACTTTTGATCAATAAAGATGGCCCAGGCCCTGTAGATTAGTCAAGTACTAGGCTTTCACTTCTGGGAAATGGAAGCTCCTGGAAGGCTTTGAATATAGCTGATGTTGTGACTTATCCTATCCCACCATTGTGGTAGGTAGTCACATAAACTGCCTAATATTTCCTTGTAAATACCATGTAAGAAATATATCATGAGCATCATTTTGTAGAAGAGGACTGAAATGGACTCTGAGCTCAAATATGCAGAAATCAAGGGAGCCAGGGCATTCCAAAGTTTGCCCAAGTCCCAACCTTGTCCTTCTAAAGTTGGAAAGATAGCCATAAGACTTATGCAATTGTGAAAATCAAATAAAATTGTAAATGCAGAACAAACTGACAAAAGTATTTTAAGAATTCAGTAAATAATAATAATTATTATTATTATTTGTTATTCTAGAGTCACATACACAATAACAGAGTCAATATTAGAAAGAAGATCTACTCCATTTTTGGAGACTTCAAAATATGCAGCACATCCTGTAAATCAGAGATTGTAATGCCCCTTCCTTTGGATTTAGATTCCTTATCTACATATGGAAACTGTAAGCCTGTTCTCAAAGGCACATTACATGTGTGACATTCTTCACTAATTCTAAGATATTCTAAATGATTGTTGTATACCCTCCTTAGCAAGTATTGCAGGATTGTGCACACTGTGGAGACTTAATCAACTGTGGATTAATGACTTGAGAGTAGAGATGTCAGAATTGTCAGGTTAATACCAGTGCCCAATTTTTAGGTCCTATTGAGACAGTATCTTGCCAAGGGCCACAGAAAGATCTTATATTTCCTAAAAATGAGTTTAAAATATCAAATTATACTGCACCCCAGTGATGTTGGGGTATTTCTGCTCTCATGTGTCATCCTTTTTACTTTATAATTACCTTATGAACTTATTGACTGACAGTTTCAAGTCTTCATGAAATAAAAAAAAAAATCAATTATTTTAGCTTTAAATTGTTGCCTAAATTTAGAGCATAAAACAGGTCTGGATTTAATAGAAAAATTAAAATTAGTTTTAAATATTTGGCATTATCTCTCTACCTTCTTTACTCTCTTACTTCACACCATCCCTTACTGTATGAACTAAACATTCCAATATAATTCCTCACTACAATTTTCTGAACTGTGTTGGGGTTGTAGCTCAGTGGTAGAGCACTTGTCTTACATGCATGAGGCCCTGGGCTTGGTCCTCAACACCACAAAAAGATAAACAAATAAATAAAAAATAAAGATATCATAAAAAAGAGGCTTCGTTTAAAAAAAAAAAATTCTGACCTGCTCAAATTCAAGATGCCCCACACAGAGAGCATTTTTCTCCACTATGGGAAGCTTTATCAAACCTCAATTGGTATTATAAAACTAACATATAACCCTCACACAGCATGCATACAGCTTTTGCCATCATTATTAAGCATGCTAAAATAAGATGATTGCATTTGTCTATTCATCAAGTAGATTTTAGCCATTTTCCAAGGGCCTACCAATATGATTTTTTGATCCATTTCAGTGTTTATTCATCACTCCAATTCCTCATCCCAGATGTTTGCTCTCTTTATTTTTCCACTTCCTCTATCATCATATAATAGGATTAGTTCATAGATAGTGCATATTGAAAAAGAAGCCCTTATCCCATAATAAAAATGAAAGCAGCATAGTGAAAAACACTCTATTCCATTTCTTCTGTGTCTGCTCTTTGATTCTTGCTTGTGGAAATATATTAATTTGCAGAGATACTGCCAGTGACAAAATACATCAAGGCTTACTAGGTCATGGGCTCCAGAAGACTGCAGGTGAGGTCTAAGGATGTGGGTTTCTGAAAAGGTGGGGAAAACTTGAGCATTGAAGGCATACATGGATGGTTAAGAATTTAAGAACTGATCTGGGATTAGTTAATATCTTCCCACATTTCTCTCAGGCTATTTCCAAATTGCCTGATAATAAGAACCACTTGAGAGCTTATTAAACATACAGATTGAGGGGCTGCATTTATAGCTCAGTTGTAAAATGCTTGACTAGCATGTTTGAGGCACTGGGTCTGATCCACAGCATCACATAAAAATAAATAAATAAAATAAGGGTATTAAAAACACAATAACGCTTTAAATATGGATTGAAAACACATTATTCAAGAGTCTGATTCAGAAGATCTGGCATAAAACTTGGGAATCAGCTTTTAGCAAGTACTATAGTAGTATTTATTTAGTGAGTTTAAGAACCTTACAGAGCAACAGAGCAAGGTCTAGGAATGATTTAGCTGCAGACAGCTTTCTGTCACCTTGTTTCAGACATGCCACTGGCTGGCATCACTCTGTGCACAATGCCAGGTCTTTGCTAACTAATCCTCACACTGCCCAGTGGGCTTTGTGTTCCCTTATCTTGGCTTCCTGTGCCTGAAGACTCAGCTCAGGTACGACTTCCCTACATTTCTGAAATACCCTGCCCTTGCTTCTAATCAGGAGATGACACTTACCAATATTATTTTACTTAATTTCCTTCCACTTTCCAATCTCCTACCTTGTTTTTTTGGAGGACTTCTTTTACCTCATACTTCTCAATTTGAAATAGACACCCTGGAAGGGAGGGGCCCTTCATGTACTGTGTTCATGTGTGTTCTCTGGAGATAAGAGAAGTATACATTAGGGGAGGAGTGCTGGCTACCACTAAACAACTTTGCTTCTGTTAGTGCTCTGTAAAGGAGGCTCTAGGGTTTCTAGGCAACAAATTTGCTCTCCCCTTGACATCTCTGTGTACCACCTTACACAGATGCAAGATGAATGTGCAGTGCCACGGACAAGAGGCCAGATTCTAGAGTTTGTGAGCGAGAGCTTCGTTGCTAGCTCCACCTCTTACTGAATTTCTTGGATAAAATAAGTCTTTATATCATAAAAACTGGTTTCCCAATTAAACCTAGTAATCCATGAAAAGAGCTCAACAGAGTGACAGCCATGTAAGGGAGGAATGAGTTGTGGTATATGCCAAACAGGTGTTCTGCCAGGAAAGGGATACATGCCAAATAGAAAGTGGCTAAGAGCACAGGCTTTAGAATGAGGCACATGGGGTTTAAAGACAGAGCTGCATGACCTCATAGACTGTGACCTCAGGTATGTTCTCAATTGTAAAGTGAAAAAAAAAAAAAAAAAAACTAGTTACTGAGCATTCCTGCTATGTAGATTCCTTTGCAACCATTATCTCATGCAATCCTCAGACCCACTCTATAAGAATATCACACCCATATCCCAGTTTCAACAGGTATTAACTTGTAGGTATTCTAATTTTATTTATAGCCTCTTACTTTCCACAAACCCTACCCGCATAACGTGATCATTTTTGAGCAAATCCCAGTTAGAGTATTACTTCATCTATCAATACACTCAATAGAGTTTTGGCAGTTTTACTACAACTAGTCTTCTGATTTAAGAAAACTAGCTTAGTTATGGAAAAGACACTCAGATGAACATCTCGCTCTTTGCATTATTGTCTTTCATTTTCTGAACTGTCTTTCTGAGCCTATGGCAGAGCTAATCCCATCCAAGTGTCAGGTGGCCCACAAATTAGAGAAAGAATAAAAACTGTGCTTTTTACTCCTGAGTGAGAAGACTGGCTGAGAGCACTAGAGGGGGGATATTTTTTTGTTTCTGACCATATGCAGATAAACCTTCCCAGGTTTATCTGGTTCGGAATAATATTATTGGTATTCCTATCACAGTGTGGTTTGCAAAGGACACAGCATTATGTAACCACCACATCAGATAACAAACACCTCCAATCTTTCTGCAAGTGGTGGTGTTTATCCAACATGGGATATGCAAAGTGTCAGTGGGAAGCATCCCAGTGCTTCCCTGCCTTTTCCTATTGAAGAACTGCTTTTTTTAAAACATTTTTTAGCTGTATGTGGACACAATACCTTTATTTTATTGTTATGTAGTGCTGAGAATCAAACCCTGTGCCTCACATGTTTACTGGGTTTTGAACATTCCAGACCACCTCCCAGGTGGGCCCTTTCTATAGAAACCAGCTTAAACACACATAAACATAGCCACACTATCATAATATCTTAGATGCTTCTCCAGGTGTCTGCTTCATGGCCCCCAGGTCTCTTTACAACTGGTTTTGTTTAAGTAACAGCTTTAGAAGGTGCTCAAGCAGAATGGGGAAAAAAAAAAAAACAGCCCATTTTGATAAAGATTGTAATTTTATCCTCTCCCATTGTGCTCATTTTGATAACGTGTGAAACCTTCTTTGACATCCAGGTTAAAATACTTCAAAAAAAAAAAAAAAATACCCAAGTTATGGTGGGCAGAAAAAACTGTCCCAGCTACTTATCTTTCCAGGCAACTTAGATGTTTCTACTTTTCTGAGAATAATGTGCCATCTAACATTTTCTTTTCCTCTTTTCTCACATGGCTTACTTTGCTTTTTAGCCAATTAGCTCTAAACAGATGATTTCAATACCACTCGAAAAAGAAGAAATTCTTGCATATAAAGGAATATGGTCAAACAGCAACTTCCTAATTCTTTCTACAGATTATATCAGTTCCCTTGAAAAAGACTCTAGCCCTGACATAGTCACTTGATGCATCTTTGTTATTGCTCCAAGGAAAACCTAAGTTAAGCTTGGAGCCATAGAAAGAACTTTATATATTTATTCCTTTCAGAGTAATGCTAGTGGTATTCCTATTACAATGTGGTTTGGAAGGGACACCACATTATGTAACCAGCACATCAGATAACAAACACCTCCAATCTTTCTGCATGTGGTGGTGTTTATCCAACATGGTAGGATATGCAAAATGTCAGTGGGAAGCAGCCCAGTGCTTCCCTGCTTTTTCCTATTGAAGAACTGATTTTTTTAAAATGTATTTTTTTAGTTGTATGTGGACACAATACCTTTATTTTATTTTTTTATGTGGTGCTAAGAATCGAACCCTGTGCCTCACACATGCCAGGTGAGCACTTTACCACTGAGGAGCTGTCCCAACCCTGGAAGAACTGTTTTGATATTTACCTTTGGCATAGATGGGAAAACCACGTACCTCTGGAAGGAAAGACTGTTTATTTGGACTCTGCATGAGGACAGGAAGAGATATCTATACCTGGAATCTGCAACCAAAGCAGAGCAAGCGAGTAGGTGATGAAATTCTCCTTCAAAGGGTTGCTAAAATTTCTGTTTCAATACTTGCACAAAGGCTCCTACTATTACCTTGTGTAATAATTTTATGACAAGTGTGTATGAGCACAATTTTTCTGATAGTTTCGAAATCTGCAAGGACAAATTGTGTCCCCTGGGTCATCATCCATCTTAGCAAACAGTGCCTGATGATTGCAAGTGCTTCTCATCCTGACTTAGCATTAGGCCATGAGAGAGTTCCTTAGCTGCAGTGAGCTTAGCTGTTTTCATTAACACAAGTAATAGCAGCTGCCATAAGTGACAAACTTCTAGGCTTCAGTGACATAATACATAAATATTTACCTCTCATTTGCCAGAAGCCCGGTGTGGATCTCACTTCCCTTCTCATAAGAAATGCAGTTCTCTAAGGCCTCTACTGCAGGGAAAGAAAAATGTTTAGAAAACACTTGGCTCTGTCTATAGGCAAGAATGTCACATGACTTCACACAGAATCTAGGGGAGCATGGAGATCATAGGTGGAAAATATGGACTATTTGGTAAGTACTGACTTTTCCTTCCATATTGGGCAATACAATTAGCAGACTTGCTGACTTTCTGTATTTTATAGCAAGTATGTCAAGTTCTTAACAAAACTGTTGAATAGGTTAAAGCCAGGGAAAGAGACCTGAACAACCATAAAGTACCTTCTTTCATGGTTCCTTTTTCTTTTCTTTCTTCCTTCTCCTTCTCCTTTTCCTCCTCCTCCTCCTCCTCCTCCTCCTCCTCCTCCTCCTCCTCCTCCTTCTTTTTATCTGTGTGTTTGTGTGTGTGTGGTGCTGGGCTTGAATTCAGGGTGTCACACAGGCTAGGGAAGTTTTTTACCACTAAACTATATCCCCAGGCCTTTTCATGTTTATTTTATTTTTTTTCAGAAAAAAAAACACTATCCATATTCCAAATATCCAGCTCCAATATTTGATTTTGGATGAGTTCTGGATCCCAGCATGGGGTCTGTCAGAAATAGCAATGCCTTTGTCCTAAGAGAAATTATTATGTGCAGACCCTTAATACCAAAATAATGCTTTTTTTTTTTTTGGCAAGTAACTAGAATAATTTCTAGAAGTAAGACTGTGAAAATAAGCTAAGGCAGTTCTCTTCTGGGTAATTGTAGTTTACATGCTTATTTGTTCTTGTGTTGAGGTAGATTTCCAAGACTCAGCTGGGTGATGGTAAAATTATATCACACAGTTGCTCAGGTTTTTCTGGACACAAGGAAAGTTATAGCTACAGAATATTCTTCAGGTAGAAGAGAAACTGCTGGAAAATAAAACATAGAAACTTTTTGCTGCAAACAATTCCAAATTTTACCTTGGTTATTCCAGAGATACTGAGTTGAGTATGACAACATAAAAAGTATAAAAAGGAAATATATAACAACCTCTTAAACTTGGCAGTTTTTTCTACTTTACTACGGAAACAGTATGGATAGGAAAACTTTCAATCTGAGTAGGGAGGCATATGATTTTTATTTTCATCAAAAGGGGATTTAATTTTACAAAGAAGAAAAGAAAACGTGACAGACAGTGGGAGAAGAAAAGAGATGGAAAGGAGGGGAAAATCAGGAGTAAAAAAGAGACAAATAGACAGAATGGTGACTGGAAGAAAGGTAGATGGACAGGGAGAAAGAAAGAAAAAAAAAAGACTTGTCTCACTCATAGTCAGCAGCTCTTAATTGTAAGGTTCGCCTCATTGTAAGGTGTTAGGTGTGTCATTAGTTGCTGGGAAAATATGTTGTAATTAATTGCTCTAGGTCCTTGTAGCATGTGCAGGAGGTCCAAAAGGTTTCTGGGTGTGCTAGAGCTGGCTCTCTTCTTTCAGGTTGGCATGGGGGAAAAAAACAGGATTAAGTCTAGGACCCAGATGCCACCAGAAGCCATCCCTGGATCTGTGATCTTGATGCTATCTTTTCTCAGTCACCAGCTTTACTGCCTGTGGGAACCACTGCCAAATTGCTACTAATTCTCAGAGAGTCACCTACCCATAATAACTCTGCTTGTGAGTCCATATGGTGCTTCAGCCTTTACTATAATGACATAAATGTGAAACTGGGTCCTTTTGACAGCTCTTAAACACAAACTCACACAATGTAAACTATTTATGAGTTTTCATTTATGACTTTAGAACTTTGCTGAAGAACTTGGACTAAAACTGTTCCGACCAACACAGCATCAAGAAAGATTCTTGAGTGGCAGTAATGGGAGATTTTAAAAAAACATAGACAAAAAAAAAAAAAAAGAGGTTTTTTAAAAAATATATTTTTTTAAAGCAAATCTGATGCCAGGTGGGACATTGCCCTTTTATGTTGGAACAGTGAACCAGAACTAGCTTCACAAGTTTATTATATAGCATTCTTATTATCAGGAAATTAAACTACAGAAGCTTTGTAAATTGTTCAAAACTTGTGAGTTGCCAAGAGGCTTATTTGTGGGCTAAAATGTTTATAGAGATAGAAACATTTTGATGCTATTCTGCTGTATCCAGAAAATCCAAAGTACTGGAACACATGATAACTATTAACTTCAGAGCTGAGTGCCAAGGCTGTTCAAATCGTCACCTTTTGACAAGTAATATTTCCCAGGTTTGGCTTTTGCCTACACTGCAAGATCAGTGATTTGGGGCATAAATCCAACAAATACAAGTTATTATCTTAAAAAGCAATTATATAAGGGGATATTCTATTTTCATAAATAAAAAGACCCAATATTTTTAAATGTCTATACTCCCTAAATTAATTAATGCATTTAACACATTGTCAATCAAAATTCACAAGATAATTTTTATAAATTGAGAAGTTGATTCTAACATGCCCAGGGAACTTCAAAGATTTTGAATAGAAAAAGCAACTTGAAGAGGAAAATGAAGGAGCCCTAATTAGGAAGGGCTGTTGTAGCTAGCTGGAAGCCATAAGTTCCACCTGATATGTATGTGACGCACCTGTAGGCACCCGCAAACCTGAAGGTATATAACCGGGTGAAAGCGGTCCGAGTTAGGAGAACGGAGAATTCAGTCAGCCGGGCAGTCACTCGGTCGGTCAGAAGAATCAGAGCGGCCAGAACATAGGCAGAGCGGTTACAGAAGAGAAACCAGATAGAAGACAGAAAAGAAACCAGATAGAAAAAGTAATGACTGGTCAGAGTTAGGCCGAGACTCCTGAGGAAGACAGAAGACAGAAGAAAGAAGAAGGAAGAAAGAAGAGAGAAGAAAGAAGCTCTAATCTTTCTCTAAGTTAAGCTCTATCTTTCTTTACTCTAAGCTACTCTAAGCTACTAAGAAAAATCTTTCTTTCCCTCTCTAAGAAAAATCTTTCTTTCCCTCTCTAAGCTCTAAGAAAGTAGAAGTAAAAGTAGCAAAAGCTATACTCTGCCTCCGAGAGTTTTTCCTCCCGGTTTTCGGTACCAGGCAGCTTAAGAGGAAAATGAAGGAGCCCTAATTAGGAAGGGCTGTTGTAGCTAGCTGGAAGCCATAAGTTCCACCTGATATGTATGTGACGCACCTGTAGGCACCCGCAAACCTGAAGGTATATAACCGGGTGAAAGCGGTCCGAGTTAGGAGAACGGAGAATTCAGTCAGCCGGGCAGTCACTCGGTCGGTCAGAAGAATCAGAGCGGCCAGAACGTAGGCAGAGCGGTTACAGAAGAGAAACCAGATAGAAGACAGAAAAGAAACCAGATAGAAAAAGTAATGACTGGTCAGAGTTAGGCCGAGACTCCTGAGGAAGACAGAAGACAGAAGAAAGAAGAAGGAAGAAAGAAGAGAGAAGAAAGAAGCTCTAATCTTTCTCTAAGCTAAGCTCTATCTTTCTTTACTCTAAGCTACTCTAAGCTACTAAGAAAAATCTTTCTTTCCCTCTCTAAGAAAAATCTTTCTTTCCCTCTCTAAGCTCTAAGAAAGTAGAAGTAAAAGTAGCAAAAGCTATACTCTGCCTCCGAGAGTTTTTTCCTCCCGGTTTTCGGTACCAGGCAGCTTACAAATGGTGGTCCGTCCGGGCTCGGCAGGCAGAGAAGAAAAGCTAAGAAATAAGAGCAATGAAAAAGCATAGCCTCTGACTCAGTTGAGGCCAGTTAAGAATTAAGCCGAAGCAGAGTAGCCGGCCAAAAGCCGAAGCAGAGTAGCCAGCGAAAAGCCGAAGCGAGCCAGGCCAAAAGCCGACTAGCCTCTGACTTAGGCCAGTTAAGAATTAAGCTGAAGCAGAGTAGCCGGCGAAAAGCCGAGCCGGCCAAAAGCCATAAAAAATGAAGAAGCCAGACTCAGTTGAGACCAGCAAAAAGAGTAGAAACAAGAGAGCATAGCCTCTGACTTAGTTGAGGCCAGTTAAGAATTAAGCTGAAGCAGAGTAGCCGGCCAAAAGCCATAGCCAAAAAGCCATAAAAAATATAGAGAAAAAGCCTTGAGCTTTAGTATAAAGAAAAAAGCCATGAGCTTAAAAGAAAATAGAGAATTAAATAGCATGGTAAAAACCATGCAGAAAAAAAGCCATTGAGCTTTGGCAAGAAAGCCATAAAGAAAAATAAATAAGAGGAAAAAAAAAAAAAAAAAAAGTCAAAGCCGCTTATGCAATTGTGCTTAACTAAGTGCGTTAGCTGCTCCTCAGCAGTAGGCTTCCTTAAAGCCACAGCACCTTCTCAAAAAGGGCTCAAATATCCACCCTTTCAAAAATAAAAGGTGAAAAGCTAGGTAGGGACAAGAAAATAAAAGAAAATAGAGAAAATAAAATAGAGAAAATAGAATTAAAGCACCTTTTTAAACTAAAGGGAATGAATATGAAGGAGCCCTAATTAGGAAGGGCTGTTGTAGCTAGCTGGAAGCCATAAGTTCCACCTGATATGTATGTGACGCACCTGTAGGCACCCGCAAACCTGAAGGTATATAACCGGGTGAAAGCGGTCCGAGTTAGGAGAACGGAGAATTCAGTCAGCCGGGCAGTCACTCGGTCGGTCAGAAGAATCAGAGCGGCCAGAACGTAGGCAGAGCGGTTACAGAAGAGAAACCAGATAGAAGACAGAAGAGAAACCAGATAGAAGAAGTAATGACTGGTCAGAGTTAGGCCGAGGCTCCTGAGGAAGACAGAAGACAGAAGAAAGAAGAAGGAAGAAAGAAGAGAGAAGAAAGAAGCTCTAATCTTTCTCTAAGCTAAGCTCTATATCTTTCTTTCTCTCTATCTTTCTTTACTCTAAGCTAAGAAGACAAGAAGAAAAGCTCGTTCTAATCTTTCTCTCTAAAAATCTTTCTTTCTCTCTCTAAGCTCTAAGAAAGTAGAAGTAAAAGTAGTAAAAGCTTAACTCTGCCCCCGAGAGTTTTTATCCCGGTTTACGGTACCAGGCAGCATACAGGAAAATCCCTAGTCAGAGGACTTACACTGCCCTAGTTGAAGGCATGTTTCAAGTGTGCAGTAAGCAAGACAATGTGATATTTGTGTAAAGAGATATGTGAATAAAAGAACAGAACATAATTTACATATAGGCTAACAAAGAAATTGTCAGCTGGTTTTGAGAAAACCACAAGAGCAATGCTGTGGAAAGACGATAGCTTTTGATGAAAAGGTGATGGAATAGTTATTATTTATATGCAAAAACACTCTATCAGAGCCTGAAGCAGAGGGAAGCCTCCTCCAAAGTCAGGACTCTCTTCCTGTGACCATACACAGCTGAAGCAGCAGGATTAGCATGCAAATGCACCCCACTCCTATCCTTGCCAGTATTTGAGCACTTATCCTAAACCTGAAAGAAAACATTCTTTGACCTCACCATAGGTGTGAGACTGCTGTGTATGCACCAGGACCAGAAGCATAGAGGGGATAGGGCCCAGATTCACAATGCTTTTTGACGCCTTCCTTTCACTGGCAGCAAGCCAATTTTTCAGGTGACTGTGGCTCCTCCACTCACCTGGGGAAAGAGGTATGGAAGAAATAGTGCAAGTGGTCATGTTGAAGAGAGTGAAGAAAAAGATAATGAGTAAAGGATGCAGGACAGAAAAAGGAAATACCCAAGAATACCATAATTCAGAACGCCTTTAGGGTGGGTCAAGACAGGTTCTTTTAAGAAATTACAAAAATAAATAAATAAATAATGGGGGAGTTTCTTTCTAGCAATCAAAGTAGCATTTTTCTCAAAGATCCAGATGCAAGAAAAGCTGAGCATTTAAACAAATTAGACTTCATTTAAAAAAAAAAGTTTGTTTTGCAGTTTTAATTCTCTTTGAAATTTAGTTTAGAGTTTTGAATGTTTTAAAAATCCAAATTTGAAAATGCAGTTTAGCTTTGCAAACTTAATTTTCAAAAGTTAAGTGGATTTTTTAAAAAAAATTGGGCTTGGATTATTTTATTTAGCATGATGTTCTCTGCCTCCTTTCTTTACTGGCAAATAACCATCATTTTATTTTTTCTTATGGCTGAGTAATATTCCATTGTGCATATAAACCAGATTTTCTTTATCCATTCATCTATTGAAGGGTACCAAGTTTGTTTGATAGCTTAGATATTGTGAATTGAGCTTCTATAAACATTTATGAGGCCATGTCTATATAATATGCTGATTTTTTGAAGTGCTTTTGGTATATGGGGGAGAAGTGAATCAAATGGAAGTTCCATTTTAAGTTTGCTTAGCAATCTCCATACTGCTTTCCAGAGTGGTTACAACAATTTGCCATTCCACCAGAAATATTTGAGTGTACCTTTTTCCCCACACCTTTGCCAACATTTATTATTACTTATATTCTAGATAATTTCCATTCTTACTGGAGATGAAATCTCACTATAGCTTTAATTTGAATTATTGTAATTGCTAGAGATGTTGAACATTTTTTTCATGTTTGTGTTGATTGATTTTGTTTCTCATTCCGTGAAGTGTCTATTTAGTCCTTTCCCCCATTTGTTGATTGGGTCATTTGGTCTTTTGGTGTTTTTTTTTTTTTTTTTTTTTTGAGAACTTTATATATTCTGGAGATCAATACTTTATCTGAGATCCAGGCTTTAAAGATTTTCTCCCATAAGTCTATTTAATGTCTAAAATTTAAATGACATGCTTTAAGCACTAACAATTGGACATTGTTAATGTTTTTAAAATTTAAATTTGTGATTTATTTTCTTAAAGATCTTTTTGCCACCTATTTTGGATGTGTATAGATATACCATTTAAACATATATATTCATATATTTATATGTATAATTATACATATGTATATATATTTAATTATTTTAGTTGTTGATATCTATCTATCTATCTAAATATCTATTTATATGTGGTGCTGAGAATTGAAACCAGTGCGTCACACATGCCAGGCAAGTGTTCTACCACTGAGCCACAACCCCAGCCCCATATATAT
Source organism: Tamias sibiricus (assembly GCA_025594165.1). Taxonomy (NCBI): domain Eukaryota; kingdom Metazoa; phylum Chordata; class Mammalia; order Rodentia; family Sciuridae; genus Tamias; species Tamias sibiricus. The sequence goes on from CM046672.1 coordinate 39,847,833, forward strand.
ATATATTTTATATTGCAAATATGTGTAAGATGCACACATAAAATGGCCCATGCAGCATAATTGCTGTTTTCCTTGCCTGTCCTGTCAGACTTCCACTTATGTCATAACTCTGCATCTCTCTGTAGTCCTGGGCAACCAGGCATGTTAAACTCTCTCAACCTCCTGCAGCCTCAGGTGGCCCTCACAGAGCCTGTCTACTGCTCTGTGCTTATTTATGGATCCTCCTTACCTCAAGTGACACACAGGCAATCTCTTACCCTCTGGAGAGATGCCCCACAGGCTTAGGGGCCTTCATTAAAAACCCACCTTTTGTGCAGCCTGATATTTCCTTTCCTCTCCAGAAGATCCGTGTGGACAGATATATCCACAGCTACAAGGAATGAGTGTTTGCTGAACAGCCCCGAGTGATTTAAGAACTGGCAGGCCCTTGCATGTTTTGGGGATATCTAAAGGTATAATAGCAACTCCTGGAGTGCTTGTGTGCCCACTGAATCAGTTTCATTGTGGAAAAATCTGGCCAGTTTCCCTGTTTCTTTTTTTGTGAGGGGTTGTGATGAGAGGCACAGACTGTCCTGTCAATCTTAACACTAACAGTTTCAAATGCAAAAATGAACGAAGTGAGAACATCAGTGGAAAACATGTTTTCTTTGGTTCAGCAACTGGAGATTGTTGCTTTGAGACACTTGTTTTTCACGCATTCAACAATTTTTGCATTTGCTCACATGACAGCATTCACTATGTTCTCCAAGATTCTTTGAGTACTGAGTCCAGACCCATAGGTTGTAACATTTCAAGGGCAACACTTTTGAGTGACATTCAAAACAGTAACCTAATGATGCCCCTGAACAAATGCCTACAGTTCTGTGCTCTATTAACTGAGTGATGGAAGGATGCCGTGAAAATCCCTTAAGATAATTTAGATGTTTTCTTGTAGGTTTTACTTTGACTATATTTCATTTCTTTTTCACAAAAGGCAAACACAAGGAAGTTTTTAGGGATATTAGAAAAATTCTAAAACTGATCTAAAATCTTGTTCTCTGTAACATTTAAGATTGTGTGTGTGTGTGTGTTTCTGTGTTTTAAGGTATGGTGCCATGTGCCTGTAATCCCAGTGACTTAGGAGGCTAAGACAGGAGGAGAGCAAGTAGACCAGCTTCAACAAAAATGCAAGATGCCCAGCAACATAGCAAGAAACTTGCTTAAAATACAAAATAAAAAGTTTGGAGATGTGAAGCACATGACTAGTGTATAACAGAATAGAGTTAATCTGCAGTATTAATAAAAGAATGAAAGAAAAATGTGCTTCTTATTATAATTCTGTTGTAAACATTCTCTCCATATGTCTTTAAAACTACCACCAAAATCCCATGTGAACCTCCTAGATAAAATACAAACATGATAATCACCCTAATTATACTTGACCTCCGGTCCCATTTGCTTAGCATCTCTCTTCTCTACTGAAAGCAAATAATTATCATAAAATTTCAAAAATTTTGTATCAAGACTTAAACAATTTTGAAGCAGCATTATTTCCTAATTTATTTGGGAAACTCTAATTTTCCTTCTTGAAAACAGAAACAAAATCAAAATTAGGGGGAGATGCAAGCATACTAGGCACAAAACATGAATTATTTCACATTTTTAAATTTTTTATTCAAAAAGTGAAAGATTCATGCTATAATACACAATTATAGTTAGGCAAATAAATTAAACATATGCACACCCCTGTTTAAATATCATAACATTTCATTTGAAAGCATTGCATCATGATTATTGATGATCATGTATATTCACATGCAGCTTCATGGTGCCTAACATAGAGACATATTCCAATGGGGGGAAAAACAAAATGACATCTGGAAAGATTGTCTTGTTCTATAAAATTTATAAACTCTGAAATATATGAATTAGGAAATCAAGTGACTGTAAATTATGCAGTTTATGTCAAATATTTCTGGTTAATTTATATATAAAAATCATCACTTATTAAAATTAGAGTTCTCCATAACTATAGTCTTAGGAAAAATACATTTTTCTTACAAAAGCCTGACCCGTAATTGCCCCATGTGCTAAAAAAGATGATCAAAAAGTGAATCAGGTAAGCCGGGCGTAGTGGCTCACGCCTGTAATCCCAACACTTGGGAGGCTGAGGCAGGAGGATCGCGAGTTCAAAGCCAGCCTCAGCAATGGCAAGGCACTTAGCAACTCAGTGAGACCCTGTCTCTAATAAAAATACAAAAAGGGCTAGGGATGTGGCCCAGTGGTCAAGTGCCTCTGAGTTCAATCCCTGGCACAAAAAAAAAAAAAAAAAAAAAAAAAAAAAAAGTGAATCAGGTATTTAAATATAAAACCTAAAAGTATATAACTACAAGAAGAAAAGATAGGTGAGTATTTTTGTGGCCCTCTGTTATGGAAATGATTTTTTCTTTTTTTTGCTATAATAACAAAAGCACTATCTTTAAAATTAGAAGAAAAGATAAGTGGGACTTCATCAACATTAATATTTCTTCCTGTTAATAAAATAAAAATCAAGCCACAGATTGAATGGGCATATTAAATAGCACATATATGGATTTATATACAAATATTTAAAAACTCATAATCTAAAAAATATTGTAAATAAATTTAAAGCACATTTCTTTAATAAATGGATGGTGGGCTTAAGATATATCTCAGTTGGTAGAGTGTTTATGTCCCATGCACAAAGCCCTGAGTTCAATCCCCAGCACCACCACCACACACATACACACACACACAAAAAAAAAAAAAAAAAAAAAAGAAAAAAAAAAAAAAAAAAAGAAAGAAAAGCAAGAAAAAAAGAAATGGATGATAAGTGAGCATATGGAAAGATCCTCAACATTATTGGTCACTAGAAAAATGCAAATTAAAATCACAAAATGCTATTTTGTTCTTCATAATATTAAAAATAAAAAAGACTAACCACACCAAGTGTTGTCAAGGGCAACAGGATGTTCAGAAATTGGATTTCTCCTAAAATTTTGGGTTCACTTGAAAGATAATTTCTTTTAAAAATCAAAAAGAACTTTACAATCTGTTTCAAAAATTCCAAGTACACTTCTAGGTGAATGAAAGCATGTTCCCATACAAAAGCATTGAACAAGATTCTTTTTCATTTCTTGTACCAGTAATTGAACCAAGGGGTGCTTAATAACTGAGACACAGCCCCATCCCACTTATTCATTCATTCGTTCATTTATTGATATAAGTCCTAATTTATTTAGGACCTCACAAAGTTGCTGAGTCTGGCTTGGAACTTGCACTCTTTCTCTTAGCCTCCAGAGTTGCTAGGATTACAGATATACAACACCAAACCTGATTAAAACAAGATTCTTGAGAGCAGCTTTGCTTATAACAGTGCCAAGCTGGAAATATCCCTATACCCATCAATGGATGAATGGATAAGCATAATCTGATATATGCATACAAAAATACTTCTCAACAATAAAAATTAATGAATAACTGATACATACCAAAACATGAATAGATTGCATACTAGATAAAAATCATCATATAGTGGATTAGACAAATGGAAATGAAGGATAAGGAGGGGTATAAAAATAGAAAGACAATGAAATAAATTAGACATAACTTTTCTGCATTCATATATGAATATATCACAGTGATACTCCACATGATGTACAACCACAAGAATGGTGTCCTAATTAGAATAAGTTATTGAAGGAGCCTATAATCAAGGAGATAGCTAAAGATTGCGGTTAGCTGAGAGCCATAAAAGATGTTCTAGTTTCCACCTGATATTAATACATTATTCAAAGAATCTTTGTATGCCCGTGAACACTGCGTGACGCACCTGTAAGCTCGAGCTGTAAGCACGTGTCCTTGTTAAAGCTATATGTATATAACTGGGTGAGGTTCGTTAGTGTGTGTGGGGAAGAAGAAGATGGTGGTTGGAGTTAGAGCATTTGGAGTGATTGCTGGAGCTGGAGAGAGGAGAAGAATAAAAGACCTTTTTTCATTTTCATCCTGCCTCCGAATTTTCCTGTGGCGTTCGCTGCTCCAAGCGACTTCCGCTTCAGGCAGCGACAGGTGGTGGCCCGTACGGGGAATTCGGCGGCAAGGTAAGAAAAAAGAAAATTTAAAAAGATGGGAGCAAATATAACAAAAAGTCGGTTTATAAAAGCCATGAATGAAATTTTTGATATTGAGAACTCAGAGGATAGTGAGAAAAGTGAACAAGAAAGCATATCCTCTGACTCAGTGGAGACCAGCAAGGAGAGTAGGAATGTAAATTCAAAAGTAAGAACTGCAAAAGCCATTAGAAGCTTAATAAAATTAGCTGAGGAGTATGTACTCTCCTTAGAAACTGAAACTCAGGATACTAGTGAAAGTAATAATAGTAACAAGGAGTCAAACCATGAAAGTACGGTCTCCTCTACTGAGCCGGTTAGGAATTATGAAGCTAGTAGTGAAGAGGAATCAAAAAGTGATTCAGAGAGCACAGTCTCCAATAAAAAGAACAAAAAGAAATTAAAAAAGAGAAAAGACCGTCAAATAGAGGAACCACTAGCGCCCTCTGCTCCTTCATGGATAGAATCCCTAACAGAAACAATAAAGAGTATTGATCAGAGTGTACGTGCCCTTGAGGTAGAAATTGGCGGCCTTTCAGAGCGCTTATACGCTCTCGAACAACATAGACCGCAGGAGCACCTAGAACAGCCAGTATTTCAAAATGAACAGGGACAAAGATATCACGAGTTCCTAGACTTTAAAACAATAAAGAATTTTAAAGAGGCGGTAATGACCTATGGGCCTCAAGCTCCGTTCACATTAAGTATGATAGAGTCACTTAACACCCTAACCTTAGCCCCCTCAGATTGGAAAAGTCTATGCAGAGCGGTACTAAGTGGGGGACAATACCTAATCTGGAAAACTCAATTCCAGGAACTTTGTTCAGAAATAGCAAAGAGAAATGCTGCAGCAGGTTTCCCTCAACGCAATATAGATATGCTCACAGGGGAGGGTGAGTTCGCCGAACTACAAAATCAGCTACAATACAATCCAGGTGTGTATGCCCAGATACACACTGCAGCTGTGAAAGCCTGGAAGACAATCTCAGGCACAGGGGATCTGCAAGGCAGCCTATCAAAAGTTATACAAGGGCCTAACGAACCTTACGCTGATTTTGTAGATAGGCTCTTAAAAACAACATCTAGAGTTTTTGGAGAAGTCGAGCAAGCTATGCCCCTAGTTATCCAATTAGCATACGAGAACGCTAATAAATATTGCCAGGATGCAATAAGGCCATGGAGAAGTAAAAAAGACTTATCAATTTATATCAGACTGTGCAAAGACATTAACGAGGCTGTTATCACAGGCAACGTAATTGCTGCAGTGATGAAAAATTCCTCCCCTCAAAATTCCCAAAGGATTCAACCTAGAACAGGATATTCCAGACAAAATTATTATAATCAACCAAGATATGCTAAGCAATATCCCCCAAGGGTAATAAAATCAAATTCATACCGTGCTCCAGGCCGATGCCCCAGATGCAAAAAGGGTATACATTGGGCCAATCAATGCCATTCCAGATATGATATATATGGAAATGATTTATCAAGGATTTCAAAAAATGGGGCATGGGGCACAATGCCCCGGGGCCCACAAATGTACGAGGCACTAGAGGAGGAAGGCCCTCAGATTCAAATGATTCCTCGTCACAGTCCCTCCTACCCATTAACTCCCTTATCAGAGGGACAAGAGGAAGTGCAGGATTAGATCTCTGTTCTACTGCCCGGATGGTCCTGACACCTGAAATGGGGGTTCAGCTGATTCCTACGGGAATCAGGGGACTTCTCCCTTCAGGAACTGTGGGACTAATCCTTGGGCGTAGTTCCAAAAGTTTATTAGGCTTTAATGTTATACCAGGGGTTATTGATTCAGATTATAATGGAGAGATTAAAATAATGCTAAGTACACACAGGGGCATCATCTCCGTAAATCAAGGAGACAGAATCGCACAGCTGCTCCTCATTCCCAGTCTCCATAATTCTTTTAAAAGCATGCCACAAAATAGAAATAGCAGAGCATTCGGTTCCACTGGTTCAGGACCTATGGCTTTCTGGGTCCAGGACTGTTCACGGAGGCCTATGTGCAAATTAAAAATTCAAGGTATAGAGATGGAGGGGCTGATTGATACAGGAGCTGACTCTTCCATCATAAATCTACAACAATGGCCTAAGCACTGGCCTCTACAGAAAGCCTCAACCAGTTTAAGAGGCTTGGGATACAGTAATACCCCAGCTCAAAGTGCTGTAATCTTAAATTGGCAAGACAATGAAGGCCATACAGGAACATTCAAACCCTATGTTTTAAACAGCTTGCCAGTTACCCTATGGGGAAGAGATATTTTACATCAAATGGGGCTACACCTAGCGACCAAGCCTGCAGGTGTTAAGAATAAAAATCCTACTCATAATAAAAAAGGCAAAGGACATTTTTTCTAGGGGCCACTGAGAAAACAATTTTAAAAATACCATGGCTCTCTAATAAGCCAGTTTGGGTCCCTCAGTGGCCCCTATCCAAAGAAAAATTGCAAGCGGCCCATCAATTAATTAAAGAACAATTAGAAGCAGGACACATAGAGCCTTCCACCTCTCCCTGGAATTCTCCCATATTTGTAATTAAGAAAAAATCAGGTAAATGGAGACTATTACAAGATCTAAGACAAATTAACAAAACAATGCAAATTATGGGCCCTACTCAACCTGGACTTTCCTAATCCTGTAGCTATTCCAAAAAACTATTACCTTATAACCCTTGATATAAAGGACTGTTTCTTTTCCATTCCCCTACATCCTCTGGATGCCCCCAGGTTTGCTTTTTCAATTCCTTCTATTAATAATAATGGCCCTGATAAAAGATATCATTGGAAAGTATTGCCACAGGGAATGGCAAATAGCCCTACACTGTGCCAACTATATGTGGACAGAGCTATACAGCCCATTAAAAACAAATATCAAGACCTTATGTGTCTACACTACATGGACGATGTTTTATTAGCTCACCCTAATCAACAAATCTTATTTAATATATTTAGTGAAATAACAAAAAATCTAAAAAAATATGGATTATATATAGCAGAAGAAAAAGTTCAAAGCAGATCACCTATACTATATTTAGGCTTTAAAATCATGGATACTTTTGTTAAACCCCAAAAAATTCTAATAAGTAAAGAACATTTGACCACCCTCAATGATTTCCAAAAATTACTGGGTGACATTAATTGGCTTCGCCCTACACTAAGCCTCACTACTGGACAATTAAAACCCTTATTTGACATTCTTCGTGGGAACCCTGACCCATCCTCACCTCGAACATTAACTCCTGAGGCCAGGAGAGCTCTAAAATTAGTAGAACAGGCCATTGAAAGATCCCATTGCGATAGATTTGATTTTGCACAACCACTAATATTGATTATTATTCCTTCACAATATACTCCAACAGGAGTATTTTGGCAACAGGGACCTATATTATGGATACATTTGCCTGTCTCTCCTAAAAGTACAATTGAGTCTTATACCTCCATGGTGGCTAAACTTATTCTTCAAGGACTTAAAACCTCTACTAAAATATTTGGAATTCATCCCGCTACTATTATTACTCCTTATTCATCGTCACAGGTTGAATATTTGTGCTTCAATGATAATGATTGGGCTGTAGCTAGATGCTCTACTTCTGCAAATTTTGACAATCATATTCCTAAATCTCCTATACTGTCCTTTTGTATCAATCATCCTATCATATTCCCACAGGTAATAAAAACTCAACCCATTCCTAAAGCATTTAATGTATTTACAGATGGATCCTCTAACGGTACTGCTGCAGTAGTCACTCAAAATGAAAAAATGATTCATATCACTAATCAAAAATCAGCTCAATTAGTGGAACTCGAAGCTATAATAATAGCTCTGGAAAATTTTAAAGAACAGCCTATGAATATTTTTTCAGACAGCCATTATATTGTACATGCTGTCCCAAAATTGGAGCTAGCAGGTCCAATAGCACCACATACTCCAGCTTTTAAATTGTTTTCTCAAATCCAAAATCTCCTATTGCAACGAAAAGAACCTTTATTTATAGGTCACATAAGAGCTCACACTAATCTGCCTGGTCCTCTCCATGAAGGTAATCAAAAAGCTGACGCCCTCACTAAAACAATATTTATATTTACTACAGTACAACAAGCTACTTTATTTCATTCCCAGTTCCACGTTAACAGCACTACCTTAAGACAAAAATTTAAAATCACAAAAGAACAAGCTCGTAGAATTGTAAAAGAATGTCCATCTTGTGTAACACTTTTGCCCAATCCACATTATGGGGTTAACCCACGAGGTTTGATGCCCAATCATTTGTGGCAGATGGATGTCACACATGAGCCAAGTTTTGGAAAATTACGATTTATTCATGTCACCATAGATACATGCTCAGGCATGATTTTTGCTTCTTTACATTCCGGAGAAAAAGTTAAAGATACTATATCTCATTGTCTGCAAGCTTTTGCTGCATTGGGCATCCCCAAAATGCTTAAAACAGATAATGGCCCTGCATATACATCCACATCCTTCAAACAATTTTGTACAAAGTTCAATATTATCCACAAAACAGGTATCGCTTATAATCCTCAGGGACAAGGAATAATTGAAAGAGCAAATCGGACACTTAAAAATATGTTACTAAAGCAAAAAGATGGAAACTGGAAAAATCCTAAGGACAGATTGGCAGTTGCCCTGTTTACCCTAAATTTCTTAACTTTAGATTTAATGGACATTCGGCTGGAGATAGACACTGGAACCCACACCAACAACATAAACCTTTGGTTTACTGGAAGGATGTTCTCTCAGGTACATGGAAGGGTCCAGAACCCAGTATTAATTTGGGGGAGAGGATCTGTTTGTGTTTTTCCAAAGCACAAATCCTCTCCAATATGGATACCATCTAGAATGATAAAGCAGGTACAAAGTCAAAAGGATCAAGACGAAGTTATTGAGGAGTCTAGATTGAATAAACAAGTACAAAATCAAGAGGACCAAAATGAAGGTATGGAGTGATTCCCTTAAAAGAGTTCTCCATTAAATTTACAACTTAAATTTCATTCTTCCCGGCTGGGACAAGAAGATCTCTCTTCAGTGTATACACAATTGTATTTTTTTTTCTCTTTTATATATGTCTTTATGTCTGTGCATTTGTCTAAATTTCATGTTAATGTGATGTCACAAATATGTTTATATGTGCGTCTGTCTAGTGTGACGTCACAAATAATTAAGCGTTTTAAAAAAAAAAAAAAGGTAGATAGATATAGATCCAAATAACAAATAACATTAATTCATTTAAGCTTAGAATATTCTAATTTGATAATCAATAGATAGATAGATAAATAGATATTTATATAAGTTCAGAATATTTTAATTAGATAATCAATTATAATGATAATCAATTTTGATTTATAGTTGTCTCCGGGACTTCTCTTCAGCTGTGAATATGTTTAATGTTGTATAACCTGATATTTTGGTGTTCCAACAGAGGATCATTTATTTGTTATTGACTTCATTTGTTTAGTAGCTGATTAATTTGAATTATTTCAACAGGTATAGGATTGCTGTGTATATAGAGACTCGAGGATTCCAGCTAACAAATTATTTTTCCAAAATGCCTTTAGCTTTTCTTTATCTTTAATGCAGTAAACACCCTCAGTTTCTCTTTGATTATTTCTGAATGTGATATTTTGCCAGCTTATGTTTGTGGGAGCTTAAGCAGCAATGTGTGTGAGCAGAGATCAACTTTTATTTTCTACTCTAATAATTCTTTTTTTAGTTTGACAGCTCACCTTTTGATCTCAGTGCTGGAATAGCACTGCCTTTCCCTTAATAATGGATGCTTGAGTTTTTAGGTAGCGGGCCCTGAAGATTTGCCGGTAGAAATGTCTAGACATAAAAAAGACGGCTGCTGCTACAACTGCAGGGACCGCGGTCGCTGCAAGCATCCCTGCTGCTCAAGCATCAACAACCTCACCAGCAGTGTGGCCTCTGCTCTGTATGCATGGGGCCTCCTGAATCTATGTGTTATAACTTATGGACATTTTGATTTTCCATTATTTTGGGACATTACGGGACAATGCCTTGCGGGTATTTGTCTAAGAGAACTCAGTGCGTTACTTGATGAAACTAAGGGCAGCTGATTCGCTTAAAGAACTTGATACGCTATGGAAACTTGGCTCGTCAGCAGTAGGCTTACCGCCTTAAAGCCGCAGCATCTCCTAAAAATTGGACGGCTGTTAGTCAACACACAGTCGATCCTGAAGGGCTCGATTGGATGGCTGGTTAGCCTATGACGGGTAAGATCCCCAGAAGGGGACAACCTAAGACACGGCACAGTCGCACGGGACAGTCTAATGTGGCCGGCATGTCAACCTAAGCCAGGAGTCAGGACAGCCTAGACTCCCATGACAGGTAAGAATGTCGGTTGCACATGGACGTCCTAGAACATCCCCTCTTTTAAAACTAAAAGGGGGAAATGAAGGAGCCTATAATCAAGGAGATAGCTAAAGATTGCGGTTAGCTGAGAGCCATAAAAGATGTTCTAGTTTCCACCTGATATTAATACATTATTCAAAGAATCTTTGTATGCCCGTGAACACTGCGTGACGCACCTGTAAGCTTGAGCTGTAAGCACGTGTCCTTGTTAAAGCTATATGTATATAACTGGGTGAGGTTCGTTAGTGTGTGTGGGGAAGAAGAAGATGGTGGTTGGAGTTAGAGCATTTGGAGTGATTGCTGGAGCTGGAGAGAGGAGAAGAATAAAAGACCTTTTTTCATTTTCATCCTGCCTCCGAATTTTCCTGTGGCGTTCGCTGCTCCAAGCGACTTCCGCTTCAGGCAGCGACAAGTTATACTTCATGTGTGTATAAAATGTCAAAATACACTCTACTTTGATGTATGTATATCTAAAAAGATTAAAAAATTAGAAGAGCTTAGTATATTACACACACATACACACACACACACACACACATTTTAATGTAAGTGAATCTATAGTGACAAATAAAAGTTGAGTTATTGCCTGTGTGGGCAGATGGTCCACAATTGTTTCAACATAGCAAATTGCACACTTTATGTACAGTTTATTTTTGAACTATGCTTCAATAAAGCTGTTGTTAAATATTCATTCTAGACTTTGCTGTTTTCCTGTGTCCTATTTTTGGCTTACTAACCTTCAAGAATTATCTTAGTTTTTTGCCATCCCTCTTCTGATTCTCTTACTTAAACAACAATATTCTCTCTTCATCTTATGATGAACAATTCTACTCTTACCCTGAACTTTTGTGACTCTAACTCAAATTTGGACCCTGAATCTTATTCATCTTCTGTTTCAGATCAGAAGTTCTAGAGCCAAAGCACACGGATTCAGAAGTTCTGCTTTCCTACTTTTTAGCTTTGAACTTCATAAAGGTGATTATCATCTTTGCACTTGCCTTCTTTACAAAATGATGAGCATGTTGAAACTCATGTTGTACAATTTGTTGTAAGGGTTTAATGCAAAAAAAGGTTAACATGTAGATAAACATGTGGCATAAGGTAGGCATTCCACAAATATTATCTATTATTATTGCTACTATTATGAAAAGCATTTTTCTAGGTTCAGTTAATTATTTCCTTAAGTGAAATTATGACAATAAATGAGTTAAGTAAGTTATGACCCATCAACTTAGTAGAATATCATGTATCTTAAAAGACCCTTCCTTATAAAATGGAAATAAAGCTTATGAAATGAAAATAAAGCAAACTCCAAAACCATACATCTGGTGTCATTTCAAATGTACCAAACAGCTCAAAAAATGAGGCAGAGTAAAGACTTAAGGAATTTTTACTGAAATATCAATGGTGATATCTTTCATAATGAAGGCAAAATTGCTTTCTTACAAAGAATTCTCTTATTTCTAGTGAATGCATCTGCAGAATAGCTGTGTACACTGTAGACTTTTATTAGTTAACCTCTTATATAGCCAATACCTTAGCATGAAACCAACAATAAAACCCAAGGCTAAGGAATATATTTGTAGGGAGAGGAGGAAATGAAAGAAATAGGAGGGGCTGTAGGGAAGAAGTGAAATGCTGCAAAACTTTTGTATTACCATGACACAGGAGTCAAGAGACTCCAGTTAAATAATTTATCCCCAAAAGGGCATGTCCAGATAGACTCCTAAGGCAGATCACTCTAGTGCCACCACATACTGATAATTGCAAAGACCATAATTAAAGTATTAATTAGTTGCACAAATCATTTCCTTTGTTCCATCCCAAACAGAACCTTACCTTGGTTACACTCAAATATTGACCAAGTTTATACCTCATTTACACAATTAGTTCCATGGAGAAGACAACCCTCCCTTCTTTGTAGATCTGTTCTTACTCTGTGATATCCATGATGATTTATTTCTTTAATCAAATCACTGTTCACAAAATGAGGCACTGAAGGAAGTTCTCTTGGATTTTGGGCTCCTGCATCTTGTCACTTAACGCTTGGTTGTCTGCAGTTTGGGTGATTTCAGATGGATGTCTGCCTTAGTCTTGCTGACTGCTCCAGCACTGCGAATGTTTTGTGGACGAAAATATATGTGCCTTGACCAGAAAAATTCCATTTAACCCTGAGACTACATTTCATATAAGAAATGTTTTTCCCATGTGAAAACACCACCTCCGTAACCCACCTCCTGCTAAGCACACTATTTTTGGGATTGCAGAATGTCTTAAAAAACTGTTTCATTTATACTCATACAATGTACTAGTAAAAAACAGTTCTGTAATATGTTCTTTTTTTAGTTTCTATTTTTCTTGGGCAATGTATCCTGACTGTACCCTAAAATGGGTCATGCTGATCCACTTCCTACATTGCTATGATTTTGACTTGCTGGTAGCTTGCTGGTTTGGGTTATAAAAAGGAACCTTACTGAGGGGCCGTTTCATAGTTAGGCTACTTGTCTGGGCCTCTGAGTCTCCACAGCCATGGCCAGCCAGCTGCAGGGAATCCAGCAGCTGGTGCAGGCAGAGAACCAGGCTGCAGAGAAGGTGTTGGAGGCCTGCAAGCCAAATAACCTGAGGCTAAAGAAGGCCAATGAAGCAGCTCAGGTTGAAATTGAACAGTACCACCTGTAGAGGGAGTTTGAGGCAAAGGAAGCTGAGGCACTGGGATCACATGGCAGCTGCAGCACTGAAGTGGAAAAGGAGACCCAGGAAAAGATGACCATCCTGCAGTTCTACTTCTGGCAGAATAGGAATAAATCTTAGATAATGTCTTGGCCCTTGTCTGTGACATCCAACCAGAAATCCATAAAAACTGCCACATAAAAGGATAAGAGAAAAAAGAAGCACCTGTTCCTTGTTAGCACTTCAAAACATGAAGTGCGTTGTGGAATATGAAGCTTTAGCAGAGCTTGGGTTCTGTTCTTATGAAAGGCATTAAAGTATTTCTCTATTGTATAGTAGGTCCCTTTAGGAGTGTACCAAATCTAGCTTCTTTGTACAACCTTAGTCCTTATCCAAAGGTTTCATCTTTTTACTTCATCCTTCTTAGAAATTTAATGAGTTTGTGTTGTCTGTTTTACTATGCTTTCTAGCTCAAGCAATGGGTGTATCAATGTTAACTTTTTCTTTCATAGATCGGGGAGAAAAAAGCAATGCTTTGGGGAAAAAAAGGGAATTAAATGTTTTTTCTCCCCTTATTTTTTCTTGAAGGTCAGGGGCTTTAGCTATGAAAAAGTAGTAAGTAGTTATTTGTGACTTGTCTGAAGCAGCAGCCAGCCTTAAAGTCATCCATTCTGACTAAAAGTTAGAACAAAAAATACTAACATACTTGTTTGCACTGCTGTTAGTTTATTTTAATCAAAATTACTAGAGGATATGACCCAAGAACTTGTTACATGTTATTATTTGTTGTAATGATAATCATTTAAAAGTAAAAACATTGTGATAAAAAAAAAGAAAGAAAGAAAGAAAATAGGAAACCTACTTTCTGCAAAATGTTGAAGGGTGAATATTTGATTCATTTACCCCTTGGCCTGCTGGTGAATAACATTCCACGTGCTGCTTCAAGATTGACCAGGTGATTTATTTCAAATGTGCCACAACAGATGAAGTACAAAACCCACCTTTACATAAGTTCTGCCAGAGACTCTGCACTTAGAACTTCTGTCCACTAACTTCAGTTCAAAGGCTTGGAAAATGGAGAAGCCCTTTATAACCATCACACTGTCCCAAAATTTCTCAAGAAATCAAGAATGGTAAGCTATCCTTATATGCAGTGTTTTATTGGATACCCTTACTTGAGTACAACTCATTAAAAATAAAACATTGGAATATTTTCATGAGAACTCCTTTTTAGAAACCATACAAAGTCTGTATGAACAACCTCTTTGTCTGCCATGGGCAGCTTAGGACCCACTGGAGGGAAAGGGAATTTTAGGTCAATACACTGGTACTCAAAGATAGATCATCACTGAGACCAATTTGAGGCTGCATGTATTCAAAAGAAATTATTTTGATTTGGCTTAGTTATTAAAACATGCCACCTCATTGCTGAATTGTAAAACATACAAGGAAAAAAACTGAAAATTACTGGTATTTTGAGTATTCTTTTTAAAATGTTTTATTATGTATTTTCACAGAGTAGAACATATGTGATGTAAATTTTATATTCTTCTTCTATTATTCCATGAAAAATGAGTATTTTCTTATAGTTTCAAGAATACTTTGCAATCACAGTCTTAATGGCTGTTTAATGTTCTTTTCTATGATAATTTCTTTAACCATTCTTCTATGATGAATATTTTTCAATATTATGAATAGTACAACAATATTGATATTAAAATGTTTTATATTTCAGGTTATTTTCATAGTTCAAGGTAACAAAAGAGAATTTTAGGAGTAAACATAATAAAAAGGCTATTTTGTAATAAAATATTCAATATGGGAAAGACACTTTATATATATATATATATATATATATAATATTTTTTTTACAATCCATTCCAAATATAATACTTATATTTTGCATACTACAAAATACTCAAAAAGTTAAATATTATTTAAATGGTAACATTTGGCTTTGAGTTCAGGTTAGTTTAATTCCAAAGTACATTTGTAATGGTTAATTTTATGATCAACATGGCTGGGCCACGCTGTCAAGGCAATTGGCCAAACATTTTTTCTGAATGATTCTGTGAGGGTATTTTAAAATGGCACTTGCATTTGAAGCAGTGGACTCTGAGTAAGGTAGATTGCCACCAATAATTTCAGAGAACCTCATCCAATCAGTTCCTTGTAGGAACTAGAAAAAAAAAATATGACTTCCTCTGAGCAAGAGGGAATTCTGCAGCAGACCTCCCTTGATTTGAACAGCACAGCTAGCTCTAGCCTGACAGGACTCTGCAGATTTTGGACTTGGTACATTCCACATTTATGTGAACCAATTCTTCAAAACAAATTCTATGCATAAAAATCCTACTTATTCTTTTATTTTGAAGATCTCTTACTAATCACATTCTATGGTGAGAAAATTCTCAATCATTTTGGTAAGTATTTTCAAAATTTTCCCCCCAAATTAATATTCTAACCATAAATATCTATGAGGACATGAACTAACAATTCACAGAGGAAAAGCACAGTGTACAGACATCTGTGAAATTCCCAGCATTCATTCTTAAATATCCTATTCATATACTATATGGACAAAGACTTTTCAGTGTGGCTTGGATTCATACTTCTTTTTCAAACTAAAGGACTTGAGCATTTATTTATGCTTTTAAATATTCACGCACTTCTCCCATTCTTTAAGGATTGAAACTTACATGTACATGCCTGGAATTTACTTTGGCAATGTTTAACATAGAGAGTCTGATCTGATTTTTTCCTCAGTGGCAAATATTCTGGCCTAATGGACTATACTGTTGGATGAATTAGTCTTTGGTTTTCTTATCTAATGAATAAGAGTGCTTGATTAGAAGAGCGTCACAACAATATAGTTTTTTTTTGCCAGGTATTGAATGCAGGGACTCTAGACCACCGAGCCACATCTTCAGTATTATTTGGTATTTTATTTAAAAACCAGGACCTCACTGACTTGCTTAGCACCTCACCATTTTTGAGGCTGGCTTTGAACTCACAATCTTCCTGACTCAGACTCCCAAGCCACTGAGAATGCAGGTGTGTACCCAGCCAATTACTGTTCTTTAGAATCAACTGTGGCACATTTTATAACAAAAGTTGCATGGACTTCACAACAAAATTTTGTTGTGATTGGTACAGGTGGTAAATGGAGAATTCCCTTCCCCCTCCTCTTTTCTGTTCTTTTTAAATTTTATTTTGAACCCAAGTTTAAGGAAACCTGAACGAAATGACTGATGAGGGGATTTTATCTTAAAAATACAGATTAGAGGGAAAACTACTTGCAAATTTATTTGAAACAATTTTTCTCCAAATAGCAAATTCTGATATTCTTGTTGGGGATTTTTAAGAGGAGATTCTAAGTGCACATTACACGTGTTCTCTATTGGAGCTGTAATTCATTTGGGAAGTAGTCACTCCTGAGATCTGGTGCCATCCACAGAATCTGGTACTCCATTCCCATGGTGGCTGTGTACTCAAGGACAGATAAATCTTCTTAAAATGGGGAAGAAAGGTAAAAGGTAATCCTGTTTCCTATGAGATTAAAGAGGGGGAAGAGATTAGGGAGGAGCATGGAGCAAGAAAGAGAAAGAACATGTGCATTTAAAAAAAAAATGTTGCAGTGGCAGCGAATGATGCCAGGCTATATTACTGATGGATAGAAATTTATACTCAGTACTGATTCAAATGCTCATTTGTTCAGGAAAAACACTCACAGCCATTTCCAAAAATAATGCTTTGCCAGCAATCTAAGCATTCCTTAACCTAGTCAAGTTGACTCATAAAATTAACCATCACATTACAAACTTAATTATATCAGCAATTTTAATAAGTGTTGTGTTTATTTCCTAGAACTGACATAACAGATGACCACAACCTGGTGACTCAAAACCAGGAATGTTTATTTACTCACAGGTAGTATGTCCAGATGTACAAAATAAAGGGGATAAGAATCAATGGTTCCTTTTCGGTGCCCTGAAGGAAAGTGTGTCCCATACCTCTCTTCTAGCTTCTGGTGACTATCAACAGTTATTAGTGTTCCTTGACTCATTGATTTACCACTCTAATCACTATCTTTGCTTTCTCTGACCTTTTCTCTGTTTCCGTGTATGTCATATTCATTTATTATATGAACACCAATTATTGGATTTAAGGTCAATTGTAATTCAGTTTGATTTTATCCTAATTAACACCTACAAAGACTCAGGCAAAGTTGTTCCTCAGAATTGCAACTAGAGCCACTTCTCCTAGTTCAAGATTTGTGGTCAATTAAAGGTACATTCCTCAGTTTTACCAAGGGTCCCTTCTAAGAAAACAATTATCATAAATGTTTTAATGGAAAAAAGATTGGTCTCTTATCCATTTGGATTTTTTTTTATAACTAAAGAGACATGCATGTCTGGACTAAATAAACAGTATGTCAAGAAAGAATAAAATTATTTTGTTGGGTGCAGTGACTGGTGACTCACACCTGCAATCCCAGTGGCTCAGGAGGCTGAGGCAAAATGATCATGAGTTCAAAGCCAGCCTCAACAAATTAGTGAGGCCCTAAGGAACAGAGTGAAACCCCATCTCTAAATAAAATACAAAAAAATAATAATAATAAAGAATAATATTACTTATCTTAAAAAAGTCTTTTTTTTTTTTTTTTTTTTTTAGGATTAGGTATTTGATCAGGTAGTAAATTACCAGAAGTGGTAAAAATAGAGCCTTGTGTTCATTGTAAAATTGGATGACAGATATTTAGACATTGGGCCCATTCAATTCAGTTATTTTCCACTCACCATTACAACTACATGCAGTAGGGATAGTCAGAGAGTGAGAACTAAATGTTCCTTTTTCAGCGAAATAATGGCTATTCAAATGTTGTCATATGCCTCTTGGTCTTACAGAAAAAAAATACTTTGAGAAAAATGATTTGAACATTTGTTTTACATTTTTCCTACATTTTTTTTTTTTTTTTTTTTTTTTTTTTTTTTTACATTTTTTAACTTGTCTTTGCTATGATTCCTCTGGTGTGGAATAAGGTTTGAACTGTTTCTAATGCAACTGGCACAATATTCTCATTCATAGGGCTTTCCTCCAGTACATATATTTCAATATTAAGAAACATTTAACACTTGATTAAAAGATTTGGCACATTCTTTACATTAGTAGGACTTCTCTCCAGTATGGATACTGGGGTGATCAGTGAAGTCTGATTTTGTGTAAAAATTCTATCACATTATTCACATATGTAGAACTTCTCTCAAGTATGAATATTCTGGTGGTGAAAAAGGTGTGATATTTGATAAAAAGCTTTGCCACATTCTTCACATTTCTAGGGCTTCTCTCCAGTATGAATTCTCTCGTGACTAATAAGGTGTGATCTTTGATAAAAAGCTTTCCCACATTCTCCACATTTATATTGCTTCTCTCCAGTATGAATTATCTGGTGACATATAAAATTTAATCTTTAAAAAAAGCTTTGCCACATTCTTCACATTTGTAGGGCTTCTCTTCAGAATGAATACTTTGGTGGCAAATAAGAAGTGATCTTTGATGAAAAGCTGTGCCACATTCTTCACATTTGTAGGGCTTCTCCCTGGTATGAATTCTTTGATGTCAAGTAAGTGATATTTTTTCATAAAAGGCTTTGCCACATTCTTCACATTTGCAGGGCTTCTCTCCAGTATGAATTCTCTAGTGGCAGATAGGGTGTGATCTTTCACCAAAAGCTTTGCCACATACTTCACATTTGTAGGTCTTCTCTCTAGTATGAATTCTCTCTTGGCTAAAAAGGTGTGATCTCTGATGATGACCTTTGCCACATTCTTCACATTTGTAGGACTTCTCTCCAGTATGAATTCTCTGGTGTCGAGTAAGTGATACTTTTTCATAAAAAGCTTTCCCACAATCTTCACATTTATATTGCTTCTCTCAGTATGAATTATCTGGTTGTGCATAAGATTTGATCTTTTACAAAAGGCTTTGCCACATTCTTCACATTTGTAGGGCTTCTCTCCAGTATGAATTCTTTGGTGGCAAACAAAAGGTGATCTTCGATGAAAATCTGTACCACAGTCTTTACATTTGTAGGACTTCTCTTCAGTATGATTTTTTTTGACATTGAGAAAGTTGTAAATGATTATTTAAGGATTTGTCATATGCTTTAACATTACAGAATCACTCTTCAATATAAATTCTTTGGTGTTGAGTATCAAACAAGCTTTGATTAAAAGCCTTGTCAAATATTTTATATTTGTAAGTTTTGTCACCACTATGTCATTTCAGGGGTTTAGAAAGTGAAAATGGGTAAGTGTGGACTTTCTCACAATTGTTAAAATTGAATGTTTGGGCATAAGAAAAAATTATTTGTTTCTTGCAGAGTAATGGACATTTTGCAAAGACACTCCACAATGATCACTTTTAGAAAGTTGTCTTTCAGCCTTAATCTTGTCTATGAAACATTTCGACTGGTAGTTTAACTTCATGTTTCTTTGAAATTTGTCAAATTATGTATTGAGGCATGGACTAGATCTGTTTTCAGTTTTTCCACATTTTTTATTAATAAAAAAATATGGCTCAAAAATTCCTGGGCATGTATTTGTAAAGATATATATAACTCCTGAAAAGTAACTGGCAGAAGTTGAGAATTATTTTCTGAGATATTAAATCATCTTGATGTCTGCTGGCAGTGAAATTTTTGTTACAAATCTTCACAGGTAATTGTTTTTTTCCCTTATTATATAATTTCTGACTTTCATCTCATATGCAGTTTCCCATATTTTCCTTAGTTTTAAATATTTAAGGTTATATTCTCCATTTATTTTCTTTATCACTTTTTGAAATAAATGTTTTATGTCTTCATCTGGTGAAAATTCATGGGTATGATG
Source organism: Tamias sibiricus (assembly GCA_025594165.1). Taxonomy (NCBI): domain Eukaryota; kingdom Metazoa; phylum Chordata; class Mammalia; order Rodentia; family Sciuridae; genus Tamias; species Tamias sibiricus. The sequence continues at coordinate 39,867,907 of CM046672.1, forward strand.
AGAAGTCATGGCTTCAAAGTATAAAAATAATAATTATTTTATCTTCTAACCTGGAACGAATATGTTCTGCAAATATTAAATATAAAACTATGGTGATGTTATGACACCAGCTGGGTTGCCAGAGTAAATCCAAAGCCAGAATTACTCCTGATAAACATAAACTAACTAAAAATGTACAGACAAAATTAAGTTCTTACAATGGCCCAAACCATTTCAGATACTACAGTATCCAAAATGAGGACATTACTAAGGAGAGAAAATATATTAGAGAAAAAGAAAATGTGCTAGTTTTATCAACCATGCCCCTTCCATGTCCATCATAGAGGATTGAGAATTTATGGGGAAAAAAAATTACCAACTCCAGTCTCTCTCAATGGAATAAGGAAAATGTTAAAAAATTGAAAATATTTGTGGCTTTATTGGGCGTGTTTGAAAGCTGGTTTCTCTCTACTATTACACAGAGACCTGGAGATAACAAGAAAAGAATATGAGAGTCATTAAATACCTAGCACAGACTCCCATATTTTCTCAATGAAGCTACCATATGGCAATCAAGATAAATGACTAGCCTTTTGTTTTTAAATTTGTGTTATTTTCTGATTTGTTTCATTGACAAATTCAACTTTATTTACTAAGAACACCAGAATATTTTAAAGTGAGTGTATGTGTATATATACATATAATTATATTTACATATGTGTATGTATGTATATATATGTATATATTCACCAGATTCAGTCATTTCTATATAAATTAAATATATGTATCTATAAATATTTATAAATAACTATATATGTCGAATATACATGTATATATATGAGCACACACACGCGTGCATTATTTTATATAATTATAAGTTTTGTTCTTAGAAAGTACCACATTTATTCTATTAACAATTATCGAAAGTGCAATACACTGGGGCTGGAGATGTGGCTCAGCAGTGGAGCACTTGCATTGCATGTGTGGTTCGATTCTCAGCACTACATAAAAATAAATAAATAAAATAAAGTTATTGTGTCCAACTACAACTAAAAAATATATTTTTTTTAAATTCAATACACTATATTCACCATGTGGTACAATAGAACTCCTTACCTTCTTTTTGCCACTCATTTAAATTGGACCAACAATATGCCAACACTCCAGTAAACACAATACCCCTTATAAGTACAATTTTGCTTTCTGCATTTCTACTTCCACATGTGAATCAGATGCTCTTGTAACTGATTTTCTGTGTCTGCCTAATTACACTTAATACAAAGTCCTGAACATAACATTTAATGCAAGTTTAAATGACAGGACTTTTTTTTAATGGCTAAGTATTATGTGTGTATAAGCACCATGTTTTTTATTCATTCAGAGATTAATGGGCACATAGGTTGAGTCCATATCTTCACTATTGTAAACAATGGTTATAGTGAACACAGTAGTGAACATTTTAATATGTGGATTTAAATTCTTGTGCATACATATTAAGAACTTGTATTTCAGTATCATTGGGTTAATCTACTTTTAATTTTTTATGTGTGATGCATATGACTAAATTCAAGGATGCTGTACCACAGAACTACAAGACAAGCTCTATAAAAGTTGTTAATTTTGAGACATTCTGTTGCTAAGTTCTGTGACTTGCTTCAGACTTGAAATCCTCTTACACAGGCTCCAAATTAGCTGGGATTACAAGTATGTAGCTGTGTGCTTGCCTGTTTTTCATTTATTACTATTTTCCATAATGACTATATAATCTAGTGTTGGCTGTGTTGCCGCCTGAAGCGCTTGGAGCAACGGAGCCGCAGGAAGAACTTCAGAGGCAAACTGGAGACAAACAGCCTTTTATTCTGATAACTTTTCTCTCTGGTTCTAACAACGACTAACACACGCCACACACACCAAAAAAAAAATGACGCTGACCCGATCAGCACTTTCGGCCAAGTCACTCGAGATCCCGCAACAAGTCCCGTGAGACTACGGGAGGCAACAATGCCCAAATCTCCACGGCTCATAGTCAACCGCAATTCAAGCCAATCCCCAAACAGGGCTCCTGCATTTCCCCCTTTTTGTTTTAAAAGAGGTAATGCTCTAGGACGTCTATGTGCAACCAACATTCTTACCCGTCATCGGATAATCAAGGCTGTGCCCTTGACTCCTGTCTTAGGTTGATATGTCGGCCACATGAGACTGTCTCGTGCGACTGTGCCTGTCTTAGGTTGTCCCCCTCTGGGGATCTTACCCGTCATTGGCTAACCAGCCATCCAATGGAGCCCTTTAGGATCGACTATGTATGATGACTAACAGCCGTCCAATTGTGAGGAGATGTTGCGGCTTTAAGGCGACAAGCCTTTTGGTGATGAGCCAAATTGCAGAGCATATCAAATTGTTTAAACAAATCAGCTGCCCTAAGTTCCATCAAGTAACACACTGAATTCTCTAGACAAATACCCACAAGGCATTGTCCCGTAAAGTCCCAAACAATGAAAGATCAAAATGTCCATTTGTTGTAACATGTTGATGTAGGAGGCCCCATGCATGTAGAGCAGAGGCCACACTGTTGGTGAGGTTGTTTGATGCTTGAGCAGCAGGGATGCTTGCGGCAGCCACAATCCCTGCAGCTGTAGCAGCAGACGTCTTTTTTATGTTTAGACAATGCCACCAGCAAATCTTCAGGGCCCGCTACCCAGAAACTCAAGCATCAATTATTAAAGAAAAGGCAGTGCTATTGCAGCACTGAGTCAAGAGGCGAGTTGTCAAACTACAAAATAGAATAATTAGATTAGAAAATTAAAGTTGATTTTTGTTCACACACATCGCTGGTTGAGCTGAAAATTAAAGTTGATTTTTGTTCACACACATCGCTGGTTGAGCTTCTACAAACATAAGTTGGAAAAATATCATATTTAGAACAAAACAAAGAAAGACTGAGGGTAATTACTGCATTAAATATAGATTAAAGAAAAGGTAAAGGCACTTTAGAGAAATAATTTGTTAGCTGTAACCCTTGAGTCTCTGTATACAGAGCAATCTTTTACCTGTTGAGATAATTGAAATTAATGAGCTATTAAACAAATGAAGTTAATAACAAATAAACAATCTTATGTCAAAACACCAAAATATCAGGTTATATAGCACTAGTCATATTGTTTGCTGAAGAGAAGTCCGAGGGATACCTATAATCAAAATTGAAAGTACCTTCATTTATAAAATTATTTACCTAAATTGAATACTCTTAACCTAAAATGAATTAAAGTTATTTGGATCCATATATATATATATATTTTTTTTTTTTTTTCTTTTTCATAAGCGCTTTGTTCTTTGTGACGTCACACTGGACAGATGAACAAACATACAAACATATATTTGTGACGTCACATTAACATGAAATGTAGACAAATGTACAGACATAAAGACATGTATAAAAAGAAAAAAAAAATACAATTGTGTGCACACTAAAGAGAGATCTCCTCATCCCGGCCGGGAGGAATGACTCTTGAGTTGTGAAACATTTTGAAGGATACTTTTGAGGGAGTCATTCTATATCTTCATCTTGGTCTTCTTGATTTTGTACCTTTTTTATTAATCTTGATTCCTCAACAACTACATCTTGATCATTTTGATGTGGTACCTGCTTTATTAATCTAGATGGTATCCATATTGGAGAGGATTCGTGTTTTGGAAAAACACAAACAGATCCTCTCCCCCAAATTAATACTGGATCTGGACCCTTCCATGTACCTGAAAGAACATCCTTCCAGTAAACCAAGGGTTTATGTTGTTGGTGTGGATTCCAATGTCTGTCTCCAGCAGAATAACCATCAGAGTCTAAAGTTAAAAAATTTAAGGTAAACAGGGCAACTGCCAATCTGTCCTTAGGACTTTTCCAATTTCCTTCTTTTTGTTTTAATAACATAATTTTCAGTGTTCGGTTTGCTCTTTCAATAATGCCCTGACCCTGAGGATTGTATGGGATGCCTGTTTTATGGGATATATTGAATTTTGCGCAAAACTGTTTGAAAGATGAGGACGTATATGCGGGGCCATTATCTGTTTTAAGCATTTTGGGGATGCCCAATGCAGCAAAAGCTTGCAAACAATGAGATGTAACATCTTTAACTTTTTCTCCAGAAAGGAAGGAAGCAAAAATCATGCCTGAGCATGTATCTATGGTCACATGAATAAATCGCAATTTTCCAAAACTTGGTTCATGAGTGACATCCATCTGCCACAAATGATTGGGCATTAATCCTCTAGGGTTAACTCCGAAATGAGGATTGGGCAACTGTGTCATACAAGATTTACAATCTTTTACAATTGTTCTGGCTTGCTCCTTTGTGATTTTAAACCTAAATTTGCAAGGTGGTGCTGTTGACATGAAACTGGGAGTGAAATAAAGTAGCTTGTTGTAGCACTGAAAGTATAAATATTGTTTTTGTAAGTTCATCAGCCTTTTGATTACCTTCATGGAGGGGACCAGGCAAATTAGTATGTGCTCTAATATGGCCTACGAATAGAGGTTCTTTTCTTGCCCACAAAAGTTTTTGCATTTGATAAAACAATTTAAAGGCTGGAGTATGAGGTGCTATTGGTCCTGCTAACTCTCAATTTTGGGACGGCTTGTACAATATAGTGGCTATCTGAAAAAATGTTTACGGGCTGGTCCCTAAAATTTTCCAGAGCTCTTACCACAGCTTCCAATTCCACTAGTTGAGCTGATTTGTGTGCAGTTATGTAAGTCATATTTTCTTTTTTAGTGACTACTGTAGCAGTACCATTTGAGGACCCATCTGTAAATACATTAAATGCCTTAGGAATAGGTTGATTTTTTATTACCTGTGGAAATATAATAGGATGATTAATACAAAAAGATAATATAGGGGACTTAGGAAGATGATTATCAAAATTTGCAGAAGTAGAGCATTTAGCTATAGCCCAATCATTATGATTGAAGCATAAATATTCAATCTGTGATGATGAATAGGGAGTAATAATAGTAGCAGGGTGAATGCCAAATATTTTAGTAGAAGTCTTAAGTCCTTGAAGAATACGTTTAGCCACCATGGAGGTATAAGATTCAATTATACTTTTAGGAGAGACGGGCAAATGTATCCATAATAAAGGCCCTTGTTGCCAAAATACTCCTGTGGGTGTATATTGTGAAGAAATAATAATCAACATCAGTGGTTGAGTTAAATCAAATCTATCACAATGAGCTCCTTCGATGGCTTTTTCTACTAACTTTAAAGCTTTCCTAGCATCAGGAGTCAATGTTCGTGGTGAAGATGGATCAGGGTCTCCGCGAAGGATGTCAAATACAGGTTTTAGTTGGCCAGTAGTGAGATTTAGTGTAGGGCGAAGCCAATTAATGTCTCCCAGTAGTTTTTGGAAATCATTGAGGGTGGTCAAATGTTCTTTATTTATTAGAATTTTTTGGGGTCTAACAAAAGTATCCATGATTTTAAATCCTAAATATAATATGGGAGATCTGGTTTGAACTTTTTCTTCTGCTATATATAATCCATATTTTTTTAAAATTTTCTACCACGTCACTGAATATATTAAATAAGATTTTTTGATTAGGGTGGGCCAATAAAATATCATCCATGTAATGTAGACACATGAGGTTTGGATATTTATTTTTAATGGGTTGGATAGCCTTGTCCACATATATTTGGCATATGGTGGGGCTAATTAGCCATTCCCTGTGGTAAAACCTTCCATTGATATCTCTGATCAGGGCCATTATTGTTCATAGAAGGAACAGAAAAAGCAAACCTGGGGGCATCCAGAGGATGTAGGGGAATAGAAAAGAAGCAATCCTTTATATCAAGAGTAATAAGATGGAAATTTTTTGGAATAGCTATGGGACTAGGAAGTCCAGGTTGAGTAGGGCCCATAACTTGCATGGTTTTATTAATTTGTCTAAGATCATGTAACAATCGCCATTTTCCTGACTTTTTCTTGATCACAAATATGTGGGAATTCCAGGGAGAGGTGGAAGGTTCTATATGTCCTGCTTCTAATTGTTCCTGAACTAGTAGGTGGGCCGCTTGTAATTTCTCTTTAGATAGGGGCCACTGAGGGACCCACACTGGCTTATCAGAAAGCCATGGTATTTTCAAAATTATTTTCTCAGTGGCCCCGAAAAAAAAAATCTTTTTCCTTTATGATAATGATTACTTTTAGGGTTAAGATTACTCTGTACTCTTTGATAATGAGTTCTTTTATGGTTAAGATTACCCTGTAGGTTTTCACATTTAACATCTGCAGGCTTGGTTGCAAGGTGTACTCCCATTTGTTGCAAAATATCTCTTCCCCATAAAGTAACCGGTAGATTAGGTAAAACATAAGGCTGAAATGTTCCTTTATGGCCTTCATCATCCTCCCATTTTAAAATTACCGCACTTTTATCTGGGAGGTTATTATATCCCAAGCCTCTTAAACTGGTTGGAAGCTTTTTGCAGAGGCCAGTGCTTGGGCCATTGGCATAAATTAATAATGGAAGAGTCAGCTCCAGTATCTATTAATCCCTCCATTTCTATTCCTTGGATTTTTATTTTACACATAGGCCTCCTTGAACAGTCTCAAACCTAGCAAGCCATGGGTCTTGAGTCAGTGGAACAAAATCCTCTATTGTTCCCTTCTTGAGGCATACCCATTTTAAATGAATTATGTAAATTGGGAAGGAGAAGCAACTGAGCAATTCTATCTCCTTGATTAACAGAACTTATACTTTGGGGTGAGCTAAGCATTATTTTTATTTCCCCTTTGTAGTCTGAGTTTATTACACCTGGGGTCACTTGCAAACCTAATAAGCTTTTAGGACTACGCCCGATAATAAGTCCTACAGTCCCTGAGGGAAGAGGTCCCCTGACTCCTGTGGGAATCAGTTGAACCCCCATTTCAGGTGTTAACACTATTCGGGCGGTGGAACAGAGGTCTAATCCTGCATTTCCTCTTGTTCCTCTGGCGAGGGAGTGGATGGGTAGTAGGGATTTTGTCGGGGAAGCATCTGAGTGGATGCTTGAGGATACTCCTTCTGCAATGCCCCATACATTTGTGGGCCCCGGGGTATTGGGCCCCGTGCCCCGTTTTTTGAATTCCTGAACAAAGGATTTCCATGGATGTCAAATTTTGAATAGCATTTATTGGCCCAATGATTTCCCTTTTTACACGTGGGGTAGCGGCCTGGGGCACGGTATGAGCTTGGTCTTATTTCTCTTTTGGGATTTTGCCTAGAATAGCCTGATTGATTATGATAATTTTGCCTGGAATATCTTGATTGAGTATAATGTCTACGTTTAGCCTTTGTGAAATTTCGAGGGGAAGCACCTCTCATTGAGGCTGCAATCACATTTCCTGTGACAAAGGTGTCATTTATATCTTTACATAGTTGTATATATACAGAAAGATCCTTTTTAGTTCTCCATGGCCTGATGGCTGCTTGGCACCATTTATTTGCATTTTCATAAGCTAATTGAACAACTAATGGCATAGCTTGGTCAACATCTGCAAACACACTACCTGCAGTTCTCAAAAGTCGATCAGCAAAGTCAGCATACGGCTCATTAGGTCCTTGAATCACTTTTGACAAGCTACCTTGTAGATCCCCAGGTCCTTGTACAGTTTTCCATGCCTCTTAGGCAGCTGTGTTTATCTGAGCATATACATCTGGGTCATAATGTGTTTGAGCCTGTAAGTCTGCGAATTGCCCTTCTCCTGTGAGCATGTCTATATTATAGTTTTCAAACCCTGCAGCCGCGTTTCTTTTAGCCGTTTCTATATAAAGTTCTTGGAATTGCGATCGCCAAACCAAGAATTGCCCCCCGCTTAATGTTGCTTTACATAGACTTTTCCAGTCTGAGGGGGTTAAGCTAAAGGTGTTAAGGGACTCCAGCATACTCAACGTGAAAGGAGCTTGGGGCCCATAAGTCATTACTGCCTCTTTGAGATTTTTTATTGTTTTGAAATCTACTGACTGGTGGACCCTCTGTCCATTTTTCTTTTCAAATGCTGGCAGTTCCCAATGCATCTGTGAGTTACCCTCGAGAGCGCATAAGCGATCAGAAAGACTTTTTGTTTCTGTTTCTAGGGTATGCAAATGCCTAGTAATACCCTTCATATTTTCTGTAATGGATTCCACCCATGGGGGAGTAGAGGACACAAGTGGCTCCTCTACCTGACCGTCCTTTTTCTCGGTCTTTTTTAGTTTCTTTTTCCTCATTTTCTCAGGATCACTTTTAAAGATTCCTCACCACTGCTAATTTCACTGACAGCAATATCCTGAGGCCCAGGTTCCATTAAGAGCAAGTATCCTTCAGCTATCACCAATAACTCACGAATAGCTTTAATAGCTTGGATTTTTGTCATTTTTGGGACTCTACTAATACTCTCTTTACTGGTCCTAGTTGGCCCAGTGGAAACTACGCTTTTTTGATCACTTTCACTTTTTTCTATATACTCCTCACTGAGAACAGAGTCAGGTATATCAAGGAGTCTTTGCATAGCCTCTATCACTTGGGATTCAGTTATATTCGAACCCATCTTTAGAGACCTTTCAGTTCTTACTTGTCCGCTCTGAAGTTCCCCGTACAGGCCGCCACCTGTTGCCACCTGAAGCGCTTGGAGCAACGGAGCCGCGGGAAGAACTTCAGATTCAAACTGGAGACAAACAGCCTTTTATTCTGATAACTTTTCTCTCTGGTTCTAACAACGACTAACACACGCCACACACACCAAAAAAAAAATGGCGCTGACCTGATCAGCAATTTCGGCCAAGTCACTCGACATCCCGCAACAAGTCCCGTGAGACTACGGGAGGCAACAATGCCCAAATCTCCACGGCTCATAGTCAACCGCAATTCAAGCCAATCCCCAAACAGGGCTCCTGCATGGCTGTTTTCCCAAAGGGCAAATTAATTAAATTAAAAATAGGGAAGTATACAAATAAAAAGAAAAATATGGCTTAATTGAAGAAATAAAACAAAACATAAGGAATTGAACATTAGAATAGAGAGACACATATTGTCAAAAACCGCTAAATAACCATTAGAAAGGAGTAAAGTGAGGTAAATGCAGACAACAAATTGTTAGTATAAATAAAACAGAAATCACAATCCAAAAGATCAATTATCTACAAGTATGGAATACAAACTCAAAGCACGTTTTCATCAAAATTTAAAAATTTACAAAAAGGGAAACTTGAGAACACCAAGAGAAAAAGATGCATCACCTAGAGAGATAGTCCTATATAATCAATAGTGAATTCTTTAACAATAAAGAATGGTATTTGGCAATATTGTCAAAGGGGTGAAAGAATAAAATTACCAAGAATATTATATCCAGAAATACTAACCTTCAAAAGTGAATGAAATATAAATATAAAAGTTTCAAAGATATATAAATGTTCCAATGTTCATTACCTCCAGACCTGTCAAAAATACTTAGTGAAATTTTTCAGACTGAAAAACAATTTGAAAGTAATGTAATTTATATGAAATTTTAAAGTTTTTTTGGAAACATAAAATAAAAATGATTCTATATTATTGTAAAGAATGAATCAAAATAATTAATTTCCAATAGAATTGGAAAAGAAAAAGCATAAAAGTCAATATAAAATTCTGAATGAGAATGGGGTATAAAATTTGTAAATCAATAACATAATTTGAAAGGATATATAAATATATATAATGAAATAAAGTTAATTTTTACCAGTTTAACATAGTGGAAAGTTACATTTTCTTTATAAAATCTCAATGTAAATGACAAAATAAACACTCATAGAATATTATAAAGGCAAATGGGAGAATAATAAAAGCATGAAAATGTAAAAATAAATAAAAAGCAAAACATTAAGAAAAGTATGGAAAATATTTAAGAGAAATTAAAAAGCAAAACGCCAACAACAATTTACAAAGTAGGACAAGAAAATTTTTTACTTTTATAAATTTATTTGATTAAAAATTAATATTTTATTTTAAATGCATTATTGCATAATAGCAATGAAAGCAAAAAGCTTGATTAACAGAATGACATGTAACAAAATAGAAGTATCTAATCTGCAAGGGACTCTAAATCTAAGGCCACAGATTGAATGCAAAAGGATATAAGATTGTTGCATAAAGTAATGCCAAGAAAGCTGGGCTGGCAAAATTATGGTATATAAAACACAGTATACAACAAAAAGTTATGAGATAATTTTTAAATTAAAATATACCTTAAAAAAGGCAAAGTAGAATATTATAAAAAGATCAAAGGAACTTTCATGCAGAAACTGCAATAAAAGTAGTTACATGTGTAACTAACATCATGCCTCTTGAATATAAAAACTAAAGTTGAGAAAATGGAATAAGAAAATAGAAAGCAACAGTGTAATACCAGGAAACAAACATGCCCACTTACTGTAAAGTAAAAGAAAGTCAAACAAAATGTCAAACACAAAACAGAAGACTTTGAGAAATATTTTAAACAAATTAGACTATGTACTCAATGTTCTCAACAGTAAATAAAATATTATGCTTAATAGACCAACTCTTAGGGAACAAAACAAAGGTTAACAAATATGAAAATATTAAAAATTATGTTCTGAACATCATCAAATAAAATTAGAAATCATAATTGAAAGCAATGCTCAAAAATCAATAAATATGTTGCAATTAACTGACCATTCTTGAACATGGTTTGTTTAAAAATTGAAAGATAAAATTAAAAGATGTTTGTATTATTCAAAGCTACCTGGAGACTTCAGGTAATATGTATCAAAATCTCAATTTTATTTTTTTGCAGAAAAAAAGAAAGCTCTTTTAGGAATTGCACTGAACCTCTAAATTGTATGAATATCTCAAAAATAGTCAAAATTCAAACAAAATGGAAAGAATGCTGTTTCATGACTAAAAAGCTTATTAAAAGCTATAGTATTTAATTGTTAACAACTTGATTAGATAAGCATATAAAGTTTAGTATATGGTAATAACCCTCACATATATTGCTAAGTAAGAAATATTTGAACACCAGTGTTTGTTATAATATTATTCAACAGATCCATCATATAGATGCCACCAAACATCGCTTGAAATGATTGGGATGACATAAAAAGACCAAACTTAGGAATGCACAATCTTTTCAATGACAAAATATTAGAGAAGTTCCCAAACCTAAATAATGAAATGAAAAATTAAATGCAAGAGGCTTAGAGGAAACCAGATGTACAAAATTATAGCAAAACCATACTAGGACATATTATAATGAGAATGACTAAAATACAGAACAAGGATAAAATCTTAAAGGCCATGAGAGTCAATAAATAAATAATTAAATAAATAAATTATGTATAGGGTTAAACCAGTTTGAATCTCAACTGATTTCTTACCACAGACTGTCAAATCTAGGAGGTCCTCAAATAATATATTTCAAGCTTTGGAAGAAAATGAATGCCAACCAAGATTTTTATATCCAGCAAAATTAAGTTTCAGATTTGGAGATGAAATAAAACCCTTCCATGATAAAAAAAAAAAAAAAAAAAAAAAAAAAAAAAAAAAAAAAAAATAAAAGAATTCACAACTAGAAAGCCTACACTGTAGAACCTTCTCAACAGAATATTCTATGAGGATGAAATAAAAACCAGCAAAGGGAAGAAATACACTAAATCAACAGTCAAACAAAGGAGAAACTAAGTCAAATTAAAACTCAGAAACAAATTAAAATGACAGGGAATATAAATTTTTCTAATAATAACCTTGACAGTTAACTGCCTATACTTATGCATCAAAAGGCATAGACTGGGAGATTGGATTAAAAAACAAGACCCGACAAAATGTTGTCACCAGGACACTCACCTCATAGGCAAAAGACATCCATAGACTTAAGGTAAAAGGATGGGAAAACAGATATTACTCATACAGATTGCAGAAACAAGCAGGAATTTCCATCTTCATTTCATATGCCTTCAAGCAAAATTAATCAGAAGGTGCAAAGATGGACATTTCATACTACTTAAGGGAATTATATATCAATAAGATATAACAATTACAAATATTTATGCACCAAAAAATGGAGAATCTATCTACCTACAAACAAATCCTTCTCAATTTCAAGAATCAAACAGACTACAGCACACTAATACTGGGTGAATTTAACATACCTAACTCATCCCTGAATATCCTCCAAATAAAACAAAATCAAGAAGTTATAAAACTGAAAATGCAATCATTAATATAGACTTAACAGACACATATGGAATATTTTATCCATCATGAACTGAATACACATTTCTCTCTTTTCTAAAATACACCATATCTTATGCCACAAAACATGTATATCTTAGTAAATGATAATAATATATATAATGATGAAATTAGTATCAGTGGTAAAATAAGAAAAAAGAAGATACTTTATATAATACACTACTAAATGATGAATGGATAGTAGAAGAAATCAAGGATGAAACAAAAAAAAATTCTTAGAGGTAAATGAGAACACTGATACGACATATCAAATGCTCTGGGACACTATAAAGGCAGTACTAAGAGGAAAGTTTATTGCATTGAGCTCATTCATTAAATAAAAAAGTCAACAAATAAATGACCTAACATTACATCTTACATCTTAGGATAAGAAATACATTTTAGCATCAAAAGCAGTAGAAAACAGGAAATAATTAAAATCAGAGAGCTGAAATAATTGATTTTGAAAAAAATAAAAAGGGAAAAAATTGACAGAACAAAAAGTTGGTTCTTTAATAAATTTAATAAACTAGATTAATGCCTAGCTGTGCTAACAAAGTGAAAAAAAAGAGAAAACTTAAATTACTAAAATGTGTGATAAAAAAGTAAATATCACAATGAACATGTCTGAAATACAAAAGATAATTACAGAATATATTGAAAATTTATACTCTAATAAAACGGAAAATCTCAAAGGCATCGACAAATTTCTAAAGACATATGACCTACCCAAACTGAATGAGGAGGTAATATGCTATGTAAACAGCTCAACATCAGGAATGAAATAGAAAATGCCATCAAAAGCCTTACAATTAAGAAAAGCCCAGGACCAGATTGATTCTCAGTCGAGTTTTACACAACCTTCAAACATGAATTAACACCCATACTCCTCAAAGTATTCCAGAAAATAGAAAAGGACGGAAGCCTTCCAAACTCATTGTATGAGGCTAATATCACCCTGATATGGAAATCAGTAAACATAATTCATCAAATCAATAGATTTAAAAACAATGAACATGATGATTTACATACAAGCAGAAAAAGCATTTGACAAAACACAACACCTCTTCATGTTCAAAACACCAGAAAGGCTAGGGGTACTAGGAACATACTTTAACATCATAAAAAGTATATGTGGTATAACCAAGGGCAGCATAATTCTAAACAGAGGAAATTTGAAAGCTTTCTCTCTAAAAGCTGGAAAAAGACAAGGATGCCCTCTTTTTACCACTTTTATTCAACACCATCCTTGAAACTCTAGACAGAGCAATTAGACAGAAGACAGGAATTAAACAGATGCAACTAGGTAAAGAAGACCTCCAACTATCACTATTTCCTGACAACATAATTCTATATTTATAATATCCAATATATTCCACCAGAAAACATCAATAACTAATAATTCAATTCATCAAAGTAGCAGGATATAAAATTCACACCCATACCAAGGGCACAGTGGTGCATGCCTGAAATCTCAGAGGCTTAGAGGCTGAGACAGGAGGATCACAAGTTCAAAGGCAGCCTCAGGAAAAGTGAGGTGCTAAGTAAATCAATGATACCATTGTATCTAAAGAAAATACAAAATAGGACTGAAGATGTAGCTCAGTGTTTGAGTGTCCCCAAGTTCAATTCCTGGTACCTGATCCCCCCCAAAAAATAAAATCTGTAAATGTATTGTGTTTCTATAAATCAGAAATAAATCCACTGAAAGAGAAATTAGAAAAACTACCTCATTCACAATAGCCTCAAAAGGGGGAGGGGGTGGAAGTAAATCTAACAAAAGAGGTAAAAGACCTATATAATGAAAACTAAAGAACACTAAAAAAAGAAATTGAAGAAGACTGTAGGAGATTGAAAAATCTCCCATGCTCCTTGAGAGGCAGAATAAATATTGTCAAAATGGGCACACTACCAAAAGCATTACACAGTTTTAATGCAATTTCTATTAATAGTCAATGGTATTCTTCATAGAAATAGGAAAAACAATCATAACATTCATTTGAAAAGAGAGAGAGAGAGAGAGAGAGAGAGAGAGAGAGAGACCCATAATAGCCAAACCTATTGTCAGCAAGAAAAGCGAAGCAGGAGGAATCACGATACCAGAATTTAAAACATACTACAGAGCTATAGTAACAAAAACAGCATGGTATTGACACCATTGTACAGAATACAAGACACAGGGATAAAGCTACACAAATATAGTTATCTCATACTACATAAAAGTGCCAAAAACTTTCACTGGAGCTGGGCACAGTGATGCATGCCTGTAATCCCAGCACTTTGGGAGGCTGAGGCAGGAGGATCACGAGTTCAAAGCCAGCCTCAGCAATGGCGAGGCACTTAGTAACTCAGTGAGACCCTGTCTCTAATAAAATACAAAAAAGGGCTGGGGATGTGGCCCAGTGGTCGAGTGCCCTGAGTTCAATCCCCGGTACCAAAAAAAAAAAAAGAAAGAAATACAATCAATCAACAAATACATTTAAAAAAAAAGTTCACCATCTTTTCCAATTAGAGAAATGAAGATGAAAACTAAACTTTCATCCCACTGCCTTCAGAATGGAAATCATCAAGAATACAGGCAACAATAAATGTTGAGGAGGATGTGGGGGGAAAGGTACATTTATACATTGCTGATCAGATTGCAAATTGGTGCAACCATTATGGAAAGCAATATGAAGATTCCTCAAAAAACTCAGAATGGAACCAATATATGACCAAGCTATACCACTCTTAAGTTTATATACAAAAGACTTAAAATCAGTACACTATAGTGACATGGTCTTGTGAATGCTTACAGCACCTCAATTCACATTGGCTAACCTATGTAACCAACCTAGGTGTCCTTCAATAGTTGAATGGATAAAGAAATTGTGATATATATTTGATGGAATATTACACAGCTTTAAAGAAGAATGAAATTGTGGCATTTGCTAGTAAATGGATGGAGTCGAAGAATATCATGTTAATCAAAATAAGGCAAGCCCCAAAAGCAAAAGGCAAATGTTTCCTTTGATATGCAGATGCTAATTCACAATGTGGGGGGAGGGTGTGTGTAGGGAAGAATAGAGTTACTTTAGTTAGGTAATAGGTAGAGGGGAGAGGAGGAAGGGTAAGTTATATAGGGATATTAAGAATAGTAGAATGAAGCAGACATTATTATCCTATGTTCATATATGACTGCATGACCAATGTGATTCTACAACATGTAAAATCAGAAAATGAGAAATTATACCCCATTTATGTAAGACAAATCAAAGTGCATGAATGCACTCTACTGTCATGTAAAACAAGTTTAAAAAAGAAGAGAGTATATGTAAAAAAATTAAAAAAAAAAAGATACCCAAAATAATTGCTTCCCTGTGGAAGAAAAAAATTGCAAAATAGTCCTGTGAAAAATAATCACTTATAAAGACAGTAAAATGATTCTTCATGTACATGCCTACATTCTGGTGGAAAGTGTTATGCTTTAGATATTAAGTGTCCCTCAGAAGCTCATGTGTGAGACAATACAAGAATGTTTAGAGAAAAAAAATGATTGGATTATGAGAATATTAACCCAATCAATGAATTAATCCCCTGCTGGGTTTAAATGAGTAATAATTGAAGGCTGGTAGGGCTGGAGGAGGTGGATGCTTGGGGGCTGTGTCTTTTTGGTGTATAATTTTTATCTGGCAATTGGAATTTTTTGCTCTCTGATTATCACTGGAGCAGCTTCCCTCCACCATGATGTTCTGCCTCACCTTGAGCCCCAAGGAATGGAGTGGCTGTCTTTGGACCGAGACCTATGATACTGTGAGCCCCTTAAACTTTACTTCCTCTAAAGAAACACAGTTCTGCTTATGGTAATAAGCCATTACATATATTGCAAAGTAAGAAATATTTGAACACCAAAGTTGGTAAAAATGTTATTCAACAAGTCCATCATCTAGATGCCAAACCAATGTCCTTTGAAATGATTGGAGGAGGCAATTTGTAATATAGAAACTAGAGTGCTTTTTTTCATGTCAAAAAGGAAAAAAAATTGCAAAATATATAATAGGGATAAATCTAAAGTACATTATATTAAATGATTCACAAACAAAAAGATAAATATGGATGTACCCTATGATCATGAGATATCTCAACTAAAAAAAAAACATGGTCAGAACAGAATTGAGGATGATAATTATTATTGAAGAAGTCATGAAATTTGCCATTTAATCATAAAACAAATTAACACAAATATATATTTTTGAAAATTAAGTTGACCATAGAGAAAACATGGTAGCATACCATGAACAGAACTTTCAAGAAATATGGGATAATCTGAAAAGCCAAAATTTAAGATTCATTATAATACATGAAGGTGCAAAAAATATAAACCAAAAAACCTTGCAAACTTTTCAAAGAAATCATATCAGAAAATTCTTTAAACCTAAAAAAAAAATGGAAAATCAAATATATTAAATATTGTATATTTACAGAATTCTAGATATACAGAATTACAACAGACCCACATCAAAACACATTATTATAAAAATGCCTAACAAACAGAGTAAGGACAGAGTTTTAATGGTGTCTTTAGAAAAACAAGAGGTGACATTCAGAAAAAAAAAAAAAAAATCATGCTAAATGAAATAAGCCAATCCCACAAAACCAAAGTCCGAATGTTTTCTCTAATATGTGAATGATATATTCACAGTATAATCATATATTCAGAATAAGGTGGGGGTGGAAACTAGAGAAAAATAGGGTTACCTTAGATTAGGTAGAGGGAAGTGAAGGTACCAGAGGGAGGGGATGTGGAGATGGAAAAGGTAGTAGAATGAAACAGACATTATTACTGTATGTGTATATGTGACTACATGACCAATATGATTCTGCAATATGTACACTTTGAAAAATAAGAAATTATATCCCATTTATGTAGAATATATCACAGTGCATAAATGCATTCTACTGTCAAGTATAACTAATTAAAACAATTAAAAAAAATATTAAGTTCTCACCTGATTCACATCTCAGACTCTAAATGTGTGGAGGTGTAGGAATAATATATGCCAAGATCTGAAAGAAAGTGCATGCCAACCCAAGAATAATATAGCCATCAAATTTAGCTTCAGGTTGTTGATGAAATAAAAAATTCCATGATAAACAAAAATGAAAAGAGTATACAATAAGAAAGTCTGCACTACACAATATATGCAATAATATATTTCATGAAGTAGAAATAAAGAATAAAAGTGAAAACCAGCAAAGGGAGGAACTACACCAGAAGAATAGTAAATTAAATCAGAAAAAAATCCAACAAAAAACAAAAATAAATCAAAATGATAGAAAATAAAAAATCATTTCTCAATAATTTATGGAATGAAAATGACCTAAACACAGTGATTGAAAGATATCATCTGGCAGATGGGATTAAAACACAAGAACAGCAGAGGAGGATTCCAAGATGGTGGACAGGAAAGAGGCGCTTTCTGGAGACAGTCACTAAAAGAGACTTAGAAAAAAAAAAGAAATAAGGAAGTAAGGAAAACCAGCTGCAGGCATCCAGAAATCCAGCCAGTGCTCTAAGAACAGCACACACCTGGGTGAGATGTGGGCAGTCAGCAGGGGAGGGCGTGTCTGAGGCCAGTGCTGTGGCTCCAAGATGCTACAACTGTGGGTGGGCATGGGGAATGGGTGCCTTCTGGAAGGACCCTTTCCCGGTGCCATTCACCTGCTGACACACACTCCCCCTGAGCCACTCTTCCGCTGAGCCATTCTGATGCTGGCCAAAGGTGCAGACTTGACTCCACTAACAGGTTCTCTGTGACTATCTGGACGTGATCCAGGACAACTAGCTTAAACTGGAAGGGAAAAAAGAAGGGCTTCCCAGTGTCTGGTTTGTTTGAGATTTGTTCCTGAGTTTGACATTTTGTTGTTGTTTGTTTGTTTTGTTTTGTTTTGCTTTGTTTTTGTTTGATAATGTGTTTGTTTGTTTCTGTTCCTCTTTTCTTTCTTTCTTTTCTTTCTTCTCACTTTTGTCTCTTTTCTTCTTCCCTCCACTTTTCTATTTACACTCTACCATTGCATACTCAACAGAGGAAAAAACAAGTTATACGCAGAAATTGGGATTACTAGAACCGGGGCAATTGAACTATATAGCAAAGCGGTGTTATATATAGTTTACTCTCTATTTTTTGACTCACTTTCTCTCTCCTCTCACACTAATTCCTACTCCTTTATCACTCTTTTTTTTATTTTCCATCTTTCTTTATTTCTTCTCTCAATGGCTGCATAAGTTTGGTTTATATATAAATTGGTCTTTACACTAAATTATTCACTCCATTCTCTTTCCTCTCTCACCTGCTGATATTAAACCACTTCGATAGAATTCTCTTTTCATACTTTCTAAGAAACAACAACCCAATACCCTCACTTCCTTCTTCCTAAACATATCACTTCTGTGTCCAATACTTGAAACTATAAACACCATCACAAGCATGCAGAGCAAATTGGAAACAACATCTGAGTTAACTAAATCTATACATTGTGATCAAACTGTGATTTTCTGAATAGAAATTGTTAGATTTTAAAGTGTAAAGTATTTATAAGAAGATCTGATAGCATTGTACTACAGAAGCAACATAAGGCTTTAAGGTAAAATCGAAATAGTCAAGGTCCCACAATGAAAGAAGAAAAGACACACAAGCAATATGAAGAAACAAGGGCAAAAATTTACTCAAATAAATCAACATAACTCCTCAGTAGATTCCATGGCAAGCACAGTTGGTCAAATGCCAGAGAAGGAATTTAGAAATTACATATTCCAAATGTTTATGGAACTTAAGAATGAACTAAAAAATGAGATGAGAGAGCAAATACATGTGGTAAAAAATCATTTTGACAAAGAACTCCAAAAACAAATACAGGAAGCAAAAGATTACTTCAATAGGGAGATAGAGGTTCTAAAGAGAAACCAAACAGAAATTCTGGAAATGAAAAAAGCAATAAACCAAACTAAAAGTTCAATTGAGAACATCACCAACGGATTAGACCACTTGGAAGAAAGGACCTCAGACAATGAAGATAAAGTATATGTCCTGGAGAAAAATCTAGATTACACAGCAAAAGTGGTAAGAAATTAAGAGTAGGACATTCAAGAAATATGGGACAACATAAAAAGATCAAACTTAAGGGTGATTGAGGTAGAGGAAGGTGCAGAGTTCCAAGCCAAAAGAATGAGTAATTTATTCAATAAAATAATAGCAGAAAAATTTCCAAACTTGAGGAATGAATGGGAAAACCAAGTTCAAGAGGCTTACTAAAAACCAAACATACAAAATCACAACAGATCCACACCAATGCACATCATAATGAAAATGCCTACTATACTGAACAAGGAGAGAATATTAAAAGCCACAAGAGAAAGGAAGCAGATCACATATAGGGGGAAACCTATCAGACTATGTTCAGATTTTTCACCCCAGACCTTAAAAGCTAGAAGATCCTGGAATAGCATATTTCAAGCTCTGAAAGAAAAGGGATATCAACCAAGAATCTTATATCCAGTAAAATTGAGCTTTAGATTTGAAGATGAAATAAAAACCTCCATAACAAACAAAAGTTAAAAGATTTCACAATTTGAAATCCAGCAATTCTGAACATCCTGGGCAAAATTTTCCAAGAGAAGAAGAGAAAAATAACAATGAAAATCAACAAAGAGAGATATTAAACTAAAGAAGTTCCAACCAGAGGAGAAACCAAATAAAGCGAATAACCATAATACAAATAAAAATTGATGGGAATAAGAATCACATCTCAATAATAACCCTGAATGTTAATGGCCTAAACTCACCATTCAAAAGACACAGATTGTCAGACTGGATTAAAAGAAATGACCCAACAATTTGCTGTCTCCAAAAAATACACCTCATAGAAAAAGACATCAACAGACTGAAGGTGAAAGGCTGGGAAAAGTCTTATCACTCATATGGGCTGTGGAAGCAAGCAGGTGTTTCCATTCTCATATCAAATAAGGTAGACTTCAAGCCAAAGCTAATCAAAATGTAGAAAGATGGATATTTCTTACTACTTAAGGGAACCATTCATCAACAGGATATAACAATCATAAATCTATATGCCCCAAATAATGGACCACCTACATTCATCAAACAAACACTTCTCAAGTTCAAGAGTAAAATAGACCACAGCACAGTTATTATAGGGGACTTCAACACACCTCTCTCACCAATGGATAGATCATCAAAACAAAAGCTAAATAAAGAAATTTTAGGCCTCGTTAAAACAATTAATAACTTAGATCGAACAGACATATATAGAATATTTCATCCCTCAGTAAGCGAATACACTTTCTTCTCAGCGGCACATGGCTCCTTCTCCAAAATCGCCCATATATTATGTCACAAGGCAACTCTCAGCAAATTAAAAAAAAAAGAGAGAGAGAGAGAGAGATACTACCCTGCATTCTATCAGACCATAATGGGATGAAATTGGAAATCAATGATAAAACAAAAAATTTAAAAAAAACTATTCCAACAACTGGAAGCTAAGCAATGTGCTACTGAGTGAACAAGGGGTTGAAGAAGACATCAAGGAGGAGATTAAAAAATTCCTAGAGGTAAATGAGAACACAGACACATCATATAGAAATCTCTGGGACACTATGAAGGCAGTAGTAAGAGGAAAATTCATTGCACTGAGTTCATTCCTTAAAAGAAAACAAAACAAAAAAAAATAACATAAATGACTTAACATCACACCTCAAAGCACTAGAAAAAGAAGAACAGATCAACAATAAGAGCAGTAGAAGATAGAAAATAATTAAAATCAGAGCTGAAATTAATGAAACTGAGACTAAATAAACAATTCAAAGAATTGACAAAACAAAAAGTTGGTTCTTTGAAAAAATAAAGAAAATTGACAGACCCTTAGCAATGCTAACAAAAAGAAGAAGAGAAAAAACTCAAATTACTAACATTCGTGATGAAAAAGGAAATGTCACAACAAACACCTCAGACATACAGAAGATAAATAGAAATTACCTTGAAAACTTGTACTCTAATAAAATAAAAGATATTGAAAACACTGACAGATTTCTAGAGTCGTATGAATTGACCAAAATGGAACTGGAGGCTATACACAATTTAAACAGATCAAATTCAAGTGAAGAAATAGAAGACGTCATCAAAAAGCTACCAACAAGGAAAAGTCCAGGACCTGATGTGTTTACAGCCGAGTTCTACAAGACCTTCAAAGAAGAACTAATACCAATGCTCTTCAAATTATTTCAAGAGAAAAAAAAAAAAAAAAAAAAAAAAAGAGGGAGCTCTTCCAGACTCTTTCTTTGAGACCACTATTACATTAATTCCAAAGCCAGGCAAAGACACAGCTAAAAGGAAAGTTTAGGCCAATACCTTTAATAAACATAGATGCATAAATCCTCAAAAAAATTCTGGCAAATCAGATACAAAAACATATAAAAAAGATAGTGCACCACAATCAAGTGGGGTTTATCCCAGGAATGTAAGGTTGGTTCAACATTCAGAAATTGATAAACATAATACATCACATCAATAGACTTAAAGATAAAAACCATATGATCATCTCAATAGACGCAGAAAAAGCATTTGACAAAATACAACACCCCTTTATGTTCAAAACACTAGAAAAACTAGGAATAACAGGAACTTATCTCAACACTATAAAAGCTATTTATCCAATGCCCCAGGCTAACATTATCTTAAATGGAGAAAAATTGAAAGCATTCCCTCTAAAAACAGGAACAAGACAGGGATGTCCCCTTTCACCACTGCTATTTAACATAGTACTTGAAACTGGCCACAGCAATTAGATGAAAGAAGTTAAAGCGACCCATTTAGGAAAAGAAGAGCTCAAATTAGCACTATTTGCTGATGACATGATAATATATACCTAGAAGACCCAAAAACTCTACCAGAAAAATTTTACAACTGGTAAATGAATTCAGCAAAGTAGCAGGATACAAAATCAATACCTGTAAATCAAAGGCAGTTTTGTACATAAGTGACAAAGCCTCTGAAAGGGAAATGATGAAAACTACCCCATTTACCACAGCATCAAAAAAAAATTATATACCTGGGAATCAACTTAAAGAAAGATGTAAAAGACCTTTATAATGAAAACTATTGAACACTAAAGAAAGAAATTATAGAAGACCTCAGAAGATGGAAAGACCTACCTTGCTCTTGGATAAGTAGAATTAATATTGTCAAAATGCCCATACTACCAAAAGCATTATACACATTTAATGCAATTCCAATCAAAATCCCAATGACATTCCTCAAAGAAATAGAAAAAGTAGTCATGAAATTCATCTGGAAAAATAAGAGACCCAGAATAGCTAAAGCAATCCTGAGCAAGAAAAGTGAAGCAGGTGGCATCACCATACCAGATTTTAAATTATACTATAGAGCAATAGTAACAAAAACAGCATGGTATTGGCACCAAAACAGACTGGTAGACCAATTGTACAGAATTGAGGACACAGAGACTAATACATATAATTTCAGCTATCTTATATTAGACAAAGGTGCCAAAAATGTACAGTGGAGAAAGGATAGCCTCTTCAACAAATGGTGCTGAGATAACTGGAAATCCATATGCAGCAACATGAAATTAAACCCTTATCTCTCACCATGCACAAAATTCAATTCAAAGTGGATCAAGGACCTAGGAATTAGACCAGACACAATACACCTAATAGAAGAAAAAGTAAGCTCCAATTTCCAACACGTCAGATTAGGCCCCACATTCCTTAATAAGAATCCTGTAACACAAGAATTAATATCAAGAATTAATGAATGGGATAGATTTAAACTAAAAAGCTTCTTCTCAGCAAAAGAAACAATCACTGAGGTGAATAGAGAGCCAACTAATTAGAAAAAAATATTTAATACTTGCACATCAGATAGAGCACTAATTTCTAGAATGTATAAAGAACTCAAAATCTTAACACCAAATAATAATAATAATAATAATAATAATAATAATAACCCAATCAATAAATGGGCTAAGGAATTGAAAAGACACTTCTCAGAAGAAGATACGCATTTAATCAACAAATACATGAAAAAATGCTCAATATTGCTGGCAATTAGAGAAATGCAAATCAAAACTACTCCATTTTTCATTTCACTCCAGTCAGAATGGCAGCTATCAAGATCACAAACAACAATAAATGTTGGAGAGGATGTGGGGGAAAAGGCACACTCATACATTGCTGGTGGGACTGCAATATGGTGGAAACGTTATGGAAAGCAGTGTGGAGATTTCTTAGAAAACTGGGAATGGAACCACCCTATGATCCAGCCATCTCACTCCTGGGTTTATTCCCAAAGCACTTAAAAACAGCATATTACAGTGACATAGCCACTTCAATGTTTATAGCAGCACAATTCACAATAGCTAGGTTGTGGAATCAACCTAGATGTCCCTCAGCAGATGAGTGGATAAAGAAAATGTGGTATATATACACAATGGAATTTTACTCAGCAATAAAAGAGAACAAAATAATGGCATTCGCAGGTAAATGGATGAAGTTGGAGGATATAATGCTAAGTGAAATTAGTCAATCTCAAAAATCCAAATACCAAATGTTTTCTCTGATATAAGGAGACTGGTTCACAGTGTTGTTGGATGGGGGTACATAGGAGGATTAGAGGAACACTAGAATGGTCAAAGGGAAGGGAGGAGAAGGGAGGGAACAAGGGGGGATGGAGTGAAAAAAAAGAAAAGGTGGTTGAATAAGATGGATATTATTATCCTAAATGCATGATTGAAGATGTGAATGGTACGAATATACTTTGTATACAAACAGTTGTATGTAAAAAGATGCTCTATATGTGCATTATGAATTGTAATACATACTACTATTATAAATTAAAAAAAAAAAACGAAAAACAAGAACAGCAATATGCTGTCTCCAAAAGACTTCTCTCAATGGCAACGATATGCACAGATGGAAAGTAAAAGATGGAAAAAACATATCATTTACAAAGAAGGACATTTCACACTGCTTCAGGGAATGATACATCATGAAGACATAACACTCACGAATATATATATGCCTCAAACAAAAGAGCATCAACATACATCAAACAAATCTTTCTCAGTTTCAAGAATCAAAGAAACTACAACACAATAATACTGGGTAACTTTAACACACCTCTCATCATTGGCTAGATCCTCAAAATAAAAACCAAATAAAGAAGCTATAGAACTAATAAATAATAAATAAATAAAATTACTAATATAGACTTAACAAACACATATAGAATATTTCATCCATTATGAACTAAACACACTTTCTTCTCAGCAGCAATTGGATTCTTCTCTAAAATAGACCATATATTCGGCCACAAAACTACTCTTAGCAAATACAAAAATACAAGATAATATCTTGCATTCTTTCACATCATAATGGACAGGAATTACAAATCAATGATAAAATCAAATATTGAAGCTACTTTCTTACCTGAAGACTAAATATTATGCACTTTATAAAAATTTTGTTCTCATTAGTTATACATGACATTATAATGCATTTTGACACATTATACATAAGTGAAATGTAATCTCTGAGGAATCTCCATACTGCTTTCCATAATAGTTTCATCAATTTGTAGTTTGAGCAGCAATGTATTAGTGTACCTTTCTCCTGACATCCTCACCAACATTTATTTTTGTTGTATTATTAATAATTACCATTTTGAATGCAGTGAGATAGAATGTCAGGGTAGTTTTAATATGCATTTCTCTAATTCCTAAAGGTGTTTAACACTTTTGCATATATTTCTTGACCGATTGCATTTATTTTTATCAGAAGTGACTTTTATGTGCCTTAGCACATTTATTAAATAGGTTATTTGATTTGTTGTTGTTGTTGCTGTTTTTCTTTTTTTGTTGTTGTTCTTTCCTTTTTTCTTTTTTTCTTTCTTTCTTTCTTTTTCTTTCCTTCTTACTTTTTTTTTTTTTTTTTTTTTGAGTACATGTATATCTAGGAAATTAATGCTCTTAAATGACCAATGGATAGTAAAAGCAACCAGGCATGAAATTAAAAATATATTTAGATATATATTAGGTAAAAAGATTTCCCATGTTCTATGGTAGGTTGAATTAATATTGTTAAAATTCTCATACTACCAAATGTATACAGATTTAATGCAATTCCTATGAAGGTTCTGATAATGTTTTTTACAGAAATTTAAAAAAAAAGAAATGAAAGCGATCATGACATTCATTTGGAAAAGTAAGAGGCAAGAATAGCAAAAGTAAACCTCATCAAGAAAAGGAAAGCAGGAGGCAACACTTTAACAGACCTTCAATAATACTACACAGATATAAGAAAAACAGCATGGTACTGCCACCAAAATAGACGTGAAAGCCAATGGCACAACATAGAAGACACAGAGGAAAACCCACATAATATACAGTTGTCTCATGCTAGACAAAGATGCCATGAACATACATCAGAGAAAAGATAGCATCTTCAAAAAAATAGTTCTGGGGAAACTGGAAATCCATATGTAGCAAAATAAAATTAAACCCCTATCTCTCACCCTGCACAAAACCCAACTCAATGTGGATCATGGACCTAGCCATTAGACAAGAGGCCCTGCACTTGCTAGAAGAAAATTAGTTCCAACTCTTTATCATGTCAACTTAGCAACTGACTTCCTCAACAAGACTCCAGAAGCATAAGAACTCAAATGAAGAATCAAAAAATGTGTGTACCTTAATTATTTTACAACTTAAAGAGATAATACTTTTTAAACTTAATAATTTAAATGTAATAAACCTTACCATACTGTTTATGTTCTTTGCTTCTTTGTGCAACAACTAAGTTTTTGTATTCACACATTATAAATCTCATAATACAGTATTTAAATATTTCCCTAAACAATTGAAGGTTTTTCAAAGAAATTAAGATAAAAGTATACTAATAAATATATAAAATGATTCATATTAAGCTAGTCAATGTAATTTTCTCATTTGTTTAACCCACAAGTTTTGTTTTCATTAGTGAATATTCTCTAGAATAGGTATTATTTTGTTAATCTACTCATTTTTTTATTTTATATAATCCCAATATTTAGAATTTTTCTATAAGGATGATTTGTTCCCACATATTTTTTCTATTTTCATTATATATTTATATATTTTAGATAAATACTAGCTCATAGATATTTGTGGGGTATTTTTGGTGATAGTAAAACAATGCTATCATTATTTTACATCCCACATTTTACATTTTGGGCCATTAGGTGTATTTTTAGATTTATTTTATTTTTTAAGCATCAAACTTTTAGTGTCCTTGTTTTTAAAAGCACTATTCTATCTTCTATAAAAAGTATTCTAGGAATGTTTTGTACATTGAATTTCCACAATTTTACACTAGAACAAAATGGGAAAAACTTCTCAGGCTGATTCAAAATTCAACCATAATATAATCCATCACATTAACAAGTTACAAATAAAGTCATATACTCATATCTAGAGTTAGAGAAAAGTACATGAGAAACAAAAAAATAATAATAATAATAAGGAGAAAGAAGCACTGAATAAGAAATAAGGATAAAACTTTTTTTTTCCATTAATGGCATAGTCATGTATGTATAATATCAAGAAGAATGCTGGAAGCAATTATAGCAAAAATGTAGAATAAAAGATTAATATTTATGCCAATTGTATTTTGTAGGTCAGAAATTAATACCTGGATTTAAAATACAAAGCACAATATCATTTATATAACACCAAGAAATGAAAGACAGAAAAATATGTATCTGACAAATGTCAGTATAACAACACAAATTTCTGGAAAAATAAAGAGTATGCCCACACTTATAGTTAGAATATAAATAAATGGTAAGGTAACCTATGATCATTGATAAAAGTTCCATATAATTAAAATGTCAGTTATCTCCAAATACAAATCCATATAAAAAAATCACAATTGTAATCCTAATAAGTTATTTCACAAATAAAAAAACATTTTATTCTAAAGTTCTTAATAGTATATAAGCCACTAAAATTCTCATGTATTTTGGATATTAATTTTTTTATCAGAAATGTGCCTAGCAGATACTTCCTGCAATCCGTAGTCTGCTTTTATATTTCATTGATTGATTCCTTTGTTGTATGAAAATATTTTTGCTTTATGTATTCTCACTATTTATTTATTTATTTATTTATTTATTTATTTATTGTATATTGATTGGCTGTCCTATCCAAAACCATTGCCAACACCAATATCAAATGATTTTTCCCCATTTTCTTCCAGAAGTTTTAAATTTCAGGACATCAGAATAATACATAAATGCATGTTTATTACAATGGCTATTATAAAAGTGATTGTAGGTAACACATATAGTGCAGAGACTATGCAGAAAAGGAATCCTTGGACACTCTTCCAGGAGTATAAACACGTACAAATATCATGAAAAACACTATGGGGGATTTCTCAAAAATTAAAACCAGTAATACCATATGACCCTGACATTTTCCTGAGTACATACCTGTATTACTCATGGTCCTTTAGCAAACAGAATCAATGAAACATATAAATGTATATGTGCAAATAGAACAGAATTTAAGAGATTGATTTTCATGATTGCCTGCAGACTAGAAAAACTGGGAAACTGGGAACAGTTCAGTCCAAGAAGCTGGAAGCCTCAAATTTTGAGTTCAATAAAGCAGCTGGGAGCTGGCGCTGTGGCTCAGTGGTAGAGCACTTGCCTAGCATGTGCGAGGCACTGGGTTTAAACCTCAACAACACAAAAAATACATAAATAAAATAAAGGCATTTTTCTAACTACAACTAATAATTATATAAAAAATAAATAAATAAAGCAACTGTAGTCCAAGCCTGAGGGCTGAAAAAAATCCAAGTGGAACAAATGATGCAAGTTTGCATTCAAAGGCCAAATAATCTAAAGTCAGATGTCTACAGATAATACCATCATAAAAAAAAAAAAAAAAAAAAAAAACACCCATTCCAAAAGCTTTGTGGACAAGCCATGTCAGCTTCTTTTTGTGCTTTCTTTCAAATTAAAGCTATTGGATGGTACTTTATACATTCAAATTAAAATTGTGATACTCCTGTCTCAAGCTCTTGAGTCCCTGGGCTTACAGTCATGTGCCACCACACCTCTCAGTGAGCTTTGAAAATAAATATGTTGTAGGTGGCAGTGGTGGCCAAACTTCACGGACAGCCTTAATCAATTTAGCAAGTTGTTGTATTAAAAGTAAAAAATAAAAATTTTAAAAAATGGTTGGGATTATATTTCAAAAGTAAAGCAACCCTGAGTTCAAACCCCAGTAATAAAATCATAGTTTTTATTTGTATTAACATGGATGAAGCAGGAGGACTTTAGGCCAGTGAAATGATCTAGACACAAAAATACATTGCATAGTCTAGGTGTGGAATATGATAAAACAATTTAAATGCATAGAAACAGAAGTGTGGTTTCTGAGGATTTTAATATTATTACATCATTTGTAAATGTTCTGACTACAGATTTAAATAGTAGATAATGGATTTTATTAGCACATTCTTAATGTACATATTAATGAGAGTCAATGTGATATTTTCAAATATGCATGACATGTACTGATAATATCCAAACATCTTTCTTTAACCCCTAACATCCTAGCACATTTTCCAGCCATATTAATCAAAATTTATTGTACTTTTATAGGTAAAAGACTGTGATATTTTTCTTTCTGCATCTGACTTTTTTACTTAACATCACACCATCCACTTTCCTCTGTTTTGATGAATATTACAGGATTTTACTTTTATTTATGCCTGAATAGTACTCCACTGTGAATATATAACATACATTCTGATTTATATATTATATTGCTTACCTACAACACTAATTTTTATTTGTATGTATTCTAAAACATACTGTTATGCAAATTAAATGTATACAACAAAGAAACAAAAAATAATAATAAAGTAAGTTAGTAAACTATGCTCCTTTATCCGAGTTGATCAAATTAAAAAAAAAGTTGATCAAAAATGATGTCTCTTTTACTTTAAATTCATTAATGAATAATATAATAATATGCTAATTCTCCTTGAATTGTTACTCAATTAAAAAAAAAATATTGGATTCCTTCAGTATACTACCTAGGAAACTACTATTATGCAAATAATGAAATAAAACTTCAGGGTTATAAGATGTGTGATTCATAATATTCCAGCACATTTGAAATTTCAGTGTTTCCATTACTTAGCCCAAAAGTCTCAAGTTTCTTAATCCATCAATTTATCTAAGAATGACATATTTAGTCATTGCTTGTACAGGGTGCAGTAGAGGCAGAAACAAAGATGATTCAGAACTTTGTCATTTATTTGCTGGTTTCTATCACGAGCTAGGCAAGAAGTTCTGCATTGCTGATCAATGGAATACCACAGACAGTGAAATTTCTCTTTAAGTGCATCTTGAGGAATCAGAGTTAATGTGGGATTGAGTGGTAGAATGGGGACAGGTGAAAGTGAAATGATGTTTGTGGGTATGCGAATGATAGCTATCACTTTTGACTTAGCCATAATCATCTTTTTTTTAAAAAAAAAAAAAAAAAACTAGCCACTGCATTATATACATTCTTTTACCTACCATGATCGTACAATTAAACCTCAGGCACAGAATTTTTCATTACTAGGTAACTCAGCATTGATTTCTCAGACTCTTCTTCCTCACATTTTGAACTACCTCAACCTCCTTTCCTCAGTGCCATTGATCATAACCCTCTCAATTATTTATATGTATGAGAAACATTTTAATATTGAATAATTGACAGGTGAATCAGTACTAGGTGTTCTACTTTCAAGGATATGGATAGCCATTCCCTCTCTCTGTGACCTCCATCTTGTAAACACAAAATAAAGACACTAAAACACATTTTCTAGTCTAGACCTAATCCTGAGTCAACCTGTAATTATATGAAAGTCAAGAATGCAGTTCCACTAATTACACATATGTAATGCCAACTG
This sequence comes from Tamias sibiricus, assembly GCA_025594165.1. NCBI lineage: Eukaryota > Metazoa > Chordata > Mammalia > Rodentia > Sciuridae > Tamias > Tamias sibiricus. The sequence goes on from CM046672.1 coordinate 39,898,144, forward strand.
CTTGGAAGGCTGAGTCTGGAGGATTACAACTTTGACTCAAGTCTCAGGAACTCAGCAAGATTCTGTCTTCAAATAAAGTAAAAAGTTTGGTGATATAGCCCACCAGTAAATCACATATGTTCTATCTTCAGTACTATTGGAATAATGTAATTTCTTTCCTAGTTTTTTTAAGTTAAAAGTCCTCAAAAATAAGGAGGAAGCCTAGGGATGATGCTAGGTTTTCTAAACCAAATCATGTTTTCCAGATTTTAATGTTCAAGTTTTTACATCTTTCTAAAACTTTCTAAGCATTTTGCCTTAACATTAGTCTTTACAAAAGAATAGTTCTTAAAAATTTTAAATTTTGTTTGAATATTTATTTTGTTACATACATAAACAAGTGATAGAACTCAAATCTTGATACTTTTCTGAGATCACTTGTAGCTTCTAATAATTTTTGTTGAATTCCTACCTTGAAAATATCCACTTTAAAAACAATTCTATCTTATACTTCAAAAAGAAGGAAGAAGCTTAGGGATAATTCTAGGTTTTGTTAAATCAAACCATATATTCTAGATTTTAATATTTGAGTTTTATACCTTTCTAAAATTTCCTAACATTTTCCTTCTCATATTATTGTCATTAGGATATTTTCTATTTTGTTTGATCACTTATTTTCTTATGTAAACAAACAAATGATTGACTTTAAATCTTGTTACTTTTCAAAGCTCACTTTTAGCTTCTAATAGTTTTCAGTGAATTCCTACCTTAAAAATATTCACTTTAAAAATACTTTTATGTTATGCCTCATTTGGGAATAGCACAAAACTGAAACTACAAGAGACACAAGCAAATTATAGCACACCTTAACAAAGTGAAAGATATTGGTGAGAATCTCAACCAAACTCTACTCCTTGTGCATTAAAAAAAAAAAAAAAAAAAAAAAAAAAAGGACAATATCACAAGCTGCTACAAACCCATTTTCCTGAGCACAAGAGATATTATAAACTCTACCCAGAAAATTTTCTGTTCTCAGTCTAGTATAAAATAGAATCAGAAAAGAAATTCACCCATCTCAAAAAGTAAAACCAAGTGTTATTAGAATACTTATGTCAACACCAGTCTTTCTTTTCTATAAATCATGTTTGTTGACCAGAAATAACAAAGGTCACATTAAGACCTCAGAATAAAAATTTTCTTAACATATAAATTGTGAGAAGTACTCTAAAGCAGAGAGAAAAAATTCCTTCAAAGTACAAGACCAATTCTACATTCCAAAGAAGGTGAAATTAAGAATAGAATCAGGACATAATATTACTTCAGATTGAAGGAGTTGCCTAACAAAGCTTTTGCTGTTTCTGACCATAAAAGAGTTAGTAATTGTTTAGTAATATTTTTCAAAACATTTGTACATATCTGGCAACTACAACTTAGCTTTAACAGCTACCAAATTAGCATTTGGTCACATGGGTAATTTAAATACCATAAAAGAAACTTTCCTTTTGCTGTTGAAATAAATCATCACAAATGTAATTCCTTAAAATAATAGAAATTGATTATTTTACAGTTATGAATGTTTAATGTATCCTGACAATTGAATAATGTCACAGTGTCAGCAGAACCACACTCCTTCCAGAGGCTGCTAGTGACTGCTGGCATTGCTCAGTTTCAGTTCATAAAGAAATTCCCTTTCTCTCTCTCTCTCTCTCTCTCTCTCTCTCTCTCTCTCTCTCGCTCTCTCTCTAATGTAGCCCTCAACATAAGACAATGGATAAGTGCACATTGTATAGAACATAATTGTACATAAGCGGCTAAACTCAAAGTTCCCTGTCTAGGTCATATAATACAGAAGATGACAGATCCCCCAATAATCTTCACCTTCCACACAGTGTTTCCCAGAATTTTAGAAAATGCATTTCCATGTACAGAAAAAGAAAAAGGAAACTATGCTGGGATTCTGGATCTGTAAAATAAAAACAGGTCAGGATGAAGATGCACAAAACACAGTAAGATGTGGAGAGGGCTGCATAGAGCATTCCCTCCAAAAGGCAGAAAACATTCAGATATTACAAAACCTGGATAAGCTTAAAGAGTGTCAAATCCAGAAGCAGATCAGAGGGCTCAGACCGACTCATATAGCAGTTGTTACCTGTGATTTTGAGTACTGCTTTGCAAATTTTCCAAAATGCATGTATCCTTGATCATCCCAACTACTATTGTTTTCATCCTTTGTGCATGTTTCTGGTCATCTCATCAGAGTGCATGTGGCCCCTGGTAATTTACCTAAAATTTCTAGGGGTCCATATGCACTTCAGTTATCTGATTGTATTACTGCCTCCTTTCCACGTTTCAGTCTTGTAAATTTTCAGGGCTTTATCTCAGTTAATCCGACTTTTGTCATTGTAAGTCAGGACATTTCCACTGCTTAAAGGTAAGATCTATATAAGCTGGTAGAAATACAATGTGTTCTCTTTAGGATAACTCAAAGATTAATTTCAATGTTTGTCTTGTCTTTATTTTGCTCAAAAATATCTTGTTTATTAAAAAAGAGTTTTGCCGGGCGCGGTGGCGCACGCCTGTAATCCCAGCACTTTGGGAGGCTGAGGCAGGAGGATCGTGAGTTCAAAGCCAGCCTCAGCAATGGCGAGGCGCTTAGCAACTCAGTGAGACCCTGCCTCTAATAAAAACACAAAAAAGGGCTGGGGACGTGGCCCAGTGGTCAAGTGACCCTGAGTTCAATCCCTGGTACCACAAAAAAAAAAAAAAAAGAGTTTTGAGGAATAGCAGAAAAAGCACTGGGAAACACAGATTACTGGATATGTTCAATTTGATGATTATGGTGCTGGTTTTATGTATTCATACATATATCAAAAGATAAATGTATGTATATTAGATTCATACCAATAAACAAATTAAGGCTTCTTAAGGCTGTAAAAATATGGGATACATCTAAAGATGAGGTTAAAGAGAAAAACTACAATCTTAAATCAGTAATCAAAGAAGCAGGAAAAGTTCCCAAAGTATGAAAGAAAATTTTTATGAAAGTAAGAGTAAATAAAATAAAATCCTAAGTACAAAAATATAATTTAAAGATATTTCAATTGAACATACCACAGAATCACCAGTGCCAAATATTGGTACTTTTAAAACACAAATAAAATTGAAGGAGATCTGTTGAATTTGGCAAGTGAAAAATATGTTAATTATATGTACTATAATTTTCAATCAGCACACAGTCTGTGAAGATGCTGGATTTCCAGCATGCACCTGCCAAATAATACTTGAGGCAGGCTCTGAAGATGCCCTGAGGAAATGGAGCAGACTGCACAGTGTCTCCACTGCTGACGTGCTCCCAACCTGTCTGGCCAGGGGAAGTGAAGGGGCACTGCCAGGAAGAGTCCTCACTGCTTCAGAATCCAGAAACTGCTTGGTTTCCTCACCAGCTCCTGGCTCCCCTTCAGCCAGTCCAGGATCCAAAGTCCTCCCACCACAGGCTTAAGATGCCACTGCACTCTCTCCATTTAATGGCTTTTGGGATCCAGGCCTGTTCCCCAGGGATCTTCAGTACCTTCCCAGCAGAGCAACCTCAGACTCCTGAGTATAGGAGAAAGGCCTAGAGCTCCATCACAGCAATGGCAAACTCAGGAGAAAAGGACCTTGCTAGATTGCAGAATCCTACCTTCTCCTTACTGGCTGTGAATGTCTTTGGACCATTCTCATCAAGTACTTTTGATTGGACAGGGCTTCAGAGCCTGCCTCACGTCTGAGCCCAGTGAGCCTTATTTCTGAGTCACAGTAGATGATATCCAATTCAGGAATAATGAGGCCAAAATGACAAGTTCCTGGCTTTTTATTTTATGTCTGGAAGTTGAAGCCTGGAGCCTAGGCTGCACCTAATTTACAGTAAGTTCTTCTCACAGAATGGGTCATTTCCCAGCCAGCAAGACACTTATTTACATTTAATCCTAAATATAAGATAGTATCAATTTATGCATTATTTATGCCTACATATTATTTATGGATGAAAACATAATGACAGTTAATGTAAATTTTTAAAAAATTTTTTTTTCTATCCTCTGAGCTTGTGATAAACAGCTAATACTGGGAAGAAAGCCCCTAAGTCAGTAATGTCTAATTAAAATAATATGCATGGCACAAGGGTAAATTAATTTTTTTTTTTTTAGTATTCACATTTAAAAAATAAAACAGGCAAAATTTATTGAAATAATATAAGCAAATATATCCTGAATCTTCTCATTATGTGACCAATGTAATATTATTAATGGAATATATACATTTGGAATTATATCCCTAAAGTCACTGTATTTAAAGCCTCAAGTATATCTTAATTCAAACTCATTCCAGAGTGGAAGGCTGTGAATCCCCTGACCTAAAAGAGGTATAGGGCCTGATCCCCACCTTTTTATGCTAGAGGTGCAGGATACAGTTTCTTACTAAAATTTATCCTCAGGCACAAATAGCAAGAGATGCAATGTCCTCAGTGACAACATGTACCTATAGTTAGGAAGTGTCCAAAAGTAGGTAAATATTTTCCACTTGATGCTGGTCAAAAGTCCATTCCCATTGCAGATATCAGAAAGCAAACAAAGAAAGATGGGATGCCAGATGTTGGGGAACACGTATCTTCTGACTTTTAAACAGCCGTTAGTATACTGTTAAAATATACAAAATGGAAACCCCTTATTTGGCAATTTGACCTTAGAACCAACGGGTAGGCTTATAATAACTGTTTCTACCTGTGGTCAAAGCCCCACAACTAACAAGCAGCTTGGCTGGAACTCAAAATATACTGTGTCTCATTCCAAATCTAAAACACCTCCACCAGGACACAAGACTAATGCAACTTTTTTTTAAAATTTTTATCAGAGTTGAAAGGTGACAATAATTTTAAAAAGCAAGAATTGTTATATATATACATATATATATATATAACTATATATATATCAGTACTATATGTTACATATATTAAAATAAACAGAGTGTTCTCATATGTCTGAGTGATCTTGGGACTCCCATTCCTGGATCCAGGGATACAGGTTCAGCATACACCAAGAACAAACACCTCCTTGAACCACCTCCATTACATATCAAAATAAGACTGATACTGAACATGTGGTAAGTTTAGTCAGAGTTTGTCATTTATAAAATAGGCTGCTATAGAAGGATGTAAAGGACCCCAAAGTCTTAAGTTTTCAAATCACAGATGGGCATGCTTTATAAAGGCATGCAGTAGAAAACTTCCTTATTAACGTAGAGGTTACAACGAGGTCAAGGAAAGACATATGATTATTGGCAGTATGAGCAATCATCAGAGAATTGGAATCTGATGCTCAGACGAGGAAGTTATTTATATTATATTTGAGTATATGATTGACATGGGTGCCCATGATGACAAGGTTATAAACTTTCTGAAAGAACATTAATGTGGGTGTCAGACAATAGTTAAGCTTTATATAAAAAGTAAATTCAAGTTAGTTTGTGAGCTGTGGAGCCACAGCACCTACTTGTCACAAAAGCCTCAAAGCCATTATCCAACTAAGACCTCTAAGAACATCCAATTATGGAGATTAAAAAAAAATAAAATAAGGCTTCTAGACGTCAAATGGATTCTGAGCAGCATGCACCACATCTGAGGTCTGCCCACACACAGAACTGAATGAAATTAATTTTGAGCTCCTCAAAGTATTTTTTTTTATGTCTGGGACAAAGAAAAATAAGTCCAGGAATAAGGAAGTAAAAACTGAGTCCCCTACAGCCAACAGCTCTCTTCATTAAAAAAAAAAAAAAAAAAAAAAAAAACAGTACATGAAGTCATGATTCTCATTATCATTCTAGTTATAAATCACCACAATATGGGAAAATGCTAGGCTGTTGGCACATTTGTGCCCAAATAAATTTCCTGTAGGAGCTTAAGACACAGTTTAGGGATAGGACCAAATTCCCAGGGTTTCCAGTGCTGACAGAGATCCTATTTGGCCAATAAGGACTTAAGGTGACCTGCCCCAGAGGTGAATCCATACCCACAGACTCTTATAGATGCCATCAGAGTTTCCAGTCCACAACTGACAGGTCTCACTATAGGAAGTGAGGCCTGTTTTACACAGTCTCAACCCTCCAGTCTCAAGATATCACTGCACACTCACCATTTTCTGGCTCTTGAGGTATCCAGTGCTCACCCTATAATCCAGGATTTGCACAGCAGAGCAGATGAACCCTCCAGATTATAGGAAAGAGAGCCCAGAGATAGATACTAAGAGTGGAAGGCTCCTAAGACAGAAGCCACACTAGATTTTCAAAGCCTGGTCCTCTTCACTGGCTGTGTGCTAGAATGGACATTGAGTATAAAAGGGCTCCTGATTGAACCCTCCTTAAGTCTTTACCAACTCAAACTGAGCCTGGTGAGTGTTCTGAGTGACAGTTGAAATAAAAAAAAGGAACAAATCAGGTCAGAATTACAGGTCCTTGGTGACAGCTTTTTTCTTTTCTTTTTTTCTTTATTTTATTTATTATTTTGTTGTTGTTGTTTTTTTGCCTACTGAGGTGAGGGGAATTGCAATCCAGATTCTCAGACTGCAGCTCATATAAGGCAAGTTTTTCTTGTAGTAGTGGGATCCAGATTGGTCAGGTAAATGTTAGCATTTAACGTTAAATATAAGCTTATTTTAATTTACATGGATTATACATGACTGTATATCATTTGTGAATGGAAATAATATAATGACAATTAATGTAAAATTTTATTTAACTTTTCTGCTCTCTGTTCTTACAAGAAGAGAGATTGAACTTTGAAGTGGGAAGAAATCCCCCAAAGCAGCACTGTCCAATGAAAATAGTATCTGAAATACATAGGTAATTTAAAAAATTTCTAGTGGTCACATTAAAAATAAAAGAAGTTGTTGCCGCCTGTAGCTGTTGCCGCCTGCAGCAACTATACCGTGGGAAAGAATTCGGAGGCAGATTGGGAATGAGTAGGTTCTTTATTTTTGCTTTCTCTGCTGACTTCTCTCTCCAACTCCAACAACCTCTCCAACTCCAACAACAACCCCCTCACAACTCCAACCCTACCTGGTTAAATACCCTTCACCTTAACAAGTATACACGTGTCACAAGCTCAACTTACAGGAGCGTCACACAGTGTTCATGGGCACAGAAAGATTCTTAGTTGATTACATTAAGGTCAGGAGAAAACAATTAAATGCCTCCTCTTTGGCTCTCAGCCAGCCGCCATCTTAGCTACCTCCTCCTTAAGGCTCTTACATTTTCCCCCTTTTGTTTTAAAAGAGGGATAAATAGATGGGTGACGACCCTCACCACATCAGGATCGACTGTGCCTGTCTTAGACTTCTACATGTGCAAACAACATTCTTACCCATCATTGGATAATCAAAGCTGTGCCCTTGACTCCTGTCTTAGGTTGATATGTCGGTCACATGAGACTTTCCTGTCATTGACTTCCAGCTGTCCAATTGAGCCAACCAATCATGAGGAGATGCTCAAGTTCTAAGGCAGTAAGCTTTGTGCTGACGAGCCAAGTTCCATTAAATAGCAAGTTCTTTAAACAAATCAGCTGCCCTAAGTTCCATAAAGTAACACACTGACTTCTCTAGACAAATCAGCTGCCCTACTAGGGTTAAGAAAAGGGGGGGTACCTGCAAGGCATTGTCCCATACGATGTCCCAAACATCCTATAGTAGAAAGATCTATCAAAAATGTCCACTTGCTAACACATTGATCTAGGAGGCCACCTGCATGCAGAGCAGAGGCCACACTGCTGGTGAGGTTGTTTAATGTTTGAGCAGCAGGGATGCTTGTAGCGATTGCGATCCCTGCAGCTGTAGCAGCAGCAGCTGTCTCTTTTATGTCTAGACAATGCCACCAGGAAATCTTCAGGGCCAGCTAAGACTGGCATAGGGATGTACCTAGAAACTCAAGCAACAATCATTAGAAGAAAGGCAGTGCCATTCCAGCACTGAGTCAAGAAGCGAGTTGTAAGAGTGCAATTCAAACTAAAAAATAGAATTATTAGATCTTCAGGTATCTGAAGTTGATCTCTGCTCACACACATTGCTGCTTGAGCTCTCACAAACATTAGCTCTCAAAATATCACATTTAGAATGGATTAAAGAAAGACTAAGAGCATTATAGAAAAATATTTTGTTAGCTGGAACTTTTGAGCCTCTGCATGGCAACCTTTTATGAGTATACCTGTTGAAACAATTTAAATCAATCAGCCATATAACAAATAAAGTTAATTACAAATAAACTATCCCAAGTCAAATACCAAAATATTAGGTTGAACAGTATTAGTCATATTCCTTGCTGAAGAGAAGTCCTAGAGATACTTATAAATTAAGTTTGAAGGTACCTTCATTTTTTATATGTTTACCCAATTAGAATATTTTTAACTTAAATGAATTAAAGTTATTTGGATCCATTTTTTTTGAGAAATGATTTTCATGAGCATTCGGTTATTGTTACTTGTGATGTCACAGTGGACAAATGCACAAACATAAAGACATATATTTGTGATGTCACACTTACATGAAATCTAGACAAGCGCACAGACATAGACATATATAAAAAAGAAAAAACACAATTGTGTGCACACTAAAGAGAGATCCTCTTGTCCTGGCTTGGAGGAATGAGACTTAAGTTGTGAATTTATTGAAGGAAAAAGCACGCAGCTTAAAAGTTTCTTAGCTGAAAAGGTAAAGATGAGGTTCCCTTGTCGGAAAAAGAGACAAACTCGTGCAGGTGTGTGGATTGACATCTCTTTTAAGAGACTCATTCCACAACTACTTCATCTTGGCCCTTTTGATTTGGCACTTGTTTTATTAATCTTGATTCTGCAACAACTTCATCTTGGCCCTTTTGATTTGGTACCTGTTTTATCAATCTTGATGGTATCCATACCGGCGAGGACTCGTGCTGTGGGAAAACACAAACAGAACCTCTCCTCCAAATTAATACTAGGTCTGGGCCATTCCATGTGCCTGAAGGAATATCCTTCCAGTAAACCAAAGGTTTATGTTGTTGATGTGGATTCCAGTGTCTGTCTCCAGCCGAATATCCTTTGGAATCCAAAGTTAAAAAATTTAAAGTAAAAAGGGCAATGGCTAATCTATAATTAGGATTTGTCCAATTTCCTTCTTTTTGTTTCGAAAGCATAAGTTTGAGTGTGCAATTAGCTCGTTCAATTACACCTTGGCCTTGAGGATTATACGGAATACCAGTCTTATGAAGTATTCTGAATTTTGCGCAAAACTGTTTGAAACTTGAGGACGTATATGAAGGGCCTTGTCTGTTTTAAGCATTTTGGGGATGTCCAGTGCAGCAAAAGCTTGTAAACAATGAGATGTAACATCTTTAACTTTTTCTCCAGCATGTAAGGAAGCAAAAATCATGCCTGAGCAGGTATCTATGTTCACATGAATAAATCGCAATTTTCCAAAACTTGGCTCATGAATGACATCCATCTGCCACAAATGATTGGGCATTAATCCTCTTGGTTTAACCCCAAAATATGGATTGGGCAAATGTGTCACACAAGATTGACAAGCCTTCACAATTGTTTGAGCTTGATCTTTAGTTATTTTGAAACTTTGTTGTAAAGTAGTACTATTAACATGAAATTAAGAATAGAACGAGGTAGCTTGTTGGACTGCTGAAAATATAAAAGATTGTTTGACTAAGGACATCAGCTTTTTGATTACCTTCATGTAGAGGACCAAGAAAATTAGTACGAGCTCTGATATGTCCAATAAACAAATGTTCTTTACGTTCCCATAGAAGGTTTTGAATTTGAAAAAACAATTTAGAGGCTGGAGTATGAGGTGCTATTGGACCTGCTAGCTCCAATTTAGGGACAGCATGTACAATATAGTGGCTGTCTGAAAAAATATTTATGGGCTGTTCTCTAAAACTTTCAAGAGCTATAATAACAGCTTCTAGTTCTACCAATTAAGCTGATTTATGGGCAGTAATATGAATCATATTTTCTTTTTGAGTGACTACTGCAGCAGTGCCATTAGAGGACTCATCTGTAAATACATTTAATGCCTTAGAAATAGGTTGATTTTTTATTACCTGTGGAAATACAATTGGATGATTGATACAAAAAGGTAGTATAGGAGAGTTAGAAAGATGGTTATCAAAATTTGCAGAAGTACAGCATCTAGCTATAGCCCAATCATTATCATTGAAGCATAAATAGTCAACCTGTGATGATGAATAGGGAGTAATAATAGTAGCGGGATGAATACCAAAGATTTTAGTATAAGTCTTAAGTCCTTGAAGAATAAGTTTAGCCACCATGGAGGTGTAAGACTCAATTGTACTTATAGGAGAGACAGGCAAATGTATCCATAATAAAGGCCCCTGTTGCCAAAATACTCCTGTGGGTGTATATTGTGAAGAAATAATGATCAATATCAGCAGTTGAGTAAAATCAATTCTATCACAATGAGATCATTCAATGGCCTTTTCTATCAACTTTAAAGCTTCCCTAGCATCTGGAGTCAATGTTCGTGGTGAAGATGGATCAGGGTTCCCACAAAGGATATCAAATAAGGGTTTTAATTCACCAGTAGTGAGGCTTAGTGTACGGTGAAGCCAATTAATGTCTCCCAGCAATTTTTGAAAATCATTAAGAGTAACTAGATGTTCCTTATTTATTAAGATTTTTTGAGGCCTAATAAAAGTATCTATAATTTGGAATCCTAGATATAATATTGGAGATCTAGTTTGAACCTTTTCTTCAGCAATGTTTAGTCCATATTGTTTCAAGTTTTCTGATATGTCACTAAATATGGTGAATAGGACTTCTTTATTAGGATGAGCAAGCAAAACATCATCCATATAATGGAGGCACATATGCTCTGGGTATTTATTCTTGATAGGTTGAATAACTTTATCTACATAGATTTGACACATAGTAGGGCTATTAGCCATACCCTGGGGTAAAATTTTCCACTGAAATCTTTGATCAGGTCCATCATTATTAATAGAGGGAACTGAAAAAGCAAACCTGGGGGCATCCAGAGGATGTAAAGGAATAGAAAAAAAAAAAAAAAAAAACAGTCCTTTATATCAAGGGTTATAAGATGGAAATTTTTAGGAATAGCTATAGGATTAGGAAGTCCAGGTTGAGTAGGGCCCATAATTTGCATAGTTTTATTTATTTCTCTAAGATCATGTAATAATCGCCATTTTCCTGATTTTTTTTTCCTAATCACGAATATGGGGGAATTCCAGGGAGAGGTAGAAGGTTCTATATGTCCTGCTTCTAGTTGTTCTTGGACTAGTAGGTGGGCTGGCTTTTAATTTCTCTCTAGATAGGGGGCCACTGAGGGACCCAAACTGGCTTATCAGAAAGCCATGGTATTTTCAAAATTGTTTTCTCAGTGGCCCTAAAAAAAATATCCTATACTTTTTTTGATGATGATTTCCTTTAAGCTCAATAGGGTTAGGATCACCCTGTAGATTTTTTCCTCATCATTTACCTGGAACATATCCCTGTTTTCCCCTGGACTACTCCATCTTTTATTATTAACACTTGCAGGGTAGGTTGCAAGGTGTACTCCCATTTGTTGCAAAACATCTCTTCCCCATAAGGTAATTGGCAAGCTGGACAAAACATAAGGCTGAAATGTTCCTTGATGCCCTTCATCATCCTCCCATTTTAAAACTGTTGCACTTTGTTCTGGGCTATTAGAATATCCCAAGCCTCTCAAACTAGTTGAAGCCTTTTGCAAAGGCTAGTGTTTGGGCCATTGTCGTATATTGATAATGGAAGAGTCAGCCCCAGTGTCAATGAACCCCTCCATCTCTATTCCTTGAATTTTTATTTTGCACATAGGCCTCTGTGAACAATCCTGAACCCAGCAAGCCACAGGTCCTGAGCCAGTGGAACCAAATCCCCTATTGTTCCTATTTTGAGGCATACTCTTAAATGAGTCATGTAAACTGGGAAGGAGAAGCAGCTGAGCAATTCTATCACCTTGGTTAACAGAGCTAATGCCTCTAGGTGAACTGTGCATAATCTTGATTTCTCCTCCAAAGTCAGAATCTATCAACCTGGAATCACTTGAAGTCCAGATATGCTTTTAGAGCTTTGTCTGAGGATAAGTCCTACAGCCATAAATAAAGAGGTCCCCTGACTCCCGTGGGAATCAGTTGAACCCCCATTTCAGGTGTTAGCACTATTCGGGTGGTGGAACAGAGGTCTAGTCCTGCACTTCCTCTTCTTTCTCTGACAAGGGAGTCATTGGGTAAGAGGGATTGTGTCGAGAAATCATCTGGATGGATGTTTGAGGATACTCCTCCTCTAATGCCTCATACATTTGTGGGCCCTGGGGCATTGGGCCCCATGCCCCATTTTTTGAATTGCCAGACAAAATGTTACCATAAACATCAGTTTGGGATCTGCACTTACTAGCCCAATGGTTTCCTTTTTTACACCTGGGCCAGTGGCCTGGGCACGAGACGAGCTTGGCCTTATTTCAATTGTCTCTTGCCTTCTTTGGGGATTTTTTTTTCTAAAATAACCTGATTGACTATAATAATTTTTAGGTTGAGCCCTTCTTGTAAAATTTTGAGGAGAAGCACCTCTCATGGCTGCTGCGATTACATTACCTGTAACAAATGCATCATTTATGTCCTTGCATAGCCTTATATATACAGAAAGGTCCCTTTAGATTTCTAAGGTCTGATAGCATCTTGACAATATTTGTTGGCATTTTCATATCCCAGCTGAACAACTAATGGCATAGCTTGATCAACGTCTCCAAACACTCTACCTGCAGTTCGCAAAAGTCAATCAGCAAAGTCAGCATATGGCTCATTAGGTCCCTGAATCACTTTAGACAAGCCACCCTGTAAGTCACCAGTTCCTTGTAATGCTTTCCATGCCTTAACAGCTGCGGCGTATATTTAAGCTTAAACTCCAGGATCGTACTGAATCTGAACCTGTAAATCAGCATATTGCCCTTCTCTGGTTAACATGTCTACGTTACGGTTTGGAAATCCTGCAGTCGCATTTCTTCTAGCTGTTTCAACACAGAACTCTTGGAATTGAGATCTCCAAATCAAGTATTGTCCCCCGCTCAATACTGCCTTACATAAGCCTTTCCAATCTGAAGGAGTTAAATTCAAAGTATTAAGGGCTTCTAACATGCTTATGGTAAAAGAAGCTTGGGGGTCCATATGTCATTGTTGCTTCTTTAAAATTTTTTATAGTTTTGAAATCTAAAGATTGGTGGTAACTTTGCTCTTTTTTTTTTTTTTTTTTTTTTTTTTTTTTTTGTGGTACCGGGGATTGAACTCAAGAGGCACTCGTCCACTGGGTCACATCCCCAGCCCTTTTTTGTATTTTATTTAGAGACAGGGTCTCACTGAGTCACTAAATGCCTTGTCACTGCTGAGGCTGGCTTTGAACTCGTGATTCTCCTGCCTCAGCCTCCCAAAGTGCTGGGATTACAGGTGTATGCCTCCGCACCCGCACTTTGCTCGTTTTGATTTTCAAATACTGGTAGATCCCAATGTCCCTGCGAGTTTTGATACTCAAGGGCACATAAGCGCTCAGAAAGACCGTTAATCTCTGCTTCAAGGGCATGCAAGTGCCTAAAAAAACCCTTCATAGTCTCTGTAATTGATTCAACCCATGAGAAGCAGAGGGCACAAGTGGTTCCTCCACTTGACAGTCCTTTATCTTGTTCCTCCTTAATTTCCTTTTGCTCATTTTCTCAGGATCACTTTTACTTAATTCCTCCACACTACTACTACTCTCACTGGTCCTAACTGACGTAGTACCATCCTGAGTCCCAGGTTCAATTGAGAGCACGTATCCTTCAGCTATCTCTAATAAATCTTGAATAGCTTTAGCAGCTCGGATTTTTGTCATTTGTGAGCCCATCTTAATCACTCTGATTAGAGACTCTTCGGTTCTTACCTGACAATTTGGAATTCCCCATACGGGCCACCACTTGTTGCCGCCTGTAGTTGTTGCCGCCTGCAGCAATGATACCGCGGGAAAGAATTCGGAGGCAGATTGGGAATGAGTCGGTTCTTTATTTTTGCTTTCTCTGCTGACTTCTCTCTCCAACTCCAACAACTCTCAACAACAACAACCCCCACACAACTCCAACCCTACCTGGTTAAATACTTGTCACCTTAACAAGTATACACGTGTCACAGTCTCAACTTACAGGTGCATCACACAGTGTTCACAGGGCACAGAAAGATTCTTAGTTGATTACATTAAGGTCTGGAGAAAACAATTAAATGCCTCCACTTTGGCTCTCAGCCAGCCGCCATCTTAGCTACCTCCTCATTAAGGCTCTTACATTTTCCCCTTTTTGTTTTAAAAGAGGGATAAATAGATGGGTGACGACCCTCACCACATCAGGATCGACTGTGCCTGTCTTAGACTTCTACATGTGCAAACAACATTCTTACCCATCATTGGATAATCAAAGCTGTGCCCTTGACTCCTGTCTTAGGTTGATATGTCGGTCACATGAGACTTTCCTGTCATTGACTTCCAGCTGTCCAATTGAGCCAACCAATCATGAGGAGATGCTCAAGTTCTAAGGCAGTAAGCTTTGTGCTGACGAGCCAAGTTCCATTAAATAGCAAGTTCTTTAAACAAATCAGCTGCCCTAAGTTCCATAAAGTAACGCACTGACTTCTCTAGACAAATCAGCTGCCCTACTAGGGTTAAGAAAAGGGGTACCTGCAAGGCATTGTCCCATACGATGTCCCAAACATCCTATAGTAGAAAGATCTATCAAAATGTCCACTTGCTAACACATTGATCTATGAGGCCACCTGCATGCAGAGCAGAGGCCACACTGCTGGTGAGGTTGTTTAATGTTTGAGCAGCAGGGATGCTTGTAGCGATTGCGATCCCTGCAGCTGTAGCAGCAGCAGCCGTCTCTTTTATGTCTAGACAATGCCACCGGCAAATCTTCAGGGCCAGCTAAGACTGGCATAGGGATGTACCTAGAAACTCAAGCAACAATCATTAGAAGAAAGGCAGTGCCATTCCAGCACTGAGTCAAGAAGCGAGTTGTAAGAGTGCAATTCAAACTAAAAAATAGAATTATTAGATCTTCAGGTATCTGAAGTTGATCTCTGCTCACACACATTGCTGCTTGAGCTCTCACAAACATTAGCTCTCAAAATATCACATTTAGAATGGATTAAAGAAAGACTAAGAGCATTATAGAAAAATATTTTGTTAGCTGGAACTTTTGAGCCTCTGCATACACGGCAAACTTTTATGAGTATACCTGTTGAAACAATTTAAATCAATCAGCCATATAACAAATAAAGTTAATTACAAATAAACTATCCCAAGTCAAATACCAAAATATTAGGTTGAACAGTATTAGTCATATTCCTTGCTGAAGAGAAGTCCTAGAGATACTTATAAATTAAGTTTGAAGGTACCTTCATTTTTTATATGTTTATCCAATTAGAATATTTTTAACTTAAATGAATTAAAGTTATTTGGATCCATTTTTTTTTTTTGAGAAATGATTTTCATGAGCATTCGGTTATTGTTACTTGTGATGTCACAGTGGACAAATGCACAAACATAAAGACATATATTTGTGATGTCACACTTACATGAAATCTAGACAAGCGCACAGACATAGACATATATAAAAAAGAAAAAACACAATTGTGTGCACACTAAAGAGAGATCCTCTTGTCCTGGCTTGGAGGAATGAGACTTAAGTTGTGAATTTATTGAAGGAAAAAGCGCGCAGCTTAAAAGTTTCTTAGCTGAAAAGGTAAAGATGAGGTTCCCTTGTCGGAAAAAGAGACAAACTCGTGCAGGTGTGTGGATTGATATCTCTTTTAAGAGACTCATTCCACAACTACTTCATCTTGGCCCTTTTGATTTGGCACTTGTTTTATTAATCTTGATTCTGCAACAACTTCATCTTGGCCCTTTTGATTTGGTACCTGTTTTATCAATCTTGATGGTATCCATACCGGCGAGGACTCGTGCTGTGGAAAACACAAACAGAACCTCTCCTCCAAATTAATACTAGGTCTGGGCCATTCCATGTGCCTGAAGGAATATCCTTCCAGTAAACCAAAGGTTTATGTTGTTGATGTGGATTCCAGTGTCTGTCTCCAGCCGAATATCCTTTGGAATCCAAAGTTAAAAAATTTAAAGTAAAAAGGGCAATGGCTAATCTATAATTAGGATTTGTCCAATTTCCTTCTTTTTGTTTCGAAAGCATAAGTTTGAGTGTGCAATTAGCTCGTTCAATTACACCTTGGCCTTGAGGATTATACGGAATACCAGTCTTATGAAGTATTCTGAATTTTGCACAAAACTGTTTGAAAGTTGAGGACGTATATGACGGGCCTTGTCTGTTTTAAGCATTTTGGGGATGCCCAGTGCAGCAAAAGCTTGTAAACAATGAGATGTAACATCTTTAACTTTTTCTCCAGCATGTAAGGAAGCAAAAATCATGCCTGAGCAGGTATCTATGTTCACATGAATAAATCGCAATTTTCCAAATCTTGGCTCATGAATGACATCCATCTGCCACAAATGATTGGGCATTAATCCTCTTGGTTTAACCCCAAAATATGGATTGGGCAAATGTGTCACACAAGATTGACAAGCCTTCACAATTGTTTGAGCTTGATCTTTAGTTATTTTGAAACTTTGTTGTAAAGTAGTACTATTAACATGAAATTAAGAATAGAACGAGGTAGCTTGTTGGACTGCTGAAAAATAAAGATTGTTTGACTAAGGACATCAGCTTTTTGATTACCTTCATGTAGAGGACCAAGAAAATTAGTACGAGCTCTGATATGTCCAATAAACAAATGTTCTTTACGTTCCCATAGAAGGTTTTGAATTTGAAAAAAACAATTTAGAGGCTGGAGTATGAGGTGCTATTGGACCTGCTAGCTCCAATTTAGGGACAGCATGTACAATATAGTGGCTGTCTGAAAAAATATTTATGGGCTGTTCTCTAAAACTTTCAAGAGCTATAATAACAGCTTCTAGTTCTACCAATTGAGCTGATTTATGGGCAGTAATATGAATCATATTTTCTTTTTGAGTGACTACTGCAGCAGTGCCATTAGAGGACTCATCTGTAAATACATTTAATGCCTTAGAAATAGGTTGATTTTTTATTACCTGTGGAAATACAATTGGATGATTGATACAAAAAGGTAGTATAGGAGAGTTAGAAAGATGGTTATCAAAATTTGCAGAAGTACAGCATCTAGCTATAGCCCAATCATTATCATTGAAGCATAAATAGTCAACCTGTGATGATGAATAGGGAGTAATAATAGTAGCGGGATGAATACAAAGATTTTAGTATAAGTCTTAAGTCCTTGAAGAATAAGTTTAGCCACCATGGAGGTGTAAGACTCAATTGTACTTATAGGAGAGACAGGCAAATGTATCCATAATAAAGGCCCCTGTTGCCAAAATACTCCTGTGGGTGTATATTGTGAATAAATAATGATCAATATCAGCAGTTGAGTAAAATCAATTCTATCACAATGAGATCATTCAATGGCCTTTTCTATCAACTTTAAAGCTTCCGTAGCATCTGGAGTCAATGTTCGTGGTGAAGATGGATCAGGGTTCCCACAAAGGATATCAAATAAGGGTTTTAATTCACCAGTAGTGAGGCTTAGCGTACGGTGAAGCCAATTAATGTCTCCCAGCAATTTTTGAAAATCATTAAGAGTAACTAGATGTTCCTTATTTATTAAGATTTTTTGAGGCCTAATAAAAGTATCTATAATTTGGAATCCTAGATATAATATTGGAGATCTAGTTTGAACCTTTTCTTCAGCAATGTTTAGTCCATATTGTTTCAAGTTTTCTGATATGTCACTAAATATGGTGAATAGGACTTCTTTATTAGGATGAGCAAGCAAAACATCATCCATATAATGGAGGCACATATGCTCTGGGTATTTATTCTTGATAGGTTGAATAACTTTATCTACATAGATTTGACACATAGTAGGGCTATTAGCCATACCCTGGGGTAAAATTTTCCACTGAAATCTTTGATCAGGTCCATCATTATTAATAGAGGGAACTGAAAAAAGCAAACCTGGGGGCATCCAGAGGATGTAAAGGAATAGAAAAAAAAAAAAAAAAAAACAGTCCTTTATATCAAGGGTTATAAGATGGAAATTTTTAGGAATAGCTATAGGATTAGGAAGTCCAGGTTGAGTAGGGCCCATAATTTGCATAGTTTTATTTATTTCTCTAAGATCATGTAATAATCGCCATTTTCCTGATTTTTTCCTAATCACGAATATGGGGGAATTCCAGGGAGAGGTAGAAGGTTCTATATGTCCTGCTTCTAGTTGTTCTTGGACTAGTAGGTGGGCTGCTTTTAATTTCTCTCTAGATAGGGGGCCACTGAGGGACCCAAACTGGCTTATCAGAAAGCCATGGTATTTTCAAAATTGTTTTCTCAGTGGCCCTAAAAAAATATCCTATACTTTTTTTGATGATGATTTCCTTTAAGCTCAATAGGGTTAGGATCACCCTGTAGATTTTTTCCTCATCATTTACCTGGAACATATCCCTGTTTTCCCCTGGGACTCCATCTTTTATTATTAACACTTGCAGGGTAGGTTGCAAGGTGTACTCCCATTTGTTGCAAAACATCTCTTCCCCATAAGGTAATTGGCAAGCTGGACAAAACATAAGGCTGAAATGTTCCTTGATGCCCTTCATCATCCTCCCATTTTAAAACTGTTGCACTTTGTTCTGGGCTATTAGAATATCCCAAGCCTCTCAAACTAGTTGAAGCCTTTTGCAAAGGCTAGTGTTTGGGCCATTGTCGTATATTGATAATGGAAGAGTCAGCCCCAGTGTCAATGAACCCCTCCATCTCTATTCCTTGAATTTTTATTTTGCACATAGGCCTCTGTGAACAATCCTGAAC
Organism: Tamias sibiricus; assembly: GCA_025594165.1. Classification (NCBI taxonomy): domain Eukaryota; kingdom Metazoa; phylum Chordata; class Mammalia; order Rodentia; family Sciuridae; genus Tamias; species Tamias sibiricus. The sequence goes on from CM046672.1 coordinate 39,917,103, forward strand.
CCAGCAAGCCACAGGTCCTGAGCCAGTGGAACCAAATCCCCTATTGTTCCTATTTTGAGGCATACTCTTAAATGAGTCATGTAAATTGGGAAGGAGAAGCAGCTGAGCAATTCTATCACCTTGGTTAACAGAGCTAATGCCTCTAGGTGAACTGTGCATAATCTTGATTTCTCCTCCAAAGTCAGAATCTATCAAACCTGGAATCACTTGAAGTCTAGATATGCTTTTTAGAGCTTTGTCTGAGGATAAGTCCTACAGTCCATAAATAAAGAGGTCCCTGACTCCCGTGGGAATCAGTTGAACCCCCATTTCAGGTATTAGCACTATTCGGGTGGTGGAACAGAGGTCTAGTCCTGCACTTCCTCTTCTTTCTCTGACAAGGGAGTCATTGGGTAAGAGGGATTGTGTCGAGAAATCATCTGGATGGATGTTTGAGGATACTCCTCCTCTAATGCCTCATACATTTGTGGGCCCTGGGGCATTGGGCCCCATGCCCCATTTTTTGAATTGCCAGACAAAATGTTACCATAAACATCAGTTTTGGATCTGCACTTACTAGCCCAATGGTTTCCTTTTTTACACCTGGGCCAGTGGCCTGGGGCACGAGACGAGCTTGGCCTTATTTCAATTGTCTCTTGCCTTCTTTGGGGATTTTTTTTCTAAAATAACCTGATTGACTATAATAATTTTTAGGTTGAGCCCTTCTTGTAAAATTTTGAGGAGAAGCACCTCTCATGGATGCTGCGATTACATTACCTGTAACAAATGCATCATTTATGTCCTTGCATAGCCTTATATATACAGAAAGGTCCCTTTAGATTTCCAAGGTCTGATAGCATCTTGACAATATTTGTTGGCATTTTCATATCCCAGCTGAACAACTAATGGCATAGCTTGATCAACGTCTCCAAACACTCTACCTGCAGTTCGCAAAAGTCAATCAGCAAAGTCAGCATATGGCTCATTAGGTCCCTGAATCACTGTAGACAAGCCACCCTGTAAGTCACCAGTTCCTTGTAATGCTTTCCATGCCTTAACAGCTGCAGCGTATATTTAAGCTTAAACTCCAGGATCGTACTGAATCTGAACCTGTAAATCAGCATATTGCCCTTCTCTGGTTAACATGTCTACGTTACGGTTTGGAAATCCTGCAGTCGCATTTCTTCTAGCTGTTTCAACACAGAACTCTTGGAATTGAGATCTCCAAATCAAGTATTGTCCCCCGCTCAATACTGCCTTACATAAGCCTTTCCAATCTGAAGGAGTTAAATTCAAAGTATTAAGGGCTTCTAACATGCTTATGGTAAAAGAAGCTTGGGGTCCATATGTCATTGTTGCTTCTTTAAAATTTTTTATAGTTTTGAAATCTAAAGATTGGTGGTAACTTTGCTCTTTTTTTTTTTTTTTTTTTTTTTTTTTTTTGTTTTACCGGGGATTGAACTCAAGAGGCACTCGTCCACTGGGTCACATCCCCAGCCCTTTTTTGTATTTTATTTAGAGACAGGGTCTCACTGAGTCACTAAATGCCTCGTCACTGCTGAAGCTGGCTTTGAACTCGTGATCCTCCTGCCTCAGCCTCCCAAAGTGCTGGGATTACAGGTGTGTGCCTCCGCACCCAGCACTTTGCTCGTTTTGATTTTCAAATACTGGTAGATCCCAATGTCCCTGCGAGTTTTGACACTCAAGGGCACATAAGCGCTCAGAAAGACCGTTAATCTCTGCTTCAAGGGCATGCAAGTGCCTAAAAAAACCCTTCATAGTCTCTGTAATTGATTCAACCCATGAGGAAGCAGAGGGCACAAGTGGTTCCTCCACTTGACAGTCCTTTATCTTGTTCCTCCTTAATTTCCTTTTGCTCATTTTCTCAGGATCACTTTTACTTAATTCCTCCACACTACTACTACTCTCACTGGTCCTAACTGACTTAGTACCATCCTGAGTCCCAGGTTCAATTGAGAGCACGTATCCTTCAGCTATCTCTAATAAATCTTGAATAGCTTTAGCAGCTCGGATTTTTGTCATTTGTGAGCCCATCTTAATCACTCTGATTAGAGACTCTTCGGTTCTTACCTGACAATTTGGAATTCCCCATACGGGCCACCACTTGTTGCCGCCTGTAGTTGTTGCTGCCTGCAGCAATGATACCGCGGGAAAGAATTCGGAGGCAGATTGGGAATGAGTCGGTTCTTCATTCTGCTTTCTCTTCTGACTTCTCTCTCCAACTCCAACAACCACCCCCACACAACTCCAACCCTACCTGGTTAAATACTTGTCACCTTAACAAGTATAACACGTGTCACAGTCTCAACTTACAGGTGCATCACACAGTGTTCACAGGCACAGAAAGATTGTTAGTTGATTACATTAAGGTCTGGAGAAAACAATTAAATGCCTCCACTTTGGCTCTCAGCCAGCCACCATCTTAGCTACCTCCTCATTAAGGCTCTTACAAGAAGCAGTTGAAAGAGATTTTAATTTCATAGTCCAATATATCCAGAATATTACCACTATGGGAGCAATAAAATATTTGTACTGAAGTATATGTATTTTTGGAACCATACCCTCAAAATCACATCTCTATTTCAAGCCTCTAGCATATCTCAGTTTATACAACCACATCTGGAATTTGAGAGCTATCTCTCCCCTGCCCTCAGGAAGATGAAGGCCCTGACTCCTCATTTTTCTGCTAGAGGTAAGGGATAAAATTCCTCACTAATATTTCTCCTCAGGTCTAATGAACAAGAGAGGCTCTGCCTTGAGTGAGAGCAAGGAACTCCAACCAGAAATTTTCCATAGATAGACACATTCCCACCTACTGCTGGCCATGGTCCATTCCATTACAGATATCAGACAGCAAGCAAAGATGAAGTCCCAGGATGTAGGGCCCCACATGTTCAGTTCAAGCCATAGCTTTAATTCTATTGTTTAAATTCATTAAAGGCACACTTCTTAATTTACAGTTTGACCTTAGACCTAATGACCAGGTCCTATTGTTTTTCTCCTGAGACCAAAGTTCCATTATTCATAAGCACCTGGGCTGTGTCAACTGGGTCTCATTTGAAAGTCCAAACACCTCTACTAGACCACATGACACATACAACTTTTCTTATTATTTTAGGATTTGGTTAGTTAAAATTATTTTTTAAATGAAGGATTTGTGTCTTTACACACACACATACACACACACACATGCATGCATGCACACAAATATATATAATATTGCATATTTTAACACAAAGAAAACAATGCACAGCCTCTAAGAGTTTCTGGTTCCAGCCTCCAATTCCTGGATCCCCAAGGCCTCATGTGAACCCTATGGGGAGAATACAAGAGGAATCAGGGAAGGGTGTACCTTTTTAGAAGAGAGGCACTGAGATAGCTCTGGTGATGGTAATTAAAAAAAAAAAAAAAAGGAGGTTTGGAATGAAGGGATTACAAAGCTTATGCTATAAGGAAGGAATTTTTTTTTTAAATCTGAACTGTCCCTATTTGTCATTGTACTATCTGAGTCTTCAGTCAGCACCTTATTGTTAATTTTATAAAAGTCTTAAATGTTAAAGCAAAAAAAAATTTTGGAGAAAATCTTTATAATTTTTCTATTTGAAAAAATATTCTTAACATCAGTTATTTAATGGCCTAAAATAAAAAAAAGAGTTAAGAAATTTTATCAGATGTAGAAATCCTGTACATCAAAAAATGTTTGAGGTAGTATATATTTCAAAGAAAAAAAAGTAAAAAAAAAAAAGTCATCCTAACAAAGAGATAATAGACTGTTAGACTATTAGATAATATACTAATCAATTTCATAAATGTAGAAGTTTTAAAATGACAAATGAATATATTAATATACATCAAAACCAATATTATTTATCAATGTCAACATTCAAGCTGCAGAGACTACTCTATATTCACTAGGAAGGTAAACACAGTGACAACAAAGGAAAAAATAATCAAAGTGATGATAAACAACAGATGAAAAGTTACAAAGATGTTAAGAAATTGAAGTTGATAAACACTGTTTGTGGTTATGTACATGAGTAAAACCAATCATGAAAATGCTATGTTACTCTTGACTCAGGCATACTCTATGAACCATCCATCTATTCCTAATTAGAATGGAAATACAACACAAATTTCTATAAGAATGCTATTAAAAGGCTGCTGCAACAGGTTCTGGCAGACACCACTCTATTACATGGATTCTATGTCTAAGATCCTGTCTCCTCACAAGCTCTGTCCAGGCCCAACACCATAATACATGAAAGTTTGCAGAAAATGGCTGCATTGACCAACGAGGACCTGAAGAAGGAGGTGGACAAGGAGCAAGCCATAAAAAGTGAATGATAGTGGAGGAAAAGGAGAGAGTTGAGGAAGAACAAGAGAAAACTTCCATGGAAGATGGAAAAGAGGAGGATAAAGGGCATGAGGAACATGAGAAGGAAATAGAGCTTGAGAAATGGCCCACTGAAGAGAGCTGACAAAGAAAAGGATGAGCTGGATTCCAACCGAAGACAGAAAATAGAGTGACAGCATGAGCTCCCTTAGGGTATAGAGGTTAGGGTGGCAACAGACAAAAGTGGAAACCCTTCACTTCTCCCTGCCCTGGAAACTGCTCCTTCTTCTTCTTTTTTTTTTTTTTTTTTTTTTTTTTTTTTTACACCTTCTGATTTTCACCTCTCCCTGCACAGCCCCCCTATTCTGACTGCCATTATTCCACCATCAGATCTGCTCTAATAAAACTCCCTGATCGTGTCCAGGTTGCACCTCTCCACTTCCCTGTTCTCTTCCTTGCTACCCCCACCTATTTCCCCAACTGCTTCCCAGTGGCACTCTATCCTCTTGTTGTTCTCTTCCTCCCTCTACCCACTTATTGCCCTAGTTATGTTCATGCATAGCCTCATCTTCCTGCACCCCTCTGGTGTACAGCCTGATGCTGGGGTGCATCTCCATATTCTGCCTGATAACTACATTTCTCTTATGTCTTCTCCTCTGACATCACAAATCAAAAGTGAAGTCAGCCATGACACTTAGCCCCAGCTACCAGGTATTCCCCCATTTCTTTAATTTAATAAATAAATTGTCATACTTCTCATCCTTTTTTAAAAGAAAACTCAACAGCACTACATGAAACAGAAAAGTATTTACCAAGTTACCACTGTGGAAAATTAGAGATATAGAGAGACAGATGGCATGGAGTGGTTCTCTGGAGAATCATTAATATTTGACATCTTGATATAGGTAGTAGTTACATAATGTGTCACCTTTGTGATGATTTATTGATCTAATTAACTTTGATGGTTGTTTTGTTTTGATTTTGCTCAGTATGATCACATTTATTAACTAAAAGATTTTGAGGAGGAACAAAAAGAAGGGATTTTAAAGGGATCCTGGAAAACACTGTGGGATAAAGGACATGCAATTATATTTATGTATGTGTATATTTGCCAAAATATGAAAAATAATATTGAATTTATAAATATTATTGTATGAATAATATGTTAATAAATCTGTAAAAATATGGTGAATTTAAAGTGGGTATTAAAAATAAACAGAATATGAAATAGGTAAACTAAGTGCATTAACTAATCATCAGTCTCAGTAGTTTGAAAAGTGTAAATTTTATAAAAGGAGAGTAGATGAAAGACAATCCTAAGCAAGAGAGAAAACTTCAAACATATTTAAAATGAACACACCAGAGTATCAGCAAGGTCAGATGGTGGTAATTTTAAAAGAAAAATTAATCTGGACGTAGTGGTCCATGCCTGTAATCCCAGCAGTTAAGGAGACTGAGGCAAGAGGATAGAGAGTTCAAAGCCAGCCTCAGCAAAAGCAAAACACTAAGCAACTCAGTGAGACCCTGCCTCTAATTAAAATATAAAATAGGGATGGGCATGTGCCTCAGTGGCTGAGTGTCCCTGAGTTCAATTCCCAGTACCAACCCCCATAAAAATGATAAATTAAATAAAAACAGTCTGATAAGTTTGACATGTAAAAATCATATTAAATACTATGCCATTTTAATACCCATGCATATATATAGTGATGCTTCAAAGATTAGGGCAAATTTTGAAAAATACATCATAATGTGAATCTGCCATTTTGCAAACAACTTAGACTATTCCAACACCTAGATAATATAGATCACTACTCAGTTAAACTGCTTGCTATACCCATTTTTGTACAAGACAGTTATCAATGACCAAAACATCATTAGGCCACAAATGGCTGTGTATGATAAAATTATAGCAATCAATGTAGACCTCATTGTGAGATGAACAAAAAACATATGGTACAAAGGAGGACCATTACAAAAAAAGTTTATCATTAAAAAGACCCTTATGATTTAGATAATGATAAGGAGAGAGAATATGTTGTATTGAAGTAGAAATATAACACTCTTTAAAAAAAATAAATAAACCTACTAGGACAATGTGGTATCTCTGTCAAAAACAAATGTTAGTATATCTCTCCTCATATCATAAAAAATATTTTCAGAGAAAACTGATGTAAAGGTAAAACAGGGGGTTAAAATTGGTCCCTTGACCCCTGGTAGAATCCCAAGTCGGGAGCTTTGCTAACCCTTGGCCCCAACTCTGTAGTAAGCCATGCAGTGCTGACCGTCAATAGAATTGATGGGAATGTCAAGTACACAGCCAATGGAAAGAGTGGATGAAAGAGTACCACCATAGGTCTGTTAATTACATGGAGTCCATTTGATTGGGCAGCCCCATTTCACCTCCTATAAGAAGATTATGCTGGGTTCCATATTTCATTTGGATCAAATTTGTGGTGCTGGTAAATTCCAAGCAATATTGAATAGAATTTCCTCTCAAAAACACAGGAAATTTTATGCAGAGTTTGTTTTCAAAAATCTGTTCTACTCCCTGGAAATGCCTTTCTGGATTTTACTACCTAAGAGAGCCAGACTAGTCCTTATACCCAGAGAGTAAGGAACCAGAACAGAACAAAGACACTATGGAGATTCAGGGAAAGAGCACATTGACTAGGCCAAACAGGAATTGTCCAAAAGCAAAAAGGCAGTGAGCACCCATCTGGTCAGACCATATCCCTCTCCCAAACTTGATGATTTCACAGGCTGCTGACTTGCTATAGTTTATGAGCCCTGAAGTGGAGGAGAATGGGGAGAAGGATATATGGGAAGTTAGGTGCAAAGAAAAGGCACAGGAGGGATAGAGGAAGGCATGGAATTAGGTGTATAGAAGTGACAAGAAGGGTAAGATAGATTCCTTTCCAGAGGAACAGGAGGGACCTGGATTGCAATCTTGCCATGCTTGTGGTGGCCAGATTGCCTCTGCCATCTCTTTCCTGCCCCACTAGCATCAATGACCACAGTCTGACTCAAATCTTGCTATCTAAGAAAGTCCCAGCTACAGCTGTCAGGACACAAGAGAAAAGCAGATTTTCTTCCTTAGTTGTTCTTAAGCCTAATTTTTACCACACACTGGTCATCAACACAAGTTAGTTTAGTTGTCCAGTTGCCCATCCCGCAAACCTGTGGTGATACACTAAAGATTGTAATCAGGATGCTTGAATGCTCACAGAGGATGGCAGGTCCTGCCTAATAGAATCAGGTGCAACTTCCCAGTATCTGGTGTCAGTAGCCAGCACTCACACTGCAGCCTCAGTATGCACTTACACAGGTGTGCAAACCTTGCTTAGGTAGACCCTCAAGACCACTCACCATAAATAGCACCTCTGAGGGAATACGGAGGTTACAGGCTGCGGAGGTCTGAGGTGGTCTCCGCGGGGGGTGCAGAGTAGCATGATCAATCGGGGGCTGACAAAGTCTTGGGTTGTCAGCCGAGGAGGTACTACGTGAGCTCAACACAGCACAAAGTAAAGGAGTCAGTGATAGCGACGAAAGAAATCAGCACACACAGACAACGAGTTAGGCGGCTGAATCTTCTCTCTTTTTACTTTCACTTTGTACAAGTATGTATGCATTTTTCTTGGCAGTACACATTCTTTTGTGCTTAGATCATGGTCATAAGACTTAGAAAAACAGCAACGTCTACAGATTAATTTTTAGACACATTAAATTTCTTATCCTACACATTTCAAGGTTTTGGGGTCACTTACACCTTTCCAATGTCCTATATAGATAGAGGTCCTACGTGACTGTCTGGGCATATTATAATTTTGTCATTTTTTATCTAACTAGTCTGGGTAAAAATTTATTTCTCATGGATTCCCTGAAGCCATATCCTCCGTGCACTTGCCTGATAGAAGTTAATTTTTTCTGTCTGGAATTCAAAGCACTCTTGTTTTGCTAAGTTAGTTTATCTAAAACCTAGAGGCAGGGAGGGGAGGCAAAGCTGAATGTTAGCTCTGAAGGACTTTTATTCTAAGGAATTTTATATTTATTTTACACTATTCTAAAAGTAAGAGAAATCTATTTTCAATCACAAAAAGACTCTTAAAGCTCGTTAACTAGGAACTAAGTACTTATAGAAAAAGTTTCTTATTATTTTATTTATGTTTTTAGCGTGGATTCCAAAAAAGTTAATTTCCAGAATTACTCTTGATCTAAATAATTGAAATAGTGACACCTGGTGGTCATATATATGAATAAAAAACAGAACAGCAAATAAATAGGAGAACCTACGAAAAGTTAACTCTTTCAGCACCATGGTATCTTTCATGAAAAAAAAAAGAGAGTTTTGTTTCACACCATGCTCTTTTTTATTTTATTTTTAGAGACGAGGGGCTTTGCCCAGCTCTAGTCGCTTGACGGGGGGCTTTTCAGCCCTGGCCCGGTCTCATGGAAGATGCCACTAAGATGCCACAATTCCCCCTTTTTAATTTGAGGGTGAAGATCTTCATCTCTTAGAGAAGTCTGAAGAAGACTAGAAGAATGAAACACAAAAGTATTACAAACAGGATAGTAAAACCGTGATTTATAACATATGATCTCCACATGCTGCTAAAAATGGCAGTTTTTATATTGTTAAACAAATCTGTATCAAAATCTATAGTGGAATCTGTAGCCAGATAAGCATGGCTGATATCATTTACTCGCTTTTTCAAAGAGTCAATATCTGGAGCCATATCTGTGTTATACCAAATGTCCATCAAATAAGATTTAACCTTAGTCCAATCATATTTAGAGTTATTATATTTTAATAGAGTAATATAAATCTATTTCTAATTAACATGACATGTGATTGTCATTTGAATCTTTATATTTTGGATTTGGTTGCCAATAGAGGATTGCTTCTTCTAAAGCATTTATCCTAGCTTCTAATTTTCTATCTATTTTTTCCTGTAAAGCCATACCTGTAGAAACATTATGAGATAAAGTATTGACATGATTAGCTGTATGAAATTTCCTTAACTAAAGCAGTAGAAGAAACAGCAACAGAGCCTATAATTTTTATAAGAGCAGTTATTTTTAATATTAGAATAGCAATAAATTTTTTGGCCTAACCAATTTGTTAAGTCTTTTTAGAAATTAAGTGTCTTTATTATTATAAAAATTTTTACTTAACATTATAGGAAGTATAACATTAGTAGGTTGGTGCACTATTATAAAAGTAGTAAAGTTTTTAGGTAAAGAGGCTTGCAAGTAGTCTGTTACCAATGTACTGCTTGTAACTAACAGTATATATATATTCCCCCTTTTTAATTTGAGGGTGAAGATCTTCATCTCTTAGAGAAGTCTGAAGAAGACTAGAAGAATGAAACACAAAAGTATTACAAACAGGATAGTAAAAACTCTAAATATATATATATGTGTGTGTGTGTGTGTATATATATATATAAAATTATTTTATTTATAGACTGATTATTACTTATTAAAATGGTGTGGCATCTTCCATGCGATGGAGTTGAGCTGAAGTTCTCTCAAATGGAAGTTCCTCTCTCAGAAGGATGTGTGGCAACAGTCACCCCTTCACGGAATTGATACCACTCAACTACGGCGTTGATAGATTTAACTCTGTCTGTGTATGTTTTCACTGTCTCCTGTCTATGTGTATTCTTACTGTTCCACCTTCTTTTCACACATATAGCCACCAGGTATTGCTATTTTAATAGAATGAAACTGATTCTAAAAGTTGTAATCTTGTGGAATCTAGCTGGAAGTTTGATCACTTTTAATTACCAATATAATTAATTCCTAATAGAGAAGCAGCTTAGTAAATAACTACTGTTTTAACCTCTTTTGTTATAATCATTATGTACCAAGAAAAGGCTGTTAGAGCCTCTTTGTGATTGAAAAAGACTTCTTTTGTTTTCAGAGTAGCTCAAAATAGTTACATAGAAATTTCTTAGAGTCCTTCAGAACTAGCATCTGGCTATGCCTCCCTTTTTTCTGCCCCTAGGTTGTAAATAAGACCATGATAGAAAGCACTTTGAAATTCAGGCAGTTGTGCGAGTATGCGGAGGAATGGCTGCAAGGAATTCTTAAGAAGATAAATTTAAACCCAGACTACTGCAAATAAATGTAACAACATTGCAGAGATTTCAAAGCAGTATGTTTGTACAAAACCTTGAGTTGTTGAGTAAAAGATAAATGTGATGCGCAAAATGGTACTGTTTCCCTGGATCTTTTGACTGTATGTAACCACAAAAAAGAAAATGTGTTGACATGATGTGCTTATATACTTGCTAAAAGTGAAAGTAAACAGAGGATTTCAGCAGCCTGACTCGTGTTGATTTCTTCTGCGTTCTCCAACTCTCTTCACTAGCATCGACGGATTCACCCTTTCATCACCACGGAAGCCGGCCTTCCACAAAATGGTATGAAGAGTATTTATATAAGTCATGACATTAAAAGCCTTAGGTGCTGCCGGGTGTGGTGGCGCACGCCTGTAATCCCAGCACTTTGGGAGGCTGAGGCAGGAGGATCGCGAGTTCAAAGCCAGCCTCAGCAATGGTGAGACACTTAGTAACTCAGTGAGACCCTGTCTCTAAATAAAATACAAAAAAGGTCTGGGGATGTGACCCAGTGGTCGAGTGCCCCTGAGTTCAATCCCCGGTACCACAAAAAAAAAAAAAAAAAAAAAAAAAAAAAAAAGCCTTAGGTGCTGAGCCAGGTCTAATTAATAAAACCATATTAGTGGCTGTGATTAGCCTAAGTAGATCTAGAAAATAGGCTGTTTATCCAGTAGGTAATTTATTCTTAAAAATGGGAGTGATTCATCCAGAAGAGAACCATCTATGAATGGCAGCATCAGTAAGAATTTCTTTAGTCTGAATAAATTTGTTAGTACTAGATTACAAATGACTTTTATAATTAAAATCTGGAGATAAAGCTGACCAATTAAATATATAGCATTAGATGACACAGGTTGAAAAACCTGTCTTTCTTATAAAACTATACGGAACATAAAAAAAGTGAAAATGGCTGGGGATGTGGCTCAGTAGTAAAGCACCTTTGGGTTCAATCCCCAGTACTAAACAAACACAAAACTGATAAAACCATATGCCTTGTGCCCAGCACTGTTTGAAGCGCTGTCCTCCTATGATCTCTTCACAAGTATTTTTGGTATGCACTCCTAGAGTCCTAGGAGATGGACCGTAATTATGTCCATTTTATAGTCCTGGAAATTGAGGCGAAGAAAGGGGAAGTAACTTGCCCAAGAACATACATCTATGAGGAAGGCACTGGCTTTAGAACCCAGTTAATGATATCTCTATTGCTTTTTGGCAGAAAGGGAGGGAGGGAGCAGTGGACAAGTGCACCTCAGGGTTTGCAACCTTGCAGGACAAACACCAAGGCCCCAAGAGGCTGTGTGCAGGGAGGCACTGTGCAGGTGCATGTATTTGGAGTCAGCAGAGTTGGTTTGATGTTCCAGATCCCCTACCTCCTGGCCACAAAACCTTGGCAAGCCAACTAACCCAGAAGTGCTCATTTCCTAATCTACAAAGTGGAAATAATAATTATTTTCTCCTAGTGTCACTGTAAAAATAAAATGCAATCATCTTTGCCAAGCTGTCACATGGCCAGAGCTCCTGAGGGTTCACTGTTAGTATCACTATTACTGATACTGTGCAGATAGATCCTATTAACACACCATAATTGCTACACAGGTAAATGGAAACTCCAATCCCAGTCTTGGAAACACTGTGTGACTAGTCTCAAAATATTCTAGTCTCAAAATAAAGCAAAAATAAAAACTAAAACTCCATGTTGTCAAGGAGAAGGGACTATGAAAACAGCTATTAAAGGACCCCAAGAAATTAGGGATATTTTCTTCAATCCTTCCTCATTTTTTGGCAAATGTTTCTGAATGGAATAAATAAAACATACATGGGTACTCCACAATAGTTCTTTGGATATGTGAATGTAAAACACTCTACTTTGTTTTAATTGGTTTATTCCATTGCTTAAAATCATACTTTATGGTGTGGATCTTCTGCAGAAAAGAGATAAAATGGCAGGCTTGTAACCTCTAACACTGCAGCATTAACTTGATAAGTGCGGAATTTACTGCTAGGGATCTGAGTAAATTGGCAATGAGAAAACTTGCATTTAAGAAATTGGCTTTGTGGGCTGGTGGTGTAGCTCAGTGGTAGAACTCTTGCCTAGCAACTGTGAGGCACTGGGTTTGATCCTCAGCATCACATAAAAGTAAATAAATAAAATAAAGATTAAAAAATGGCTTTGTATTTTATGACTGTTGCATCTGGATATATAAAATGGATTTAAAATATTAAATGCTTATAATTTTAGCAATGCTAAAAAGATCTACCCAATTTAAAAAGAAAAAGCTGCAAAAAAACTTTAAAAGGTGTTTGTGACGTACAATTTTCTTGCTTTTTTTCGCAGTGGTTGGGATGGCATTTGCATTTCATGGATAGGAGAACCAGGGAAGAGATCTCTATAACTGGTGATTCTTTTAATGATTTGTGTCTACTGGAGCTTCTGGAAAGAAAGGGGTCACAGGAAAGAGAGACAAGTTCTGGATGGAAACCAATATTTGGATTTGAAAACGCAGTCAAGTTGCTAATGAGCCCTTGTTCATATCTAAAATCTGATGCCTGAAGGCTGATCATTTTCTAGCCGGATGCTCCTGTTTTTGAGTGGATCAATATGAACTCTTAGGACTGACAATAAAGGAAACTGTCTTCATTATCTGGCCCTGAACCACAGCTGTCTGACCCTGAAGCCTACCTGTGCTGCACCTGAAGAAAAGCAGGGGTTGTCCTGGAACCCCAAATTCATATATCCTCACCACCTGGATCAGGCTCCAACCTTCAGGTGGAATCTGCTGTGTGCAGTTCAGCCCCAGCTGGAGCCAGGCTGCCTGGAAGCAGAAGCAGAGGCCTGGACCCTAGAACCTGGAGGTCTCAGACCCCTCCTTTGCACAGAGAGTTTGCACCCAATTTCCTTTGGAATTGGGCCCTGCACATTTTTCCTTTTCTGAATTTGGTTCATAACCTTTCACTCTAATAAGTCATAGCCATGAACATGACTGTAGTTGGAGCCCTGTAGCTCTCTACAAGTGAGCCATCAACTGGAAAGTGGTGTTGGGGACTCCACACAGCACATCAGGGGCTCTTCTGGGGTCTCAGTAGCATTTTCTTTGTCAATGTGGATACTGTTTGCACAGGGCATTTGAGTTTGTGTTTATTCACTGAACTGTTCAATTACAACTATTTTTTTTTTCTGTAAATATACTAAATTTCAGTGAAAAGTTTCAAACAAAAGATTATACACCATGGAGACAAAAAATAGCCTAATTTTAAAAATGTTTAAACTTTCCTTTTATTCAGCAAATATCCAGTACCTACCCTCTTTAATCAGGCATTGCATTGTGACCTTGAAACAGGGGTAGTAACCATAGCACCATTTGTCATCATTGTCTCTCAAATTAAATCAGGAGGCCAGGAAAAAGGTGTTCATGATATGGTCAAGTTGGGGCTGGGGATGTAGCTCAGTGACAGAGGACTTTTCTAGTATGTGCAAGGCCTTGGGATCAATCCCCAGTAACAAAACAGAACCCAAACAAAAAGACCATTTACTGTATGGTTAAGTTTTGTTTGTCAGGGACCCCATAGGTGTTAGGGGAGCACAGAGAAAGAGCTTCTAACTTGGGTGCTTTGCTACTCCAGGGTGGCCACTGCAGTGCCTACAGAAGCCAGACGGGAAATGCGCAAAGGTGGGGAGGATGCTGTGAATGCTGGCCAACTGGAAGAGCATCTAGGCTTAGAATTGCTTGAGCTGATGTTTATTCCCCCTTCAGGAAAAGCTAGGAACCTTAATTTTTATGGGCACTCCCTTTTTTAAATACTGTAAATGAATTTGAATTTTTAAAAGTGGGAGGCCAAACAAAACAACCCTGCAGGACAAACTTGGCTATGACTTACTAGTTTGCTAGGTATTCTTCCAACCAGCCATTCTCCCTCTGACCAAGAAATTGGAATGTCCACTGGGAGGTCCAGCAGTGAGCCAGTATGTGTGTGTGTGTGTGTGTGTGTGTGTGTGTGTGTGTGTGTGTTGCTTCTTGAACTTCACCATGTAGAGGAATCACAGGGGCAGCATTGTTTAAAGGCAAATTCTGACCTAGAAGAGCGGGTAGAATATGAACAGTTGCCTTTGCCCTTCTAATGAGCTCCCAGGAGATGGTAATGCTGCCACTCCCTGCACATAACTTCAATTAGTTGCTCAGTAAACACAGAGGGGCATAGAGAAGCCGTTATTTGAAGTGGGGCGATCTGGAGGATTTCCCATGAAAGGTGCATGAAACAGGGCAAGCATCCATTTTTACTTAGATTGCAGGTTACTTAGGCCGGGTTGGCAGAGAGCTGATAATAGCAGTCAAGTGCTCTCCTAAGCTGCCTCATCTCTCTGCTTAGAGCATTTATGTTCTAAATGGAGGAAGGGGTTAGGAAAAGCTTCCAGGAGGAGGCATGAGTGACCTGTAGGAGCTTCCCCAGCCACAGGAGACAGTTAGAAACCCTAAACCCTCTCCTGGGACTGGGTCTCTGCATCTCCACTCAGAGTAGGGTTTCCCAGGCTATCACACGTGCAGGCTGTCTGTGGGTCCTGTCAATCATATTTTCTCCTGGGCTGATATGGATTTAAAGGCAGCTGAGGCTCAGAGTGCTACCATGGTGCCAGGGGCAGACAGGTTTGGATTTTAAATCCCCATGGCCAGTTAGTGGTTCCTAGGCTTTTGTAAGGTTCTCAGCACCAAGTTTGAATTTGGGGAGGAGCGGTGCGGGGCCTCTGCACCCACCCAGCCAGGGAACATAAGTGCAGAGGTGACTGCAGGGAAGCTGGCACTGGCACCAGCGGACCCAGGGAAAGTTGGGGTTGCGGCTCCCAGAGCCCCAAAGGATGCTTCACCAGCTGAAGAGAACCCAGAGGTCCTAGTGGACCCAGGCAGCTGGTGGAGCCTAGTGCAGGGACGCTTTTTGGGAAAAGGTGGCTTTGCCAAGTACTTTGAGATCTAGGAAGCAGACACCAAAGAGATATTCCCAACAAGATTGTGCCTAAGTCTCTGCTGCTTATGCCACACCAGAAAGAAAAGATGTCCACGAAATCTGCATTCACCTCAGCCTGGCCCACCAGCATATCATGAGTTTCCACAGCTTTTTCGAGGACAACGATTTCTTGTTTGTGGTGTTGGAGCTCTGCAGCCAGAGGGTGAGTGTGGCTGTGGCAGAGGCACTGGAGCTGCCTGGGGGCTCTGGTTGGGCATCCTAACCTGGAGCTGATGAGCAAGAGTTTCCCACAAATGGGCGCTTGGGACTCAGAACTGCTGGAAGCTGCTAGAGAGTGGGTGATGGGAACCCTCGAGCTAGGCATGGAAAAGGTCTCTGCTCTAGGCTGCTTGGCTTTCAGAGCTGCTAGGAAGGAGGTTTAAACCAAATGTAGCTGGCGTCGTGCTGCTGCTAGGAAAGGCATCTCCTGGACACACAGTGAGAGGTGGGCAGTGCAGGAGGCCAGCATGTGCTGAAAACTGATTCCAGGGTTAGGAGTGCAGCAGGCCCAGAGCTTCCAAAGTGGAGCTGGGTCAGGGAGAGGGTGGTTAGAGCCAAACTTCTGGGTTTCTGGAGAAGAGAGGGGACTCTAGATTCCCGAGGGGGGCTGCTGCAGGGAGGCACCTTAGAAAAGGGGGTGCTGTGGGCGATTGTGCAGGGTGCTTGGGAAGGCAAGGGGTGGGCTGGGGGCAGGGAGTCAGGGAAGGAGAGAAACCTGCCAAGACCCTTTCATCTGCAAAGGTCCAGGGTTCCACCTGGGCTCCTTTCTTTTCCTGGTAACCCTCCATTCCTCCTCCCCATTCTCCTCCCAGTCTCTCCTGGAGCTGCACCAGAGGTAGAAGGCACTGACACAGCCTGAGGCCTGTTACTGCCTGAGGCAAATCATCCTAGGCTGCCAGTACCTGCACCAACACCAGGTTATTCACAGGGACCTGAAACTGGGCAACCTGTTCCTGAAAGATGACCGACCTCAAGGTGAAAATAAAGGAGATGCTGGAGCTGGAGGGGGCTGGACACAGCTGTTCTAGTGGTGGGAATGAGCAGAGCCCTGGGAGAAAGGAAATAGGAAATCCAGGGAGGGAGGGAAGAAGAGGATGGTGGGAAGTCTGGGCTGCTATCACCTTTAGAAGTCTCTTTAGTCTAGAAGTATAAAACAGAGCCCACAAGCCTGTGTCTTGCCTTCAAAATGCTTAGTTTTTATGCCCCATCATGGTATTTTTTTAAAAAAAATTGAATTCATTTCTTATTTTGGAGATGGGGTTGCTTGTGGAAAAACACTACCAATGAGCTACACTCTGCTTTTTTTAAATTGAGTGGCACCACCTAAAAATTTGGATTTGGAGCTTCTTTAAACTGGAAGCTCCTCTAATACAAGGTGGCTTTCCCGCAGGGCACCTGTGCTAGGTTGAAAAGTGGGTGTCTCTTATAGATTTTCCCTCAGGTTGGCCACAGTCCCCACCTCTCCCTACCACGTCCTCATCAACTTGCTAAGCTGCTGTCTTAAATGGTATTTCTTTGATCCCCAAAGGCATTTGAGTTTTGCTATCTGTCAATTCCCTTTGAGAAGCATGGCCCTCTTTTCTAAGGGGAGGGTTGAGAAAGGTTAGTAGGAGGCCCTGGGCCCTGTGGCCAGCACAATGAGGATTCTGGGTAAGCCTTCCTGCCCAAAGGAGCAGAGGCTTGTGGGATCAAATGATTCTGTTGCTTGATGGGCAAGCCTGAGCCAGCTGTGTGTGGTGATAGATGGCAAAGGCTGGCATCTGAGTACCCCCCTCTTCCTCCCTCTGTCCCAGAAGACTTTGGATTGGCAACCAAAGTGGAGTATGATGTGGAGCAGAAGAACTTCCTGTTTGGGACCCATAATTACATAGTTCCAGAGGTGCTGAGCAAGAAGGGACACAGTTTCGAGATGGACCTGTGGTCCATTGGATGTATCGTGTAAGTTGGTACTAGGGATTGAACCCAGGGTCACTTAGCCACTGAGCCACACCCCCAGCTCTTTTAACTATTTTATATAGAGACATAGGTTCTTACTAAATTACTTACAGCCTTGCTACATTGTTGAGTCTAACTTTGAGCCCATGATCCTCCTATCTCAGTCTCCAAAGTCATCCACCATCAAGCCCAGTGAAGATGCTGAATTTTAAGAGAGAATTGTAAACAAAATGACAAATACAAAGTGATTTTCTAAATTGGATCTTTGTGTTAGGTATATTTAGGTGATACTCAAAAAGTCAGTGTGTAAATTACATGTCAGGGGACTTTATTCAGGTTCTTTATTTCTCAGTGTCTGGTCTCTGTGTTTAGTGAATGTCATGACTACTTTGTCATGCAACTTTGTTTACTGTCCCCTTACACAGCTGCTGTTTTATGAACAGGTGGGCATGAGATTTAAGAGTGCTTCTTTGTCATCACAGCACCATCCTGTTTCTAGGATACTATGCAATAGTGCAGGTAGATAGATTGCCAATCTTGATCTAAAGCAAAATTAGGAGCGAGAAGGCTGAGATAGCCATAAAATTGAGAACATGGTCAGATTGAAGACACTGATCAGCAGGAAAAACAATTTAGTTTCTGGATAAAATACAAATACAACACTATATAGTACATGTGGAAATTAGGACAAGATTGTGTTTGACCCTGTGCAATTTTAATTCACCCAAGAAAATAATGATAAAAATAATATAAAGTTACTTAAATATGAAAAAAATTAACTTTAATAATAACAAATAGTATGCAAAAGAGGGGGAGAATTGTATTAGATTACTTTCCAAAAAGAGATAACTAATTAAATTTGTATATTTGTCCCGGGATGGCACTCTGGTAGACTACTTGTGTTGCTTGTGCAAGGAAATCTGTTTGCTTCCAGACCTGCCAAAACAGGAAAAAAAAAAAAAAAAGGAAAAAATGTATATTTAAATTCCAATGTTAATAGCTAAATAGACATATTTTCTGACACAAATATCAAAGTGTACATAAGCAATGAGGAAAACATATTCACTCAGGGCAAATTTGTGTAAATGTAACTTTCTCATTATGAGATATTATACTTCTTATTTCTCATCAGCTTTATTTTTTATTGTACTATTTTATTGGCTGGATTTTAAACTTGACTTTATGCATCCTATAAAACATATCATTTTATTCTGACAATGTACATGTAAAAGTAAGTTTACTTTTGGAACCATTTTCAAGCTTATATTTCACTAGAATTTAGTACATTTATTGTGTTAAATCATTGTCAATATCTATATCCAGAAACTTTGACATGGCAATCAACCAATACAAACTAATAGTTATAATAAAATATGTAGTTGCCTACATATCTTTCCCTCAATCCCAGGGAATTATTAACCATTTTTTATGATTTATGCATTTGCTTGTTCAGGAAAGTACATCTAATTTGAACCATACAATATAAAGCATGTTCTCCCCTATTTTGTTTTTTTTTTACCTTATCACATGTTTTCAAGATGCATCGATTGTAACTTGATTTAATACTCTCATAAAGCATACAGTTAAATAATATTACACTGCACAGCAAATTTTATATTTATATATTTCAATATATATACACACAAATATATATGTACTCATACATATACATACATAGTACAATATATTTTAGTGTACTAATATATTTTTGCAATATATTTATATTATATAGTGTCATATATTGTATGTAGTATATATGATAAGAGATATACATATGTAATAGGAGATATATTAATAATATATATTAATATATATATTAATATGTATATTACTTTATTGATTTTTATATTTTTATTTTTATTTTATCCTTTTGGTATTAGGAATGAACCCTGGGATGTGTTAGTACTGAGCTGTACCACCTGCCAATTTATTTTTTTTTATTTTGAGACAGGGTCTTCTTAAGGTTTTTAGGGCCTCACTAAGCTGCTCACTCTATCTTTAAGCTTGTAATCATCGTGCCTCAGTTTCTTCAGTTACTGGGATTACAGGCATGAACCACAACCACCTTTTCTATTTCTTATTTATGTTTTAAAATACTGGGTCTCAGTATTCCATGGGGAATCTATCACAGAGCTCTACTCACAGCTCGTTTTATTTTATTTTTAATTTATATATTTGTAGAGGCAGGGCTTGGACCCAGGGCCCACACCTGCTAGACAGTGCTCTACCACTGAGTTACATTCCTCACCCTTCCACTTCAGGTTTGTTTTGAGCCATGGTCTCACTAATTTGCTAAGATCAACCTCAAATTTATGATTCACCAGACTATACTTCCAGTGGCACTGAGATTATACTTATACACCACAATGCCTGCCTAACCGTTCATGCCTCAAACAAAACTTTAAAAATATGAACAAAAATAAATGAAAATCTAGATTCTACAAGTGTGTAGAACTGGTTTTAGAAACCACAAAATGCACAACACAACTAGTTGCTGAGTATTCAGTGTAGATCCTTTCTCCACTGATAATGAGTTTCTTGGTTGGAAAGTAACTGGTTCATCTACAGCCAAAGCAGAAAAATACAATGACAGTCTACAAAAGACTTTAAGTGGAGAAAACATGAAACAGAAAGGCAACCCACATAGTTAATAAACAAAATTAACTGTGGAGAACATTGTTGAAGACAGCATTTAAGCATGTTAGATACCAAGACAAAAACACACACACAATGAAAACCTTACAACTAATTTTGATTTTTTTAATCATTCTCCAAAGGTCATTAGTGTCCTGGTGCACATTAAGAAGACAAGTTAACTTGGTCAGAGTAGCACTCATTTCATCTAATGAAATAAGTATCGATATCTGACCGAAAGGCATTCAGCAAAGCATAGGTTCCTTCCAGTGGGAGTCTAAGGGGTACACTTCCCTCTCTTTAGGTGAAGTCTTACATCCCGCTTCCACTTTTCTCTCTCTCTGGGTTTCAAAATACTAGTTATCTTATCAAGAATGCTTTTCATTTTAAATCCAGCTACAATGAGTGTAAAGTGACAAACTTTTAAATTTTGGACAGCTTTTCTATAAAATTCATTGGAATTTATCAAATAAAGTTATGATTTTCCTCCATAATCTTTCAAAATAATCTGTAAAAAAAAGAAAAGAAATAAAAATATTTTTCTTGAGAAAAAACATTTTTGTTATTTTGTAGCAAGGAAAAGTTAAAATATCTTAAATGGAGAGTAGAAGTTCTTCCAAATTTCCAGAAGTTACCTCACTTATTAATCTAAGAGATGTCCTCAAACTATAATTATACATTTTGGTATAATTATTCTATTTGCTTTTTAAAATTCTCAATTAGTAACATTAGTAAAATTAAATACTATGCAGAAACCAAGTGAATATCCAATTGTGTGAATATGAATTTGGTTTCTCTTAACTAAAAAAGGGAGACTGTGGCTAATTGCCAGATATTATGGATAACATTTTATTTAATGAAAAAGAACTCAAAATATATAATAGACCAGCATAAACATTTACTAAAATTTTATTGTGCTGAACAAGTGTTTATTTCCTCATCTTTACAAATAGGATTATTTTAGAGGACCCATTTGGATAATGCTCTTCATCATGGCTATTAAGGCAAGTAGGTGCTGTGGCTTTACAGTTAACAAAACAACTGGAAGACACATTGTAGATACTTTTGAACCATTACCTGCCATTTATATCAGTTTTCTTTAAAAATCCTGTAATACACTTTTGCCATAGTAACCCAGCTCCTCTATATGCCCAAATACAAAAGGTTCAGTCTTCCTGGTTTGAAATTCAGATTCCAATTTTCTGATGATTCAAGGTTTTTTAACTACATTCTTTACATTAATTACATTCTTCTCATTTCTCTCCTTTTGCTCTGTGTCCCAAAGATAGGAATGCTCTGCTCCATGCTTCTATAGACCATATTCACATATATTTATAAAACTATGTAGAAATATGGATCATGTTCTTATTTGTAAAGTAGGATTAAGGTTACTACTTCTTTTTTTAACTTAATATTATTAACTTAATTTTTACTTGGAGGTGGACACTATACTTTATTTTATTTTTATGTGGTGCTGAGGATCAAAGCCAGAGCCTCACAGATACTAGGCAGATGCTCTACCTCTGAGCCACAACTGCTGCCCAAAGTTGATATTATTTTTAATTTTAAAAATTGGAAATTATTTCACACTTAAATAATAGCTGATTGTCACATCTTCCTTGGGACAAGTGAGCAAGGCTCCTTGTCTGAAATAATAGGGAGAGAAAGCAAGGCATCTCTCCCTCTTCCAGGAACGATGTTAGACAAAAATGGCGCCATGATGGTTAATTCTATATCCCTATTCTCACTGTGTTTCTGTGTGACCACTAGGGGCTCATAAGTTAGCTATTAAACATAAATCTGATCACACAAATTTACATTGTGAAGTCTGAGTCAGGAACTCTATAGCAAATTCATTAGTACATGAGAAAAACAGGTTTATAATTAGACATTAGGCTTATAAGTAATGATTAAACTTGTGGCTCTTGCTGTGCCCCATAGTTCAGACTTTTCTAAGTTATAGTTATAAGGTTTTAAGTTATAGTTATAAGGCTTTCTTGTGATTGATAAGGATTCTTTTATCTTAGGTAAGTTTAGGATATTAGTTTAAGATATATTGATATAAGCTTTCCATAGTAGAGACCCTTTAGATCTAACACCTGATCAAAGGAAAAATACCTGTTAGCTTAACTTCTGAGAAATAGCTGTACTTCCTTCTTTCTAATTCAGAACAAAGTTATTATAGGAAACAATAGTAAGCTGAGTTCAGTCAAGGTTTAGCTATGATGTATTAGGGCAATCAAGGTGTGGGACATTGTGAGTGATCTTAAAGGGCTGTAAAAATAGTTTTAGGTAAAAACAGTTTTTGTTCTTGACATTTAAGATTGATCAATATATGCTTTCTTTATGTTTTTAGATAAGTTTAATCAGTAATATGTACTTAGAACAATATCCTGTTTCCCCCAGAATGTATAACCCTGAATTTCCTTAATGTAACTTGTTTCCTTCATAATGTATAACTCTGAAATTCTTTAATGTAACTTCAAAAGCTATAATGTAAAAGACTGTAGGCTATAAAAACTCGGGTAAAAGAAGTAAAGTCAGAGTTAGCCTCCAGACTTGTGTGCTGCGTGGTCTATCTCTCACCTTTTTGCCGACGTCTTCTTCCCCCAACCGGAGCTGGTCTCCGGCAGCTGATCAAGTTATTTATGAAACATCTGTGAAGTTATATATTACTTATGCTATAATGTGCTATACTCAATGAAAGTATTAGTGTGTTTGCTTATTTTCTAATTTACTTTTCATGGTACAATTGGCTTTTGAGGTTGTTAAGTGATCATTGGGTGTATGATGTTTTATTGTATTTAAAAACAATTTGGGTCAAAGTCTACATATTTTTGCACATTTCTCTGCCTGTCCTATTAGAAACTTTTTTTTAATTTTTTTATAAGGTCATTACTGACTGTTTATTGTTCTTGTTATAAACTGAACAAGGACTTTCCTGGATCATGAAATGGGAACTCCCTGATGACTCCAATATATGAGGTTTTCTTTGTGTTAAAATATGCAATATTATATATATATGTGTGTGCATGCATGCATGTGTGTGTGTGTGTGTGTGTGTGTGTGTGTGTAAAGACACAAATCCTTCATTTTAAAAATAATTTTAACTAACCAAATCCTAAAATAATAAGAAAAGTTGTATGTGTCATGTGGTCTAGTAGAGGTGTTTGGACTTTCAAATGAGACCTAGTTGACACAGCCCAGGTGCTTATGAATAGTGGACCTTTGGTCTCAAGAGGAAAACAATAGGACCTGGTCATTAGGTCTAAGGTCAAACTATAAATTAAGAAGTGTGCCTTTAATGAATTTAAACAATAGAATTAAAGCTATGGCTTGATCTGAATATGTGGGGCCCTACATCCTGGGACTTCATCTTTGCTTGTTGTCTGATATCTGTAAAGGAATGGACCATGGCCAGGATTAGGTGGAAATGTGTCTATCTTTGGAAACTTTCTGGTTGGAGTTCCTTGCTCTGACTCAGGACAGAGCCTCTCTTGTTCATTAGACCTGAGGAGAAATATTAGTGAGGATTTTATCCCTCACCTCTAGCAGGAAAATGAATAGTCAGGGCCTTCATCTCCCTGAAGGCAGGGGAGAGATAGCTCTCAAATTCCAGATGTGGTTCTATAAATTGAGATATGCTAGAGGCTTGAAATAGAGAGGTAGTTTTGAGGGTATGGTTCCAAAAATACACATACTGCAGTACAAATGTTTTATTGTTCACATAGTGGTAATATTTTGGATATATAGGCTATGAAATTAAAATCCCTTTCAACTGTTTTTTTTTTTTTTTTTTTAATGTGACTACTAGAAATTTTTAAATTACCTATGTATTTCAGATACTATTTTCATTGGACAGTGCTATTTTGGGGGATTTCTTTCCAGTCCAAAATTCAATCTCTCTTCTTGTAAGAATAGAGAGCAGAAAAGTTAAATAAAATTTTACAGTAATTGTCATTATATTATTTCCATTCATGAATGATATACAGACATGTATAATCCATGTAAATTAAAATGAGCTCATATTCAATGTTAAATGCTAATATTTAGCTGACAAGGCTGGATCCCACTACTACAAGAAAAACCTGCCTTATATTAGCTGCAGTCTGTGAATCTGGATTACAATTTCCCTCACCTCAGTAGGCAAAAAAAGAAAAAGCTGTCACCAAGGATCTGTCATTCTGACCTCATTTGTTCCTTCCTTTTATGTCATCTGTCACGCAGAACACTCATTAGGCTCAGTTTGGGCTGGTAAAGACTTAAGGAGGGTTCAATCAGGAGACCTTTTATAATCACTGTCCATTCTAGCACACAGCTAGTGAAGAGGACCAGGCTTTGAAAGTCTAGTGTGGCTTTTGTCTCTGGAGCCTCCCACTCTTAGTATCCATCTCTAGGCTCTCTCTCCCTATATTCAAAAGGCTTCTTTTACTCTGCTGTGCAGATGCTAGATCTATTGGGTGAACACTGGACACCTCAAGAGCCATAAAATTGTGAGTGTGCAGTCACATTTGAGTCTGGTAGTGTGAGGCTGCTTAAAACAAGCTGCACTGCCTATAGTGAGACATGTCAGTTGTGGACTGAAAACTCTGATGGCATCTCTAGTGTGGGCAGATATGGGTCCACCTCTGGGGCAGGTCAGCCTTAAGTCCTTATTGGCCAAATAGGAGCTCTCTCAGCACTGGAAATCCTGGGAATTAGGTCCTATCCCTGAAATGTGTATTAAGCTCCTACAGTAAATTTAATCTGGGCACAAATGTGCCAGCAGCACAGCATTTTCCCAGATTGTGGTGATTTGTGACTAGAATGATGATCAGAATCATGACTCCATGTACTGTGTTTTATTTTTTTCTTTTTTTCTTTTTTGAATGAAGAGAGCTGTTTGCTGTAGGGGACTCAGTTTTTACTTTCTTCCTCCTGGGCTTATTTTTCTTTGTCCCAGACATCAGAAAAAAACTTACTTTGAGGAGCTTGGAAGGAATTTTATCCAGTTCTGTGTGTGGGCAGACCTCAGATGTGACATATGCTGCTCTGAAGATATTTGATATCTAGAAGCCTTATTTTCTCATTTCCATAATTGGATGTTCTTAGAAGAACCCAGTTGGATAATGGCTTCATGGAGGCTCTTGTGACAAGTAGATGCTGTGGCTCCACATCTCACAAACTCACTTGAATTTACTTTTTATATAGTGCTTAACCATTATCTGACACCCACATTAATGTTCTTTCAGAAAGTTTATAACCTTGTCATCATAGACACCCAGGTGAATCATATGCTCAAATATAAAATAAAGATCTTCCTTGTCTGAGCTCCAGATTTGAATTCTCTGATGATTGCTGGTAATGCCAATAATCATATGTCCTTCCTTGACTTTCTTGTAACCTATACCCTTAATAAAGAAGTTTCCTACTGCATGCCTTTATACAGCATGACATCTGTGATTTGAAAACAAAACTTTGTGGTCTTTTACATACCTCTGGAGCAGCCTATTTTATAAATGATAAACTCCGACTAAACTTACCACATTTTTATTATCAGCCTTATTTTGATATGTAAAGGGGGTGGTTCAAGGAGGTGTTTGTTCTTGGTGTATGTTGAACCTCAATCCCTGGACCATGGAATGGGAGTCCCAAGATCACTTAGACATATGAAAACACTCTGCTTATTTTAAAATATGTAAAATATAGCACTGTATTGTATATACATATATAAAACAATTCCTCCTTTCTTTAATAATTATCACCTTTCAAGTCTGATGAAAATAAAAAAACAGTTGCATTAGTCTTGTGTCCTGGTGGAGGCATTTTGGATTTGGAATTAGATACAGTTTATTTTGAATTCCAGCCAAGCTGATTGTTAGTTGTGGGGTTTTGACCACAGGTAGAAACAGAAATTATAAGCCTGCCCACTGGTTCTAAGGTCAAATTGCCAAATAAGGAGTTTGCATTTTATATATTTTAACAATAGAATCAGGGCTGTGGAGAAGTCAGAAGATACGTGTTCCACAACATCTGGCACCTCATCTTCCTTTGTTTGCTTTCTGATACCTGCAATGGGAAAGGACATTTGACCAGCATCAAGTGGAAAAGGATTATCTACTTTTGGACACTTCCTGACTAAAGGTACATGTTGTCATTCAAGGCAGTGCCTCTCTTGCTATTAGGGCCTGAGAAGAAATTTTAGTAAGAAACTGCATCCTGCACCTCTAGCATAAAAAGGTGAGGATCAGGGCCTATACCTCCTTTAGGTCAGGGGAGCCATCGTTCTCAAGTCTAGAATGAGTTTAAATTAAGATACACTTGAGGCTTTAAGTACAGTGACTTTTGGGATGTAATTCAAACGTATATATTTCATTAGTAATATTACATTGGTCACATAATGAGAAGATTCTGGAAATATTTGCTTATATTATTTCAATGAATTTTACCTGTTTTATTTTTTCAATGTGAATACTAAAAAATTTTAATTTACCTTTGTGCCATACATATTATTTTAATTAGACATTATTGAATTAGGGGTTTGCTTCCCAGTATTCACTATCAAAGCTCAGAGAATAGAAATTTTTTAAAAATTTACATTAATTGTCATCATGTTTTTCATCCATAAATAATATATAAATGATACTATCTTATGTAAGCTGCCTGCCGTGGCTAGCCACAACGCCGCAGGAGGAAAACTCTCGGAGGCAGAGTAAAGCTATTACTACTTTTACTTCTACTTTCTTAGAGAGAGCTTAGAGAGAGAAAGAAAGATTTTTCTTCTTCTTAGAAAGAGCTTAGAGAGAAAGATTAGAGATAGCTTTTTCTTCTTCTTCTTAGAGCTTAGAGAGAAAGAGAGAGAGCTTGAAAGAGAGTGATTTCTTCTTTAGAGAGAGAGAGAGAGAGAGAGAGAGAGCTTAGCTTTTAGAGCTTCTTTCTTCTTTGTTCTTTCTTCTTTCTTCCTCGGGAGCCTCGGCCTGACTCTGACCAGGAATTACTTCTTCTATCTGGTTTCTCTTCTGTAACCGCTCTGCCTACGTTCTGGCCACTCTGATTCTTTTCTTCTTCTCCGACCCGAACTCTTCTTCCGACCGAGCGACTGCATGACTGACTGAATGAATTCATTCTTCTCCTCACTCCGACCGCTTTCACCCGGTTATATACCTTTAGCTTTGCAGGTGCGTCACATACATACTTATTATCAGGTGGAACTTATGGCTTCCAGCTGACCGCAATAGCCCTTCCTAATTGGGGCTCCTTCATATTCCTCCCTTTTAGTTTAAAAGGTGCTTTTTAATTCTGTTTTCTATATTTTATTTTCTCTATTTTCTCTATTTTCTTTTATTTTCTTGTCCCTACCTGGCTTTTCACCTTTTGTTTTAAAAGGGTGGATATTTGAGCCCTTTTTGAGGAGGTGCTGCAGCTTTAAGGAAGCCTACTGCTGAGGAGCAGCTAACGCACTTAGTTAAGCACAATTGCATAAGCGGCTTTGACTTTTTTTTTTTTTTTTTTTTTTTCTATTTTCCTGTCTCTTCTTTATTTTTATGGCTTTTTTGCCAAAGCTCAATGGCTTTTTCTCTGCATGGTTTTCACCGTGCTTTTTAATTCTCTATTTTCTTTTAAGCTCATGGCTTTTTTCTTTATGGCTTTTTGCTAAAGCTCAAGGCTTTTTCTCTGCATGGCTTTTACCATGCTATTACTTTCTGGCTTCTTTATTTTTTATGGCTTTTGGCCGGCTACTTGCTTCATGGCTTCGGCTTCTCACTGGCTCTCGCCGGCTACTTGCTTCGGCTTTTTGCTAATTCTTAACTGGCCTCAACTGAGTACTACTCTTTTTGCTGGTCTCAACTGAGTCAGAGGCTATGCTTTCTTCTCCTCTCTCCTCACTATCTTAGCTTCTTGTTCTTATATCTTATTTTTTCTTCTCTGCCTGCCGAGCCCCGGACGGGCCACCATTTGTAAGCTGCCTGCCGTGGCTAGCCACAACGCCGTGGGAGGAAAACTCTCGGAGGCAGAGTAAAGCTATCACTACTTTTACTTTTACTTTCTTAGAGAGAGCTTAGAGAGAGAAAGAAAGATTTTTCTTCTTCTTAGAAAGAGCTTAGAGAGAAAGATTAGAGATAGCTTTTTCTTCTTCTTCTTAGAGCTTAGAGAGAAAGAGAGAGAGCTTGAAAGAGAGTGATTTCTTCTTTAGAGAGAGAGAGAGAGAGAGAGAGAGCTTAGCTTTTAGAGCTTCTTTCTTCTTTGTTCTTTCTTCTTTCTTCCTCGGGAGCCTCGGCCTGACTCTGACCAGGAATTACTTCTTCTATCTGGTTTCTCTTCTGTAACCGCTCTGCCTACGTTCTGGCCGCTCTGATTCTTTTCTTCTTCTCCGACCCGAACTCTTCTTCCGACCGAGCGACTGCATGACTGACTGAATGAATTCATTCTTCTCCTCACTCCGACCGCTTTCACCCGGTTATATACCTTTAGCTTTGCAGGTGCCTCACGTGCATTTACAGGTGCGTCACATACATACTTATTATCAGGTGGAACTTATGGCTTCCAGCTGACCACAATAGCCCTTCCTAATTGGGGCTCCTTCAATCTTATGTATAGGATTAAATGTAAATGTCCTGCTGGCTGGGCAACTACCACTTACTTTAAGAAAAACTTACTGTAAAATAGGTGCAGTCTGAGGATCTGGGCTTCAATTTCCAGACATAAAATAAAAAGTCAGGAACCTGTCGTTTTAGCCTCATTTATTCCTGAATGGGATATCATCTACTTGACTCAGGAAAAAGTCTCACTGGGTTCAGACTTGGGGCAGGCCCTGAAGCCCTGTCCAATCACAAGTACTTGATGAGAATGGTCCAAAGACATGCACAGCCAGTGAGGAGATGGCAGGATTCTGCAATCTAGCAAGGTCCTTTTCTCCTGAGTTTTCCATTGTTATGATGGGGCTCTAGACTTTCCTCCTATACTCAGGAGTCTAAGGTTGCTCTGCTGGGAAGGTTCTGAAGATCCCTGGGGAATAGGCCGGGCTGACATGGTGAGAGTGCAGTGGTATCTTGAGCCTGGGGTGGAAGGCCTTTGGATCCTGGAGTGGCTGAAGGGGAGCCAGGAGGTGGTGGGGAATCCAAGCAGTCTCTGGATTCTGCAGCAGTGAGGCCTCTTCCTGGCAGTGCCCCCTCATTACCCCTGGCCAGACAGGTTGGAAGCATATCAGCAGTGGAGACCCTGTGCAGTCTGCTCCATTTCCTCAGAGCATCTTTAGAGCCTACCTCAAGTCTTATCTGGCAGGTGCATGCTGGAAATCCATCATCATCCCAGACTGTGTGTTGATTGACAATTATAGTATATGTAATTAACATATTTTTCACATGCCAAATTCAACAGAGCTCCTTCAATTTTATTTGTGTTTTAAAAGCACCAATATTTGGCTTTGGTGATTGTGTAGTACGTTCAATTGAAATATCTTTAAATTATATTATTTTAAGATTTTATTTTATTTACTTTTACTTTCCTAAAAATTTCCTTTCATACTTTGGGTACTTTTAATGCTTCTTTGATTACTGATGTAAGATTGTATGTTTCCTCTTTAACCTCAGCTTTGAATGTATCCCACATTTATACATCCTTAAGAAACCTTAATTTGTATATTGGTATGAATCTAATATACATTATCTATCTATCAAGTATATCAATACTTGAAACCAGCACCACAATCATCAATTTTAACATCCAGTCATCTCATCTCTGTTTTCCAGTGCTTTTTCTGCTATTACTCAAAATTCTTTTTTAATAAATCAGATATTTTTGAGCAAAATAAAGACTAGACAAACATTAAAATTATTCTTTGAATTATCCTAAAAAGAACACATTTTATTCCTACTAGTGTATATAGATCTCACCTTTAGGCAATGGAAACGTCCTGACTTACAATGACAAATGTCAGATTAACTGAGATAAAGCCCTGAAAATTTACAAGACTGAATCATGGAAAGGAGGGAGTAATACAATCAAATAACTGAAGTTCATATGGAACCCTATAAATTTTAGGTAATTACCAGGGGCCACATAAACTCTGATGAGATGACCAGAAACATGTACAAAGGATGAAAACAATAGTAATTGGGATGATCAAGGCTACATGCAATTGGGAAAATTTGCAGAGCTCTACTCAGAATCATAGGTAAGACCTGCTATATGAGCAGGGCTGATACCTCTGATTTGCTTCTGGATTTGACAGTCTCTAGAAAACTTATCCAGGTTTTGTAGTATGTGAATGTTTTCTGCCTTTTGGAAGGAATGTTCTATGCAGGTCCCTCCATATCTTACTGTGTTTTGTGCATCTTCATCCTGACCTGTTTCAATTTACAGATCCAGAGTCCCAATATTGTTTTTTTGTTTGTTTGTTTGTTTGTTTTGTTTTGTTTTGTTTTTCCTGCACATGGAGCTGTATTTTCTGAAATTTCGGAAAACACTGTGTGGAAGGAGAAGCTTAATTGGTAATTTATTATCTTCTGTATTATAGGATCTAGATTGTGAGCTTTGAGGTTAGCCGTTTATGTGCCATTATGTTCAATACAAGGTGGACTTATCCATTGTCTTACATTGAGGGCTACATTAAAAAAAAAAAAAAAAAGATAAGAGAACCTCTTTATGAACTGAAGCTGAGTAATGACAGCAGTCACTAGAAGCTTTTCTACATTCTTTTCTACAGCCTCTGGAAGGAGTGTGGTTCTGCTGACACTGTGACATTATTCAATTGTCAGGATATATTAAACATTCATAACTGTAAAATAATATTTTTTTATTATTTTAAGGAATTACATTTGTGATGATTTCTTTCAGCAGCAAAAGGAAAGTTTCTTTTCTGCAATTTAAATTAACTATGTCATCAAATGCCAATTTGGTAGATGTTAAATCTAAGTTGTAGTTGCCGGCTATGTACAAATGTTTTGAAAATATTACTAAACAATTACTAACCCTTTTGTTGTGAGAAACAGCAAAACCTTTTTCAGGTAACTCCTTCAATCTGAAGTAATATTATGTCCTGATTCTATTCTCAATTTCACCTTTTTTGAAATGTAAAATTGTTCTTGTGTTTTGAAGGAATTTTTCTCTCTTCTTTCGAATACTTCTCACAATTTATATGGTAAGAATCATTTTATTCTGACATCTAAATGTGAACTTTGTTATTTCTGGTGACTATACATGATTTACAGAAAGGAAGGACTGGTGTTGACATAAATATTCTGATAACACTTGGTTTTAGTTTTGGAGATTGGTGGATTTTTTTCTGATTATATCTTATACTAGACTGAGAACAGAAAATTTTGCTGGGTAGTGTTTATAACATCTCTTGATCCCAGTAAATTGGGTTTGTAGCAGCTTGTGGTATTGTCCTGTTCTCTTTTTTTATTATTTTGTTTTGTTTTGTTTTGTTTTAATGCACAAGGACTAGTGAAGGAGCCCTAATCAAGGAGATAGCTAAGATTGTGGTTAGCTGAGAGCCATAAAAGATGTTTAAGTTCCACCTGATATTCATACATTATTCAAAGAATCTTTGTATGCCTGTGAATACTGTGTGACGCACCTGTGAGCTCAAGCTGTAAGCACTTGTCCTTGTTAAAGCTAAATGTATATAACCGGGTGAGGTTGGTTACAGGTTGTTAGAAGAAGAAGAAGGTTGCTGGTTGAAAGGAGTCAGAGTGGTTAGAGTTCGAGAGGTTGCTGAAGCTGGAGAGAAAAGAAGAATAAAAGACCTTTTTTCATTCTCATCCTGCCTCCGAGTTTTCTCCCGCAGCATTGTTGCTCCAAGCGGCATTCGCTTCAGGCAGCAAAAGACTAGAGAGAGTTTGGTTAAGATTCTTACCAATATCTTTCACTTTGTTAAAGTAAAGGGTGTTGAAACTTGCCTGTGTCTCTTGTGGTGTGGCATCACCAATGCGACTGAGTGAGCAGGGCGTCCTTGTCGTAAGATAAGGGGATAGAAGCAATGGCACACCCCCCTTACTGGATAGATGTTCACACAAATACGGTGCTGAAAGAATTAACTTTGTCTGTGTATGTTCTCTCTGTCTCTGTCTATTCTGTTTTCTGTTCATATATGTGGCTGCCGGGTGTTGCTATTTCAATTATTTAGAATGAGACTGGTTCTGGAAATTATAACTTTATGGAATCTGAAGTTAAAAACATAGAAACATTTTCTGAAATTGTACTAATATAGCAAGTTTCTAGTTAAAAAACAGCTTTTGCAAATGCCCGCTGTTTGATCTCTTCTCATTATAACCAAGTGCACCAAGGAAAAGCTTTAAGAGTCTTTTTGTGATTGAAAGAGAGTTCTCTTACTTTCAGAGTAGTTTAAAATAGATGCATACAAATTCCTTAGGGTAGAAGTCCTTCAGAGCTAACATTTGGCTATGTCTCCCCTCCCTGCCCCTAGGTTCTAAATAAGACTATTATAAAGAAACAATAGTGCTTTAAAACCAGGCAGAAAAAAAATTAACTTCTATCAGAAAGTTAAACAGGTGTGGGGAAAAATGGCTTCAGAGAATCCATGAGAAATGATTTGAACCCAGGCTAGTTTCAGATAAAAAGTAACAGTAATGCAAGACATTCAAATAATGAATGCATGGGATCTTGAAACATGTTGGGTAAAAAATTAAAATGTCTGAAATGTAATCAGCAGATGTTGCCGCTTCCCTAAGTCTTATGACTGTGATGTAACCACAAAAAAGTTAATGTATGCTGCCAAAGAAAATTATGCTTATATACTTACAAAAAAGAAAGTAAAGAACAGAAGATTCAGCAGCCTGACTTGTGTGTCTGTTTGCTGATTTTTTTTTTTTTTTGTCTGCCAACTCTTTTTATCAGCACCATCGAGAAAGACCCTTATCCTCTTTGCTGAAGCCAGCCTTCAGCATTGTGGTTTCATTTTTGTGCTATTCCCAAATGAGGCATAACATAAAAGTGCATTTAGAGTCTGGGATGTGAATCACGTGATTACTAAATTGTGGGGGGTTTTTGTTTGTTTTGTTTTCTTTTTTTAATTTTTTTAATTAGTTATATATGACAGTAGAATGTGTTTATGCTCTATGATATATCATACATAGATGGGATATAATTTCTCATTTTTTCAATGTGTATATGTTACAGAAGCATATTGGTCATGTAGTCTCATGTATACATACAGTAATAATGTCTGTTTCATTCTACTATCTTTCCTATCCCCGCATCCCCTCCCCCTCCCTTCCCTCCCTTCACTTCCCTCTACCTAATCTAAGGTAATGCTATTTTTCCCTAGTGCCCCCTGCCTTACTGTGAATATATGACTATATTGTGAATATAGCATTCGCATATTAGAGAAAACATTCGGCCTTTTGTTTTGTGAGACTGGCTTATTTCACTTAGCATTATATTTTTTTTCTGAATGTCACCTGTTGTTTTTCTCCAGACACCTTTAAAATTCTGTCTTTGTTCTGTTTTTTAGGCATTTTTATAATAATGTGTTTGGATTTTGGTCTGTTTTAATTTTGTATGTCTACAATTCTGAAAACATACAAAATATGACTATATTTGATTTTCCATTTTATTTTTTATTTTTAAGAAAATTTCTCATATGATTTCTTTGAAAAGTTTGTAAGTTGCTTTGGTTTATTTCTTTGCACCTTCATGTACCATGATGAATCTTAAATTTGGGCTTTTCAAATTATCCCATGTTTCTTAAAAGTTCTGTTCATGGTCTGCTAACATGTTTTCTTTATGGTCAACTTTATTTTCAAGAATATATATTTGTTTTATTTGAATAGATTAGTATATTTCAGTTTGGGTTTGTATTCTTTTATTATTTATTCTAATTTTTAAAATTTATATATATAGATATAGATATATAGATATAGATATATTTCTCTCACTTAGCAGTTTCCCTTGATTCTCTTTATTTCTTTTACTAACAGCCAATCATTATTTTTAGTTGTTTCAATCATCCATCGCTTTGTTTAAATCAATTTAGTTGAAACTATGTTTTTCTAGTGGTCTAGTCTTTTGGTGATGCTTTCTATTGAATTTTTAATTTGTTTTATTGATTCCTTCATTTTCAGTATTTCTGCTTGATTTATTTTTCAGAATTTCTTTCTGTTTGCTGATGTGATCTTTTACTTCCTGTATTTTCTTTCTGATTTTACTCCTTACATTTTCTTTTGCCTCATATATCAGGTCAACTACATACATTCTAAACTCCTTCTTTAATATTCCTTTCCCTGTGGTGTCAATGGCTTCTTTTATTGAATTACCTTGGTGATTCTTTGGAGATTGTTTTCCTAGCTTTTCAAAGTTGTTTGTGTGTTGACTGCTCTAACAGTATGGATCTGAGAAAGTAGAGTTTCTCCCCTATGGACTTATAATATACCTAAATGTTTTTTGTCTCTCACCAGTAAGGGGAAGACACATAACAACAACAACCAATGCAAAGAATATTCAGAAATTAACAAATAGTTCCTCCTATGACAGCTAAAATGTTGTGACAATAAACAGAAGCTATATGCTCAGTTATTGTCTACAATACAAACAGTTAGTTTGCAAAAAGGTTTTAGAATTCAAATGTTGGACAGGAGGAGAACAAAATGGATGTAAGATGTGATGATTACAAGGGAGCAGAAGAGAATATAAAAGTAAAAAAAAACTGTTGATTGAAACAGAGAAAAGTAAATATTTGCTGTTAGCAAAAGAAATAAAGAATCAAGGGAAACTGCTAAGTGAGACATAGTAAAAATTTTAAAAATTAGAAATAATAAATAATAAAGAATACAAAACACATCTGAAATATACTAATCAAACATCTAAGTCCTCAAAAAACTGATCAGTAAAAAATAACATCAATATGTTGGATATCTTATAAAAATAAAAAACAATATAAAATTAAGTTAAATTAAAAATGCAATATATAAAAATAGAAAACATGAATAATGTATTAATATACATGGAACATTAAGGTCCAAAATAGAAAAACACAAAACACACACACACACACGCAAGATCTTGATGAAAAGTTAAAGAACTGTTTCCATTGGAATTTAAAAATTATTATCCTCCCTTCTCAGCAGTTTTTGATGGGGTGATCTGTGGCATGATGCTTATTTCACCCACAGCATGGGGTTGTTCGAGTGACAGAGGTTATCCCATAGGTAGAACTCCTGGAGACAGAGTTTAGTCATAGGTATGCTCAAGGTTCTTCACTAAACGCCAGTTAGTCTGGAGAATATAAATCAATGCAACTCCAGGCCCCAGAAAGCTCCAATCCATGCTGGAAGACTGAAATGCAGAATCTCCTCTGGGTTCCCCTCATGTGGTGCAGGAGCCAATTATTAGTCCACTCTGTCACCTGCAGATCCCACATTTCCTGGTCTCAGGTTGACATTCCAAACTCAGTATTTTGCAATCCCACCCCTTTGATTTGCTGCCCAAAGGAGAAAATCTCCTTGTGAGATTGAAGAGAGTGGGAGAGAGCCAAGTGGTTTTCCACAGCCAGCACTCCCCTGTGTAAACCTATCTCCACGTTTGATTTTTCTCCTGGTCACTGAGGCACACTCTGTCATGCATTGTGTTTTTGTCAGACCTATATTTTGGGCCAAAATCTGGGTTGGCAGGTAGTCAGCTCTTACAGCTGCCCCACCCCAGCCATGGCTGCAAAATTCTTTCTTTCTCTTATCCTCCACATGCAGCCAGGAGAGATGACTACTTCTTTTTTGCAAAAGGACATTGTACAGCATGACTTCCAGTTTAGTAAGGCAGTTTCTCTGATTTTTATACTCTCTGTATTTTCACATGTCACATGATTTCTAAAAATGTGACCTTTTAAAAATTTTTAACCTCTTTTCATTGCTTGCAAAGGAACTGCTCTGGCTGGTGAATCTGGCCACAGCAGTGACTACAACACTTGGGATTTTTTCATATATATATATATATATATATATATATATATATATATATATATAGTATTTATTTATTTATTAGGGGTACTGAGGGTTGAACTCAAGGGTACTGGGCCTTGAGCCACAACCCCAGGCATATATTGTATTTTATTTATTTACAGAGTCTCACTGAGTTGCTATTGCATTGCTTTTTGCTGAGGGTGGCTTTGAACTTGAAATCCTCCTGCCTTAGCCTCCTGAGCCACTGGGATTGCAGCCATGTGCCACTATACCCATCCCTTATTTTATTTTACACAACCTCCTAAGTCCCTGATTTGTTTTGAATGACCAGTATTGAATTCCAGTAAAGTCCCCCCACATTTTTATTTATCCATGTTGCTGAGAAGCTGCTTTTCTGATTTCTTGGTGTCACACCATGACGCGGCCAGGAAAGTAACTTTATATATACCTCCATCTGGAAACCACAACCCCCACTTAAAAGCTTCTTCACAGCAGTGGAAACAATCAAGAACATGAAGCGAAAGCCTAAAGAATGGGAGAAAATGTTTGTACCTGTACTTCAGATAAAGTATTAAGTTTCAGGATATATAAAGAAATCTATAAATTAACAGCAAAAGAAACAAATAATACAATCAAAAAATGGGCAAAGGAACAAAACAGTCACTTCACTGAAGAAGAAATATGAATGGTCATCAAGTATCTGAACAAAGGTTCAACATCGCTAACAATTATAGAAATACAAATTAAAACTCCACTTAGATATCATCACACTATAGTTAGAGTGATAATTACCAAGAGTATAAGTGAAATAAATATTGATGAGCATATGGGGGAAAAGACGCACTCATACATTGCTGGTGGGACTGCAAATTTTTGCAATTATTTTGGAAAGCAGTATTGAGATTTCTCAGAAAATTTGGAATGGACCCACAATTAGACCCAGTTATCCCACTTCTCAGCATATACCTAAAGGACTTAAAGTCAGCATGCTCTAGTGATGCAGCCACATCAATGTTTTGAAATGCAGCTCATTTCACAAGAGTTAAGATGTGGAACCAATGTAGGAGCCCTTCAACACATGAATGGATAAATAAAATGTAGTTTATATACAAAATGGAATATTACTCAGCCACTAAGAAGTATATAACTATGTTATTTAATGCTGAATGGATGGAACTGGAGAGTATCATGTTAAGTGAAATTAGCCAATCCCCTTATATGTGTGTAATAACACACACTACAGGGGGAGGATAAAAGAACAGGAATTCATTGGTTTGGACAAAGGAGAATGAATGAAGGGAAGGGTGAATGAGGATAGGAAAGACAGTAAAATTAAACAGATATAACTTCCCTGTTCATATATGCATATGTGACCAGTTAAACTCCACATCAGGTAAAACAACAAGAATGATATCCTTATTATAATAAGTTATAATCCATGTAAGTATAATGTCAAAATACATTCTAGTATTATGTATAACTGAAAAGAACAAATATTAACAATAGTCAATTTTACTTCTTTAAAACATATGTTTATACAGATGTCCTATATTGTATCTTTCATTCCATTTTCACACTCTCATCTAAATTATGTCATAAATTCATGACCTGCAGTATTAAAAACAATTTTTTGACAAGTAAACATTCCAAACTCTTGGTATCCTAGATACCCATTGAGGATGTGTTGGGGTCACAAGATGTTGCTGAAGAAGTGAACTATGCTTGTTTACTTTCCATTTGGATGCTCCATCTTCTGTAAGTACACACGTGCAAATAAAATCCACATCCATTGCCCCTAGTAATTTAGTAAGTCCCAAAGAAGCAGAGAAGTAAGAAGATCTCATTCTCTGAAATTCTAAAGAACATCTATTCATCTATTGGAACACCCAATTAGAGGATACTGAGTATGGGAATGGAAGACATACAGTTGTAAAATTACATGAAACTGGTGTCTTTTCATGAGTTGACTGGCGTTATGGCTTACTATTTTTTTTTTTCAATTTGCTGTAATTGGGTTCCTCATATCACAGCAGTGATGATGTGTCCATCTATGTTAATTGACATTTTATATTAATCTGCTCTATGATAGCTAATTTAACCCTTCTGATTTACATTTTATATTAATCTGCTCTATTATACCTAATTTAACCCTTCTGATTTAAATGCTCTTTGTCAGAATTTTCCCTACAACAGGGATTAATTTATTTTCAATAAGAATTCTGGCATGATCTTCCTAAATTGTCTATTTAAAAAACCACCATATTTGATACACAGAAACTGTTTTTTCTTTTTTTTTTTTTTTCTGTCTGTTTTTTTGGAGAATGGTGGCTCTCACTTTTGTTTCCCATATATGTTGGCTTTATTACTGAGCAGAGGTCCAGAAGCAGACTACAGTCCTGGAGGATTTCATTTTATTCTATTTCTTCACAGATGTACACCTCATAACCTCCTCGCATTTTCAGTAAGAGAATCAACACTCCTTTTTTTCTATGTCCAAAAATTATAAAATATTACTCATATAAAATATAGTGCATGAATAAGAAGGAGAAATCAGAGTATAAAAGATTCACAAACTAGAGTGCCTACTTTCTTTTACTGTATTATGCTTAAATGTGTCTATCTCAATAGTGTCTTTAAGAGAAAAAAAAGCTACAACCTGAAATTGATGTATAAATTTTCAAAATCATAATACCTATTATTTTATTTACATGAAAATTTGTTGTTGTAATATATAACATGTTGATATTTAATGTGTGTCTATATAAAATAAAAATATTTTAGTTTGTCTTATTTATACCTGTAATGCTTAGCAAATTCTTTTAAAATTAACTGTTTCCTATGAATTCATATTCTTTTTCTTCTGAATTAAAGATCACAAAACCTTGTGTAAAATTCAAGGCTTACCATTTACTGAAAATGTTTCATAAATTGTGACAAAACATGGATACTATTACTGTTATCACATTGTTTTTGGTTTTAAAAAGATAAGACATGAAAACCTCATGGAGAGGTATGAATACATTTGAATGATCTAAGTGGATTCTTGATGTTATTTTCTATTTTAATGATATACATTAATCCCATTAAAAATTTGATCTCAAATATATCAATGAATGTTTCCTTAGTGATCTGCCTCATTGGAATTCAAAAGTTTCGATTGTACCAGTGTTACTGGGATCATTAAAGATCTTGTTACATATTCAGAAATTCAGGCCCCAATGCCAAAGTACTGAATCAAAATCTGCATTTTAGTAAATCTTTGATTAATCATTGTACAATTAAAAATTGAGAATTACCCTTAATCACCATAATTTCTTCTTCTGAGAATCATACAATTCATTTTATAAAATAAAAAAATGAAATTAAATGTATATTATTTTGTTGATGCTATAATTTTATATTTCATAAAAGTAAAGTATATACACTCCTTTGGCTTTAATTTGCTCTCTTTCTACAGAGTTAGATTACAGAGATTATTAGAGTGTTGAAAAGTATGTTATTGAATATTTAAAATTATTTCCCTCCATGCTATTTATATCTACTAATTCTCATTTCAACTTCAGTCAAGTTAAAACCTCTGTGACTGATCATTTGTTCAATGTGCTATTTATATTTGCTTTTTTCCATTTCAGGATGGTTTGACATTCAGGGATGTGGCCATTGATTTCTCTGAGGAGGAATGGGAGTGTCTTGAGTATGCTCAGTGTAATTTATATAGAGATGTAATGTTACAAAACTACAGAAACCTGGTCTTCCTGGGTAAGTATAAGTTCACTTCATAATTGCTAATTAATTATCAATATTTAATTTCTTTCTCTTGCAGAATATATTTTGGGAGCTTCTGCTCTGTGTTAATGGATTCAGATTCTTACTTTCAAAAGAAATGATTGGGCATGTTTTGGTACAGAAAAGAAAATGTTAATGATATTAACGAGTTAATGAGTCTTTATTCTCTTCCCTTGCTTGGTGTGATATATATCCCTAACATTAAATAAGTTGTACTTTAGAGTAATTCAGTGATGTAAAATATTGTGGCCTACACCATAGCCAAAGATACAGTTGAGAGTCCTACAGTCAAGGAGGAAGACAAATTTCAAAATGTTTATTGAGAATTTATCCAGCAGGGAAAAAAATGTTGAGAAGCCTAGATTTTTCTTTCTTATTATCATGGGATATCTTCCTATGTTTATCAATTTTTAATATTTTTTAAAGTTTCCTCCTTTTCCTCCAGTGATGTACTTTTTTTTTTTTTTTTTTTTTTTTCTTTTTCTTTTCTTTTTTTTTTTTTTTTTTTTTTTTTCAGCAGGCAACCAACAACCATTTATTCGGCGAGGTAACAGGCTGGTTACAGCGGAAGGGTAGCTGTAGCGATTGGGGAAAGAAATGTCAGGGTTTTTAAGGGGTACTGGATGGGGAGTGGGTAGAGAGGTATTCCGTAGGGAGAGCTAAGGTGTTCTTCACCCAAATATCTATAGAAAGTTTGCACCTGAAAAGGAAAAAAAAAAATGTTTCCATGTAAAGAAGGGCTCATGTTTGTTTTATGATTAAATGGCAACTTCCATGACTTCCTAAATAACAATTGTCATCCTCAACCCTGTTCTGACCATGTTTTTTTTTAGTTGAGATATCTCATAATCATAGAATGCTTCCATATTTATCTTTTTGTTTGTGAATCATTTAACACTATGTACTTTAGATTTATCCTTATTACATATTTTGCAAAATTTCTTCCTTTTTGACATGAAAATATATTCTAGTTTCTATATTCCAAATTGCCTCCTGCAATCATTTCAAGGGATTTTTTTGGTATCTACATGATGGGCTTGTTAAATAATATTTTTACCAACATTGGTGTTCAAATATTTCTTACTTTGCAATACATAGAAGGGCTTATTACCATACACCAAATTTTGTTTTTTTAGAGGAAGTGAAGTTTATTTAGGGGCTCCCAGTATCAGAGGTCTCAGTCCATAGACAGCCACTCCATTACTTGGGACTCAAGGTGAGTCAGAACATAGTGGTAAGGGAAGCTGCTCCCATGAAGATCAAAGAGCAAAAAGACTCCACTTGCCAGATTAAAAAAAAAAATACACCTCAAATACACAGCCCCCAGGGACCCACCTCCTCCAGCCCTCCAAGACTTCAATTACCATTCATTTATTCCCATCAGGGGATTAATTCATAGATTAGTTTAAGATTCTCATAAGCCAATCATTTTTTTTTCCCTAAACATTCTTGTATTGTCTCACACATGAGATTCTGGGGGATACCTAATATCAAAACCATAACACTTTCCACCAGGATGTAGGCATTTTCATGAAAAAAAACATTTTACTATTTATAAGTGATTTCTTTTTTTGCCTCTTTTTTTCATATATATTTTTTATTCTAAGTTGTTAGAAATGACAGCAGAATGTATTACATTTCATATTATACATGTAGAGCACATTTTTACATATCACTGGTTGTATACAAAGTATATTCACACCATTTGTGAATTTATACATGCACTTAGGGTAATGATATCTATCTCATTCTACCATCTGTATTTTTTTTTCTTCACCCTGTTGCCCCTTCCCTTCCACTCCCTCCCCATTGGCCATTCTAGTGTTCCTCTAATCCTCTTCTGCTCACCATCCCTACCCCACTGTGAATCGGCCTCCTTATATCAGAGAAAACATTTGGCATTTGGTTTTTGGGGATTGGCTAACTTCACTTAGCATTATATTCTCTAACTCTATCCATTTACCTATGAATGCCATGATTTTATTCTCTCTTATTGCTGAGTAATACTCCATTGTGTGTATATACCACATTTTCTTTATCCATTCATCTGCTCTAGGGCATCTGGGTTGGTTCCACAGTTTAGATATTGTGAATTGTGCTGCTATAAACATTGATGTGTCTGTGTCCCTGTAGTATGCTGTTTTTAAGACCTTTGGGTATAGACAAAGGAGTGGGATAGATGGGTCATAAGGTGGTTCCATTCCAAGTTTTCCAAGGAATCTCCATATAGCTTTCCATATTGGCTGCACCATTTTGTAGTCCCACCAACAATGTATGAGCATGCCTTTTTCTCCACATCCTTGCCAACACTTACTGTTGTTTATGTTGTTAATAGCTGCCATTCTGATTGGTGTGAGATGAAATCTTAGAGTTGTTTTGATTTGCATTTCTCTAATTGCCAGAGATGTTGAACATTTTTTCAAGTATTTGTTGACTGATTGCATATTTTCTTCTGAGAAGTGCTTGTTCAGTTCCTTGGCCCATTTATTGATTGGGTTGTTTATTTTTTCATGTTAAGATTTTTGAGTTCTTTATATATTCTAGAGATTAGTGCTCTATCTGATGTGCATGTGGTAAAAATTTGTTCCCAATTAGCAGGCTCTCCATTCATCTCACTGATTGTTTCTTTTGCTGAGAAGAAGCTTTTTAATTTGAATCTATCTCATTTATTGATTCTTGATATTAATTCTTGAGCTACAGGATTCTTATTAAGGAACTTGGGGCCTAATCCAACATGTTGGAGATTAGAGCTTACTTTTTCTTCTATTAGGTGTAGTGTCTCTGGTCTAATTCCTAGATCCTTGATCCACTTTGAGTTGAATTTTGTGCATGCTGAGAGACAGAGGTTTAATTTCATTTTCTTGCATATGGATTTCCAGTTTTCCCAGCACCATTTGTTGAAGAGGCTATCTTTTCTCCAATGTACGTTTTTGGAGCCTTTGTCTAATATAAGATAACTGAAATTATATGTGTTAGTCTCTGTGTTCTCTATTTTGTACCATTGGTCTACCAGCCTATTTTGGTGCCAATACCATGCTGTTTTTGTTACTATTGATCTGTAGTATAATTTAAGGTCTGGTACAGTGATGCCACCTGCTTCACTCTTCTTGCTAGGGATTGCTTTAGCTATTCTGGGTCTCTTATTTTTCCAGATGAATTTCATGATTGATTTTTCTATTTCTATGAGAAATGTCATTGGGATTTTGATTGGCATTGCATTAAATCTGTATAGTGCTTTTGGTAGTATGGTCATTTTGACAATATTAGTTCTGTCTATCCAAGAACAGGGTAGATCTTTCCATCTTCTGAGGTCTTCCATAATTTCTTTCTTTAGTGTTCTGTAGTTTTCATTATAGAGGTCTTTCACGTCTTTGATTAAGTTGATTCTCAAGTATTTTTTTTTATGCTATTGTAAACAGGGTAGTTTTCCTCATTTCCCTTTCAGAGGATTTGTCACTGATATATAGAAATGCCTTAGACTTATGGGTGTTGATTTTGTATCCTGCTACTTTTCTAAATTAATTTATGAGTTCTAGAAGTTTTCTGGTGGAATTTTTTGGGTCTTCTAGGTATAGAATCATATCATCAGCAAATAATGATAGTTTGAGTTGTACTTTACCTATCTGTATCCCTTTAATTTCTTTCATCTGCCTTATTGCTCTGGCCAGCATTTCAATTACTACGTTAAATAGAAGTGGTGAAAGAGGGCATCCCTGTCTTGTTCCAGTTTTTAGAGGAAATGCTTTCAATTTTTCTCTGTTTAGAATAATGTTGGCCTGGGGATTAGCACATATAGCTTTTACAATGTTGAGATATGTTCCTGTTATTTCTAGTTTTTCTAGTGTTTTGAACATAAAGGGTGCTGTATTTTGTCAAATGCTTTTCTTTTTCTGCATCTATTGAGATAATCATATGGTTCTTATCTTTGAGTCTATTGATGTGAAAAATTACATTTATTGATTTCTGCATGCTGAAACATCCTTGCATCCCTGGAATGAAGCCCACTTGATCATGGTTCTTCCACCTTTTTATGAGCTTGGATCAACATAAGAATAAAATATTAAAGTGATAAAATCAGAAATACCATAAACACAAGGTTTTTCCCCAAATATACATTTCCTAATTTCACCCTCTGACAGGACCCAGCAAAGACAACCTCTGTAGT
This sequence comes from Tamias sibiricus, assembly GCA_025594165.1. Taxonomy (NCBI): domain Eukaryota; kingdom Metazoa; phylum Chordata; class Mammalia; order Rodentia; family Sciuridae; genus Tamias; species Tamias sibiricus. The sequence continues at coordinate 39,960,972 of CM046672.1, forward strand.
GGCATGTGGTTTTTGTAAGAAAATGTCCACCCTTCTAAAGAGACACACACTGAAGTTTACAGGTGTAAATGGTGGAGATCTGCAGTTAAGTTTAAAAACACTTCAAAGGAACAACCAAGTGGATGAAGCAAATGTTTCATGATCTGGGTGATTGTTGAAGTGATGGGTTTACTTCATTATGTCCTATGTGTATATATTTGAAATGTTTTATATTTTCTCAATGAACCATGGAAGAGTGATGATGGGAACTTTTCAAAGTGATCCAAAAGTATTTTTCAGGCTTGGTGGGTTCAGCCATTCTCTTCTTGAGCCCAACACACTGATCCAGCCAGGCTAAGGTCTGCTTTCTTGACAGTCCCAGAGGCAGGAGGACACCGGGTCTTTCTGGGTCAGGACCTGTCCCACACCACACCTAAGGTCTGGAGGACAGGTGGCATATGCCTGTAAATCCTGAGCTTTGCTGGTGTACCCTGACCCATGATTACCTTTATCAAAGACGTGAGAGGCTCTGATTCCTGGGGTCCAGGCTGCTGGGAGCAATTGAAACTCTTGGTGGGGTGATGAGGCAGGTAATTTGGAGACAGGCAGAGATGTAGCTGGAAGTGAAGAACTCATTATTAAGCAGCTCCTGAATGGTTGGGAAGGCATTGGGATCCTTCTGGAGCATCTTTTGGATGAGGGAGGCAGCCACAGGATTCATGTGCTGGAACAAAGAAAGAGAGAGAGCCTTAAGCAGGATGTGACAGGGACCCTGAGTGTAGCACTGCCACGGTGGCCTGCAGGACCAGCCCATATGTCTACAGCCTCCTAGTCTCAAGCATGGCTCGGTTCAGTGGTCACCAGCAATACCAAGTTCCCTACCATCATCTTTACTGACTCATCAAGAGTGGACTTAAGTTGTGAGTATGATTGTTTCCTTCCCCTTCAGATTCAAGATTAACTTGGGACAATTTCTCTCCTGAACTTTCCCTAGTACACTTAAAGTTGCTCACCACTAGAGGAGCACTGAAGAACAGGTTTTGAGGTTCTAAGAACTGCACTTCAATCAGCTCTGGCCTTTAATACCAGATGTGACAAGTAACCTGGACTTTCTAGTGCCTTCATATCTGCATCTGTAAAATGGGAACACAGCACCCAGCCTGGATCTCCACTGATAACATTCAATGTGATACAATCTAGTACAAGGCAGGTACATAGGAAGGAAGGGCTGACTGACTCTGCACTTAGTAAGTACTAGGAAAGTGTTCTAAGCACTTCCTGTCTATTAACTCATTTGCCTTCACAGAAATATCTGAGCTTAGGGATGAGGACACTGAGGCACAGAGAGGGTAAGTGCCTCACCTGATAATACACACCTAGCAAGAGGCAGAGCTGTACTCACACCCATGGAATCTGGTCACCTTGGGTCATGCCTTGCTGTGTCTTTCTAACAATGAACTGACCCTCTGTGATAGGGAGGCTCTGGAGACAGCAAGTCTCAAGTTGAGGACACCAAACTGGGAAAATGGCTAGGTGCCAGCCTTCTGAAACAGGCTCTTCCTTTAAACATGCTTGTGCCAGTGGATGTGATAATCAGACACCATTTTGCCCTCGCAAAGCCCTTAAATTCACAGTGGCTTACAATTCACTGAGTGCTTACTGAATGCAAGGTACTCTGTGAGGCGCTCTAGATGCAGTCACTCCATCTTATAGATGGGAAACTCTGCAGCAGAGTCAAGACACTGGCCCAATGTGACCTGGAGGCTGAGCAGAAGAGGCCATGTGAATTAAGCTGGTCCATTTCCAGAGCATGAGCTCATCTGCCTTTTATTTCCTCCTGTATTTTTTTTTTTTTTTTTTTTGCTTTTTACATATCTTTTATATCCACCTTCAATAATCTACAAACTTTCTTCCCCAAGAAAAAATGCTTACATGTACATATGAATAAATTCTGGAGGCAACTTCAGATAAACACCCCCTATAGCTCCACGGACCCCTAGACCTATCTCTGTCTTCAGCATGTAGTTAGGCCTGTTCCTGCCTAAAGCGGAAGCCGCTTGGAGCAACGAATGCCGCAGGAAATTTCGGAGGCAGGATGAAAATGAAAAAAGGTCTTTTATTCTTCTTCTCTCTCTGGCTCCAGCAATCACTCCAAATGCTCTAACTCCAACCACCACCTTCTTCTTCTTCCCACACACACTAACCAACCTCACCCAGTTATATACATATAGCTTTAACAAGGACAAGTGCTTACAGCTCAAGCTTACAGGTGCATCACAGAGTGTTCACGGGCATACAAAGATTCTTTGAATAATGTATTAATATCAGGTGGAAACTAGAACATCTTTTATGGCTCTCAGCTAACCGCAATCTTTAGCTATCTCCTTCATATTAGGCTCCTTCATTTCCTCTTTAGTTTTAAAAGAGGGGATGTTCTAGGACATCCATGTGCAACCGACATTCTTACCCGTCATGGGAATCAAGGCTGTCCTGACTCCTGGCTTAGGTTGACATGCCAGCCACATTAGACTGTCCCGTGCGACTGTGCCGTGTGTTAGGTTGTCCCTGTCTGTGTATCTTACCCATCATAGGCTAACCAGCCATCCAATAGAGCCCTTCAGGATCGACTATGTGTTGACTAAGGGCCGTCCAATTGTGAGGAGATGCTGCGGCTTTAAGGTGGCAAGCCTACTGCTGACAAGCCAAGTTTCCATAGCATATCAAGTTCTTTAAGCGAATCAGCTGCCCTTAGTTTAATCAAGTAACGCACTGAGTTCTCTTAGACAAATACCCGCAAGACATTGTTTCATAATGTCCCAAAATAATGGAAAATCAAAATGTCCATAAGTTATAACACATAGATTCAGGAGGCCCCATGCATACAGAGCAGAGGCCACACTGCTGGTGAGGTTGTTCAATGCTTGAGCACCAGGGATGCTTGCAGCAACCTCAGTCCCTGCAGTTGTAGCAGCAGCTGTCTTTTTTATGTCTAGACATTTGCACCCGCAAATCTTCAGGGCCCGCTACCTAAAAAATCAAGCATCCATTATTAAGGGAAAGGCAGTGCTATTCCAGCACTGAGATCAAAAGCTGAGCTGTCAAACTAAAAAAAAAAAAAAAAAAAAAAAATTATTAGAGTAGAAAATAAAAGTTGATCTCTGCTCACACACATTGCTGCTTAAGCTCCCACAAACATAAGCTGGCAAAATATTACATTCAGAATAATCAAAGAGAAACTGAGGGTGTTTACTGCATTAAAGATAAAGAAAAGCTAAAGGCACTTTGGAAAAATAATTTGTTAGCTGGAATCATCGAGTCTCTATATATACAGCAATCTTATACCTGTTGAAATAATTCAAATTAATCAGCTATTAAACAAATGAAGTTAATAAGAAATAAATGATCCTATGTCAAAACACCAAAATATCAGGTTATACAACATTAAACATATTCACAGTTGAAGAGAAGTCCCGGAGACAACTATAAATCAAAATTGATTATCATTATAATTGATTATCTAATTAGAATATTTTGAACTAATATGAATATCTATCTATCTATATATATATTGATTATCTAATTAGAATATTCTAAGCTTAAATGAATTAATGTTATTTGGATCTATATCTATCTATTTTTTCATAAGCGCTTAATTATTTATGACGTCACACTAGACAGATGCACATATAAACATATAATTGTGACATCACATTAACATGAAATTTAGACAAATGCACAGACATAAAGATATATATAAAAGAAAAAAATACAATTGTGTATACACTAAAGAGAGATCTTCTTGTCCCGGCTGGGAAGAATGAAATTTAAGTTGTAAATTTAATGGAGGACTCTTTTAAGGGAATCACTCCATACCTTCATTTTGGTCCTCTTGATTTTGTACTTGTTTATTCAATCTAGACTCCTCAATAACTTCATCTTGATCCTTTTGACTTTGTACCTGCTTTATCAATCTAGATGGTATCCATATTGGACAGGATTCATGCTTTGGAAAAACACAAACAGATCCTCTCCCCCAAATTAATACTGGGTCTGGACACTTCTATGTACCTGAGAGAACATCCTTCCAGTAAACCAAAGGTTTATGTTGTTGGTGTAGGTTCCAGTGTCTATCTCCAGCTGAATGTCCATTAGAATGTAAAGTTAAGAAATTTAGGGTAAACAGGGCAACTGCCAATCTGTCCTTAGGATTTTTCCAGTTTCCATCTTTTTGCTTTAGTAACATATTTTTAAGTGTCTGATTTGCTCTTTCAATTATTCCTTGTCCCTGAAGATTATAAGCGATACCTGTTTTGTGGATTATTTTGAATTTTGAACAAAATTGTTTGAAGGATGTGAATGTATATGCAGGGCCATTATCTGTTTTAAGCATTTTGGGGATGCCCAATGCAGCAAAAGCTTACAGACAATGAGATGTAGTATCTTTAACTTTTTCTCCAGAATGTAAGGAAGCAAAAATCATGCCTGAGCAAGTATCTATGGTGACATGAATAAATCATAATTTTCCAAAAATTGGCTCATGAGTGACATCCATCTGCCACAAATAGTTGGGCATCAAACCTCGTGGGTTAACCCCATAATGTGGATTGGGCAAATGTGTTACACAAGATGGACATTCTTTTACAATTCTACGAGCTTGTTCTTTTGTGATTTTAAATTTTTGTCTTAAGGTAGTGCTATTAACATGGAACTGGGAATGAAATAAAGTAGCTTGTTGTACTGTAGTAAATATAAATATTGTTTTAGTGAGGGCATCAGCTTTTTGATTATCTTCATGGAGAGGACCATGCACATTAGTGTGAGCTCTTATGTGACCTATAAAAAAAAGGTTCTTTTCATTGCCATAGGAGATTTTGGGTTTGAGAAAACAATTTAAAAGCTGGAGTATGTGGTGCTATTGGACCTGTTAGCTCCAATTTAGGGATAGCATGTACAATATAATAGCTGTTTGAAAAAATATTCATAGGCTGTTCTTTAAAATTTTCCAGAGCTATTATTATAGCTTAGAGTTCCACTAATTGAGCTGATTTTTGATTAGTGATATGAATCATATTTTCATTTTGAGTGACTACTGCAGCAATACTGTTACAGGATCCATCTGTAAATACATTAAATGCTTTAGAAATGAGTTGATTTTTTTTTATAACCTGTGGGAATATGATAGGATGATTGATACAAAAGGACAGTATAGGAGATTTAGGAATATGATTGTCAAAATTTGCAGAAGTAGAGCATTTAGCTATAGCCCAATCATTATCATTGAAGGACAAATATTCAACCTGTGACGATGAACAAGGAGTAATAATAGTAGCGGGATGAATTCCAAATATTTTCGTAGAGGTTTTAAGTCCTTGAAGAATAAGTTTAGCCACCATGGAGGTATAAGACTCAATTGTACTTTTAGGAGAGACAGGCATATGTATCCATAATATAGGTCCCTGTTGCCAAAATACTCCTGTGGGTGTATATTGTGAAGGAATAATAATCAATATTAGTGGTTGAGCAAAATCAAATCTATCACAATGGGATCTTTCAATGGCCTGTTGTACTAATTTTAGAGCTCTCCTGGCCTCAGGAGTTAATGTTCACGGTGAGGATGGATCAGGGTTCCCGCGAAGGATGTCAAATAAAGGTTTTAATTGTCCAGTAGTGAGGCTTAGTGTAGGGCGAAGCCAATTAATGTCTCCCAGTAGTTTTTGGAAATCATTGAGGGTGGTCAAATGTTCTTTACTTATTAGAATTTTGGGGTGTTTAACAAAAGTATCCATGATTTTAAATCCTAAATATAGTATAGGTGATCTGCTTTGAACTTTTTCTTCTCCTATATATTATCCATATTTTTTAAAATTTTTTGTTATTTCACTAAATATGTTAAATAAGATTTGTTGATTAGGGTGAGCTATTAAAACATCGTCCATGTAGTGTAGATACATGAGGTCTTGAAATTTGTTTTTAATGGGCTGTATAGTCCTGTCCACATATAGTTGGCATATTGTAGGACTATTTGCCATTCCTTGCGGCAATACTTTCCATTGATATCTTTTTTCAGGGCCATTATTATTGATAGAAGGAATTGAAAAAGCAAACCTGGGGGCATCCAGAGGATGTAGGGGAATGGAAAAGAAACAGTCCTTTATATCAAGAGTTATAAGGTAATAGTTTTTTGGAATAGCTACAGGATTAGGAAGTCCAGGTTGAGCAGGGCCCATAATTTGCATTGTTTTGTTAATTTGTCTTAGGTCTTGTAATAGTCTCCATTTTCCCAATTTTTTCTTAATTACAAATATGGGAGAATTCCAGGCAGAGGTGGAAGGCTCTATGTGTCCTGCTTCTAATTGTTCTTTAATTAATTGATGGGCCGCTTGCAATTTTTCTTTGGATAGGGACCACTGAGGGACCCAAACTGGTTTATTAGAGAGCCGTGGTATTTTTAAAATTGTTTTTTCAGTGGCCCTTAGAAAAAAAGTCTTTTGTCTTTTTTATTATGATTAGGATTTTTATTCTTAACACCTGCAGGCTTGGTTGCTAGGTGTAGCCCCATTTGATGTAGAATATCTCTTCCCCATAGGGTAACTGGCAAGCTGTTTAATACATAAGGTTGGAATGATCCTTTGTGTCCTTCACCATCCTCCCAATTCAAGATATTAGCACTTTGTGCTGGGGTATTACTATATCCCAAGCCTCTTAAACTGGTTGAGGCTTTCTGTAGAGGCCAGTGCTTAGGCCATTGTTGTAGATTTATGATGGAAGAGTCAGCTCCTGTATCAATCAGCCCCTCCATCTCTATACCTTGTATTTTTATTTTGCACATAGGCCTCGGTGAAGGATCCTAAACCCAGAAAGCCATAGTTCCTGAACCAGTAAAACCGAATGCTCTGCTATTTCTATTTTGTGGCATGCTTTTAAAAGTATTATGGAAACTGGGAAGGAGGAGCAGCTGTGTGATTCTGTCTCCTTGATTTACGGAGATAATGCCCCCTGTGTGTACTTAGCATTATTTTAATCTCTCCATTATAATCTGAATCAATAACCCCTGGTATAACATTAAAGCCTAATAAACTCTTGGAACTACGCCCAAGGATTAGTCCCACAGTTCCTGAGCGGAGAGGTCCCCTGATTCCCGTAGGAATCAGCTGAACCCCCATTTCAGGTTTCAGGATCCAGGTGGTAGAACAGAGATCTAATCCTGCACTTTCTCTTGTCTCTCTGACAAGGGAGTTAATGGGTAGGAGGGATTGTGACGAGGAATCATCTGGATCTGAGGGAATTCCTCCTCTAGTGCCTCGTACATTTGTGGGCCCCAGGGCATTGGGCCCCGTGCCCCATTTTTTGAAATCCTGGACAAATCATTTCCATATATATCATATCTGGAATGGCATTGATTGGCCCAATGTATACCCTTTTTGCACCTGGGGCATCAGCCTGGAGTGTGGTATGAATATGATCTTATTACCCTTGGGGGATATCGCTTAGCATATCTTGGTTGATTATAATAATTTTGTCTGGAATATCCTGTTCTAGGTTGAATCCTTTGGGAATTTTGAGGGGAGGAACCTTTCATCACTACAGCAATTACATTGCCTGTGATAACAGCCTTGTTAATGTCTTTGCACAGTCTGATATAAATTGATAAGTCTTTTTTACTTCTCCACAGCCTTATTGCATCCTGGCAATATTTATTAGCATTCTCGTATGCTAATTGGATAACTAGGGGCATAGCTTGCTAGACTTAGCCAAAAACTCTAGATGTTGTTTGAGTCTATCTACAAAATCAGCGTAAGTTTTGTTAGGCCCTTATATAACTTTTGATAGGCTGCCTTGCAGATCCCCTGTGCCTGATATTGTCTTCCAGGCTTTGACAGCTGCTGCGTGTATCTGGGCATACACATGGGGATCGTATTGTAGCTGATTTTGTAGTTCGGCGAACTGACCTTCCCCTGTGAGCATATCTATATTGCGTTGAGGGAAACCTGCTGCAGCATTTCTCTTTGCTATTTCTGAACAAAGTTCCTGGAATTGAGTTTTCCAGATTAGGTATTGTCCCCCACTTAGTACCGCTCTGCATAGACTTTTCCAATCTGAGGGGGCTAAGATTAGGGTGTTAAGTGACTCTATCATAATTAATGTGAACAGAGCTTGAGGCCCATAGGTCATTACCGCCTCTTTAAAATTCTTTATTGTTTTAAAGTCTAGGGACTCGTGATACCTTTGTCCCTCTTCATTTTGAAATACTGGCAGTTCTAGGTGCTCCTGCGGTCTATGTTGTTCGAGAGCATATAAGTGCTCAGAAAGGCCACCAATTTCTACCTCAAGGGCACGTACACTCTGATCAATCCTCCTTATAGTTTCTGTTAGGGATTCTATCCATGAAGGAGCAGAGGGCACTAGTGGTTCCTCTTTTTGACGGTCTTTTCTCTTTTTTAATTTCTTTTTGTTCTTTTTATTGGAGACTGTGCTCCCCGAATTGCTTTTTGATTCCTCTTCACTACTAGCTTCATAATTCCTAAACCGCTCAGTGGAGGAGACCCTACTCTCATGGTTTGGCTCCTTGTTACTATTATCACTTTCACTAGTATCCTGAGTTTCAGCTTCTAAGGAGAGTACATACTCCTCACCTAATTTTATTAAGTTTTTGATGGCTTTTGCAGTACTTACTTTTGAATTTACATTACTACTCTCCTTGCTGGTCTCAACTGAGTCAAAGGATATGCTTTCTTGTTCACTTTTCTCACTAATCCTCTGAGTTCTCTATATAAAAAATTTCATCCATGGCTTTTATAAACCGACTTTTTGTTATATTCGCTCCCATTTTTTTAAATTTTCTTTTTTCTTACCTGCCCGCTGAATTCCCTGTACAGGCCACCACTTGTTGCTGCCTGAAGTGGAAGCTGCTTGGAGCAATGAACGCCACAGGAAAATTCGGAGGCAGGATGAAAATAAAAAAAGGTCTTTTATTCTTCTTCTCTCTCCGGCTCTAGCAATCACTCCAAACGCTCTAACTCCAACCACCACCTTCTTCTTCTTCCCACACCACTAACCAACCTCACCCAGTTATATACATATAGCTTTAACAAGGACAAGTGCTTACAGCTCGCGCTTACAGGTGCATCACAGAGTGTTCACGGGCATACAAAGATTCTTTGAATAATGTATTAATATCAGGTGAAAACTAGAACATCTTTTATGGCTCTCAGCTAACTGCAATCTTTAGTTATCTCCTTGATATTAGGCTCCTTCAGAGGTCAGGTGAGATTACTTGGAGAGTCACCAGTACATAGGAAGGTCAGTGTTCATGGGGTCATCCAAAGGTGACTTAAATGTGCGTGGGTCAGACTGGGTAATCTGAGAGAGGAAACTTAGGATGCAGGGCAGTCAGCCATAGACTGATGTTCACTTAGGATGGGTCATCAGTGTGGCCCAGATATGTAGGTTACTGGAAGTCACCTGGGGTATGACAGAGTTAGTTAGGGGCTCTGGGAGTGTCACTTGTGATGTGTCAGGGTTACCTTCATGGAGTCTCATGTAGAAAGATACAGTCAGGATTCGAGGGGTTACTTAGTGGCACCTGTGAAGTCCCTAGGGCAGCTGGGTAGGACTGGCATACTATCCAAGGGGTGGTTGGGTTTCTCTAGGGAGTCATCTGCAAATGTTACTCATCATGTAGGGTTCAGTTAGGACAAGTGGGGTCTGCTCAGGGTGTGTGGGTTGCTTGGTGTCACTTAGTAGCTGAAATGACCTAAGGCTACCTGGTTGGGATCACTTGGATTACAGAGAGTTGGGATGGTGAAACCTTGCTTAGATATATGAGGGTCAGTCTGGGTGTTGAGGGGATCACTTGGGGTTATCTACTAGGGGTATGTCAGCATGTGAGGGGGGTCTGTGGGTCAGAATACGGGTGGGATTTGGTCATGAATGCTATTCAAGGTTCCCTGAGTTGGGGACCTTACTCCAAGATGGGACTAGAGAAAGGTGACACTCACATTTACCAGGCGATCCATGCATGGGGGTTGCTGAGTAGTGGTGGTAGGTGGTGTTCCAGTGCAGGGCTGGGGCCCTTGGGTCATGCATGGTGATCCCCAGAAACAAGATTACCAGGAATGCTCATGTGATATTTTCCTCACCCCATCCTGAAGGCTTTTCATCTTGTGGGGTAGGAACTTCCTGGGCACTCTCCTGTAGGCCTGGTGACTATCACATGATGGAGAATGGGGCTGTCTGTTCATTTCAGTTCCCACCAGCTCCTGGTTCAGCATTGAGTTAAATGTTTGTTGATGACTAACAAATCTGCCTGTGCTCAACTTGGATAGCAACTGCCAAGCCTGAAAAGGGAACAAGGGGTGATGCCTGAGCTGGGGGAGCAGCTGGGGCCTGACTCATATGTTCAGTCAATGTAGAGGTGGGGGTTAGAGAGACTGTCTGTGTTCATTGTCATCTGAGTCTCCCCTGACTCAGGGTTCACCATGAATCAGGGGTCCTGCTTCCGTCCTGAAGAGGTGGAAAGTCTGCCAGCTTTCTAGATGGTGTGGGAAAGAGTGTGCATTCTGTGACTACTGTGTCAAGCTGGCCCCTCACAGCCCAGGTTCCCATTCCTGCTGGCTGGACCTGGATGCCACAGACTAGAGAGGTGCTCACCTGTGTAGAAGACCCCATCAGAGCTGTGGCAGGGAGAGGCATGGACCAGCTCCAGGATGGTGAAAGGCAATGTCTAGGATAGGAAAAAGATCCAGGAAGAAGTAGAGGCAGAAACACACAGACACACACACACACACACACACACACACACACGTGCACGCACACACACACACACACACACACACATGCACGCACACACACACACAGAGCAGTCAGCTGTGCTGGGCACCCTTCTGAGGTTGACCCATAATCATATTTTCATGAGGCATCATCATTATTATTATTTACATTTCCAAGAAAACTGGAGCTCAGAGAGGCCAAAAAATTGGACGAATGTCACACAGCCATTGAGCCGGATTTTATACCCAGCTAGACAGCCTTCAGAGCCACTACACTTAACCACTTTGCTACCCAGCTTCTCAAGGACCTGCAGTTAGTCCCACACCTAGTGTCAAGATGCCCCAGGTTTCACTTATTCTTGCCTGATGGCCTCCTGAAAAACACACATGGAGGGGCTGGGGCTATGGCTCCGTGGTAGAGTGCTCCTCTTGCATGTGTGAAGCCCTGGGTTCAATCCTCAGCACCACATAAATGAAATAAAGGTATTGTGTTCACCTACAACAAAAAATTATTTTAAAAAAATATACACAGAGACTTTCAAAGCTGTCAAATGCCATGAAAGACTCATAGAGGTTGAGGAGCTGATCCAAAATAAATGGGACCCTGCCAATGTGGCTATGAGCAGAGACCCACCCACCACCCTTCTCTGCCCTTTTCTCTCCCTGGAGTTGAACGTATCTGGATTACGTGAGCAGACTCCATGTGCTCTTGATCCTTGATAGGTTTGGATAATGGGGACAGAGTAAGATGTGTATGTGTACCCTGTTGCCAGCCAAACAACTGTCAACTTTCAGAAACAGAGCCATCCAGTTGACCGACAGCTGACCACAGGTGCAGGAGCAAGTTTGATCCAGACCAGCAGAAGAACCACACAACTATACCAAGCCTAAAGATTATCCCACTAAGTTTCGAGTTGTTTGGGTTTTAAGCCTTTGGGTTTTGAGGCAACTGGTTATTTAGCAAAAGCTGATTGACACACAAGTTTCTCATTAAACCACCAGAGTCCTAAGAAGCCCCCTCCGTGCCCTCAGCCTGCTTTGCTGACAGCGAGAGCCAGGTTCTGTTTACCAAGCAGCCTTCCCATGATGCTCAGAGCCTGACTTATGTCACAGATTCTGACCATGACCCCACTCCCCTTTAGTGCACCATCTGGCAGCAACAGGGCTCTCACTATCGCAGAGTACTGTAGGAAACACATGATTACTCCCTGTTGTTTCTGGGTCCCCAGGATGTACAGGCTGCCATCATCAGGGTCGGAGAGAAAGGCTGTTCTGTGGAGCTGAGAGGGACATGGGAAAGGTGAGTACAAGGTGCTCCTTAGGTAAAAAGGTTCATGTTTACTTACTCTGTGACATACATTGGTCCGTGGATGATGGGATCTGCAGGGAAATGCAGCATGAGGTCCCTCTAAACTCTAGCTGGAAAGCACAACTTGTACTTACTGAATGCTGTATGCAGACACCAAGCCCAGCATTCTACAGAAATGCCATGTCTCCTCCTAAGAACTATGTGAGGTGGGCTCATTACCCTTTGCCCGATTTTAGAGGTAAGGACTTTGAGGCTCCAAGAGGCAAAGTGAATTTCCCAAGGCTACCCAGCTGGTTAGTGGGGAAGCTGCCTACAGACACTGACTTGGTGGGAATTTGGCGCCCATGTGCTTACCCTCTATGCCCAAGTGACTCCCTACCATGACCACCATCAAACTATGGGCCCAAGGAGAGAGAAATGGTGGCCCCTGGAACACCATTCTTCAGCGTCCACTTCAAGTCCCCTGTCTGTTTGCTCAGTGTGGGGACACTTTCATCCAAAGTGGACACGAGCAGGAGGATCTCTGCCTTGAGGGTCTGGTCCTGTGGTGGGGAACAGTGTCCTCTCCTTTGAGAGGACTGGGACCACCCTTGCTCCTGCCCCAGTCAGGGCCAACTATGACTCCTCCTCTCCCAGAGGGGGACAGAGAGGGAGGAAGGATAATTGGAGAAGATTCCGTCTCCACTCATCATTTCCTTAACCCAGTTGGGAGGCTACAGTGGAGCTGGGGGGCCCTAAGGGAATTAGCCCCCAATGTATTTAAATTCCCACTTCCCTCCCAAATTCAATTCCTTGTGGTTTTCCAAAAAACACTGCAAGTTTTAATGAAAATTTTTCACTGACCCTTCCAGCCTCCCTATGAGATTGCATTGTTGAGTCTCCCCATTGCACAGATCAGGGGGAAGGAAGCTCAGGAGGGTTAGGGTACTGCCCCAAAGCCATACAGATAATAAAAGGTACAACTGGGTTTTGAACTACCAAATTTCTGATGCTAAGTCTGGTCTCTTTCTCCTTTGTCACAATTGCTGCCTTTTTTAGAATGAGCCTTTCTGCCATACTCCCTCCCCCAAAACTGGCCCAGCTGCTTTGGGTGCCAGTCTCAAGCAGGCCACAAACCACAGCTGGGGGGTAGCCATAGGGACAAAGGCCTGGAACTGGCTTCTGCTGGGTTAACTCACCTGCTGTAGCCCCTCCTTGAGCAAACTGGGTGAGGCTGAGCTCACAGCAGGAATCCTAACATCCTGGTGGCCCAGCTACACATCTGTAAAGGCCACAAACTGCTTCAGGACCCTCAGGTTGGGGTGTGAGACAATAGTTTCTGGTGCAGAGTTGGGCAAGTTCTGTCAAGTCTCCCAGCCCCAACCCACCAGCTTGTGTGTGTGTGTGTGTGTGTGTGTGTGTGTGTACCAGTGATTGAACCCAGGGGCACTCAGCCACTGAGCTACATTCCAACTATTATTTTTATTTTATTCAGAGACAGGGTCTCACTGAGTTGCTTAGGGCCTCACTGAGTTGGTCAGACTGCCACCACGCCAAACTCAAGCCCCTCTCTTTTCTGGTCCTCAATTTTGCCATCTGCAACATGGCAGCTTAGAGAAGATGCTACACACTAAATGCCCTGACCGAATTTTGTTTGACCATCAATGTTCAAAATTTGGGTTTTCATTGACTGCCAATTTTTAACATTTGGAAGATTTCACTTTTTTAAAAAAAAATCAGATTTTCTAATTGTTCTCATTTACCATTTTTCTGGAAACACCAGATCTGGCTCCACTGAGCTGTCATTATTACTTGACCACCAGGGATGGATGCAGAGCAGAAAGGAGGCCTGGGGAGTAGCTCATGCTGAGGCCCTTCCTTTAGTTCTGTGGGAGCTGCAGGCTGGGCAACTTCTGTCTTCTGACTGTGTGTCCCCATGTCCCCAAGATTGGATGGCTCTGCTCCTGGCTGGGCTAGACCAGATCCCTGCCACCTTGAGCTCATTTTTCTGAGGTTCTGAACCTGGGGTCTAGTCATGGATAAGGTAGGGGTGCATTGTCAAGCACTTGGGATTGAAAAACTGGGTGTATAGGCACATGTCTCAGCAGAGGATCCTTAAATTGATCACCTCTTTAAAGGAGGCCAGGATCCCCAGAATTTTTAAGGGACCTGGCTCTACTGCCAGACTGTCCCGGGTCCCCTTCTCCAGATGAACCCTGCTCCCTCCCCACCCCTACCCCCACCACCATGCTGCAGAGGAGGCAGAGGAGGCTGGTGCTGCGCCTACCTGTGTGTTCCCACACTATCACACATCTCCAGCCAGGAGAGGCGAGCAGCACTTCCCCAGACTTGGGAGGTTTTCACTTGCCAGGGACCTACTGGAGGTGACCTGGGCCCCAGAGAGAAAGGAAGGAGCCCCGCTGCCCTGCTGCCAGAGCACCCAGTCCCCTGCTCCCCAGGACCCACGGGCTTTGCAGGCTCCACCTCCTCGCCCTGCTCTCATCTGTGGCCCCAGATTCCGGAGCAGTGCCTAGAGCTGCAGCAGGAGCCTGAGCCCCAGCCACAACGGTGACCTGGCCCAGGGGCCACGTTCCCCATAGCGCCAAAGGGCAGCCACACACTTGGCCAGGTCCCACTGGGGCTCCAAGGGATAGTATGGTTCCTGCCCTACCAGGAGGAGACTCAGCCCTGGGTGGGAGGGCTGGAGGCACAGAGGCTGGGCCACCATCTCAGCCTGCAGTGTGAGTGTGCCCTTGGCTGACTGGAGCAGCCTGTGCCCCTCCATGGTGGAGTGACCTGAGGGTACCCTGGGGTGCAGTTTGTGCCCCAGAGAGACCCTCAGCTGAGACCCTTTCTGTGTCACCTTCTGCTCCCTTCACTTCCTTTTTATAAAGCTCTTCCCCACACATCACTGGGACAAGAATCCCTGTCACAGGCTCTGCTTTTCAGACCTACTGGAAGACACCCTCTCATCATACTTCCATCTAAGGTAACCATGGAAACCCCAAGGACCTCAAGACATGGAAACCTTTTTTTAGAATATCTGATTCTGTAGCACATGGTCTAGTCAGCTTTTTTGCTGCTGTGATGAAAAGGACTGAGGAGAACAATTAGAGGAAGAAAAGTTTATTTGGGGCTCATGGTTTCAGAGGTCTCAGTCCACAGCCAGCCAGCTCCATTGCTCTGGGCAGAACATCATGGCAGAAGGGTGTGGTGGAGGAAAGTGACTCAGGACATGGCACCAGGAAGGAGGGGGGGGGTGAGTATTGATTTTCTCTCCTCACCATGGTCAAAATAAATGCCAAAGGCATGCTCCCAATGACCCCTCCTCCAGTCACAACCCACCTGCCTACAGTTACCACCCAGTTAATCCCCATCAGGGGGTTAATGCACAGGGGAGGTTAAGACACTCATAACCCAATCACTTCACTTCTAAACTTTCTTGCTTTGTCTCATACATGAGCATGTAGGGGACACATGTTATCTAAACCATAACAGCATAAGAGGGTGGCTAGAGCTCACAATAACATGTTTTGTAAATATCTAGAAGAGTAGCTCAAAGGAAAACTATTAAGAAATGATAAGGAGGGCTGGGGTTGTGTCTCAGCAGTAGAGTGCTCGCCTAGCACGTGAACAGTCCGAGTTCAATCCTCAGCACCATGTAAAAAGCATTGTGTACAACTAAAAGCAAATAAATAAATATTTAAAAAAAAAAGAAATGATGAGATGGAAATGCTAATTATTTTGGTTTAAGCAGTTCACATTGTATACATGCATGGAAACATCCCACTATATCTCATACATATATACATGTGTAAATATTAGAAAAAATCAAATAAATAACATAAATCACAAAATAATTAAAAAATAAATAACAAAACTGAAGGCTTTGGTTTACTTATTTGCACCTGCATGCTGAGCTGTCCAACACTCCCACATCTTTATAGCTGTCTTAACTTCCTAACAAAAGTGATTTCTTGCCAGGGTAGAAAGGATCCCAAGCTACTGAAGTGTGAATGTCCTCTTCCTTGTGCTTTATGTTTTTCTACACTGTGCATTTGTTTCGGAACGTGCATTGCATGGGTCCTCAGTCACTTCTCACCCAGAAAATCTGCCTCATATGAACTATGAGTGAACTGGAATACAGTGTGTATGTGTGTGTGTGTGTGTGTGTGTGTGTGTGCGTGCGTGCGTGCATGTGCATGATATGATTAAAATAATATGTATTCCAGAAACTTTGTAAAATCAGAAAGATATTAGTAAGAAAGCCAAATCATTCATGGTTCCCTGTCCTGGAAGCACAGCACCTGCATTAACACATTTTCTCTGATGTCTTCCCCCTTTTCCTACAGGTATCATGATATCCTCTGTTGAAATATGAACACACTCTCCTCCTCTTGATCTTCCTTTTCAACCTCCAGCCTTTCTCCCATTCAAGTGAGGCTGCTCTGAATTTAATGCCTTTGGAAAAAGATATTTTTAAAAGAAGTAGGAAAAAAATGACCTTTCCTTTTAAATGTGTTTTTTAGTTGTAGTTGGACACAACACCTTTATTTTATTTATTTGTTTGTTTATTTATTTATTTTTTATTTATTTATTTTACATGGTGCTGAGGATTGAACCCAAGGCTGTGCACATGCTAGGCAAGCACTCTACCACTTTTCCTTTGAGTTACCAAGAACTCAATGTGGTTCTAGATTTGGAAGGATAGGTCATTAGACTAGAAGAGATTCCCTGGACATGGAGAGGAGGAAGAGGAGGAGGAAGAACAAGAAGAAAAATGCTGCAGGTCCCTGAGACACACCTGCAGCTTCCCTGCCCAAGGAACCATCTTCCCAGGCAGAGATTGGCAGAGTAGTAAGACTCCAGAGAAGTCTGGGCAGAGAAGGGGTTTCAGGGAGGTTCCCACTGACTGGTATGATCTGGAGGTGGGTGGATGTTTCCATGTGCCTGAGAGTGGCTTGAAGGGGGAGGGGATCCCAAAATTAATGTGTTAGAAATTTAATCTCCAAATTCATATGCTGAGGTAATTTGGACATGGAGCATTTGGGAGGTCATTAGGATTAGAAAAGGTCAGAATGCCCCATGGTGAAATTATTGACTTTATAAAATGAGGAAGAGACCTGAGCTGGTACTCTCCCTCTTCCTTGCCTCGATGCTTCCTGCACTGGGATGACATATCCAGAAGGTCCTTGCCAGATGCTGGCACCAGACTCTTGGGCTTCCTGGCCTCCAGTACTATGAGCCAAATAAACTTCTATTGTCTGTCATTTACCCAGTGTGTGCTGTTCTGCTATAGAACATAAAATCGAGCAAGACAGAAATAGAAGTAGATAGATAGATGGACAGAGGGAGGGGAAGAGAGAGAAAAAAATATACTAGAAGGGAAAAGATGTCCAATGCAGCAGATTCTGTGAGGCAAGAGACAGGACCCCACTCCCAGAGAAACCATTGACACCTCATGGGGTGCTGAGGCCTTCGAACCCCCCTGCTTCCTGGAACTCTGTGGAACTTAAGCCCATCCCGAGAAAGGCTGGAAAATACCAGAGGAGACTGAATTCCTTCTACCTGGCACAAAGGGAACTTGAATTAAAATGTAAGATTTATAGTCTATTAAGTTTTTTAAAAATTGTATAAAATTTATACACTTTATAAAGCCATAAACAAATGAAGCTACATTCCTTCCTTCCACCCTAGTAGCTTCCTTCCTTCCTTTCTTTCTTTCTATTTTCTTTCTTTCTTTCTTTCTTTTCTTTTTTTTTTTTTTTTTTTTGTTGTTGTTGTTGTTGTTGTTCTAGGGATTGAACCCAGGGTGCTTAACCACTGAGCCACATCGTTTTCCCTTTTTAGTATTTTATTTAGAGACAGGGTCTCGCTGAGTTGCTTAGGGCCTTGCTAAGTTACTGAGACTGGCTTTGAACTCGCTACCCTCCTGCCTCCACCTCCAGAGATGCTGGGATTACAGGCCATGGGGACACATAACCCCTTGGGGGGGGGTGACTGGGCAAGAAAGAATTCTTCTATCCTTGGATTCAAGGGATGACAGGATGATTGTTGGAACTTTCTGGAATGTAGCCAGGTCTCTCCCACCCCCCATGCTGGTGTCTATGAGCTCCAAGAGGGACCCTCCACAGGGCAGCAGTGAACAGTGCTCTTGCTGGGTGCTCATTCTCTTTCAGCATCCAAGCAAAGTTCTGTCTGGCCTTGGGGTGGGGGAAGGGAGAAGATGGTCCACTCTCCCTGGGCATCAGAGTGGATTGGTCTGGGTGGAGTTCCTGGGACAGCTCTGCAAGGAGGAGAGCCCAGAAGCTGTAGGACTCAGCCAGCAGCCACCAAGATGATTGGAGGGGACTTCAGAGAGGGCTGTCCCGTCCTTGTGGATGCATTTTAGACCCTCCATGACATTCCTCTTCCCTGGACCTCTCCCATCACCCTCTTGGTGGGTCAGATGGCACCCTTCCATGCTCTCAGAGCACTCTGTCTGCACTGCACATGTAGTTCCTGTGCTGTAGGCAGGAAATGGTCACCCCTCCAAAGGTCCCAGCCCCATGAACCTGGGAATATGGTGTCTTACATGGCAAAAAGTACTTCCTAAAAGTGACTGAGTTGGAAATTTGGAGATGGTGATACCATCCTGCATCTCTGGGTAGGGCCAATGTGGCCACATGGACTCTTACCCATGAAAAAGGGGGGCATGGGGATGGGTGTCCAAAGAGATGTGAAGGTCATCACGGATGTTGGACTGACGTGAGTGTTGGCTGTGAAGATGGAGGAGGGGGCCCCAATCTAAAGAACAGGGTGGCCTCTAGAAGCTGGAAAAGATGAAGAACCACATTCCCTGGTCTGCTGGAAGGAATCTTGTCAAGGTAGCAACCTTGACTTCAGCCCAGAGAGACCCAGGCAAGATGACAAACTTGTGTTGTTTTAAGCCACTGAGTTTGTGGTGATATGATACAGATGCCACAGGAAGTGAGTACACTCTAAAAGTGAGTATTTTTATATTTCATGTTCTTTTGGTGCATACCCTCCAAGATTTCCTGTCATATTTCAAGTAAAAACAAAAGTCTTTACAGGGACCCATCTTCACACAAGGGTCCTCTGGGCTCATCTCCTCAAACCATTCCCTCATTCACTCCTTTTTCATGTCCTGTCCTCTTTGCTATTCCTTGAACATTCCAGGAAGCTATTCCATGTACACCTCAAGGCCTTTGCACATGCAAGGTTATTTTTCTACCTGAAATGCTCTAACCAGGTAATTGCACACCTTGTTCATCAATTAGTTTTGGGTTTTTGTACAAATGTCACTTCATAGAGGCCTGCCTTGATCTCTCTAGTAAACCTTCCCCAATATTTCTCTCCTCTTTCTCTGCTTTTTTTCTTCTCCCCATATCTCTTATTGCCATCTGAAACACTGCATTTTTTTGTCTGTTGTCTTTACCCTCCCTTCTTCATAATGTAAGCTTTGGAGTGTTTTTTATGGTTATACCCTCAGCTCCTAACACAAAGCCTGACATATAGTAGGGGTTACATAAATCCTTGTTGAATAAACAAATAAATGAACATAGTTACTGTCTAGCTCTTTCTCCTGAATCTGGGCTCCACTGGGTTGTGTCTGTCTTGTTCTCATCTTTAGTGCCACTGTGCAGCACATGCCTGTCAAATACACATTTCTCTCTCTCTCTCTCTCTCTCTCTCTCTCTCTCTGTGTGTGTGTGTGTGTGTGTGTGTGTGTGTGCACTGGGGATTTAACCCAGGCCCTTATGGTTGCTAGGAGAGTACTTTACCACTAATACAAATCCTCGGTCTTTAAAAAATATATTGTTTTTTAGTTTGAGACAGGCTCTCTCTAAGTTTCCAAGTCTGGCCTTGAACTTGTGATCCTCCTGCCTCAACCTCCAGAGTAGCTGGGATTACAGGCATGTGCCACCATGTTTGGCTCAAATAGGAGGAATAGAGTTGGGGGCCTGATGTTTAAGTCCATCAAAGCTCGGCTTCTTCTCCTCCCAAGTCTCTTGCTCCTCCTGTCTTTCCCCACCCATCTTGTTCTTCCCTTCCATTTCATTTCTTTCTCTGTATTTTCTTCTCTTACTGCAGAAAATGACTCAGGTGTAGTTTTTACTTTTTGTTATCCATTGTTACTGTTTCTGGACCCTTTGACTCAGCTTCTGATTTAATTGGGCCCTTGGCATCTATTTTATTTTTAAATACCAGGTGATTCTAATATCACACATTTTCATGATGGTATTTGCATGAACATGTGTGCCCCCCTTTGCCACTAAAGTGTAAAGAGAGGTCTGCTGGGAGACACTCTTCTTGAAAAGATTCTTACCCCTATATATGTTACCCCTATATATGTTCTTATGTATACGTGAATACATCTGAAAATTTCATAAAAAAGAAGAGGCTAATGAATTTTGGAAATAAGATGTGAAGGAGGGGCTGGGGTTGTGGCTCAGTGGTAGAGCACTCACCTGGCATGTGTGAGGCCCTGTGTTCAATCCTCAGCAATGCATATAAATAAGTAAATAACATAAAGGTATTGTGTCCAACTACAACTAAAAAAATAAAAATATTTTTAAAAAGATGTGGAGGAGACTTTCTCTTCACTATGCACCCCGTTACTGTTTGTATTTTAAAACAATAGACATGTACCATATATTTTTAATGATCTATTTTAACTTCATTATCCTGCCCTGACTCTGCACCTTACTGGAGTTCTAAATGCAAGTTACTTTGAAGACATTAACACGCTAGATAAACTCTTCATTGGGACTAATTGGGTTCTTCCAAAATTACCTGCTTACAACTTAAATGGATTCCCAGTTTCTGTCCAGGGGGGGGGGGGGGGGTGTCTCACATTCCTCTACTTGAACATGTGTGAGCAATGAGGATAAGCCTCTTACTTTATTACTGGGTCTCTCTGGTGGACATCTGTCCTTTGGTCTGCCAAACACGTTTTCCTCTTTGGCTACAGAAATTGCTTTCAGATGTTGCCCCTCCCTGTCATGGCAGGACTGTCCATCATGTGGTCCCACCTTTACCCCACCACAGGGGTGATATAAAACCTCAGCACACCCCTCCGTGATTTTTTAAGAGGTGGGTGTGTGGGTCATTTTTCAGGATCTGTGTGACTGTATGATTTGGATGTGTCCCCTAAGCTCATGTGTTGGAACCTTGCTCTCAGATACAACAGTGTTGGGAGGGGGAAGGGGAAGCCTAATGAGAACTGATTGGGTCAGGAGAGCCCTGTCCTCAGGAAAAAATTTGGGTTATTATTGCAGATTGGGGTTATTGTAAGGGCAGACTTGTTATAAAAGCAAATCTCTCTCTCTCTCTCTCTCTCTCTCTCTCTCTCTCTCTCTCTCTCTCTCTCTCTCCCACCACCCTCTCATCCTTCTGCCTTGGGTTGATGCAGCAAGAAGACCCCCATTAGATGCTGGTGCCATAGCTTTGGACTACTCAACCTCCAGGACCATAGCCCAGCATATTTCTATCATTTATAAATTGCTGAGTCTGTGATCGTCTGTCACAGCAACACAAAGCAGACAAAGACACCAGGAAAACAACACACTCCCTCCTCTGAGGTCACCAGTATTACCGACCAGTTTACCCTAGAGATATTGGCACCATCTTGGTTGCTATGTGGAGAGTCTGCCTGAAGTGGAGGAAAGCACAGCCAGGAGAAAAAGTCAGTCTCGAGGACACTTTTTGAATGCCTGGATTGAGCTGTGCCTGAGGTAAAGTCCCTTAGATTTACCTTCGAATTGAGCTCATCAGTGACTTTTCCCCTAATGTAGCTTGAAGTTCATAACCATGGTTCCTAATTAAGTGTCACTGGCTGTGACTTAACTGATTTTTTTAAAGACCTCTCATGCCTCCTTGTGGAGATGGATTGGGATAGGAAGAGGGTGAAATAAGAGAGGGCAATGAAAATGTTACAAGGAATTGTTAAACCTAATTTGGATGGCTAACAGGCACCTCACCTGGGACACATCTGCTGTGCTCTGAGTGTTTCTCAGATTTTGAAGTCTAGTCTCCAATGTGACATTATTAAGGGCTAAAACCCTGGGGAGGTAATTAGGTCAGGAGGGTAGAACCCTAATGAAAGGGATTAGTGTCTGTGATAAACTTCTGTCACTGTGAAATATCTCAGATAAATCAATTTAAAGGATGAAAGGCTTATTTTGGCTCATGGTTTCAGAGATTTAGTTCCAGGGTTGGTTGGCTCTGTTGCTTTTGGAGCTGTGGCAGGGCAGTACATTATAGTAGGGAGCCATCTGGTGTTTCAGGAAGAAGGCTAGTTTTGAGATCCAAATGATCACAGTGTCTTTATAAAAGAGTCACCAGGGGTCCATCAGTCATTCCCACTGTTGGCTGCTATGAATAATGCAGATGTAAACATTCATGTACAGATTTCTTTGTGACTGGATGTTTTCATTTGTTTGTATCCATCTCAGAGAGAAACCACTGAATCATCAAAGTCACCTTTGCACTGGCTCCTGTGCAAACTCTTCCTGTCAAGCTCTTCAAAGTTATCCTAGACTGTGCTCTCTGCAAATCTGGGTCTCTGTTCTTCCTAAACAAACAAACCACAACAACACAAAAAGCAGGTGGCTTTTAGTTCAGATATTCCACTCCTTCCCAGGTGAAAAAAGGTGTTCTGAAGGTCTGTCAGGATGATAGCTCACTAGGGCTGCTGGAAGCAGTTTCCATTATGCTTGGAGGTAGTCTAAGCAGCAAGTCCCACTGGATTCTGGTTTATAACAGTCTTGATGCAAAATTCTAGTTTTCCTGGGGAACTCAGAAGAGAAAGCATATCAGTCTGTCACTGAGTACAGACCTACAGAGAATAACAACCCTTAATAGAGACAAAGTCACCCCTGCCACGTGGCACCAAACATGGTGTTGGTAAGTAAAAGGGGGATGGATGTTTTCAGTGTTCATTTTGAAAAGCATTCCATATACAGGATCCTAGAAACTTTCAAGACTTCCCACATTTGAGCCATGAACTCTGATTTATAAATACTGTATTGACTCATTTTCTTTACTGAGCTAGAAGACCACACTCCTGATTTCCCTACCATGTCACTGGTCATTTTTTTCTCAGTCTCCCATTGCCAATCTTCTCCTTCTCAGCCTGTAGTCCTGGGACTTCTCTTCTTTCTTCATTGACATCTAGGTAATCTTATCCAGTCTCACAGTTTAATATCATCTCTATATGCTGATAATTTCTTAGCCTATAATTTTTTAAATTCTTCAAGAAGGTATGACAATGATAAACATATGCAACAAACAACAGGGCCCCAAAATCTAAAAAGCAAACACTGACAGAATGGAAGGGAGAAAGAGACTGCTCTACAAAAATAACTGGAAATTCAACACCCCACTTTCAGTCCTGGATAAAACAGAAAATCAATTAGTGAATATAGAATTTCAACAACATTATGGACCAACTAGAACTAACAGACATGTAGAAGGCTCTAATAAGAACAGAACACTCATTATTCTCAAGGGCACATGGCTAAACTATTTACTCAACCAGAAAATAAGTCTTAATAAATTGAAAAAGACTGAAGTCATGCCAAGTATTTTTTCTGCAATTCAATGAAATGAGAAATCCATAAGGAAAGGAAACTTATGACATTCACAAATAAGCGGAAATTTAACAATATACTCTTCAACAACTGGTGGAGCAAAGAAGAGATCACAAGGAAATTGGAAAATGCTTTGAGACAAATGAAAACAAAAACTACAACATATGGAAGAGACATCTCTTACCTCAAGTTCTCTCTGGAATTCCATATTCCCATATCCAATTAGCTATTTAATATCTTTACTGGAACATGTAATAAGCTGCTCAAGGACCTTTTTAAAAATTTCTTCCATTGAAATTTGCCCCTTTCTCTATCATCCCCAAAAAATGCCCTTTCCAGTTGTTTAGGACCCAAATCATTTATTCCTCTCTTACACCTTAAATTCAATGCATCAGCGAATCTCATGGGCTCTTCTTTCCAAATAGGACTCAAATTTGGTCCCTTCTCACCACCTGTACATCTGTCACCCTGGTCCATGTCATCATCATTTTTCACCTGAAGTATTGCCATAGTCTCCTAGCTTCCACCTTGCTCCTGTTAAGTCTGCCTGTATAGCCAGGGTGACTCTGTGATGCTATCAGAATAGAAATTGGATTATCTGTCTTCAAACTTGAAACCCTACCACTGTGTACTAACATACTTTAGGTTTAAAAGAACTTGCAAGATGATCCTGGCTCACTTGATGTTCTTGACCTGTATCCTTGCAGCTTTAAACTCATTGAAGATAAAAGTAGTCCCTTGATTTAATTTGGATTTTAAACCTTGTACAGTTTCTGCTTATTATACTTATTTGCCAGGTCTATTTATTAACTTCTCCCAACTTTTTTCTGTTAAGTGGCCTTCTTCCTTATATAGAGACTGAATATTTTACCAAATGTGTCTTTCTGGCTTTTTATATACACAAATATTTATGTATGTATATTTATGTTTGTATCTGTACATACAGAGGTTTTAATTTTCATGTAGTCAAACTTGACAATCTTTTCTCCATGATTTCTATGTTTTGTTTCATTTTTAGAGAAACCTTCTGCTAAAGATTAAAACAAAACACACTCAAGATTTCTTCTGATATTCTATGTCTGGTTTTGCATGGAGATTTTTATTTTGGCATAAGAAGGTAGGGGTACATATTTATTCTTATCCCTAAAAGACAGATGACCCAAATGACATTTATGAAATAATCCACATTTTCTCCACTAATTAAAATGTTAATTTTATCACATGACAAATTACCATATGTATTTGGGTCTATCTCTGTCTTTTTCTTATTTCTTGTCTTTTTCTTATCTGTCTATTCCTGCAACTTTACAACATTACTGATTGTTTATTTATAATACTTTTAAAAATCTGTTAGATTGCCTGGCGCGGTGGCGCACGCCTGTAATCCCAGCACTTTGGGAGGCTGAGGCAGGAGAATTGTGAGTTCAAAGCCAACCTCAGCAACGGTGAGGCACTGAGCAACTCAGTGAGACCCTGTCTCTAATAAAAACACAAAAAGGGCTGGGGATGTGGCCCAGTGGTCGAGTGCCCCTGAGTTCAATCCCCGGTACCACAAAAAAAAAAAAAAAAAAAAAAAAAAAAAAAATCTGTTAGATCAACTTCACTGTGATTTTTTTTTTTTTTTTTTTTTTTTTTTTTTGCTTGTAGGTTTTCCCATCTATTCTATTTGGAAACAGTTTTATTGAGACACAATTTACATACCATATAATACACTCATTTTATGTGTATAATTCAATAGAAATTAGTATATTCAATACCACCAACTCAATTTTAGAATATTTTCATCATCTCAAAAAGAAGACCCATCCTATTTTGTTGCCGCCTGAAGCGCTTGGAGCAACGGAGCCGCGGGAAGAACTTCAGAAGCAAACTGGAGACAAACAGCTTTTTATTCTGATAACTTTTCTCTCTGGTTCTAACAACGACTAACACACGCCAAAACACACCCTAAAATGGCGCTGACCCGATCAGCAATTTCGGCCAAGTCACTCGAGATCCCGCAACAAATCCCGTGAGACTACGGGTGGCGACAATGGCCAAATCTCCACGGCTCATAGTCAACTGCAATTCAAGTCAATCCCCAAACAGGGCTCCTGCATTTCCCCTTTTTGTTTTAAAAGAGGTAATGCTCTAGGACGTCTATGTGCAACCAACATTCTTACCCGTCATCAGATAATCAAGGCTGTGCCCTTGACTCCTGTCTTAGGTTGATATGTCGGCCACATGAGACTGTCCCGTGCGACTGTGCCTGTCTTAGGTTGTCCCCCTCTGGGGATCTTACCCGTCATTGGCTAACCAGCCATCCAATGGAGCCCTTTAGGATCGACTATATATGATGACTAACAGCCGTCCAATTGTGAGGAGATGTTGCGGCTTTAAGGCAACAAGCCTTTTGGTGATGAGCCAAATTGCATAGCATATCAAATTGTTTAAACAAATCAGCTGCCCTAAATTCCATCAAGTAACACACTGAATTCTCTAGACAAATACCCGCAAGGCATTGTCCCATAAAGTCCCAAACAATGAAAGGTCAAAATGTCCATTTGTTATAACATGTTGATGTAGGAGGCCCCATGCATGTAGAGCAGAGGCCACACTGTTGGTGAGGTTGTTTGATGTTTGAGCAGCAGACGTCTTTTTTATGTTTAGACAATGCCACCGGCAAATCTTCAGGGCCCGCTACCTAGAAACTCAAGCATCAATTATTAAAGGAAAGGCAGTGCTATTGCAGCACTGAGTCAAGAGGCGAGTTGTCAAACTACAAAATAGAATAATTAGATTAGAAAATTAAAGTTGATTTTTGTTCACATACATCGCTGGTTGAGCTTCTACAAACATAAGTTGGAAAAATGTCATAATTAGAACAAAACAAAGAAAGACTGAGGGTAATTACTGCATTAAAGATAGATTAAAGAAAAGGTAAAGGCACTTGAGAGAAATAATTTGTTAGCTGGAACCCTTGAGTCTCTGTATACAGAGCAATTTTTTACCTGTTGAGATAATTGAAATTAATGAGCTATTAAACAAATGAAGTTAATAACAAATAAACAATCTTAAGTCAAAACACCAAAATATCAGGTTATATAGCACTAGTCATATTGTTTGCTAAAGAGAAGTTCCAGGGACACCTATAAATCAAAATTGAAAGTACCTTCATTTATAAAATTATTTACCTAAATTGAATACTCTTAACCTAAAATGAATTAAAGTTATTTGGATCCATATATATATATATATATATTTTTCTTTTTCATAAGCGCTTTGTTCTTTGTGACGTCACACTGGACAGACGAACAAACATACAAACATATATTTGTGACGTCACATTAACATGAAATATAGACAAATGTACAGACATAAAGACATGTATAAAAAGAAAAGAAAAAAAAAAACACAATTGTGTGCACACTAAAGACAGATCTCCTCGTCCCGGCCGGGAGGAATGACACTTAAGTTGTGAAATATTTTGAAGGACTCTTTTGAGGGAATCATTCTATACCTTCATCTTGGTCCTCTTGATTTTGTACCTTTTTTATTAATCTTGATTCTTCAATAACTTCATCTTGATCATTTTGATGTGGTACCTGTTTTATTAATCTAGATGGTATCCATATTGGAGAGGATTCGTCTTTTGGAAAAACACAAACAGATCCTCTCCCCCCAAATTAATACTGGATCTGGACCCTTCCATGTACCTGAAAGAACATCCTTCCAGTAAACCAAAGGTTTATGTTGTTGGTGTGGATTCCAATGTCTGTCTCCAGCAGAATAACCATTAGAGTCTAAAGTTAAAAAATTTAAGGTAAACAGGGCAACTGCCAATCTGTCCTTAGGACTTTTCCAATTTCCTTCTTTTTGTTTTAATAACATAATTTTCAGTGTTCGGTTTGCTCTTTCAATAATGCCCTGACCCTGAGGATTGTATGGGATGCCTGTTTTATGGGATATATTGAATTTTGCGCAAAACTGTTTGAAAGATGAGGACGTATATGCGGGGCCATTATCTGTTTTAAGCATTTTGGGGATGCCCAATGCAGCAAAAGCTTGCAAACAATGAGATGTAACATCTTTAACTTTTTCTCCAGAATGTAAGGAAGCAAAAATCATGCCTGAGCATGTATGTATGGTCACATGAATAAATCGCAATTTTCCAAAACTTGGCTCATGAGTAACATCCATCTGCCACAAATGATTGGGCATTAATCCTCTAGGGTTAACTCCGAAATGAGGATTGGGCAAATGTGTCATACAAGATTTACAATCTTTTACAATTGTTCTGGCTTGCTCCTTTGTGATTTTAAACCTATGTTGCAAGGTGGTGCTGTTGACATGAAACTGGGAATGAAATAAAGTAGCTTGTTGTAGCGCTGAAAGTATAAATACTGTTTTTGTAAGTTCATCAGCCTTTTGATTACCTTCATGGAGGGGACCAGGCAAATTAGTATGTGCTCTAATATGGCCTACGAATAGAGGTTCTTTTCTTGCCCACAGAAGTTTTTGTATTTGATAAAACAATTTAAAGGCTGGAGTATGAGGTGCTATTGGTCCTGCTAACTCTAATTTTGGGACGGCTTGTACAATATAGTGGCTATCTGAAAAAATGTTTACGGGCTGGTCCCTAAAATTTTCCAGAGCTCTTACCACAGCTTCCAGTTCCACTAGTTGAGCTGATTTGTGTGCAGTTATGTAAATCATATTTTCTTTTTTAGTGATTACTGTAGCAGTACCATTTGAGGACCCATCTGTAAATACATTAAATGCCTTAGGAATAGGTTGATTTTTTATTACCTGTGGAAATATAATAGGATGATTAATACAAAAAGATAATATAGGGGACTTAGGAAGATGATTATCAAAATTTGCAGAAGTAGAGCATTTAGCTATAGCCCAATCATTATCATTGAAGCATAAGTATTCAATCTGTGATGATGAATAGGGAGTAATAATAGTAGCAGGGTGAATGCCAAATATTTTAGTAGAAGTCTTAAGTCCTTGAAGAATAAGTTTAGCCACCATGGAGGTATAAGATTCAAATTATACTTTTAGGAGAGACGGGGCAAATGTATCCATAATAAAGGCCCTTGTTGCCAAAATACTCCTGTGGGTGTATATTGTGAAGAAATAATAATCAACATCAGCGGTTGAGTTAAATCAAATCTATCACAATGAGCTCCTTCGATGGCTTTTTCTACTAACTTTAAAGCTTTCCTAGCATCAGGAGTCAATGTTCGTGGTGAAGATGGATCAGGATCTCCACGAAGGATGTCAAATAAAGGTTTTAGTTGGCCAGTAGTGAGATTTAGTGTAGGGCGAAGCCAATTAATGTCTCCCAGTAGTTTTTGGAAATCATTGAGGGTGGTCAAATGTTCTTTATTTATTAAAATTTTTTGGGGTCTAACAAAAGTATCCATGATTTTAAAATCCTAAATATAATATGGGAGATCTGGTTTGAACTTTTTCTTCTGATATATATAATCCATATTTTTTTAAATTTTCTACCACATCACTGAATATATTAAATAAGATTTTTTGATTAGGGTGGGCCAATAAAATATCATCCATGTAATGTAGACACATGAGGTTTGGATATTTATTTTTAATGGGTTGGATAGCCTTGTCCACATATATTTGGCATATGGTGGGGCTATTAGCCATTCCCTGTGGTAAAATCTTCCATTGATATCTCTGATCAGGGCCATTATTGTTCATAGAAGGAATGGAAAAAGCAAACCTGGGGGCATCCAGAGGATGTAGGGGAATAGAAAAGAAGCAATCCTTTATATCAAGAGTAATAAGATGGAACTTTTTTGGAATAGCTACGGGACTAGGAAGTCCAGGTTGAGTAGGCCCCATAACTTGCATGGTTTTATTGATTTGTCTAAGATCATGTAACAATCGCCATTTTCCTGACTTTTTCTTGATCACAAATATGGGGGAATTCCAGGGAGAGGTGGAAGGTTCTATATGACCTGCTTCTAATTGTTCCTGAACTAATTGGTGGGCCGCTTGTAATTTCTCTTTAGATAGGGGCCACTGAGGGACCCACACTGGCTTATCAGAAAGCCATGGTATTTTCAAAATTATTTTCTCAGTGGCCCCGAAAAAAAAATATCTTTTTCCTTTATGACAATGATTACTTTTAGGGTTAAGATTACTCTGTACTTTTTGATAATGAGTTCTTTTATGGTTAAGATTACCCTGTAGGTTTTCACATTTAACATCTGCAGGCTTGGTTGCAAGGTGTACTCCCATTTGTTGCAAAATATCTCTTCCCCATAAAGTAACCGGTAGATTAGGTAAAACATAAGGCTGAAATGTTCCTTTATGGCCTTCATCATCCTCCCATTTTAAAATTACTGCACTTTTATCTGGGAGGTTATTATATCCCAAGCCTCTTAAACTGGTTGAAGCTTTTTGCAGAGGCCAGTGCTTGGGCCATTGGCATAAATTAATAATGGAAGAGTCAGCTCCAGTATCTATTAATCCCTCCATTTCTATTCCTTGGATTTTTATTTTACACATAGGCCTCCTTGAAAAGTCTCAAACCCAGCAAGCCATGGGACTTGAGTCAGTGGAACAAAATCCTCTATTGTTCCCTTCTTGAGGCATACCCATTTTAAATGAATTATGTAAATTGGGAAGGAGAAGCAACTGAGCAATTCTATCTCCTTGATTAACAGAACTTATACTTTGGGGTGAGCTAAGCATTATTTTTATTTCCCCTTTGTAGTCTGAGTTTATTACACCTGGGGTCACTTGCAAACCTAATAAGCTTTTAGGACTACGCCCGATAATAAGTCCTACAGTCCCTGAGGGAAGAGGTCCCCTGACTCCTGTGGGAATCAGTTGAACCCCCATTTCAGGTGTTAATACTATTCGGGTGGTGGAACAGAGGTCTAATCCTGCATTTCCTCTTGTTCCTCTGGCGAGGGAGTGGATGGGTAGTAGGGATTGTGTCGGGGAAGCATCTGAGTGGATGCTTGAGGATACTCCTTCTGCAATGCCCCGTACATTTGTGGGCCCCGGGGTATTGGGCCTCGTGCCCCTTTTTTTGAATTCCTGAACAAAGGATTTCCATGGATGTCAAATTTTGAATGGCATTTATTGGCCCAATGATTTCCCTTCTTACACCTGGGGCAGCGGCCTGGGGCACAATATGAGCTTGGTCTTATTTCTCTTTTGGGGTTTTGCCTAGAATTGCCTGATTGATTATGATAATTTTGCCTGGAATATCCTGATTGATTATAATATCTACGTTTAGCCTTTGTGAAATTTCGAGAGGAAGCACCTCTCATTGAGGCTGCAATCACATTTCCTGTGACAAAGGCGCCATTTATATCTTTACATAGTTGTATATATACGGAAAGATCCTTTTTAGTTCTCCCATGGCCTGATGGCTGCTTGGCACCATTTATTTGCATTTTCATAAGCTAATTGAACAACTAATGGCATAGCTTGGTCAACATCTGCAAACACACTACCTGCAGTTCTCAAAAGTCGATCAGCAAAGTCGGCATACGGCTCATTAGGTCCTTGAATCACTTTTGACAAGCTACCTTGTAGATCCCCCAGGTCCTTGTACAGTTTTCCATGCCTCTAAGGCAGCTGCATTTATCTGAGCATATATATCTGGGTCATAATCTGTTTGAGCCTGTAAGTCTGCGAATTGTCCTTCTCCTGTGAGCATGTCTATATTATAGTTTTCAAACCCTGCAGCCGCATTTCTTTTAGCCGTTTCTATACAAAGTTCTTGGAATTGCGATCGCCAAACCAAGAATTGCCCCCCGCTTAATGTTGCTTTACATAGACTTTTCCAGTCTGAGGGGGTTAAGCTAAAGGTGTTAAGGGACTCCAGCATACTCAACGTGAAAGGAGCTTGGGGCCCATAAGTCATTACTGCCTCTTTGAGATTTTTTATTGTTTTGAAATCTACTGACTGATGGACACTCTGTCCATTTTTCTTTTCAAATGCTGGCGGTTCCCAATGTATCTGTGAGTTGTCCTCGAGAGCGCATAAGTGATCAGAAAGACTTTTTATTTCTGTTTCTAGGGTATGCAAATGCCTAGTAATACCCTTCATATTTTCTGTAATGGATTCCACCCATGGGGGAGTAGAGGACACAAGTGACTCCTCTGCCTGACAGACCTTTTTCTCTGTCTTTTTAAATTTCTTTTTCCTCATTTTCTCAGGATCACTTTTACTAGATTCCTCACCACTGCTAATTTCACTGACAGCAATATCCTGAGGCCCAGGTTCCAGTGAGAGCAAGTATCCTTCAGCTTTCGCCAATAACTCCTGAATAGCTTTAATAGCTTGGATTTTTGTCATTTTTGGGTCTCTTCTAATACTCTCTTTACTGGTCTCAGTTGGCCCAGTGGAATCTACACTTTTTTGATCACTTTCACTTTTGTCTATATACTCCTCACTGAGAACAGAGTCAGGTATATCAAGGAGTCTTTGCATAGCCTTTATCACTTGGGATTCAGTTATATTCGAACCCATCTTTAGAGACCTTTCAGTTCTTAACTGTCCGCTCCGAAGTTCCCCGTACGGGCCGCCACCTGTTGCCGCCTGAAGCGCTTGGAGCAACGGAGCCGCGGGAAGAACTTCAGAAGCAAACTGGAGACAAACAGCTTTTTATTCTGATAACTTTTCTCTCTGGTTCTAACAACGACTAACACACGCCAAAACACACCCTAAAATGGCGCTGACCCGATCAGCAATTTCGGCCAAGTCACTCGAGATCCCGCAACAAATCCCGTGAGACTACGGGTGGCGACAATGGCCAAATCTCCACGGCTCATAGTCAACTGCAATTCAAGTCAATCCCCAAACAGGGCTCCTGCACTATTTAGTTATTTTCCCCTTCTCCCATCCCTCAACAATCCTTAGAATACCTTTTGTCTCCATGGGTTTGCTTATTCTTGACATTTCATATTAATGGAATAATATGTGATCTTCTGTGAATCCATATAATGTGTGATCTTTTTTTACTAAGCATAATATTTTCCAGGTTCATCTATGCTTGTCCATATGTCAGTACTTCATTATTTTGTATAGTCAAATAATATTCAATTCTTAAGGCTATGCCACCTTTTGTTTATCCATTCATGGGTTGATTTGAGTAGTTTTCACTTTTTTTACTAATGTGAGTAGTGTTGCTATGAACACTTATACACAAAGTGTTTTTTTTGTTTGAACACTTATTTTCAATTCTTCTGAAAATATACCTAGCAGTGGAATTGCTGTCAAGTGGTAGTTTTGCTTAACTTATTGAGAAAGCTTAAAACTATTTTCCACAGCAGGTGTGTCATTTTACATTGCAACCAGCAATGTATGAGGGCTCCAATTTTCCATGTCCTCCTCAAGACTGGATATTTTCTGTTGTTGTTTTTATTTGTTTTCATTGTAGTGATCCTAGTGGATGTGAAGTGGTATCACATTGTGGTTTGATTTTTATTTCCCTAGTAACTGGTGATATGGAGAATATTTTCATGTATTTATCTGGCTGTTCATGTATCTTCTTTGATGAAATATCTATTCAAGTTCATGCCCCCACCCTCCTTTTCTTTGGTACTGGGGATTGAACCCAGGGGAACTTTGTTACTGAGTCACAGCCCCAGCCCTTTTTCTTTTTAATTTTGAGACAGGTTGTCTCTAAGTTTGTTATGGTTTGGATGTGAGGTTACCCCAAAAGCTCACATGTGAGACAATGCAAAAAGGTTTAGAGGAGAAATGATTGGGTTATGAAAGTCTTCGTCCAATCAATGACTTAATCCCCTGGTGGGAATTGGGGATATAACTTTGGGATATATATTTGTACCTGGCAAGTGGAGACCTCTCTTTCTGCTTCTGATCATCATGTGAGATGCTTCCTTCTGACACAATCTTCTTCCATGATGTCCTTCCTCACCTCAAACCCTGCTGTCTATGGACTGAGACCTTTGAAGCCTTGAGTCCCTAAATTAACTTTTCCTCCTTTACAGTTGGTTTGGTTGGGCCATTTGGTCACAGCAGTGAAAAAGCTGA
The DNA here is from genome assembly GCA_025594165.1 of Tamias sibiricus. Taxonomy (NCBI): domain Eukaryota; kingdom Metazoa; phylum Chordata; class Mammalia; order Rodentia; family Sciuridae; genus Tamias; species Tamias sibiricus. The sequence goes on from CM046672.1 coordinate 39,994,632, forward strand.
CTAAAACAGAAATTGATGCTGAGAAGTGGGATCATTGCTGTGACTAAACCTGACCATGTGGTTCAGAAGCTTTTTGGAATTTGTGGGAGGAATTTTGAGAAGTTTAACCATTCAAACTGGAAATGCTTTAGGTTGTTGTAAGTGGAGCTTAATGGCTGATTCTGGTGGAATCTCAGAAGACTACAATGCCAATTGGACTGTGGACAGTAAAGACAGGGCTCAAGAGGGTTTGGAACAAAAGGAGGACACTATTGGTAATTAGACTGGAGGCCATTTCTGTTATGTTCTGGCTAAGAAGTTGTCTGCATTTTGCCCCTGTCCTCAGTTTTTCTGTGAGGCTGATTTATTTTTTTATTTTTTTATTTTTATTTTTATTTCTCTCTGTTTGTGTGTGTGTGTGTGTGTGTGTGTGTGTGTGTGTGTGTGTGTGTGTGTTACTGGGGATTGAACTCAGGGGCACTCAACCACTGGGCCATATCCCCAGCCCTTTTTTGTATTTTATTTGGAGACAGGGTCTCACTGAGTTGCTAAGTGCCTCGCCATTGCTGAGGCTGGTTTTGAACTCACGATCCTCCTGCCTCAGCCTCCGAAAGTGCTGGGATTTTTACAGGCATGCGCCACCGCGCCTGGCGAGGCTGATTTTAAAAGCAATGATCTCTTAATTTGGTAGAAGAAATTTCTGGGCAACATTGCATTCAGGTGGTGGCATGGATATTGCTGGTGGTTTGTAGCTGAATTTATTGTGATAATCAGGAACAGAAAATAGAGCAGAAATATTTGGAAAATGTGGACTTGAAAGGCCAGTAAAAGTAAGGTTAAGGAAATTGCAGTTGTTAAAGACATTACCACCACTAAAGATATGCAAAATATATTGCAGAGAGACAATAAGAAAGATGGCTGGAGGGCATCTCAGGAGCTTGCAATACCATACCCATCTCAAGCTCAAGGGAGCAAAAGAGAAAAATCTCTTGAGAAGAGACCAGTGGGGGTACCCTTCTTGCACAATGGGGTCTAGGAAGTTTTTGCAATGTGCTCAGCCACCCAGACACTCAGAAGCTGCTGTAGCCAGGGTCCCTGGAGGCTTTACTATTGCTAAAGATGGCAGTAGACCTTGGTGTCAACCATGTGGTACTGGTTCTGCAGGAATGGAGGATGCTGGAGTTAGGGGATCATGGAGGCTTTCACAAAGATTTCTAAGGAAGGTCTGAAATGCCAGGCAAAATGCAGCAGAGTTGAATTCCTGAGAAGGCAAAGTGTGGAGATGTGAGGAGGAAGCCAAAGCTGCAGTGGAGACCCCGAGATTGAGAAATGCCAGTAATGCGGGACATTATTCTAGGAGAGCTGCAGGAATTGAGCAGAGAAGAGCCAATATAAAGTCCACTTGCATTCAACCAAATGGCCACATTGGCAGAGCTATACATGCCCTTTGGAGAAAACATTATGATGCTATGTGCCCCAGATGCCAGACATGGAGCTACAGGACTTGTTTGCCCAGCGGAATTTTGGTCCTGTTTTTGGTCCTATCCCTTCTTTCTATGCCCCTAATTTTGTGAATGGAAATGTTTACTCTATACCTTTATATATTGGATATTTGCAAATTGCTTTTTTATTTGACAGGACTTCACACCGCAAAATTGCCTTGAGCCTCTGAGAAGACTTTGGACTTGAACTTTGAGCAATCACAGAATTGTTGAGACTATGGGGACTCTTGGAAATGGATAAACTGTATTTTGCATTGTGAGATGGTTGTGAGCTTTTGGGAGCCATGGGCAGAATTTTATGGTTTGGATGTGAGGTATCTCCCCAAAGCTCACGTATGAGACAATGCAAGAAGGTTCAGAGGAGAATGACTGTGTTGTGAGAATCTTAACCCAATCAGTGAATTAATACCCTGATAGGATTTGATTGGTAACTAAAGTGGTAAGGTGTGACTGGAAGAGGTGTGAATCATGGGTATGGCTTTGGGGTATATATTTGTATCTGGCCAGTGGAGACCTCTCTTTCTGCTTCCTGATCATCATGTGAGCTGCTTCCTGATCATCATGTGAGCTGCTTCCCCTCTGTCACACTCTTCTGTCATGATGTCCTGCTTTATCTTAAACCCTTTCTATGGACTGAGACTTCTGAAACTGTGAGCCCCCAAATAAACTTTACCTCCACTAAATTGTTCTGATAAGATCTTTTATCACAGCAGAGAAAAATATGACCAAAACAAGTTGCTCAGGGCCTTCCTAAGTTGCCCAGGGTGGCCTCTAACTTTGATCCTTATGCCTCAACCTCCTGAATTGCTGGCTTTATAGGCATGTGTGCTACTGTGCATGGATGACAATTATCTTTTTATTATTGAGTCATAAGAGTTTTATATTTTTCTGAGTACTACTGCATTTTCATTTTTAGAGGTGAACCCTCATGAAGAATGGTTAGCAGCTTTTGTGTAGCTTAAAAGCAAAAACAAAAATATAGTTTAATAGAGTCTACAGAAGAAAATTTCCCCATTTCCCCAAAGCATCTTGCACTTGAATGTGAATGCTCAGAGAATATGTGGCTACATGTACTGTAAAACTGATCTAAATTTCACTTGCATTCATGAAGCAAGAAAGGGTAGCAAAGTCCTGTCCTTGTGTATGGTATGAACCTCAAGGTTATTAATTACTCTTTGGCATCACTTAGGAATGCAGTTTTTTCTAAGGGAGTGCACTCTGCTTTATCCCTGGTTGAAGTAGCCTGAAGAAGAACCACTTAGGAGAACAGGCAGCTTGAGATTCACAAGAAAAGTGCTGTTGAAGCCACAGGAAACTCCCTGTTTATTGGCTTCTGGGCCCCAGGTTTTTGGAAGAATTTCAATAAAACTCTGGTGGAATAATTCTCCCACCAGTCCCCCATGAATCCCTAAGGCTGGTCATCCTATTTTCAGTAGTTCCCTGGCTGAAAGCCTTTTTACATCTCCCCCGCGTTTAGGCAGGAGTTGCCTGAAAATGCCTGAAAGTGAAACTCCACAAGGGTTCTTGCTATCTGCTTGAAACCTCAGGAACACAGTTCTTTCTAAGGCAGAACACTCTGCTCCCATGTCTGGTTGAAGTAGTCCAAAGCAGAACCGCTTGGGAGCACAGGCAGCTTCAGATTCAGTGGAAAATGCTCTGGCGGCCAGCAGGAAACTGCCAGTTTATTGGTTTGGGGGCCTCAGGTTACTGGGGGGATTTCAATAAAATTCTGGTGGAATGATCCTCCCACCAGTCCCCCATGGCTCTCCAGGTTTGGTCATACTATCTTAAGGGGTTCACTGGCGGGAAGCCTTTATACGTCTTCCCTGATTAGGCAGGAGCTGCCTGAAAATGCCTGGAAGAGAAACTCCATAACGGTTTGTGCTAGCTCCTTAAAACCTCAGAAAGGCAGTTCCTTCTATTAGAACACACTCTGCTCCATTCCTGGCTAATGTAGTTCGAAGCAGAACCGCTTGGGAGCACAGGCAGCTTCAGATTCACTGGAAAAGCGATCTGGCAGCCAGCAGGAATCTGACGAATGATCAGTTTATGGGCCCCTGGTTTTGGGGGGATTTTAATAAAACTGGTGGAATGATCCTCCCAGCAGTCCCTCATGGCTCCCCAAATTTAGTCATTCTACCTTCAGGGGTTCACTGGCAGTAAGCCTTTTTACATCTCCCCTGGTTAGGCAGGAGCTGCCTGAAAACGCCTGGAAGTGAAACTCTATAACCGTTTGTGTTAGCTCCTAAAATCCTTAGTAACCAAGTTTCTTCTAAAAGATCACACCCTTCTCTGTCCCTGGTTAAAGTAGTTTGAAGCAGACAGCTTGGGAGAGCAGGCAGGTTCAAATTCACTGGAAAAGCTACCTGTCGGCCGGCAGAAATCTGCCAGTTGATCGGCTTCTGGGCCCCAAATTTTGGGAAGAATTTCAATGAAACCCCAGTGAAATGATCCTCCCACCAGTCCCCCATGGCTCCCCAAGTTTTGTGACATCTTCCTTATGATGTGTGAGCAGGGCATCCTCATCACAAAATAAGGGAAAAAGCAAGGCATTTTCCCCTCTTTTAAGGAAAGATGTAACACAAACATGGCACTGCAGTGGCTAACTGTGAATCTGTATATTCCTACTGCTTTGTCTTCTGCCTATGTGGCCACTGGGTCTAATGCATTAATCATTAAGCATGAATCTGACCACACTAAATTATTACTCTGTGGAATATAAGTCAGGAGCTCAAAAACAAATTCTTAAGCATACTAGTATAACAGGTTTTTGTAGTTAGACAATTAGGCTTGTAAGTAATAATTAAACTTTTGGCTCTTGCTATGCCTGCTGTTCAATTTTTTCTTGTTATAGTAATAAGGTTTTAAGTGTCTTCTTGTGATTGACAAGGACTCCTTTTATCTTTTAAGTAGCTTAGGATATATCTATATAAGTATTTTTTTTTTTTTTTTTATGGTAGAGACCCCTTAGATCTGATATTTGATCAAGGGAATAACACCTGTTAGCCTGACTTCTAAAAAATAACCATACTTCCTTCTTCCTGAGTTCAAAACAAAATCATGATATAGGAAACAATAGGAACCTAATAGTCTTAGTTCAGTCAAAATTTAAATAAGATGTATTAGAAACATTACCATATATTATTTTAGACATATAGAAATGATCAAAACATGTTTTTCTTCTGTTTATAGATTAATCGGTAATATGTACTTAGAAAAATATCCTGTTTCCCTCAGAATGTATAACTCTGATATTCTTTAATGTAACTTCAAAAGCTGTAATGTAAAAAGCTGTGTTTCTGGGATATAAAAACTGTGGAAAGAAAGTAAAAGTTAGAGTTAAGCCTCCAGACCTGTGTGGTGTGTGCTTCTCTCCACCTTGCCGACTCCTCACCCCACCCCCTGCTGGAACTAGACTTCGGCAAAGTTTGGTAATCCCTACCTTCAGAGGTTCACTGGCAGTAAGCCTTTTGACATTTTCCCTTGTTAAGCAGAAGCTGCCTGAAAACGCCTGGAAGTGAAACTCCACAAGGGTTTGTGCTAGCTGCCTGAAACTCCAGGAATGCAGTTCCTTCTACCGGAGCACACTCTGCTCCATCCCTGGTTGAAGTAGTCCAAAGCAGAACTGCTTGGGAGCGAAGGCAGCTTCAGACTAACTGGAAAAGCGCACTGCCGGATGAGAGGAAACTACCGGTTTATCAGCTTCTGGGCACCAGGTTTTTGGAGGGATTTCAATAAAACTCTGGTGAAATGATCCTCCCACCAGTCTGTCATGATTCTCTGAGTTTGGTCTTCCTATTTTCAGGGGTTCACTGGTGGGAAGCATTTTTATGTCTCCCTCAATTAGGCAGGAGCTGCCTGAAAATGCCTGGAAGTGAAACTCCACAAGTGTTCTTGTTAGCTGCTTGAAACCTCAGGAATGCAGTTTCTTCTATGGTTGCACACTCTGCTCCAATACTGTTTGAAGTAACTCGAAGCAGAACCTCTTCGGAGCACAGGCAGCTTCAGATTCACTGGAAAAGCACTCTGGCAGCTGGCAGAAAATTGCCAGTATATTGGTTTCTGGCCCCAGGTTTTTGGGAGGATTTCAATGAAACTGTGGTGGAGTGATCCTGCCACCAGTCCCCCATGGCTTTCCAAGTTTGGTCATCCAACCTTCACAGGTTCACTGCCAGGAAAATTTTTTACATCTCCTCTGGTTAGGCAAGAGCTGCCTCAAAATGCTTGGAAGTAAAACTCCACAACAGTACAGCCTAGATGCCTGAAACCTCAGGAATGCAGTTCCTTCTAATGGAACACACTCTACTCCATCCCTGGTTGAAGTAGTCCAAAGCAGAACTGCTTGGGAGCATAGGACACTTCAAATTTACTGGAAAAGCACAATGAAGTCTGGCAGAAAATAACAGGATTATTGGCTTGTTTGCTCCAGTTGTTTAGGGGGATTTCAATAAAACTCTGAATGAATGATCTTGCCACCAGTCCCCCATGGCTCCCCAAGTTTGGTCATCCTACCTTCAAAGATTCAACAGTAGTAATACTTTAAAACCTCCCCTAATTAGGCAGGAGGTGCCTGAATATGTCTGGAAGTGAAAATCCACAACTGTTTGTGGTGGCTACTTGAAACCTCAGGAACACAATTCCTTTTTTTTTTTTTTTTTTTTTTTTTTTGTGTGTGTGTGTGTGTGGTACTGGGGATTGAACTCAGGGGCACTTGACCACTGGGTAACATCCCAAGCCCTTTTTGTATTTTATTTAGAGACAGGGTCTCGATGAGTTGCTAAGTTCCTTGCCATTGCTGAGGCTGGCTTTGAACTCGCGATCCTCCTGCCTCAGCCTCCCAAAGTGCTGGATTACAGGCATGCGCCACCATGCCTGGCTCACAATTCCTTCTAAGGGAGCATACTGTGCTCCATCCCTGTTTAAAAGCCTGATGAAGAACCGCATGGGTGTACAGGAACCTTCAAATCACTGGAAAAGTGCTCTGGTAGCCGGCAGGAAATTACCAGTTTATTGGCTTCTGGGCCCCAAGTTTTTGTGGGAATTTCAATGAAACTCTGGTGGAATGACCCTCCCATGAGTCCCCCATGGCTCCCCAACTTGGGTCATCCAACTTTCAGGGTTCACTCCAGTAAGCATTTGTATGTATCCTCTGATTAGGCATGACCTGCCTAAAAATGCCTGGAAATGAAACTCCACAAAGGTTCATGCTAGCTGCTTGAAACCTCAGGAACACAGTTCCTCATAAAGGAGGACACACTGCTCCATGCCAGGTTGAAGTACTCTGAAGAAGAACCATTTGGAAGCACAGGCAGCTTCAAATTCAGTATAAAAGCTCTCCGGCGGCCATCAGGAAATTACTGGTTTATCACATTCTGCGCCCCAGTTTATTGGGGTTATTTCAATGAAATTCTGGTGGAATGATCCTCCCACCAGTTCCCTATGGCTCCCCAAGTTTGGTTGCCGTACCTTCAAAGGTTCACAGGCATGTAGCCTTTTTAAGTCTCCCCAGGTTAGAAAAGAGCTGCCTGAACATACCTGGATTTTAAACTGTACAATGGTTCGAACTAACTTCTTGATACCTCAGATCACAATTTCTTCCAACGGAGCACACTCTGACATCCCTGGTTTAACTAGCCCAAAGAAGAACAATTTGGGAGCACAGGCAGCTTCAAATTCCATGAAAAACACTGGCAGTTGGCAGAAAATTCCTGGTTTATAGGCTTCTGGGCCCCACATTTTAGGGAGGGTTGCAATGAAACTCTGGTGGAATGATCCACTCACCAGTCCCCCAAGACTCTACAAGTTTAGTCATTCTACCTTCAAGCATTCACTGGTGAGAAGCCTTTTACTGTCTGCACTGGTTAGGCAGAAAATGCCTGGAAGTGAAACTCCATAACAGTTACTGCTAGCCGCTTGAAACCTCAGGAAAGCAGTTTCTTATAAGGGAGCACACTCTGCTCCATCTCTGCTTGAAGTAGCCAGAAGCAGAATGGCTTGGGAGCACAAGAAGTTTCAAATTCACTGGAAAAGCTCCCTGGCACGGGCTGGGGTTGTGGTCCAGTGGTAGAGCACTCGCCTAGCGTATGCGTGGCCCGTGTTCAATCCTCAGCACCATGTAAAAATAAATAAAGGCATTGTGTACAACTAACTAAATAAATATATATTTTTTTTAAATAAAAAGCCCTCTGGCAGCCTACAGGAATTTCAGATTATTGGCTTCTGAGCCCAAGGCTTTTGGTGAGATTTCACAAATCTCTGGTGGAATGATCCTCCCACCAGTCCCCCATGTCTCCCCAGGATTGGTCATCCTAACTACAAGTGTTCAAAGGCAAGGAGCCTTTTCATATCTTCCCTGGATAGGCAGAAGCTGCTTGAAAATGCCTGAAAGTGAAACAGCACAATGGTAGGTTCTAGTTGCTTGAAACCTCAAGAATGCAGTTCCTTCTAAGGGAGCACACTCTGAAGCATTGCTGGTTGAAGTAGCACACAGGAGAACCGCTAGAGAGCACAAGCATCTTCAAATTAACTGGAAAAGCACTCCTGAGGCTGGGAGAAAATGCCCAGTTTATCTACTTCTGGGACGAAGGTTTTTAGGGGAATTTCAATAAAACTCGGGTGGAATGATTCTCTTAACAGTCCCCCATGGTGGCCCAATTTCATTTTCTTATCTTGTAGTGTTTCCTGGCAGGAAGCCTTTATATGTCTCCCCTGGTTAGGCGGGAGTTGCCTGAAAATGCCTGGAAAAGAAACTCCAGATTGCTTTGTGCTAGCTGCTTGAAACCACAGGAATGCAGTTCCTTCTAATGTTGCATACTGTGCTCCCCTGTTTGGAGTAAACTGAAGCACAACCGTTTGGGAGGGCATGCAGCTTCAGATTGCCTGGAAAAGCTCTCCGATGGTCAGCAGGATATTGCTGGTTTATCGGCATCTGGGCCCTGTTTTTTTTTTTTTTTTTTTTTTGGGGGGGGGATGGGGGGTTTCAATGAAACTCTGGTGCAATGATCCTCCCAATCATCCCCCATGGCTCTCCAAGTTTGGTCATCCTACCTTCAAGGGTTCACTGGTGGGAAGCCTTTATATATCTCCCCTGGTTTGGCAGAAGCTGCCTGAAAATGCTTGAAAGTGAAACTCCACAACGGTTCATTTTAGCTGCTTAAAATGTCATGAAAAATTCATTTTAAGAGAGAATACTGTGCTCTGTCCCTGGTTGAAATAGACTGAAGCACAAATGCTTGGGAGCACAGGCAGCTTCAAGTTCACTGGAAAAGCGCTCAGGTGGTTGGCAGAATATTCCAGGTTTACCCACTTCTGGGACCATAATTTTGGTGAATTTCAATGAAACTCTGGTGGAATGATCCTCATTCCAGGCCCCCATGGCTCCCCAGGATTGGTCATCCTATCTTCAAGAATCACTTGTGGAAAGCCTTTATATATTTTCCCTGTTAGGCAGGAGCTGCCTGAATATGCCTGGAAGTGAAACTCCTCAACAGTTCATGCTAGCTGCTTGAATCCTCAGGAACATATATGTTCTAAGGGAGCACACCCTGCTTCGACCCTGGTTGAACCTGAAGCAGAACCACTTGGGAGCACAGGTAGTTTCAAATAACCTGGAAAGTTGCACTGGGGTCTGAGAGAAAAAATTGCCAGATTATCAGCTTCTGGGCCCCAGGTTGGGGGGAGAATTTCAATGAAACTCTGGTGGAATGATCCTACCACCATTCGCCCACAGTTCACAAAGTATGGTTGTAGTAACTTCAAGGGTTCATGGTGGGAAGCCTTTGTATGTCACCCCTGGTTAGGCAGGAGCTTCCTCAAAACATCTGGAAGAAAAACTCCACAACAGTTCAGTTCTTTCTAGCTGCTTAAAACCATAGGATCGCAGTTTCTTCTAAGGGAGAACACTCTGCTTCACCCCAGGTTGAAGGATCCTGAAGCAGAACAGCTTGGGAACACAGGCAACTTCAAATTCACTCAAAAAGCTTAGTGGTGGCTGGGGAAAAAATTCTGGTTTATCGATTTCTGGGCCCCAAGTGTTTGGGGGGGATTTCAGTTAAACTCTGGTGGGATGATCCTTCTACCAGTTCCCCATGGCTTCCCAAGTTTGGTCATTCTACCTACAAGGGTTTGCTGGCTGAAAGCCTTTTCAAATCTCCCATTTTTAGGCAGGAGATGCCTGAAAACTCCTGGAAGTGAAACTCCACAATGCTTCATGCTATATGCTTAAAACCTCACGAATGCAGTTCCTTCTAAGGGAGCACACACTGTTTTGTCCCTGGTTGAAGTAGCCTGAAGAAGAAACGCTTGGGAGAACAGGCAGTTTAAAATTCACTGGAAACCTGCTTTGGCTGACAGCAGGAAAGTTCCTGTTTATTGGCTTCTGGGCCCAATTTTTGAGGAAAATCAATGAAACTCTGGTCAAATGACCATCTGACCAGTACCCCATGGATCCCCAAGCGCAGTTGATGTACCGTCAAAGGATCACTTCCAGGAAGATTTTATTTTTTCCCCCTGCTTAGGCAGGAGATGCCTGAAAACGCCTGTTAGTGAAACTCCCCATAGTTTCCTCTTAACTGCTTGAAACCACAGGGACTCAGTTCCTTTTAAGGGAGCACACTCTATTCCATCCCTGGTTGACGAGGCCAAAGCAGAACCACATGGGAGCACAGGTAGCTTCAAATTCACTGGAAATGCACTCTGGAGGCCAGCAAGAAATTCCTGGTTTATTGGCTTCAAGGGCATAGGTTGTTAAGGGGATTTCAAAGAAATTCTGGTGGAATGATCCTCCCACCAGGCCCCCATGTAATTTCATCTTACCTTCAAGGGTTCACTCAAGAAAAGCCATTTTATATCTCTCCTGGTAGGCAAAAGCTGCCTGAAAACTTCTGGAAGTAAAACTCCACAATGTTTCATTTTAGCTGCTTGACACCTCAGAAATGCAGTTCCTTCTAGGGGACCACACTCTGCTCCATCCCTGGTTGAAGTAGCCCGAAGTAGATCCATTGTGAGCACTACCAGATTGCGAGCACTACCAGCTTCAAATTCACTGGAAAAGCACTCTGGTGGCCTGAAGGAAATTCCCAGATTATCGGCTTCTGTGCCACAGGTTTGTGGGGAGATTCCAGTGAAACTCTCGGGAAATGATCTCCCACCAGTCCCCCAAGGCTCTCCAAGTTTAGTCATCCTACTTTCAAGGGATCGCTGGTGGGATGCCTTTTTATGACTCCCCTGTTTATTCAGGAGCTGCCTGAAAACACCCGGGGAGTTAAACTCAATGGTTTGTGCTAGCTGTTGGAAACCTCAGGAATACAATTCCTTCTAAGGAATCCCTGAAGGTAGAACATTCAATTTGGGGAAGCCTGGGGAAACCTTTTGCAGGATCATTCCTCCCGAATTTTATTGAAATCTGTCCAAAAAAAATCTTTCAGTCCAGAAGCCTGTAACTAGGAATTTCCTACCTGCTATGGGGCCAGAGCACTTCCCAAAGAAGTTGGGCTGGCTGTTATTTCCAAGTAGTTCTGCTTCAGGCTACTTCAACCAGGGATCGAGCAGAGAGTGCTCCCTTAGAAAAAACTTCCTTCCTGTGGTATCAAGCAGGTAGCAGGAACTGTTGTTGGATTTCACTTCCAAGAGGTTTCTGTCAGCTCCTTCCTAACCTGGAGAGACATTAAAAGGCTTCCTGCCAACAAACCCTTTAAAATAGAATGGTCAATTTTGGGGAGACATGAGGGACTAGTGGGCAGACCATATCCACCAATGTTTCATTGAAATCCCCCCAAAAAACCTGGGTCACAGAGGTCTGTAAATTGGGAATATTCTGCCAGCTCTGGGACCAGAGCAGTTCCCAGTAAAGTTGGGCCTGCCTGCACTCCAGATTGGTTCTGCTTAAGGTTATTTCAACCAGGGAAGAAGCAGAATGAGGTCCAATAGCAGGAACTGCATTCCTGTCATTTCAGGCAGCTAGCAAGAACTGTTTTTGAGTTTTGCTTCCAGGTGGTTTCAGGCAGATCCTGCCTAACCTGGGAGACCTAAAAAGGCTTCCTGCCAAAGAAACCATTGTGGAGTTTCATTTCCAGGCAGTTTCAGGAAGCTCCTGCCTAACCCATGAAGACATAAAAAGGCTTCCTGCCTGCGCATCCTTGAAAGTAGGATATCCAAATTTGGGGAGCCATGGTGGACTGGTGGGAGCATCATTCCACCAAAGTTTTATTGAAATCCTATTGAAAATCTGGGGCATATAATCCTATCAACAGTGAATTTTTTGCTGGATTTAGGGGATAGCATTTCCTAGTGCAGATGGGTGTGCCTGCACTTCCAGGTGATTCTGCTTCAGGCTATTTCAACCAGTGTTGGAGCAAAGTGTGCTTCCTTTGAAGGAACTGCATTAATGTGGTTTCAAGAAGCTAGGATAAACCGTTGTGGAATTTGAATTCCAGGCGCTTTCAGGCAGCTCCTGCCTACCCTGGGGAGACATTAAAAGGCTTCCTCCTAATGAACCTTTTAAGGTAGGATGTCCAATCTTGGGGATCCATGGAGTACTAGTGGGCAGACCATTCCACCAGAAATTCATTGAATTTCTCATGAAAACATGGGTCCCACAGGCCTGTAAATTGGAATATCCTACCAACTCTAATGCCAGTGGGCTTCCCAGGGAAGTTGGGCCTGCCTGTGCTCCAAATTGGTTCTGCTTAAGGTTATTTCAACTAGGGATGGATTATAGTGTGCTCCCTTTGAAGGAACTGCCTTCCTGTCATTTCAGGCAGCTAACATGATCCATTTTGGTGTTTCACTTCCAGGCATGTGTAGGAGACCTAAAAAGTCTTCCTGCAAGCAAGCCCTTGTAGGTATGCGGTCCAATTTTGGGATGCCATGTGGGACTTGTGGTCGGATCATTCCACTTGAGTTTTATAGAAATCTCCCCAAAAACCTGCAGCCCAGAGGCTGGTAAACTAAGAATATCTTGCCAGCTCTGGGGCCAGAGTTCTTCCCAGTGAATTTGGGCCTGCCTGCATTCCCAAGTGGCTCTGCTTCAGGATACTTGAACTAGGATTGGAGTAGCATTTACTATATTAGAAGGAACTGGTTTCCTGAGGATTCAATCAGCTAACACCAACTGTGGTAAAGTTTCACTTCCAGGCCACTTCAGGCAGCTCCTGCCTAACCAGGGTAGACATAAAAAGGCTTTCTGCCAGTGAATTCTTGTATGTAAGATGGCCAATTTTGGGGACCCATAGGGCACTGGTGGGAGGATCATTCCACCACAGTTTCATTGAAATATCCCCCCCCAAAAAAAAAAAAAAATCCCAGTGAAGTGTTGTGGCATTTCACTTCCAGTTGGTTTCAGGCAGCTCCTACTTAACCAGATAAGATATAAAAAGGGATGCTGCCAGCGAACCCTTGCAGGTAAGATGACCAATTTGGGAGAGCTATGGGGGACTTGTTGGAGGATGATTGCACCAGAGTTTCATTGAAATCCCCCCCCCCCCCTCCCCGAAAACCTGGGGACCAAAGGCTGGTAAACTGGGAATTGCCTTCTAGCCACCAGACGCTTCCCAGTGAAGTTGGGTTTTCCTGCACTCCCAAGTGGTTCTGCTTCAGGCTACTTCAACTAGGGATAGAACAACATGTGCTCCCTGAGGAAAAAAGAAACTGTATTCTTGTGGTTTCAAGCAGCTAGCCTGAACCGTTGTGGTTTCTGATGGTTTTCAAGCAGTTTCAGGCAGCTCCTGCATAACCTGGTGAGACTTAAAAAGGATTTCTATCAATGAACCCTTAAAGGTAGGATGACCAATTTAGTGGAGCCATGCAGGACAGGTTGGAGGATCATTCTCCCCACAGTTTTATTGAAATCTACAAAAAAACCTGGGTCCTAGAGGCCAGTAAACTGGGAATTTCCTGCCAGCCGCCAGAGCGCTTCCCAATGAAGTTTGGCAGCCTGCGCTCGCAAAAGGTTCTGCTTCAGGCTACTTCAACCAGGGACGAAGAAGAGTATGCTCCCTTAGAAAAAAACTGTGTTTCTGTAGTTTCAAGCAGCTAGCATGAATCATTGTAGTTTCACACCTTCAAGCGTTTTCAGGCAGCTCCTGCATATCCCTGTGAGATGTAAGAAAGGTTAGTGCAAGCAAACACTTGAAGGTAGTATGACCAGTTTTGGGGAGCCATGTGGGACTGGTAAGAGTACCAATCCACCAGAGTTCTTGAACTCCACCTGAAAAACTTATCTCCAGAGACCGGTATATACTGGGAATTTCCTGCCAGCCACCAGAGTGTTTCCCATTGAATTTAGGCCTTCCTGTGCTCCCAAGTGGATCTTCTTCAGCCTACTTCCACCAGAAATGGATCAGAGTGTCTTCCTTTAAAAGGAACTGTGTTCCTGTGGTTTCAAGAAGCCTGCACAGACCATTGTGGAATTTCACTTCCAAGCAGTTTCAGGCATCTCCTGCCTCACCTGTTGAGACCTAAACAGGGTTCCTGCAGGGAACACTTGAAAGTAGGGTGACTAATTTGGGGTATCCATGGGCAACAGGTGTTTATTCCACCAGTTTTTCATTGAAATCCCCTGAAAACTTTTGGCCCAGAGGCCGGTAAACGGAATTTCCTACTAGCTGCCAGAGCGCTTCCCAGTAAAGTTAGTCCTGCCTGTTCTCACATGTGTTTCTGCTTCCGACCAGTTCAACCAGGGATGGTGCAGAGTGTGCTCTCTGAGAAGGAACTGTGTTCCTGTCATTTCAAGCAGCTAGCACAAAACATTGTGGAGTTTCACTTCCAAGTGGTTTCAGGCAGCTTCTGCCCAACCCGATGAGAGCTAAAAAGGTTTCCTGCCAGTGAACACTTGGACATAGGATGACCAATTTGGGGGAGCCATTGGGGACTGGTGGGAGGATCATTGCACCAGAGTTTCATTGAAATCCCCTGAAAATCTTGGGCCTAGATGCCAGTAAACTGGGAATTTCCTGCCAGCCACCAGAGCATTTCCGAGTAAAGTTGGGCCTGCCTATCCTCCCATTCATTCAGCTTCATGCTACTTCCACCAGAGCTGAAGTAGAGTGTCCTCCCTTAGAAGAAACTGCTTTCCTGTAATTTCAAGCAGCTAGCACAAACTGTTGTTGAGTTTTTCTTCCAGGCATTTTCAAGCAGTTCCTTCCTAACACAGTGAAACTATAAAGGGTTCCTGTAAGCAAACAGCTGCAGAGAATTAGACCAATTTTGAGGATCAGTGGGGGATTTGGGGGCAGATAATTCCACCAGAGTTTCATTGAAATACCTCAGAACCTCAAACACAAATGCCACTAACCTGGGAATTTCCTGCCAGTAGCCACAGTGCTACCCAATGCATTTGTGCCTACCTGTGCTCCAAAGTTATTCTACCTAAAGCTAATTCAACAAAGGACAGAGAAGAGAGTGTGCTCCCTTATACAAAACTCTGCATCTCTGTAATTTCAAACAGCTAGCAAGAACCATTTTGAGTTTCACTTACACTTTCAGGCAGATCCTGCCTATCCCAGTGAAAACAAAAAAGGGTGCCTGGCAGTGACCTTCTGAAAATAGATGGTTCAATTTTGGTGAGCTATGGGTGACTGGTGGAAGGATTATTTCAGTACAGTTTCATTGAAATACCTCTGAAAACCTTGGATAGAAATGCCAGTAAACTGGGCATTACCTACCAGCAGCGAGAGTGCTTCCCAATGAAGTTGCCTGCCTGTGCTCCAAAGTGATTTTGCCTAGGGCTACTTCAACCAGGAACAGAGCAGAGCATGCTCCCTTAGAAGAATCTGTGTTCTATTAATTTTAAGCACCTATCACAAATCCTGTTGATTTTCACTTGCAAGCAGTTTCAGGCACTCCCGCCTAACCCCGTGAAACATAAAATGTGTTCCTGCCAGCAAACCCTTCAAGGTATAATGACCTATTTTGGAGAAAATGGGGGGACTGATGGTCAGATCATTCCACCAGAGTTTCATTGAAATATTTCTAAAAGCCTTGGGCAGAAATGCAAGTAAACAGAATTTACTGCCAGGAGTCAGAGTGCTTCCCAATGAAGTTGTGCCTCCCTGTGCTCTGAAGTGAATCTGCCTAGGGATATTTCAACCAGAGGCAAAGCAGAGCATGCTTTCTTAGAAATAACTGTGTTCCTGTATTTTCAAGCAGCTAGCAAGAACCTTTGATGAGTTTTACTTCCAAACTCATTCACGCAGCACCTGCCAAACTCAGTGAAACATAAATGGGTTCATGCCAGCAAACCCTTAAAGATAGGAGGACCTATTTTGAGGACCTAGGGTTACTTGTGGTAGCATAATTGCACCAGAGATACTTTGAATTCACTCTGAAAAACATGGGCGAAAATGGAGGTCAATGGGAATTTCCAGACAGCAGCCAGAGTGCTTCCCAATGAAGTTTTGCCTGCTCTGCTCCAAAGTGATTCTGCCTAGGGCTACTTCATCCAGGGACACACCAGAGCATGCTCCCTTAGAAGTAACATTGTTCATGTAATTTCAAGTGCTTAGCAAGTACCTTTGTTGAGTTTCACTTTGAAGAGGTAGCAGGCAGCTATGTCCGAATTCAGTGAAAATAAAAATGGGTTTCTGCCAGTAAATCCTTGAAGATAGTACAGTCAGTCTTGGGGAGCAATAGGAAATTGGTGGGAGGATCAGTTTCACCAATCTTTCATTGAAATCGTTCTGAAAACCTTGGGCAGAATTCCAGTAAACCGGGAATTTCCTGTTAGCAGTCAGTGCTTCCATTAAACATTTACCTGCCTGTGTTCCAAAGTGACTCTTCCTGGGGATACATCAACCAGGGACAGAGCAGGGGTGCTCTCTTAGAAGTAACTGGGTTCCTGTTAATGAAAGAAGCTGGAAATAAACTTTTTTGAGTTTCACTTGCATGTGGTTTTAGGCAGCTCCTGCCTTAACCAGTGAAATTACAAAAGGATACTGTGAGCAAACTCTTGTAGATAGTTCAACCAATTTTGGGCATCCATGGAGGACTGGTGGGAGGATCATTCCTCTGGAGTTTCATTGAAATCCCTCTGAAAACATTGGGCAGATGCCAGTAAACTGTGCATTTTCCTGCCAGGAGACAGAGAGCTTCCCAATGAAGTTGTGCCTGCTTGTGCTCTGAAGTGATTCTGCCCAAGGATACTTCCACCATGGACAGAGCAGAGCGTGCTTTCTTAAAAGTGACTTCATTCCTGTAATTTTAAGCACCTAGCACAAACCATTTTTGGGTTTTACTTCCAAGATGTTTTGTACAGGTTCTGCCTAACTCATTGAAATATAAAAGGATTCATTCCAGGGAATATTTGAAGATGGAATGACCAATTTGGGGGAGTCATGGGGGACTGGTGGGTGGATCATTCCACCAGAGATTCATTGAAATACCTCTGATAACCTTGGGCAGAAAGATTGGTAAACTGGGAATTTCCTTCCAGCAGCCAGAGTGCTTCCCAAAGAAGTTGTGCCTGCCTGTGCTCCGAAGTGATGCTACCTAGGGATACTTCAAACAGGGACAGAACAGAGTGTGCTCCCTTAGAAGTAACTGTGTTCCTGTAATTTCAAGATTCTACAATAAAACATTGTTGTGTTTCACTTCAAAGCAATTTCAGTTAGGTCCCACCTAAATCAGTGAAACTTAAAAAGTTTTTCTGCCATCAAACCTTTGAAGATAGAACAACCAATTTGGGGGAGCAGTGGAATACTCATATGAATATCATTCCACCAGAGGTTCGTTGATATCCCTCTGAAAACCTTGGGTATAAATGCCAGTAAACTGTGAATTTACTGCCAGCAGATAGACTGCTTACCAATGATGTTGTGCCTGCATATGCTCTGAACTGATCCTGCCTAGGGCTAACTCAACCAGAGACAGAGCAGGAGCAGAGTGTGCTCCCTTAGAAGTAACTCATTTCTGTAATTTCAAGTAGCTTGCATGAACCATTGTTGAGTTTTACTTCCAAGCATTTTTCAGGCAGCTCACATCTATCCCAGTTTAAAAAAGGGGGGGAGGATTTCCTCCCAGCAACACTTGAAGATAGGATGACCAATGTGGGGGAGCAATGGGAGACTTCTGGGCAGATCACCCCACCAGAGCTTCATTGAAATCCCCCTGAAAACCTTGGGCAGAAATGTGATAAGTTGTGCCTATCTGTGCTCCTAAGTGAAAATGCCTAGGGCTACTTCAACCAGGGAAAGAGCAGAACATGCTCCTTTAGAAAGAACTGCATTCCTGTAATTTCAAGCAACTAGCACAAACTGTTGTTGATTTTCACTTCCAAGTGTTTTCAGACAGCTCCTGCCTAATCCAGTGAACATAATAAAGGTTTCTGCCAGTGAACACTTGAAGATAAGATGACCAGTTTGGGAATCAATGGGGTACTGATGGGTGGATCATTCCACCAGAATTACAGTGAAATCCCTCAGAAGACCTTGGACATAAATGCGGTAAACGGAATTTCCTGCCAGCTGCCAGAGTGCTACCCAGTGAAGTTGTGCTGCCTGTGCTCTGAAGTGATTCTGCCTAAAGCTACTTCAACCAGGGACAGAGCAGAGTTCTCCCTTAGACATAACTGCATTTCTGTAATTTTAAGCAGCTAGCAATAAGCATTGTTGAGTTTCACTTCCCAGTGGTTTTAGGTAGCTCCTACCTATCCCAGTTAAAAAGAAAAAGGGTGACTGCCAGCAAACTTTTGAAGATAGATCGACCAGTTTGGGGAAGCTATGGGTGACTAGTGGGAGGATGATTAGAGTAGAGTTTAATTGAAATACCTCTGAAAACCTTGGGCAGAAATTCCAGTAAACTGAGCATTACCTACAAGCTGCTAGAGTGCTTCCCAATGAAGTTGTGCCTGCCTGGGCTCTGAAGTGAATGTTCCTAGGGCTACTTCAACCAAGGACATAGCAGAGCATTTCCCCTTAGAAGAAACTGTGTTCCATTACTTTCAAGCAGCAAGCATGAACTTTAGTTGATTTTTATTTCCAAGCAGTTTCAGGCATTCCCACCTAAACCAGTGAAACATAAAAAGGGTTTCTCCAGGAGAGGTAATATATTTGATCTTTCTATTGAGACAGATGGAGAGAGACCAGGGTATGGATGACAGGAGGGCTGCTGCTGGACATCAGCAGAGAATGAAGACATGGTGGGTCCTCCTGATTTCTTTACTTCAGTAGGTTATCCCTTAGGATTTTCTCCCTTCGTGACAGCAGTTGGCATAATTTGGGGTCTTCCCTTAGGGCAAAGAAAGCCTGGACATATGGAATCTCACACCACTCCCCTTCCCTTTTCAAAATCTATCAAGCTGTAAAATTGTATTGAAATTGATACTTTCCTTTGGTGGCCAGGATTCTCCATTAGGGAATTTGTATTGAGGCCAGGCCTGGTGGCAGAAGAAGATGAGGCACTTTTTCTTGGGTGTCTGTGGGTCAAACATTTCAGTTTTTTAATATGCATATTGGAGAGAGAAGCTCCCATCTAAGAGAAAGAAAAGCAGAACTCAAGCACCAGTGTCAGAGAGAAATGTTCATATTAGGAACATCTCCCTAAGTTTGAGCTTCCTTACATCCCAGAAAACCCACCTCTATCTAGCTTTACCAAGGTTGTTTATGACCCCCTTTGGGTCTTGGGTCCCAGTTTGCCCTGTGCCAGAAAGCCTGGGAGGATTCAGACTTAAGGGGATTTCTGCTTTCCTCCCTGCCACTATAAAAAAAACCATAACAAGCCGGGCATGATGGTGCACTCCTGTAATCCCAGCACTTGGGAGGCTGAGGCAGGAGGATCAAGAGTTCAAAGGCATCCTCAGCAATGGGGAGGCACTTAGCAACTCAGTGAGACCCTGTCTCTAATAAAATACAAAAAAGGGCTGGGGATGTGGCCCAGTGATCAAGTGCCCCTGAGTTCAATCCCCAGAGGGGGGGGGGAAAGATAACAAAAGAAAATTCCCATGTTTTTTTGTTCATCTTTTGCTGGTAGACTAAAGGAATCTTCTGAGGGCAAGGGGGAACATCTACCGGTTGTAAGGCATATAACATTTCCTATCAGAGGGACTCATGGAACAGTTAAATTTAAAATGCCTCCATTTGCAGCTTACAGAGAACACAGCACATTTTAAGTATTGAAATAGCAACGGGAGATTCTAAATAAAAAATAATGAAAGGTACCTATGCTTACAAGGGGAACCTGGACATCTTCTTCTGAATGATCCCATGTCTTTCTCTCAGTCCTACAACTGGAATTACTTATGTTTTGCCCATCAGAGGAAGGGGAGCATCCAGGAGGAAATGGATGAGGAGGTGGGGAGTGTGTGTGTTGCCAACACAGAGGTAAATGTAATTGAGGCTTACCCTCAGTGCCATTCATCTACTGATCAACCCAGATACCCCTTAGGGCTGTCAGGAGGAGGTTTAAGAGAAGGAACCTTAAGAATACGTCTCAGTGTAACCCAGACCCAAATTCTGTAGTTGTTCCAAACTCCTTCCTCCACCTCTATGCATCCAAGGCAGATAGGAACTAGAGACACTGTGTACTCATGCCAATTGCTCTCCAGGAGTGGACAGAAAAGTAGGAAATGGCTTTGGCAGGGCCCAAAATGCCTACTCTACACAGAACAGGTGATTGGGAACCAACTAGGCCAAAAAACCTTTCACCCGAGTCTTTAAGAGTGGAGGCTAAGCTAGCTGCATTTAAATAGCCATTGGGTGCCCACATAGTCCTCCAGAAACAAAGAAAAAGAGAAATATACACCTCAAACAGATATGGGGTGCAGGGAGGGTATCTTACTTCAGTGTAGGTGTTGCCGCCTGAAGCGCTCGGAGCACCGGAGCCGCGGGAAGAACTTCAGAAGCAAACTGGAGACAAACAGCTTTTTATTCTGATAACTTTTCTCTCTGGTTCTAACAACTAACTCACGCCAAACACACCACTAAAATGGCGCTGACCCCGATCAGCAATTTCGGCCAAGTCACTCCAGATCCCGCAACAAAATCCTGTGAGACTACGGGTGGCGACAATGGCCAAATCTCCACGGCTCATAGTCAACTGCAATTCAAGCCAATCCCCAAACAGGGCTCCTGCATTTCCCCCTTTTTGTTTTAAAAGAGGTAATGCTCTAGGACGTCTATGTGCAACCAACATTCTTACCCGTCATCGGATAATCAAGGCTGTGCCCTTGACTCCTGTCTTAGGTTGATATGTCGGCCACATGAGACTGTCCCGTGCGACTGTGCCTGTCTTAGGTTGTCCCCCTCTGGGGATCTTACCCGTCATTGGCTAACCAGCCATCCAATGGAGCCCTTTAGGATCGACTATATATGATGACTAACAGCCGTCCAATTGTGAGGAGATGTTGCGGCTTTAAGGCGACAAGCCTTTTGGTGATGAGCCAAATTGCATAGCATATCAAATTGTTTAAACAAATCAGCTGCCCTAAGTTCCAACAAGTAACACACTGAATTCTCTAGACAAATACCCGCAAGGCATTGTCCCGTAAAGTCCCAAACAATGAAAGATCAAAATGTCCATTTGTTGTAACATGTTGATGTAGGAGGCCCCACGCATGTAGAGCAGAGGCCACACTGTTGGTGAGGTTGTTTGATGTTTGAGCAGCAGGGATGCTTGCGGCGGCCGCGATCCCTGCAGCTGTAGCAGCAGACGTCTTTTTTATGTTTAGACAATGCCACCGGCAAATCTTCAGGGCCCGCTACCTAGAAACTCAAGCATCAATTATTAAAGGAAAGGCAGTGCTATTGCAGCACTGAGTCAAGAGGCGAGTTGTCAAACTACAAAATAGAATAATTAGATTAGAAAATTAAAGTTGATTTTTGTTCACACACATCGCTGGTTGAGCTTCTACAAACATAAGTTGGAAAAATATCATATTTAGAACAAAACAAAGAAAGACTGAGGGTAATTACTGCATTAAAGATAGATTAAAGAAAAGGTAAAGGCACTTTAGAGAAATAATTTGTTAGCTGGAACCCTTGAGTCTCTGTATACAGAGCAATCTTTTACCTGTTGAGATAATTGAATTTAATGAGCTATTAAACAAATGAAGTTAATAACAAATAAACAATCTTAAGTCAAAACACCAAAATATCAGGTTATATAGCACTAGTCATATTGTTTGCTAAAGAGAAGTCCAGGGACACCTATAAATCAAAATTGAAAGTACCTTCATTTATAAAATTATTTACCTAAATTGAATACTCTAAACCTAAAATGAATTAAAGTTATTTGGATCCATATATATATATTTTTTTCTTTTTCATAAGCGCTTTGTTCTATGTGACGTCACACTGGACAAACAAACATACAAACATATATTTGTGACGTCACATTAACATGAAATATAGAC
The DNA here is from genome assembly GCA_025594165.1 of Tamias sibiricus. NCBI lineage: Eukaryota > Metazoa > Chordata > Mammalia > Rodentia > Sciuridae > Tamias > Tamias sibiricus. The sequence continues at coordinate 40,016,454 of CM046672.1, forward strand.
AAATGTACAGACATAAAGACATGTATAAAAAGAAAAAAAAAATACAATTGTGTGCACACTAAAGAGAGATCTCCTCGTCCCGGCCGGGAGAAATGACACTTAAGTTGTGAAATATTTTGAAGGACTCTTTTGAGGGAATCATTCTATACCTTCATCTTGGTCCTCTTGATTTTGTACCTTTTTTATTAATCTTGATTCTTCAATAACTTCATCTTGATCATTTTGATGCGGTACCTGTTTTATTAATCTAGATGGTATCCATATTGGAGAGGATTCGTCTTTTGGAAAAACACAAACAGATCCTCTTCCCCAAATTAATACTGGATCTGGACCCTTCCATGTACCTGAAAGAACATCCTTCCAGTAAACCAAAGGTTTATGTTGTTGGTGTGGATTCCAATGTCTGTCTCCAGCAGAATAACCATTAGAGTCTAAAGTTAAAAAATTTAAGGTAAACAGGGCAACTGCCAATCTGTCCTTAGGACTTTTCCAATTTCCTTCTTTTTGTTTTAATAACATAATTTTCAGTGTTCGGTTTGCTCTTTCAATAATGCCCTGACCCTGAGGATTGTATGGGATGCCTGTTTTATGGGATATATTGAATTTTGCGCAAAACTCTTTGAAAGATGAGGACGTATATGCGGGGCCATTATCTGTTTTAAGCATTTTGGGGATGCCCAATGCAGCAAAAGCTTGCAAACAATGAGATGTAACATCTTTAACTTTTTCTCCAGAATGTAAGGAAGCAAAAATCATGCCTGAGCATGTATGTATGGTCACATGAATAAATCGCAATTTTCCAAAACTTGGCTCATGAGTAACATCCATCTGCCACAAATGATTGGGCATTAATCCTCTAGGGTTAACTCCGAAATGAGGATTGGGCAAATGTGTCATACAAGATTTACAATCTTTTACAATTGTTCTGGCTTGCTCCTTTGTGATTTTAAACCTATGTTGCAAGGTGGTGCTGTTGACATGAAACTGGGAATGAAATAAAGTAGCTTGTTGTAGCGCTGAAAGTATAAATACTGTTTTTGTAAGTTCATCAGCCTTTTGATTACCTTCATGGAGGGGACCAGGCAAATTAGTATGTGCTCTAATATGGCCTACGAATAGAGGTTCTTTTCTTGCCCACAGAAGTTTTTGTATTTGATAAAACAATTTAAAGGCTGGAGTATGAGGTGCTATTGGTCCTGCTAACTCTAATTTTGGGACGGCTTGTACAATATAGTGGCTATCTGAAAAAATGTTTACGGGCTGGTCCCTAAAATTTTCCAGAGCTCTTACCACAGCTTCCAGTTCCACTAGTTGAGCTGATTTGTGTGCAGTTATGTAAATCATATTTTCTTTTTTAGTGATTACTGTAGCAGTACCATTTGAGGACCCATCTGTAAATACATTAAATGCCTTAGGAATAGGTTGATTTTTTATTACCTGTGGAAATATAATAGGATGATTAATACAAAAAGATAATATAGGGGACTTAGGAAGATGATTATCAAAATTTGCAGAAGTAGAGCATTTAGCTATAGCCCAATCATTATCATTGAAGCATAAGTATTCAATCTGTGATGATGAATAGGGAGTAATAATAGTAGCAGGGTGAATGCCAAATATTTTAGTAGAAGTCTTAAGTCCTTGAAGAATAAGTTTAGCCACCATGGAGGTATAAGATTCAATTATACTTTTAGGAGAGACGGGCAAATGTATCCATAATAAAGGCCCTTGTTGCCAAAATACTCCTGTGGGTGTATATTGTGAAGAATAATAATCAACATCAGCGGTTGAGTTAAATCAAATCTATCACAATGAGCTCCTTCGATGGCTTTTTCTACTAACTTTAAAGCTTTCCTAGCATCAGGAGTCAATGTTCGTGGTGAAGATGGATCAGGATCTCCACGAAGGATGTCAAATAAAGGTTTTAGTTGGCCAGTAGTGAGATTTAGTGTAGGGCGAAGCCAATTAATGTCTCCCAGTAGTTTTTGGAAATCATTGAGGGTGGTCAAATGTTCTTTATTTATTAAAATTTTTTGGGGTCTAACAAAAGTATCCATGATTTTAAATCCTAAATATAATATGGGAGATCTGGTTTGAACTTTTTCTTCTGATATATATAGTCCATATTTTTTTAAATTTTCTACCACATCACTGAATATATTAAATAAGATTTTTTGATTAGGGTGGGCCAATAAAATATCATCCATGTAATGTAGACACATGAGGTTTGGATATTTATTTTTAATGGGTTGGATAGCCTTGTCCACATATATTTGGCATATGGTGGGGCTATTAGCCATTCCCTGTGGTAAAACCTTCCATTGATATCTCTGATCAGGGCCATTATTGTTCATAGAAGGAACGGAAAAAAGCAAACCTGGGGGCATCCAGAGGATGTAGGGGAATAGAAAAGAAGCAATCCTTTATATCAAGAGTAATAAGATGGAACTTTTTTGGAATAGCTACGGGACTAGGAAGTCCAGGTTGAGTAGGCCCCATAACTTGCATGGTTTTATTGATTTGTCTAAGATCATGTAACAATCGCCATTTTCCTGACTTTTTCTTGATCACAAATATGGGGGAATTCCAGGGAGAGGTGGAAGGTTCTATATGACCTGCTTCTAATTGTTCCTGAACTAATTGGTGGGCCGCTTGTAATTTCTCTTTAGATAGGGGCCACTGAGGGACCCACACTGGCTTATCAGAAAGCCATGGTATTTTCAAAATTATTTTCTCAGTGGCCCCGAAAAAAAATATCTTTTTCCTTTATGACAATGATTACTTTTAGGGTTAAGATTACTCTGTACTTTTTGATAATGAGTTCTTTTATGGTTAAGATTACCCTGTAGGTTTTCACATTTAACATCTGCAGGCTTGGTTGCAAGGTGTGTACTCCCATTTGTTGCAAAATATCTCTTCCCCATAAAGTAACCGGTAGATTAGGTAAAACATAAGGCTGAAATGTTCCTTTATGGCCTTCATCATCCTCCCATTTTAAAATTACTGCACTTTTATCTGGGAGGTTATTATATCCCAAGCCTCTTAAAAAACTTGTTGAAGCTTTTTGCAGAGGCCAGTGCTTGGGCCATTGGTGTAAATTAATAATGGAAGAGTCAGCTCCAGTATCTATTAATCCCTCCATTTCTATTCCTTGGATTTTTATTTTACACATAGGCCTCCTTGAACAGTCTCGAACCCAGCAAGCCATGGGACTTGAGTCAGTGGAACAAAATCCTCTATTGTTCCCTTCTTGAGGCATACCCATTTTAAATGAATTATGTAAATTGGGAAGGAGAAGCAACTGAGCAATTCTATCTCCTTGATTAACAGAACTTACACTTTGGGGTGAGCTAAGCATTATTTTTATTTCCCCTTTGTAGTCTGAGTTTATTACACCTGGGGTCACTTGCAAACCTAATAAGCTTTTAGGACTACGCCCGATAATAAGTCCTATAGTCCCTGAGGGAAGAGGTCCCCTGACTCCTGTGGGAATCAGTTGAACCCCCATTTCAGGTGTTAACACTATTCGGGCGGTGGAACAGAGGTCTAATCCTGCATTTCCTCTTGTTCCTCTGGCGAGGGAGTGGATGGGTAGTAGGGATTGTGTCGGGGAAGCATCTGAGTGGATGCTTGAGGATACTCCTTCTGCAATGCCCCGTACATTTGTGGGCCCCGGGGTATTGGGCCTCGTTGCCCCTTTTTTTGAATTCCTGAACAAAGGATTTCCATGGATGTCAATTTTGAATAGCATTTATTGGCCCAATGATTTCCCTTTTTTACACCTGGGGCAGCGGCCTGGGGCATGGTATGAGCTTGATCTTATTTCTCTTTTGGGATTTTGCCTAGAATTGCCTGATTGATTATGATAATTTTGCCTGGAATATCCTGATTGATTATAATGTCTACGTTTAGCCTTTGTGAAATTTCGAGAGGAAAGCACCTCTCATTGAGGCTGCAATCACATTTCCTGTGACAAAGGCGCCATTTATATCTTTACATAGTTGTATATATACGGAAAGATCCTTTTTAGTTCTCCATGGCCTGATGGCTGCTTGGCACCATTTATTTGCATTTTCATAAGCTAATTGAACAACTAAAGGCATAGCTTGGTCAACATCTGCAAACACACTACCTGCAGTTCTCAAAAGTCGATCAGCAAAGTCGGCATACGGCTCATTAGGTCCTTGAATCACTTTTGACAAGCTACCTTGTAGATCCCCAGGTCCTTGTACAGTTTTCCATGCCTCTAAGGCAGCTGCATTTATCTGAGCATATATATCTGAGTCATAATCTGTTTGAGCCTGTAAGTCTGCGAATTGCCCTTCTCCTGTGAGCATGTCTATATTATAGTTTTCAAACCCTGCAGCCGCGTTTCTTTTAGCCGTTTCTATACAAAGTTCTTGGAATTGCGATCGCCAAACCAAGAATTGCCCCCCGCTTAATGTTGCTTTACATAGACTTTTCCAGTCTGAGGGGGTTAAGCTAAAGGTGTTAAGGGGACCTCCAGCATACTCAACGTGAAAGGAGCTTGGGGCCCATAAGTCATTACTGCCTCTTTGAGATTTTTTTATTGTTTTGAAATCTACTGACTGATGGACACTCTGTCCATTTTTCTTTTCAATGCTGGCGGTTCCCAATGTATCTGTGAGTTGTCCTTGAGAGCGCATAAGCGATCAGAAAGACTTTTTATTTCTGTTTCTAGGGTATGCAAATGCCTAGTAATACCCTTCATATTTTCTGTAATGGATTCCACCCATGGGGGAGTAGTCACTTCCACAAGTGACTCCTCTGCCTGACGGACCTTTTTCTCAGTCTTTTTTAATTTCTTTTTCCTCATTTTCTCAGGATCACTTTTACTAGATTCCTCACCACTGCTAAATTTCACTGACAGCAATATTCTGAGGCCAGGTTCCAGTGAGAGCAAGTATCCTTCAGCTTTCGCCAATAACTCCCGAATAGCTTTAATAGCTTGGATTTTTGTCATTTTTTGGGTCTCTTCTAATACTCTCTTTACTGGTCTCAGTTGGCCCAGTGGGAATCTACACTTTTTTGATCACTTTCATTTTTGTCTATATACTCCTCACTGAGAACAGAGTCAGGTATATCAAGGAGTCTTTGCATAGCCTCTATCACTTGGGATTCAGTTATATTCGAACCCATCTTTAGAGACCTTTCAGTTCTTACCTGTCCGCTCCGAAGTTCCCCGTACGGGCGCCACCTGTTGCCGCCTGAAGCGCTCGGAGCACCGGAGCCGCGGGAAGAACTTCAGAAGCAAACTGGAGACAAACAGCTTTTTATTCTGATAACTTTTCTCTCTGGTTCTAACAACTAACTCACGCCAAACACACCACTAAAATGGCGCTGACCCGATCAGCAATTTCGGCCAAGTCACTCCAGATCCCGCAACAAAATCCCGTGAGACTACGGGTGGCGACAATGGCCAAATCTCCACGGCTCATAGTCAACTGCAATTCAAGCCAATCCCCAAACAGGGCTCCTGCATTTCCCCCTTTTTGTTTTAAAAGAGGTAATGCTCTAGGACGTCTATGTGCAACCAACATTCTTACCCGTCATCGGATAATCAAGGCTGTGCCCTTGACTCCTGTCTTAGGTTGATATGTCGGCCACATGAGACTGTCCCGTGCGACTGTGCCTGTCTTAGGTTGTCCCCCTCTGGGGATCTTACCCGTCATTGGCTAACCAGCCATCCAATGGAGCCCTTTAGGATCGACTATATATGATGACTAACAGCCGTCCAATTGTGAGGAGATGTTGCGGCTTTAAGGCGACAAGCCTTTTGGTGATGAGCCAAATTGCATAGCATATCAAATTGTTTAAACAAATCAGCTGCCCTAAGTTCCAACAAGTAACACACTGAATTCTCTAGACAAATACCCGCAAGGCATTGTCCCGTAAAGTCCCAAACAATGAAAGATCAAAATGTCCATTTGTTTGTAACATGTTGATGTAGGAGGCCCCACGCATGTAGAGCAGAGGCCACACTGTTGGTGAGGTTGTTTGATGTTTGAGCAGCAGGGATGCTTGCGGCGGCCGCGATCCCTGCAGCTGTAGCAGCAGACGTCTTTTTTATGTTTAGACAATGCCACCGGCAAATCTTCAGGGCCCGCTACCTAGAAACTCAAGCATCAATTATTAAAGGAAAGGCAGTGCTATTGCAGCACTGAGTCAAGAGGCGAGTTGTCAAACTACAAAATAGAATAATTAGATTAGAAAATTAAAGTTGATTTTTGTTCACACACATCGCTGGTTGAGCTTCTACAAACATAAGTTGGAAAAATATCATATTTAGAACAAAACAAAGAAAGACTGAGGGTAATTACTGCATTAAAGATAGATTAAAGAAAAGGTAAAGGCACTTGAGAAAATAATTTGTTAGCTGGAACCCTTGAGTCTCTGTATACAGAGCAATCTTTTACCTGTTGAGATAATTGAAATTAATGAGCTATTAAACAAATGAAGTTAATAACAAATAAACAATCTTAAGTCAAAACACCAAAATATCAGGTTATATAGCACTAGTCATATTGTTTGCTAAAGAGAAGTCCCAGGGACACCTATAAATCAAAATTGAAAGTACCTTCATTTATAAAATTATTTACCTAAATTGAATACTCTAAACCTAAAATGAATTAAAGTTATTTGGATCCATATATATATATTTTTTTCTTTTTCATAAGCGCTTTGTTCTATGTGACGTCACACTGGACAAACAAACATACAAACATATATTTGTGACGTCACATTAACATGAAATATAGACAAATGTACAGACATAAAGACATGTATAAAAAGAAAAAAAAAAAAACAATACAATTGTGTGCACACTAAAGAGAGATCTCCTCGTCCCGGCCGGGAGAAATGACACTTAAGTTGTGAAATATTTTGAAGGACTCTTTTGAGGGAATCATTCTATACCTTCATCTTGGTCCTCTTGATTTTGTACCTTTTTTATTAATCTTGATTCTTCAATAACTTCATCTTGATCATTTTGATGCGGTACCTGTTTTATTAATCTAGATGGTATCCATATTGGAGAGGATTCGTCTTTTGGAAAAACACAAACAGATCCTCTTCCCCAAATTAATACTGGATCTGGACCCTTCCATGTACCTGAAAGAACATCCTTCCAGTAAACCAAAGGTTTATGTTGTTGGTGTGGATTCCAATGTCTGTCTCCAGCAGAATAACCATTAGAGTCTAAAGTTAAAAAATTTAAGGTAAACAGGGCAACTGCCAATCTGTCCTTAGGACTTTTCCAATTTCCTTCTTTTTTTGTTTTAATAACATAATTTTCAGTGTTCGGTTTGCTCTTTCAATAATGCCCTGACCCTGAGGATTGTATGGGATGCCTGTTTTATGGGATATATTGAATTTTGCGCAAAACTCTTTGAAAGATGAGGACGTATATGCGGGGCCATTATCTGTTTTAAGCATTTTGGGGATGCCCAATGCAGCAAAAGCTTGCAAGCAATGAGATGTAACATCTTTAACTTTTTCTCCAGAATGTAAGGAAGCAAAAATCATGCCTGAACATGTATCTATGGTCACATGAATAAATCGCAATTTTCCAAAACTTGGCTCATGAGTAACATCCATCTGCCACAAATGATTGGGCATTAATCCTCTAGGGTTAACGCCGAAATGAGGATTGGGCAAATGTGTCATACAAGATTTACAATCTTTTACAATTGTTCTGGCTTGCTCCTTTGTGATTTTAAACCTACGTTGCAAGGTGGTGCTGTTGACATGAAACTGGGAATGAAATAAAGTAGCTTGTTGTAGCGCTGAAAGTATAAATACTGTTTTTGTAAGTTCATCAGCCTTTTGATTACCTTCATGGAGGGGACCAGGCAAATTAGTATGTGCTCTAATATGGCCTACGAATAGGGGTTCTTTTCTTGCCCACAAAAGTTTTTGTATTTGATAAAACAATTTAAAGGCTGGAGTATGAGGTGCTATTGGTCCTGCTAACTCTAATTTTGGGACGGCTTGTACAATATAGTGGCTATCTGAAAAAATGTTTACGGGCTGGTCCTAAAATTTTCCAGAGCTCTTACCACAGCTTCCAGTTCCACTAGTTGAGCTGATTTGTGTGCAGTTATGTAAATCATATTTTCTTTTTTAGTGATACTGTAGCAGTACCATTTGAGGACCCATCTGTAAATACATTAAATGCCTTAGGAATAGGTTGATTTTTTATTACCTGTGGAAATATAATAGGATGATTAATACAAAAAGATAATATAGGGGACTTAGGAAGATGATTATCAAAATTTGCAGAAGTAGAGCATTTAGCTATAGCCCAATCATTATCATTGAAGCATAAGTATTCAATCTGTGATGATGAATAGGGAGTAATAATAGTAGCAGGGTGAATGCCAAATATTTTAGTAGAAGTCTTAAGTCCTTGAAGAATAAGTTTAGCCACCATGGAGGTATAAGATTCAATTATACTTTTAGGAGAGACGGGCAAATGTATCCATAATAAAGGCCCTTGTTGCCAAAATACTCCTGTGGGTGTATATTGTGAAGAAATAATAATCAACATCAGCGGTTGAGTTAAATCAAATCTATCACAATGAGCTCCTTCGATGGCTTTTTCTACTAACTTTAAAGCTTTCCTAGCATCAGGAGTCAATGTTCGTGGTGAAGATGGATCAGGATCTCCACGAAGGATGTCAAATAAAGGTTTTAGTTGGCCAGTAGTGAGATTTAGTGTAGGGCGAAGCCAATTAATGTCTCCCAGTAGTTTTTGGAAATCATTGAGGGTGGTCAAATGTTCTTTATTTATTAAAATTTTTTGGGGTCTAACAAAAGTATCCATGATTTTAAATCCTAAATATAATATGGGAGATCTGGTTTGAACTTTTTCTTCTGATATATATAGTCCATATTTTTTTAAATTTTCTACCACATCACTGAATATATTAAATAAGATTTTTTGATTAGGGTGGGCCAATAAAATATCATCCATGTAATGTAGACACATGAGGTTTGGATATTTATTTTTAATGGGTTGGATAGCCTTGTCCACATATATTTGGCATATGGTGGGGCTATTAGCCATTCCCTGTGGTAAAACCTTCCATTGATATCTCTGATCAGGGCCATTATTGTTCATAGAAGGAACGGAAAAAGCAAACCTGGGGGCATCCAGAGGATGTAGGGGAATAGAAAAGAAGCAATCCTTTATATCAAGAGTAATAAGATGGAACTTTTTTGGAATAGCTACGGGACTAGGAAGTCCAGGTTGAGTAGGCCCCATAACTTGCATGGTTTTATTGATTTGTCTAAGATCATGTAACAATCGCCATTTTCCTGACTTTTTCTTGATCACAAATATGGGGGAATTCCAGGGAGAGGTGGAAGGTTCTATATGACCTGCTTCTAATTGTTCCTGAACTAATTGGTGGGCCGCTTGTAATTTCTCTTTAGATAGGGGCCACTGAGGGACCCACACTGGCTTATCAGAAAGCCATGGTATTTTCAAAATTATTTTCTCAGTGGCCCCGAAAAAAAATATCTTTTTCCTTTATGACAATGATTACTTTTAGGGTTAAGATTACTCTGTACTTTTTGATAATGAGTTCTTTTATGGTTAAGATTACCCTGTAGGTTTTCACATTTAACATCTGCAGGCTTGGTTGCAAGGTGTACTCCCATTTGTTGCAAAATATCTCTTCCCCATAAAGTAACCGGTAGATTAGGTAAAACATAAGGCTGAAATGTTCCTTTATGGCCTTCATCATCCTCCCATTTTAAAATTACTGCACTTTTATCTGGGAGGTTATTATATCCCAAGCCTCTTAAACTTGTTGAAGCTTTTTGCAGAGGCCAGTGCTTGGGCCATTGGTGTAAATTAATAATGGAAGAGTCAGCTCCAGTATCTATTAATCCCTCCATTTCTATTCCTTGGATTTTTATTTTACACATAGGCCTCCTTGAACAGTCTCGAACCCAGCAAGCCATGGGACTTGAGTCAGTGGAACAAAATCCTCTATTGTTCCCTTCTTGAGGCATACCCATTTTAAATGAATTATGTAAATTGGGAAGGAGAAGCAACTGAGCAATTCTATCTCCTTGATTAACAGAACTTACACTTTGGGGTGAGCTAAGCATTATTTTTATTTCCCCTTTGTAGTCTGAGTTTATTACACCTGGGGTCACTTGCAAACCTAATAAGCTTTTAGGACTACGCCCGATAATAAGTCCTATAGTCCCTGAGGGAAGAGGTCCCCTGACTCCTGTGGGAATCAGTTGAACCCCCATTTCAGGTGTTAACACTATTCGGGCGGTGGAACAGAGGTCTAATCCTGCATTTCCTCTTGTTCCTCTGGCGAGGGAGTGGATGGGTAGTAGGGATTGTGTCGGGGAAGCATCTGAGTGGATGCTTGAGGATACTCCTTCTGCAATGCCCCGTACATTTGTGGGCCCCGGGGTATTGGGCCTCGTGCCCCTTTTTTTGAATTCCTGAACAAAGGATTTCCATGGATGTCAAATTTTGAATAGCATTTATTGGCCCAATGATTTCCCTTTTTACACCTGGGGCAGCGGCCTGGGGCATGGTATGAGCTTGATCTTATTTCTCTTTTGGGATTTTGCCTAGAATTGCCTGATTGATTATGATAATTTTGCCTGGAATATCCTGATTGATTATAATGTCTACGTTTAGCCTTTGTGAAATTTCGAGAGGAAGCACCTCTCATTGAGGCTGCAATCACATTTCCTGTGACAAAGGCGCCATTTATATCTTTACATAGTTGTATATATACGGAAAGATCCTTTTTAGTTCTCCATGGCCTGATGGCTGCTTGGCACCATTTATTTGCATTTTCATAAGCTAATTGAACAACTAAAGGCATAGCTTGGTCAACATCTGCAAACACACTACCTGCAGTTCTCAAAAGTCGATCAGCAAAGTCGGCATACGGCTCATTAGGTCCTTGAATCACTTTTGACAAGCTACCTTGTAGATCCCCAGGTCCTTGTACAGTTTTCCATGCCTCTAAGGCAGCTGCATTTATCTGAGCATATATATCTGAGTCATAATCTGTTTGAGCCTGTAAGTCTGCGAATTGCCCTTCTCCTGTGAGCATGTCTATATTATAGTTTTCAAACCCTGCAGCCGCGTTTCTTTTAGCCGTTTCTATACAAAGTTCTTGGAATTGCGATCGCCAAACCAAGAATTGCCCCCCGCTTAATGTTGCTTTACATAGACTTTTCCAGTCTGAGGGGGTTAAGCTAAAGGTGTTAAGGGACTCCAGCATACTCAACGTGAAAGGAGCTTGGGGCCCATAAGTCATTACTGCCTCTTTGAGATTTTTTATTGTTTTGAAATCTACTGACTGATGGACACTCTGTCCATTTTTCTTTTCAAATGCTGGCGGTTCCCAATGTATCTGTGAGTTGTCCTTGAGAGCGCATAAGCGATCAGAAAGACTTTTTATTTCTGTTTCTAGGGTATGCAAATGCCTAGTAATACCCTTCATATTTTCTGTAATGGATTCCACCCATGGGGGAGTAGTCACTTCCACAAGTGACTCCTCTGCCTGACGGACCTTTTTCTCAGTCTTTTTTAATTTCTTTTTCCTCATTTTCTCAGGATCACTTTTACTAGATTCCTCACCACTGCTAATTTCACTGACAGCAATATTCTGAGGCCCAGGTTCCAGTGAGAGCAAGTATCCTTCAGCTTTCGCCAATAACTCCCGAATAGCTTTAATAGCTTGGATTTTTGTCATTTTTGGGTCTCTTCTAATACTCTCTTTACTGGTCTCAGTTGGCCCAGTGGAATCTACACTTTTTTGATCACTTTCATTTTTGTCTATATACTCCTCACTGAGAACAGAGTCAGGTATATCAAGGAGTCTTTGCATAGCCTCTATCACTTGGGATTCAGTTATATTCGAACCCATCTTTAGAGACCTTTCAGTTCTTACCTGTCCGCTCCGAAGTTCCCCGTACGGGCCGCCACCTGTTGCCGCCTGAAGCGCTCGGAGCACCGGAGCCGCGGGAAGAACTTCAGAAGCAAACTGGAGACAAACAGCTTTTTATTCTGATAACTTTTCTCTCTGGTTCTAACAACTAACTCACGCCAAACACACCACTAAAATTGCGCTGACCCGATCATCAATTTCGGCCAATTCACTCCAGATCCCGCAACAAAATCCCGTGAGACTACGGGTGGCGACAATGGCCAAATCTCCACGGCTCATAGTCAACTGCAATTCAAGCCAATCCCCAAACAGGGCTCCTGCATGTAGGATCTCCGTGGACCTCCACTTATGTTACCACCATTTACCATGACTAGTCTTTGCTTTCTTGAATGTTGAAGTATAACACTGAAAAAGCATGCTGAGGCAAGGGTTGAGTGGAAAGTAAGAGGCTTTATTAAAGTACAGCAGAAAAGACTTCCCCTGGAAGGAGAAGGGGTCCCGAAATGTAAGAAACTGTGGGAAGGAGAGGTCTTCTCTCTTTTTTCTAAGGTCTTCTTTTGTTCTCCTTACATTTCTGTCCTTTACTTTGCTTATCTCCTTCTATCCTGCCTGTGATGGAAAAACCAAAAGGTGTAAAACAGGTGGGCCCATGGGGCATGGGAGAAGTGATCTGGGAAGAGAGGGCCTGGGGTAATTTGATTAGCAAATCCCTGTTTGCTGGGAGCTGCTTCATTAACAGTTCTTTAGGATGGACCAAAACCTTGAGACATTAACATTTTAATCTCCCAGGTGTTGTCTTGGTTTCCCAGGGCTCAGATTGACTCCATTTTCCTTATGTATTTAATTTTCTTTATTAGACTCATACTAGACCTGATTTACTTACCTACACTCACTTACCTATCTTTAAATCTGGCTTCACCCTGACTGTCTGTGTCTCATTTGTCCCGTGGCTGCACCTCATTTCTCAGGTGAAAGTCCCTGGCACCAGGTCAATTTGGCATTCGGTTGCCATGTTGCATGCTTGTGTCCATCCTGCTATGATGGATCCTGTGCCCAGAGAGAAGGTACATGCATGGCTGCGCCCTGGGGACAAGCCGTAGGAAGTCAAGTGCCAGAACTTTCCAGTTGGTTGCATTCTGTTCAAACTGTACACCTTTCCCCACCCATTGTCCTTCCATGCTAGGCCATGTGGGTGCTCCTGGGGGTGCCCTGCCAGAGCCCTGGATTCATGGACAGGCCAGTGGCCCCACCCCATTCCTGCAAGCCATCACTATCCTGTGTTTCCCCAGTTCCTTCACCATGAGCCCCAGGTGAGCTGCTCCTGGTCCACAGGCAGGATTCCCGGCCCTGGACTTGTCTGTATTTTCATTCTGTCCCTGGGAATCACACCAGCATTACTGCTCTTTAAAGGGTGGGAGGCTTAGAATTAAGGGCGATTCCATAGGGAACTGTAACTGCTGCTAAAGCCCTGTATTTGTCCCAAAATAGCAGCTGAGTCATGGCTACTCCTGATCTTGGCAGGACAAGAATGTAGTAAAGGGGCTCAATATAAATTGAGCATGTCTAGTAAAATAGCAGGAAAACAAAAATTGCTTCTATAGAAGTAGAAAATACCCCATATCAAGTTCCACAACAAAAAAATTTTCCTTCTTTTTTCTCACTCTCCAAGAGCTGATTCTTAGCATATAAATCCAAAAAAATTCTTTACCTAATATTTCAAAATATGAAAATTCACAAAAAGAATCTGAAAGAATCCACAACAGTGCTTTACCCATGAAAGAGCACCATACTTAGCAACATATCCCATTAATCACCTTAATAATTCATTACATTTATTTCTTGTCTTTAGAATTGTAAAACAAAAATTTATTCTCTTTCTAAAGACGAAAAATTCCCAGATTAATATCTGGGAAGCTTAAGGTTACTGACTTTCTTCTGTCTAATTCTCTCCCTTTTACAAATGAATCCACAATATTTTAAAAATATATGCATGGTTTCATTACTGGAGAGAGAAAATAACCAAACCCACCAATTCTCAAAATTCACATTAGAGTCCCTGTTTGAACCACCATTTGTCACATCACAAGACTAAACCTGACAGGGTAACTCCAAGTGAATTTGGGCTGACTAAATAAAGACACAGACACAGAAAGTACTTTTTGGGTTCAGTGACCACTCCTCAGCCACAGCTCCCAAAAGGGGGGCAAGGTAGGCAAGAAAGAGGAGGAGCACACCTCGAGTTTTATTGGGGAGAAGCCATTCAAATGAGGCAAGAATTAGGGTTACAATGAACAGGTGGGTGCAATCCAACCCATTGGGTAATGCCCACTCCTGGAGCTGAAGCTGGTTTAACTGAACAGAGGTAAGGTCCAATTGCATTACCATGTTCAGTACCTTTTTACTCAGGACTTAAAAGTGTGTACATAGCTCCTGTCCAGAGCAGCTCCTGACAGTCCTAGGTGCAGGTCCACCACAGGAAGTACAGTAACACCTGCCTCATCACTCCCAAGAAAGAATCCGCCACCCTTAAATAAAAAGGGCATGCATCTTTAACCCTTTATTCAGACAGGAAACTAATACCAGAGAGGAAAATGCCTCACAGAATAGCAATCTAGTGAGTAACAGGCTGACTTACTGTGTAACTAGACATGTAGTATAGCTTCTGCTTATTTTCTTCTCTGGAAAGCAAGGCCAATTATGTACCAGCTACATGGACTTTATGCACATACTGAGTGAGGTTGGCAGTGGTGAATCCCAGGGAGTTGAATCTTGTGGAGTGCACCTGCAGCATGACACATGCTCCATGCACACAAGTGAAGTCTGAGTTGGAGGTAAAAGCAAGACAATGTGGAGGAGTGGTAGGGTCGCTGGCTTCACCCTGAGATACTCCCATGTTTTCTGACTTTTGAGTCCTGACCTGGATGGACTCTATAAACAAGTGACCGTGACATAAAAGGTCCATAACAACTTCAGCAGCATAGCTGAGGCAAGGGATAGGAGGATTTTATTTCCTCCAAGGATGCTTATGTCCCAGACTTACAGTCAATACTGTTAACACAGAGCCCCTCAGTTTTCCAGCGGCCTTTGTGGCCACTTTCTCAGTGAAGTATTTTGGATACTGTCACATGCTTCAAGTGGCATTACCCAGGCTCAGTGTGAATTCAGAAAGAGATTAGGTTGTGAGGAGAGGAAGATGGGCCAATGGGTAACTTCCTTGGCAGTAGAGCACTAATAGCACCTGTAGATGTTTCCTGAAAAGCTTACAAAACACTCTTAAAATCAGGACCTATGTGACTGGGGTGCATGCCTCTCCAAAGAAGGAAAAATAGCTGATTGATATTTTGATTGGACTAAAGGCTGCATGAATACCTCATGGACACTGAAAGACTCCCAGGATTGAGGAGGAATCTGACTTCCTTAAGCCCATAGACCTATGTAAAAAACTAGGTAATGGCCATTCTTTGGTAATCCTCCTTTAGGACCCCTTCCTCCTTGCTACCTCTGCCTTCTTTCTATTTTTCTAATAAATAATGTTACTTTGTTCTCTCCTTGTGTCCCTGGATTTTATTCTTCAAAGTTATGAGACAAAGAAACCAATTTCACATTCTATAACAGGACCAACAAGGGGAAGAGCTGTTATTAAATCCAGGATTATATTTAAACCTTGCTTCCTGACACCATCCAATACTCCTAATACCACCTACTCTTTCATATGCTCAGCTACAGAATTTCTGGGAAAGATTACCATCATGAGGATACCATCTATGCCCCACTGAGGGCACACTGTGAAGATTGCCCCAAGTCTTTCTCCTTCCTCTTGGGATCAGTGTTCTAAGCTGATTTGCATCACCTTAGGGCAGTGCCTGTCCACATTCAGACTCATAGGGACATCTGGGTCCTGAGGATGTGCATTTACAGATATCATGTGATTTTTATGTTGCTGGACAAGGGACCATACTTTGAGAATTATTGTTCCAGCAGACTCCAAAGTTTAAGAGATTGGTCTGTTGTGAGAACAGGTTGTAAAAGAATCGTACTCTGGCCAGCTCTTTTGCAAACAGGAGATGCTGTTGAAATCACATGCGCCACCAACACCAACACCACTACTTATACCACTGGTTACTGATGATAACATTAGAGAAGCATGATAATATATAAACACATAAAGCAGGGTTTCTCTTTTTTAAAAAAACAAACTTCTCCTAGGAGAGAGAAGGAGTCATAACTGGTATCCTGGTATCCCAAGAAGTGAGGTGTTCAACCCTTCTTTATATGTCCTAGGCTTCCTTTGTTCTCCTGCTCTCTTCCCTTTATCTCTCTCCTTCCTGCATATGTGACTAGGCCCAGGAAATGCTCAGTAGAATGGCCAAAATATGAAAAACAGGTGGGCTGAAAGGGGAAAGGCAGGACTAGCCCAGGACACATTAATTAAAGACTTTATTACTCCATGTAAGGAGGGGAAATTCCTGGGACAGGTCACCTTAGCAACAGGTTGGAGCAGGGGCAGGTTCTTGATAAGGGTGGAGGAAGGGCTCTGAAGAAATTAACATTTCAATCACTTAGGGGTCAGTCTTCAACTTCCTGGACTCTCTCAAATTGGTCTCCTTGATTCAACATGACTCCATTCACCTATCTATACTTACTGCCTGTCTAATTGCCTTCACCACAAAACCCTAGAATTGTTTATAGTGAAAATAATGGAAAGATTGTGTGTAAGTTCATTTTAAACCCTTCAACATCATTTATTTTTTGTATTTTTTTAGTTGTAGTTGGACACAATACCTTTATTTTATTTATTTATTTTTATGTGATGCTGAGGATGCAACCCAGCACCTCACATGCACTAGATGAATGCTCTACCACTGAACCACAACCCCAGCCCTCAACATGACATTTTTAAAACTGGCCTTACATAGTCCTTTAAAGCCCCAA
The DNA here is from genome assembly GCA_025594165.1 of Tamias sibiricus. Taxonomy (NCBI): domain Eukaryota; kingdom Metazoa; phylum Chordata; class Mammalia; order Rodentia; family Sciuridae; genus Tamias; species Tamias sibiricus. Next base: position 40,033,343 of record CM046672.1, read on the forward strand.
CACACAACACACCTTCCCTCATGAGATTTGTAAAGCATGCATAATTGTAAACACACTTTTCCCTTTTTTTATTTTCTTTCTTCCTCATCCTATTATTATTTTTTTTCTTTTCTTTTCTTTTTTCTTTTTATCAGAAATTGAACAAAGGATGCTTTACCTCTGAGCCAAAATCCCAGGCTTCTTTATATTTTGTTTAGAGACAGGGTCTTGATGAGTTGCTTGGGGCATAAGTTGTTGTGGCTGGCCTTGAACTCATGATCCTTGTGTCTCAGTCTCTGGAACCACTGGGATTACAGGTGTGTGCCAGTCTGCCCAACCTTAAACACAGTTTTTCAGGGTGACGTTTTTGGCAGCTGAAACTGCTGTACAGTGATATGGCTTTGTACTCACAACACAGTTTATCATGAATTTTGCACTGCAGAGGGCCTTGCAGTTGTTTTCATTTCTTATTGAAATAATAGTTTTGAGCCTCATTTAATTTGTACCATGAGGGGATATTCCAGATTTTTCTTACTGCATTCTTTTATTTCCATAACACTTACCTCCAAACATTCCACATAATTATTATATGATTTGATTTTTTGGGGTACTTTTTAATTTTTTTAATGTGTTGCATATGACAGCACAATGCATTACAATTCATATTGCACGTATAGAGCACAATTTTTCATATCTCTGGTTATATATAAAATATGTTCACATAATTTGTGTCTTCATACATGTATTTAGGGTAATGATATCCATCTCATTCCACCATCCTTTTTACCTCATCCTCCTCCCTTCCACTCTCACCCCTTTGCCCTATCTAGAGTTTATCTAATCTTCTCATTCTCCCTGCCCCCAACCAAATTATGAATCAGCCTCCTTATATAAGAGAAAACATTTGGCATTTGGTTTGGGGGGATTAGCTAAATTCACTTAGCATTCTATTCTCCAACTTCATCCATTTACCTGCAAATTCCATAATTCCATTTTTCTTTAAGGCTGAGTAATTGTGTATATGTACCACATATTTTTTATCCATTCATCAACTAAAAGGCACTTAGTTTGATTCCACAGTTTAGCTATTGTGAATTTTGCTGCTATAAACATTGATGTGGCTATGTCCCTGTAGTATACTGTTTTTAAGACTTTAGGGGATAGAGCAAGGAGTGGGATAGCTGTGTCATAGGATGATTCCATTTCAAGTTTTCCAGGGAATCTCCTTATTGCTTTCATATTGGCTACAACAATTTGCAGTTCCACCAGCAATGTAATAGTGTGCCCTTTTCCCCACATCCTTGCCAACACTAATTGTTGTTTATATTCTTAATAGCTGCTATTCTGACTGGCATGAGATGAAATCTTAGAGTAGTTTTGATTTGCATTTCTCTAATTGCTAGAGATGTTGAACACTTTTCATATATTTGTTGATTGATTGTATATCATCTACTGAGAAGTGTCTGTTCAGTTCTTTGGCCCATTTATTGATTGGATTATTTGTTTTTCTGATGTTAAGATTTTTGAGTTGTTTATATATCCTACAGATTAGTGCTCTATCTGATGTGCATGTGGTAAAAAAAAAATTGCTTCCATTCTGCAGGCTCTTTATTTACCTCACTGATTGTTTCTTTTGCTGAGAAAAAGCTTTTTAGTTGAAATCCATCCCATTTACTGATTCTTGATTTTAATTCTTGTGCTATAGGAGTCATTAAGAATGTTGGGGACTAGTTCAAAATGATGGAGATTTGGGACTATTTTTTCTTCTAATAGGTGCAGTGTTTCTGGTTTAATTCCTAAGTCCTCAATCCACTTTGAGTTGAGTTTTGTGCATGGTGAGAGATAGGGACTTAATTTTATTTTATTTTTATTTTTCACATGGATTTTCAGTTTTCCTAGGACCATTTGTTGAAGAGGCTATTTTTTCTCCACTATATGTTTTTGATGCCTTTGTCTAGTATAAGACAACTGTATTTATGTGGCTTTGTCTCTGTGTCCTCTATTCTGTACCATTAGTCTACAAGCCTATTTTGGTGCCAATACCATGCCATTTTTGTTACTAATGCTCTGTAGTACACTTCAATGTCTGGTATAGTGATGCCACCTTCCTCATTCTTCTTGGTGAGGACTGCTTTAGGTATTCTGGGTCTGTGACCTCTCCAGATAAATTTCATGATTGCTTTTTCTATTTCTATGAGGAATGTCATTGGCATTTTTATTGGAATTGCATTAAATCTGTATCGTTCTTTTGGTAAGTATGGTCATTTTGACAATATTAATTCTTCCTATCAAAGAGCAAGGAAGATCTTTCCACCTACTAGGTTTTCTTTGATTTATTTCTTTAGTGTTCCGTAGTTTTCATTGTAGAGGTCTGTCACCTCTTTCTTAAGTTGATTGCCAAGTATTTTATTTTTTTGAGTTCATTGTCACTGGGGTAGTTTTCCTCATTTTCCTTTCAGAGGACTTGTCACTCATATACAGAAATGCCTTTGAGTTATGGATGTTGATTTTATATCCTGCTACATTGCTGAATTCATTTACTAGTTCTAGAACTTTTCTGGTGGAATTGTTTGGATCTTCTAGGGATAGAGTCATATTGTCAGCAAATATTGCTAATCTGAGTTCTTTTCCTATTCATATGCCTTTAATTTCTTTTGTGTGTCTAATTGCTCTGCCTAGACTTTCAAGAACTATGTTAACTAGAAGTTGTGAAAGAGGATATCCCTGTCCTGTTCCAGTTTTTAGAGGAATTGCTTTCAATTTTTTCTCCATTTAGGCTGATGTTGATCTGGGGCTTAGCATAGATAGCTTTTAAAATGTTGAAATATGTTCCTGTGATCCCTAGGTGTTTTTTAGTGTTTTGAACATGAAGGGGTGCTGTCTTTTGTCAAATGCTTTTTCAGCATCTATTGAGATGATCATATGATTCTTGTCTTTAAATCTATTGATGTGATGAATTGCATTTATTAATTTCTGTATGTTGAACCAACTTTGCATCCCTGGGATGAACCCTACTTGATCATGGTGCGCTATCTTTTTGATATGATTTTGCATTTGACTTGCTAGAATTTTATTGAAAATTTTTGCATGTATGTTTATAAGAGATATTGGGCTGAAGTTTTCTTTCTTTGATGTGTCTTTTTCTGGCTTTGGAATCAGTTTGGAAGTGTTTCTTATTTTTCTACTTTATTAAATAATTTGAGGAGTATTGGTATTAGTTCTTCTTTGAAGGTCTTGTAGAACTCAGCTGTGCATCCATCCAGTCCTGGGCTTTTCTTCATTGGTAGGCTTCTGAAATTTATTTATGAATGTTGGTAGTCTTCTAAAATCAATGGTACCTTCTATTTCATTGCTTGCAATTGATCCTTTTAACTTATGTATATCATCCTGATTCAGTTTGGGCAAATCATAAGACTAGCTATTTTGATGATGCCTTCAATTTTTTTTATTTTATTGGAGTACAAATTTTCAAAATAATTTCTAATCAGCTTCTGTATCTCTGTAGTATCCATTGTGATATATTTTTTTTCATCATGGACTTAGTAATTTGAGTTTTCTCTTTTCTTCTCTTCATTGGCATGGCTAAGGGCTTACAATTTTATTTATTTTTTCAAAAGAATTAACTTTTTGTATTGTCATTTTTTTCAATTGTTTCTTTTGTTTCAAATCCATTGATTTCAGCTCTGAATGTTATTATTTCCATTCTTCTACTGCTTTTGGTGTTAATTTGTTCTTCTTCTTCTATGGCTTTGTGATGTAATGTTAGGTCATTTATTTGTTGACTTTTTCTTCTTTTACAGAGTGCAATGAATTTTCCTCTTAGTACTGCTTTCATGGTGTCCCAGAGCTTTTGATATGTTGTATAAATATTCTCAGTTACCTCTAAGAAATTTTTAATCTACACTTTGATGTCTTTTTCAACCCATTGTTTCTACAGTAGCATATTAGTTAGTCTCCAGGTTTTGGAGTAGCTTCTTTTATTTATTTTTTTAACTTTATCACTGATTTCTAACTTCATTTCATTATGATATGATTAATGTTGGATAGTATCTTTACTTTTTGTATATGCTAAGTGTTGCTTTGTGGCATATTATATGGTCTATTTTAGAGAAGGATCCATGTGCTGCTGAGAAAGTGTATTCATTCATTAATGGATGAACTATTCTATATATGTCTATTGAGTCTAAGTTATAAATTGTATTATTGAGTTCCATAATTTTTTTGTTTAGCTTTTGTTTGGAAGATCTATCCAGTGGTGAAAGTGGTGTGTTAAAGTCACCCAGAATTATTGTGTTGTGGTCTATTTCATTCTTGATCTTGAGAAGAGTTTATTTGGTGAAAATATGCTCCATTTTTTGGGGCATATATATTTATAATTGTTATGTCTTCTTGATGTATGGTTTCCTTAAGAAGTATGAGAGTGTAAACCTCTTCTTGTTTCCATAGTCCATGTGAGTGGTATGTTTTTTCCCAAACTTTTACCTTCAGTCCATGGTTATCTTTTTTTATGAGATGAGTCTCTTGAAGGCAGCATGTTGTTGGGTCTTTTTTTTTTAAAGTCCAATCTGCCAGTCTATGTCTTTAGATTGATGAGTTTAGGCCACTAACATTCAGGGTTATTATTGAGACATGATTTGTATTCCTGGTCATTTCTGTTTATTTTTGGTATTTAACTTGACTTGGTTTCTCCTTTGATTGATATTTCCATTAGTGTAATAACTCCCGTTGCTTATATTCATTGTTGTCTTTTATTTACTCCTTATGAAATATTTTGCTGAGGGTGTTCTGTAGTGCAGGCTTTCTAGTTGTAATTTTTTTTTTAACTTTTGTTTATTATGGACGGTTTTTTATTTCATCATCAAATTTGAAGCTTTATACTGCTGGATGTAAGATTCTTGATTGGCATCCATTTCCTTTCAGAGCTTGGTATATATTGCTCCAGGATCTTCTAGCTTTCAGTGTCTAGGTTGCAAAATTTGCAGATATCCTAATTGTTTTCCCCCTGTATGTAACTTGATTCATTTCTCTTGTGGCTTTTAAAATTCTCTCCTTATTCTGTATAGTAGGCATTTTCATTATAATGTGCCTTGGCATGGATTTCTTGGGATTTTGTAAATTTGATATCCAGTAAGCTTTTTGTATTTGGTCCACCTAATACCCAGATCTGAACATTGATGACTATTTTAAACTGATTAATTGATGTTTTGATCTCACCCTGATTATTTGAGTACATTCTTCTCTGTGTCATTTAAGATGCTCCTGGCTTATGGTGTCTCTTCTCCAGCCCTGTAATCATTTGTGATAGAAGTCCCAATCATTTTCAGGAGAAATGATTCTTAAAAATCCAGGATTAGAAACTGGTTCCAAATTTCGATTGGAGTTCCATTTATCCCAGGCTTTCCTCAACTAATACAGCAGGCACAGACATGTGCATATCTATTAATGCATATATTTACATGCTTACACTTCCCATTTTTCTGTATCAAACCTATTGAAAACCAAAATTATTTAATTACAATTATACTTCCAGTCCAATCCCACAAGGTTCACTCTATATTTCTCCATTTTGATATTTGTTCTGCCTTTCTTTTCAATTTTACATTTCTGCTTTTAAAATTTCTGTATTTTTAATTTTATTTGTTCTTTTTAGATGTGCATGACTAGATTTTTATTTTGACATACTTATACAAATGTGGAATATGTCATCTTAACTAGGATCTCAGTTCTGTTGAAGTACTTGATTTGTTAATTAAATGTGGTGTAATCATATATGTATATAGAAAAGTCATGTTAGATCATTCCACTGTCTTTCCTATGTCTAGGCACACTTTCTTCCTTTTATTTTCCTTTAGTATAATCCACTGAACTTCTGTTTTTATCCTCCCTCCATTGATGTGTGTCAACCTCCATATATCAGAGAGAACGTTTAACCTGTGGTTTTTGTAGTTTGTCTTATTTCATTTGACATGATAGTCTCCAGTAGATCCATTTCATCATAAAATATCATGAATGTATTTGCAGGAGCCCTGTTTGGGGATTGGCTTGAATTGCAGTTGACTATGAGCCGTGGAGATTTGGCCTTTGTCGCCACCCGTAGTCTCACGGGATTGTTGCATGATCTCGAGTGACTTGGCCGAAATTGCTGATCGAGTCAGCGCCATTTTAGGGTGTGTTTTTGGCGTGTGTTAGTCGTTATTAGAACCAGAGAGAAAAGTTATCAGAATAAAAAGCTGTTTGTCTCCAGTTTGCTTCTGAAGTTCTTCCCGCGGCTCCGTTGCTTCAAGCGCTTCAGGCAGCAACAGGTGGCGGCCCGTACGGGGAACTTCGGAGCGGACAGATGGGTCCTCAAATGGTACTGCTACAGTAGTCACTAAAAAAGAAAATATGACTTACATAACTGCACACAAATCAGCTCAACTAGTGGAACTGGAAGCTGTGGTAAGAGCTCTGGAAAATTTTAGGGACCAGCCCGTAAACATTTTTTCAGATAGCCACTATATTGTACAAGCCGTCCCAAAATTAGAGTTAGCAGGACCAATAGCACCTCATACTCCAGCCTTTAAATTGTTTTATCAAATACAAAAACTTTTGTGGGCAAGAAAAGAACCTCTATTCGTAGGCCATATTAGAGCACATACTAATTTGCCTGGTCCCCTCCATGAAGGTAATCAAAAGGCTGATGAACTTACAAAAACAGTATTTATACTTTCAGCGCTACAACAAGCTACTTTATTTCATTCCCAGTTTCATGTCAACAGCACCACCTTGCAACGTAGGTTTAAAATCACAAAGGAGCAAGCCAGAACAATTGTAAAAGATTGTAAATCTTGTATGACACATTTGCCCAATCCTCATTTCGGAGTTAACCCTAGAGGATTAATGCCCAATCATTTGTGGCAGATGGATGTTACTCATGAGCCAAGTTTTGGAAAATTGCGATTTATTCATGTGACTATAGATACATGCTCAGGCATGATTTTTGCTTCCTTACATTCTGGAGAAAAAGTTAAAGATGTTACATCTCATTGTTTGCAAGCTTTTGCTGCATTGGGCATCCCCAAAATGCTTAAAACAGATAATGGCCCCGCATATACGTCCTCATCTTTCAAGCAGTTTTGCGCAAAATTCAATATATCCCATAAAACAGGCATCCCATACAATCCTCAGGGTCAGGGCATTATTGAAAGAGCAAACCGAACACTGAAAATTATGTTATTAAAACAAAAAGAAGGAAATTGGAAAAGTCCTAAGGACAGATTGGCAGTTGCCCTGTTTACCTTAAATTTTCTAACTTTAGACTCTAATGGTTATTCTGCTGGAGACAGACATTGGAATCCACACCAACAACATAAACCTTTGGTTTACTGGAAGGATGTTCTTTCAGGTACATGGAAGGGTCCAGATCCAGTATTAATTTGGGGAAGAGGATCTGTTTGTGTTTTTCCAAAAGACGAATCCTCTCCAATATGGATACCATCTAGATTAATAAAACAGGTACCACATCAAAATGATCAAGATGAAGTTATTGAAGAATCAAGATTTATAAAAAAGGTACAAAATCAAGAGGACCAAGATGAAGGTACAGAATGATTCCCTCAAAAGAGTCTTTCAAAATATTTCACAACTTAAGTGTCATTTCTCCCGGCCGGGACAAGGAGATCTCTCTTTAGTGTGCACACAATTGTTTTTTATTTTTTTTTTCTTTTTATACATGTCTTTATGTCTGTACATTTGTCTACATTTCATGTTAGTGTGACGTCACAAATATATGTTTGTATGCTTGTTCGTCTGTCCAGTGTGACGTCACAAAGAACAAAGGGCTTATGAAAAAGAAAATATATATATATATGGATCCAAATAACTTTAATTCATTTTAGGTTAAGAGTATTCATTTTAGGTAAATAATTTTATAAATGAAGGTACTTTCAATTTTGATTTATAGGTGTCCCTGGGACTTCTCTTTAGCAAACAAATATGACTAGTGCTATATAACCTGATATTTTGGTGTTTTGACTTAAGATTGTTTATTTGTTATTAACTTCATTTGTTTAATAGCTCATTAATTTCAATTATCTCAACAGGTAAAAAATTGCTCTGTATACAGAGACTCAAGGGTTCCAGCTAACAAATTATTTCTCTCAAGTGCCTTTACCTTTTCTTTAATCTATCTTTAATGCAGTAATTACCCTCAGTCTTTCTTTGTTTTGTTCTAAATATGACATTTTTCCAACTTATGTTTGTAAAAGCTCAACCAGCGATGTATGTGAACAAAAATCAACTTTAATTTTCTAATCTAATTATTCTATTTTGTAGTTTGACAACTCGCCTCTTGACTCAGTGCTGCAATAGCACTGCCTTTCCTTTAATAATTGATGCTTGAGTTTCTAGGTAGCGGGCCCTGAAGATTTGCCGGTGGCATTGTCTAAACATAAAAAAGACGTCTGCTGCTCAAACATCAAACAACCTCACCAACAGTGTGGCCTCTGCTCTACATGCATGGGGCCTCCTACATCAACATGTTATAACAAATGGACATTTTGATCTTTCATTGTTTGGGACTTTACGGGACAATGCCTTGCGGGTATTTGTCTAGAGAATTCAGTGTGTTACTTGATGGAACTTAGGGCAGCTGATTTGTTTAAACAATTTGATATGCTATGCAATTTGGCTCATCACCAAAAGGCTTGTTGCCTTAAAGCCGCAACATCTCCTCACAATTTGGACGGCTGTTAGTCATCATATATAGTCGATCCTAAAGGGCTCCATTGGATGGCTGGTTAGCCAATGACGGGTAAGATCCCCAGAGGGGGACAACCTAAGACAGGCACAGTCGCACGGGACAGTCTCATGTGGCCGACATATCAACCTAAGACAGGAGTCAAGGGCACAGCCTTGATTATCCGATGACGGGTAAGAATGTTGGTTGCACATAGACGTCCTAGAGCATTACCTCTTTTAAAACAAAAAGGGGGAAATGCAGGAGCCCTGTTTGGGGATTGGCTTGAATTGCGGTTGACTATGAGCCGTGGAGATTTGGCCTTTGTCGCCACCCGTAGTCTCACGGGATTGTTGCGTGATCTCGAGTGACTTGGCCGAAATTGCTGATCGAGTCAGCGCCATTTTAGGGTGTGTTTTTGGCGTGTGTTAGTCGTTATTAGAACCAGAGAAAAAAGTTATCAGAATAAAAAGCTGTTTGTCTCCAGTTTGCTTCTGAAGTTCTTCCCGCGGCTCCGTTGCTTCAAGCGCTTCAGGCAGCAACATGTATTATTTTTTAGGGCTGAGTCTTCCATTGTGTCTTTCATTGTTGTTTGGGTTTTGTTATTTTTATTTTAAAAATTTCTGTGATATGGCATGATAATTCATCACATGTATATAGTATGTTGGTATTTTGTGCTATTTGAAAACATATCTGAAATATGTATTGATGGAACCAAGAAAATGTCCACTTACACCTATTTAACATTATTTTAATTTAGAGCCATTGAGTGTTGGGTTACAGTTATTCATACTGTTTCAGTGATTGTAATTCCATTCACTTTGCTTCCATCATTTGCATTTAGTTGATTGGAATAAACTTGTGCAAGTGTTCTGCCACTATCTACATCTCAGTACTATAAATCCTTTTGGGAATTGTAACTAGGGTACACTGGCTAAGACCTATGATAATTCCTAGTGCACTTTGCTCCATGGGAATGGCCCTCCCATTGTTTTTGTTCATGCTGCTGCTCACTTGGCTTCACTATTTTTAGGTCATGTTTGCAACTGCACTGTCACTGTTTGCAACTGCAATTCTGCAACCACCTCACAAAATATTTTCCCTGCAAACCCACCTCCCCAAACCACTTTTTACTCTGTGACTATTATTATATAATTTTTAAAAAATCAGGTCTGATAATAGTAATCCCTTGCCTAAAAGCCAACTATGATCTTTTTATTTTAATAAAGATGTATCCTTTGAAGGTTGATCCTGTATTTTTCTGAGCCCCAGCCACAGTGTTAGAAATTTGGTTTTGCTATAGAGCTTTTTGTTGCAAAAACTTTAGGGAAGTGTTCTTGATATGTGATCAATGGTATACATAAAAAGTGTTAAATAAAATAAGTTTTGACATATGCATTAAACAAATATTTAATCACATAATCAGTAAACTTATCAAATCGTTATCCATACAGTTCTTTTCATAATCCTTTGTATTTTCCTATTAAACAACTTTCTCTCATTTTCCAAAGTTATAGTACAAAAGCAGTGGATGAGAATTTAGGTTTCTCACCCAGTTCACAGGTTATATTCTCAGGGAATTTGTTTGCTTTGGTTTGGTTTTTGTTATTTTAATTATTTTTATCCATTTGTTGGGTGCCTTTTTTCACTTTAGATTTTTTTTTTTTTTATGTTTGTGTGTGTGAATTACCACAATGAGTAACAATGTTGAACATCTCTTCATGTGCTTAGTCTCCATTTGTATATATTGGTGCCTTGACTGTTTCTTGAACTTTGTGGATAAAAAGTGCCATTTTAAAAATTAGGTCCAGCCGGGCGCCGTGGCGCATGCCTGTAATCCCAGCACTTGGGAGGCTGAGGCAGGAGGATCGTGAGTTCAAAGCCAGCCTCAGCAATGGCGAGGCACTTAGCAACTCAGTGAGACCCTGTCTCTAATAAAATACAAATAAAGGACTGGAGATGTGGCCCAGTGGTCAAGTGCCCCTGAGTTCAATCCCCGGTACCAAAAAAAAAAAAAAAAAATTTGGTCCACATTTATTGTCAAAATTTAAATTTAGCTTTCCAACCACAAAGTGGGTATTCCTGCCAAAATATACAATCCTGAAGACAATGTATACCAAATATATTTTGACAGGAATACCCATTTTGTGGCTGTAAAGCTAAATTAATAATTGCTTAATTTTTGAGGAAATTGTTTTAAATTCTGTGTTAAGTGCAACTTACTTAGGTTTCTGCTAAATTGTAGATTTTTACTTCTGTCACATATATAATATTTAAGTTGAAAATTTTGTAAAGATTCCTTTATGTGGAATCATGTAGGTTTACATTTTGCATTTACCTATGTACATTTTGAAATAGATATGGATATAAATTTTTTGAGTGAATATAGATATCCAGTTGTTCAAGAGCCACATGCTGATAATGCCATCTTTTTATGCAATCACTGGCATTATATCTTTATGAAAAAAATTGACAATTGATGTGTAGGTCCATTTCTGTAATTTCAATTGAATTTTCAGTATATATTTGGATTTTTATACCTGTATCTAAGTATTTTTATTATTGTATGATTTAATATTTGAAATCATCTGTCCTATTACTTACATTATAATTTGCATTTGTGTGTGTATGTGTGAGAGAGAGAGAGAGAGAGAGAGAGAGAGAGAGAGAGAAACTGAACCCAAGGGTGCTTAAGCACTGTACCACATCCCCAGTCCACTTTTATCATTAATTTTTGAAACAGGGTCTAACTAAGTGGCTTAGAGCCTTGGTAAGTTGCTAAGATTGGCTTTAAACTTGCAGTCCTCCTGCCTCAGCCATTGTGTTGTGTTTTTTCTATTATAGATTATTTGAATTTCCATATGACTTTGCTTTTGTTAGTTTTACTTTCTTGTGCTGAGCCTGGAAACACAGGCCTGTGCAGGTGAGGCAATTTCAGCTGTTCTAAGACTGAGTTATATCCCTTATTCTCCTTATGCATTTAAAGAAATCTTCTCATTTCAAAAACAAGAAGTCCTACTTACCTGGTGGGAATGATGACATTTTAATCATGAATCTTTAGACATCTGACCAACATATATTTCCATTTACATAGGTATCAAATTTTCAGTGGTATTTTCTTTTTGTGTATGTCAAGATATTTCTATGTTTTATCACAGATATGTGTATTGTGGATGTTTTGATAAAACTTGCATAAATGTTTCTTTGTTTTGAAAAAATATATGACTTTTTGACACATAGTAAGTGTGTATTTTGGGGGCAGAATGTGCGATTTCCATAAATAATTTTAATGTGTTCTGCCCAAATCAGGGTCATTGGCACAACTATACAATGTGTAAATACAAGATGAGGTAATGGGTATATCATACCCTTCAAGAATAAGTACTCATAAATTGTATTTGTGAATACAATTAACAGAATCTGTTTTCTGCCTGCAATAGATTCCACTAGCCTGTTGAATATCCAGAATGTGATAAATTCCTATAAAAGTCTTACAGATCTTAAAGAAAGTTGCTGTGAACTACATATAGAGAAAATAAAACAATAAAAATTGAGATTAATTAACTACAAAAAGAGCTCTCAGAATAAAAAGAAATGACATAAAAGTTAGAGTATGATAAAGTACAAATGCAAACAGAACTCTTCCAATTGAGAATTATATGAATCCTTGTTGATTTTTGACATTGTTCTGGAGATTGGATCCAGGAGATCATACCCATGGAGCCACATCTTCAGAACTTCTCAGTTTGGTCTCACTTGGTTGCTTAGGTCCTTCCTAAATTGCTGAGGTTGGCCTTGAACTTGCAATCCCCCTGCCTCAGACTCCCAACTTGTTAGGATTACAAGTATGTGCCAGTACGTCTGGCAGAATATCCTAGTTTTAAGGAAAATTTTGAAGTGTTTGATGTATACTGGGGAAAGTGAGGGGAAGATATGTAATTACTGACTAAAATTCTGGGACTTCTTAGGAGGGAAATCTAGTTGGTCTGGCAGAGTATAAAATTGGAAATAATAGAAGTAGTCATGCAATATGAATATTTTTAATAATGAAATGGATGTTCTTCTAAATCATAATATTAGCTACTATAGGAAAGTCTACTCTATCAATTTCCTGAATTATTTAAGCAGAACTATTGGGATTGTTTTAATATATTTTTTTATTACTTTAATGCAAGGAATGTTCTCTCTCTCTCTCTCTCTCTCTCTCTGTCTATACACACACACATATTTTATTTTCATATTTCTAATTTTTTAATTTGAATAAATTCTTCCATATACCATTGTTTGGTTAAAATCTCAGAAATTTTTAAAAAAATATTTGACTGATGTTACTAAATTGATCACAGGAAAGTTTATATTAATTCTCAATTCTACCAACAAATCATGAAATGTCTGTTTATCTTGAAGCAGGGAAATTTTGGAATTCTTTATGTTGTTTTGTATGTAACTATGGTATGTGTATGTAGGTGGGTTGGTATGTGTTGTGGTGAAGGGGATCAATTCCAAGTTTAGATCATGTTTGGCATGCAGTCTGCCACTGAGTTAGACCACAAAACTGTGATTATATTTTTTTTTAATTTATAGTATTAGTACTGCACATATAGAGCATCTTTTTACACAAAACAGTTTGTATACAAAGTATATTCATAGCATTCAAGTCTTCAATCATGCATTTAGAATAATGATATCCATCTTATTCAACCACTTTTTCTTTTTCCCCCTCCATCCCCCCTTGCTCCCTCCCTTTCCCTCCTTTCCCTTTGACAATTATAGTGTTCCTCTAATCCTCCTATGTACCCCAACCCAATAATACTGTGAACCAGCCTCCTTATATCAGAGAAAACATTCGGTATTTGGATTTTTGAGATTGACTGATTTCACTTAGCATTATATTCTAGAACTTCATCTACTTACCAATGAATGCCATTATTTTATTCTCTTTTATTGCTAAGTAAAATTCCATTGTGTATATGTACCACATTTTCTTTATCTACTCATCTACTGAGGGACATCTAGGTTGGTTCCACAACCGAGCTATTGTGAATTGTGCTGCTATTAAACATTGAAGTGGCTGTGTCAGTGTAATATGCTGTTTTTAAGTCCTTTGGGAATAGACCCAGGAGTGGGATGGCTGGGTTATTGGATGGTTCCATTCCCATTTTTCCAAGAAATCTCCATACTGCTTTCCATAATGGTTGCACCATTTTGCAGTCCCACCAGCAATGTATGAGTGTGCCTTTTTCCTCACATCCTCTCCAACATTTATTGTTGTTTGTGTTCTTGATAGCTGCCATTCTGACTGGAGTGAAATGAAATCTTAGAGTAGTTTTGATTTGCATTTCTCTAATTGCCAGTGATGTTGAGCATTTTTTCATGTATTTGTTGATTAATTGTGTATCTTCTTCTGAGAAGTGTCTTTTCAATTCCTTAGCCCATTTATTGATTTGGTTATTTGTTTTTTTTTGGTGTTAAGTTTTTTGAGTTCTTTATATATTCTAGAAATTAGTGCTCTATCCGATGTGTATGTATTAAATATTTGTTCCCAATTAGTTGGCTCTCTATTCATCTCACTGATTGTTTCTTTTGCTGAGAAGAAGCTTTTTAGCTTAAATCTAACCCATTCATTAATTCTTTGTATTAATTCTTGCACTACAGGATTCTTATTAAAGAACATGGGGCCTAATCTGACATGCTGGAAATTGTAGCTTACATTTTCCTCTATTAGGTGTATTGTCTCTGGACTAATTCCTAAGTCCTTGATCCACTTTGAAATAAATTTTGTGCATGGTGAGAGATAAGGGTTTAATTTTATTTTGTTGCATATGGATTTCCAGTTTTCCCTGCACCATTTGTTGAAGAGGCTGTCCTTTCTCCACTGTACATTTCTGGCAACTTTGTCTAATATAAGATAGCTGAAATTATATGTATTAGTCTCTGTGTCCTCAATTCTGTACCATTGGTCTACCAGTCTCTTTGGGTGCCAATACCATGCTGTTTTTATTACTATTGCTCTATAGTATAATTTAAAGTCTGGTATGGTGATGCCACCTGCTTCACTTTTCTTGCTCAGGATTGCTTTAGCTATTCTGGGTCTCTTATTTTTCCAGATGAATTTCATGACTGCTTTTTCTATTTCTTTGAGAAATGTCATTGGGATTTTGATTGTAATTGCATTAAATCTGTATAATGCTTTTGGTAGTATGGACATTTTGACAATATTAGTTCTACCTATCCAAGAACAATGTAGGTCTTTCCATCTTCTGAGGTCTTCTATAATTTCTTTCTTTAGTGTTCTATAGTGTTCGTCATAGAAGTTCTTCACCTCTTTTGTTAAGTTGATTCCCAGGTATTTTTTTTTATGCTATTGTAAATGGAGTAGTTTTCATCATTTCCCTTTCAGAGTCTTTGTCACTGATGTACAGAAAATGCCTTTGACTTATGGGTATTGATTTTTTATCTTGCTACTTTGCTGAATTCATTTACTAGTTGTAAAAGTTTTCTGGTAGAGTTTTTTGGGTCTTCTAGGTAAATGATTATGTCATCAGTAAATAGTGCTAATTTGAGCTCTTCTTTTCCTATCTGGAGCCCTTTCATTTCTTTCATCTGTCTAATTGCTCTGGCCAGAGTTTCAAGTACTATGTTAAACAGCAGTGGTGAACGGGGCCATCCCTGTCTTATTCCAATTTTTAGAGGGACTGCTTTCAATTTTTCTCCATTTAAGATAATGTTACCTTGAGGGTTTGCATAGATCACTTTTATAATGTTGAGATATGTTCCTGTTATTTCTAATTTTTTCTAGTGTTTTGAACATAAAAGGGTATTGTATTTTGTCAAATGCTTTTTCTGTGTCTATTGAGATGATCATATGGTTTTTATCTCTAAGTCTATTAATGTGATGTATTATGTTTATTGAATTCCAAATGTTGAACCATACTTGCATCCCTGGGATAAACCGCACTTGATCATGGTGCACTATCTTTTTTAAAAAAAATATTTATTTATTTGCTTTAGTTGTACACAATGGGTTTATTTGTACATGGTGCTGAGGATCGAACCCGGGCCGCTCACGTGCTAGGCGAGTGCTCTACCGCTGAGCCACAATCCCAGCCCCTGCACTATCTTTTTGATATGTTTTTGTATCCGATTTGCCAGAATTTGGTTGAGGATTTTTGCATCTATGTTCATTAAAGGTATTGGCCTGAAGTTTTCTTTTTTGGTTGTGTCTTTGCCTGGCTTTGGAATTAATGTGATATTGGCCTCATATCTTGAAATAATTTGAAGAGCATTAGTATTAGTTCTTCTTTGAAGGTCTTGGAGAACTTGGCTGTAAACCCATCAAAACCTGGACTTTTTCTTGTTGGTAGTTTTCTGATGGTGTCTTCTATTTCTTCACTTGAAATTGATTTGTTTAAATTGTGTATAGACTCCAGTTCCAGTTTGGGCAATTCATATGACTTTAGAAATCTGTCAATGCTTTCAATATTTTCTATTTTATTAGAGTACAAGTTTTCAAAGTAATTTATAATTATCTCCTGTATATCTGAGGTGTTTGTTGCGATATTTCCTTTTTCATCACGGATGTTAGTACTTTGAGTTTTTTCTCTTCTTCTTTTCATTAGCATCACTAGGGGTCTGTCAATTTTATTTATTTTTTCAAAGAACCAACTTTTGGTTTTTTCAATTCTTTGAATTATTTCTTTAGTCTCGATTTCATTAATTTCAGCTCTGATTTTAATTATTTTCTGTCTTCTACTGCTCAGTGTTGATCTGTTCCTCTTTTTCTAGTGCTTTGAGGTGTTATGTTAAGTCATTTATTTGTTGTTGTTGTTGTTTCTTTTAAGAAAGGAACTCAGTGCAATGAAATTTCCTCTTACTACTACTGCCTTCATAGTGTCCCAGAGATTTCTATACAATGTATCTGTGTTCTCATTTACCTCTAGAAATTTTTAATCTCCTCCTTGATGGCTTCTTCAACCCCTTGTTCATTCAGTAGCATCTTGTTTAGCTTCCAGTTGTTGGAGTAGTTTTCTTTTTTTTTTTTTTATTTATTGTTTTATTATTGATTTCCAATTTCATCCCATTATGGTCTGATAGAATGCAGGGTAGTATTTCTATTTTTTTTTAATATTTGCTGAGAGTTGCCTTGTGACATAATATATGGTCAATTTTGGAGAAGGAGCCATGTGCTGCTGAGAAGAAAGTGTATTTTCTCACTGAGGGATGAAATATTATATATACATCCATTAGGTCTAAGTTATTAATTGTTTTAATAAGGCCTAATGTTTCTTTATTTAGCTTTTGTTTGGATGATCTAGCCATTGGTGAGAGAGGTGTGTTGAAGTCCCCTATAATAACTGTGTTGTGGTCTATTTTACTCTTGAACTTGAGAAGAGTTTTGTTTGATGAATGTAGGTGCTCCATTATTTGGGGCATATAGGTTTATAATTGTTGTATCTTGTTGATGAATGGTTCCCATAAGTAGTAAGAAATATCCAACTTTGTCCCTTTTGATTAGCTTTGGCTTGAAGTCTACCTTATTTAATATGAGAATGCTTGCTTCTGCAGCCCATATGAGTGATAAGACTTTTCCAGCCTTTCACCTTCAATTGCTTGATGTCTTTTACTATGAGGTGTGTTTCTTGGAGACAGCAAATTGTTGGGTCATTTCTTTTAATCCAGTCTGACAATCTGTGTCTTTTGTATGGTGACTTTAGGCCATTAACATTCAAGGTTATTATTGAGATGTGATTCTTATTTCAATCCATTTTTATTTGTGTTATGGTATTTAGCTTAATTTGGTTTCTCCTCTGGTTGGTAATTTCTTTATTTTAATATATCCCTTTGTTGATTTTCATTGTCATTTTTCCATTTTCTTCGTGGAAAATTTTGCCCAAGATGTTCAGAAGTGCTGGCTTGCGAGTTGTGAAATTTTTTAACTTTTGTTTGTCTTGAAGGTTTTTGTTTTATCTTTGAATGTAAAGCTCAGTTTTGCTGGATAAAAGATTCTTGGTTGACATCCCTTTTTTTTTTTTTTTTTTTTTTTCAGAGATTGAAATATGCTATTCCAGGATCTTCTAGCTTTTAAGGTCTGGGTTGAATAATCTGAGCATAGTCTGATTGGTTCCTCCCTATATGTAATCTGCTTCCTTTCTCTCATGGCTTTTAATATTCTCTCCTTGCCCGGTATATTAGGCATTTTCATTATAATGTGCCTTCGTGTAAATCTGTTGTGATTTTGTACGTTTGGTGTTCAGTAAGCCTCTTGAACTTGGTTTTCCAATTTATTCCTCAAGTTTGGAAAATTTTTCTGCTACTATTTCATTGAATAAATTACTCATTCCTTTGGCTGGAAAGTCTGCACTTTCTTCTACCCCAATCACTCTTAAGTTTGGTCTTTTTATGCTGTCCCATAATTCATGAATTCTCTGTTCTTGTTTTCTTACTACTTTTGCTGTGTCATCTAGATTTTTCTCCAGGATATATATTTTGTCTTCATTATCTGAGGTCCTTTCTTCCAAGTGGTCTAATCTGTTGGTGATGCTTTCAATTGAGCATTTAGTTTGGTTTATTTCTTTTTTTCATTTCCAGAATTTCTGTTTGGTTTCTCTTTAGAATCTCTATCTCCCTATTGAAGTAATCTTTTGCTTCCTGTATTTGTTTTTGGATTTCTTTGTCAAAATGCTCTTTTACCACCTGTATTTGCTCTCTCATCTCATTTTTTAGTTCATTCTTAAGATCCATAATAATTTGGAATATGTAATTTCTAAATTCCTTCTCTGGCATTTGACCAGCTGTGCTTGCCATGTAATCTACTGAGGGGGTATGTTGATTGGTTTCAGTCACTTTCTTCCCTTGTTTATTCATAATGCTTGTATGTTTATACTTCTAGCACTGTGGGACCTTGACTATTTCAATTTCACCTTATAGCCTTATGTTGCTCTTGTGGTATAATGCTGTCAGATCCCATTATAAATACTTTACATTTTAAGATCCAACAATTTCTATTCAGAAAATCACAGTTTGATCACAATGTACAGATTTAGTTAACTCAGATATTGTCTCCAATTTGCTCTGTATGCTTGTGTTGGAGTTTACAGTTTTAGCATTAGACACAGAGATAATATGTTTAGGAAAAAGAAAGTGAGGTTATTGAGATGTTCTTTCTTAGGAAGTATGAAAATAGAATTCTATGGAAGTGGTTTTTTTATAAGCAGATGGGAGAGGAAAGAGAATGGAGTGAGTGATTTAGAGGGAAGACTGATTTATATATAAACCAAATTTATGTAACCTTTGAGAGAAGAAAAAAAAGATGGAAAGAAAGAATAAAAAGGAACAATAAAAGATAACAAAGAAGTAAGAGAGAGGAGGGGGAAAGTGAGTCAATAAAATAGAGAGTAAACTATATAATACCGCTTTGCTGTATAGTTCAATTGCCCCAGATCTAGAAATCCCAATTTCCATGTATAACTTGTTTTCACCTCTGATGAGTATACCCAGACAGTCACACAGCACCAGTTAGTGGAGTCAAGTCTGCACCTTTGGCCAGCAGCAGAATGGCACAGCGAAAGAGTGGCCAGGTGTGTGCTGTTCTCAGAGCCCTGGCTGGATTCTTGGATGCCTGCAGTTGCTTTTCTTCCTTGTTTCTTTGTCCCAGTCAGCTGCGGCCTTCCTCCAAGATGGTGGCACTTTCCCTGGTCTCCACAGCAGTACCCCAGACCTGTGTGTCACTCCGAAGCGTGCAGGTCCAGTTTGGCAATTTGCGTGAAAGAAGTCTATGAGGATGCTGCTCGCATCTAGCTTCCCATTTATTCTTCTGCGCTGTTTGATTTTAAAACCATTGTCCGTACTTCCCTTACTATAATGTTACCGCAGCTGCTTCACCGCTAATGCTGGTTCAGTTTGTGGGCCACTCACACTAGGCCCCCCGTGCGTCGATGGTCTGGAGTTTGTTGTATTTTACCATCCAGAGGTGCGTGGATGTCCCAGGTCCCTCTCAGTTGCAGGAGTATTGCTAGGAACACGTTCAAACTTCCCACTAAGTCTCTTTTAGTGACAGTTTCTCGAGAGCACCTCTCTGCTGTCCGTCATCTTTCCTCCCCCTCTCTACTTTTAACATGTATGAAATAACAATTACAATGGAAAGTTATTACTTACTATTTAATGTAACAACACTCTCTCATATATAGAAAAATGTAATACCTTGATCCCACACTGATCCAAAAGAAACTTTTCCATTGTTGATAGAATACTTAATAATCAAGAAGATGAGTTGGAAGTGATATACAAAGGAAACATTAAGAACTGTGAAAACACTTTTCTTACCCCAGTCTTGGGTTTCAGTAATATATAGGTATTTGCTGTGTGAAAAACATTTGAATACACTATCTGGCCCTGCATAGCATTTTGGTTGGACATATGTGATCTTTCATGAGAGTAAAATTGTGTTTTTATTGACTTATGAATTTGTTCGTACAAAATTACTGGTAAAATTTGAAACATGCTCAAGTTTCTATTTTATTTTATTTATTTATTTATTTATTTATTTATTTATTTATTTATTTATTTATTTATTTATTGTGGTACCAGGGATTGAACTCAGGGGCACTTGACCACTGGGTCACATCCCAGCCCCTTTTTTTGTATTTTATTTAGAGACAGGGTCTCACTAAGTTGCTAAGTGCCTCGCCATTGCTGAGGCTGGCTTTGAACTCACGATCCTTCTGCCTCAGCCTCCCAAAGTGCTGGGATTACAGGCATGCGCCACTGCACCTTGCTTCAAGTTTCTATTTTAATTCAGATATAATTATGACTGCATGAAGAAGATAATTTCAACTTGTACCTTGACCAAATAATTTCAGAATTGCTTTTCCATAGCATTTACCAGAGTTTTTAGTAACAGAAACTTGCAATGTAACAGAATGCCCTTTGATTATTTAAATTAAGAATATCCTTTGGAAGTAGTTGAGGCCAGAAATTAAAAAGAAAAGAAAACATATTCAAGGTTTCAGAAATATTGCAAGGGTCACAAATCAACATATGATCAGCCAAATCACAAAATGATCATTTTACGTTTTAAGAAAAGACAATTTAACATAAGTGTATTTGGGAATCCAAAATGGTGGGCCAGAGGGAGGCAGCATTCTGTGTTAGTCCTTGACCCAGGTCTCAACTAGTAGGAATGTTGCTTCTCTGGGAGTGATAAAAGACCCCTCCACAGCTGCTCCCATGCAGGAATCATGGCTGCTGTTCTCATGCAGGTCTCATGGGTGCCTTAGTGGGATCACCAAGATCAGCATTGGTGCAGAATTCCCAGATGCTGCTCCCACATAGGACACTCAGCATCTACTCACTCACAAGTACTCCAGCCACCTCTCCTGTGTGGACCCCCATCTACCAATGTGGGGGTCCTCCCATCTCCTCCATCTTGGGACTCGGCGGATACTGCCATAGTCCCCTACTTACAGAAGCCTGCCTGCACCTGGGGACATTGCACAGGCTCTGAAGCCAGCCAACAGCTGCAACAGTGCACACAACAGAGCTCATCTCTGAACACATTGCATAACTCCATTGCCTGGCTCCCCCAACCTACCTGACACCCCACTGCTTAAAGCAGCCACCTCCATTTTGGTTCACCACCATCACCATGTTTACTTAGGGCAAATAATAGTTTGGAACACTGAATATCCAGGTACCCATAGTTTCTAATTTCCCCCCAATCCTCAGCAGCCGCTAGCCTGGCACATTGACTGCCCAACACAAGGCAGCCATCTGCGACAGGTGCGCAGCCACCAGAGTGCAACACACAAGATCTCTGGAGATAAAGGTTCCTGATTAGGAAGTAGAAAGGGAGAGGGTTAGGGAGATTCACTTTAGAGACTAATTTAGAGGCCAGGAACTGTGAGATCTAAACGTGAGATTAGGAAATTAAGCCAGGCACCCACATCACACAACAGGCCCCAAAGTAGATCTATGAGGTGGAGTCTCCCATTGGGACCAGTGGGTGCCATACCCCAACACCAGATGTCTTGCACCCAGGACCAACCCTTGCACCCTGGTAACCCTCACCATCCTAAGGGCAAAGATACCAGCTAAGAACAGACAACCCCACCTATTGGATGAGAAGGGAAGCAGGAAAGATTCTAATCACAAAAATGATCCTTTGAGTTTTTTTTTTCTTTCCCCTCTCTATTTTTCTGCCCTCACATCCCCAACATATGTGAAGCCAAGTACTTTTTATGCATTAAGATTCTGAGGACCGGGATGTCTGAATAATATATTACAGTTGTGCTGTGTATTCTTTTTATTCCTTTTCCTTCTATTTTTACTATTTTTACATATTTTTTTTAAATATGTTTGTGTTTGTTTCATATACTCTACTGTCTCCCCACTTACTTGTCTACCCAAAATTACTTTCTCTCTTTTCTGCTACTAACCTTCTTCTTAGATTCCTCTTCCACACTTTCTAAGATATAATAATTCTACATCCTCATCTCCTACCTCCTCAGCATATCATCCTACACCTCACCCCCAGTTCTTTGTCCACCATCAGAAACTGTAAACCCATTTGCAAACCTCATGTTTCTATTATAGATAATAATTGAATTCATCATTTCTATATATTGAGACTAAACTGTAAACATCTTAATAGCAACTATTAGATTTAAAATTGTATATTGTATGTATTGGGATCTGTTAACTTTGTCCTTCCACTCAAAGGAGAGGTATAGGAGCCCTGTAAGGGCTCTATTAGCCAATAGGGTAAAATGGTAACACCTTGGATTGGCAGTGCTAGAAGGGAAGACACATGAAGAACATGAAAAGACAAGGGAAGAAAGTGTTCCAAACAAATCAAGATACTACATTATTAGAATTCATGACCAGCACAGCAGAAGAAATGACAGAGAACAAGTTCAAGATGTGCATAATTAATATGTTCTGTGAATTAAAGGATGCTATAAGAGTGCAAATGCAAGCAGCAAAAGATCATTTTGATAAAGAGATACATAAGCAAATACACAAAGCAAAAGATTACTTCAATAGGGAAATAGAGGTTATAAAAAAAAGAAATCACTGAAGTAAAATAAATAATAAACCAAATTAAAATTTCAACTGAAAGCATTACCAACAGATTAGACCACTTGGAAGACAGAACCACAGGAAAGAATTTTTAAAAAAAAACATGAGAAAAAAGATCAGATTACATATAGAAGGAAACCGATTAAATTATATGCAGATTTTCAACCCACACCCTGAAAGCTACAAAATCCTGGAACAACATATACCAAACTCTGAAAGAAAATGGATGTCAATCAAGAATCTTATGTCCAGGAAAATTAAGCTTTGGATTTAATGATGAAATAAAAACAATCCATTATAAACAAAAGTTAAAAGAATTTACAACTAAAAAGCCTGCACTACAGAACATCCTTGACAAAATATACGATAAAGAGGAAATGGAAAACGATGGTGAAAATCAGCAGAGGGAAGTTTTATACTAAAGGAAAAACTAATCAAAGGAGAAACCAAGTCAAGTTAAATACCAAAATAAACAAAAGTGTCTGGGAATACAAATTATGTCTCAATAATAATTCTGAATGTTAATGGCCTAAACTCACCAATCAAATGACATAGACTAGCAGATTGGATCAAATACAAAACAAAACAAAAAGAACCAACAATATGCTGCCTCTAAGAGACTCATATCATAGGAAAAGATAGCCACTGAATGAAGATGAAAGGTTGGGAAAAAATATACCACTCACATGGACAAGTTTTCATCCTCACGTAAAACAAAGTAAACTTCAAACTAAAGTTAGTCAAAAGGGATAAATAAGGTCATTTCATCCTGCTCAAAGGAACCATACATCACCAAGACATAACAATTATAAATATATATGCCCCAAACAATGGAGCAACTATGTTCATCAAACAAAATCTTCTCAAGATCAAGAGTCGAATAGACCACAACACAATAATTCTGGGTGACTTTAACACACCTTTCTCACCACTGGATAGATCTTCCAAAAAAAAGTTGACCACAGAAACTATAGAACTCAATAATGAAATCAATAGCTTAGACTTAACTGGCATATATAGAATATTTTAACCTTCAATGAGCAAACACATTATTCTCAGGAGCATATGGATCCTCCTCTAAAATAGATCACAAATTATACCACAAAGCAACTCTTAGCAAATACAAAAAAGTAGAAATACTACCTTGCATTCTATCAGATCATAATGGAAAGAAACTAGAAATCAATGATAAAATTAAAAAATAAATAAAAACTACTACAACACTTGGAGACTAAATAATATGCTATTGAATTATTAATGGGTTGCAAAAAACATAAAGAAGGACATTAAAAAATTCTTAGAGGTAAATGAGAACACTGATACAACATATCGAAATATCTGGGACACTGTGAAGGCAGTACTAAGAGGAAAGTTCATTGCATGGACTCACACTTTAAAAGAAAAAAAATCAAAAAATAAATGACCTAACATTACATCTCAAATCTCTAGAAGAAGGAACAAAAATTATCAAAATCAGTAAAAGAGAGGAAATAATTAAAATTGGAGCTAAAATCAATGAGATTAAAACAACAACAAAAAAAAAAAACAATAAAAAATTGACAAAACAAAAAGTTGATTTTTTGGAAAAATAAATAAAATTGACAAATGCTTAGCCATGATAATGAAGAGGAAAGAGAAAATTCAAAATACTAACATTAATGATGAAAAAGGATATATCACAACAGACACTACAGAAATACAAAAGATAATTATAATTATTTTGAAAACTTGTATGCCATAAAAATAGAAAATATTGAAGACATCAACAAATTTCTAGAGTCATGTTATTTGCTCAAATCAAATCTGGATGATATACACAATTTAAACAGATCGATTTCAAACAATGAAATAGAAGATGCCATCAGAAGCCTATCAACCAAAAATTTAAAATAAAAATAAATTTTAAAAAATTTAAAAATTCAAGGACCAGATGGATACACAGCTGAGTTTTACAAGACCTTTAAAGAACAACTAATACCAATACTCTTCAATTTATTTCAGGAAATAGAAAAATAGGGGGCACTCCGAAACTCATTCTATAAAGCCAATATCACCCTGATTCCAAAACCAGAAAAAGACACATCAAAGAAAGAAAATTTCAGACCAAAATCTCTAATGAACATACATGCAAAAATTCTCAATAAATTCTGGCAAATCAAATGCAAAAGCATATCAAAAGATAGTGCACCATGATCAAGTGGGAC
Source organism: Tamias sibiricus (assembly GCA_025594165.1). Taxonomy (NCBI): domain Eukaryota; kingdom Metazoa; phylum Chordata; class Mammalia; order Rodentia; family Sciuridae; genus Tamias; species Tamias sibiricus. The sequence goes on from CM046672.1 coordinate 40,058,318, forward strand.
TCATCCCAGGGAGGCAAGGTTGGTTCAACATACAGAAATCAATAAATGCAATTCATCACATCAATAGATTTAAAGACAAGAATCATATGATCATCTCAATAGATGATGAAAAAGCATTTGACAAAACACAATACCCCTTCATGTTCAAAACACTAAAAAAAAACTAGGGATAGCAGACACATATCTCAACATTGTAAAACCTATCTGTGCTAAGCCCCAGATCAACATAAGCTTAAATGGAGGAAAAAAAAAAAAAAAATAAAGCATTCCCTCTAAAAGCTGGAACAATACAGAAGAACTCAGATTAGCACTATTTGCTGATAATATGACTCTATCCCTAGAAGATCCAAACAAATTCCACCAGAAAACTTCTAGTAAATGAATTCAGCAACGTAGCAGGATATAAAATCAACACCCGTAACTCAAAGGCATTTCTGTGTATCAGTGACAAATCCTCTGAAAGGGAAATGAGGAAAACTACCCCAGTGACAATGGACTCCAAAAAAAATAAAATACTTGGGAATCAACGTAAGAAAGAGGTGAAAGACCTCTACAATGAAAACTACAGAACACTAAATAAAGAAATCAAAGAAGACCTAGTAGGTGGAAAGATCTTCCTTGCTCTTTGATAGGCAGAATTAATATTGTCAAAATGACCATACTACCAAAAGAACTATACATATTTAATACAATTCCAATAAAAATACCAATGACATTCCTCATGGAAATAGAAAAAGCAGTCATGAAATTTATCTGGAGAAGTCACAGACGCAGAATACCTAAGGTAGTCCTCACCAAGAAGAATGAGGAAGGTGGAATCACTATACCAGACCTTGAACTATACTACAGAACATTAGTAACAAAAATGGCATGGTATTGGCACCAAAATAGACTTGTAGACCAATGGTACAGAATAGAAGACACAGAGACAAACTCACATAATACAGTTGACTAATACTAGACAAAGGCATCGAAAACGTATAGTGGAGAAAAAATAGGCTCTTCAACAAATGGTTCTAGGAAAACTGGAAATCCGTGTGCAAAAAAAAATTAAATTAAGTCCCTCTCACCATGCACAAAACTCAACTCAAAGTGGATGAAGGACTTAGGAATTAAACCAGAAACACTGCACCTATTAGAAGAAAAATAGACCCAAATCTCCATCATTTTGAACTAGTCCCCAACATCCTTAATGACTCCTATAGAATTAAAATTAAGTATCAACAAATGGGATGGATTACAACTAAAAAGCTTCTTCTTGGCAAAAGAAACAATCAGTGAGGTAAATAGAGAGCCTACAGAATGGAAGTAAATTTTTTACCACATGCACATCAGATAGAGCACTAATCTGTAGGACATATAAACAACTCAAAAATATTAACACCAGAAAAACAAATAATCCAATCAATAAATGGGCCAAAGAACTGAACAGACACTTCTCAGAAGATGATATACAATCAATCAACAAATATATGAAAAGTGTTCAACATCTCTAGCAATTAGAGAAATGCAAATCAAAACTCTAAGATTTCATCTCATGCCAGTCAGAATGGCAGCTATTAAGAATATAAACAACAATTAGTGTTGGTGAGGATGTGGGGGAAAGGGCACACTATTACATTGCTGGTGGAACTGCAAATTGTTGCAGCCAATATGAAAGCAGTATGGAGATTCCTTGGAAAACTTGGTAAACTTCTATATACCCAAAGGACTTAAAAATAGCATACTACAGGGACACAGCCACATCAATGCTTATAGCAGCACAATTCAAAGTAGCTAAATTGTGGAAGCAACCTAGATGACCTTTAGTAGAAGAATAAATAAAATGTGGTATATATACACAATAAAATATTATTCAGCATTAAAAGAGAATAAAATCATGGCATTTGCAGGTAAATGGATGGAGTTGAAGAATATAAATACTGTGAATTTAGCCAATCCTAAGAAACCAATTGCCAAATGTGTTCTCTGATATAAGGATGTCGATTCATGATGGGATTTTGAAGGAGCATTGGAGGATTAGATGAGCACTAGATAAGGAAAAGGGATGAGAGTGGAAGGGAGGGGCATGAGGGTAGAAAAATGGTAGAATGAGATGGACATCATTACCCTAAGTACATGTATGAAGACACAAATGGTGTAACCCTACTTAGTGTATAACCAGAGATATGAAAAATTTGTGCTCCATGTGTGTAATATGAACTGAAATGCATTCTGCTGCCATATGTAAAAAATTAGGATAAAATTTTAAAAAGAAAATTAAAAAATAGGTATATTTCACTGCAGATCTGCCTTAATAGAAGCCAAGGAAAATATAAGCCATCTGATCAATTTTGTGAAGTAGTCTAGGAAGAGTTAAGAGAAAAGCATCATCAATATGACAGAGAAGTTGAAGTAAGCCATTAACTCAAAACACTGTTTTGGAATAGTGGACATGGAATTGATGGCTGTAAGAAATTATTTGACTGAGGTAAGTTAAAACTTGGTAAATTTTTTCATTTCTAATTCATTTCATCAATTTTATTCATCATATCACTTTGATTTAGAATACTTAGTCACCTCTCTCTTAACAATAGGTATATGATCCAAGACATGTGCTGGGAAGTTTCATCACTTTGCAGACTTGATGAGGCTGTACTTACACAAGTTGAGACATCTCCCCCTCACTGGGAAATAAGATTGGATGGGACAAACTTTAAATTTCTAGTCTGTTGTGGCTGAAACTTCATTGTGTGGTCCTTGAAGCTATCACTTATGCTGATATCAAATTGTTATATCATTCTAAATGTAAAACATGATATTTATAGCTAAAATTAATTATTATAAATGTTACCATCTACTCAGCCTAAAACTCTGTGTACAGAAATGGAAAATAAGTTTAGAAACAAACAGAAATGTTAAATTAGACATTATTTTGTTAAAATACTAGGTAAGTAGCTTTGATAGTATAATGAAATTTGTTCAATATTTTCTGAAATAATTTTATTTCTTATTGCAATCTCTGTATTTAAGAGCTGCCCTTGCTGGTTGACAATTTTAGCTCAACTTGAAGCAATTAAATTTTGTGCAATAAATATGGGACAATGTTTCTTGTGCTTTAATAGGCTACTACCTTTTGAAAGTTTTTTTTTTTAAGTTTCTGTTCTTAAGTTTGAGATGCCCCCCTCTCACACAGTGTTACATGAAAAACTTAATGAAATGTATGGCTATGTTGCCAAGAAAAAAAAAAAATGAAGCCCAGAGGCAACTTTATCACAAGCAGAATGAGAGATATAAAGTCCATGAGCTTCTGGACAAGCAACTTTGCTATGAAAAGGAAGTGAATGTGGTAATAGAGAAAAAGAATTACGTATTTTCTCTACTCCTGTTCATATACTTGGAAGTACATATTTATAGGAACACATATTTTGAAATTCCAGTATAATGCATGGAAAGTATATGTGTTTTAATACATATATGTATGCATTCCATATTATAATATAGTCATTTGATTGTGCACGCATTTGGGGAGTGGGTGTGGCATTTTCTAAATAAGTTGAGTTCCCAATGAGAACTCCTTTCCTTTGATATTGCATATGAATAATTTGATATTCTGCTCCTCACGGAAGGTTTTTATCTCATACTCAATTATGATGGATTGTTTTGATGGATGTAGTAACCTTGGTCAGCACCTGATTTCTTTTAGGGTCTGATATATCCCACTTAACTGTGACTGAAGAATTTATATATATATATATATATATATATATATATATATATATATATATATATATATATATTCCGGTTTTCTCTTCCAGCTTTTCAAACATCCGTCTTTAGAGTGTACACATTATAATGTGTTTTGAAGAGGACCTTTTCTGATCAGGACTCTTTGGGTTCTAAGTGTGTCTTGAATGGAGAGTCACTACTCATTCCTAAGGTTCAGAAATTTTTTTAGATTATATCATTGAAAACCATGTGCATTTCTTAAGTTCATGCTCCAGTGCCTTTGTTTATGATAATCATTCTTAGATTTGTTCACATAATGTTATCCCAGATTTTTATAATATTCTGTGCATAATACCTTAATGTCTTTTTCTTGTTGAAAATGTTACTTTGGAGATTGTAGACTTTGTCTTCAAGATTTGAGAATATATCCTCTGTGTGCTCTAATCTTATTTTTCTAGGATTTGTTTTATTCTTTGTAGAAGCTCTCTGTTTATTGAAATAATCTTGTTCCATATTTTCTTTCTAGTTCATTTCTTACTTCTTCTTTTAGTTCACTTATCATTTTAAATATGAGCTTTCTAAATTCCTTCTCCGACATTTATTCTTATTGCCAGTGGAGTCAATCATTGAAGTGTTGTGCTGTTTGGGGTGATTTGCTCCATTTTTCTGAGTGTTTGTGTGTCTACACATCTGCTGGGATGATTGTCTCTTCTACTGTTATGCAAGAGATATTTAGTGTGCTTCTTAAGTGTCCCTAAGTGTCATGCACTGGGCAAACACCTAGGTATTTGTGCCCCCCTACTATATGTATACTTTGCTGTTCCCAGTATCAACACTATTTTGAGAGCAGATAGTAAACTCTTGTAAATGCAATCATGTCAGATCAAAGCAATTTATTAGCAAAACTTATGGGAGAAAAACATGTAGAATATGCTTTTTATAGTTCCTTTCATCCAGGTATAAAATTGTAGTAACATTCTGCAATAGGTCAAGAAATTTGTTCTTAAAAATAGCAAAATTACTTCAATAGGCACTGCAACGGGGAGAACAGAAATATGGAAAAGGAAAAAAATGAAAAAGAGTAATACAAAAGAAGGTAAAAAGAAGAAAATTGGGTGGGGTGCATAGGAGGTAGGAGCTGTAACTCAAGAAAGAAAACAGGGAGTAAGAGGAGAAAATGTGAACCTGAGCTAGAAAAACAAAAAAATTATTTCAGATAGACACAACATTCTAGGAGATCCTCTCTGGTCCATGGTATATGTGGGCACCTACTATCTTTCTGCTGGATCAGAGGAAGACTCTGATTTACTGTTAATTCTCATTTTTGTTTTCCTGTAAGAGAAGGTATGTTTGTGTGCCTTCCTGAAGAAAACTCTGTGAGTTTAGTGCTTTCAAATGCATGTGGGCTACCCCAGGCATATTTTGGTGTGTGATGTGTGGTGGTCTAAAGTGGAGGCATTTCAGCCTCTTTGGTGTGGTGCTAGGTGTTTTATGGTAGGGACATAAAGATCTATTGCCCCCAGGTCACAGGTCAGTAGGCTTGTATTAGGGCACAATGAGTAGTAGCTAGCATATGTCAGGCTCATTTTTCTAAGCCACAATGTGGTGTTTAGTAACACTGTGTTCTCTTCTGGCTGCTTGGTGTTATCCTCAGGAGATAATTTCTGTGGGTCCTTATGTCTGATTGGTACTTAAATGGCAACTCTGGGCCTTAGAACTTTGTATCCTCCTAATGCTGGTGGGGCACAGGTGCTACTTGCCTGGTTGCTATGGTTATCTCACCAGCTGGTCTTTGTTGGCCAGCCCAGGGGCCTGAGCCTGTGTTATCATCCATCCTGGATGATGGAGGGATAGTTTAAAAAAAATCAAGGGGAGACAGAAGCAAAGTGTAAAGCCAAAGTGACAAAATGGCAGAAAGCCAGCGTGGCAGAGTGGCCTCTTGTCCAAGCTGTCAGCTTTATTTATATTACTGGATTACATTAGGTCACTGACATCAATAGTATATTTTTGTTCATTCTGTCATTGGGCAGGTTATAGAGTTAGCAACATTATGTAGCTCATTTTTCAGCTACATACTATAGTTGCAATGTGCAATGTTAGGAGATTTGCATAGCTCTCAAGAAGGTCCGTCATTGAAAGATACTGTTATGTGGACATGTTCAGGAACATTAGAGCTTGGTGAAAAATTGTGGTTGTCTAACAAGAGAGTTCCTTTATTCCTAGGAGCTGAGTGCCTGTGATCAAGGTTGAGGCTGATAGGACTAACCCATTTATTAGTTCTAGAAGTTTTCTGGTGAAATATTTTGGATCTTCTAGATATAAAATCATGTCATCAGAAAATAGTGGTAGTTTGAATTCTTTTTAACCTATTTTTATCCCTTTAATTTCTTTCTTTTGTCTAATTGTTATGGCTAGAGTTTCAAGGATGATGTTGAATAGAAGTGGTAAAATAGGACATCCTTGTCTTGTTCCAGTTTTTAGAGGGAATGCTTTCAACTTTTCTCCATTTAGAATGATGCTGGCCTTGCCTTATAGCTTTTACAATATTAAGGTATATTCCTACTATTCCTAGTTTTTCTAGTGTTTTGAACATGAAGGTGTGCTTTTACAATGTTAAGGTATATTCCTACTATCCCTAGTTTTTCTAGTGTTTTGAACATGAAGGTGTGCTGTATTTTGACAAATGCTTTTTCTGCACCTATTGAGATGATCGTATGATTCTTGTTTTTAAATCTATTAATATGATGAAATACATTTATTAATTTCTGTATTTTGAGCCAACTCAGCAAAGTAGCCAGATATAAAATCAACACCCATAAATCAAACACATTCATAGTCACATGATTATCTCAATAGATACAGAAACAATCTGTGATAACAATCAACATAAACTTCATGAAAGAATGTCCTGAAGAAAGTAGGCGTAGAGGATTGAGCATCAACATAATAAAGGCTACACCCAACAGATTTATGTTTACCATCATACTGAAGGTGCACAGAGTATTTCCTCTAAAATGAGAAATAAGATGGGGTGTCCACTCTGCACACTCATAATCAATTTATCACTCAAAATTTTAGCCAGCACAATTTGGGAAGATAGAAAAATAAATATGATACAGTTGGTAAAGGAGTTGTCACATTTACCCTGACTGCAGATGATATAATTACATATTTGGAAAACCATAATGATTCCACCAAAAGACTCTTGCAATTGATAAGCAAATTCAATAAAGTAACAGGATACACAGGCAGTAAACTTTCTATAGACCAGTAATAAACTCCGTTAGAAAAAATAAAGGAAAACAATCCCATTCACAAGAATATCACAAAAAATTAAATAACTGTGTTACATAGGAATAGCCCTAACTAAAGGGGTGAACAATATCTATGATGAAACTTGTAAAACACTAGAGAGAAATGAAGACACTGAACATGGACAGAACTCCCAAGTGCGTGGAGATAGACATTGTACAAAAAAACATTGTACAAAATCAGCTACAGATTCTATGTCATTCTCTACAAAATATCCATGCCATTTCCCCCTGATGTAAACAATACTCCAAATAACTTTGAACCACAAAACACCCTGAAGAGTCCAAGTAATTTGGAGCAAATGGAAGCTGATGGGGCCTGCAAGTCCAAGAACCTCACGAGTACTGCCCCAGCACAAGTTAGACTGCAATTCCCTGGAGGCTTACCTAAATGGTCACTCGTCTGGCTTTGGGGCAGAACTGAGGCTATGTTGACCATTACTCAGTACAGGTAGCAAGGCATCAGAAGCATATCTGTGCATTATGCTCCCTTTCCTTGGGTCTAAGGTGGGTTCCTGTTTTCCCCATTCTGACTTCTTCACCTTCTTCTGTTTTCTTTCTTTTTTTTTTTTCTTTTTATTTATGTGAGCATGCCTGACCTCTTTTTCTGCAGTGATGCATCCTGTGGGCCAAGGTGCTATCCTCTGTCCCAGAATTCCATTTCCAGCCAGTCCCAATTTGAGGGCAGTACTGGAAGCACAATAGCATTTGCCATTACACCTTTACACTGCCCACTGAGTATTTTGTTAAAGATTATGTGACACAAGGATTATGTCACATAATCCTTATGATACAATGATTATTATGTGATATAAGGATTCACTGAGATGGTTGAGGCTGGAAGTAAAGTGAGACACAGTTACTTTCGATGATCTTTTGTGCTGCAAGCAAAAGACCTTTTTCTGAGAAACTGGTGTAATTACCTTTAATTGGCCATATTTCTTGGAGACAGTTAATGGTACCACCTAGAGGACACAACAGATTCTAATCTCTACACTTGGCAAGTTACAGATCCACTTTGGGCCTCAGTTTTAGAACCCAGGGAATAAAACTGGTTGATAAGATCCAAAGTGTATGGTTCCCGATGATGAATCTGGCCTTAGTTGTCTATTTCATAATATATAATTTTAAAACTTCATTTTAAAATTGTATTTTTATAAACATAGGACTATTGAAAGAGTCTTCACTTCCAGAAAATTTGGTCTACACCTATTACATGAAAATTTTAAATACACTACATAAACTTTGAGGACAAGTTTCTTTTGTGGCACTTGCCTTTTACAATTCATCTTCAAGATGAAATGAAGTAATATGAGAGAAAGGGTATAGAATTTGCAATAGCACTGTCAGTTTATGATTGATGTTATATTCTTTGACTACTGATTTCAGTGAAAATGAAAATAAAGGAGATTAATCAGAGAGCCTGGTGGTATAAAAATTAAATCCTCCATGTCCCAATAGATATTGGGAGATAAAGGAGAGGTAGAATGTATAAAAACTGTTGTTTCTGGCCTAGAAGATTATGATGTATACAAATTAAAACAGATCATTTTTCAACTTTCAACAGTTCAATTTTCAACTGTTGCTATGGAATTTGAACAGATTGCCCTTTGACCATCAAGTCCTGCTTTGCAATAAAAGGGATAAAAATATTAACCTTCTAGGTTTGTTGGAGAATTACTAATTGAAAGACACTGAATTCTGAGTTAAAATGAATGTTAAACCCTAATCATGCTTAATACATGAAAATAGGTGTACTATAGAATTTTTTTTAAAAAATTTCTGAGGAACATTTGTACATAATAGAATATTATTCAGCCACAAAAATAGCTAAAATTGTGCCATTTTAATGCATTTGGTTGAACTTGAGATTATCATCCTAAGAAAAATAGCAAGATGAAGAATGATAAAGTTTGATTATTTGTCTACATATGTGGAATTTTAAAAGATGATAGAAAATAGAAAGGTGACCTGAAAGTAGAAGTGTAAGTATTCTGCAATGTGAAGGAGACCAGGGGAAACAGAGGTGGGGGAGAGTGGGTAAGAGAGAGTAGGAGGGAGGGTGGATATGACTAAAATATATTATATGCATGTATGGAAATGTTAGGGAGAGACAATAACTTGTACAATGAATGTGAGTTACTAATTATTACAGAATTTTTCAAAATGTTTTTGTGTCCTTAAGATCTTTACCACAATTTGAAGCACCACCTTTTTTCTGAGGCCTTCACAGGGGATTTAGAGTCCTAATGTTGGCATCAACTGCAGACCATATTCAAGAAGTTCCTAAATTTAATCTTATCATAGAAGCCATTTACTTTAGCAATATTTGACAAATTGTCATGTAGAAAGGATACCAATGGGAAACAGATATTTGAATGTAGTATGCTAATTTTTTTAAATTTGATATTATCTTTTTCCCTTAGCTCTTATGCCAGTTGTACTTACTATAGCTCTGTAGCAAGGGACCCCTTTTCTCCAAGTTATGTTATCATTTACATCACTTACCTTGAAACTCTTCTTGTCTAGTTAAGGACCACCATAAAATCTCCCATTGAATGCCTTTTGATTTTAATTAAATGAAATCTTTTGGCATCCTCTTACCTCCAGTCCAAAGGTATCCTAGACATTGTTGTAGTTGTTTCTTATAAAAATATCAGCAATTACTATTATTATTAATACCAGTATTAGGTATTGATGCATGATGAACCACCTCAAAATACATTTTTGAAAGCAATATTTATTTTGTTCACAAAATTCAGTTTAGTCATGGGTCATTTAGATCAGCCAAATTCTTCACCTCTTGAAATCACCTGAGTGAATGAAGCTGACTTTGGAGACTAGAATCCTGACATATCCTTAATCAACATGCTTATCTATTGAAGCTGATTTTGGTCTGGTCCTGTAGCATGGTTATTTTCAAGAGCATGATATAGGAGGTGTCCCAAAGCTCAGAAAAAAGCTTATGATGTTTGGATCAATATTTTTAAAAAATGATTAGCTAGAGTGTTCTATCCACACTCTTATTCTAGGAACCATTTATTAATGGAGGTCTAAATAAGTCACCATGATGTCCATAAAATAACTTTAGGAAATAGGTGAGTGAAAATAACATTAAAAGGTAAAGGGATTTCCACTAAGAGATGACATTCAGTTTTGATGAAGAAAAAAACAGTCCTAAAAAAATTCAAGTCCAAGATCAAGTATGATGATCTGGAAAAAAATGATGTATGAATTGGTTTCTGTGACTTCATATGGTTTTCACTTTGCTGATTTTCTGAGTAATTCAATAGAACACATTTTCAGAATCTAGATTACATTTATTTCCTTGCAACTGAGTGTAAGCGAAACTTTTTTATGGGATTTTGTGGGAATATTCCTAAATGACTACTATCATTACCAAATAATATTATTTGATTCATACAGGTGGATAATTGTAAGAAACAACTGGAAACTTCATCTTCAGATATGCATGTCTAGATATGCAGGAGGTTCTATCAACGAAAGGAATGAAAATGACATGCAAAAAAAACTGGAGGAAAAGAAAAAGCATTTGGAAGGAGAACTACTCCCCCTCCAAATACCTAGAAAGAATCATTGGGTGGAAGTGGATGTGACAGAATGCCATGAAAGGGCAAGTGAAGAGACAGCAAGAGAGAAATCACTGGATGAAATGGTGCAATTTTTATAGGTGAATTTATCTATCTGGGTTGTGCTTTGTTTCATTCACTGTAAACTATGTCTTAGAAATTTATGTTTTATGAGTTTTTTCTATTACCTTATGGCAATTTGTTTTCAAGATTTCTAAAAGAAAAACTATCATACCTACCCGCATATTGCCTACCCTCCATTCACTCCCATCTCTTTAAGCCAAAATCCCCCTCTTACTGTGAATTAGCATCCACATATCAGAGAAAATATTAGGATTTTGGTTCTTTGGGACTGGCTTAATTCATTTAGCATAATATTATCCAGTTCCATCTATTTACCAGCAAATGCCATCATTTTATTCTTCTTTAAGGCTGAATAGCATCCATTGTGCATACCACAGTTTCTTTATTCATTCATATGCTGAAGGGAACCTATGTTGCTTCCATACTTTAGCTATTAGTAATTGAGCTGCTATAAACAATAATGTGGCTGTGATACTATAGTGTGCTAATTTTACATCCTATGTATATAAACCTAGGAATGGGATTATGGAGTCAAATGGTGGTTCCAATACAATTTTTCTTAGGAATCTCTATACAGCTTTTCATAGTGCTTGCACCAATTTGCAATCCTACCAGCAAGTATGAGTGTGCCTATTCCCCCACATCCTCACCCACATTTATTGTTGCTTTTTTTTCTTGATTATTGCCACTCTGACTGGAGTGAGATGAAATCTTGGTGTAGTTTTGATTTGCATTTCTCTAATGGCTAGAGAAGAAAGGAATTTTTTCATATACCTGTAGACTGTATTTCTTCTGTGAAGTTTCTGTTCATTTCTTTTGCCCATTTATTGATGGAAGATTTTGGTTTTGGTTTTGGTTTGTTTGTTGAGTTTTTTGAGTTCTTCATGTATTCTGGAGATTAATGCTCTGTTTGAGGTCCATGTGGTAAAGATTTTTTCCCATTATGTAAGCTCTAACTTCACGTAATTGATTGTTTCCTTTGCTGAGAAGAAGCTTTTTAGTTTGAATCCATCCCATTTCTTGATTATTGATTTTACATCTTACATGTAAAATCATACTACCAAAATCTTTAATCATATTTAATGTAATTCCTAATAAAATCCCAATGACATTTTCATATAAATAGAAAAAAAAACAATTATGAAATTCATTTGAAAGAATAAGATACCCAGAATAGCCAAAGCAATCCTTAGCAAGAATAATAGAGCAGGAGACATCACAATACCAAACCTTAAATTATACTATAGAGTCATAGTAACAAAAACAGCATGGTATTGGCACCAAAACTAATATTTAGACCAATGGTGTAGAATAGAAAGCACAAATACAAACCCATGTAAATGCAGCTATCTCATACTAGACAAAGGCACCAAAAACATACATTGAGAAAAAGATAGCCTCTTCAACAAATGGTGCTGAGAAAACTGGAAATCCATATGAAGCAAATTAAATTTAAACCCCTATCTTTCACCTGCACAAAAATCAACTCAAAGTGGATCAAAGACTTAAGCACTGTACCTAGCAGAAGAAAAAGCAGGCCCAAATCTCCACCATGTTGCCTGAGGAACTGACTTCCTTAACAAGACTCCTAAAACCCAATTACAGTTTTGTACTGAGCAGAAGTTCTGTAGTAAACAATAACAGTAGTCATAAGCAACACCCACTACCTTGAAATCACAGCATTCAGAACCATGACAGCAAAGTGAGTTGCATCATCTAATCTCCTTTGGGTCTCAGGTTTGTGATAGAATTTTTGTTTCATTCAATAAGTTATTGAGTCATTCCATTTACTTGTGCATGTGAAATGAAGGTCCCAATAATCCATGTGAATGAAAAAAGAAAACAGAAATTTACAAAATGTGCTAAAATAATGTGTAAAAAGATAGAAAATGGTTGGTTTTATGGTGATACATTACAAAACAATAAGCTTGTAAAGATTTTTAACCATGATTCCAAAAAGTAAAATATTCCAAATAGTATAAATAATGAATCTGTTTACCATACCTTCATTGGCAAGGTTATAATCACTATGGACTGCTTCTATCATGAAGTGCTATTTTAAAGTGATTTTGTTGTAATGTTAAGAAAAATTATTATAATAACTATTATTCTAGTATTTGATGTCAACCCCACCATTTGTTAAATCAAGTTTTTCTTCATGTTCATAGCTTTAAGCATTTATTGCATCTCTAGCATTACATGAAATTTACTCCTGACAGTTGAAACATTTTTAGTATTAAGACATTACAGCATACAGGTTTTGTTAGTTTTCACTTTCAGAATTTATATTATGGCTTGATTCTGATATGCTCTATTTTATTAATGAAGTGATATTATAGAGCTTTCTTGATTCCTTATTGATTTTTATGAAAACACATAAAAATCCAAATTAGCATGAATCACTCAAAAAATGCAGCATTTTCAAAATCATTATTTAAAGTTAAGAACTCTACCTTGGACATTGATAATTAAATCTTAAAGGACTACTCCCATTCCATAAAATAAAACTTGATGTTTTAAAATATTTTTATGTTCCAGTGGCTTATGCCTAAGAAATTGCAAGATAAACAATACAAATTAAGGCAATGTTTAAATTTTGTACTTTGTTCAGGCAATGGAACACAGAGCCTCAAACTTGGTAGTCAAGCTGTCTATTGCTGAGACATATCAAGCCCAAGAGGACCTTTGATATTCATTGTCATCTGAATGTTGGTGCATTAAAAACACTTTCACAATAATTTTGTTGGTTCATTTAAGTAGTATTTTCTAATTCTTAAATATTATTTTGGTTAGTAAGTTCTATACTAAAAGTGACCATCCCGGTACAACTAAAGTCACTTTCCTCAAACTTTACCATATAGCATGACCAAACATTGCATCCAACAGACTATTGACTGATAATTTTTTTTTCTCAATTAAGCAGAGACTGGTTTGCATCTCCAAGGCAGTGCCTCACTAATCTGAATTTTAACTCTAATCACAGTATACTAACATCATGCTTATTACTCAGACATCAAAGATTGATCTAAAAAGCTTTCTTATTCTCCCAGCAAAATGTTCTATATTCCCCCCACCTTTTAAAAATTTGAAGTAGTTTTCAACTTCTTTCAATTCTTCTTGTTTTTAATCTGGCTTTGTCACAATGTGTTCTAATATATGTATAATTATTTGTGTTCTCAATCAACATACTGTTCCTTAGGACTTTGGGATAAAATACATGTATTTTGTAATTATATACTAACTGGAGTAATATTCTTCATGCTTAAGCCATTTACAATTTGACATTGAAATTCACACACAATAGGCAAAGTCCATGGATTTTATTACACCTTAGTGCATATTTATTTCCTTATAACATTAGAGTACTCCAGAAAAGGATGAAATTATATCAAAGTTTGATTTAAACCATAAAGTTACCAATTTTATATAAGCTGTGGAAAGTGTGTTTATATTAGGTAAATTTTTCTGAAAAGAATGCTTTGCTAACCCAGCATTTTTTTTGCGGGGGGTGAGGGTTACTGGAGATTGAACTTAGGAGCACTCCAACACTAAGCCACATCTCCAGCCCTATTTTTAATTTTATTTAGAGACAGGGACCCACTGCACCATTTACCATCTTGCTTTTGCTGAGGCTGGCTTTGAATTCGTGATCCTCTTGCTTCAGCCTCCAGAGCCCAACACATCATTTTGAACAAGATTCAGTGAACTTTCAATATATTTTCTTAAAGGGAGTGAGAACATCTTTGTATTTGTTATGCCTTGCTATTGTTGATTTCATTGTTTTTCAGGGTTTTTTTTTTATAATTTTTTGTACTGGGGATTGAACTCAGGGGCACTCGACCACTGGGCCACATACCCAGCCCTTTTTGGTATTTTATTAGAGACAGGTTCTCACTGAGTTACTAAGTGCCTCGCCATTGCTGAGGCTGGCTTTGAACTCGCGATCCTCCTGCCTCAGCCTCCCAAGTGCTGGGATTACAGGTGTGCACTACTGCACCCATCTATTTTTCAGTTTTTAATGTCTCCCTTTTAACTCTTTCTCTCCTTCAAGTGGGCAGTATTTTAAAGAATATATTATAAAGTCGAGGAAGAAGAAAAACATTTATGTAAATGTTCTACAGTCAATCATTTTCTATTGGGTTGTGATGTGGTAGGAGCTAAGACACTCGACTTCCCCCTCCAGATTAAAACCCAAGAGTCAGAGGATCAGAGACCAACATTCTAGCTGCATTGCTCACACCTAATACCTAAAGGGAAGATGGGCTTAGACGTTCAGTCACAGTGGGCTTCCAGATCCTTCCTCTCAGATTTGACACACAATATTCAGTGGAAGGTACCATAACTTGAATGGTATCTCCAAAGAAGGCTATTCCCTGCAGACATGACAGCAGAGACACCCTCACTTTAACCATGGGCAGGCCTATTATTTCAGAGACATACAGAGCCAAGCCAGTGCATTCAATGCTATTCATTCAGTTACATCCATTAGGTAAATCTCTCCTCTCATGAAGAAGGAAGAGAGAGTGCAAGACTTCACTCAGAATCTTGAGAGGCCAGGGAAATGAAGGTTTTCCTACCATTTCTGCCTGGATTTAAATCAAAATTGAAATGAAGTCCATATGCCAACTCATGATTAAAAAGTATGGTAGATAGTAAAGAGAAATCTGTTTTGTGCTTTGAATTCACTATCAGTGATTCACCACATGGATAATTCATTTGTGGTTTGTTTTGGAGAAACTAAGTCTTACCTTGAATAAATAAAAAAATATTTTAAGTGAGAATGTTCTTATTTTCAGTTTGTGTGATTCAATGATGTTTTCTCCTTCAACATGCTATTCTATAATTTAAAGTATCTGTGCTCATTAGATACAGAATAAGTGCTGCTAGTAGAGGTCATGATATTAATCTGTATTCCTTTATATTTACTTATAACTCTAGAACATATCATGTATTGGAGTTTTATTTCTCATGCTTGAACATTGTTGACCAATATGACAAAGTTTTGCATATGTGTTTTATCTCAACCATGTTTATAAAATTTGTTCTTCCCAGAGTATAAGATTGGTGACAATGTAGAAATCTAGGCTCCATAAAATACTGAAAGGTTATTCTGGCCTGCAGCCATTTGTCTTTGTGACCAATCAAGATCTCATCTTTCTGAGGTTCTGTTGGCTCTTATGTGAAAAGGGGCACTGTGAATTTCATACCTTCCTAAATTAAAAAAACAAACAGAATGGTACTTTCAATGTTTTTATGGCATGAAATTCTGTTACATAAAACTGAAGTACAGGTATTTGAATAAAGAAGGGGTGGGTACTCTGAAGCCATAACCCCCTTTCCTTTAATTTTCATTATGCTCTGGGGAAACGTAGATTTCTGTGACCTGTTTTTAAAAACCACCAGTTATGATAGTCATAGTATATTATATTGTCTGTATTTTTCTCACCTCACATTGTTAAAAATGGAAAAGGGCTAGTGAAGTTCCTGATACCATCTATGTATTAAAATTCTGTGCTGGGCTTCCTCCAGCCTATTAAACTTAATTCACATCTAGAAAGAAAGGGTACAGAGAAAGTAAGCATGTTTTATCTAAATGAAAAACTTATTTTGCATTTAAGTAACTCATATTGCTTCAGATTAGTATTAGACTTCAAATAAAGTTCAGCAATTTGCTAAACACTGATATTCCTTCCAACAACATTGAGTTTTCCCTTGAAGCTATTATACCATTCACTACTAAGACATTGGTGACAACCTTATATAATAGGACAGTGATGAACATTATAAAGATGTTTTTCTCGTTTTGTTTTTTTTTTTTTTCTTTTATATTGGCCAGAAACTGAACTAAGCTATTCAATTTTTAAACAACAAAAAAACTTCTAAATTTCTAATAAAGATGTAGTTGGATTTGATGGGAAAGCAATAGTTGGATGGAAGGGACTATAAACTAATATTTTCACATTTAAACTTTCCCTTGTTAGAAAATCACTCCAACCTGCCACCAAACAGGAGAAAACTGGATCCTTCCATGCCTTTAAGTTTTGGGTGTCCCTTTGTTGAGCAGTTCCTCCCTCAATTACTCTGAGCTTGTACCCTGTCCCTGTGAGCTTTAATTTCTTCCTTGCTATCTCTTTCCCAAAAGGAGTTGCCCTCAGCTGTCATTTATAGTCTAGTATTCCATGGTCTGTTAAAAGGTGGAAGAGGCATTATGCCTTTTAAGAGCAGGGTAAGCAAATGATCTTGATTTCATTTTGTAATTTTATGAGAAACCTCTATTCAGAGAGTAAAGATTTTTTCCTCCTTGGTTGAACATGTGTATAGCTCAGTGGTACAGTTCATATTTAGCACTTCATAGATTTATTATATTTCAATGTCGATTCAAAACAATCTAAGTAGCTTTGCATAATACATGTATATTATATTATCTAAATATAAAATAAGTGAAAGTTTAATTTCAATTATGTGATTGTAAAAAGAAATCCTCAATTTAAGTCTAGTTACTGAAACTCAGTTTTGGAGGCCACATTTTTTTTTTTTTTTTTTGTACCGGGGATTGAACTCAGGGACACTTGACCACTGGGTCACATCCCCAGCCCCTTTTTTGTATTTTATTTAGAGACAGGGTCTCACTAGGTTGCTAAGTGCCTCGTCCTTGCTGAGACTGGCTTTGAACTCACAATCCTCCTGCCTCAGCCTCCCAAGTGCTGGGATTACAGGCATGAGCCACCGCGCCCAGCTGGAGGCCAAATTTTTAAAATAACATATCATTTCCATGATTATGTCTCCTGTTTAACTTTAGCATTACAAGTAATATTTTATTCTTTCACCTGCATATAGAAACTATTGTTTTAAAACAAAGGCATCATGTAAAAGGGCTTGTAATAAAGTATAGAGAACTCAAAGTATGGAGCATATTTAGATTAAAGTATTGATTTCTGAAATAATCTATAAACAGAAAATGTTATCCCTTTGGTTAATACATTCTATGTTAAAAATATTTTGCTTGCACACAGCAAATGAAAGATATGACAATATAAACATTCTTCATGAAGGGTAAACTTATTCCTTATTTATTTATGCTCTAACATGTAAAATCTCAATATTTTTCATTTATTTGTTTGTTTGCCTTTTGGATCCATACTCTCTTCACTTCTGTTATTGCTGATGCTCTCCACCTGCATATAGAAACTATTGTTTTAAAACAAAGGCATCATCCAATGCTCAGGTTCATGGCCCAAAAAAGGCAGCCTCATGGAGTAGTACAGTCAAGCTATTATACTTCCTCAGCTGTTCCTTGACTTGTGCCAGTTTAAACTTGCTGTCATTTACTTTGCCTTTGTATTACTCTCAGGAACATTCCAAATATATTTTCCTAGTTTAAGACAAAAATTTAATCCAGTTGGATCCTTGTGAAAATAAGTCAGCCTCTGTGGCATCTTCCATGAGACAGGGCCGGGCTGAAAGCCCCCCATCAAAAAAGAAGTGACATGGGCCAGGCTGAAAGCCCCCCATTGATATATATTAAAAAAGGGCACGGGGTAAAAACCCCCTTTTTTCATGGACAGATACCAAACCACCCCTTTTTTCATGGACAGATACCACGGTGTTGAAAGAGTTAACTCTGACTGACTGCGTATGTTCACATATATGGCCACCAGGTGTCACTATTTCATATGAGACTAATTCTGGAAATTAACCTTTTAGAATCTGAGCTAAAAACATTAAAAAACTTTTCTATCATTGTTTTTAAATACTTAGTTCCTAGTTAATAAGCTTTAAGAGTCTTTTTGTGATTGAAAAAAGATTTCTCTTACTTTCAGAGTAGCTTAAAATAAATACATATAAATTCCTTAGAGTAGAAGTCCTTCAGAGCTAACATTCAGCTTTGCCTCCCCTCCCTGCCTCTAGGTTTTAGATAAACTAATTTAGAAAAACAATAGTGCTTTGAATTCCAGACAGAAAAATTTAACTTCTATCAGGCAAGTGTGCGGAGGATATGGCTTCAGGGAATCCATGAGAAATAATTTTACCCAGACTAGTTAGATAAATGTGACAAAATTATAATATGCCCAGACAGTCACATATGACCTCCATCTGTATAGGACCTTGAAAAGGTGTACGTGACACACACCCCCATCTGTACAAAATCTTGATATGTGTAAGGTAAAGAATTTTTAATATGTCTAAAGTGTAATCTATAGATTCAGTCTTATGACTGTGATGAAATCACAAAAGAATGTGTACTGACAAGAAATATGCTTATATACTTGCAACAAAGTGAAAGTAAAGAGAGAAGATTCCACAGCCTGACTCATGTGTCAGTGTGCTAATTTTCTTGTCTCCGTCGCTACTCCTCTGCCTTCATGCTACGTCAAGCTCACATTGCTCCCCCCACACACACACTGAGACCAGACCTCAGCAAGCCTCTCCTTTTAACTCTTGTTCTCCTCTGCCCTTTGCTCTAGCCAAACTGGACTAGTTATAAATTTTTAGGAGTTCTTCCTCACCTCTGGCTCTTTGCATGTGCTTCTTTGCTCTTCTGGCCACTGTCTCCTTACCCTTCAAATATCCACTTACACATTACTTCCACCAAAAAGGCTGCAATAATAATGGGAAAATAGTTTTTCCAGCTTCCATCTGAGTGTTCCAGTCATAATTTTTTCAGATATTTTCATAGTTCCTATGACTTTGCCTGCAATTTACCTGCTCGTATCTTTTTCTGTGTTATAATATAGAATTCTTGAGCAGCAGACCATATCATCTTTATGTACTCAATTCCAGCACCTGTCATAGTGCCTTAGCACATGCTTGTTGAATGAATGTACTAACAATGGGAGAAACCATAGCTCTGACACAGAGCCACAAGGATAATAAATGCAGTGTGTGACCATGGGAAATTAATTTTAAACAAAATTTTGCATTGTTTTTAAACACACATGTATTTTTATTCTTATTCTTTCACCCTTTTTATTGCTTCATGTAAGCTAACTGTGAAATGTATAAGGTGAAGAATATAATTCTCTCTTTTTCTTTCCAGCTTCTACTGAGTTTGAATCTAGAACCTTTAATGCTTCTATTCAGGGGTCTACTGATAAGTGAAGATATGCTTTTGGAAGCATTACAAGAATATGGTAAAAATTTGGAGACAGGAATATATTTTCTGAATAATAATAACATAATTTATTAGAGACAGAGTCTTACTGAGTTGCTAAGTACCTCGCCATTGCTGAGGCTGGCTTTGAACTTGCGATCCTCCTGCCTCAGCCTCCCAAGTGCTGGGATTACAGGCATGTGCCATTGCACCCAGCTCTGACATTGATTCTTGAAGGTAGCATCTGCTGGGTTTCTCTTCTGAAATGCTGATCCTTCATTTTCTAATTCTTAGTGTATTGTGGGAAGGCAATTGGAGACTATGTAGCTATCTACATTTCTCATTGAAATTTCCATTTCTTTGTTCATTGTATCAGTATGGATCTGTGTTTTATTCTACTTGGTGGATGATAATTTTTTATTATTATTTCTGGAAAATTTATATTTCTCTTTGGAAGCTTCTATTTTCATAACTTTAGAATTACAGAAAATCTGTAAGAATCACATACATAATTCTTGGATACTGGTCTGTTGTTGTGAATATTTTACTATATTGTCTTAATTTTATCCCCCTTCCCTATTTCTCTTCTTAGTGTAATATCAATGTAGATAAGTAACTAAATACTTTTTTCCCTGAGTCTCTTGTGAGTTTTACACAAGAAGATATTTTACTCTTAAATAATGTACTTCCAGAAATGAAGGAATGATAATTTAAGCATAATGTTGACAATTCAAGAAATTAATATTTGTTTACTACTAAAATAAAATTGAAAAATCATATTCAGATATTGCTGGTTATCTCAGTGATATCCTTTGTAACCAAAGAAAATCCAAAATGGGTTATTCCCACATGTGTGATTCCTTGTGGTCAGTCGTCCAGTTTCTTTAGTCTCCTCTGTTCTAAGACCCTGCCTGAATCCTGCTTTGATGTTCCTAACATATATCTTTCATTTTCTATACATTTCTTCATTGGTGTTCATATGATGTTTCTTCATGATTGAGTTCTTCCCACTGCAGTACATTTGTATGACATCAATACAGCCTCTGTATTTAATAGAGTAAGAGTCATGTTGGAAGAAACCCATATGAGGAAGAAATGCAAACAGCCTCTAAGAAGCCCTAGAATCTGAAGAGCCCTCAGCTGAGAGTCATCAGATAGCTGGGAATTTGTTCACCAAGCACTTCAAGACAGAGGTATAGCCTCTTGATTGGTTGAATTACGTTTGAGTGTTGACTTTGATTTATTTGGATCAGGAGTATCTGACATGTTTGTCTATGGTAAAGTTTTCATATGCTGATTGTAGTTGAAATATTTCTTGAATGTTGAGATATGTTATATCTGTGTAAATATCAATGTTTTTGCATGTAAATCTGCAAATGTTGGGTAAAAATAGATGATTTTGAAACTCACAATATCCACATTTGGTCATTGGTGGCCACTCCAAGCTGATTCCATGACTTTTTGTCCAGATGCTACTATTCTTTGTCTAAATTGTTTTCTCTGGAAGTTAAGGTATTCCTGGCTTGTGGTTCCTCTGCCCCAGCCCTGGAATCATTAGAAGTCCTGATTCATCTGAAGGAAAGTGATATTTAGAAATCCAGAATTAGTAACTATTTCCATATTGCTATTGGAGTTGGTTTTGCTAATTCTACATACTCACTGGGAATACTGTACAATTTGAGGACATATCTGCAGTATGTACTGATGGAACCAAGACAATTCCAATTTACACCTCTTTAACATTATTTTGTTTCACAGCCATTGAGTGTTGTGATCCAGCTTTTTATTCTCTTTTAGTATTTGTAATTCAATTCACTTTGTCTTAATCTTTTAATTGTTTGGAATGGACCTGGCTCCCCTGTGCAAGAAGAGCAAATATTCTACCTAGGTACACCTCAGCACTGTAACACCTTTCAGAATGGTAAGCTGTCTACATTTATCCTTGAGTACTTGCTTATTTATTCAATCCACTTATGTATAATCAGCCTCTGTGTCTGCCAATATGCAGAATCCTTACTGACCATCATCCTTCCCACATTGATGCCCCCTTTCCTCCATCCTTTCTGAGCCCACTTGTACCATGTCTCACATTTATTCAGGTCTTGATTGACCTCAGATATAGGAAACCACTTTGGGCAATTCCTCCATACTTATGTGGATGCCTCCTGATGTTCATTCTGGGATTTCATATTCTATAGCATCTTCCTCCCAGGGAAAATTTCAATTAAAACCACACTATATTTCAACTCTCACTTTTATGCACTCCTCATTTCATACAGGATCAATCCCCTCAGTCTGGCTTTAATATCTTCTTCTCCATTTCCCCATACTTTGTCTTCTTTGATTAGATTTGATATGTTCAAGAAGAAAAAAACAAAGAAAGAAAGGAAATGGCCCTTTACATTAACTGTAGTCAACATGCCAAGCACTAAATAGCATGAATTTTGATTGAAAAAAAAATTGAAACTATTAAAAATTTGGAGAGAAGATGTAATATTGATTTTTTTTCCAAATCATGATGTTATAATAGTCATGAAAGTCTAAAGAACACAATGAATTTTGACGAAGTTTTCTTGCTAAACTTTGTTGTTTTCTTATTTAAATATTTTCTCAGTAAGCTAAAGTATTTTCTACATAGAAGCACCACCTTTAAATAGTAACACTTTTATCTTGTATGTTCTGTCATTTTAATCACTTTCACTTTTCTGCTAAAGAATGATTTTGGTACACTGTGGATATTAGATGTGAATGGTTGTTGAAATTTTCAAGAAAACAATTATTTTTCCAGAGGTATGTTGATTGTGAGGTTTACTTGTTCAGGTAGATAACATTTATTTTCATGTAAAATTCATACTGTTGTATATCAGAATATAAAAAAAATCTAGATGATACATTTACTAAACCATAGCTTCTGTGGATCAAGAGTGTGTGTAGGGGGCTGGGATTGTGGCTCAGCAGTAGAGCACTCGCCTTGCACGTGCACGGCATGGGTTCAATCCTCAGCACCACATAAAAATAAATAAAAGCATTGTGTACTGTAAGAGCCCTAATTGAGGATAGCTAAGATGGCGGTTAGCTGAGAGCCATAAAGGTGTTCAAGTATTTTCACCTGATGTTCATGCATTTATCTAAGAATCATTTTATGCCCGTGAACACTGTGTGATGCACCTGCAAGCTCGAGCTGTAAGCACTTGTCCTTGTTAAGGCAAAATGTATTTAACCAGGTGAGGTTAGTTAGAGGGGTGGTTGGAGTTGGAGAGGGGTGGAGTTGGAGAGGTTGTTGGAGCCGGAGAGAGAAGTTAGAAGAAAGAAGAATAAAAGAACTTTTTCATTTCCAGTCTGCCTCCATGTTTTCTCCCACGGTATTGTTGCTGCAAGCTGCAATTGCTGTAGGCAGCAACAAGTGGTGGCCCATACGGGGAACTCAGAATCTGCAGGTAAGAACTGAGAAATTTATAAAGTTGGGTGTGAAAATAACCAAGCACCGAATAATAAATCTATGGAAGAGTTTTTTGATATAGCTGATAGTGTGGAGGAAAGTGATTGTGAAAGCATAGCCTCTGCTGAGCCAGATAACACCAGTAAAGATAGTATTGGTGTGAACTCAAAAATAACGAAGATAAGAGCTGCAAAAGCTATCCGAGACTTGTAGGAAATAGCCGAAGAGTACGTACTCTCCATAGAATCTGAAAGGATGTTACTACCAGTAAAAGTGATAGTAGTAAGAAGGAGCCAAATAACCATGAAAGCACAGCCTCCTCTGCTGAGTCAGTCAAGACCAGAAAGGACCATCAAGTAGAGAAACCACTTGTTCCCTCTGCTCCCTCATGAGTGGAATCCATTACAGAAACCATGAGGGCATGAGCATATGCGTGCCCTTGAGGCAAGATTAATGGCCTTTATGAGCGCTTACGCGCCTTCGAACGACAAAACCCACAGGAACATTGGGACCTGCCAGTATTTGAAAATAAAAATGGGCAGAGGTACCACCAATCCCTAGACTTCAAAACAATAAACAGCTTCAAAGAGGCTATAATGACCTATGGGCCCTAAGCTCTGTTCACATTGAGCAGCTGAATTCCCTTAACACTTTAACTTTAACCCCCTCAGACTGGAAGAGGTTATGCAAGGCAGTATTGAGCAGGGGACAATACTTGATATGGAAGTCACAATTCCAGGAGCTTTGTGTAGAAACAGCTAGAAGAAATAC
The DNA here is from genome assembly GCA_025594165.1 of Tamias sibiricus. Taxonomy (NCBI): domain Eukaryota; kingdom Metazoa; phylum Chordata; class Mammalia; order Rodentia; family Sciuridae; genus Tamias; species Tamias sibiricus. The sequence goes on from CM046672.1 coordinate 40,082,312, forward strand.
GAATGCAGGCTTCCCAGACTGTAATGTAGATATGCTAACAGTTGAAGGACAGTTTTCTGAACTACAAATACAAATGCATTATGATCCTGGTATATACGCACAAATAAACAATGCTGCTGTTAAAGCGTGGAAGACCTTACCAGGAACAGGTGACTTGCAAGGCACCCTATCTAACATAATTCAGGGGACTAATGAACCGTATGCTGATTTTGCTGACAGACTTTTAAGAACGGCAGGCAGAATATTCAGGGATGTAGAGCAAGCAATGCCCTTAGTCGTCCAGTTGGCATATGAAAATGCCAACAAATATTGCCAAGATGCTATAAGACCATGGAAAAATAAAAAAGACCTCTCTATATACCTTAGATTATGTAAGGACATTAATGATGCCTTTGTCACAGGCAATGTGATTCCAGCAGCAATGAGAGGTGCTTCCCCTCAAAATTTCACAAGGTCTCAACCTAAAATTTATAATCAATCAGGCTATTCCAGGCAATATCCCCAAAGAGAAATAAGACCAAGTTCATATCATGCCCCAGGCCGCTGCCCCAGGTGTAAAAAAGGAAATCATTGGGCTAATAAGTGCAGATCTAAATTTGATATGTATAGAAACATTTTGTCCAGGAATTCAAAAAATGGGGCACGGGGCCCAATACCCTGGGGCCCACAAATGTATGAGGCATTAGAGGAGGAATATCCTCAAACATCCATACAGATGATTCCTCATCACAATCCCTCCTACCCATTGACTCCCTTGTCAGAGGGACAAGAGGAAATGCAGGACTAGACCTCTGTTCCACTGCCCAAATAGTGCTAACACCTGAAATGGGGGTTCAACTGATTCCCACGGGAGTCAGGGGACTGCTTCCCTCAGGGACTGTAGGACTTATCCTCGGAAAAAGTTCTAAAAGCTTATTAGGTTTTCAAGTAACACCAGGTGTTATTGAATCTCATTACCAAGGAGGGATAAAAATAATGCTTAGTTCACCTAGAGGCATTAGCTCTGTTAACCAAGGAGATAGAATTGCTCAGCTGCTTCTCCTTCCCAGTTTACACAACTCATTCAAGAGTATGCCACAGAATAGAAACAATAGAGGATTTGGTTCCACTGGCTCGGGACCTATGGCTTGCTGGGTTCAGGATTGTTCACAGAGGCCTATGTGCAAAATAAAAATTCAAGGTATAGAGATGGAGGGGCTGATTGATACTGGGGCTGACTGTTCCATCATTAATCTACAACAATGGCCCAAGCACTGGCCTCTGCAGAAGGCTTCAACCAGTTTAAGAGGCTTGGGATATACTAACACCCCAGCACAAAGTGCTGTAGTTTTAAAATGGGAAGATAATGAAGGGCATAAAGGAACTTTCCAGCCTTAGGTTTTGATCAGCTTGCTAGTTACCATATGGGGAAGAGATATTTTGCAACAGATGGGGGTACACATCACAACAAAGCCTGCAGGTGTTACAAATAAAAATCTACAGGGTCCTAACCCTGTTAAGCTAAATCATCATCATAAAGGTAAAGGATATTTTTTCTAGGGGCCACTGAGAAAAACAATTTTGAAAATATCATGGCTTTCTGATAAGCCAGTTTGGGTCCCTCAGTGGCCCCGATCTAGACAGAAATTATAAGTGGCCCACCTATTAATCCAAGAAAAACTAGAAGCAGGACACATAGAGCCTTCCACCTCTCCCTGGAATTCCCCCATATTTATAATCAAGAAAAAATCAGGAAAATGGAGATTGTTATATGATCTTAGAGAAATCAATAAAACCATGCAAATTATGGGCCCTACCCAACCTGGACTTCCTAATCCTATAGCTATTACTAAAAATTTCCATCTTATAACTCTTGATATAAAGGATTGTTTCTTTTCCATTCCCCTACATCCTCTGGATGCCCCCAGGTTTGCTTTTTCAGTTCCTTCTATCAATAATAATGGCCCTGATAAAAGATATCAATGGAAAGTTTTACCCCAGGGAATGGCCAATAGCCCCACTATATGTCAAATCTATGTAGACAAAGTTATTCAGCCAATCAAGAACAAATATCCAAACCTTATGTGTCTCCATTGTATGGATGATGTTTTACTTGCTCATCCTAATCAAGAAATCTTATTCACCATATTCAGTGATATGTCAGAAAACTTAAAACTATATGGACTAAACATTGCTGAAGAAAAGGTTCAAACTAGATCTCCCATATTATATTTAGGATTCAAATTTATGGATACTTTCATTAGGCCTCAAAAATTTTTAATAAATAAAGAACATTTGACCACCCTCAATGATTTCCAAAAACTTCTGGGAGACATTAATTGGCTTCACCCTACACTAAGCCTCACTACCTTACAATTAAAACCCTTATTTGATATCCTTCGCGGGAACCCTGATCCATCTTCACCGTGAACATTAATTCCTGATGCTAGGGAAGCTTTAAAGTTAGTAGAAAAGGCCATTGAAAGATCCCATTGTGATAGAATTGATTTTGCTCAACCACTGATATTGATTATTATTTCTTCAGAATATACACCCACAGGAGTATTTTGGCAACAGGGACCTTTATTATGGATTCATTTACCTGTCTCTCCTAAAGGTACAATTGCATCTTATACCTCCATGGTGGCTAAACTTATTCTTCAAGGATTTAAGACTTCTACTAAAATATTTGGCATTCACCCTGCTACTATTATTACTCCCTATTCATCCTCACAGATTGAATATTTGTGCTTCAATGATAATGATTGGGCTATAGCTAGATGCTTTACTTCTGCAAATTTAGATAACTATCTTCCTAAGTCTCTTATACTATCTTTTTGTATCAATCATCCCATTATATTTCCACAGGTAATAAAAAATCAACCTATTCCTAAGACATTAAATGTATTTACAAATGGGTCCTCTAACGGTACTACTGCAGTAGTCACTCAAAAAGAAAATATGATTCATATTACTGGTCAAAAATCAGCCCAATTAGTTGAACTTGAAGCTATTATTATAGGTCTTGAAAGTTTTAAAGAACAGCCTATAAATATTTTTTCAGACAGCCACTATATTGTACATGCTGTCCCTAAATTGGAGCTAGCAGGCCCAATAGCACCACATACTCCAGCCTTTAAATTGTTTTTTTCAAATTCAAAAACTTTTATGGGAACATAAATAACCTTTGTTTATTGGACATATCAGAGCTCGTACTAATTTGCCTGGTCCTCTTCATGAAGGTAATCAAAAGGCTGATGCCCTCACTAAAACAATCTTTATATTTTCAGCAGTCCAACAAGCTACCTTGTTCCATTCCCAATTTCATGTCAATAGTACTATGTTACAGCAAAGGTTCAAAATCACAAAGGAGCAAGCTCGAACAATTGTGAAGGATTGTCAATCTTGTGTGACACATTTGCCCAATCCACATTATGGGGTTAACCCAAGAGGATTAATGCCCAATCACTTGTGGCAGATGGATGTCACTCATGAGCCAAGTTTTGGAAAATTATGATTTATTCATGTGACCATAGATACATGTTCAGGCATGATTTTTGCTTCCTTACATGCTGGAGAAAAAGTTAAAGATGTTACATTTCATTGTCTACAAGGTTTTGCAGCATTGGGCATTCCAAAAATGCTTAAAACAGATAATGGCCCTGCATATACATCCTCTTCTTTTAAACAGTTTTGCGCAAAATTCAATATATTCCATAAAATGGGTATCCCGTACAATCCTCAAGGTCAAGGTATAATTTGAATGAGCTAATCGCACACTCAAAATTATGCTATTGAAGCAAAAAGAAGGAAATTGGACAAATCCTAAGGACAGATTGGCCGTTGCCCTGTTTACCTTAAAGTTTTTAACTTTAGATTCTCATGGATATTCGGCTGGAGACAGACATTGGAATCCACACCAACAACATAAACCTCTGGTTTACTGGAAGGATGTTCTTTCAGGTACATGGAAGGGTCCAGATCCAGTATTAATTTGGGGGAGAGGATCTGTTTGTGTTTTTCCACAGCACGAATCCTCCCCAATATGGATACCATCTAGATTATTAAAACAGGTACTAAATCAAAAGGATCAAGATGAAGTTGTTGAGAAGTCAAGATTAATAAAAGAAGTACAAAATCAAGAGGGCCAAGATGAAGTTATGGAATGATTCCCTTAAAAGAGTCCTTCAATAAATTCACAACTTAAGTCTCATTCCTCCTGGCCGGGATAAGAATATCTCTCTTTAGTGTACACACAATTGTATTTTTTTTTCTTTTTATATATGTCTTTATGTCTGTGCACATTCCAAGATTTCATGTAAATGTGATGTCTCAAATATATGTTTGTATGTTTGTGCGTCTGTCCAGTGTGACGTCACAAATAACAAAGCGCTTATGAAAAATTAATATAAAATATATATATATTTGGATCCAAATAACTTTAATTCATTTAAGTTTAGAGTATTCTAATTGGGTAACAATTTTAGAGTATAGGTACCTTCAATTTTGATTTATAGGTATCTCTGGGACTTCTCTTCAGCTAAAAATATGACTAATAGTTTATAACCTGATATTTTGGTATTTGACATGGAATTGTTTATTTGTAATTAACTTTATTTGTTTATTAGCTGATTAATTTGAATTATTTCAACAAGTAATTTCATAGAAGGATTGCTGTGTATGCAGAGACTCAGGGGTTCCAGCTAACAAATTATTTTTCCAAAGTGCTCTTAGTTTTTATTTAATTTATCTTTAATGCAGTGTTTTTGTCAGTTAAATACCCTCAGTCTTTCTTTGATTTGTTCTGAAATTGATATTTTGCCAGCTTATATTTGTGGAAGCTCAAGCAGCAATGTGTGTGAGCAGAGACCAACTTTAATTACCTTATCTAATAATTCTATTTTTTTAGTTTGACAACTTGCCTCTTGACTCAGTGCTGGAATGGCACTGCCTTTTCTCTAATAATTGATGCTTGAGTTTCTAGGTAGTGGGCCCTGAAGATTTGCCGGTGGCATTGTCTAGACATAAAAAAAGATGGCTTCTGCTACAGCTGCAGGGATCGTGGTCACTACAAGCATCCCTGCTGCTCAAGCATCAAACAACCTCACTAGCAGTGTGGCCTCTGCTCTGCATGCATGGGGCCTCCTACATCAATGTGTTATAACAAGTGAACATTTTGATCTTTCATTATTTGGGACATTACGGGACAACGCCTTGTGGGTATTTGTCTAGAGAACTCAGTGCGTTACTTGATGGAACTTAGGGCAGCTGATTTGTTCAAAGAACTTGATACACTATGGAACTTGGCTCATCAGCAGAAGGCTTTCCGCCTTAAAACCGCAGCATCTCCTCACGATTGGACAGCTGTTAGTCAACACACACAGTAGATCCTGAAGGGCTCATTTGGACAGCTGGTAGCCAATGACGGGTAAGATCCCCAGAGGGGGACAACCTAAGACAGGCACAATCAATCCAGATGAGGTTGTCACCCATCCACGGGGCAGTCTCATGTGGCTGACATATCAACCTAAGACCGGAGTCAAGGGCACAGCCTTGATTATCTGATGACGGGTAAGAATGTTGGTTGCACATGGGACGCCCTAGAGCATCCCCTCTTTTAAAAAACAAAAGGGGGGAAATGTAAGAGCCCTAATTGAGGATAGCTAAGATGGCGGTTAGCTGAGAGCCATAAAGGTGTTCAAGTATTTTCACCTGATATCCATGCATTTATCTAAGAATCTTTTTATGCCCGTGAACACTGTGTGATGCACCTGCAAGCTCGAGCTGTAAGCACTTGTCCTTGTTAAGGCAAAATGTATTTAACCGGGTGAGGTTAGTTAGAGGGGTGGTTGGAGTTGTGGTTGGAGTTGGAGAGGGGTGGAGTTGGAGAGGTTGTTGGAGCCAGAGAGAGAAGTTAGAAGAAAGAAGAATAAAAGAACTTTTTTCATTTCCAGTCTGCCTCCGTGTTTTCTCCCACAGTATCGTTGCTGCAAGCTGCAATTGCTGTAGGCAGCGACAGTGAATACGAATGCAGGCTTCCCAGACTGTAATGTAGATATGCTAACAGTTGAAGGACAGTTTTCTGAACTACAAATACAAATGCATTATGATCCTGGTATATACGCACAAATAAACAATGCTGCTGTTAAAGCGTGGAAGACCTTACCAGGAACAGGTGACTTGCAAGGCACCCTATCTAACATAATTCAGGGGACTAATGAACCGTATGCTGATTTTGCTGACAGACTTTAAGAACGGCAGGCAGAATATTCAGGGATGTAGAGCAAGCAATGCCCTTAGTCGTCCAGTTGGCATATGAAAATGCCAACAAATATTGCCAAGATGCTATAAGACCATGGAAAAATAAAAAAGACCTCTCTATATACCTTAGATTATGTAAGGACATTAATGATGCCTTTGTCACAGGCAATGTGATTCCAGCAGCAATGAGAGGTGCTTCCCCTCAAAAATTTCACAAGGTCTCAACCTAAAATTTATAATCAATCAGGCTATTCCAGGCAATATCCCCAAAGAGAAATAAGACCAAGTTCATATCATGCCCCAGGCCGCTGCCCCCAGGTGTAAAAAAGGAAATCATTGGGCTAATAAGTGCAGATCTAAATTTGATATGTAATAGAAACATTTTGTCCAGGAATTCAAAAAAAATGGGGGCACGGGGCCCAATACCCTGGGGCCCACAAATGTATGAGGCATTAGAGGAGGAATATCCTCAAACATCCATACAGATGATTCCTCATCACAATCCCTCCTACCCATTGACTCCCTTGTCAGAGGGACAAGAGGAAATGCAGGACTAGACCTCTGTTCCACTGCCCAAATAGTGCTAACACCTGAAATGGGGGTTCAACTGATTCCCACGGGAGTCAGGGGACTGCTTCCCTCAGGGACTGTAGGACTTATCCTCGGAAAAAGTTCTAAAAAGCTTATTAGTTTTCAAGTAACACCCAGGTGTTATTGAATCTCATTACCAAGGAGGGATAAAAAATAATGCTTAGTTCACCTAGAGGCATTAGCTCTGTTAACCAAGGAGATAGAATTGCTCAGCTGCTTCTCCTTCCCAGTTTACACAACTCATTCAAGAGTATGCCACAGAATAGAAACAATAGAGGATTTGGTTCCACTGGCTCGGGACCTATGGCTTGCTGGGTTCAGGATTGTTCACCAGAGGCCTATGTGCAAAATAAAAAATTCAAGGTATAGAGATGGAGGGGCTGATTGATACTGGGGCTGACTGTTCCATCATTAATCTACAACAATGGCCCAAGCACTGGCCTCTGCAGAAGGCTTCAACCAGTTTTAAGAGGCTTGGGATATAACTAAACACCCCAGCACAAAGTGCTGTAGTTTTAAAATGGGAAGATAATGAAGGGCATAAAGGAACTTTCCAGCCTTAGGTTTTGATCAGCTTGCTAGTTACCATATGGGGAAGAGATATTTTGCAACAGATGGGGGTACACATCACAACAAAGCCTGCAGGTGTTACAAATAAAAATCTACAGGGATCCTAACCCTGTTAAAGCTAAATCATCATCATAAAGGTAAAGGATATATTTTTTCTAGGGGCCACTGAGAAAACAATTTTGAAAATATCATGGCTTTCTGATAAGCCAGTTTGGGTCCCTCAGTGGCCCCGATCTAGACAGAAATTATAAGTGGGCCCACCTATTAATCCAAGAAAAACTAGAAGCAGGACACATAGAGCCTTCCACCTCTCCCTGGAATTCCCCCATATTTATAATCAGAAAAAAATCAGGAAAATGGAGATTGTTATATGATCTTAGAGAAATCAATAAAACCATGCAAATTATGGGCCCTACCCAACCTGGACTTCCTAATCCTATAGCTATTACTAAAAATTTCCATCTTATAACTCTTGATATAAAGGATTGTTTCTTTTCCATTCCCCTACATCCTCTGGATGCCCCCAGGTTTGCTTTTTCAGTTCCTTCTATCAATAATAATGGCCCTGATAAAAGATATCAATGGAAAGTTTTACCCCAGGGAATGGCCAATAGCCCCACTATATGTCAAATCTATGTAGACAAAGTTATTCAGCCAATCAAGACAAATATCCAAACCTTATGTGTCTCCATTGTATGGATGATGTTTTACTTGCTCATCCTAATCAAGAAATCTTATTCACCATATTCAGTGATATGTCAGAAAACTTAAAACTATATGGACTAAACATTGCTGAAGAAAAGGTTCAAACTAGATCTCCCATAATTATATTTAGGATTCAAATTTATGGATACTTTCATTAGGCCTCAATAATTTTTAATAAATAAAGAACATTTGACCACCCTCAATGATTTCCAAAAACTTCTGGGAGACATTAATTGGCTTCACCCTACACTAAGCCTCACTACCTTACAATTAAAACCCTTATTTGATATCCTTCGCGGGAACCCTGATCCATCTTCACCGTGAACATTAATTCCTGATGCTAGGGAAGCTTTAAAGTTAGTAGAAAAGGCCATTGAAAGATCCCATTGTGATAGAATTGATTTTGCTCAACCACTGATATTGATTATTATTTCTTCAGAATATACACCCACAGGAGTATTTTGGCAACAGGGACCTTTATTATGGATTCATTTACCTGTCTCTCCTAAAGGTACAATTGCATCTTATACCTCCATGGTGGCTAAACTTATTCTTCAAGGATTTAAGACTTCTACTAAAATATTTGGCATTCACCCTGCTACTATTATTACTCCCTATTCATCCTCACAGATTGAATATTTGTGCTTCAATGATAATGATTGGGCTATAGCTAGATGCTTTACTTCTGCAAATTTAGATAACTATCTTCCTAAGTCTCTTATACTATCTTTTTGTATCAATCATCCCATTATATTTCCACAGGTAATAAAAAATCAACCTATTCCTAAGACATTAAATGTATTTACAAATGGGTCCTCTAACGGTACTACTGCAGTAGTCACTCAAAAAGAAAATATGATTCATATTACTGGTCAAAAATCAGCCCAATTAGTTGAACTTGAAGCTATTATTATAGGTCTTGAAAGTTTTAAAGAACAGCCTATAAATATTTTTTCAGACAGCCACTATATTGTACATGCTGTCCCTAAATTGGAGCTAGCAGGCCCAATAGCACCACATACTCCAGCCTTTAAATTGTTTTTTTCAAATTCAAAAACTTTTATGGGAACATAAATAACCTTTGTTTATTGGACATATCAGAGCTCGTACTAATTTGCCTGGTCCTCTTCATGAAGGTAATCAAAAGGCTGATGCCCTCACTAAAACAATCTTTATATTTTCAGCAGTCCAACAAGCTACCTTGTTCCATTCCCAATTTCATGTCAATAGTACTATGTTACAGCAAAGGTTCAAAATCACAAAGGAGCAAGCTCGAACAATTGTGAAGGATTGTCAATCTTGTGTGACACATTTGCCCAATCCACATTATGGGGTTAACCCAAGAGGATTAATGCCCAATCACTTGTGGCAGATGGATGTCACTCATGAGCCAAGTTTTGGGAAAATTTACGATTTATTCATGTGACCATAGATACATGTTCAGGCATGATTTTTGCTTCCTTACATGCTGGAGAAAAAGTTAAAGATGTTACATTTCATTGTCTACAAGGTTTTGCAGCATTGGGCATTCCAAAAATGCTTAAAACAGATAATGGCCCTGCATATACATCCTCTTCTTTTAAACAGTTTTGCGCAAAATTCAATATATTCCATAAAATGGGTATCCCCGTACAATCCTCAAGGTCAAGGTATAATTTGAATGAGCTAATCGCACACTCAAAATTATGCTATTGAAGCAAAAAGAAGGAAATTGGACAAATCCTAAGGACAGATTGGCCGTTGCCCTGTTTACCTTAAAGTTTTTAAACTTTAGATTCTCATGGATATTCGGCTGGAGACAGACATTGGAATCCACACCAACAACATAAACCTCTGGTTTACTGGAAGGATGTTCTTTCAGGTACATGGAAGGGTCCAGATCCAGTATTAATTTGGGGGAGAGGATCTGTTTGTGTTTTTCCACAGCACGAATCCTCCCCAATATGGATACCATCTAGATTATTAAAACAGGTACTAAATCAAAAGGATCAAGATGAAGTTGTTGAGAAGTCAAGATTAATAAAAGAAGTACAAAATCAAGAGGGCCAAGATGAAGTTATGGAATGATTCCCTTAAAAGAGTCCTTCAATAAATTCACAACTTAAGTCTCATTCCTCCTGGCCGGGATAAGAATATCTCTCTTTAGTGTACACACAATTGTATTTTTTTTTCTTTTTATATATGTCTTTATGTCTGTGCACATTCCAAGATTTCATGTAAATGTGATGTCTCAAATATATGTTTGTATGTTTGTGCGTCTGTCCAGTGTGACGTCACAAATAACAAAGCGCTTATGAAAATTAATATAAAATATATATATATTTGGATCCAAATAACTTTAATTCATTTAAGTTTAGAGTATTCTAATTGGGTAACAATTTTAGAGTATAGGTACCTTCAATTTTGATTTATAGGTATCTCTGGGACTTCTCTTCAGCTAAAAATATGACTAATAGTTTATAACCTGATATTTTGGTATTTGACATGGAATTGTTTATTTGTAATTAACTTTATTTGTTTATTAGCTGATTAATTTGAATTATTTCAACAAGTAATTTCATAGAAGGATTGCTGTGTATGCAGAGACTCAGGGGTTCCAGCTAACAAATTATTTTTCCAAAGTGCTCTTAGTTTTTATTTAATTTATCTTTAATGCAGTGTTTTTGTCAGTTAAATACCCTCAGTCTTTCTTTGATTTGTTCTGAAATTGATATTTTGCCAGCTTATATTTGTGGAAGCTCAAGCAGCAATGTGTGTGAGCAGAGACCAACTTTAATTACCTTATCTAATAATTCTATTTTTTAGTTTGACAACTTGCCTCTTGACTCAGTGCTGGAATGGCACTGCCTTTTCTCTAATAATTGATGCTTGAGTTTCTAGGTAGTGGGCCCTGAAGATTTGCCGGTGGCATTGTCTAGACATAAAAAAAGATGGCTTCTGCTACAGCTGCAGGGATCGTGGTCACTACAAGCATCCCTGCTGCTCAAGCATCAAACAACCTCACTAGCAGTGTGGCCTCTGCTCTGCATGCATGGGGCCTCCTACATCAATGTGTTTATAACAAGTGAACATTTTTGATCTTTCATTATTTGGGACATTACGGGACAAACGCCTTGTGGGTATTTGTCTAGAGAACTCAGTGCGTTACTTGATGGAACTTAGGGCAGCTGATTTGTTCAAAGAACTTGATACACTATGGAACTTGGCTCATCAGCAGAAGGCTTTCCGCCTTAAAACCGCAGCATCTCCTCACGATTGGACAGCTGTTAGTCAACACACACACAGTAGATCCTGAAGGGCTCATTTGGACAGCTGGTAGCCAATGACGGGTAAGATCCCCAGAGGGGGACAACCTAAGACAGGCACAATCAATCCAGATGAGGTTGTCACCCATACCACGGGGCCAGTCTCATGTGGCTGACATATCAACCTAAGACCGGAGTCAAGGGCACAGCCTTGATTATCTGATGACGGGTAAGAATGTTGGTTGCACATGGGACGCCCTAGAGCATCCCCTCTTTTAAAAACAAAAGGGGGGAAATGTAAGAGCCCTAATTGAGGATAGCTAAGATGGCGGTTAGCTGAGAGCCATAAAGGTGTTCAAGTATTTTCACCTGATATCCATGCATTTATCTAAGAATCTTTTTATGCCCGTGAACACTGTGTGATGCACCTGCAAGCTCGAGCTGTAAGCACTTGTCCTTGTTAAGGCAAAATGTATTTAACCGGGTGAGGTTAGTTAGAGGGGTGGTTGGAGTTGTGGTTGGAGTTGGAGAGGGGTGGAGTTGGAGAGGTTGTTGGAGCCAGAGAGAGAAGTTAGAAGAAAGAAGAATAAAAGAACTTTTTCATTTCCAGTCTGCCTCCGTGTTTTCTCCCACAGTATCGTTGCTGCAAGCTGCAATTGCTGTAGGCAGCGACAGTGTACAACTAAAATAAATATTAAAAAAAAAAAAAGAGCCTGTGGAGGACTTGGCTGAGTCCATTGTACAGGGTCTTCCAAGGCTGTAGCCAAAGTATAATCTGGGCTGAATTTTTATTTGCAGATTTGACTGAGAATAATGTCTTAGTTCATTCTGTGTTAGTGATAATCTGCAATGTTGATTTCCCTTATATTTTTATTCTAGTTACCTTTTGAAATTAATAAAAGGAATAGCAACCTGTAAATATTTAGTTATTTCTATTTGTTTAAAGAATGTCATTGGAATTTTGACAGAAATTGCATTAAATCTGTATAACAGTTTTGGTAGTATGGCCATTTTGACAATATTAATTCTGCCTATCTCAGGAGCATGGGAGATCTTTCCATCTTCTGTGGTTTTCTTCGATTTCTTTCCTTAGTGTTCCGTAGTTTTCATTGTAAAGGTCTTTCACCTCTTTTTGTTAGATCTATTGATTCCCAGGGGTTTTTGTTTGTTTGTTTTGTTTTTTGTTTTTGTTTCTATTTTTAGGCGGATATTGTGAATGGAGTTGTTTTTCTAATTTCTCTTTTGCTGATGTATAGGGATGTGTTTGATTTATGGATGTTGATTATACTGCTACTTTGCTGAATTCATTTATTAGTTCCAGATGTTTTCTGATGGAATTTTTTGGATCTCCTAGATATAGAATCATGTCATCAGCAAATAGTGACAGTTTGAGTTCTTCTTTACCTATATGTATACCTTTAATCTCTTTCTTTTGTCTAATTGCTCTCGCTAGAATTTAAAAGATGATGTTGCATAGAAGTGGTGAAAAAGGACATCCTTGTCTTTTCCAGTTTTTTGAGGGAATGCTTTCACTTTTCTCCATTTAGAATGATGCTAGCCTTGGGTTTTGAGCATATATAGCTTTTGTAATGTTAAGTTATGTTTATACTATCTCTAGATTTTCTAGTATTTTTAACATGAAATTGTGTTGTATTTTGTCAAATACTTTTCCTGCATCTATTAAGATGATCATATGATTCTTGTTTTTAAGTCTACTAATAAGAATTAATTGATTTTCTTAGATTGAACCAATCCTGTATCCCTGGAATGAACCCCACGTGATCATGGTGCACTATCTTTTTTAATATGTTTTTGTATTTGATTTGCCATGTTTTATTGAGAATTTTTGCATCTATCTTCATCAGGGATATTGGTCTAAAATTTTTTTTCCTTGATGTGTCTTTGTCTGGTTTTGGGGTATCAGGGTGATATTAGCCTCATAGAATGAGTTTGTAAGGGTTCCCTGATTTTCTATTTCATGAATACTTTCATGTTGATTTGTTCTTCTTTTTCTAGGGCTTTGAGATGTAATTTCAGGTCATTTATTTGTTGGCTTTTTATGCTTTTAATTAATGTGCTCAATGTGATAAACTTTCCTCTTAGTACTGCTTTCATAATGTCCCAGAGATTTTGATATATTAGTGTTCTTAATTACCTCTAAGAATTTTTTTTATTTAATCTCCATTTGTTACAGTAGCTTGTATTTTAATTTTCTTTAATTTCTAATTTCTAATTTCATTTCATTGTGGACTGATAGAATGTGGGGTATTGTCTCTCTCTCTCTCTCTCTCTCTCTCTCTCTCTTTACTAAGTGTTGATTTGTAGCTGGGTGTGGTGGTGAACACCTGTAATTCCAGCACTTTGGGAGGCTGAGATAGGAGAATCGTGAGTTCAAAGCCAGCCTCAGCAATGGTAAGTCACTTAGCAACTCAGTGAGACCCTGTCTCTAAATAAAAAAAAAAAAAAAAAAAAAAAGCTGGGGATGTGGCCCAGTGGTTGAGTGCCCCTGAGTTCAATCCCTGGTACCACAAGAAAAAAAAGAGAGAGAGAGAGAGAGAGAGAGAGAGAGAGAGTTGCTTTGTGGCATAAGATATGGTGTATTTTAGAGAAGCAACCATGTGCTGCTGAGAAGGTGTATTTCTTCATTGATGAATGAAATATTCTATATATGTCTGTTAAGTCTCAATTATTGATTGTATTATTTATTTTTATAGTTTCCTTATTTAGTTTTTGTTTGTCCAGTAGTGAGAGAAGTGTGAAAAAGTCACCCAGTATTATTATATTGTGGTCTCTTTGACTCTTGAAATTGAGAAAGGTTTGTTTGATGTACATAGATGCTCCATTGTTTGGGGCATAAACATTTATAATTGTGATGCCCTGTTTATATATACTTCCCTTAAGAAGTTTGAAATGTCCTTCTTTGTCTCTCTGATTAACTTTGATTTAAAGTCTACTTTATCTAAAATGAGAATGGAAACTCCCCTGCTTGTTTATGCAATCCATATGAGTGATTAGTTTTTTTTTTTCCTGTCCTTTCACCTTGTAGATGTTTTTGCCCATGATGTAAGTCTCTTGAAGACAGCAAATTGTTGGATCTTGTCATTTAATCCAATCTTCCAATCTATGTCTTTTGATTGATGAATTTAGGCCACTAACATTCAAGGTTATTATTGAGATATGATTTGTACTCCCTGTCATTTTTATTTATTTCTGGTTTATGATATGTCTTAGTTTCTCATTTGGTTGATTGTCCATTTAGTGTAGATCCTCCCTTTGCTGGTTTTCACATTTTTTTGTCACTTTATCCTCATGGAATATTTTGTTGAGAATGCTCTGTAGTGTAGGCCTTCTAGTTGTGGATTCTTTTAATTTTTGTTTATCATGGAAGGTTTTAATTTCATCTTCAAATCTGAAACTTAATTTTGCTGGATATAAAATTCTTGGTTGGCATTCATTTTTTTCATAGCTTGAAATATATTATTCCAGGACTTCCTAGCTTTGAGGGCCTGGGTTGAGAAATCCGTTGAGATCTGATTCAGTTTCCCCTATACGTAATTTTGGGTTTTTTTCTCTCACAGCCTTTAAGATTTTATCTTTATTCTGTGTGTTAGTCATTCTCATTATAATGTGTCTTGGTGTGGTTCTATTGTAATTTTGTACACTTGGATCCTATAAGCCTCTTGTGTTTGATTTTCCATTCCATTCTTTAGGTTTGAGAAATTTTCTGCTATTATATAATTGAAAAGATTGTGCATTCCTTTGGTTTGTATCTCCCCTTTATCTATTCTGATAACTCTTAAATTTGGTCTTTTCATGTTATCCCATAATTCTTGGATGTTCTGTTCATGATTTCTTACCATCTTCTCTACATGGTCAACTCTACTTTCAAGATTATATATTTTGTCCTCATTGTGTGAGGTTCTGTCTTCCAAGTGGTCTAGTCTGTTGGTAATGCTTTCTATTGAATTTATAATTTGGTTCACTGGTTCCTTCATTTTGAGGATTTCTGCTTGCTTTTTCTTCATGATCTCTAACTATTGAAGTGGTCTTTCCCTTCCTGTATTTTTTTTTCTTTGATTTCACTTCTTATACTATCCTTTATTTTACTTATCAATTTAACTATGTACAATCTGAACTCCTTCTTGGACATTTCTTCTACAGTGGATTCTTTTGTTGAAGCATCTTGATTTCTTTGGGGTGCTTTATTCCCTTGTTTTTTTCATATTGTAAGTGTGTTTTCCCATCTAAAAAGTATAAACCTAAGGCAGCATAAATTCTACCCTGTAGACCTATAATGTCCCTGAAGGTTTCCAGCACTTCACCTTTAATGGTGAGACCAATATCAACAGCACCAAGTGTACACAATATATAGCCTGAAACCTAATTGCTCCCACTAAGTCATCTACTGCTTTCTCACATTAAACCAAAGTGATTAGTTTCAATAACTATCTATAGTACAAACAGAAAATTTGTTAAAAAAGGTTTCCAATTTCAAATGGTGGATGAGAGAACAGAGGTGGTATAGTATATGATATTTTCAAGGAAGGAAGAGAGAAGGGTAGAAGGAAAAATCCACAAGAAGAGTGGAAGAGGAACCAACAGAGATTGGCTGTTGGTTGGAGAAAAGTTGGAAAAAAAAATAGATGAGAGAGGAAAAATACAAAGAAAAAATTAAAGACATAAGAATACAACAAAAATGCAAAACCCTGTCCATATATCATTGTCCTACACACACTGATGCATAAAAAAACATACTGTTTCAAATATGGTAGAGAGATTAGTGAATAAAAAAATAAAATAAATCTAACTTGTTGGAAAGATGAACTGTCCCTGTCAGTGTTCAACTTTCTCAACCCTGTCTCTGAAGTCTCTCTGGATCACCTAATCCAGATCAGCCCTTGCAAACCCAGTCTCTGTTCCACCAATCTGGTCTTCAGATACCTCAGGCTCAGCCATTCTGCAGTACCAAGATCTCAATGCTGCTCCTACTTGCAGAGAGACCACTAGGGATAAACTCATGCAAAGGAGCAACCCTGAGATGCAGCAGCAAGACAGGGGCCTTCCGGTTCAGCAGGAAGACCCCAGGCTCCTCCAAACCCATAGGCACTCCCCACACTGAACCTGCAGGTCCTGGATGGAGTCCACAGACAGGGGCTCTTGTGGTGGTAAACCTGCTGGCATCTGTACCCCAGGCCCTGGCTAGTGTCCCAAATTGGGTGCAGCCACATGTAACCTGGAATCTCCCCTGAAGCAGTCCTCTAGGCCATGGTAGCAGCAGTAGTGGCAGTGGTTGTTGGCAGCAGTCAGCAGGCAGCAGGTCAGCAGAAGCGGCAGCTGAAGCGGCAGCTACAACTGCAGCTTGGAGGCAGCATCACCAGAATATCTCCGGGGGTCAGCAGCAATGTCAGCTTCAGTTGCATCCAGGACAGCAGTGTCTTCTGTGGCAGTAGCACCCAGAAAGAAGGTCTCCAGGTGACCTCAGGTTGGCAGAAGTAGAATCAGAAGCAGCAGCAATGGCAGTAGCAGTGCAAGCAACATTTGATTGACAGGAGACTTCTGGTTCAGCAGTAGCAACCAAGGAGCTAGTGTAGGAAGCAGAGTCCAAGGTAACTGAGACTGTGCCTAGAGAAGAGACCTTCAGACATGGCAGCAGCAACCATAGCAGCGGCGTCTGCCTTGGTGTTATATTTAACAGTTAGTATTTTTGTAGATTAATCAGATGTTTCTAACAAACACATTTATGATTAATCCCATATATGTGATATCTAATTTACTTTTTTTAAAAAAGTCAAGGTATTGGACATATATATTGGATAGCAATTTTTTCCTGTTGAAGAAAAAGTTAGGAAACAATGAATATTAGACATTTTATAGACATTAACATTTTATTAACAATTGACTACCTAGAGAAGTTTGTGAGTTAGTAACCTTAACAACAACATTTTTATTTGTTTACCCAATTTAAATTGAACTTTTTGAATCACAAAAACTAAAAGTATTTGTATTCATTTTTAAATTTTAATTTATGAGCTAATATGTTAATTTTGGTACCAAACCTAAGTAGAAATGGCAACACACAAAACAAAAGCCTTTTTCTGGAATTCCTGAAAATGGGACAGGAAACATTGATGGGGTGTACAGGACTATCAGGAGGTGGACTGACTTTGATTTATAGTAACCAAAGACAGACAACAAAATACTCAACAGGTAAGGTGACAAAGACAGGTTTAATAAACAGAAGATCAGACCTGAATGAGTGGGCTGGCAAGAAATGTCTCACCACAGCCCTGGACTTGGGAAATAGCACTGTGTCCTGCTTTCCCTGAGTCCTGAGAAGTGGATACACACAGATCAGACATACCTTCCTCAGGATAGAACAGGCGACTCTCAGGAAAGCAATCTGCATGTTAGCAGGAGCTGATGGAGAGAGGACCTGGGATTGAGGAATGTCTCTCAGAGGCCTTCCTCTAATTTGTCTCCAGCTCACTGTGCCTCCTGGGTGCCACTAATTGATCTCTGGCTGCAAGAAAATGCATTTTGCTGTGGCCTTCAAATGTTGTGGGATGATGGCTCAGAAAACACTCTCAGTCCAAATTAGAGAGGTTTTTTGTTTTGTTTTGTTTTGTTTTGTTTTGTTTTGTTTTGTTTTGTTTTGTTTTGTTTTGTTTTGTTTTGTTTTAGCCAGGTAGGACTGCTCCCTGCAGGATGCAAATTGTCTCTGCCAGGAAGAGCACCAAGACCAAATTCTATGGAGTTTATTATAAGGGGGAAAAAAGCCACATCCTCAAAAATGTATGTGCAGGCAAGCAAGCAGGATCCAGAGCTGAGAAAGCAGTTAGAAGAGCAAAAACAAACAACCACATCCTGGGTTTCGAGCACATTTGTGGGCATATGAAGTACAGAAAAACAATTTTCAGCATCTTAGAAACAGCTTAACATTATTTATTCTATAACACTTGTCACATAATCCTATTATCCTACTTACTAATATTTTATAAACTATAATTTATAATATACAATCTATATTGATTAAGCTCAGACAAAAAAAATGTTTAAACTTGGTCTAAGTGTTATGTAAAATTTGTAACGTGACAGTTTATAAAAGTCTAATCCAGACAAGGTAAGCAACAAGTGTTGTCTTTTATATATTGTATCTGACATAAAAGGGCCATGATTGCTGTGAGTATATAAATATATATTTTGAATATATAAATATATATTTATAATCATATAAATGAGATACATTTATCCATGACATGATCAGTATGTATTTCTGATTATTAACTCTGTTTCCTGAATCTATAAAAGATTTACGTCTATATTTTGATTTTTTCCCCAGCACTGTGATCTAAAATAAACAAGAGATATAACAAAGTAAAGATCTGAGTAAATTATGAAAAACATTTAAGAGTTCCAAAAGAGTTTTAGAAGAAAGTAAGATTTATAAAGGATTTCCTATTTGAGATGAAAATTTATTGATAATTTTTAGAGACAATACATATGACAGATACATTAGTGTTATTTTATAAATTACATTTCTTAATTCAAAAGTATTGTACAAACTAAAGTGTTTGCTTTTGTTAATTTTACTACAAATGACCACCTGCTACATACAGCATGTACCCAGAAGGCTTGTTTATCTGAGTTTGTCTGTTTATGAATAAATGTATCCATAGTATTCTTTTTGTTTCCCTGTGCTTATGTTTGTGACCCAACTTTTAAGAATATATATATATATATATATATATATATATATATATACATATATATGTACATTTTATTAGTATCACTTTCCCCCCACTACATAGGAGCACTTTGGATATACACATGTAATAATTTCTCTCCCCAGTGCAGTATCAGAACAAGTTTAATGCTTGGCACAAGTGGGTCCCGAATAAGGGAAAAATAAGGAAGGAAGGAAGGAAGGAAGGAAGGAAGGAAGGAAGGAAGGAAGGAAGGAAGGAAGGAAGGGCAACAAAGAGGAAGGAAGGAAGGAGAGCAAGGAAGAAGGAAGGAAGGAACAAAGTAAGGAAGAGAGGGAGGAAAAGAGGTGGGAGGGAAAAGAAGGAGGGATAAAATGTTGGTTTAAGGGCTTGTATTTGACTGATACAACAAGTGGAGGGAAAACATATTCACAATGGATGTTACCAAGTGATTAAAGACCATGAAAACACTGTGGTGCTAGATTGAATCCTGAAACAGGGAAGAGTAATGTGTCAATGTACTCTTCTTAGTTTGGGACAAACATGCCCTGGTATTATAAGAAGTCATCATTGTGGGAAGCTGGGAGGGGGTAAACAGAAAGTCCCTGTATTACCTTTGCAACTCTTACGTTGCACATCTACAATTATTATAAAATTAAAGCATTTTTTAATTTTTTTATTCAGTGTTATTGTATATATGAGTAGCATGCTTTACAATTTATAATATACATAAAGAGCATCTTTTACATATCACTGTTAGTATACAAAGTATATTCATATCTTTCATGTCTTCAAACATGCATTTAGGGTAATGATAACCCTCTCATTTCTACCCATTTTTTTCTTCCTCTCTTTATCCCCTTGCTCCCTCCCTTGCCATCCCTCCCCATTGACCTTTCTGGTATTCCTCTAATCTTCCTATGCTCCCAACCCAACCCCACTGTGAATCAGCTTCCTTATATCAGAGAAAACATTCGGTATTTGGATTTTTGAGATTGGCAAACTTCACTTAGCATTATATTCTCCAATTTCATCCATTTACCTGTGAATGTCATTATTTTATTTTATTTTATTGCTGAGTAAAATTCCATTGTATATATATCACATTTTATTTACTCATCTACTGAGGGACATCTGGGTTGGTTCCATAATCTAGCTATTGTGAATTGTGCTGCTATAAACATTGATGTGGCTGTGTCCCTGTAGTATGCTGTTTTAAGTCCTTTGGAATTAGGCCCAGTAGAGGGATGACTGGGTCACATGCTGGTTACATTTCCAATTTTCCAAGGAATCTCCATACTATTTTCCATAATGGCTGCACCATTTTGCAGTACCAGCAATGTATGAGTGTGCCTATTTCCCCACATCCTCTCCAATATTTATTGTTGTTTGTGTTTTAATAGCTGCCTTTCTGACTGGAGTGAAATGAAATCTTAGAGTCGTTTTTATTTGCATTTCTCAAATTGTCAGATATGTTGACATTTTTCATGTATTTG
This sequence comes from Tamias sibiricus, assembly GCA_025594165.1. Classification (NCBI taxonomy): domain Eukaryota; kingdom Metazoa; phylum Chordata; class Mammalia; order Rodentia; family Sciuridae; genus Tamias; species Tamias sibiricus. The sequence continues at coordinate 40,102,862 of CM046672.1, forward strand.
TTGATTGATTGTATATCTTCTTTTGAGATGTATCTGTTCAGTTCCTTGGCCCATTTAGTAATTGGGTTATTTGTTATTTTTGGTGTTAAGATTTTTAAGTTCTTTATATATTTGAGAGATTAGTGCTCTATCTGATGTGCATGTGGTAAAAATTTCTTCCCAATTAGTAGGCTCTCTATTCACCTCACTGATTGTTTCTTTTGCTGAGAAGAAACTTTTAGTTTGAATCTATCCCATTTATTGGTTCTTAAAATTAATTCTTGTTCTACAGGAGTCTTATTAAGGAAGTTGGGGCGTAGTCTGACATGTTGGAGATTAGAGCTTACTTTTTCTTCTATTAGGTGTAGTGTCTCTGGTCTAATTCCTAGGTCCATGATAGACTTTGAGTGGAGTTTTGTACATGGTGAGAGATATAGGTTCAGTTTCATTTTGTTTGCATATGGATTTCCAGTTTTCACAGCACCATTTGTTGAAGAGGCTATCTTTTCTCCAATGTATGTTTTTTGGCACCTTTATCTAATATAAGATAGCTGTAGTTGTGGGCAATAATCTCTGTGTCCTCTATTCTGTACCATTGGTCTACAGGTCTATTTTGGCGCCAGTACCATGCTGTTTTTGTTACTATTGCTCTATTGTATAGTTTAAAGTCTAGTATTGTGATGTTACGTGTTTAATTCTTCTTGCTAAGGATTGCTTTAGCTATTCTGGGTCTCTTATTTTTTCCAGATGAATTTCATGACTGCTTTTTCTATTTCTTTGAGGAAATAAAGATTGGGATTTTCATTGGAATTGCATTAAATCTGTACAATGCTTTTGGTAGTATGGACATTTTGACAATATTAATTCTACCTATCCAAGAACAAGGTAGGTCTTTCTAACTTCTGAGGTCTTCTATAATTTCGTTCTTTAGTATTCTATAGTTTTCATTATAAAGGTCATTCCCCTTTTTCATTTAGTTGATTCCTAGGTATTTTTTTTCCCCCCCCCCCCCCCCCCCCCCCCCCCCCCCCCCCCCCCCCCCCCCCCCATGCTATTGTAAATGGGGTAGTTTTCATAATTTCCCTTTCAGAGGATTTGTCACTGATGTACAGAAAATGCCTTTGACTTATGAGTATTGAGTTTGTATCCTACTACTTTGCCGAATTCATTTACTAGTTGTAAAAGTTTCTTGGTACAGTTTTTTTGGGTCTTCTAGGTATATTATCATGTCATCAGCAAATAGTGCTAAATTTGAGCTCTTCTTTTCCTCTCTGGATCTCTTTAATTTCTTTCATCTGTCTAATTGCTCTGGCCAGAGTTTCAAGTACTATATTCAATGACAGTGGTGAAAGGGGTCATCCCTGTCTTGTTTCAGTTTTTAGAGGGAATATTTTCAATTTTTTCTCCATTTAAAAAATAATGTTAGCCTGGGGCTTTGCATAAATAGCTTTTATAATGTTGAGATATGTTCCCATTGTTCCTAGTTTTTCTACGGTTTTGAACATAAAGTGGTGTTGTATTTTGTTGAATGCTTTTTCTGCACCTATTGAGATGATCATATGGTTTTTATCTTTAAGTCTACTGATGTGATGTATTATGTTTATTGATTTCTGTATGTTGAACCAACCTTGCATTCCTGGGATAAACTCCACTTGATCGTGGTGCACTATCTTTTGGATATGTTTTTATATCTGATTTGCCAGAATTGTGTTGAGAATTTTAGCATCTATGTTCATGAAAGATATTGGCCTGAAGTTTTCCTTTTTGGCTGCGTCTTTGTCTGGCTTTGGAATCAGCGTAATATTGGCCTCATAGAATGAGTCTGGAAGAGCTTCCTCTTTTTCTATTTTCTGAAATAAATTGGAAAGTATTGGTATCAGTTCTTCTTTGAAGGTCTTGTAAAACTCGGCTGTGTATCCATCCAGTCCTGGGCTTTTTTTGGCTGGTACCTTTTTTGATGGCATCTTCTATTTCTTCACTTGAAATTGATCTGTTTAAACTGTGTATAGCCTCCAGATCCAGTTTGGGTAACTCATGTGACTCTAGGAATCTGTCAATGCCATCGATATTTTCTATTTTAATAGAGTATAAGTTTTCAAAATAATTTCTAATTATCTTCTGTATTTCTGAGGTGTTTGTTGTGATGTTTCTTTTTTTGTTGCAGATGTTAGTGATTTGAGTTTTTTCTCTCCTTCTTTTCAGTTAGCATCACTAAGGGTCTGTCAATTTTATTTAATTTTTCAAAGAACCAACTTTTACTTTGGTCAATTCTTTGAATTGTTTCATTAGTCTCAATTTTATTAATTTCATCTCTTATTTTAATTATTTCCTGTCTTCTACTGCTTTTAGTGTTGATCTGTTCTTCTTTTTCTAGGACTTTGAGGTGTGATGTGAAGTCATTTATTTGTTGGGTTTTTTTCTTCTTTTAAGGATTGAATTCAATGCAATGAATTTTCCTCTTAATACTGCCTTCATAGTGCCCCAGAGATTGCGATATGAAGTATCTGTGTTCTCATTCACCTCTAGGATTTTTTTGATCTCCTCCTTGATGTCTTCTGCAACCCCTTCTTCATTCTGTAGCATGTTGTTTAGTCTCCAGGTGTTGTAGTAACTTTTTTTATTTCTTATTTCATCATTGATTTCTAATTTCATTCAATTATGATCTGATAGACTGCAGGATAGAATCTCAACGTTTTTATATTTGCTAAGAGTTGCTTTGTGGCATAGTATGTGGTCTATTTTAGAGAATAAGCCATGTACTGCTGAGAAGGTGTATTCATTCACCAAGGAATGAAATATTTTATAAATGTCTGTTAAGTCTAAGTTATTAATTGTATTAATGAGGTCTAAGGTTTCTTTGTTTATCTTTGTTTGGATGATCTATCCAGTGGTGAAAAAGGTATGTTGAAGTTTCCTAGAATAATTGTGTTGTGATGATCTATTTGACTCTTGAACTTGAGAAGGGTTTGTTTGATGAATGTAGGTGCCCCATTGTTTGGGGCATATAAATGTATAATTGTTATATCTTGTTGATGAATGATTCCCTTAGGCAGTAAGAAATAGCCATCTTTGTCCCTTTTGATTTGCTTTGGCTTGAAGTCTACCTTATTTGATATGAGAATGGAAACCCCTGCTTGCTTCCATGGCCCATGTGAGTGGTAAACTTTTTCACAGCCTTTCACCTTTAGTCTGATGATGTCTTTTTGTGAGTTTCTTGGAGACAGCATGTTGTTGGGTCTTTCCTTTTAATCCAGTCTGACACTCTGTGTCTTTTGAATGTTGAGATTAGGCCATTAACATTCAGGGTTAATATTGATACATGATTCATATTCCTGTCCATTTTTTTTTATGGTATTTAACTTGATTTGGTTTCTCCTCTGGTTAGAGTTTCCTTTAGTTTAATATTTCCCTTTGCTGATTTTCATTGTTATTTTTCTTTTTCTTCTTCATGCAATATTTTGCCCAGGATGTTCTGAAGTGCAGTCTTTCGAGTTGTGAAATCATTTAACTTTTTGTTTGTCGTGGAAGGATTTTATTTCATCCTCAAATCTAAAGCTTAATTTTGATGGATATATTATTATTGGTTGACATCCATTTCCTTTCAGAGCTTGAAACATATTGCTTTTAGGGTCTGCGTTGAAAAATCTGCACATAATGTAATTGGTTTTACCCTACATGTAATCTGATTCCTCTCTCTCATGGTCTTTAATATTTTTTTCCTTACTCTGCATGTTGGGCATTTTCATTAGAATGTGCCTTGGTGTGGGTCTATTGTGATTTTGTACATTTGGTGTTCGATAAGTCTCCTGAACTTGGTTTTCCCATTCATTCCTCATGTTTGGAAAATTTTCTGCTATTATTTCATTGAATAAATTACTCATTCCTTTGGTTTGGAACTCTATTCCTTCCTCAATCCCAATAACTCTTACATTTGGTCTTTTCAGGCTATCCCCTATTTCTTGAATGTTCTGATCATGATTTCTTACCATTTTTGCTGTGTGGTCTATATTCTTTTTCTAGATTGTATATTTTGTCTTCATTATCTGAGGTCCTATCTTCCAAGTGGTCTAATCTGTTGGTGATGCTTTCAACCACCTCAGGCATTATGGCACCTCCCAGGACTCAACTGGAGTTCCTGACCAGTGTTCCTATGTGTGCGAACCCGCTGGGTGACTTGTGTGGAAACAAGTGCCACTCAGCTGTCCACGACTATTTTTCTGTTCTGTTAATGTTGCCATTGTTTTTGTTCTTCCGTGCCATTTCCCGCTGGCTCCACCACCAATATTTCTGCGCTGTTCATTTCCTGAGTGGGGTCCACGCAAATCCACAGTTTGGAGACTCACCCTTGCTGTAAGCTGCCATCTCAGCACCCCAGAGAAGCAGGAAGGCCTTGGCTCCCCCACAGCTACAGTAAAATTGCTAGTAACACTGCTGTACTCTCACTACTGCACCTGTCTACTGACAAAAGCCCAATGATGCCCTTCTCTGGTCCGCCATCTTTCTCTGTCCTCGAGCATTTATTTTTAAAACATTAACTTTTTTGTCCTATATGTAACAGAGACCACTTCAAGTCTAATTAATGCATGTCTTATTAACTATAACCAATATTAGAACTTTAGTCCTAGAGCATTGTACAATTGATGAAAGGTCAAATTTACAGATCTTTCTGTAAATGAAGTGGTGAGATTCATGTTGGGCCACAAAAGAACAATAGGAATGTCTAGGGGATTTCTCTAACCCACGAAAGGACCACAGAACTAATTTGCTCTTCACAAAACATTCCAGGTGTTCTCTTACCAGATGGTGGACTGTGGAAAACTGATCTTGAGGTCCTTTACAGCTAATGATTATTTCAAAGTTCTAGACCCTGACCTTGGAACATTGGTTTTTTTTCTCTCCCCATTTTCACCTTTTCCATTTGGCACACAAATGGTGTCCTGATCAGGTCTCCTCAAATCTCTATTAATAGCTATGTATGTCTTCCCACAAGTCTGCTTTGCTGGAACATATTTGAAGGACTCACTATGGGTTCTAAAATTGACCTGCTTATAAGAAATGGAAGGGAGCTCACAGGCAATGATTGACTGGTGTGAGACTACAAAACTAAGTTCCATTACCTCAAGTAGGATAAACTCTGAGATGTAATTTATGCTCCAAATCTTTCTGTGGAATCAACCTCTGGGATTTCATCTGAAGTCACACTTAAACTTGGCTTCTTTTGTTTCCTGCCTGGATCCTTACTGGTGATGGTTATGGTGTGTGTGCAAGCATGTATGCATGCATAGGTGTTTGGAAATTTCCTTAATAAATTGTTGTTTCAGGATCAACCTCTGGAAGAACCTGATCCAAAATACTGAGGTAGTATGTGTAACAGAAACAATAGATTTTGGCATCACAAAACCTTCCCTCAAACTTTAGCTCTAATACCTACCTCCTGTGTGACCTTGGAGACAAATTATTTGCTCCTGATGTCTGTAAAGCAGAAATAATTACTCCCACTTCCTGGCTGACCATGGTGCTTATATGAGATAATATATGTCAAGTGCCTGGCATCCCTTTCCTTAGTTTCTGGGTGGTGCAGTTCCTGAGTAGCCTTGGGTCTTTTTGTATACCCATATCTCAGTCAATAGAGGACAATAGAAAATGCTTAGCCAAATATTATGACCGCATTTACTCCCACATTTACCACCCTAAAAAGTAAACAGCAGAATAAATTGCCCATCTGCTGCCATCAATCACAAATGCAATATTTCCCTACTGTAACACAAAGCAAATACAGTAATGAAAAAATCCATAGGTAGCAGGATGATAGAGTGTTGGCCAGGGCTTTCCTCTCTCCACATTGCCAGTCCATGATCTACTTCTTATTTAAATGCACAGTAAATTTTTAAAGTGATAAATATTTTACCTACATTTGCTGTCATTGGGCAGGTGGGTTGCTTTGAGACTTGAGCCTAAGGACCCCTGAATGATTTCCTTTTTTGTGGATCATTCTAGGATGGAGGATCAAAACAGGAAGAAAAATGGAATTCTGGTGTATGATCAAAGTTTCTTATGCTTCTGAGACCCCAAAAGTGAAACTAAGGACAAGACAAAACATATAAAAATTGGGTATTTTTAAGTTTTACAACAATTTACAGATATTGTTGTGGTGTGGACTGATCAATGCAATCAATAAGTCATAGGCATAGGTTATAGACTATAGGAAGAAGACTTTGATAAGTAAGATAAGATCACATAGATAAACAATAGTAAGACATAAGATTTAAGTCATAAGAAATAAGGTGTTAGATAGATAAGTATAAGTTAGTGAGTTAAAACCAGTTACAAATAAATGTAGGTCAAAAGGTTAGCACAGACATAGATAAGGTTAAATCAATATAACCGCAAACTAACATATCAACTTGATCATGTAGCTTTGCATAGGATAAGGACATAAAGTTTATAGATATCAGTAGTAAATGATAGATAAATGTGTGTGTAAGCCATAAGATAACTGTAGTTTTAAGTAAGCATTAAATAAGTTAGTGATACTGGTTGTGTAAGGCTATTGCTGTAGTAAAACCACTTGATTACTTGTAGCAATTTCCTTATTACTGGGACAGTGGGAATGGAGTCACTAAGTTGTACGAGGAAACAGGTGTGGCCACAGGGACTTCATTTTAAATGTTCTAGACTCCATCTTAGTTTTACTGTGATTGCTCCCGTGAAGAGGGAACTGCAGGACCCATTTCTGAAAAACTAAACTGAAAGCTGTTTTCTTATAAAAAAAAAAAAAAAAAAAAAAATTCTGTATTTTGTACCCCACAAAATGTACTCAACCCAGGATGTATCTCACCAAGACCATCGCTATATATTTCCTTGGAGATCTACATCCTGCATTCAAGTGCATTTGTGGGTCTATATGACTTTGAAGTAGATTCTCGTCCCCACTAAACTCAAGATACTGTTGTCTAACACCTGCTCAAACCTGAGCTGCGGTTGTCTAAGGAGTTTAAAATAACTGCTTTTTAGCTTCTGTGACCTATTTGCTTGCCACCTGGAAAATTCCAGTCCTGTGTAGGGTTTGCAAATTTTCGCTAATTGCTGTTTTAGCTTCTGTGTTTGCCTTGCTTGCATGACACTGAGAAGTTGTAGTTTTCATCTTTAAATTCCCAAGACAAGCCAGAAGAGGTTGCTGTTTCCCACAGTACTTCAGTCTCCACAGGTCGGTGACAGACCCTGGCCAGGTAAATAAAGTTCTCTCTTTTGTTTGAATTTGTATTTAGTGTGTTTTCCTTATAAAACAATATATAAAAATAAATTCAAGTAATTTTTCCTGTTTTCAAAAGTGAAAAAAATTGATAAGTATAGAAAAGCCCCAAGAGAAAAATTTAAATAATTTGATTTTGTACCCCCACCAAAATAGCCACTATTAAAATATTACTCTGTATCCTATTAGATTTTGTCTTATTCATGTAGGTATATGCACACACTTATATGAAAATTTTGTTTTCCAACATTTTATTTCTCCAGCTTTCTGTTTCTCTCTGACTCTTTTTTTCCACATAATGCACATAATGCAAATTCCCCCCACCCCTGTAATGCACATTGTTGCATTATAATTGTACATATTGATTAGATTTATTGTTACATATTCTGATGTGTACACAATATAACAATGACAATATAATTTGAACAGTATCACTCCTCAGCATTTTCCCCCTCCCTCCTGGCTTCCCATCCCTTGATTCCTCGTCTTTACTGATCTCCCTTTGGTTTTTAGGAGATCCAAACCCACCTTTGTTTTTCTTTATCCTCTCTAACTTACGCAAATGAGAGAAAATATATGACCCTTAACCTTCTAAATTTGACTTATTTTGCTAAGCATGGTGGTCTTTATTTATATCTATTTTCCTGCAAATGTCATAATTTCTTTCATATTTATGGCTGAATAAAACTGCATTGTGTATATATGCCACATTTTTTAATCCATTCATCCATTGGTAGACACCTAGGTTGGTTCCATAGTTTGGCTATTATGATTGTGCTGCTATAAACATGGGTGTGCATGTATCCCTGTAATAAGATGCCTTTAATTCTTGAGGGTAAATACCAAGAAGTGGTATAGCTGTGTCATATGGTGGTTCCATGCCTTGTCTTTTGAGGAACTTCCATGCCGATTTCCATAGCAGTTGTACTGATTGACAGTCCCAGCAACAGTGTGAAAGTGTTCCTTTTTCTCCACATCCTCTCCAGCTTTTATCATTATTTGTATTATTGATGACTGCCATTCTGACTGGTGTGAGATGAAATCTCAGAGTAGTTTTGATTTGCATTTCCCTAATTGATGATGATATTGAACATTTTTTATGTATTTGCTGGCCATTTGTATTTCCTCTTTTGAGAAGTATCTGTTTAGTTCATTTTTTCCATTTAATAATTGGGTTATTTGAGTTTTTGGTGTAAAGTTTTTTGAGCTCTTTATATATTCTAGATATTAATCTTCTGTCACAAGAGTAGGCAGCAAAAATTTTGTGTCATTCTGTGGGTTCTCTCTTCACATTCCTAATTGTTTCCTTTGCTGTTCAAAAACTTTTAATTTAATGCTGTGCCATTTATTAACACTTGGTGTTATTTCCTGAGCTTTAGGGGTTCTATTGAGAAAGTTATTGCCTGTGCCTAAAAGCTTGAGTGTTGACCCTACGTTTTCTTGTAGGAGTTGCAGTTTATGGTCTAACTCTGAGGTCTTTGATCTATGTTGAATTGACTTTTGTGAAGGGTGAAAGATAAGGGTCTAGTTTTAATCTCCAACATATGGATGACCAGTCATCTCACTGACTCTTTTTTTCTGCCTGTCTCTGTATGTGAGATAGATATAGATATATTCAAGTATACATATTCATTAGTCATATTTTTTTTATTTTATTTTAGATACATCTTATAAATATTGATAGCTTTAAACTTTAAAAACCCTATCAATGATATATATTAAACCATTGCTTCAGATTCATGTATAAATTTATTATATAATGTACTTTGGTTTACCTAAGTACTTTCCTATTGTTGGACATTGACTTATTTCAACTTTATGCAATTATGAACAGCACTTTGTAAACAAAGTTGTTCATCAAAGTTTTGTCATAGTCTTGATTAGCTCTTTAGGATCACATCCTAAAACAGCAATTACTAGGTCAAGGTTATGAACAACTGCCAATTTGCCCTTCGGAAAGACTTAACAATTGATATCACCATCATCAGAATATAAGTATATTTATTTCTTTGTATCCTGATACAATACTAGGTTTTGTCCTTTACAAGAAAACAAGTCTGCTAGTTAAATAGGGAAAAAGTAATACTTCATTAATCTGCCATGTGTTAAGTAATTTTACCAACAAAAGAATCTTGGCTTATTTATTATCAGCTCCATTTGCCAGATGAGGAAAATGAAGCCAAGAGAGAATAAATTACTAGAAAGCATCAAATAATAAGTAAATAGAAAAGTAAGGTATATGAAAGTAAAATATATACATCTTGACTCTAAAATATTTGCAACAACAAAATAATTTTTCTTTATCAACTTTATAAAACTGCCACATCATTGCACTTACAGGTCACATGTTTTAATTTAATGAAAACAAGATTTTAGTAGTGAGTTTGACAAAAGGATAATATGTGTATCTCTTTCATTCTCACTCAGTTAATGAAATCCTTCCTTGCTCTAAGAAACAAAATGTGTGTGTGTGCATGTGTACACACATCTGTGCACGTGTCTGTATATATACACGCACATACCTGTGTTTCTGTTTGGGTCAAGGGTGAAAGTTTAAACTCAAAGCACAAGAAGGGTTCTCATTCTTTCCCTGTTGCTTACAAGTCAACATGACAAGCAGAGCTTTCCATATCACATTAGGGATTATAGCTGGAAAATGCCAATCTCCCTGGGATTGATGACATTCATTCCATAAATATGTCTTGAACAAATACTTGTAATTGGGGAACTGTTAACACAAAATGAAAACACCTCACCCTCACTGAGCTTCTGTCTAGTTAAGTGGAGTAGGAAGACCAGATACTGATATATCAGGATTTGTATGCAACCCTAGATAATCACTAAAAGATAAATGCTAGAAAAGATATTTACTTGGAGCAAAGGTAAATAATTCAAAGAACTGTTTTAAACAGGGAATCTGAAACATCCATTCATATGCTAAATCTATTCAGATGAATGAGAAGTTTATGTGTTTCCTGTGTTAAATTCAGTGAGGTCTTCTAGGGTCACAAGTACAATTAGCAAATAAACACATGGATTATATTGTTCATACTTCAAGTAATCCTTACTTTCCTGATCTACACAGCAGGCATGTTATGCCTTGTTTTAAAATAATTAAGTCATTAACAATTAACATTACTGTTTTAATTTCCCCAAGAATGTTTGAATATCACAGTAAGGAGTTGAGATCAGTCAACATATATTTTCAAATCCTCTGGGAGAGAAGACATAAGGCAGAATTAACTATACTTTGAAAGTTGAAGTGTGAAGAAAAAAATCTCATCCCTGAGTTTACATTAGAATGTTTTACAAATTCCCCTCCCACCAATGTTTGGTAACAGACTTGGAGAAAAGTGAAAGACTGAGTTTATGAGATTGAGTTGTGCACTTTTCAGATGTGCATGAGTAACAAAACTTTCACACCTAACTCCTATCACATATGGGTAATTTCAATCATCCTTGCTTGGATAAAACAGATGTGTTAAAAATCTGTTATATAGTTCTGAAATCCCTCCAGTCGGTTCTCACAGATATTATTTCTTACTGAAGTTGAACAGATCTACTGGCACTCTGGGTCTTCTGGCAATTTAGATTCATAAGCCTTCTACCAACTCACATTCTCCCTTGCTCTCCCCTTGCTCCCCACATCCCTCTGTGGCTCATTCCTGTTCCCTTGTATCCTGTCTGTACTTCCACACTTTTGGGTAGAAATCTTGAACAGACGCATCATGCCAGAGTTTATCTTTGAGCATTAACCCAGAAACAAAGGGCTCTGAGGAGGGATACAAAAGAAGTGAACAGGGTCTTGAAGGAACTTTTGCACCCCACCCCACAAACAATCCCGTACTGTTTTCCTGACTATCAAAACAGTTACATTTAGAAAAGAATCTTGCTGCATGCATATGCTTCAGGAGGTCAGGCATTTGAGGGTCTTATTTACAGGCTATTCTCCACGTTTGCAGTAGGACTATCACATGCAGTAGTTATTCAATATATTTATGTTAAATGAGTGGATTACTGAATAAATGAGTAAATGCATTCTTTACTCCTTATCTGGAGCCCTGGACCTCCAAAATTTCCCACAGTCTTTGTCCTCCTGGACTCTACTTGTTCATTACTGTTGTAGCCATTCCAGATGCTTGTATAAGTACATTGACTCCGAAGTAACAGGAAGCCAGGATGCTCAACATGACTTAAGATTATAGAAGTTATTTCCTCATTGAAGGGACCTGCCATCTTCTAAATTTGAAGTGGAATTTGGAAGACCGAAGTACTCTTGAAATGTGCAGCACTCCCAATAATTGCCTATCAGGTTCCACTCTATCTCCCAGAGTCAGGCATCCCCTACAATCAGGATGAAGCATTTAAACAGAAAAATGAGGATGTAACTCAAACAGATCCTGGACAGATGGACAGGGTCAGGAGAAGAAGTAGAGTTTCAAATGCCTTTGGAAGATGAAACATTTTTTCAGAAAAAGAGTAATCTCCTTTTCTCCCCAAGTTCTAAGTACAAAGAAAAAACAGTTGGATTGCCAAAATGACAAAGGCTGTAGCTCCACAGTACCCATATTGGGACAGTAGAGTAACAGCATGTCCCAGCTTATAAACTACCTATTTCTCCAAGATTTGTTTGTTGTTTATTTGTTTCCTCATTTTGACCTTTTGATTTTTCTTTTCTTTTCTTTCTTTTTTTTTTTTTTTCTTTCTTTTTTTTTTTTTTTTTTTTTTTTTGGAGGAAGGGGTTGCTTTTATCTATATGAGAATGAGAAACTGAGAAGCCAAGAGACAGTGCAGAAAATCAAAAGCTGTGCAAAGAGCACTGGTTTTGCCATTGACTAGCCATGCATCTTGCAAAAATTGGTTGCTTTTTTTTAAGTAATATTTTCATTACACAAAAGCTATGTATATGAATACTGACCTCTTATTGTTGCAAATTACTTCATATATTAAAAGATATGGTACAGAGAAGCCCCTCAATAATTTTACTGTTTTTTTGGCTCAAAAGTTAATCTTATAGGAAAAAGTTTTCTCATATGTTCTCCAAGTCACTCAAATCACTAGATTACACTTGCCTCCCTCTTGCACTCCACTCCCACCCAGGCTGTGAGCTTCATGAATGGAAGGCAGGAGTCTCGTGTTTATCTGTTCAGTCATGTCCATCACAGCCCAATCCTGATATATAATGGACACTTACTGAATACTTAGCCAGTGACTAACTCAGCCAGACACAAATATCAAAGGCTTCAACAGGACAACAGTATGTTCTCTCTGCAGAATTCTTATACTGCTGTTCCCTTGGGCTATTTTTTTTTTTTTCTTCCTTTTTGGTACCAGAGATTGAACTCAGAGGCACTCGACCACTGGGCCAAATCCCCAGCCCTTTTTGTATTTTTATTAGAGACAGGGTCCACTGAGTTGCTAAGTGCCTCGCCATTGCTGAGGCTGGCTTTGAAGTCGCAATCCTCCTGCCTCAGCCTCCCAAGTGCTGGGATTACAGGCATGCACCACCACGCCCGGCTCCCTTGGGCTATCTTAAAATCCTAGTGATGGGCTGATGAGTTGCATTTCAATCTGCTTTCTTTCTACTTTTGAACATTATAGCTTCATTTTAAGAAAAGCAGGCTTTCTTTTCAATTCAAATTAAATTTTTTTATTTTTTCTGAAAAAAAATTAAGAAAAAAGAAATTAACACATCAGAAGTTATTTACTTTCATAATGTGTATATTCTAAGTCAATTCCAGATATTCTCCAGCTCCCCCATCTTCAACACAACATCCCTTCTATAACCCCATACAAATGTTGGCTATTTTTGTAGTAAAATAATAATTGTCTCACCAGAGTCCTCAGTCTTTTCCTCTTACATGCAACATAATAAGGACATATTTGTTCAAAGTAATCAGAATTCTTAGGATTATTTTTTCTTTGCATGTTTGCACTCCTATGTCCTCATAAGAGCAGTTTCAGACATGCAGAGTGTCATGTTCAGGGTATTTGCAACAATGGTTTGGTGCAAAGCTGAAGGAGAAGGACCTTTCCAAGGCAGTCTCACAAAATTCTGTGTGTAGACAGAGAAGTGCACACACAGCATTTTATAAGAAGGGATGATCTTATCCTGACATTCAGGGTTTTCAACCACAGCCTCTTCCTCTGCCCCAAAAATGGGAATTCTGAGTGCACAAAGGATGACGTTCTCAGATGGACAGACTCCTTCTGCTACCTCCCCTTTCCTCTCTTATTCCTTAGCTCTGCTAACTTTGGTCCCTCCATGCCTTGGCCTTGAAGCCTTTCACACAAGGGTTAGAGTGCCTGTTGCCCTTCATGCCTGCTGAAGCCTGACCTCAAAGCCAAATCTCAACTCCCTGCTTCAAAACTCTGCCATGGCTTTCATGGGACATCTCTCACACTCTTTGCAGCAATGCATTCATTGTCTATCACTAAGGTTTGTCTATCATGAGACTTTGAGTATGTAGGTTTTCCAGTTTATCTGTACCTTGCAGAATTGTCAAACCACTTACTAGCTGTGGGATGTAAGTCATACAAGAGGTCATCAGGAACTTTATTTTCTACATAAGTAAAAAGAATTTCTGCCACACAACAATGAGTGTTTAATTGAAATAATCCAGGCAGGCAGATATACTTTGAAAGTCTGTAATGAGATTTACAAGGATGTCAATTGCAGTGCTATTTTTTTTTAAATGTTTTTTAGTTGTCAATAGACCTTTATTTATTTATATGTGGTGCCAAGAATCGAACCTAGTGCCTGGCACTTTACTACTGAGCCACAACCCTAGTGCCAAAGGCCAGCTTCAGCAAGGATGTCAAGGTCAGCCTGGCTGATGCTGGAGGGGAACTTCGATGAAATGAAATAATCCACACACGAAACAGGTTGCAGAAATCCAACTCCAACTACTTTACTTTTCTTAGCGCTGGTTTTTATACATTCCAGAAAACACAGTAGCTCACAATTCAACTATTGGGGGTTACATTAAAGAATCTCAGGAATTTTACACTTGGCTATAGGAGGTTACATTAAGGAATCTCGGGAATTTCTGAGGTCTTATAATCAGGGAAAAATCAAATATTTATCCTAAGTACACACTACAGATTAATACTATCTTATCCTAGATTTTGCTGAAGGGTAAGGAAGAGTCTTTTACAAACACACAAAAAGACCATTAGCTTTTCAATGGAGAGAAATTTAGGCGGTGGGCAATGTGGCGCCCTGTAGGGAGGGGTTATTTGCAAAAGCTGATCTTTAGCAGAACAAACTTGTTTATCCGGTACAGTTAGCTTCTGGCTAGATTCCACAGGGCCATAGAACTGGTTTTATTTTTGATAATTAAATGTATTAGAACCTGGTGGTCATACAACAGAAATACATCAAGAGCACAGACAAAAGCACAAAGTTAATACTTAGTGGTTGCATAAAAGTGGCATCTCATCACCAAAAGAGGAGCCAAGCTCAGACCCCCAGGCATTTGGAGGGAGCTTGGGCTCAAACTCATTTGCATAACCAAGGAAGAACCCAAATTCACAGTCCTGGATTAGCAGGCGGAGACCCAGCTCGATTCCTGGTTTGGAAGAACTTAGGCCTACACAGCCCTGAATTAACAGGTTGGGAGTCAAGCTTAATTTTAAACTAGGGAGATCTCAGACTCACAGCCCCAAACTAATGGGTTGGAGGTTGAGCTCATATCCCTGGATGAGAAATACCGCATTACCCTAGCACCCCTGCAGTATTATTTTTAAGACCCAAAACTTTAGGAAAATGTAAAAATGCCACCAAAACAGAACTGGCTAAATAGGCTTTATTACATCCTACAATGAAATATTATGTAGTTATTGGAAAGAATGATGTTGCTTTATATTCTTCCTCATGGATCCAAATTGAATTGCATTTCATAATGGAGTAGAAAAATAATGCTAGTCTTCAAGTTAGGAGAATATTAGGGATTTATAATAATTTCTAAATTTCAAGCCACTGTAGAAAACTCTAAACTCATCTGAACTATATTTGAGTGTATACTATATGTCACAACCATTCTAATGCATTCATGTAAATATCAAAGACTGCGGAGAATACACATCAAAATTCACACTGGTAGAAAGTGACAAATGATAATATTCTCTTACATCTGTAAAATGCATAGCAATTTGCAAGGTGCTCTCACTTCCTTAAACTTTCTTGAGCCCCTTAGCTACTATAGGCAATAAGGGGAATTTAAATCCCAGAGGCTTCTTCACTGGCAAGCAACCTGGCCCTCTCCTGCTAGCCCACATACTTGTGAATAGGTAGTCTTCACAGGAGGTTGCCTGGAACACTAAATTTTGGAGCTAATCCAGATTTATTTTGTTTAGTTGCCAAAGCAAGGGCAGTTATTAAACAGAACTTTCTGTCAAAAGCTTTAGTGATAGCCTCATCCTTGGCTCTATTCCAAGCTCTAGTCCTTATTTTTCTTTCTTCTGCCTTCAACATTGAATGCTTGATGTTAACCTCAGGGATCATCACAACGTGTGTAGGAAAAACTTCACATAGGGCATGGGATTACAATTCCTGAAGGGAAGATCTAGGCCTAGAGCTGTTAGGCACCTTCTCAGCTAAAACTGTGTAACTGGATGAATAAAAATCATTTTCATTACAATACAATGGACTTGTATCATATTTGCCATCTAAATTGGTCCAGAAGAATTTGGAACCACTTTCTTTTGTGGTTGAATCAGGTTTTGACACAAATAAGCACACTTTTTCTTACTAGAGTGAATCTAGCAGAGAGAGAAACAGAGCCTCCACCCTCGGGACTTCCTTAACTGAAAACAACCCCCAGTGGCTCTCCATGTTACCGAAAGTCATAAATAGACATGGGTTCTTTAGCATAAAACATGATTCTTAAATGTTGCCATAAATAAAAGTGTCTTAGGAGGCCAATTTAAAAGTCATAGACTTCACATTCCAAAGTTCCAATTGGACAGTCTTAGGTGGGATTTAGGAATTTTGTCCTTTAGTAAGCTCCTCCAAATGATGCTGTGGCCATATTCTAAAAAAAAAAAAGAGAGAGAGAGAGAGAGAGAGAGAGAGAGAGAGAGAGAGAGAGAAACCCTCCTTGAGGCACTTTTCTTAGTGTCAGCAACTGACATTTTTCTTGTATGAGCAAACGAGAATAGCATAATGTCTGTTACATTCAGAATTCAGAGTATTCAAACTCTGTCCTAGATGTGGAAAAATGTAGGCACCTCCCCATACCTGTGAGAGCCCCACGAGGATCTAACAACACATATTTTAACCGTGACCTCATTTGCTAAATTTATTCTGACACCTGTTCTTTTACCTTCAAACTCCAAATTGCTCTAGACTTTCCACCCTCCCTGTATTTTCCCTCCGTGCCTATCATTTATAAATGAAACATTTTCTGTGTTTTACCTAAAATAAAAAATAAAAATAAGAAAATAAAATAAGAAAAAAAAAATAAGTATAAGTTCAGAACCAATTAGATCATACAGAACCATAAGTTGTCAACTTGCAGCAGCATAGGGAATATTTTCCTGATCTGGAGGGAATAATATTTTTCTCTTGTGTTTTACTATCACCTATAAATGCATGGTAAAGAACCTCCCTCCTTCCTACAAAACTACCCACACACATCTGATATGTACATCTCAATGTATTTCAAGCTTGGGTGACCAAGTCCAGTTAATAAAAGGTAGTTTAAGATGGCTTCTACTTGTGCTTGAAGATACAATGATAGAAACATAAATAGACATTTTGACTTATACAGGGAAAGAAATAGAGGGCAGCAGTACTGCTCTCCTTTCTTTTTTTTTAATTTAAATTATTTATTTACTTATTTATAATGCACAAGTATATCATCTTTTTAAATACAACTGCTTGTACACAAAGTACATAAGTACCATTCAGATCTTCAATCATACATTTAGGATAATGATGTCCATCTCATTCGACCACCATTTTTTCCCTCCCCCCCCTTTGCTCCCTCCCTTGCCCTCCCTTTCCTTTGACCATTCTATTGTTCCTCTAATCCTATGTACCCCCATCAAACAACACTGTTAACTAGCCTCCTTATATCAGGGAAAATATTCGGTATTTGGATTTTTGAGATTGACTAATTTCACTTAGCATTATATTCTCCAACTTCATCCATTTACCTGCAAATGCCATTATTTTATTCTCTCTTATTGCTGAGTAAAATTTCATTTTGTATATATACCACATTTTCTTTATCTACTCATCTACTGAGGGAAATCTAGGTTGGTACCACAACCTAGCTATTGTGAATTGTGCTGCTATAAACATTGAAGTGGCTGTGTCACTGTAATATGCTGTTTTTAAGTCCTTTGGGAATAGACCCAGGAGTGGGATGGCTGGGTCATAGGGTGGTTCCATTCCCATTTTCCCAAGAAATCTCCATACTGCTTTCCATAGCGGTTGCACCATTTTGCAGTCCCACCAGCAATGTATGAGTGTGCCTTTTTCCCCACATCCTCTCCAACATTTATTGTTGTTTGTGTTCTTGATAGCTGCCATTCTGACTGGAGTGAAATGAAATCTTAGAGTAGTTTTGATTTGCATTTCTCTAATTGCCAGCAATGTTGAGCATTTTTTCATGTATTTGTTGATTAAATGTGTATCTTCTTCTGAGAAGTGTCTTTTCAATTCCTTAGCCCATTTATTGATTGGGTTATTTGCTTTTTTGGTGTTAAGTTTATTGAGTTCTTTATATATTCTAGAAATTAGTGCTCTATCTGGTGTGCATGTATTAAATATTTGTTCCCAATTAGTTGGCTCTCTATTCACCTCACTGATTGTTTCTTTTGCTGAGAAGAAGCGTTTTAGTTTAAATCTATCCCATTCATTAATTCTTGGTAATAGTTCTTGCACTACAGGATTCTTATTAAGGAACTTGGGGCCTAATCCGACATGTTGGAAATTGGAGCTTACTTTTTCTTCTGTTAGGCATATTGTCTCTGGTCTAATTCCTAGGTCCTTGATCCACTTTTAATTGAGTTTTGTGCATGGTGAGAGATAAGGGTTTAATTTTAGTTTGTTGCATATGGATTTCCAGTTTTCCCAGCACCATTTGTTGAAGAGGCTATCCTTTCTCCACTGTACATTTTTGGCAACTTTGTCTAATATAAGATAGCTGAAATTATATGTATTAGTCTCTGTGTCCTCAATTCTGTACCATTGGTCCACCCATCTGTTTTGGTGGCAATACCATGCTGTTTTTGATACTATTGCTCTATAGTATAATTTAAAGTACAGTATGGTGATGCCCCCTGCTTCACTTTTCTTGCTCAGGATTGCTTTGGCTATTCTGGGTCTCTTATTTTTCCAGATGAATTTCATGACTGCTTTTTTTTATTTCTTTGAAAAATGACATTGGAATTTTGATTGGAATTGCATTAAATCTGTATAATGCCTTTGGTAGTATGGACATTTTGACAATATTGACTCTACCTATCCAAGAGAAAGGTAGGTCTTTCCATCTTCTGAGTTCCTCTATGATTTCTTTCTTTAGTGTTCTATAATTTTCCTTATAGAGGTCTTTCACCTCTTTTGTTAAGTTGATTCCCAGGTATTTTTTTTAATGCTATTGTAAATGGGATAGTTTTCATTATTTCCCTTTCAGAGGCTTTGTCACTGATGTACAAAAATGCTTTTGACTTATGAGTATTGATTTTGTATCCTGCTACTTTGCCAAATTCATTTACTAGTTGTAAAAGTTTTCTGGTAGAGTTTTTTGGGTCTTCTAGGTAGATTATCATGTCATCAGCAAATAGTGCTAATTTGAGCTCTTCTTTTCCTATCTGGATCCCTTTAATTTCTTTTGTCTGTCTAATTGCTCTGGCCAGGACTATGTTAAATAGCAGTGGTGAAAGGGGGCATCCCTGTCTTGTTCCAGTTTTTAGAGGGAATGCTTTCAATTTTTCTCCATTTAAGATAATGTTAGCTCTGGGCCTTGCATAAATAGTTTTTATAATGTTGAGATATGTTCCTGATATTCCTAGTTTTTCCAGTGTTTTGAACATAAAGGAGTGCTGTATTTTGTCAAATGCTTTTTCTGCGTCTATTGAGATAATCGTATGATTTTTATCTTTAAGTCTATTGATGTGATGTATTAAGTTTATTGATTTCCGAATGTTAAACCAGCCTTGCATCCCTGGAATAAACCCCACTTGATCATGGTGCACTATCTTTTTGATATGTTTTTGTATCTGATTTGCCAGAATTTTGTTGAGGATTTTTGCATCTATGTTCATTAAAGGTATTGACCTAAAGTTTTCTTTTTTGGATGCATTTTTGCCTGGCTTTGGAATTAATGTAATATTGGCCTCATAGAAAAAGTCTGGAAGAGCTCCCTCTTTTTCTATTTCTTGAAATAGTTTGAAGAGCACTGGTATTAGTTCTTCTTTGAAAGTCTTGTAGAACTCGACTGTAAACCCATCAGGTCCTGGACTTTTCCTTGTTGTTAGCTTTTTGATGACATCTTCTATTTCTTCGCTTGTAATCGATCTGTTTAAATTGTGTATAGCCTCCAGATCCAGTTTAGGCAAATCATATGACTCTAGAAATCTGTCAATGCATTCAGTATTTTCTATTTTATTAGAGTACAAGTTTTCAAAGTAATTTCTAATTATCTTCTGTATATCCGAGGTGTTTGTTGTGATATTCCCTTTTTCAACACGAATGTTAGTAATTTGAGTTTTTTCTTTTCTTCTTTTCTAACATCGCTAAGGGTCTGTCAATTTTGTTTATTTTTTCAAAGAACCAACTTTTAGTTTTGTCAATTCTTTGAATTGTTTCCTTAGTCTCAATTTCATTGATTTCTGCTCTGATTTTAATTATTTCCTGTCTTCTGCTACTCTTGGTGTTGATCTGTTCTTCTTTTTCTAGTGCTTTGAGGTGTGATGTTAAGTCATTTATTTGTTGTTTTTTTTTTTTCCTTTTAAGGAATGAACTCCATGCAATGAATTTTCCTCTTACTACTGCCTTCATAGTGTCCCAGAGATTTCTATACAATGTATCTGTGTTCTCATTTACCTCTAGGAATTTTTTGATCTCCTCTTTGATGTCTTCTTCAACCCCTTGTTCATTCAGTAGCATGTTGTTTAGCTTCCATTTGTTGGAGTAGTTTTTCTTATTCCTTGTTTCGTCATTGATTTCCAATTTCATCCCTTTATGGTCTGATAGAATGCAGGGTAGTATCTCTATTTTTTTGTATTTGCTGAGAGTTGCCTTGTGACATAATATATGGTCTATTTTGGAGAAGGAGCCATGTGCTGCTGAGAAAAAAAGTATATTCTTTTACTGAGGGATGAAATATTCTATATATTTCCATTAGGTCTAAGTTATTAATTGTTTTAAGGAGGCCTAAGGTTTCTTTGTTTAGCTTTTGTTTGGATGATCTATCTATTGGTGAGAGAGGTGTGTTGAAATCCCCTAGAATAACTGTGTTGTGGTCAATTTTACTCTTGAACTTGAGAAGAGATTTTTGATGAATGTTGGTGCTCCATTATTTGGGGCATATAGATTTATGATTTTTATATCCTGTTGATGAATTGTTCCCTTAAGTAGTAAGAAATATCCATCTTTGTTCCTTTTGATTAGCTTTGGCTTGAAGTCTACCTTATTTGAAATGAGAATGGAAAATCCTGCTTGTTTCCGCAGGCCATGTGAGTGATAAGACTTTTCCCAGCCTTTCACCTTCAGTCTATTGATGTCTTTTTCTATGAGGTGTGTTTCTTGGAGTCAGCAAATTGTTGGGTCATTTTTTTAATCCATTCAGATAATCTGTGTCTTTTGAATGGCGAGTTTAGGCCGTTCACATTCAGGGTTATTATTGAGATGTGATTTTTATTCCCATCCATTTTTATTTGAATTATGATCTTTAGCTTGATTTGGTTTCTCTTCTGGTTGGTATTTCCCTTAGTTTAATATCTCCCTTTGTTGATTTTCGCTGTTATTTTTCTCTTCCTCTTCATGAAAAATTCTGCCCAGGATGTTCAGAAGTGCTGGCTTTCAAGATGCGAAATCTTTTAACTTTTGCTTGTCGTGGAAGGTTTTTTATTTCATCTTCAAATCTAAAGCTCAATTTTGCTGGATATAAGATTCTTGGTTGATATTCCTTTTCTTTCAGAGCTTGAAAGATCTATTCCAGATCTTCTTGCTTTTAAGGTCTGGGTAGAAAAATCTGAACATAGTCTGATTGGTTTCCCCCTATATGTAATCTGCTTCCTTTCTCTTGTGGCTTTTAATATTCTCTCCTTGCTCAGTATATTAGGCATTTTCATTATAATGTGTCTTGGTGTGGGTCTGTTGTGATTTTGTATGTTTGGTGTTCGGTAAGCCTCTTGAACTTGGTTTTCACATTCATTCCTCAAGTTTGGAAATTTTTCTGTAATTATTTCATTAAATAAATTACTCATTCCTTTGGCTTGAAACTCTGCCCCCTCCTCTACTTCAATCACTCTTATGTTTGGTCTTTTTAATGTTGTCCCATAATTCTTGAATGTTCTGTTCTTGGTTTCTTACCATTTTTGCTGTGTAATCTAGATTTTTTTCTCTAGGGTATATATTTTGTCTTCATTGTCTGAGGTTCTTTCTTCCAAGTGATCTACTCTGTTGGTAATACTTTCGATTGAGCTTTTATTTTGGTTTATTACTTCTTTCATTTCTGGAATTTCTGTTTGGTTTCTCTTTAGAGCCTCTATCTCCCTATTGAAGTAATCTTTTACTTCCTGTATTTGTTTATGGAGTTCTTTTTCAAAATGATCTTTCGCCATCTGTACTTGCTCCCTCATCTCATTTTTTAGTTCATTCTTAAGTTCCGCAAACATTTGGAATATGTAATTTCTAAATTCCATCTCTGGCATTTCACCAACTGTGCATGCCATGGAATCTACTGAGGAGGTATATTGATTTGTTTGTGTCACTTTCTTCCCTTTTTTCTTCATATTGCTTGTGCATCTATTCTTCCTGCACTGTGGTACCTTGACTATTTTGATTTTACCTTAAAACCTTACGTTGCTCCTATAGTACAATGCTATCAGATCCCCTTATATTTCCTTTACACTTAAAATCAAACATTTTCTATTCAGAGAATCCCAGTTTGATCACAATGTACAGATTTAGTTAACCCAGATATTGTTTCCAATTTACTCTGTACGCTTCTGATGAGGTTTTATAGTTTCAAGTAATGGACACAGAGGTGATATGTTTAGTAAGAAGAAAGTGAGTGTATTGACTTGTTCTTTCTTAGAAAGTATAAAAAGAGAGTTCTATGAAAGTGGTTTAGTATCAGCAGATGAGAGAGGAAAGAGAGTGGAGTGAATGATTAGGTGGAAAGACCGATTTATATATAAACCTAACTTATGCAGTGGTTGAGAGAAGAAATAAAGAAAGATGGAAAAGAAAAAAAAAAAGAAGAAGAAAAAATGACCAAGGAGTAGAAATTAGTGTAAGAGAGAGGAGAGAGAGAGTGAGTCTAGAAAATAGAGAATAAACTATATATAACACCACTTTGCTATATATTTCAATTGTACTCATTCTAAAAATCCCAATTTCTGCATATAACTTGTTTTTGCCTCTGTTGAGTATGCAACTGCAGGGTGTAAATAGGGATGATGAAGGACAAAGAAAAAATACTAAAATGAGAAGGAAGAAAAGAAAGAAAGAAAAGAGGAGCAGAAGCAAACAAACACACTGTCAATCAAAAAAAAAAAAAAAAAAAAAAGCAAAAACCAACAAACAAAAAAAAAAAAAAACCCCAAGAAACAACAAAACTAACAAACAAACACCTTGAAACCAGGAATAAGTCTCAAACCAAATGGACCCTTGGAAGCCCTTCTTTTTTCCCTTCCAGATTAAGCCAATTGACCCAAATCATGTCCAGTCAGCAAACCTGTTAGTGGAGTCAAGGCTGCACCTTTGGCCAGTTGCAGAATGGCACAGTGGAAGAGTGGAGGGGGCTTATCCTCAGGTTGGGCCCTGTGTGCAGCAGCACGGAGCTGCCACTCTGGGCCCTGGAGGCCAGGCAAACTGGCTGCTGGGTCTCTCCTTCCAGAGGGCGGGTGCCTACCTCTTGCTCTGGTCACAGCTGGGTAGTTCTCACTCCTCCCAAGAGTGGAGGAGGTCCTTCCCCAGGTCTGACCCTGTGTGCGGCAGCTGCCACTCTGGGCCCTGGAGGCCAGGCAAACTCACGGCTGGGTCTCTCAACATTTTGACTTATGTACAAAACCAGGGAGTCACTTTTTGTTACTTGTATGAGCTCCACAAGTTACAATGAATATCAGAGAAAATGTTAAAATGACATTATATGGATTTATACTTAAAATTAGAGTGAGACAAAACTAAAGCTAAAATCCTGAACTTTTCCAAGGACATCTCTCTTTGATAGGGGATTTTGACAAAAGTGTTCATGGCTTAACTGGGTGGTGAGTATTTCCCCTGAGTAGGACCTCAGGGAAGACCAGGTTGAGTCCATTGTGTGTCCTAGACAAATCACAAAACAGAAGAATTCTATAGTCTCAAAGTAATTCAGGAAAGGGGGTATAATAAAGTAATTTAAGGAAAGAATTTTTACACAGGTTATCATATTAAATGCCCTGACAAATTCACATAAGAAAGCAAGTGCTTCCTGATCTTATTTGAATTCAAGAATGTTACTCCCGTCTTTATAACTAGGGCCTCACAAAACACCTTTTAAGAAATATGGCTTTTGGTTCACTCCTCTAATTTTAAAAATGAGGAAACTGAGACCCAGAGAAGGAATGGAGATTTATATAAAGTAAAAGAATAAGACCCAGGTAGGTAGCTTAGTCTGTCTTTCTAGTACTTTGGGATGTTCTTTAAAAAATCAAAGAAAAGAGCCTCTAATAATTAAAAGCATAAGAATATTAACTGTTCTGGAAAGTACATTGTGTGTGTGTGTGTGTGTGTGTGTGTGTGTACACTTATTTGAGACTTGATCTACATTAATCTATATCCCTTTTCCAGGAGAATATAATAAGAATAAAATCCACTTATACATCAAATATAGATGGAGCAGTGGATGTGGGTCAAAAAACATGAATACTAATTCCAACTTTGACCCAGACTTTTCCAGCTAGCTCTAGAAAGATCACATTCAGGGCTGGGGTTGTGGCTCAGTGGTAAAAGTGTTTGACATGTGTGGGGCACTGGGTTTGATTCTCTGCACCGCATATAAATAAGTGAATAAAGAAAAAGTCCATCAACAACTAAAAATATATATTTTAAATAAACAGTTTGCATACATAGTTTTCAGAATTTGGATTAAGCCATTTTGGATAATCATATTTTTCTAGATAATAGGAATTTGTACCTTTAAAACTAAAATGCTGGGTTGGAGGTAGAGTTCAGTGGTAGAGTTCAGTTGCTTTATTTGAACCCCAATATCACAAAAATATTTTCAAAATATATTAATCATTTTGGAAGGAAACTTTTTTTCATATTTTATAAGTCTTCATGTCATTTTTACACAGATAAGAAAATATATACAAAACATACACAGGAATATTTTGTAGGTATTTTTAATTTTTAGTTTTGCTCTCTTATGCCTGATATATGGATTTTACAGCACTGTCAGAGCCTGTTTGGGGGACTTAAATGGCAGATTGCTCCTGTAGTAAGCACACCTAGGTTTGGATGCTATAGTCACTGTTATATTTTTACCATGTTTTCCCTTTAAGATAAACTCTGCAGCCTTATTTTCACTCTTTCCTCTGCTTCCTACATCATCACATTTAATTTCATAACACCTCTTCCCTACACTACTAAATGTGTGATCATGGAAAGTCACTTTCCTTATGGCAAAATGATAACAATATCAGTTTCCCTGAAGTAATGAAGTGTTGAGGCAGGGTAAGGACAGCTCAGGGTTGTTATTTCTTCATGTCTTTTCTAGGAGCCTCCTGCAGGAGACTCTGCAAAATCTGGGGCAGAACACATTCTCCTTTTCTGAATCATGCTTGTATATATGTGGTGATTTCTTCCAAAAATTCACCATATTGTTGAGTAAAAGATTGTGTACAGTTGCATTACACTCTTGTTATATCAGTTTAGTCCCTTTCTTAATTTTGTTTCTGTGATTTTAAACAGTTGAAGAATTAGATCTTTCCAATTAGAGAAAAAGACATTTAACCAATTAGAGAATGAAACAAAGACTTCTATTATTGTTGTTTTTACTATCTTGTGTCTTGGACAATGGACAGTATTGGAGAATGTTCTGATACATGGTTTGCTGAAAAATCCATTGAGTAGTAGTAGTAGTAGTCATGAGAGTGATAGCCAATTATTCTAGTTTTCTTCCTTTTCAGAGCATCATAGGACATAACTTCCCATCCCTCTTTGGTCTGTTGTGCCACATGATATGCTCTGGCTCATGAAATGTGCCTATAAATAATGTGTTTTATTTCCAGACTATAGTGTTAAGACCCTGTGCCCAATATGCTGTGTGGTTTTCCTTTACTATACTGATCAAGGAAACATGAGTTTAAGTGGAACAGAGTCCCCTTAAATCCTGTGCTTGGATTCAGAGAATTAACAAGATATAACCTTCTTTTATATAAAGCCTTACCTATCTACCTTGACAGATACACAGAATAAGTAAATAATAGTCTTATTCACTAGTCTTCCTCAGACTACACATTTCCTCTTTGAGGCCAGGCAACTGGTCCTAATAACCAATCCATTCCCATTGTGGATATCTTTGGAGGAGAAATGTACAGCACTGGCCAACTTTCTGCCTTTTCCCTAGCCCTGAAAACTTGGTTTAGGCTTAGCCACACATTTATCCAGCATGTTCTGGACATGTGTAACTGCATCTCCTCTCCTCTTCTACCCACTTTGAAAAAAAAATGAGAGTTTTTCTAAGAACATTTCATCTTTTCAGGTACTTGTCAATTTGTTTCATTGTTCATTTTTTTAGTTAAATTAGTTGAATCAAAAAGACTCTTGGGGCTGGGGTTGTGGTAGAGCACTCACCTAGCATGTGCGTGGCCCAGGTTCGATCCTCAGCACCACATAAAAATAAACGCATTGTGTACAACTAAAAGCAAATAAATAAATATTTTTAAAAGACTCTTGAATATACTATACAATAAGAAAAAAAATAGTCTTTTGGTATAAATAAGAGATCCCTACTTTCCCTAACTTTTTAATGACTTTCAACTACAAAGTCACTTTCTTTCATTTGACTTCAAACACCATTTACTAAACATTTTAATTGTTCTAGTATAAATTGTTCTAATATGCAATGGTTATATCTTGCAAAAGATTTCCCATAGTACAAAAGTTCTTGGAATCTGCTGTGTGTGTGCGCATATGTGTATGTTTATATGTTTGTAATTTTTAAGTTCTGGCAAAAACCTTATCATTTTTTTCTAAAATCCCTTTAATATCTTTGGCTAAACTGAGCCACAATCCTGGGCTTAGTTATTTATAATTACCTTCAGGTGCAAAAGAATTCTTAATGCTTCAAATTGTTTTCCCCACTGTATTGAAATAAATAGAAGTAATTTATTATTAAATGCACTACTCCTATACCAATTTGGTGGGTGGGAGTTCACATTTGGGATATTGTGTAATATATAATGAGTGTGAAATGAGTGGTTCTGATCCAGTCAGCAACATAGGTAATTTCCCTTGTTAAGCAAAATGCTTGCAAATTAAGTTGCATATCTTCATGAAGGCAGTGAATGGCATAAACTGTGGTAATATTGATTTTGATTCTGCTTTTCTTAGAAATTATTTTGGATGTTTATTCAGAAGCATATTCTCTCTGAGTCAGAACCCTATATTTCTGCCAGAGAGAAATTTGAAACACATCTTTGATAAGGATTGTTTTTAAAATGTTATGGAAATAAAATCAATAGGGCTAATTTCTACTTGTCAGTTTCTATGAATATTGCCTGATGGGGCTGCAGACTAGTCATAAAATTGGGCTGGGGATCACTGTACCCTGCCTTCTCATCTTTTCCTCTCCAACCCAGTCTGTGCAGAATGGCTTTGCCCAAAGAGAGACCCAAATGAGTTACTTGCTCGGAAATGACAAGCTGGGAAATGTACTATTTGTCCAAAGGAAGAAGAAAAAATAGCCAAGTAAGAGGAATAGCATGAATAGACTACCGGGAGAAGATGGGAAAAAGAGTACCACCTATTTTTTTTTTTTTAAAGCAGCATTATTGAATTGGAATATGTCAAAATGAAAGAATGTGTTAATTTACCTGGAAATTTCAGTAAAAGTGCAAAAATAGCATGTGTTCTGTCTCTATGACCTCAGCCTTCCATTCCCCCTCTCTGGCCTCAGTTTCTCATTCTCCTTTTTCTTACCCTTGCCTCCCAACCAGAGCTCAAGAACTGCCTCTAAGATCATTAGGAGTAAATGATACAATATTGTTGCCCATGGAGACTTTGCTGCCTTCTGACGAAATGGTTGGCTTGCACAAATTCACACAAGACTATTAAAAATGTTAGTCATCAATAATTTGCAGTGCTATTTTGCTTCACTTTTCTTACAGAGAAAAATAGGCACCAAGTGTCTTGCAAACTTCTAAGAAAATGCTTACTTTTTCTACCAGGTATTCATCTTTGTGACAAAATCACAGGCTTCATAAATCCTTGGGAGCACACCAATAATTTGCCTTCATGAACAGCTACCAAAATGAAAATTGAGACCTCAACACAATGCTGGGTGTCTTCTGTCACCACAACCCATTAAGTTTTGTTTACACCCTCCTCTACTCTCTGCTCAGACCCATCACTATTAATGTTAGCACAAGGACTTCCTTTCCTTTGGCCTTCAATTTGATTCTAATAATGAAATATACCGTCATGAGGTCCAAGGAAAGGAGAAAAGAGAGGTTAAGTTAGTTTTCCCTACTCCATCTCTGCTTTAGTTCCATGTCTCTTTCTGCAACTGATCCTTCTGGTAGAAATACTGCAAGGATGCTGCAAGGAATCAAATGTGCTCAGAAGTAGCTCAGCAAGGCAAACTGTACTTTTGCAGAAGGATGTGCTACCAAACAAAGTCTGGCAAGCAAGCACACTTGGGCAGGCAGTCTGCTTGGTTTTGTCCTTAATGCAGCACTGCCCCTTGCTCTGATAGGAGCAGCTTGGGATTATAATCTATGTGATTGGCTAATTTTAAAATTGGGGAGGGTAAAAGGAAAGACTGTGGATAAGATAGCTACAACTGTATCTTTCATCCCAATTAAGGCTAAATACTATATTCTGAAGATGGACCATGGGACTTTCTATTTCTCATACTTCCATGAACACTGATCCTTTTGAATAGTTCCTCTTCAATAGTTCAAGTTCTCACTGGGTTCCAGTGATATAATTCCTTCACTTAATGTCTTCATTCCTAGGAATGGATGCTCTTGCTAGTTTCTGAAGCTTCAGCATCTTCTACTAGTTTCCTCTACCCACAACTCTGTAAGTTGTCCCTTAATTATAGTTTCTTCATTTGAATGTATCTGGGGTACATTCTGTTTCTTGCATGAAACCTGCCTGATAGAAACATATAATCTGAGGTCAACAGGAATACAGAACCCTGTGGTTAAAGTACTCAGGGATGTCTTCCTGGGAAAGGTGAAGCTTGAACTATACCTTCAAGGAATTATATTTATATAGCCTCTCAGTTAGTTTCTCAATTTTCATCTGAACAACCTGGCTTAAGCAAAAATAATTTTTTTTTTTGTCCAGGACCCAAACAAATCATCAATACTTAGTCTCTTTCCATCTCTTAGATGTTTCTTCCCTCTTGGTTCATTTTGTAACAGGTTCTCAAAGATGTAAAATTGACCCCAGCAAGCACCATGGCAACTGCCTTAAACAATAGAGCACTATGGTCACCTTGCTGAAACCCATGGCAGCATCTACACATGAATCTTCTGGAAATTTTTCAAAGGTCAAAAGTGTGTGTGCATCATGCTAGAGCTATTGTGTGACAATGGAGCAAAATAACACCTGCATTTAAGAGGCCTAAGACTGTATTTCTAACACACTGGAACTTCTCTAGGTAATCATGCCTTAAAGCCATATCTAATTACTTGTACAACATCTGGCTTTATGAGCCAATACCCACATTTTATTCTTCTTTAATCAATTCAGCACTATTAGTTTGCCCAATGAAACCAGAATCCCACCTTTATATATTTCATAATATTTTCTGTTTACTTTAAGGCCTGAAGTTTTTGTAGATGCTCAATTTGCATGCCAAATTTAAAGATTCACTTTGCACTGATTATATCAGAAATAACAGGCTGCAATGTTCTTTTGAAGCTATGAACATCTTTGACCCTATGCAACACTCTCACCAATTGGCTCTAAAATGTAAAAAGCAAAACTCAAGATACACAAGGAACTTGGTGTCATGTTGAATTTGAATTCCACACTATTAAAATCCCCGAGGAAGTTTCAGGGTAAGGCAGCTAGATCCCAAAAGAAGAGGAAATAAGTTAGCTCCTTAAAGTGCCTCAAAATGTCACCCTATACTGGCTATAGGCCAGCCCCATACTAAGCCCCTGGGAGGGAAAACAATCAATATTAGACACAAATATCTGCTTGGAACTCTCATTTTAAAAAAATAAAATCTCCCTCAGACCTTAGAGACAGGATATATTATTGATTCTGATTTACAAACAGGAGTTTGGAGAGGTAAAAAAAAAAAAAAAAAAAATACTGCTTGAGGCTCAAGAGGTGATAAGTGGGAACTTCAGTCTCCCAGGCTTTGTGACTCCTCATCTTAAGTGCTGCAGTTAACTTCTGTTATAATCTAGTGAACAGGCAATTTGTGAGAAAGTCAGTCTCCTAATAAATGGAGAACAGACAGTAAGTATAAAAATTTTTGAGTAACCAGAATATTTAAAATTGGCACTTCTAATTAATGAAGAATTTCTTTTAAGAAGAATGTAGTGGAGATAGTGTTGACAAGAATAATAGTCAACTCTGTGGGCACCCACTAAACTGAATCATGCTCCTCCAAATATGTTAATGTCTCCCCAATCTCTAGAACTTGTGCATATGTTATCTTACATAAACAAGAGGAACTTTGCAGATATTCCTAAGTTAAAAATCTTAAGATGGAAATTTTATCATGAATTATTGACTTGGGCACAATTTAATCACAAAGGTCCTCAAAAGAGTGAGGCAGGAGGAAGAGAATAGGTGAAGAAGAAGTAAAAACGCAATGTTTCCTACTGGCTATGAAGGTGGAATATGGGCACTCTCTAGAAGTGAGTAAAAAAAAAACTGTCAAGGCAAGGAAACAGACTGTCCCCTCAAGCCTCTAGAGTACACCAGCCCTAATTTATCTAACCAATATTGATGTTAGGCAAATGAGATTGATGTTGAAGTTCTGAATTTCATAACTGTAAGATAACACATTTGTCTACTTCAAGCAAGTATGTTTTTGTAATCTGTTAACATAAACAATAGAAATCATAAAAGAGGCTTCACATCAGTTCTATTATGCAAAAAATCACCATGGGTATTGTTAAAATCCTATATATCCAGTCTAGAGTAGAATCTAGAATTCTGCATTTCTAATAAGCTCTCAAGGATGCCAAAGATGCTATTCTGAAGGTCATGCTTTCAGAAGCAGGGGTGTTCATAATGATACTTCCCTTAATCATCACAGTAAGTATGAAGTTGTTCTTATTTCCCATTTTACAGTTAAGAAAATAAAGGCTGACTGTTTAAGTTAGTGATCCAAGATCAGACAAAATTGCCAAATCGAGAAATTAAATTCATTTTTATCAGAATTCAAAATTTACACTCTTCCCACTAAGTTCCAAAAATCATAAGTAATATAGGTCAGGAAGGAGAAGGCATTGGTTTATCATTGTTTTTACATGGACATTGGTAACATCTCTCTTCTCTAAGGTCACACTGAAGAAGAGTTTGGGATCCAAGCAGCACTTACTGGATGGTAACAGCATGTTAGGATGCAATCCACACATTTTCCTGCCCTCATAAACATAATTACTGCATTTACATATAAAAAATGGAACTAAATAAACAAAAAATAACAAACTTTAATGTTTTTAACTTACCTTCAGGAAAGGCAGTACTTCAACTCCACCTTTGTGTTGAAGGGTTCATATTAGTTATAAAGAAGATCATTGAAAGGGTTTTTTTTTTTTCACCTGCAATGTCTTGATAATTTTTGGAACCTTCTTGGGATTATTAACAAGTAGTATTATGTGCATTGGAATTATGTTCTGATATAAAGTCCTTCTTTTACATATTTAATTTTATTTATTTTTACTTTAAGCATTTTAGAAAAACACTCACTTCCCTTTTAATAAACACCACCAGGTGGTTTATTTGTGATGCCCATCACATTTGCACAGACTGGAAACTCACTTCCTTCCCAGATCATTAACTGCATAAAGCAGGAACTGTGTGGCCTTCTTTATTGCTACCATCCCAGGGAACTTTTCCCCATGCCTTGAATTTTTAATCTCACTGTAATTTTCCCACAGGTAAATCAAAATCTCCTTGTATGTAGAGCTAAATTCTTATATGTATATCATCAAACCTGGGTTTTTCCATAATACAATTTGGGTTAAGATAGATGGGCACTGTTTTTCCATGTCTTTGTCATCTTCTCTGAGAAACATTCAGATGTGAACCTTGTATTTGGTAGCAGAAATATACAGTTCAAGCCACAGATCCATCACTTTCTTGCTAAGTAGCCATGGTAATGTGGTTTTACTTTTCTCAGTTAGTTTCCTCAACTGTCAAACATGGACAAGAGTGAACAATGTAATGGAGGAGCCCTGTTTGGGGAGATGGCTAAGATTGCGGTTGACTACGGGCCATGGAGATGTTTGGGCACTGCCGCCTTCCGTAGTCTCACGGGACTTGGCCCGGGATCTCGAGAGACTTGAGCCGAGATTGCTGATCGGGTCTGCGCCATTTGGTGTGTTGGTTTTGGTGGTGTGTGTGGTTCATGTTAAAGTCATTGTTAGAGCCAGAGAGAAAAGTTATCAGAATAAAAAGCCTATTTCCAGTTCACCTCTGAACTTATTTCCGCAGCTTCGTTGCTCCAAGTGGCCATCGCTTCAGGCGGCAACAATGTAAAATTGTTTTGAACAATATAAAACATTACAGAAGTCCAAATAAAAGCTCTTTCTGGTGTTTTGTGTATAGTAAAGCCGCATCAAATGTTAATGAATTCAATGTTTATAGCAGCACAATTCACAGTAGGTAGGTTGTGGAACCAACCTAGATGTCCCTCAGTAGATGAGTGGCTAAAGAAAATGTGGTATATATACAAAAATGGAATTTTACTCAGCAATAAAAGAGAATAAAATAATGGCATTTGCAGGTAAATGGATGAAGTTGGAGAATATAATGCTAAGTGAAATTAGTCAATCTCAAAAATCCAAATACCGAATGTTTTCTCTGATATAAGGAAGCTAGTTCACAGTGTTGTTGGATGGGGGTACATAGGAGGAATTAGAGGAACACTAGAATGGTCAAAGGAAAGGGAGGGGAAGAAAGGGAACAAGGGGGGAAGGAGGGGGAAAAAAGGAAAAAAGAATTGGTGGTTGAATGAGATGGATCATTACCCTAAATGCATGATTGAAGATCTGAATGGTACTTATATACTTTGTATACAAACAGTTGTATGTAAAAAGATGCTATATATGTGCATTATGAATTGTAATACATACTACTATTATAAATAAAAAAAGAAAAAAGAATTTAAAAATTTTTAAAAATGTTAATGGATTGATTTAAAGGTTGGTTCTTCTGCCTGAGTGAATGTAGCCTAGTGAACATTTTTGATTCTTTCTTTAACACGGGCATCCCTTACCAAAACTTCAGGGCTACAGGAAGTATCAGTGCTTTACATCCCTGAACTGAAGAAATTGAGGACAGCATTCAAAAGGTAGACTTAGACCTCCCAGGTTTGCATCCTTACACTGCCCCTTACAAATGTAACAATGGTAAATTACCTATACACTGAGGCCAGCTCTCACTACCCATCTCATGGGGATAGTAGCATTAATGCCAATTTCACCAGAAAATGTACACATAGTACTTTGTACCTACCACCATGGCTGGCCCAAAAGGCAGTAAGCAAATGATAGCTATCAATTGAATGAGGAATCTAGTGCCTCTGAAAGCAGTCAGCAAATGGTAGTTATCAATCAAATGAGGAATCCAGTGCCTCTGACTTGATTAATTGAGGTCTAGTTTTGTTTCTACATTTCTATTTGGTAATTCCCCATCTGGTCTATATTCAGGTGCCCTTAGGAAATAAAAACCCCCGCATTCTCTGTAATTCCCTAGCTCCAGATTTTCATAAATTTAAGGATTAAAAGTATGTTAGTCAACCTTTCATTTCTGAGTGTATAAAATACCTGACAATGGACAATTCAGAGGAGTTGGAGTTTATTTTTGGCTCACTATTTCAGAGTTGTAGTCTATAGTTGGCCAACTCCATTGCTCTGGGCCCACAGTGAGGCAGCACATCGTGGCAAAAGGATGAGATGAAGGGAAGATGCTCAAGCCATGGAAACCAGGAAGTAGAGAGAACAAGGGCAAGAAGCTGTAGGGCATATTCACTTTTTCAGGCTAGGACCCCAATGACCCACCTACCTAGATTTACCACCTTGTCACTCCATTCAAGCTAGGATGATCTGATTAAGCTACAGTTCTCATAATGTAATCATTTCACCTCTGAACACTCCTACATTATAACAGAGGAGTTTTGCGGGGAGAGATCTCAAACCATAACAAAGAAGAAAAAAGAATGCAGACAAATTTTTTTAATTTATATCTTAGTAGAATTGATGATGAGATAAAAGAATGTTTTGTTGGTTTCTTGATGCAGAAAAAAGTAATCAAAACATTTTTAGAAAACTAATCTTACAGAAACTTTACATAGAAAAGAAGAGTTTTTTAGAAATATAGGGGATGATGTCCTTGTTCATTTGTCTGAAACAAAAATGTGATGCCCAGCTACAGTCTCCTCTTTTGGAAATCATGTGGAAACACATGACTAGATGAATTCTGACTATTGGCTTTCCCCCATTCATTGTAAGGAAAATATGCTTAGGTTTGTTTTTGTTTTGTTTTGTTTTGCTTTGTTTTTTCACACAATTGAACATTTTATGTAACTAAAACCTGCCTGAGGGTTTGAAAGCCCCACCAATATCTCATGTTTAAAGCAAATGTTTATTCTTCTGCAAAGGGCTCCCAGAGGCATATTTCTTGAAGAGGTCAATATCTACCACCCTGATTTTCTCTTGCCAAAACACACTTTGAAAGTATCAGATCTGACACTTTGTTGTAGCATTTGAAATTTGACAGTCTTGTTGCTTTTAACCGTGAACAGCTAGTTTGGTGCTTTTATTTTACACTTTATCCTCTTTCTAATCAATAAAGCTATATATTTAGTGCTTAAGATACTACAGTAGATACTGAGGCCAACAGACAGTACATGCTAATCAATTTTTAATTATGGCTTTAATTTTATATGGCACCATTTAATTTTATTAGATATGTTAAAGCAAAGCTGTCAGATCAAAGGATCTACTGCTCAAGCCAGAGAGATAAATATCCCAGAGGCTGCATGTGGTCATAAGAGGGTGTGCATCACAATGTGCATATTGTGTACATAAATGCCACATATGCCTGCATAGCTGCAGTGACTTCTTCATTGACAACAACTAAGTTAGCAAAGCTGCTATGTTCAGTGCAGCTCAAACACAACATGGAACAATGAACTGGAAGCTACAAGTTAGATCTGGTGTTGCTATACAGTCTCATGTCCTTGTTTAGTACATTAATTTACATCATATATATATATATATATATATAATATTACATATTTATATATAAGTATCTCTCTCTTGTATGAGCAGAATGTTAAAGATTGTTCTCTCAGTGGAGAAGGCTTTCAAGCCCTGAAAAAGGAACCAAATGGGATAGAATGGCATTATGATAACATCTGAAAAAACTATTGTCATAAGGAGTCTGTATTCCTGTGCATTAACTACTTGCCTGAATTTACAGAACTAGCCACAAATGCTACATGTAGCCAACCATTAATCAAATAGGAAGGGTTCACCTGCATAGAAAATGGAAAGCAGAGGCTTCCTAAAGTGGAACCTAAATCAACCGAACAAAGCAGTATAATAACTGATGGCATGAAATTGTATTGAATGTGTTTCAAAATGGCAGAGAAATGTGCAAAGCTTACTGTCTTAATTTCTATCTTGTTACATTTCCATGATGCAGTAGCATACTCTACAGACTCAGACAATTTGGAGTCTTCTTTCAAGCACTTGTTGACTATCATTTTTGAGCAGACTTGAGGCTGTTTGAAAGGAAACAGACCAAGAAAGTTTGTTTTGCTGCCTTCGTTCTGTTAATTACCTTTAGTCCAGCCCACATGCCATCTTCTCCAGGAAGCCCCTATGCTCCTGGATAGAATAAATGACTCCTTCTACACATTTTTTTCCTTATGTTACAGGGATTGAACCCAGGGGCACTTAGCCACTGCACCACATCTCCAGTCCTTTTCATTTTTTAAAATTTTGAGACAGTCTTGCTAAGTTGCTGAGGGCCTTACTAAGTTGCTGAGACTGGCTTTGAACTTATAATCCTCTTGCCTCAGCCTCCTGAGCCACTGAATGACTCCCCTTTCAATCACCCTCCCACCCTTAGTTTTACTTCTCCACAGGAACTTATATCCTTTCTCTAACTGGCTGTGTACATGCATATCTCTCATATGAAATTCTTCTCTGTCCGTGTATTCATTCAGTCCATGACTAAGCACATTGGTCAATGTGTGGACCATACATCAAAGTATTCTGCTCTGTTTATTGAGCACCTACTATGTATCCATGTTCTTAAAAGCATAGTTTGATCAGAGGTAAAAAAGGCCTAGGAAACGTGCAGTCTATGAAGGGGATAAATCAATAAGTAAAATAATTTCAGGGAATTGCTATGATGAAAATGAAGCAGTGATATGACAGGAAGTACCTGTATTGAAAATATTGGAAATTAGGATTCATGAACAGTTTAGGTAGGGCACACTTTTACTGAGAAAGAGCCATGAGAATATGAGAGAAAAGTGAGCCAGGTGAGAAACTGCTGGGAAACTTTCTAAAACAGGAGGAGAGTATGGCCCTAGTGGGCCAGGCGGAAGCCTGCAGGAAATAACATTAGAAAGGTAGGAAAAGCCCAGACTGGCAGAACTTTGTGACCCTGGGAAGGAGTTGAGGTTTTCTGCCATGTGATCATACTAGAACACTCTATTTGTGTTTTTTGCAAGATCTCTACTTGAAAGTTTACCAGGTATGTGTGGTCAAGGACCTGGATAGCTGCAAGTGCTGTGAGTTAGTAGTTAAATAAGTTGCTGTTCTTAAATGGCAGCATTTTCTTGGCATAAATTTTGGACTGAGACCTATGACATCCACCATCAGAAGGCCCACATGACAGAGGGCCTCTGTCCCAGTCTTGGCCTGGAGCACTCTATTCCTCACCCCATGGCTCCTCATTCCAGGTCACACTCTCCAGATTCATATCCTAACCTGATTTTTCCCCTGCTGCTTCACCTCAGAAATAGGGAATGTATCTTGGAAGCTCCTATGTCAAGTGCACAGCAGGTCAACACTCAATTGAAGGTATAGACTCAAATGCCTAGGCAGATCCAGGTGAGTAGCATGGAAAAGCAGTGAGACCCAGGCAAAATCTCTGATGTCCTGGAGAGACGGTAGGAGTCAGCTGGTAATCATTCAGACATAGCAGTACATTAGCAAGAAAAAAATGTCTGACTCTTCAAGAAAAAATGAAAGCCAAAATTATCTTATGAACTGATTTGAGTTGTAAACATTGATAAAATTAATTTACATTTTTAAAATGTATGAGTCAAATATGTCTATTAGCCCAATAATAAGAATAAATAGTGCAGTCACAAAGTGCCAGGTGCTCTTGCAAGCATCTCCATATATGTTAATATTAAAGTAATCCTAACAATCGTGGGGGGAGGCACCATTTTACCCCCATTTTCCTGATGGAAAAACTAGAGAGATATTAAGTAACTTATCTAAGTTCATTCAACAAGCAAGTGAAGAACTGGAATGTGACACAAAGCATTGCAGCTGGGGAAACCATGTTTTCTGAGGCTAGGTAGGCTGCAGGTCAAGCATGGAGCAGCCTCTGCCCAGTGTGCTCTCTGTTTATTTACCACCTATAAGGAAGCTCTGGCACCTCTCTGCACCTGCTGGGAAATCAACCTGAAAATCAGAGCTGGCTAACTGAGGCTGGGCCAGGAGCTTCTCATGAATGAAGAATAGCTTAATCTTGGATGTTAAGGCCTCCTTAGGTCCCAAGGTGGAGTAGTGCTACTCAGTGAGGCAGCCTGAGATAGTCATCAACTATGTCCTGCATCAGCAATATGATCTTGGGCTGTACTGTGGTTAGGGACAAGGCTCAGGGCCCAACCCCAGGCTCTGCAACCTTGGTGTCTGAAATTCACTTCTTCATCCACTAATGGGCATAATAAGTTCTCCCTTGCAGGGTTGCTTTACATGGAAGGGAAGATACTAAGGTGATGTTCAGGGTACAAAACCAAAGGAGGACAACTGCATATGTAAGAAAGTGAGCGTCTTCTCATACTTTTTACCCTGGGCAGCACTAGCCTTATCCTCATTCATCTCTGAAAAACGAAATGGAGGTAGATTGTTTAGCACTATGCTAGGCTCATAGGAAACAATCATTGTTAATAGTTGCTATGTATCAGTTGGATGAGTTTTAAGGATCTGTCATTTTATTGGCAAAATGGAATAGAATGAGAGCATAGGAAACATTTAAATTTACTACTATCACTCTAAAGTTTTAATAATTTTAATCTATGAAATAAACAACTGACAAATGGACAGATAACAAGAAAAAGAACATATTTATTACATACCCAAAACATGGAAATGTAAGACTCAAAGAGGGGGAAAATAGTTGACATAGATCTTCCAGGGATTTGAGCTTCCATGTAGAGGCAGAAGGAAGAGAGCACAGGCTATAGAAGTTTGGCATGAACATTAAGCAAGGATCATCTTATGATGCAAATGAGTCCCCCTTCTGTGGTAATCTCTATTTTGGTCAGGTGTTGGGCTTCCAACCCCCCTCCCTCAATCACTTCTTCTTATGGAAAGTTCCCTCCTGAGTAGAAAGAGGAGTAGAAAGAAAAGTCTTTGTTTGCATTTGCTATTTACTACCTAATGTAGCTAGATGTTGATTTTTTTTTCACAAAAAGATAAGATTTTGGACCCATTTCTGTGTTTGCAAAATATATGATTTTCCTGGATAACCAATTCAAAATATACCAAAATATACATATTTGCAGTGAGATATTTTACTCTCCCACAAGAGTCTGTAACTAACTATCTGGGTCTGTAGAACTGAATGGAGTACTTGAGATGAGGCTTCTTGCTATGGTGCCAACACAGTAGGAACACACAAAGTCACTAAACCTCTTGCTTCACAGATGGAGGCCAAATTTGGTCACACTATAAATCCTGGCAGTGCCTGGAAGTAATGGTTCCTTTAATAGTGCATTCACTGCCAGCTTCAGAAATTCTATTTGAATGAGTCCTTCAGTCAAAAAAAAAAAAAAAGGAAAGGAAAGAAAGTTGTGAGTGATAAGCATTCCTGCCCAATTTCTTACTTTTTGCAGTTGACACACAATGCTGACTTGAATATAGTTAATTTTGAAAGGAGAAGATTATATAAGGATGTTTCTTCCCATATAGCATTCTGGGCAAAGCCAGGACACCACTGCTTATCAAGAAGTTGGGGCAATATGAAACACAGTTTGGTGGTGGG
Source organism: Tamias sibiricus (assembly GCA_025594165.1). Lineage (NCBI taxonomy): Eukaryota > Metazoa > Chordata > Mammalia > Rodentia > Sciuridae > Tamias > Tamias sibiricus. Next base: position 40,141,975 of record CM046672.1, read on the forward strand.
GAAGGCATGTTTGTGATTATTACTGCCAATTCCTAGCTGTTGAGCCAGACTCCACATAAATCAGCATGCCCGGTACATGGTGCTGTGCCCTGGGGAAACTTTTTATTTATTTATTTTTTTGTTTTGTTTTGTTTGAAGTTGTTATATATGACAGTAGAATGCATTATAATTAGATAAATGCAAATCAAAACATTTCACTCCAGTCAGAATGGCAGCTATTAAGAACACAAACGACAATAAATGTTGGAGAGGATGTAGGGGAAAAGGCACACTCATACATTGCTGGTGGGACTGCCAAATGGTGCAGCCAATATGGAAAGCAGTATGGAGATTCCTTGGAAAACTGGGAATGGAACCACCTTATGACCCAGCCATTGCACTCCTAGGTCTATTCCCAAAGGACTTAAAGACAGCATACTACAGGGACACAGCCACATCAATGTTTATAGCAGCACAATTCACAATAGCTAGGGAAATTTTTCTATATACACCTTTGCCCATCCAATCACTTAGTATCTTCTGAGTGTGGACTCAGTTCCATGTATTACCCTATTAACAGTGGGGGCAGGAAACAGAATGGCACAGCCCACATACTGAAGCTACCTGCAGAGGAAGAAGGCACTGAACAAGTGAAGTCAAGGCAGTACTAGACCCACTACTACAAGGCAGGGAAAAGACAGATATATCACATGGGCTTCCCTATCATATATAAATTCCCCAAAGCAAACACTCACTTATGAAAATAAGTGTACTGGCTTATTTTCACAGAACCATAGAGGCCTTTGTAGAGACATTGAAACGATTTGTTCCAATCCATGAAGCAAAATAACATAGATGAAAATCATTAGCTCCTTACTCCTCATTCTTCCCACCCAATAAAGGGAATCCATCTTGCTCCCTGCAGTGTTCCACATGTTTTGCTTTTACCTGCCTTTGCCTAAACCCTTAAACTCTGGTATTAGGTTTGGGTTTGTGCTTCTCACATCTTCCAGAAACCCTCCCTGTATGATCTCAGGCCTTGTTACCAGTTATTCAGCCTTCAATGCCTAGCTCAATAAATGTACAAGTTAATGAGCAAATACTAATATAAATAGTGCTATGGTATAGTAAGAAATATATTTGGCCATTTCCTAATTTCTGTCACAGATCTCCTTAAACTCTTGAAATTCCTTAAATGATAGCAGTGTTTTATTTTTCTTTTCCTTTTTTTTTTTTTTTTTCTAACTGAGATTGAATCCAGGAATTCTTAACCACTTAGCAATATCCCCAACCCTTTCCTTTAAAAAAAAAAAAAAACAGTATTATTTTGAGACAGAGTCTCACTAAGTTCCTTAGTGCCTCACTTAGTTGCTGAGGCTGGACTTGAACTCTCCATCCTCCTGCCTCAGCCTCCAGAGCTGCTAGGATTACACTCTGCACCAAAGCACCTGACTCCATTATTCTTAATGAGCCCTTTGCAAAACACCAAAGTTTTTGCTAATGAGATGACAGGGTGGGAACCCTAGATAGCCTCAGGATGGGGCCAGGCACAAGCAAGAAGATGTCAGTAGAGCGTTGGAACTGGAGGTGAGCTCTATAAAGTCTTCAATGACATTTAATGAACTTCCAGGTAGCTGAACTAGTGGAGACACTGGGAGCATTGCTTCCATAAAGAGGACATAGAAGCTCCACTTGACACCATCACCCATGCCTTATCCTGTGCATCTTTTTATCTAGTTATTCTTCTGTATTCTTGTGGCAGCTTTTATTATTATACCTGGTAAAAATAAGTGTTTCCCTGAGTTCTGTGAACCATCTTAGCAAATCAATGGAATCCAAAATGGGAACCCCAATTTGTAGCTAATCAGCTAGAAGTATAGGTGGTAACCTGCCGGGGCTGCTGGGGTTGCTGAGTTATGAATGGAGCCGGGCTCTGAGTTGCGCTTCCCTTTTTGGGCCCTAAAAGGGAATTTTTCCTGCCTGCAGGAAAGATTGCAACTCACCCGGCGGGGTGAGCTTAAGGACAGAAATCGCTAGGTGCCTTACCTCAGAAAACATGCCACACCTAGGGAGTCTTGTATAGCACACGGGATGCCCAAAAAAAACTCAGATTTATTGAACAAGCATTGACTTAAATAGGCCTAGAACTAACCAATCAGCAAGCAAGGCGGTTCAGTCTCTCACACTACATCATAGCCACACCCCTTGGTTTAGCCCCGGTCCTTTAGGGCGTGGTAAGCAGTCAAACCTTGCCCCTTGGCAGACATAGTCCCAACAGTAACCTACTACTTGTGATTGGTGTCTGAAGTGGAGGAAAGTCATATGAGGCTTTACCCCAAGGCATCTGACTGTAACTCCAAGCAGGTAGTGTCAGAATTGAATTGAATTATAGCACCCTCAATTGGTATCTGCTAGAGAATTACTTGGTGCCTGGAGAATGCCACCCACACACCTGGCCACAGAAGTGATCTAGGTTAAGTGTAAGAATAGAAAAAAATTATTACTTTTTTCTTTACAAATGTCTTTGAAATATTCCCTGGGTTGAGCTGTGGTTTTGCTTTTGAGGTACTTTTTTGGGGTACCTAAGCACACATTCCCAGGTAGAATGTATGTTTCTAAGAACAGTAAGCATGTTATTCTTTCCTTTTTGACTCTTTCAGCATTTGATTAAATGATTCACAGATGCCAGATATTCAGTAAATATCTGCTAAATCAACCCAAATTTTCCTCCTAATTTGAACAGCAACCATTAAAGAACATAGAAAAGGTCATGATCAGGGACCTGTGTCCCCTTGGGGACCTAAAAGACCTAATACTTTAGTATAATTTCCTCAGAAGCAGATCTTGAGACAAGGATTTGAGTAAAAGCAGTTGTTTGTAAGAAATTAGGAAGGTACGGGAAAGCATCCATTGTAGTATGTGTCATCATACCAGCTTCCACCAGGGCAGCTGAAACTGAATCCCACAGGGGGAATACAATCATTTTTAGCCTGCTTCAAAGGGTGTTGATTCCCCAGCAATGTAAGCCTGGTATGATCCTAGTAGTCAAGAAAAGTCTTCAGGCAACAGAACACAGCTATTAGAAATCAGACCAGAGGGCCCAGAAATGATGAGACCTGTTGGTAGATGCATGAATACTGACAGCTCTGCTATGGTTATGCTTTAAATATGGACCCAGGTGATGTACTGGGCCCACATGGACCATGAGTTCTAGGTTCTAGCTCTGGATCAGAGTGCTCAGGATTTACATTTCTCTCTGATGCCCCAGGATAAACAAAAAACTCCTCCTCATTCTTTGTATCCAGAGCTTCATGACAGAAGTGAAGAAGTGTGACAGTACTTTGTGCTGGAAAAGGGAACACTAGTTCAGGAGAGAGGAGTCCTGCTTGCATCTCAGCTCTGCCTCTATGTAGCTATTTGGAGGGTTGAATTGATCACTTTCTCTTGGCCTCTACTAAAGACCCATTCTGCCTGGATTGTAAGAACACGTCTTCCCTGCTCTGCTAGTGTATAGTTTCCCTCATTGTGTAGCAGTCTTATTTTTTTTCCATTGATATATTTTAGCTATTATATAAGTAATGTAGAAAAGATGTTCATTATAGCAACATTGGGAGAATGTAAGTAAATAACCCATAATCTTATGGCACAGAGGGAAAAAATAAACATTTTAGGATATAGATTATACATCATCCCCCCCCCCACATAATTACTTAACATTAGAGAGTATGCATGCTCTACCAAAACCTCTCCTAGGAACTCAACACATCAAGAAGAATAAACCAGACAAGTTTCTTGGAGCTCACAGAAAATAAACACAACAAAAATAAGACTTTCACAGGATTGGATAGGAGGGAATGGGGGGAAAGGAAGGGGATGGGAATGGGAAAGACAGTAGAATGAATTGGACATAACTTTCCTACGTTCATATATGAATACATGACCAATGTAACTCTTCATTATGTACAACTACATACTCCACATATGTATGATATGTCAAAATATATCTACTGTCATGTATAAATAAAAAGAACAAATAAAAAATAATAAGAAATAAGACTTTCAAATAATGTTGGTACTTTACCTTTAAAAATAGGTGGTATACACAATGGAATATTACTCAGCAATTAAAGAGAATAAAATAATGCCATTTGTAGGTAAATGGATGAAGTTGGAGAATATAATGCTAAGTGAAGTTATCCAATCCCAAAAATCCAAATGCCAAATGTTTTCTCTGATATGAGGAGATTGATTCACAGTGAGATTGGGATGGGGACCATAGGAGGATTAGAGGAACACTAGAAAGGTCAATGGGGAGGGAGGAAAAGGAAGGGGCAAGGGGGTAAAAAAAAGTTGGTAGAATGAGATGGATATCATTACCCTAAGTGCATGTATGAAGACACGAATGGTGTGAATATACTTTGTATACAACCAGAGATGTGTAAAAATGTGCTCTATGTGTGTAATATGAATTTTAATGCATTCTGCTATCATATATAACAACTTCAAATTAAAAAGAATCAATATGAATATCTGTAATTACATGATATAATAAATCATCCTGAAGTTTTTTCAAAGAATTCAGTTTTAAAAAATAGGTGGTATGATGAAAAAAGAGACAAACTTTAGTTAAATGTGAGGTTATGTTCTGCTATTTCTAAAAATGATGTAGGTTTTTGAATAAACTAAAAATAAGTTAAGTCAAGTGGAATATAATGGTTTTAGGCATGCAGGGACTAGTACATTAGCTTTAATGGTTTTAAAAAGTAGATTCTTACTTTCTAAAAAAAAAAAAAAAAAAAACTAAAAAACCATAGGTCTATATACCATTTGCCAACTGCTGAATACAAGGATAAACCAACTTGAAAGGCTATTAACCACTTTAGATGAGAAACAATCCTAGATTAATACATCAGGAGTGGGTGAAATTGGTTCTGCATAATTTGGTCTTTATCTACTATTTCTAAAGTACCCCTCATTTATACATACATACATACACACCAGAACCAAGCCCTGAGCTATTATTTCTTCTACAATTATTTTGTGGCTCCTTCTTCATAAATACAACCTCCCTCACTATTTCGGGCATTTGCTCAAATGTCAGAGAGGTCTTTCCTGACAAGAATACTCCCATACACACACATGCACACATACACACACAAACACAGACAAACTCGGTTCCCCACCTGCTTCGTTGACCTTCATAGCACTTCTTTGTTTTACCTCTCCTCCCAAGCTTCTATCCTATGACTGGGTTTTCTTCTTCCTGGTGATTGGTCCTCCTCTAACTGGTTCTCCTTGAGAAGATGGCTCTACTAGTCTGTGACCCCACTTTTACTTTTCCCTTCCCCACAATGTGGTTTTCTCTGGTTATTGGCCTTTTCCTCCAATTGTCTTTCCCCGTCAATATGACCCACCCCTCTCTGTCCCTTACCCAAGACATGTCCCTTCCCAGTGACTGATCATCCCCCCAGAACTTCTTAGAATCTATGAAGATCTTTGAAAGAAAGGAGACATCCTGCTAAATAGGAGACCATGACATTGATGTTCCTTCCATAAGTCACACAGTTGAGAGAGGGAAGATGGGAGGGAAACTCAAGCATGGAAGGAAAACTGTTTCCCCATAACAACTCCACTGGATCATCTGGTTGGAAACCCAAGAAGCAAACTTTCTCATCCATAAACAATATTTAAGAGAAATAAATCCAGTTATCTGTAGGTGCCTGATATTGATTCTCTCTCTTATGGTCCTCCATTTTTTTCTCCCTCTTGCTCATTCTTCCCATTCAAACTAGTTTCTGCATTCACCACCCTTTAGATAGAATGCAGATCTGGGCTTAACTGTGAGAAATAAAGAAGGATGAGGAGAAAGCATGGAGACATTTTAAAAATCTCTGAGATGAGACAAAAAGTCCCTGACACATCAGGAGGGGAAATACAAACCTAGAAAGGTAGGGGAATCTAAATTCAGAGAATACCTATGTTAATTTCTAAATGAACATTCTAAAACCTGTAGATCTCCAGGTATTTCTTTGACATAAGATCCCCACAAAAAACTATAAAACAGTAGCTAGAACATTGGGACAGACATTATCATCTCTCAAAGCTCAAGCTGGGCAGAAACTGTAGTACCTAACAACTCAGAAGTGTTCATACAACATAGTCATGCACAGCTCAGGACTGGCAGGCACTATTGTCCTTATAGCTAGGATATTATAGACATTGTTGTCCCACAAAGCCCAGGACAGTGCAGACATATTCTTCCCTCATACTCCAGGACTGGACAGTCACCACAGTTCCTCACAGTCCAGTATTTGTCTGCACTGTATTCCCTACAACCAGGTTCATGAAGACCTTCCCACAGAGCTCAGGACTGTGCAATACCGTAGACCTCAAGGCTCATGAATAGGCAGATACTGTAGCATCTCACAGTTCAAGCCTGAGGCCTAGAATAATGAGAAAATGGCTAAAAGAGGCCTTGTTTTCAGAACCTTGGGTATTCAGAGCATTTGCACAATGACTGAAGATAAATGATAACCAGATAGCTCTACAGATGTCAATGAAGACATAAATTGCCCAAAGAACAAAACCTCTCCTTTTCCAAAACTAATGTTTAAAAGTCATATACCTCTTGTATATGTAGATACTACTCTGCGGAGAACATTTTAAAATCAAAGCTATCTAAAATTATGATCAATTTTTAAGGAATTCAAATAGCCAAGTTTCCACATTTCCTAGTTTCCATAACTTTTTTGTTATGATGTTCTCACACAGGTGAGGATGCCATGAATGTGTCTTTGTGCCACACTTCCATGAGACTGTTTCTATTGCCAGAGAAATTTGAGCTATTTAAACGTTGATAACAAAATGAAAATGTTTCACCGAAATTAACCTCCTGTCCCCCAACTCCAGTCTAGTTACAGGTCTGTATAGGTCAGGCAGTGTGGGTTACCTTAGAGATGAGAACTCGATTGCTCACAAAGATGTTTCTTCAACAATCTCTTTTTCAGCCAGAAAGCCATGTCTCATCTCTGCCTTTGATGTGAGAGGCTTTCATACTCAGTGTTGCTTTTTTATGCTTTTCTCCTTTGTATTTAGACCAAGACAGTGAATTTGAGTATTATTAAACGTGGTAGGCCCAGAGAATCAATTAGCAAGCCCAGTGATCAACAGTACTTAGGATCAATGACATTTACCAAGCTCTTATGATTGCCAGGCAACACGCAAGTTGCTCACATGCATTATCTCACTTCATCTTAACATGACAAGACAGGTATTACTACTTTTTCACTTTACAAATGAGTTAGAGAGAGAGAGGTTAAAACAGAACTTTTAAGTATTAGGTAAGGATTTGAAAGCAGGTTTTCACAACTCTGTATACTTTGCACTAATCTTCTGAGACTGCAGCCAGGGATCCCTGACACCTCAGTGACTTCAGAGAGTAACCAGGAGTTGGAGTTTGAGAACCATTGGTTGGGGGTGTGGAAGTGGCTGTGAGCATCCTAGAAGGGATGCTGTGAATGATTTGTGTGCCTTCCTTCCTATGAGTTGGTAACTTGGTCTCTTTCTTGTATCATTTTTTGGCTTTTGTTTTTTTTTTTTTTAATTTGAAATAACACCATCCAGTTGGCAAAGCCTACAGGGAGAACTGTTTTATTGCTTCTTCTAAGTATAATATGAAAAAGTTGCTGACCCAGAGTTCTGAAGCAGGAACAAGTTGTGCAATGTCTTTTAAGAAGAGGATAGATAGCCATCTGGGATTGCAAAAGAAGAGCTTTCCTGAACAGGCCTCTGTGAGAAGTTAATGCCCACATTTTGTTCCCTTCCTGCTATAGTAATCACATTAGAGAAAGAATAATCATTTTTATGAGCTTTATTTGAACTTGGTGATGCTATTTGCAAAAGAGAGCCTCTGAACTCTGATTCAAGGTACACTTCCCCAGGAAGCATTTCCTGAATCTTGCGGGCCAAAGTAAGAGATATTCTATATTCAGGTGCTTCAACGTATGCAGTATTAGACTGCTACTGTCTTTCTCATCTAAAGCTGTCTCTCCAGGTTGTTTTCTGAGGAGGTCAGAACTGTTTCTCTCTTTTGTCCACATCCTCAGCATCTAGCAGTGATTGGCATCTGGTCGTACCTTGTTTAATAATGCCTGTCTGAGTCTCAAATCTTTACTCTTTAATGACAATGATACATGTATATGCTTGGTATGAAGTTGGCAATTAAGTAATGATGACTATTAGAATGTGTTTCAGAAATAAATAGTTGCAAATGGAGCTCAGGTTGTTTTCCTTCAGGGAAGGAGAGTATGTGTCCTGGAACTCTGCAGAGGTCGGTCATCTGTGTCATCATTTAACTTTCTTATCGATCTTAATCCACTCGCTGATGAGACCTTCTGGTGATGCTGCCCGAAAAGTGTAATTAAAATTAACATGAAGCAAAGCAAAACAAAACAAATACTTTAAAGATTAGAGAATTGAGGTCTGGGAGTGATGTGGAAACAGGGTGGAAATGCAAAAGAGGCTGTTCTCAAAAAGCCCCCACACCCAGAAGAAAAAGAGTAACCTGGGACCTAAGGGTTTTCAAGACATGCTCAAGGCAGCATGGGAGGACTGTGGAGAGGAATCACAGACCTTGGCAAGTCAGGTCTGGGATGAACCTTTGACTCAAACTGTCTCATTGTGTGGGTAATGCAAGGAGGGGTCAGAGGTGGAGAAACTTGCCCAAGATTCCAGAGGAAATAAACAGCTGTCCTTTTGTGTTGTATTCTGCTTTGTTGCTCTGTGTTCCAGGTTACATTTACATTCTTCTGGGAAGTCACTCCCACTCCCACATTTGATCTACAAGTTCAGTTGGGTTAAAGATCCTCTAGTTCTGAGGGCATTTCTTACGACCTAAGCTTGGCCAGTCGGCCCTTCGAATGACCCTAAAGCTGGTAACTAATTCACAGCACATACTGTGACCCACACTAGTCCAATGAGAACATTATCCAAGATGTGTGGAGGAGCTTTCAGGAGTAACAGTTCTTTCTCACTGGAAATGATGATGGAAGAATATGAGGATAGTGCATTTATTTTTTATTTTTTATTTTTTAAATGTTTTAGATATACATGACAGTAGAGTGTATTTTGACATGTTATACAAACATGGAATATAACATTCTAATTAGGATTGCATTCTTGTGGTTGCACATGATGTGGAATTTCACGGGTGATGTATTCATTTCTAAGTCATTTAACCACAAGGTGGAGCCTGAGAATAAAACACCAGGGAGGAGAGCAGAGCCAGGAGTCCGAGACTGAGCTCCAGTGACATTTGTTTGAATCTCTAGATCAAACCACGCCTAAAGATAACATATTTGTTAGGTTTTTATATGAGGCATCTTTGTTAGGTTTTTATTTGTTAGTTTTTTATATAAATTCTCTTTATTCTTGACAAGTTTGTGGTGGATTTTCTTTTGCTTTCAACACTAAGAATTCTGAGACACCTGGTGTCTGTTCGAGACACAGCAAGTTGGTGTACACAACAATTATTTCAATCTCTTTCAAGTGGGTGTTTCTTACTGCAGGAGTCGGGGAAAGGTAAATGAACCACTTCCAAGGCTCTTTCTAACTAAGGCTCTGGATATGATTGAGATTACCCACAATCAGATGCTCTCATGGGAGACTTGATTTGAAACCAAGTTAAATGAAAGTAGAAATGAGGTATCTGTTTTGCTGGTGTGCATATAGAAGGTTTAGAGGTGCTTCCTGATCCCCATATCACTGCCAAGGTGATGGAACCTGGAGTTAATGTGTAGTACAGACAGGTTGATTTGCCCCAGCATGATTATGGCAAAAGTAGCAAGAAATTCCCTTGATGGGCCAATTCTGAGGTCATGTACAAGGTCTCAGTCTTGCAGAGCTTGCCTCTCCAGGTCTGTCAGGGATTTTGTGAGTACCTCATTTCCAATAGCATATCTCTTTCTGTTTAAAAGAGATGCTTTCTACATCTTACAATGGTAACTTGATTAATATAAAAGCAGGAATTCTGCCTCTGGACAAGGCATTTGCTTTCCGTGGCTAGGTATAGCATCCCAGGCTCTCCCTAGCCCAGGGAATCTTACCACTATTGGGTGACAGGAGGCTGGTGACTGCCACTCAAACTCCCCAATGTATGGATTGACTGTGTGTGTGTATGATGCGAAAAGAGAGTTGAGGTATGAAGGGTAGTGAAAATTGATAAATGGACTGAACTCAAAGAAAAAATGCTGTAATTGGCATTGATCTTTCCCCCACACAAGGCTACTTAGGACTTGTAAACAATTTGAGGCTTTCTGGGCATACTCCACAGAGATATTTTAAAGACAGATCTACTCAGGGATTGTTGATCATGCTGCATCCCAGTCTCACTCTAGAGGAGTGATGCAACACAGATGGAGGTAGATTATTGGTTGCTTATGAAAAGTCATGACTTGGAATTATTAGTATAAAAATCCAGTGAACTTATGGTTTCACACTGAGTGATTGGAGCCACCTGCCCCTATATCATATAGATAAGAGCACAGCTCAAGGTATGCTCCAGCTTTCTGAATCTTTTTCAAATGTAGAAGGTTATTACCTGAGATCAAGGATAGAGCAACAGTGTAGTTGGGCCCCACTATTTGATATTTTGTTTACATTTTAATTCAAATCCTAAAGAAGATCCCCTAAGTATAAATATTTTATAGAGTTACTGACTCAATACATCTCTGAGTCCTGTCAGCATGCCTTGTTGCACTCTAGAACAATTCTTAAAATATGGTCCTTAAACCAGCAGCAGCCCCACCAAAAAAACTTGTTAAAATGCAAATTACCAAGCCCCACCCAGACTTACAAAACCTGAGCCTTTTATAGGGGATTTTGGTAATTAAATTTAAACCAAATGTATAATATATCTGCTTTTGAACCTGCAGCTACATGGCTAATATACCTGGGTCTCCACTACATGTGTAGATCTCTCATCTCTGTCTGCAATGATACTCTCTCCCTCAGTGTGATTAACATGTACTCATCTTTCATATTTTAACTCAAACATCACTTTGTGTACTTGTCCTTGACTTCTTTTCTTTTTTCTCTCCCAGTACTAACTCCTGTCTCTGAAATTCCACCCTGCCATAAATAGGTGGTACCCCAAGAATCTTTGTTTACACCTCTACAGAAATTATTGCAGTAGCCAATTTAGAATCCATTTACCCTTCTCCTGTTTATGGCATTCTGATTTTATTCTGGAAATTTTGCCTCACCCAGTCTAACTCCATGTAGAGGTGTAAACAGAGATCAAGGTATGTTCCAGTGTTCTGCATATCTCTCAGCACTGGCTAATCTTACCCTACTTCATAGCCAAAGTGATTCTTCATAAGAAATGGATTCAAGGAGAGTTACCCTATGGTCTTTGGCTTGAAATAGTGGCTCGTTTTTGACAGATCAGAGAGAACTATATGTGGGGATGGGAGAAATCCTGCTCAACCACAGCTAGCTTTAAGGGAAGGAGACGGAGAGCAATGCAAACAAATTCCTGGCAACTTTTTGAACATGCAAATCTTTTACTGCCTGCAATTCAACCCCTGTGAACTTGTAGCTGTATAATGAACCAAGACCTCCTTGTTTGTTTTGTAGAGAAGATGTTGTTGTGGTTGCTATTTTCTTACATCAGTGTGAATTTAGTCTCTAACACTTGCCAAAATAAGAAGTTGTTGGCTTTTTTCACCCTATTAAGGGACTTTATTCACACTTGCCAGGCTCCTGCAAAGTATTTGATCTGTGATAGGTTCCTAAAAAGAGTTGAATGACTCGATGAATGTCTACAAAGATTAAAGAGCTGGTTTCCTTTCCTCAATAGATCTGCCCTTCAGTCCTTTCCTCATCTCTTTAGCATCCCACCATGTGCCAAACATCTATCCACTGTGCAATTGGCCTTGGTGGGCCTTTCCTCCTCTGACTGCTCCAACTCAAACAATGACTCTGAGACATCTTCAGGGGATATATATAAACAAATGTCTTCACCCCAAAGTCCAGGCCAAGGCCCTTCCATGACTCCCTTGGCTGAAAGTCTTTTAACTTAGACTGTTGACTGTGCCTCACAAGTGTAGATCAAACATTTGTCAAAATGTCCCTCTGTAACTGGCTCTGTATGCCCCCAAACATGAAACAATTTCTCTTGTAAATTAAACTAACCAGCCCATCATCCAAAGGACATTTGTCAGTCAGATGGTCAAGTAACTGGTAGCCAACCTACTGGGAACTTTGGATGATGAAATTCTCCACAGAAAATAGACTGTTCTCTACATGAATGCCCTTTTGCACCATGGTTCCTCTTCTACCCAGAAAACAGTCTTAAGCTTTCCTGTAGCTGGTAGGATTGCAGAAGGGTATAGGAAATATGCCCTGGAATGACATATTTAGAGGCATCTTAGAAGGTCGGAAAATAGTATCCAAGGCTGTCTTTTTTTCCCCCACAGATTAATAGATTTCATTTTATTAGGATCAAGGAGTCCAAGGCTGTCTGAGGAATACTGCAGTCCACAAAATTGGTGGGGGCTTATTATACCTCTGTTTCACAGAGAGTTAGGAGCTATCCTGGGTGTCACTTGTCCAACAGGTCCCACAATGAGTTCTTGGCAAAACCTGCATCTGAATCTAAGCTGTAGATATCTGAGAAGTGGGCACCCATGCTTCTGTCACTTGAAGTAGGAAAGGAATGAGGAAAAAGACAGACAAAGGATGAGACAAGTGGAAGACAATAAATAGAACAGACATGAGTGACATTCTGGATACTTTCTAAAACTCTAGTCTAAATTGTTCATCTCTAATGCCAGGAGTTTCTCTTAGAAAAGCACTCAAATCAACTGAAGCAAACAGTACCAGGAGGCTCAGAACAGGAGTCCCTCCCTCATCTTGTGATGTCTTCATAGTCATGGTTGCACTCTCAGAAGGAAGGGGGGGCAGGATATCACATCAGGAAAAGCTCAGAGACAATTCTGGCCCGGTCCTCTTCTTTCATACTTGAGGACCCAGATTTTTTTTTTTTTTTTTTTTTTTTTTTTTTTTGTACCGGGGATTGAATGCAGGGGCACTCGACCACATCCCCAGCCCTTTTTTATATTTTATTAGAGACAGGGTCTCACTGAGTTGCTAAGTGCCTCGCCATTGCTGAGGCTGGCTTTGAACTCACGATCCTCTTGCCTCAGCCTCCCAAGTGCTGGGATTACAGGCGTGCGCCACCGCGCCCAGCTGACCCAGATTTTTGATGACTACAATATGTACTGTAAGAAACAGAAAAATGCAAAGTTGAACTGAAACTACACTCTATCTCTGGACTTCTAGCCCATCCTAGTGGATTCTACTTACAGCAAACAAAACTACTCAAAAATATGTCTATTCTGAACATGTATGGACTTTTTCTTGTCATTGTCCCCTAAGCAACACAGTATAACCACTATAACATTATTTTATTTCAGGTGTCCTAAATAATCTAGAGATGACTTTAAGAAATAGGAGAATGGGACTGGGAGGGTAGCTCAATGGTAAAGTGCTCACGCACTATGCAGGAGACCCTGGGTTGGTTGTTCACGAATGCAAAAAAAAAAAAAAAAAAAAAATCAAACAAACAAAAAAGATGTGAGTAGGTCTATGCAACTGCATATATAGAGAGATATATGTATGATATATATACATATATGACATATGTATGTACATGTATATATGATATAAAAATGTATATTATATGTGTGTATATATATTGCTTTTATATATGGAACTTGAATGCCCTCAGATTTGGGTATCCCTGGGGTGAGGAGAGTTCTGGAACAAATCCCTTGAGGTTATTGTGGGAAGTGAGCCTTATGTCTGAAGGAGCTTTTTAACTCGACTTAGTTTTAAAGCCTCGATTAACTATATAAATCACAGATTTACTGTAGTTTCACGTGCTTTAAGCAATAAGTTATCCTGTAGCGCCTCCTGGTGGATTTTTGAAGTACATTCCTATTAAATCTCAGAAGCACTCAAGTGGCATGATCCATCTCTATTATGACATAATCCCATTTCCTGGAAAGTTGTGAGGTAGTTGGCTCCATTTGCCTATAAGCAGCACCTTCTCACCACCTGTGTCAAGCACCCTTCCCCTTCCTCCTCAAACTTCATGTGATGATTTTCCCTACTTTAGTTTTCTTTCTCAAGCTATCTGTTCTTTTTGATTTATCCATTCAAGATTGTGAATCTATGGGCTAGGGCTGTAGCTCAGTGGCAGAGCACTTTCCTAGCTGGGTTTGATCCTTAGCATCACATAAAAAAATTTAAAAACAAAATAAAAGCATTCTGTCAACTACAACTACAAAAATAAAATTTAAAAATTTAAAAAAGATTGTGGATCTAGAGAGCCGCAGGTGTAGTGTGTTTTCTCCCTACCTGGGAGGCCTTCTTAGGAGAGGGACTTGGCTACTTGTTGTTTTAACTGTACCAGTGGGTACCTAGCACCTGGCACTGGGGTAGATGGGCAGATATATAGCAAGCACTCATATATTTCTTTTTTTCACTTTTTTTCTTTTGGTAATGGGGATGGAACACAGAGCCTTGCAAATTCTAGTCAAGAGCTTTACCATTGTGCTACATCCCCAGCCCCACTCAAATATTTCATAAAGGGCAGAAAAGAGGGAGTAGGGAAGTCAAAATACCTACCTGAGATTGGTATGTACATAGGTGTATGTGTATGTGTTTGTATTTTATTTTGGTTTTGTTGTTTGGTTTGTTGTATTTATTTTATTTAATTTCTTGGTGCTGAAGATTGAACTCAGGACCTCTAACATGCTAAGCACATGTTCTACCACTAAGCAATATCCAAGACTCTCATCCTGAGACATCTTGGAACAGCTACCACATCTAGCAGAGTTTGACAAAATAGCATTAAACCATGAATAGACAAGTGAATGGATGAAGAAATGACCCGCTCTCAAATTTTTCTCTTGTCAAACCTATGCTTCAAATAAGCAGCAACACTGTGCCCCTGTTCTACTGTCTTGTAGCTACGACTCAGGTACAAAGTGAGCGGGGCAATGGGAGCTTTGTTTTATCCTTCATTATTATCCTTTGGGTTATCTTTCAGATTTATCCAATTTTTATCACACTCAGCAACATTTGCCAAGCAGTAAAATAGAACACAAGATAAATGAAGTATAGCCCCTGCACTCAAGGAGCTGAAGTCTCTTTGCAGGAAGGGAGCAAGACTGGAGGCAGGGAAACAATTAACAAAAACTTACAAGCCAGAAAAATCATGATGAGTTTCCAAAATCAAGCCCAATTGGCCGGATGTTAGACTGTTGGGTCAATCTGGAGTTCTTTCACTCATGGCTGTCTGAGGTTTTGTTCATGTTGTCATGAGCAATGGAGCCCAGAATTTCGGAGTTCTGTTTATCATTATGAAAACCTGGTGACCTTGAGTTCTTAAGAGAGTTTCTGAGAGTCCGGGAGAAAAGACCTGTATCTCACAGCATCAAAATTCATCTAACCTGACCTGAACATTTCAAAATTGTCTTTGTCATTATATGGAAAGTTTCAATGGAAAGGCAATGTGGGGACAGGGCCGAAGCTCATTTTCCTTCTAAGCAAATGCATCAGAGACTGTTCTAACAGGGAAAGAAAGTATAACTAATGAAATTAAATTCAAGGAAGAAAGATGAGCTCTGCTAATGATTAATGTTCAACTTAATAGATCAGCAGGACATGCTGAGTTGAGAAGTTGCCCAGAGGAGTCCAGTCCAATGCTGATGTAAAGGAAGAACAATGAAAGAAACAATTTCAGCTCCCCCCACTGTCCACAGCTTGTCTCTAGGGAAACACAATTATTAATTGCTCTGAAACATCAGTTGCTTCTCTACAAGGCAGCCACTTCCTCAGCCACTTTCTGATCTCGCCCCTGAAAATGACTTCCAATGGGAAAACCAAGTCTTCTGTTTGAAATTGAATTTGGGGGCTGGCTCCTATTCCATCTGTGTACTGGCTTTTTACAAAGGGATAAATCAGCCCCATTCAATACTTGTGAATGAGAGACTGCTGTTCATGGCCCCTGCCTGCAAGGAAGGCAGACACTCACAATGGGACATAGACAATCTCAGAACAGTGTAAGGGAGGGTCTTTGGGGGCATTCAGAGAAGAAGACAGAGAGTCAGAAAGGGTGTCAGCTGGGGCGGGGGTTGTGGCTCAGTTGTAGAGCACTTGCCTAGCATGCATGAGGCACTGGGTTTGATCCCCAGCATCACATAAAAATAAACAAATAAAATAAAGATGTTGTGTCCATCTACAACTATATATATATATATATATATATATATATATATATATATATATATATACACTATTTGCCTTCAAAAAAAATAAAAAAGAAAGGGTGTCAGCTGAGGCCAGGGGCCAAAAGAGGCAGTTCATTTTTTTTTTTTTTTTTTTTTTTTTTTTTTTTTTTTTATTTTTTTTTTTTTTTTTTTTTTTATTTTTTTTTTTTTTTTTTTTTTTTTTTTTTTTTTTTATTTTTTTTTTTTTTTTTTTTTTTTTTTTTTTTTTTTTTTTATTTTTTTTTTTTTTTTTTTTTTTTTTTTTTTTTTTTTTTTTTTTTTTTGTTTTTTTTTTTTTTTTTTTTTTTTTTTTTTTTTTTTTTTTTTTTTTTTTTTTTTTTTTGTTTTTATGCTGGAGGGCAAGGCTCTTGCTCAGAGCAATAAGTGGGGTGGGATCTTTTTCTCTTTATTTTTCAGGCACAAGTGCAAAGTAGAAAAAGGCCACTCCCCACTGGCTCTCTTCCTCCCTTGAGTTTCATAGAGCCCTTGATATGTTCTAAACACTGGAGCAGCTAAGGATTCCAGCCCTGTAGTTTACAAAAGAATTGGAACTCCCAAGCTGTGTTGGAAGTGGGCAGTTGGAAAGTAAAACACCAGAAGAACTCAGGGTAGGCAGTAGCAATGGCACAGCAATAAGGAGGGAACTTTTATTTATTTTTTTTTTTCCAGGCGCAGACATCTGTGTGACAGCCAAATAATCCCCCTATTTTGGACTTCATCGTATTTAACTCTGCAGTCTTTAAAATAATGTAATCTCTAGGACTCTATGGCTTCTCCAAATCCTATTGACCTGTGAGTCGGATAAGAATTGATCTCATTTGTGTCTGAATGAATGAATGTTGTCTGTGCAAGCAACAGACTTCAGGGCCAGGCTGGTATCCAGCATAATAAAAGCAAATGCATGCTTTGTGGTTACAGATTGGCACAAAAGTGATCCAGTCTCCCTTTCTTATGGGGCCTGCAAGGGTCTGGGGGTCCGGGGAGCAGGTGCCATAGGCCTGCCTCAGTGCTTGTTTGTTGAGTACTCCATGACCTTGCTAGGAGTGTGTCTGATCAGCCATTTCCCCTGTGACTAAATATTTGGTCATGGCCGTAGGAGAGAATTCCATCAGTGGACAGCTCTATTTTTAAGGCTTAGGTTTTGTTTTCTTTTTCCCATTAGGGAGCCCCTCTGGCAGGCCTGAGCATCTCTCACTGACAGCCACCCTTGCATAATGTTAAGCAGGTGTCTGATACTTGCTGGAAGGCAAGGAAATGCAATGAAAAAGGATGGAGGTGAAAGGCTGTCTTCCTTGGGGTGAAGCTAGTTTCTGTACTACTGGGATCTATTTACCAAGTCAAAGTGATGCCTACTTGCACACTCCCTGTGCTAGAGGTGTGTGAATGTGTGTGCATGCACATGCATACACACAAGTACCCCAAAGCACCCCTCTCCCATCCAGTAACCATCTGGGAGTAATTACTGGTAATGACCAGTAATTCAGTCACCTTCTCCTACTAACATACTTCTGTTCCCATCCCTTTGCCAGGGACAGCCCACCCATTTCAAGGCCTTCTTATCTTTCATCCAAACCTCATACAATGTATTATGGTCTAGTAGCATAATCCAAACCCTCCTGTTAGCTGTCACTATAGTCTTTGGAAAAATCACTTTATTGACTTGGAGCTATTACTCATTTGATTATTTTGTCCCCTCACAGGGTATTGTGGAAATTACTATGTGCTCTCCAGCTTCATTTGAAGCATTACAGTTTTTTTTTTGTTTGTTTGTTTTTGTTTTGTTTTGTTTTGTTTTGTAGCAGAGATTGAATCCAGTGTCACTCAGCCACTGAGCCACATCCCCAGCACTTTTGTGTATTCAAATTTTGAGACAAGGTCTCACTATTAGGCCTTGTTAAGCTGCTGAGGCTGTCCTCAAGTTTACAACCTTAGCCTCTCAAATCACTGGGATTATAGGCCTGTGCCACCACACCTGGTGGCACTAGAACTCTTTTTATATACACCTGCCATTCATGATCTAAGGAATAGAAGCATTGGGTAAGCAATGCTTCTGGCTTCAGGGTGAGGAAAACAGGCCCACCTTTGCCCTACCTTGTACCCGTAGGTCTTGTCCTTCTAGGACGGGGCAATAGGATCATGGCTGGAAACCAGTCTGCAGATGTTAATCCCTGTCTGACCACTTCTTGAAAATGCTTCTTTCAGTTGTACCTCTAGGAAGACATCCAATTACAAGATTCCACCCTATTGGAACACAGTTCTATTGAGCTATCTTACCTCCCTATTTCTGGCCTATTGTTTGGTCCATAACTGAGCATTTCAACCATTTGAATTTTCTTGAGATATTTTGCATAGAGTCAATGGTAAAATACACAATCTTTGTGCTACCAAACATTATTGTCATATTCTAGCAGAAGTCTGCTTGGAGAAGGGGACAGACTCTGAGAGTTCTACCTCACCCTACATGTATTCCTAAACATTAAATTATTGATGTAATCACACTGAATTGAATGTCCTGACACCTGTAGTTAGATTTTCAATACTGTTATATTCAAATATCTGTAGGATTCAAAAGGAAATGTAAAAAGTGTAGTTACTGAACTAAGCCAATAGAGGGCAGTATGGTAAAGCCACAAGCCTAGTCTGAAAGGTATCTGGATTCTTTCCTTTCCTTTCTTTCTTTTTGTTTTTTCTTTCTTTCTTTTAATCTCTCTCTCTCTCTCTCTCTCTCTCTCTCTCTCTCTCTCTCCTTCTCCCCCCCTCTCTTTCTTTCTTTCTTTCTCCTCATCTGTGACAATATTGCCCCCTTACAGGGTATTGTGGAAAATGTTGTATGTCTAGAGTCCCATCAGGATATTTGCTGTTCTTGTTCTCCAGCCTCATTTAAAGCATTATAACTCTTCTGTCTGCAGGAGCCCTGTTTGGGGATTGGCTTGAATTGCGGTTGACTATGAGCCGTGGAGATTTGGGCATTGTCGCCTCCCGTAGTCTCATGGGACTTGTTGCGGGATCTCGAGTGACTTGGCCGAAATTGCTGATCGGGTCAGCGCCATTTTGGTGGTGTGTGTTTGGCGTGTGTTAGTCGTTGTTAGAACCAGAGAGAAAAGTTATCAGAATAAAAAGCTGTTTGTCTCCAATTTGCTTCTGAAGTTTTTCCCCCGTATGGGCCACCACCTGTTGCCGCCTGAAGCGCCTGGAGCAACGGAGCCGCGGGAAAAACTTCAGAAGCAAACTGGAGACAAACAGCTTTTTATTCTGATAACTTTTCTCTCTGGTTCTAACAACGACTAACACACGCCAAACACACACCACCAAAATGGCGCTGACCCGATCAGCAATTTCGGCCAAGTCACTCGAGATCCCGCAACAAGTCCCATGAGACTACGGGAGGCGACAATGCCCAAATCTCCACGGCTCATAGTCAACCGCAATTCAAGCCAATCCCCAAACAGGGCTCCTGTATCTGTCTACATCCAGCAATCATGAACTTTCCTGAGATGATTTAGATGGAGTTGATAGTAAAAACAAACAAACAATGTTTGTGATGCAAATCATATCCTCAGCTTCAAGCAGAAGTCCACCAGAACAGACTGTCATATAGAGAAGCAGAAAGACTTAGCCAAAATCTCCTGGATACCTGAGCCCTTCTCCACTGCCATTTGCTTGTTGTGGACCCCATGTCTTTGTTGGACAACAAGGACCAAGAGGAGCTAAGACAAAGACTTTGAACAGGACATGAAGTCAGAAAAATTATAAGATTTGGTAACTTCATAATAAATCCCAAGGGAAGGTGGACTTTAAAAAAAAATAAAAAAGCTTGACCTTTGCAACTGCCCTCATGGAAATGAAAGCACAGGAGAAGGAGTCTAAGTGAGAAAATAATATATCCGTGGATATACCCTGTAAGGTGTTTGGAACATTGACCTGGAGCCACACCTGCCATTTGTGTGGTCCCTTTGGGTTCCAGGGTGAACAGAAAGGAACACAACAAAGCAGGGTCATGTTAACTTGGAAAATGTTATTATATTCTAAAAGCCAACACATATGCAGGAGAGAATCCGGCTTCTCTAGCCCACCCTCACAGTAGATATTTTGATACCGAAGTGTCTGGGTCCAGGGACACCCCTTTCCAAAAAGACCAGCAAAGAAGGAAAGTCTGTTTTTTAATTGGTGAATTACAATTATACAATATAGTGCAATTCATTATTACATATTCACATGTGCATACAATAAGGAAGGAAAGCCTTTGATGCAATCTTATTATGAATTCAACGAGTATTTTGTTCATCTAGGCTAAAAGGCCCTTCTGGATGACATTTTTTTCTTCAGACTTCCTGGATTTAAACTCAGTATCTCATTTTTAAAGATCCCAAATATGTGATTTTGATCTTCCAAGTGATAATAAGACCTTTACAGGATCTGAAATAAAAATAAAGAAAAAAGAAATTCTAAGAGTAAGTAAGATAGGTAAGATAGAGGCAATAGCAAGGATACCAAAATCATTATGTAGGTGGAATCACAACCTAGTGACTTGTTGAATCCAGTCTGATTGCATAAAAAATTTTTAAAAAAATAAAAAATAAATTGAATACCTTTTAGACTGGGCTGGTGGCTTTACCATACTGCTCTCTATTGGCTTACTTTAGTAGCTACACTCATTTAATTTTCTTTGACTCCTGCAGACATTTGAATATAACAATGTCAAAAATCAAAATATGGACTGGGGCTCTAGTTCAGTTGGTAAAGTGCTTGCCTAGCACATGTGAGGCACTGGGTTCACTCCTCAGCACCATGTAAAAATAAAATAAAGATATTGTGTCCATCTATAAAAATATTTTTAAAAAGTCTACATACAAGTACATTCAATTCAGTGTGCTTAAATTAATAATTTAATATTTAGGAATACATGTAAGGTGAGAGAATTCTATTATATTTCTGTTTATCTTTTAAATTTCCTCAATTTCACTTAAATAGAAGTCTTTACAATGCTAATTCATGTCAGCAGCCCTCATTTTACAAGTGAGGAAAACTGAAACTTTGAGGTGTTGAAGTAATCAGGCTAGAAGTAACCATCACATTCCTATTTTAGTGTGCCTAGTCCCTTTAAGGAAACAAAAGAGACCTTTGCTGTAAGGGTGATAGAAAATTGCTTCAAAGGGGCTTTGAGATCTATTTGCACAAAGTACCTTAAAGGAAAGGTCAGTAAAGTACAATGTAAACTCCAGGGAATTTTGTTTTTAAATTGATTCAACAGCCCACCCCTGTCAAGTTGAAGAAGCAGCAAACAGGTGAGTACACTGTGAATAGAACTTGTACAACTTCTGAAAATAAATTGTGTTGTTCTAATGGATCTTGGCTATGAATCAAACTGATATGATTTTCCCTTTGACCAGTTATGAGTTTTGTCTTGCTAGTAACAGAATCTTAGCTAACACAGACCCCAAACTTCCCTTGGGACACTGGGCACAGAGTACCAGCTCACACAGGACCCCAACACACCTCAACCTTGCTGCCTGATGGGTTGCTGTACATTTTGTATCCATGACTCAAATCAGAATGGCTGCATGGAGCAGCAGGAGTAGTCAGGTGTAAGGAAAGTGAAGATGTCCCATTATGGGTTTGCTACCTGCTGCTTGAGGTGTTTGAAAACTGACAGCTGCTATCTACCTTTGGGTTTGCAGGCACCATCATCACTTTGAGATCAACACCCAGAGTCCTACTGAGCTTAACACTGAAGTCTAATTGGCATCAGATTCTCCTCAGGACCTATAGCAAGAGTTAAAGATGGGCTGGAGGCAGAGTTCTGGGAGATGAGAGATAAATGTGGTCATCTTATAATTTGGGTGAGAGTCAGCTCTGGGCACAAAGGGCCCAGAAAAGCTATGAACATCTTCATGAAAATCTGATAAGAAAAAAGATGTAAGGAGCTAAACAGAGAGACCAGGTCTCCAGGAATAACAACGGAGACTCTGAATTAGCAACCCTGTAGATGTCTGTGGTTTTGATATCAGCCCTGGTAAATAAGTGGGAGGAGTTGTAGAAGGCCTGGGATCCTAATGCCCAGAAAATCTAATGGCCAAGCCTCTGTTCCAGTAGGTGAGTGAGCGGAGGCCAAAGGACGCCCTCCTACTGTTCTTGAGGCCTTGTGGGCATGATTTAGATATGCCTCCAGTCTAAGAGAATTCTGGTAGAGGTAAACCAAGAGCTAATTCTCTCAGAAGCCAATAGGTGCTTTAGCTGGATTTCAAGGAAGCACTGATGTACCTAATAGTACCTCCTAGTACTGACTCAAGGGGCACTGAGTGGGACTCAGGTTTGAACAAACTCTTCCTTGTCTTTCAAGGGGAACACCTGGAGCAGAAGTAGGAATAGGGCAAGTGACCTGTCCTGGGATTCTCAGACACTGCTGGTTGGGTCTAAAGGGACTCAACCAAATCCACCCACATGAGAAGCAGTTCTTCCCACAAATCAATTGTACTTCAAATGAGTTTTCAGAGCAAAGCACCCAGAAGCCATTTCTAAATAACTACTTAATTTCTACAATAGGTCCTGTTACTGGTTTTTTTTTTTTTTTTTTTTTTTTTTTTAGTTGTACACAATGCCTTTATTTATTTTTACATAGTGCTAAGGATCGAACTCGGGCCGCACACATGCTAGGCGAGCGCTGTACCGCTGAGCCACAATCCCAGCCCCCTGTTACTGTTTTCTTAAAGAGACAGGTTGAGATGGCTGAGTGAGCTCCTGTATGTCTGGCATCTAACTGGGCACTCAAGCATAATGGCTCTCTGTGTCTGTTGCAGGCCTGGGCCCAATCTGTGTCTGGATGGAATGTTAGCCTAGAACAAAGGGAACAGAGCCACAAAAGGTAACTCATAGAGCAAGTCTTCCACAGGAGGGAGGACATGAATGTGAAATGAAGGTATACTTTGAGCAGGGGCTGGGAGCACAAAAGAGAGGCCATCTAATCCTGTACTGAAAGAGAGATAATAGCAGTTTTCAACCTTGCATGTTTCTATCTGAGACTCTTAAGCTTTAGCAAAACCCATTTTGGGGTGATGTATGTGGGCATGTGGGGACAGGGAATGTGGAAAGGTGATGGGGCAATTATATCAGGACATGTAAACAAAAACACAAAATAGCCATCTGTGCTAGGTTTTACAGAGGACTTGGAAAGATTTAAGTTGACGCATTTTCTTTTTTTCAATTTTTTTTAGTTGTAGGTGGAGACAGTACCTTTATTTTATTTATGTGGTGCTGATAATCAAACCCAGAACCTCACACATGCAAGACGAGTGCTCTACCGCTGAGCCATAGCCCCAGCCCCATTTTTACAACAAATTTTCTAATATTGTTCCAAGCAATCCTATAGCTGTTTCTCAGGGGAGGAAGATATCTCCAACCAGATTTCAGGGGGCAGCCTACAACTTTATTCACATCAACAACAGAAATAACAACAGGTGACAAATGTGCAAAAAGAAGTTTGTGGAGCTGTCTTGAGGATTCAACTGTTCAGACTTGCCCTCCAGGAGAAGACCACGCTGGCTAGTTCTGCTGTGTTCTACTGAGCTTTTGTAAGCATTGTCTGAGAGCAGAGCACATGTTTCCACATACTGTGTCACAACTTTAACTTAAATGCAGTGGCTGCGGCCGTTTTCCACTGAGGGAGTTCAGTGTAGCAACCCCCCCTGCATGGATCTGTTCCTAAAAGCCTGCCTCTGTGGAATGAGCCACCATGACCAATCTAGACAGTTTGCAACCAAGACTATAGTCTTGATATTTATAAGAAAATAAAAAGAAATATATAGAGAGAGGAATAAAGAAAAAAGGAAGGAAGGAAGGAAGGAAGGAAGAAGGAAGGAAAGGAAAAAGGAAAGTTGACAAGTAAATATCTTTGGCAGCATGAGGCTGGTGAGTGCTAGAGTATCCATGGCTGAGACTGTCAGCCTTTCCATTACAAAACCAATTTTTCAGGGTTTATAACTTGGAAGTAAACATGCGCTCCAGGCAGAAACCTGGCACACGAGGTCTCTGTCCAGAAAGAGGGACTTGAGCAGATTTGTTCTGATCAAACTGGGAGTTGTAAAGGAAAACTGTCCTGTGTGTGCAGATGGTTTGGCACTGAGACAAATCACCCAGTTTTGACTACAAGAAAACTAGCGATGGGGGAAAAACTAGTGGAAACTTTGCCCCAAAAACACCCGCCTGGTGTAGTTTACCTGGAAGTACCTATAGCTGAGTCAAATTCTAAAGGCAAAAGATATTTATTTCCACAATGGTTGCTAGGGAAAGTAATTCCTAAATGATCTGGGGCCTGAGGTACTGTCCCCAGCTCCCTGACCTGAGGGCATTCATCAAACCTGATTTCTAAAGGATAAAAATAATAAAAGCTAATACAAAATAAAGTGGAGGAGGTAAAAAAAAAAAAAAAAAAAAAAAAGAATGGAAGTGAGATCTAAGGAGCAAAAAAAGGGGAATGAAAGGAATGGAGGAGGGATAGGACAGGGAAAGTCCATGGAATTAATCTGACCTGAATTTTCTATGTACATATGTGAATATACCACAGTGAATCTCATCATCATGTACATCCACAAGACACTACACACACACACACACACACACACACACACACACACACATCAGAAAGATCAATAGAGTAGAGGGAACAGGTGGGAGGAAGGGAAGGGAAGGGAAAATATTGGGGGCTGAATTAGAACAAATTCTATTCCATGTTTTTATAATTATGTCATAGTATATCCTGTTGTCATGTATAAGTAAAAGAACCAATAAAATATATTTCCAAAAATTAAAAATAAAAGAAATTATTTATTTAGGCTGGCTGACCATCATAATGATATAAGCTAAGTTCATTTTTCTGTCATCCAGGCCCCCAAAGAATCAATTTACATAATAAAGGAGCACCCATATAGAGAACCCTAGTTCTCCATCATCAGATGCTTATTTCCCAAAGAGGATAGCAAGGTTAGCCAGATTCCTGACCAAACACTAATTTTAAGGTTTAGGAAATAATGAAATGAAATGAAATCTTATCCTCTTTAATGAGACCATCAGTATCACTAATAGTCCAATGGTGTCTTTCTGATAGAACTGTTGACTCAGCAGTGGACGTGGATGCCACTGACATGGATTGTTTGTAATTAGAGGGTAAAGAGATACATGGCAATGAGCTGACGTAGCCCTAGTGCTCTCAGGGAACTCTCAGTTCCAAGAGACACAATCTCTTTATTGAGTTCCATTGGGAAGCTCCAGTTTTGGGACCACCCAGGAACCAGATTAACAAATTAAAAGCCTAGCATGTTTTTACTGTTAAAAATTTGGAAAACAAACTGGGCGCGGTGGCACACGCCTGTAATCCCAGCATTTTGGGAGACTGAGGCAGGAGGATCACAAGTTCAAAGCCAGCCTCAGCAATGGTGAGGCACTTAGCAATTCAATGAGACCCTGTCTCTAATAAAATACAAAAAAGGGCTGTGTATGTGGCCCAGTGGTTGAGCACCCCTGAGTTCAATCCCTGGTACCAAAAAAAAAAAAAAAAAATGGAAAATAACAAGAAAATAAGAAAATAAGTAGGACTCAGAATATACCATCTGTCCATTAGCTTTATCTATTCAGTGCTAACATGTTTGTTTTTTTAAAAATTCTATCCAAGCATTTCTGAATAGTACAGATTTAAACATTTTTTAAAATTATAATTATATTACATATTTCTACATTCTGATTGATTTATTTAGCACTATATAAGTTATATTTTCCTGTCTCGTTAAGTATTCTTAGAAAAAGGCCATTTAAAATTAACTCTGTAATAATCACCTCTATGGGTTTAAATATTGTATTTCTGGATACATTGTTGTTCTTTTGTGGTATTATAAAAAAAAAAATGCATTGATGAGATTCTTCACGCATATTTTCTATATTTCCAATTATGTACTTAAACTATCCTCCTGCCAACTTCCAAAAGTAACTATTTTAAAAGATAAACCTATGACAAATTATTAGATTGGTTTGATGCAAATCTAGGCATTAGCTCCATCATATACAACATAAAATACATCTGCTCCTTCTCATAACAAGCAAAGATGAAGTTTTTGGGTAGATTGGCATAGAGGGTGCCTCACTTTTTTTCTTTCTGTTGTTGAGGTGAAAATATCAAAATAATATTATTGGTTCACTTTTGTTGAACACTTACTATGTGTCAGGCACTAAATTAAGTACATTTATTTCCTTGTGTGATCTTCACAACCTTGTCAGAAAGCACTATTTGAACTAGTTGGTAATATTTTTCATAATGTTTCTTTTACTCCCTTTCCTTGCCCTAGTTCATTGAGGGCTGGGTATATGTCCCCACCCTAGTACTTTGGGCCACGGCTATATCTTGCCTGGGAAACATGGTATGAACCATGAGTCTTTAAATTATGTTTGGGAAATTTTCATTCATCCTCTTCCACTCCTGCACTCCCTTATGACAAATGTAGACCCAGCTAGCCAATATTATCAGAATGATACTTATGGGACATATCTAAGGCCAAATCTCACTTGAACCAAGCTAGTCAAAGCCAGCCAAGGGGTGGCTAATGTGCAAATCCCTGAGTGGATGTAATTGATTGTTATTGTAAACAGCTGGGATTTGAGAGATGTTTGTTACACAGTATTATCACAACAAAACCTAATTAGACCTTCTGTGCTTGTCAGATAAGGAATAGGAAACTCAGAAGGAAAGAAAGATTAAGTAATCTAGCCAATGTTGCACAGAACGGAGGAACCCTAATTCACACTTAAGTCTAGCTTACTGCTGGAGGCAGTATTGCAAAGTGGTCAGTGCTCACAAGCAGTTAAGGCACCTAAGCATAATGTTATAATTTTCTGTATGCTGGCTGAATTTCTAGGTGTTTCCATGGTTGCTAAAAACAGCTGTAGACCCAGGATCCTACTTCTCTCCAGGTAGATGTTTGCTGTCATAGATAAGGTCATGGATAGGGTTAGATCAGAGCAATTTTGTCTTAGTTTCTTCATCTATAAAATGAAACAAGTATACTTTCTTCATACAAATTATGTAAACATAGATAAAATAATGCTTATGAATACAAAAAAATAGTGTTTTAGATATAATAAAAACTCAAACAATATTAATTAACTACTAGTTTTATTTTCTACCCTTCATAGTCCACATGGACATTGTATAATAAACTGGCTACCTTAAATTATTTTGTCTGATAATCAAACAAGCCAGCAATCCTATGGTTAAGGTTTGATGATTTCTGGACATAAAGTAAGCCAGCATTGTTTAAGGTGCATTGTTTGGGTCATTAGTAAGGTTGGACATAGACATTGGCAGATGGTACAATAGGGTACTTTGTCACCAAGAAAGATGTTTTAAATCATCCCATCTTCAATTTTGTCTTTGTCAAAAAATCTGTGATTATGATTATATGGCTTAGAGAGTAATATTGATACAAGTTAGGAATTTCATGTGCCCTGAAATTTCTACAGCACCTTTTTATTTGTACATCCCATTCACATTTTTTTGATATTGAAAATCAGTATGCAGTATACTTTGATATTAAAAATTAGAAGATAAACAACAATAAAGGGGGGAAGGGAAAGGACAGAAGTTCAGTAGATTAGACAAAGGGAAAGGATGGGAAGGGATGAGGATGGGAAAAGGAAAGACAGTAGAATAAGTCTAACATAATTTTCCTATACATAGATATAAAAATACCTAAGTGTGCCTACCCAAAAAATGGGGTTCTAATTAGAGTAAGATATATTCCATGCTTGTATAATTCTATTAAAATGTTTTATACTGTCATGTTTAACCCAGAAGAACTAATAAGAAAAAAAAGGGAAAAAATAACAATCTGGAGGGGAAAAAAATCAGTATGCAGAAGTAAAGGGTAGAGTAGTGGTCACTAGAGCCTAGGAAAGGGAGGAGGAGATACAATAGTTGGAGGTTAGATAAGAGGTACTAAAGTACAATTTGAAAGAAGAAATAAGTTCCAATGTTCTATGGTACATAAAAAAAAAGCTTCCCAGCACACCGAAATAATAAATGTTTAAGAATATGAAGGAGCTGGGATTATGGCTCAGTGGTAGAATGCTTGCTAAGCATGTGTGAAGCAGTGGGTTTGATCCTCAGCACCACATAAAAATAAAGAAAATAAAGGTGGTGTGTCCATCTACAACTGGAAAACACATATATACAAACAAAGAATATGGATGCTTATTACCTTGATTTGATTCTTACATCTATGTCCATGTATGGAATTTTCATCCTGTACCTCATGAATATGTACAATTATTATATCAATTAAAATGCAGTGAAAAGTCAGTATATAAAAACATGAACTAGAATAAATACATGCATTTGAAATTATAAGTGATACAGATTTATGACTGTGACTACACTGCCAGAATCATCTACAAGTTAGCAGAGTTGTTAACACAAGTTTAGGTTACAGACAGTCTTTGAGAATCTGGGATCCAGCCAAAGACCAGCATAGTCTATGCAGGAAGAGACTTAGGAAAGTTGGCTAGCTTTGCAGATTGAGTCAGCTGCTTAGCCCCCAAGGGGAGTTAGTTGTTGGGTTCCTCTGAATGAAGGATGCCACTTCCTGCTGACATGAGCTTGGCCTGGTGCCTTTCTCCCCTCCCTGCAAATTCCCTCAACTGCTGGATACTGAGATTCAACCACAGGCCTCTCTTTGGGTCAAGTCTGGGTATATTCCTGATAACACATCAAATGAAAGAGGTGGGAGAGCCATACAGAAGACACAGTGTCCAGTAGTCAAGAAGGACATTGGTGCCAGGAACCTGTTTATGAGGAGAACAAGAAAATCTCCCAGATGGTTGAAATCATATCCAAGATGGAGGGTCTGTGGTTTCTAAACTACTTCCCCTGCTTGTACCTATCAGAGTGATTACTATACTATCAATACTCAATCTTTGTTTATTTTTACCTTTTTCTAAAACTGATTAATGTGTTATGATTAATGTGTAATGATATTGAGAATCAAATAAACATAAACTCTCTGAGTAGAAAGGGACCTCAGATAGTACTTATTGCATGTGTTCCAAAGTATATTTAACTATCCTGTCTTTGCACACTTTTCATGTGAGAGAATTCCCTATATGCAAAGGTAATTAATCTCATTGTTGGACAGCTGTGCATATTTAGAAGTTCTTTATTATACTGAGTGGAAGCTTTGTTAAGTTAGGAAGCAAAGATGCCTTAGGCCCTGTAGGCATGTCCTTTTCTCCCCTCTCCCATTCTCATTACAGATAGTTCTTGGTTTGGTAGAATGTACTTAGATGAAACTTGGATTAATGAATAGATGCTTCTTCCACATATGTTAGCAGGAAGAAGTTTGGTCCAGGGTGTGTCAAGACTGAGTAAACAAAAAAAAAAAATTACCCAATGTAGAAACACCACCAAATGCAAAGTTTGGATACATGTTTCAGATTCCCCCATTGTGAATCATTTATTATGATCACCCTCTTGGTAGTCATTGAAAAAGATGATGAGCTTTTCTTAATGAAGTACTTCGATATAAAAATATGTTTCCATTTATCTTCATGTTGGATGCTATGCCAACTGAATGGCAAATAAGGCAACAAGCGTGCAAATCCAGTAATGTACACAGCTCCCTTTGCCCAAGAGCAAGAGCTAATCGGTCTTCCCCCTATTGCCTTCAGAAGCCTCAAACCTGAGCAGTGTCTCCATACTGTGACTCTGCACCTCATTAGTTAGGGTGACATTTGACTTTGGCTGTACCATGTCCCAGAGACCCTTATTCAGGATGTTTGATGGAAGTTGGGGAAGGTACATACATCTTTGGAAACTGACCTTGATTTGTGTGAAGAAAGGGATAACATTCAAACACAATTTGGAATTTGATTTTTATATTAATCTATGTCATAAATGAATCTACAACAGTTTCCAGGAAGGTCATAGGCCATAATATCTGCTTAAATGAAATAAATGAATTTTGGGGTTAATAGCAACCCATCAAGCCTGAGAATTCCCTTGGGAGTCCCCTTTCCATAATTTATGCTTATCAAATATGTTGTATCTTATAAAATGGATTACCAAGTTCATGGATACTTTATATAAAATATGTATCTCAGGTCATGCTGATCTAATTTAAATATCTTGGTATTAGGCACTCTCCACTTGACATTGTAAAGACAAATGTAATGGAATGAAGATTAAAACATCACAATGATATGGAACAATTTCACCTTGACTATGATAAAAATCAAATGTATTCTGGGGTTATACATTTATTTTAAATAACTATATCTATTGTTCATAATATCCTGGCTACTTCCTTCTACTTATATTTACATGTTTATATTAAACATGTAAACTTAAATAGTTTCCCTTTTCTTGGTCCTCTACAGAACTTCAGTGTTCCCTATTCTTAAGTTCCCATGAGCTCCTGTCCCCATCCAAATGGGAACTGATACAGGATCTGAAGAAAATATTTCTTCCCAACTAGGTTCCCAATCCCACATTAGACCATGGTGGCAAGATTTTCTATCAGACCCCTGCTTTGCAGAAAACAGTGGACTAGGAAAATCTGTGGTGGGCTTGAGAGCCTCATAAAGCAGAAGAGAGTTTGGCCTTTCCCTTGGGCTCTACAAATTGCAAAAAGTGCCAACTGATGGGTTATATGACATGTATTTTGCACCTATGGGGATTATGCCCCAAATTGTGCCCTGCATGAATTGGACCAATACATGCTTCCCAGCTGAGAGATATTTACAGAGCCAAGCATAACCACAGTGTTATTCACTATTCAGTGAACACATATCCAGGAACCAGAAAATAACTTTACCCATGACCTGGCACTAGTATGGTGCAACAGTAAATCAAAAGTTAAATCCTGTAACTCAATAGTGGCTTCTTTTTCTACCTCTTCTCACCTTTTGTGCCTTTAATCACATTCAGTTACATCTCCCTAAGCCATAAATCTAATCATGTTCCCCTCTGTTTCAGATTTTTTCAGGGCTTCCATTTTAAAACTGGGATGAACTGGAGCATCCTTACCATGATTGCTAAGGTCCTAGGTGTCACCCACCCTTCTCTCAAACTTTCTCATGCAATACTCTTCCATTGTATGGTACTCTCCAGGCACAAAGGCCTGCTTTTAGTACTCCAACATGCCACCTTCTTCCCAACTTCAGGGTTTCCACACATTTCATTCTCTCAGCCTGGAAGTGGGTTCACCAGTCTTTTCTTCACTAGTTCTAATTTACCATTCAG
Source organism: Tamias sibiricus (assembly GCA_025594165.1). Classification (NCBI taxonomy): domain Eukaryota; kingdom Metazoa; phylum Chordata; class Mammalia; order Rodentia; family Sciuridae; genus Tamias; species Tamias sibiricus. The sequence goes on from CM046672.1 coordinate 40,173,568, forward strand.
GCCACTACAGGAGAAAGTCAGCAAAAACTTCTGTAGAACCGATATATGAAGCCTCCTTCTAAGCATTTTACCACTATTAAGTCAATAATGTTCATAACAAACTGTGAAGTCGGAACTATTATTGTGATAACCCCCATTTTATAGATAAGGAAAAATCACTTAAAATCATGCAAGTAACTAAGAATCACTTAGAATCATGAGTACAAGTAACTAAGCCAGCATCTGAACTTGGGCAATCACTTTGTTACACTGCCTCTTGTTTCCTTTTCAGAAAGTATTTCTTTGGTAACTTTCAAGCACCTTAACAGCTTTCCATATCACCAGGGCCAGGAACCCCACCACAAACTCTAATGAACCCCAACAGTTTTAGTGAGCTTTTTTGCTGCTGCAACTAAAAGCCCTGACAAGAACTATTTTATAGGAGGAAAAGTTTATTTGGGGGCTCATAGTTTCAGAGATTTCAGTCCATAGACAGCAGCTCCATCTCTTAGGGCTCAAGGTAAGGCAGAACATCAGGGCAGAAGGGTGTGATGGAAAGTAGTGACTCAAGATATCAAGGAGAAAGAGAGCTCTTCTCAAAAAGGACAAAATATATACACTAAAGGCACGCTCCCAGAGACCTTTCTTCTCCAGCCACACCCTACTTGCCTACAATTACCACCCAGTTAATCCCTGTCAGGTGATTAATTCACTGATTGGGTTAAGGTTGTCATAACCCAATCATTTCACCTCTCAACATTCTTACATTGTCTCATACATGAGCTTATTGGGGACACCTAATATTCAAACTGTACCCAACTTTTACTTTATACTGTTGATCACAGTTCATAATTTTATAATCATCATTACCATTGCCATTTCAAGTGTGTCTCTCATGCTACAAATGCTTAGTTTCTGCAGGCAGAGAGCCATGTCCATTTTGCTCACTGTGGGTGGCCCTTTTGCCTGGCAAAGTCTCTGACCCGCAATTAGCAAGTGAGCTGAGCATTTGTTCTGCTGAGCATTTCGGCCGTCTTGCTGGTTTTGGGCAGAGTGAGGAAATGATACTTCCAGATGTTTCATCTACACTTTGGAATGCTTCCTTCTTCAGGCTTCTATGTGTGGAAGACAGAGAAGACATGATACCTGGACTAATAAGATGTCTCATGGTCCAGAGAGGAGGCAAGCTAATCCAGTGCTGTTGTTTGAATGTGTTCCCCAAAGTTCATGTGTTGGAGATATAATCCCCAACACAACAGTATTAAGATGGAACCTTTAGAGGTGATTAGTCATGAGGTATCTGACCTCATAAATGGATTAATGTCATTATGGTGTGTTAGTTATCACTGGAATGGGTTCCTCATAAAAGGATGAAGTCATATTCTCTCTCTCTCTCTCTCTCTCTCTCTCTCTCTCTCTCTCTCTCTCTCTCTCTCTTTTGCCCTTTTTACCTTCTGCCATGAAATTATTCAGCAAGAAGGCCCCTGCCAGATGTGGATCCCTAGACCTTGAATTTCCAAGTCTCCATTACTATAATAAATAAATCTCTGTTCTTTATAAATTATCCCACCTCAGGCACTCTTTTATGGCAGCATAAAATGGCCTAAGACACCTCAGTACAATAGGTGTGAGAACAGCTCCACTTGGGGGCCTTTTATTTAAGCATCTGACTGCTGAGTCCCTTTGAGAATAACAGAAATTAGAAGAGTGATGGAGAGGCACAGAGAAAGAAGGGGTCAGTGGGTTCTCCCTGAAATTCCTTGTTGCTATACTGTTTGTTTTTAAAAGATATCCCTGACTTTGCTATCCTGGTCTATTAATGGAGCGTGAGGTTGTTTTGCCATGATATGGGCTATGGGCGGGGAGGGGGGGAACAAAAAAGACATTACACTAAGAGAAACCATCCTACAAAGGATGTACTAATGCCAATAGACAGTTGTATGGGGTGTAAATTCAACTGCAACTGTCAACAGGAAGGGCATGTTATGGAAGCTATTAGGCATCCAGGAGCAGGCAGCTATCTCCTCATGCAGCTAATTCAGAGGAGACTCCACAAAGGCCCTGGGTTCCAATCCCTGTTCTGCCACTTCCCCGCTATGTGAGCTCAGGTCTCAGTCACTGTATCCTCACAAATAGTGAGAATTTAAACTTTCCTCCCAATAAATGGCAGGTTGAAAGAATCTGAACTTGGGAAACAATTTAATACACTTTTTTTTTTTTTTTTTTTTTTTTGGTACCGGGGATTGAACTCAGGGGCACTTGACCACTGGGCCACATCCCCAGCCCTTTTTTGTATTTTTATTAGAAGCAGGGTCTCACTGAGTTACTAAGTGCCTCGCCATTGCTGAGGCTGGCTTTGAACTCGCGATCCTCCTGCCTCAGCCTCCCAAAGTGCTGGGATTACAGGCATGCGCCACCAGCGCCCGCTAATTTAATACACTTTTCACTCATTCTTTTATTCAGTATCAACAACTGGGATGAGATATAGAGATATAGAGATAGATAGATAGATAGATAGATAGATAGATAGATAGATAGATAGCTATCTGGTAGATACAAGGCAAATTCTCTTTTTATAGAAAACAGTCCAGACATCTATGAGGTCAGATTCTTCTTTTTACCTTGGGTAAGTCCTTTGAGCCAACTATTAGATTTGACAACCTGCTGGGTCTCCATTCTCATCTCTGTCTCCTGTGGAAAACATCTGGCATATTCCTTGGCTAGTATCCATCCTCCTTCTGGCAACACATCTTAATTGCTCTTTGTTGAATGACATTCTCTTATTCTTGCTCGCTGAGGTCCAGACAGGGTGTGATCAGTTCCTAACTCTAGAAGGATTTGTGTAACCCATGTCTGGCCATCAGTGACTTCCATCCCCTAGGCACTGATTCATTTTGGGGGAAGGGACAGAATGAAGCCAATTAAATTGGTGGAAACCACTAGAAAATATTTTCATTCTTTTATCTAAGGCTGCTTAGCTGGTAAAGTAGATAACTAAAGCTGCTGGATGCTACCATGTGACCAGAACCAGCCTCAAAAAAGAACCACAGGAATGAAGCAGAAGCAAGTGATAGAGAGACAGCCTTTGAGGTCCTGTTATTAGAACCACTCCTCAACTTGTGAGTTACATGAGCATGTAGAGTCTCTTTTCTGGTTAGTTAGTTTCAGGTTTTCTTTTAATTCTTGCAACCAAAAGTGTCCTAATACATATTTTTTGTTCATTTGTTTGCTTCTTAATCAGGAATTTTGACTTTCTGCAAGAGTCTGGAGATATAGTTCAGTGGATATAGCACAGCATTTGCCAAACCCTGGGTTCTATCAGCAGCACAGAAAAAGGAAGGGAAGGAGGGTCTATACTGGGTGTATAGCAAAATTGGGGAAGATAAAGACACTATCCCTCTCCTTGAGAAGTTTAACAGACCCATATCAGTACTGCAGAAGGCACTGTGCAGTAAGTTTCCTGAGTCAAATGTGGAAAATAATGAATATGGAAGGCCAAAGAGGATAAATTACTGAGAGTCCTCCAGACTGTAAATGAATGAGGATATGTGAAAAAAGTCATACTAGAACAGGAAATTCTTCTGAAACTCCTTTCTTATCCAGTGTGGCGCCTCTGCAGTGGTCATGTGGGTGGCTAGCACATCCTCTAATACCCTTGAGCTCATGGATCCAACCCCCAATAGTTTCCAGGATCCTGATGGGCATGGAATCACAGATCCAGGAACAGGCAGCATCAAAAAAGAAGATAAAGTATTAGGACCATTTGTTAAACTTCTATAGAAGTTTTGAATTTTTGTCTCCCACCAAGTTCCCCAGCAGGAATACAATTAAGATTATAAGGGGTAGACAACATCTTTCTGAGAACAGTGTCAATACTTTCTCCTCTCTACCCTGTGGATACACACACACACACACAGAGAGAGAGAGAGAGAGGCATACACACAAACAAGATATTTAATAAAAATTTCTTGACTCAGTTTAAAAAAATTGTGCCATATCTCAAAAGAATGAATCAGAGATATAAAAGGAAAAGCAAAATACAATGTCATGTTTTTTCAGATGTGGATTTGTAGAAGAGAGACAATATAGTATATTGGTTAAGTCTGGTGCCAGATATTCTTGAATTTAAACCATACATCTTCACTACCTTATTTGCAATGTGAACTTGGGCAAATTACTTCATCTCTCTGTGCCTTGGTTTCTACATTTATAACACAAGAATAATATTAGTACCTATCTCATTAGATCATGGTGTAGATTAAATGAGGCAATGCATATGAAGTATTCAGAGTAGCATCTAAATATGTCCACACTAAACAGTATGCATGTGTCAACTATTGCTAGTTAGAAAGAGAAAAGAAAAAAATGTTATAAAAATGGAATCCAGGAATACAAAGGTATCATGTTCTTATTGGTAAGCACTGATTTATACAATGTATTAAAAAGGATATCTGTTCAACCACTTTACAGAAAGGAAACCAAGGCATTGAATGAGGGAGCATTTTGGCTCAGCAGTAGTGCACTTGCCTGGCATGTGTGAGGCACTGGGTTCGATTCTCAGCACTGCATACAAACAAATAAGATAAGGGGTCTATCAACAACTAAAAAATATTTTTTAAAAAAGAGGGAATATTTTTCCCAAAGTTATTCATACAGCAAGATAGTGGCTGACCATAAGAAAATACCAGATCTCCTGATTTTCAGTCTGAAACTCTTTCTGCTCCTGTTTCCAAATCTTGTGTCTGACTATCAACCAAACATGCATGGATGCCAAAACCATCTTTTCCCAATAGAAATCTGGACCCAAATCCCATAGCAGGCTTTTCCCACTAGGAGGGCAACATGCCCAAGAGGCAGACTGAGAGGAATGTGAATGCTAGTGCTGTCTAAGAAGGAAAGAGAGTAATTTTCAACAGCATATAAATCTGCCAATTGCCAAGGCTCATTCTCGTGTTCCCCTGGAAAATGTGCACTTTGTGTTTATGCAGCTTTGAGGCAATTATTTTACAAGAAAGAAAATCTCTTGATCACATTCCTTAATGTTTTCTAAGTGAACATTTGGTATTTAGTGGCTAAGCAAATTTACTTTTCTATAATGAACACAGTAGATGATTGAAAAACATTTAATATACTGAGGTATGGTTGCCCACTGTCCAAAGGATTACTTAACTCAGAGTTTAAACTCTCATATATTTTTTTGAAAGGCAAACAGATTTCCTTTATACTAGAGAGCTTGAGATTAACTGCTTTGTTCCCATTAAAGTCTAACTAAATATGTGAATTGTGTGTTTTTGTTCATGTACTCAGTGGGGATATAAAGACATACTTTTTTCAATGTTGAACATGCCAGCTACTTTGCCAGGGTTTCCCCTTGGATGTAGGTCACTCTCTGTTGGTCCATCCCTGCTGGGTAGAGCTGAATGGAGATTAAATTGGTAAATGCCATTGACTGAAACAAAAACCTGGCTAGTGACTATTATATTCAGATACAAAAGGGTTTTTTAAATTGAGCACACATAAATGCAATCTCATCTTATTGATAGCAAACAACAGAAAACAAACCTTGACTCTCTTCACATACTAGCAGGGAATGTGGGGGGTGGGAGAAAGAGAGAGAATGTATTACAAGAATGTGGAATGGGAAGAATGGAAAAAAAAAACAGTATTTAGGAAGGTGGGGAGGTAGAAATGGGAGATAGGAGAAATGTTCTACACTCAACACTCAAATGTCAAAGGACTTTCTACAAAATCCATTTGCAGTGTCTTTTTGTTTTCAGTTTCAAAATCATGGAAAGAGAATGTGAATGTCCCAGCTTGAGACAGATGCCTGCCATTGGATTAATCATCTCAAACCAGGGAGGGTCACTGGGACCATTCCCAAATGAAAGGATATTATTGTGAGCTAGGCAGCAACACCAAAATGCATTCATTGGTCCAAAAAACCTTTTCTAATTTCAAACTGTTTTCCTTCTGTAACAGACATTACCTTTCAAACCTTCCCACCCATTACCCCTCTGCACTGTCTAGTCTATTTCAGAACAAACCCATGATCCTTTCCTTGGAAGATAAATACTTTAGATTCCTCACCTCTCAGATATAATGACTCCAAGTAGTTTCAACATTGTGTTCTACAATTCCCCAGTGGAGTAAGCCCTAATCATCCTGCTTGTTAACTTATACTACATTCGCTTCTTTTTCTATCAGTTCCCCTTTCCCCTTTCAGTGCTTTTTGGGATCAATTCCCAAGAAAACCATTTGCCACTGAATTCTTTTTCAGCATCTGCTCTGGGAGACCTCAGCCTAAGACACATTTCCTTTCAAGGAAAATGCCAGTGGACTTGTGATTGATGTCTATTATCCCTTAATGGACTTGAATACTGCCTCGCTGGATAGGATATCTAGTAGTCCTCTGTTTTTCTAGCTATGGCATGACTGGGGAATGGGCTGGTGGCTAAAGAAATGCCCTTGCACTATGGCTAGCCACTGAGGTAATCATAATTTCCTTTATTTGGAAAGAGGCTATCTGCACTCCTCACAATAAGCTCTGTTGCATAGTGTCTGTTTCACTGATGTTGCTTTTCCAAATGCATGGTGAGCTGCTTGAAGTCAGGGATCGTATCTTCCCTTTCATTTGTTTCTCCCACTGGACAAAATAGAAGGATAGAAACATTGAAGATGCTCAAAGAAAATGTGTTGGTTGATTAAAGAAACACAAGATGAACAGGCATAACAATTTCAAGTTTTCTATAGGCCAAAGGGGTTTTTGCTCTACATGTCCGGTGATAACCCAAATTGTTTTCAAAGGGTTTTTGCAGTGGCTGTTTAAATTCTGCCCCTTTCCCTTGGCACTAACTGTATCTGTGTAAACCAAAGGCCTCTTACTAGTAATACCAGACTCCTGCCTTTTTCATCAGCAGAAGCGTACTTGATCCTGCACACAAAACAGACTACAAGGGCCAGGAAGTAAATGCACCTTAAAGCAGCCTTCCACTGGTAACAAATGGACTATGATGAATAAAAGCTCTAGTTCCCTTGCCCCTTGGTTGGTCCTAAAGTATACTCCACGGTATCTCCAAAAGGAATCAACTGGGCGGGATATGGTGGTACACGCCTGTAATCCCAGAGGCTCAGGAGGCTGAGCCTCTAGGATCTTGAATTCAAAGCCAGACTCAGCAAAAGCAAGGCACTAAGCAACTCAGTGAGACCCTGTCTTTAAATAAAACACAAATAGGGCTGGGGATGTGGATCAGTGGGCGAGTGCCCCTGATTTCAATCCCTGGTCTCCCCACCACCCCCAAAAAAGGAATCAACTGGATTGAATCCCAGTTACCTATGTGGTAAACTGCTCTTTAACATACCTTGTACACTGACTTTCTTCCCTTTCCTGTTTTCTTAGTTTCCTACTCTGTGGGTGGTACTTCCTGAAGATGCTTATAGCACCAAAATTTGCATCACAAGTTCTGCTCTGTTTGTATCTAAGACCATGGAGAACTGCCTTCTGTATGTGTAGAAAATTCCTTCAGAGTATAGAAAATGGCAAAGGGAAATTTAGTGTCAGTATACATTTACATTGTATTAAATTTATTTTCTATGTGGACCAACTTCTGTGTAAGAAGTGGTTCCTTTGAGCAGTTCCCTTTTTTTGTTGTTGTTGTTTGTTGTTTTTTTGGTTTTCAGTATGTATGTGTCTCCGTTCATGCAGAACATTATTTTACAAGATAGAAAATATTGTCCCAGGCAGTTGTAAATTGTTATCAAACAATGGAGGCCCTTCTCTAGCCATCATTCCCGTGCCACCTGGCCAGGCTCAGATAAATGGCCTCTTCTGGAGGCGTTTAGAACTGGATGAATCATGATGTTATCCTGGGAATATGGCAGCCATGGTGCATGGGTGATGGAATATCTGCAAGTGTGGCCCTGGATGAGCTCCTAGAGGGGAGGGCTTTCACTGACTAAAACCTGTCCTGTTGCTGAGTCTGGATAATTCTGTGGGCATAAGTCCAGTTGCTCAGGTCTGGGTTTACATGATAACATTTTCTCTATGGCCTCATTCCAAATACCTAACTTTCATGAGGAAAAAGCCATCCAAAATCCAGTTAGTGGGCAAATGAGTGGCATAAGTTTCCTAATTTTTCTTTTAGTCTGTGGGTATCAAGACTCATTTGCTGAATCAAACACTGCCACTATAATCCCTTTCTTAAATTGGGATTCAATGAGTTAACAAATGAATGCCCTATTTGGAGATGATCTTGGATATGTTTGAGTTTATTTTATAGCCAAAAATCCTTGAAGTACTTAACAGCAATTTCTTTTTTTTTTTTTGGAGTGGGGCAGGGTACGGGAAGGGAATGGTTACTAAGGATTAAACTCAGAGCCACATACCAATACAAAATAATATTTTGTATTATTTAGAGTCAGGGTCTCACTGAGCTGCTAAGCACATCATTTCTGCTAAGGCTGGCTTTTAACTCATGATTCTCCTGTCTCAGCCTCCTGAGCTGCTAGAATTACAGGCATCTGCCACTGCACCCAGCTTAACAGCAATTTCTTAAAGAACTTAATAGCAGTTCTCAAAAATTGGGAATCACTCTAAGATTTGATAAAATGTTTGTAGGATTTCCCAGACAAAGGTACCTAGGCCCCTGCTCAACATATTACATACAAAGATGGTGACTAGACCCACAAATCCCATCCAGGGAGTTACTAGTGGTTCACAGATATTTGTCCCCTCTTTGAATCATCCTTCTAATGAGTAGTCTCCCTGATTTAAAAAAAAAAAAATGCATTTATGAGAATGCAAAGAATAATGCATATCCTATACTTGGGGCTGGGGTTGTGGCTCAGCGGCAGAGCGATCGACTCGCATGTGCGGGGCCCGGGTTCGATCCTCAGCACCACATAAACATAAATGCATTGCATTGTGTACAACTAAAGTAAATAAATAAATATTTTTTTTAAAAAAGAATATCCTGTACTAGACTATAGAAAAATTCATCCCAAAGCACTTGTAGATGAATATTAAACTTGAACACTGAGTCTAATGTCCCCCTTCTGGCCCAAGAGATTGTTTAAAAAAAAAATCAAGAAATGGAGATGTAAATTCAAAGAGCCCAGGAGCACTCTACCATTGAGCCATATCAGCCCCCTTTTGTTTATTTTTTGTTTTGTTTATCTTTTGTTTTGATACAGGATCTTGCTAATTTGCCCAGGCCAGCCTCAAACTTGGGATTCTCCTTCCTCAACCTTCTGAGTTGCTGGGATTATAACAACATTGTTTTTCCTTCAGATTTGTGATGTAATACAATAATAAGTTTTATATGCCTTGCATAGATCATTTGGAAGTATTGATTTTTATACAAAATAACATTTAAATTCATCTACAATGCCACCACTCAGAGACTTAACACTTTGAATAATTTGATGTTTGGAAAACATCAAATTCTCATTTCCTATTCATGTGTTTATATAGTTTTTATTAATTTACTCAATATATTGTTTCTTTTTCACATGTCATCAGATATTATTTATAAAGCCATCTTTGAAGATTATATAATTTTTCTTACTGTATTTAACCATTCTTCTATTGCTAAAAGCTTCAGAATGCTCACAATTTCTCACTTTTTACATTACCCTTGATACTCAAAGCCTTTTAAGAATTTCCTCTTAACATTCTGACATGATCCTGAGTTTCCTGGGATCACTCCAAAGCAAATCACTTGCACTTGAATCCTGGGTTTTCAAGTGCCTTATCAGAGAATTTGTTTTTTCCCAAGCAAACATAGTCTTTCCTCTGAATGATGGTGAGTATGATTTTCTTTGGCTTGTTATAAATTTTGTCTCATTTTGCCTTCCCCGTGTGTCAGGTGAAGAAGCCAAGACTCTGAGAGGTTATGTATATTTTTCAAGACCATATGTATTTTGCAAATTGTGTTTCTCTGACATTTGTTCTGTTCACACTAACACCGAAGAACATCAAGGAAAGTGTAGCCTTAGAATGACTTAGCTTAGCCCAATACCAGCCCCTTGGTGCATCTATCCCAGGACCTACAATGAGGGCCCCTAGAACTGTAAACTCTGTGAGGATTGGGTAGAGATTCCAGACCTCTGCTGCTTTCATATTATAAATAATACATTTATCTGATATTTACTATGTTCTATGCAGTACTATAAATATTAATTTTTGTCATTCTCATTGAAGTATATACAGATATTCCTAATTTATGCATGAGGAAATAGGTGAGAAGAGGTTATATAATGTGCCTCAGTCATACAGTTCTGATTTTGCCGGGTTATCAATGAGCCTCTTGTTCTGCCTTGGAATGAAAGTGAGGAGTTTCCTGAGGTACCTCTTGCCTATTTATGCCTTCCTCACCAATAACTTTCTGAGGCTGTTTTGCCAACAGAATCCCTCAGGGAACAGCTTGAGAGTCATTTGAATAAATGGATTATGGTGAGCTTCTTATATTAGAAGTAAGTAGAAGGACCCCACATATATTGAGTGCCAGCTCAATGGCAGATAGTAAGCTAGATGCTTCTTCTTACTCAACTCATGATATTTATACAAACACAATGATTAAAGGAGAAGGAGATTAATGCTTACTGAGCAAAAATGGCATGTCAAACATTTTACTTCAAGTGAATTAACTCTTCGGTCCAGGGGTCGGTACACTAAAGTCTACAGGCCACTTTTGTCCTGCTGCTGTTTTTTGTGAATAATGTTTTATTAGAATATAACCACACTCGTTCATTTAATGTTTTCTATTATTACTTTCACACTAGCATAGCAAAGTTGAATAGTTGGGACAGGAATTGTATGGCCAGCAAAACCTAAAATATTTATTTTTAGTCCTTTACAAAAAAGCTTGTCAAACTCTGAATTTAGTTTGTAAATCCTCATAACAACCTTAAAAGTTGGATAATAATTTTACAGATGAAAAAAACCGAAGTTCAGAAAAGTTAAAAGATTACCTTAAAATCACTTGGGCCATTGGAAAGCTATGATTCATATCCGAGTGGTTGTTCTTCTTGATGAATGATACAGTAACATGACAGCCCTGATGTTTCTCAAGGAATTGAAGCAGGAAGGGTCCAGCCCCTATAAGTTCCAGGAAAAATGAAGAACCCAGTAGCTGCTGAACTCTTATATGCTGCCTTTTCTTAGTGATCTTGGCCACTAGGCCTTGTGTCTCTATTTCTAAGACTATAACTGCTCTTCCACATGGCTTTTTTGTTAAGACCATCTGACACAGGGCATAGTAACACACTTTATCATGTTCACCATAAGAAATGGGTGTCTACACAATTACTTCAGAAATTACCAAGAAGAAAAGTAGCAATTAAATAGTAGGTCTCCATTGTTTTTCCTCCTTAGAGACAATAATATTAATTTTTAACTAGCTCCCTGAACAGCACACTTTCTCGAACTTCAAAGGGCTAATTTGAAGGACAATGACTGCAAGCAGAAGTTCATCCTTGTTCCTCACCAACATCTTCTGTAGTGCTTCCTGACATTCAAATGTAGTCACAGGGAATCCCAATATCTTGGCATAAAGCCCACCTCCTCACCAACATCTGTTCCTCCTGCCTGGACTCAGGAAACAACCCTCCAAATGTCCTCCCTCCCTCCAGTTTCACCCCCTCCAATTTCTTTGATTCAGCCGAGTGTTATGATCATTTGTGATGTGTATTGACAGAATTCGGTACCAAATTAGTTCTAAAGTATGAGTACAGACATTTTTAAATTACTTATTTGCCTCCCTTTTTATTGAACTTTGGCTGAAGTGCAATATACACAGGAAAATACATAAATTGCAAGACTATAGCTTGATGAATTTGCACAGACTTAATACATTTATGTAACCAACTTCCAGATTAAGGAGAACATAACCAGCTCCCACAAATCTTGTCTTGTGACCTCTTGTAGTCATAATCCCAAAGATAACAACCATCATAACTTCTAACACCATTGATTAGTTTGGCTGCTATTGGTATTTATGCAATTTTAATCCTTAGGACTCCTGATTCTGCCTTTCTCCCCTACAACATATGTGGGTAAAATTCATCTAGATTTGGGTATGCAGTTGTAGATCATTCATGTTCATTGTGATCTGTGTCCAATATGCAATTTATTTATCTATTCTCTGGGTGATGGACATTTGAATAGTTTCCAAATTTTGCTGTTATATATCAGGCTACTAATGAACCTTTTTATATATAGCTTTTTGTGCACATAAGTATACATTTCTTTCACATACATATCTAAAAAATGTAATGGTTAGGTCATAGTGTAGGTGTACATTTGGCTTTAGTAGGTATTGATAAATGGTTTTCTAAAGCAGTTGCACTGATATACTTGCCTAGCAACAATGCATGAGGATTCAGTTTAAGTTCTTGCTAACACTTGGTAATTTCAGTCTTTGAAAAATTATTATTATTTTTAAAAAGTTCAAAATTTTTCTTAAAAATATGTCTTCCAACTTTTATCTACCTAATTTTTAGAAGAAACAGAATTTGAAACTAGATTTTTCCAGACTACATACTGATTGGAGATACACTTTCTCTTACTTACTGTTATGATTTTGATATTAGATATCTCCCAAAAACTCATGTGTGAGACAATGTAAGAAGGTTTTTAGAGGTGAAATGATTGGGTTAAGAGAGCCTTAATCCAATCAGTGAATTAATCCCCTGATATGAATTACCTGAGTGGTAACTGTATCCTGGGTGTGTATGGCTGGAGGACGTGGGTCCCTGGGGGTGTGCCTTTGGGGTATATATTTGGTGAGCTGAACTGAGTCTCTACTTCCTGGCATCATGTTCCCAGCTGCTTTCCTCTACCATACTCTTCATCCCAGACCCTAAGCAATGGAGTCAGCCATACATGGACTGAGACCTCTGAAACCACAGCCCCCAAATAAACTTTTCCTCCTCGAGAATTGTTCTTGTCGGGTCTTTTGGTCACAACAGGAAAAAAGAAAAAAGAAAAGAAAAAAAAAGCTGTCTTAAACAGGTACCTATTTACTTCAGTTGACAAAGTAACAAATCATGCAAGTGTTCCTCCTGACAGAAACTTTTGGATATTATCAAAACACACCTGCTTGTGAATATCATCCAAGATGATCACCAAACCTCCCAGGACCTGGCCCCAAGTTGTTTATTAGCCTGCTATCTCATATCTCCCTTTCAGACATCTGTGGCTTAAGATAGATGCAAATTGGGCAGCTAACTCCAAGCTTTCATCTACCCAAGTGTTTCACATGCAAGTGCTCTCTTCACAGTTTTGGCCATAATTGTATGCCAATCATATGCTTATTTACTCAAACTTTTAAAAATAAAGTTTCAGTTATCATGGATGTGCAATGTTGGATGCCTATATTTCTGAAATACATGAAAATAAACACATACCTCTGTATTGTCCACATTGCTTGATATGGCACTAGTCACGACCGGTGATGCTCCCTGGTCATGAAACCATTGTGACTTCCACCACAGGCCAAGGAAACTTTTGAGACTGCTATTCCTCACCCTCATAGTCCCCTTACCCCATGCTGTGTTAGAGACCAAGCAGCTCCCCCATGGTTCCCTAAAGACATTCTATGATGCTGGGAAATCAGCTTATGATGAGCATGTTCAGCTTGGTTAATAGTCTTGCTAAAAGTAAGTAAGGATAAATTAGTCTTCTTTTGCCTGCCTCACTTCTTTCCTGGTTTTGTGCTCTACAATAAAATATTATCAAAATAAGCTTTTGCCTTTTGTGTTTTAGGGAAGCCAGGCTAAAACAAGTGCACTGCCTAAAATCATCTCCTTTCCCACCAGCTATATACATCACCCTTCACCAAATGCCCTTGGTCCTTCTTAATGACTCATGATATTCCCTCCTCTGGGTATTGCCCTCCGTTCCACTGCTATGTCTGAGATACTCCATTGAACCATCTCTCCTCCAGCCTGGAAGTGGCCCACTTCAGTGTCAGTGTAATCCTGATCCTACCTCTTGAAGTTTGTAGCCCGTTCTTCCTTGTACATAAATAGTTAGAGTCCATACTTACTCCTCTGATAGACATGATCCTCTTCATGGCAAAGACAATTTAGGCAGTGTTGCTTTCTTCTCCACAGATGGAAGAGTAGAGGAAGATGAAAATTACCAAGGAAAAAAACTAAACAATTAAAATCAAGTTACCAATCAGGTTACTTGCATTTGTACCTGAGCTCAGTCCCACAGGAGAATTTTAAGAGTCAATGTAGAACAAACTTCAGGGTAGTAACACCAAGAAGTGAGGGCTTTAACCTCATCACCGGTTGAGGGCTCCTTCCAACTTCTGTGGGAATGGCCATATATAAAAATCTCTTAGACCTAGGGTCAAAGATTGGTGTGTCAGTAAGCTTTGTCTTCATAAAGACATGGTGGGATACCAATAGTGTCAGAATCATTGTGCCTTCATCACTGTAGTCACTGCCTTATGGTGAACATGTAGGTTAGCTAAGTAGAATCCTGTCTCTCAGAAGCCTTATTGACTACTCAAGAGAAATATTATAGGTATCTAGGGTGCAGAACTTGACCACTTTAGAAGCAACCTGGCATGAAACACCTTCTTGTGTTCAGCCAGGCTCACGTGTTCTTCCAATGCACGTTCCTAGAGCCTTTCCCTCAGCTTCATGAGCATCTTCTGAAGCACAGAGGCTTAACCTTTTGGCCATAGCTTACAAAAGGTTTTATTTATTTTGTTGAAAACAAAATCCACCTTGCCTACCTTGACATCCTAATAGCCCTGTTAGAGGCCCAGTGCGATGGATAAAGCCTGCTGCCTCTGTCGGTAGGGCTGCTGTACCCTGCTGGGCTGTAGGGTGGTAGGGGAATGAGTGGCCAGCTAATGGATCTCTTTCCTGCCATTCTGAAACAGAAATTTATTGCATCTCCAGGCCAAATGTTCTCTCTCCTGAAAAATCTTACCAAAACTCTTAAGTGAGGATTTCATTTTAACTGAGGATTTCAAAGCCCTGCCCTGGGCCCTGAAATACTTCAATTGCCTCCTCTCGAGAGAGAGCACTGGAAAGAAAGGAAAGGTCTCTAGAGGCCAGAAACTGGGGCTGAATCAGAACTCTGAAGAACTAGGTTTTGAGAGTCTGAGCTTTCTACAGGATGTCTGAGGAAAGCAGTACATGTTTGCACAGCTTCAGAGGTTGCCAGGGCATTTTAAATGGCAACCACTGTGTTGAGGCTGAAATGATGTCCCTATTTTTTCTTAACTCTAAGTGGTTAGGATGATAATGCTGATCAAGCTATGCATATATTACCTATAAAACTAGACTCATTTTCTTTTCTCAAGGCTGTACTGATCCCTACTCTCAGGCTAAAGGAATGCCAGAAATGATTATGAGATAAATTGGGTAGACCTGGTGTTGGGGATACATGACCCAGGTACAGCTACTTCCTATGCTCTCCCTAAGGCAGGCCTCATTAATTAATCCCAAGCCTGTAAATGGCCTTCTCGGCATACCATTCTAGGCAGCCCTAACTAATAAATCAGCTTATGCACATGAGATAAATTGTAACTCTGGTTTATTCTTTGTTGAAACTGGCACCCATGGAGAGCCTCATGAGATCTCCACAATACCCTTGGACTACATAGCCTATTTCCCACATTGGCCATATGCACATATTATAAGAAGAATTCATTATTAGTTCATTAAATAACTTTTTTCAAACACTTATTGTATACCAGAGACTATACTAAGATGACAGGGATTCAAAGAGCAAATGCAAGACAAAGCTGTTCACTGAGAGAAGCCTACCAAGATCAGATTCTTTGCTGGAACTACAGAAAGTGCTCAATTTATAGGTCTATAGTTCCCCCAGACATGTCACAGCCACCCTCCAGGCAGTAAATTTTGCTGATGAAAAGTAGGAGTCCAGTGGACAATAGGAGGAGTAATGAGGTGGGAACTCAATGAAAGGCTGATTGAGCCAAATTGTGAGTTCTTCATTCTACCTTGTTTCTCAGCCAGTTCCTAGGCAATACCCAAGGTCTTGAAGGAGAAGAGACATAAACCGGACCTTGCTAGAATGGGTGAGAAAACTGGCCACACCTTTCTCCCAGTCCATCACCCTTACTCTTGGAGAAACTACACAGAACTATTCACACACAGGACTTATGAGATCACTGGCTTGAGAGCCAGCACCTGCACCAAGGGCAGCTGTCCAGAGGCTATAAAGCAGCCTATGAAGAGGCAACCACACAGGATGCTGACCAATTAAGGGAGGCAATATCTAAACAAGTCAATCAATCCAATGCTGTGGGACCTGATTACAGATAGGATTGGCCATTTGGAGCATAAGAAGAATTTGTAAGCTGTTAAGAGAGGGAAAGGGAGTAGCTGTGTCCACAACAACTATGGTTCCCCAATGTCTTCTGGTGTTCCTTCAGTCTGCTTGTGCCCTCTTAATTATCACCTTCCCCTCCTTTTATTTTAAATACTTTGATTAGTTATTGATGGACCTTTATTTATTCATATGTGGTGCTGAGAATCAAATCCAGTGCCTCACCCATGCTAAGCAAGTGCACGACCACTGAACCACAATGCCTTCCCCTTCTTCTTAAAGTAGTTTATTCACTGCTAGTATAGGAACTTCCCCAACCAAAAAGTATGATGAACCTAGGAACCAGTGCATGTGAGTCATTGTTGAAGGTTCTAGAAAATTTACCCAGAACAGAAGCATTGCCACCTGACACCTGGAGGGCTGTCTAGAAAAGAAAGCACAATAGAGGGAGAAAAAAAAAGGAGGGCAGTTAGTGCTGTAAAACACATACTGGTGTGGGCTCTTTAAACCCATTCACTCACAGTGTTCTGAGAACAACTTTGTAAAGTAAGTATTAATAAATGCTATTCCTCTACCTAAAAACTATGAAGTGTAGAGGACCATATAATAATCCATCTACATGGCTGATCCAAGACTCAAATTCTGCTGACAATTTCAGATCAGAACAAAACCTAGCTACTGTAGAGTTAGATGTTCTCACTGGGTTCTACATAACTCATTGTATGTCTAGTTCTTTCATGTGCTTGACACCAAGTCTTATATCTAGAAAATGCCAACTGAATGTTCAAGGAAAGGAATAAGGGAAAGGAAGGCAATACTTTGTGTTGGAAAGTCAGAGGGAGGGAGGGTAAATAAAACAAGTCCAAGATACAGGGTCCATTCTGGTGACAAGAGTGGCTTGCTGAAAAGGATTTTGCCTTGCTTTGCAAGAGGCCCAGTGTTGGTGCTCCCTCCATATTCCTTGGACCTTGTCACATTCTGGTGCACACCAAGTCCCTGTAAGTTCACTCCCACATCCTCACCTGGGTCTCTATGTCAGTAGCCATGACTGACCTTGTCTGTTTATACTGGGAGTTAGGTACGCCTCATAATTCTCATCTCCCCCAGGATTGGCCCCTCAATAATGATTGGGAAAGCATAATTGCCCCTTACTTCTGAGCAGGACAACTCTGTACATCTTCATAACTCTATTTTGCAACTGAACCATCTTTTCTTAGTGCTGTATTATTTGTCCTTTCCCTCATGCCCAATTTTCCCACCCTCTTACCAGTGTTTCCTTAGATCATTTCCACATAACTCATATTCATACAGATCCTTATTTTCAGGTCTTCCTAGAAATCCAAGCTAAAATAAGAATCTTCTCAGAATCTTCCTTTCAAGGGCTAAAGCCTTCCAACTGCTTCTCTTCTAGGTCATGTTGGAGCTTTAGCAGAGTCAGGCTAAATTTCAAGTTCCAAGCAAAATTTTAAAGGTTTCTGCTCACCCTTTCCTATTTTCCAGCCTTTGGTTATTTAAGTATTATGAAGCAGGACTTAAAATTCCTACACCCTTTGCTCAAAACCTCTCTATCGAGTTACAAAATGCCCTCCATCAAAGGTATTTTATAACCTGCCTTGGAAAATTTGGAATAAAGTAAATATTCAAACAGAACTTTTATGGGTAAGTACTTAACATTGATTTAAACCACCTGGAATTTCAGGCACTGTGTTAAGTTTTAGTTGTGGGCTACCACATTAATTCCTGCTGCAACCCTGTGAAGACTATATTATCACTCTCCTATTTACAGATGAGAAGGAAATTGGAGTTGAACCACTAAGAAATCCATTCTCAGGACACTTAGAGTTCAGGAAAAGAGGCTATGCATTTTGACAAAGCTGTTCTCCGAAGGAGTGAATAGGAGTTATGCCTCAGCAAAGTTAGCAAGCTCCTTCCAGAGAGTCTGATTTTGATTCCCCGCCTTTCAGGACAAGTTGATGCAAAGGACAGAAGTATGGTTTAGAGAGGAGGCAGGGGTTTATCTTTCCAATTAAAAATCCCATGTGCTCAGGAGTCCTTTCTAGAACCCCATCTTTTACCCTCCAGTGAGTGGAGCAAAGATTTAGTAAGGCACATCCACCCTGGAGAAGACTAGACTTGCTTACTCAAAACCAGTAGAACAATTCAATTAGAGCTAAGATGACCTTCAGAGGGGTACAAGTAAATACCCAGCACACAGTGTGCTCCAATAACATGCAGCAAGACTTACCTAGCTATCATTTATTGGGCACTGACTGTATAATACCATACTTAACCCATTCTTCCATCTTCACAGCAGCCTATGCATAGTTTCTATTCTTCTTTCTGTTTAGCCATCTGAAATATGGGGACACTTTATGTAGGATAAGACCTTTACCCCAAGTCACAAGGCTTCATAAAGGGGCATCTTAGATTGGAACTCACCACTTTCTAACTGGGCTCTTAGTCACAATACTGTATTAGCAGAGGTGGAAATTTTCCAGGCTACAGAACTTGAGATATTTTTGAGCAGGCTCTTAGGGGTGCCCAGTGTGTCCTGCCCTTGACCTTATCTAGGGAGAAGAGGAAGGGGGAGGAGGGATGACTCAGCACTTGCTGATGTGGCCACACATGATGCAGCTTTGCTTCTCCCTCCCTCTCTTGGGATATCCTGGGTTGTGTTATGATTTCTACCTTCCTGTCGTCACCAGAGCTATTAATAACAAATGAATAATTCAAACAGTAAACTTTGAGCACAGGGCTCCTTTTCTGCCCTGGGGGAGCTGCCAAAGATAGCTCAGCCCCCGGCAGCCCATGGAGCTGATTGGGGAAGAGCAAGAGGTGCACAGGCAGGAAATGCTCATTTCTCCTAGCTGATTACATTTTATGTCTCCAAATGGATCTGAAGTCGTCTTCTTACCAGTGAAATTCCTCTTATGCATCAGAAGCTAGTGGATAAAAGGAGCAGTGTGGGATGACACTAACTTCTGTTTCAAGACCTGTCAGCTGATTTTCCCCTCCCTTTTACCTTTGTTATACAAGAGGTTGTGAGGCCAGGTACCCAGCAGATAGAGAGTGAGTTCTGGGAGGCACCTATATGTGGTAATGGGTGGTCTCCTGTGGCCTCTCCTGGCCAGCTCTTAGGTGGAAGCATCTAGCAGAATCTGTGCCTTTCCCACACAAAGGAGGAGAAATCTGGGCAGTGCAAAGGGAAGATGGCCTGTGCTCAGTCTCTAACCTAGACCTCTGCTGGACCCAGTGGCCTGGTAAAGAGGCCTCTGCTCCCAGTAGTAAATCTGTTACTAAGTGGCTACCCAACCCTCTTCTTCCAGGACTGTTCCAATTTTAATCCCCAAAATCCTACACGTTAAAAAACACTCCTCAGACCAGCAAACCAAGATGGTAATCCCAGGGTCAGTGAGGATGAGATTTTCAGAAGACAATACTGTTTTCCTGAGAAGATTTTGACTTAAAATCTCAAAACCAAATCCAAACATTCTCAATCCTTGTGAGATGTTGCTGCCTGTAGCGATTGCCGCTTGCAGCAACGAAGCCACGGGAGAAAATTCGGAGGCAGGATGGAAATGGAAAAGTTCTTTTATTCTTCTCTCTTCTAACTTCTCTCTCCGGCTCCAACAACCTCTCCAACTCCAAAAACCACTCTAACTCACCCTCACCCGGTTAAATACTTTTTGCTTTAACAAGGACACGTGCTAATAGCTCGAGCTTACAGGTGCGTCACGCAGTGTTCACGGGCATAAAAAGATTCAGGTGAAAATACTTGAACACCTTTATGGCTCTCAGCTAGCCGCCATCTTAGCTATATCCTCAATTAGGGCTCTTACATTTCCCCCCTTTTGTTTTAAAAGAGGGGATGCTCTAGGACGTCCATGTGCAACCAACATTCATACCCATCATCGGATAATCAAGGCTGTGCCCTTGACTCCTGTCTTAGGTTGATATGTCAGCCACATGAGACTGTCCCGTGGATGGGTGACGACCTCATCCAGATTGACTGTGCCTGTCTTAGGTTGTCCCCCTCTGGGGATCTTACCCGTCATTGGCTAACCAGCCGTCCAATCGAGCCCTTCAGGATTGAATGTGTGTTGACTAACAACCGTCCAATCATGAGGAGATGCTGCAGCTTTAAGGCGGCATGCCTTCTGCTGATGAGCCAAGTTCCATAGCGAATCAAGGTCTTTAAACAAACCAGCTACCCCAAATTCCATCAAGTAATGCACTGAGTTCTCTAGACAAATACCCGCAAGGTATTGTCCCATAATGTCCCAAATAATAAAAGATCAAAATGTCCACTTGTTATAACACGTTGATCTAGGAGGCCCCATGCATGCAGAACAGAGGCCACACTGCTGGTGAGGTTGTTTGATGCTTGAGCAGCAGGGATGCTTATAGCAACCACGATCCCTGAAGCTGTAGCAGCAGCCATCTTTTTTATGTCTAGACAATGCCACTGGCAAATCTTTAGGGCCCAGTACCTAGAAACTCAAGCATCAATTATTAAAGAAAAGGCAGTGCTATTCCAGCACTGAGTCAAGAGGCGAGTAGTCAAACTAAAAAATAGAATTATTAGATTAGAAAATTAAAGTTGATCTCTGCTCACATACATTGCTGCTTGAGCTCCCACAAACATATCCTGGCAAAATATCACATTCAGAACAAATCAAAGAAAGACTAAGGATATTTACTGCATTAAAGATAGATTAAAGAAAAGCTAAAAGCACTTTGGAAAAATAATTTGTTAGCTGGAACACCCGAGTCTCTGCATACACAGCAACCTTCTATGAAATTACCTGCTGAAATAAATCAAAATAATCAGCTATTAAACAAATAAAGTTAATTACAAATAAATAATCCCATGTCAAATACCAAAATATTAGGTTATACAGTATTAGTCATATTCTTTGCTGAAGAGAAGTCCCAGGGACACCTATAAATCAAAATTGAAGGTACCTTCATTTTTTTAAATTGTTTACCCAAATTGAATATTCTAAACTTAAATGAATTAAAGTTATTTAGATCCATATAGATATATATATATTGTAATTAATTTTTTTATAATATTAATTTTCATAAGCGCTTTGTTATTTGTGATGTCACACTGGACAGACGCACATATAAACATATATTTGTGATGTCACATTAACATGAAATTTAGATAAATGCACAGACATAAAGACATATATAAAAAGAAAAGAAAAATACAATTGTGTGCACACTAAAGAGATATCTTCTCGTCCCAGCCAGGAGGAATGAGACTTAAATTGTGAATTTATTGGAGGACTCTTTTAAGAAAAGCATTCCATACCTTCATCTTGGTCTTCTTGATTTTGTACTTGTTTTATTAATCCTGATTCCTCAATAACTTCATCTTGGTCCTTTTGATTTGGTATCTGTTTTATTAATCTAGATGGTATCCATATTGGGGAGGATTCACGCTGTGGAAAAACACAAACAGATCCTCTCCCCCAAATTAATACTGGATCTAACCCTTCCATGCACCTGAAAGAACATCCTTCCAGTAAACCAAAGGTTTATGTTGTTGGTGTGGGTTCCAGTGTCTGTCTCCAGCCGGATATCCATTAGAATCTAAAGTTAAAATATTTAAGGTAAACAGGGCAACTGCCAATCTGTCCCTAGGATTTTTCCAATTTCCTTCTTTTTGCTTTAATAGCATAATTTTGAGTGTGCGATTAGCTCGTTCAATTATACCTTGACCTTGAGGATTATATGGGATACCTGTTCTATGGGATATATTGAATTTTGTGCAAAACTGTTTGAAAGATGAGTACGTATATGCAGGCCCATTATCTGTTTTAAGCATTTTGGGGATGCCCAATGCAGCAAAAGCTTGCAGACAATGAGATGTAACATCTTTAACTTTTCCTCCAGAATGTAAGGAAGCAAAAATCATGCCTGAGCATGTATCTATGGTCACAGGAATAAATTGCAATTTTCCAAAACTTAGCTCATGAGTGACATCCATCTGCCACAAATGATTGGGCATTAATCCTCTTGGGTTAACCCCATAATGTGGATTGGGCAAATGTGTCACACAAGATTGACAATCCTTCACAATTGTTCGAGCTTGCTCCTTTGTGATTTTGAAACTTTGCTGTAATGTAGTACATTGACTGAAATTGGGAATGAAACAAGGTAGCTTGTTGGACTGCTGAAAATATAAAGATCGTTTTAGTGAGGGCATCGGCCTTTTGATTACCTTCATGGAGAGGACCAGGCAAATTAGTATGAGCTGTGATATGTCCAATAAATAAAGGTTCTTTGCGTTCCCAAAGGAGATTTTGAATTTGAAAAAACAATTTAAAGGCTGGAGTATGTGGTGCTATTGGACCTGCTAGCTCCAATTTAGGGACAGCATGTACAATATAGTAGCCTTCTGAAAAAATATTTATAGGCTGTTCTTTAAAACTTTCTAGAGCTCTTATAATAGCTTCAAGTTCAACTAATTGGGCTGATTTTTGACCAGTAATATGAATCATATTTTCGAATAGGTTGATTTTTTTATTACCTGTGGAAATATAATGGGATGATTGAAACAAAAAGATAGTATAGGAGACTTAGGAAGATGGTTATCAAAATTTGCAGAAGTAGAGCATCTAGCTATAGCCCAATCATTATCATTGAAGCATAAATATTCAACATGTGACGATGAATGTGGAGTAATAATAGTAGCAGGGTGAATGCCAAATATTTTAGTAGAAGTCTTAAGTCCTTGAAGAATAAGTTTAGCCACCATGGAGGTATAAGACTCAATTGTACTTTTAGGAGAGACGGGTAAATGTATCCATAACAAAGGTCTCTGTTGCCAAAATACTCCTGTGGGTGTATATTGTGAAGAAATAATAATCAATATTAGTGGTCGAGCAAAATCAATTCTATCACAATGGGGATCTTTCAGTGGTCTTTTCTACTAACTTTAAAGCTTCCCTAGCATCAGGAGTCAATGTTCGCGGTGAAGATGGATCAGGGTTCCCGTGAAGGATATCAAATAAGGGTTTTAATTGTCCAGTAGTGAGGCTTAGTGTAGGGCAAAGCCAATTAATGTCTCCCAGCAGTTTTTGGAAATCATTGAGGGTGGTCAAATATTCTTTATTTATTAAAATTTTTTGAGGCCTAATAAAGGTATCCATGATTTTAAATCCTAAATATAATATGGGAGATCTAGTTTGAACATTTTCTTCAGCAATTTTTAATCCATATCTTTTTAAATTTTGTCATATCACTGAATATGGTAAATAAGATTTCTTGATTAGGGTGAGCAAGCAAAACATCATCCATATAATGGAGGCACATAAGGTTTGGATATTTGTTCTTAATGGGCTGAATAGCTTTGTCTACACAGATTTGACATATAGTGGGGCTATTAGCCACTCCCTGTGCTAGCACTTTCCATTGATATCTTTTTCAGGGCCATTATTATTGATAGAAGGAACTGAAAAAGCAAACCTGGGGGCATCCAGAGGATGTAGGGGAATGGAAAATAAACAATCCTTTATATCAAGGGTTATAAGATGGAAATTTTTAGGAATAGCTACAGGATTAGGAAGTCCAGGTTGGGTAGGGCCCATAATTTGCATAGTTTTATTGATTTTTCTAAGGTCATGTAACAATCTCCATTTTCCTGATTTTTCTTGATTACAAATATGGGGGAATTCCAGGCAGAGGTAGAAGGCTCTATGTGTCCTGCTTCTAGTTGTTCTTGGATTAATAGGTAGGCCACTTGTAATTTTTCTCTAGATAGGGGCCACTGAGGGACCCAAACTGGCTTATCAGAAAGCCATGGTATTTTCAAAATTGTTTTCTCAGTGGCCCCTAGAAAAATATTTTTTTTACCCTTTTGATGATGATTTAGAATTTTATTTTTAACACCTGCAGTCTTGGTTGCGAGGTATACCCCCATTTGCTGTAGAATACCTCTTCCCCATAGGGTAAACGGCAAGCTGGTCAAAACATAAGGTTGGAATGTTCCTTTATGCCCTTCATTATCTTCCCATTTTAAAATTGCAGCACTTTGTGTCGGGGTGTTAGTATATCCCACGCCTCTTAAACTGGTTGAAGCCTTCTGTAGAAGCCAGTGCTTGGGCCATTGTTGTAGATTAATGATGGAAGAGTCAGCCCCAGTATCAATCAGCCCCTCCATCTCTATACCTTGAATTTTTATTTTGCACATAGTCCTCCGTGAACAATCCTGAACCCAGCAATCCATAGGTCCCAAGCCAGTGGAACCAAATCCTCTATTGTTCCTATTCTGCGGCATACTCTTGAATGAGTTGTGTAAACTGGGAAGGAGAAGCAGCTGAGCAATTCTATCTCCTTGGTTAACAGAGATAATGCCTCTAGGTGAACTAAGCATTATTTTTATTTCTCCTTGGTAATCGGAGTCAATAACACCTGGTGTTACTTGAAAACCTAATAGGCTTTTAGAACTTCGCCCGAGGATAAGTCCTATAGTCCCTGAGGGAAGAGGTCCCCTGACTCCCATAGGAATCAGTTGAACCCCCATTTCAGGTGTTACCACTATTCGGGCAGTGGAACAGAGGTCTAGTCCTGCACTTCCTCTTGTCCCTCTGACAAGGGAGTCAATGGGTAGGAGGGATTATGTCAAGGAATCATCTGTATGGATTTTTGAGGATATTCCTCGTCTAATGCCTCGTTTATTTGTGGGCCCCAAGGCATTGGGCCCCGTGCCCTGTTTTTTGAATTCCTGGACAAAACGTTTCCATATATATCAAATTTAGATCTGCATTTATTGGCCCAATGAGTTCCTTTTTTACACCTGGGTCAGCAGTCTGGGGCACGGTATGAGCTTGGTCTTATTTCTCTTTGGGGATATTTCCTAGAATATCCTGGTTGATTATAGTAATTTTGTCTGGAATATCCTGATTGATTATAATCTTTTTGTTGAGCCCTATATGTGAAATTTTGAGGGGAAGCACCTCTCATTGCTGCTGCAATCACATTGCCTGTGAAAAAGGCATCGTTAATGTCCTTACATAATCTAATGTATATAGAGAGGTCTTTTTTATTTTTCCATGGTCTTATAGCATCTTGGCAATATTTGTTGGCATTTTCATATGCCAACTGGAGGACTAAGGACATTGCTTGCTCTACATCCCCAAATATTCTGCCTGCCGTTCTTAAAAGTCTGTCAGCAAAATCAGCATACGGTTCATTAGGCCCCTGAATTACTTTAGATAGGGTGCCTTGCAAATCACCTGTTCCTGGTAAGGTCTTGCAGGCTTTAACAGTGGCATTGTTTATTTGTGCATATACCCCAGGATCATAATGCATTTGGATTTGTAGTTCAGCAAACTGTCCTTCACCTGTTAGCATATCTACATTATGGTCTGGGAAGCCTGCAGTTGCATTTCTTCTAGCTGTTTCTACACAAAGCTCCTGGAATTGTGACTTCCATATCAAGTATTGTCCCCCACTCAATACTGCCTTGCATAACCCTTTCCAGTCTGAGGGGCTTAAAGTTAAAGTGTTAAGGGACTCCAGCATGCTCAATGTGAACGGAGCTTGGGGCCCATAGGTCATTATAGCCTCTTTGAAGTTCTTTATTGTGTTAAAGTATAGGGATTGGTGGTACCTTTGCCCATTTTCATTTTCAAATACTGGCAGGTCCCAATGTTCCTGTGGGTTTTGGCATTCGAGGGCGCATAAGCACTCAGAAAGGCCATTAATCTCTACCTCAAGGGTACGCATATGCTCAGAAATACCCCTCCTGATTTCTGTAATGGATTCCACCCATGAGGGAGCAGAGGGCACAAGTGGTTCCTCTACTTGACGGTCCTTTCTGGTCTTAACTGATTCAGCGGAGGAGGCTGTGCTTTCATGGTTATTTGGCTCCTTCTTACTACTATCACTTTTACTGGTAGTAGCATCCTTAGTTCAGATTCTATGGAGAGTACGTACTCTTTGGCTATTTCCAACAAGTCTCGAATAGCTTTTGCAGCTCTTATCTTCGTTATTTTTTACTTCACACCAATACTATCCTTACTGGTGTTATCTGACTCAGCGGAGGCTATGCTTTCACAATCACTTTCCTCCACACTATCAGCTATATCAAAAAACTCTTCCATAGCTTTTATTATTCGGTGCTTGCTTATTTTCACACCCATCTTTATAAATTTATCAGTTCTTATCTGCCGATTCCGAGGGCCCCGTATGGGCCACCACTTGTTTCTGCCTGTAGCAATTGCCGCTTGCAGCAATGACGCCATGGGAGAAAACTCAGAGTTAGGATGGAAATGAAAAAGTTCTTTTATTCTTCTCTCTTCTAACTTCTCTCTCCAGCTCCAACAACCTCTCCAACTCCAACTCCAACCACCTTCTAACTAACCTCACCCGGTTAAATACATTTTGCCTTAACAAGGACAAATGCTTACAGCTCGAGCTTACAGGTGCATCACAGTGTTCACAGGCATTAAAAGATTCTTAGATAAATGCATGAATATCAGGTGAAAATATTTGAACACCTTTTATGGCTCTCAGCTAACCACCATCTTAGCTATCCTCAATTAGGGCTCTTACAGAGAAAACACATGAGGGAAATTACCAAAGAAGTAATAGAAGAAGTTTTTCTAGAGCTAAAGGATTTGTGTTTCAGATTGAAAGGGCCCATTCCTGAAACAGTCCCATGACAGATAAGAAGCACACCCTACAGAAGGATGGAAATAAATTCACCTGTGAAGTGTGAAAATGAAAAAGAGATATTTCTTATGAGTAACCTTAGGTGTTACAAAACTTAAGCTTATATACAAATAGCATAGTTGTACATTGAAAAATGTACATTAAAATGGTAGCATGAAAAAAGAAGAGAGAGGAAAAAAGAAAGAAAAGGGAAGTACAGAAGGAAGAAAAGGGAGAAAATTAAAGGAGTGATTAAGGGAGGACTATGCACACATATAAAATTATTTTCATATGTCTTCCAGCAAAAAAAAAAAAATGGGGGGGAGAGGGAGAGGAGGATACTGGAAATCATGTATTCTATACTAGAGAGCAGAAAAAGAATCTCTCTGGCTGAACCATATGCCACAATTGTTGAACGTTTGCAAGAGAAGCACAGAGGGCTATGGAAGGGAGATATCTGCAAACAGGCAAATGTAACAAAATGCTAGCCTAGAAAAACAATAACAGGAAAGGAATAGAGATTTTATTATTATTATTATTGTTCATTTTTCTTCAAGTTTTTACTTGCATTTTAAAAATAGCGCAACCTTAGGTTAAAAAAATTAAACAAACTAAAATATAGCATGATTTTAGGCTATTAATAAAGAGCAAGGAAAGAAAACTCATTTGACCTTAACATTAGGAGCATTATATTCTGGCACATGAGTAATGTATCTGCACTCATAAAAAATGAAATGGAAACCTGCTCTTATGAACACAATATTATTTAAATAATTAAATTATTTTCACTGATTGTCTGCATCCCACCCTGAGGAGATTTTGCCTATCTGCTCCTCACAATAATTCCAGCACCTAGGACATTGCAACTTTTTAATGAGTAAATGAATAAATGAGTGAGTACTTATACTTTTTTAGTAATATAATAATTGTTTATTAGAGTTTAATAATGTGAACCCTCTTGTACAAAGAATGGAAGACTCGATTGAGGTAGAAATATATATTAAAATGTTAGTGAATCACAGGCAAATAGAAAAATAGAAGTATAGTTGATAGAAGGTGGAGTATGGAGAAGTGAGGATGGAGTAAGTAAAAGAAGCAGAGAAAAATGACACTAAATAGCATTTATTTTACAACAACACAATATCATTGCCTACAAGCAAATAGTATGCTATCCTAAGACAAAATACAGTCAAACAAACATATAATTCTCCAAAACAGGGAAAATAATGTGTTGGCCTAATGGGAAAATATACAACAAAGTCAATTGTTCCATCACAATAACTTTATGATTTATTCATTCTGTGTTATCAGACTACAACATCTCACATTCCTTAAGCATCTACATTATGATCCTGAGAGGCTAATTGCTACTACTCTTACCACAAATAGATGTATTCATCACATATTTGAAAACTTTGTGTGTGCTCTTCATTTTTCTTTTGTGTGTATACAATATATAGATAATATATATGTGTGTATAACATATATGTACGTATATATGTATTTGCATGACTTACTTTGCATGCACATATATGCATCTAAGTGTGTATACATATTTTATTATATCTATATTATATATATTTATTATACACACATGGAAGTAGCATCATAGTGTTATTTTTGAATAAAAATAAAAGTGTCAATTACTTGGCAAATAAATAAATAAATTCAATTAGATTCTCCTTCGATTGACTCTTCTTCTGTTATATTTGCTCGCTTTGTTGGTTTTTATTTTTATTTTCCCTTCTCCTTCATGAAATATTTTATTGAGTATGTTTTGTAGTGCAGTCTTTCTAGTTATGAATTCTTTTAGCTTTAGTTTATCATGGGAGGTTTTTATTTTATTTTCAATTCTGAAGCTTAATTTTGTAGGGGATAGTACTCTTGGTTGGCATCCATTTTCTTTCAGTTTGGTATATGTTATTCTGAGTCCTCTTAGCTTTTAGGGTCTAGGTTGAGAATTCAGTACCAGGATTAATTTACCTCTAAATGTAACCAGTACTTTCTCTCTTGCAGCTTTTAAAATCCTATCCTTATTCTACATGCTAAGCAGTTTAATGTGTCTTGGAGGGGATCTGTGTGATTTGGAGTAGTTGGAGTCCTGTATGCCTCTTGTTTTGTTTAAATTTGAATTTCCATTTCATTCTTATGGTTTAGAAAATTTTATGACATAGTTTCATTGAAAAGATTGTACATTCTTTTATGAATCATAAATTTGGCCTTTTAATGTTATCCCACATTTTTTGAAAATTCTGGTCATGTTCTCTATACATCTTTTCTCTATGGTCAACTTAATTTTCAATTTTAGATACTTTGTCTTCAATGCCTGAAAACCTATCTTCGAAGTGGTCTAGTCTATTGGTGATGCTCTCCATTGAATTTTTAAAAATATTTATTTATTTGCTTTAGTTGTACACAATGCATTTTTTACGTGGTGCTGAGGATGGAACCCGGGCCACGCACACGCTAGGCAAGCACTCTACCGCTGAGCCACAACCTAGTCCCCCATTGAATATTTAATTGGGTGTATTGATTCCTTTATTTTGAGGATTTCCAACTGCCTCTTTTTCAGAATCTCTATCTCCTTATTGAAGTGATCTTTGACTTATTGTATTTTCTCTCTGATTCCACTAGTTACAACATTTTTTACCTTGTATAACTTTATAACTATAAACATTCTAAATCTCTTTCTGACATTTCCTCCACTGTGATGTCAATGAAGTCTGTTGTTAAGGCATTTTGGGTTGTTTGGAATGGTTTGTTCCCTTGTTTTATCATGTTGTTTGTGGGTCTACCCATATATCAGTATGACTCTGAAGCAGCAGAGTTTATACCCTGTGAACTTTCAGTATTCCTGTAAGTTTCCAGTACCTCACAGATTAGGGTAAGACAAATATTAGCAACAACCAATAAAAATAATACCTATTCATCTACTGAAGGGCATCTAGGTTGATTCCACAGTTTAGCTATTTTGAATTGTGCTGCAATAAACATTGATGTGGCTGAGTCCCTATAGTATGCTGTTTTTAAGTCCTTTGGGTATAGACTGAGGAGTGGGATAGCTGGGTCTAAAGGTAGTTCCATTCCCAGTTTTCCAAGGAATCTCCATACTGCTTTCCATATTGGCTGCACCATTTTGCAGTCCCACCAGCAATGTATGAGTGTGCCTTTTTCCCCATAAGGAGGCTGATTCATAGTGGGGTTGGGAGGGGGATCATGGGAAGATTAGACGAACTCTAGATTGAGCAAAGGGGTGAAAGGGGAAGGGAGCGGGTATGAAGGTAGAAAAGATGTTGGAATGAGATGGACATCATTACCCTAAGTACATGTATGAAGACACGAATGGTGTGAACATACTTTGTATACAACCAGAGATATAAATAATTGTGCTTTATATGTATAATATGAATTTAATACATTCTTCTGTCAAATATAACAAATTAGAATAAAAATATTTTAAAAAGAAAAAAAAAATCATATCTAGAATTAAACTGAATACTTGTTTCTTACTATGACATTTACAATGTTAATTGGCATAAAAAACAAAAAACAGAACTGGAAGGGTCAGCAATTACCATCAGTAAAAATAATGAATAATCATGCATTATATCTGGCACTAAGTCAAACGACAGTTGTCAACTATGGCATCCATAGCAATAATAATTGCAATAGTATTAGTGGTGGGGGTGGACATTATATAAACAAATTAGTGATAAAAGATGGTAAGAATAGAGTTAATTAAGAGAATTCTTGGCAAAGGAGCTTAACTATAGACATTTTGGGCCTGTCCTAACATAGGAACATGGTTGGTCTTCTGGCAGGCATTTGCCAGGAAAAAGTGGCCAGGTTTCCTTAGATCTCCTGGTTCCCACAGTAGCAACTACAATATGGCCACTTCAAAATGTCTCCTGCATTTGAGTTGAGATTATATGGAACCTGTGTTAATTTTTCTTAAAGTATTTGGTAAGAAGTTTTCAGTGCAGCAATCTGTGCCTGGAAATAGGTTGCTGTTTTGGAAACTTAACTGCAAATTCAGTCTCTTTAATAGTGATACAATTATTTGAGCTATCTATTACATCTTGTGTACATTTTGTAGTTCTACTAAAAGGCATCTGGTGGCCCTATATATACTAGTTAGCTTGTCATGCCTGCTCCTCCATGTATGTCTCTTTTACTAGGCAATTGATATGTATTATAGGAGTGTACATGATATGTTGTTTACAGTCTACTCAATTGCACCCAGTGTGACTGGTCTAATAAATATTAGTATATTTCTGAAAAAAAAAAATGTCTCCTGCATCAGCTCTCCATGGACAGTTGGGAAATATGGCACCTTCATTCACTATTGTGCAGTGCAGAGTAATAATCAAATTAAGTTGACCATAGAGAAAAGATGTATAGATAATATGACCAGAATTTTCCAGAAATGTGGGATAACATTAAAAGGCCAAATTTATGATTCATAAAGGCAGGCTGCCCCTCTGATCTCAGGATCTTCCTCACTAAATCCTTCCATTGTCTTTCTCTGTGTTTTCCCTCTCTCTGTGCTATGGCAGTGCTATTACTGTTCCTACCACTACCAGCTTGGCTCCAATGTAGTTTTCATTTTTTTGTTTAATGTACCCAAATTTCTGAGTCTCTTAAGACATTCTGACTGTCCACTATTGAATTTTAGTGAAATCCCTCTTTCACCCACCTCACAGAGCAGTAGTATTCCTGGTGTTTGAATCTCAGGTATTGCAGCCACAAGAAATACACCTTTCTTCTAGCCTGCCATCTTGCTTCTCTAAGTAGTATATTTTAAAAATCTAATATGTAAAACTTCTAGAAGAAAATTATACACTATTCTTGTGACTTTGGTGTAGGAAAACATTTCTTAGACATTTCCAGAAAATAAAAATTGTAAATGAAAAACATAATTTTAATCAAAATTTAAATATTCTAGTTATCAAAAGTCAGCATTAAGGAAGTGAATAAGCAAGTCACAGACTGGGAGAAAATATTTTCAAAAGATATATTTGATGAAAAGATAAAAAGACAAAGGGGACTAGAAACTAAAATCAGGGACTTGCGCATGCTAAGTGCATCTTCTACCACCACTAAACTATAGCCTTAGTTTAACACATTCTTCTTTTCTTTTTTTAAAGTTTTTTAATTTTTTTTTTTTAGTTGTAGTTGGACACAATACTTTATTTTATTTATTTATTTTTATGTGGTGCTGAGGAATGAATCCAGGGCCTTGCACATGCTAGGCAAGCGCTCTACCTCTGAGCCACAACCCCAGCCCAACACATTTTCTTAATGAGAAAAAGATTTGTGCCGGGAGAGGGCTCAGTGGTAGAGTATTTGTCTAGCATGCATAAGGGCCTGTGTTCAGTCCCCAGCACCAGGAAAAGAAAAGGAGAAGAAGAAGAAGAAGATTTGACCATCCACTTCATATATACATACATAAAATAGGCAAATGCTAATAAATATAAAAAAATGACCTCACATCATTAGTCAACAGAAAAATGCAAATTAATACTGTAATGAGACAACCCTACACACCTATTAAAATAGTGGGATATTGGCAAAAACATTGAACAACTAAAGTTCTCAAACTCTGTTAGTGGGAACATAAAATGGAAAAATGCTCTTTTTTTTTTTTTTCACAGTAAAACTATGTATACAGCAATTTTACTTTTAAGTATTTACGCTAGGGAAATAGATCTGCAAACACACACACACACACACACACACACACACACACACAAACCCTTATACACTGGTGCTTATAGAAGCTTTATTCTTGAAGATCACAACCTGGAAACAGGCCAGGATTATATCAATAAGAGAATAAACAATGAGAAAAGACTATTGATAGAAGCAGTGCTATAAATGACCTCAAAAATATGCTGAATGGGGAAAAACTTATAAGACAATATTTATAATATGGATTCCTTTTGTATGAGCTAGAAAAAAGGGAAAAAATAATCTACCATGGAAAAAAATTTTGAACAGTGAAGAAGTATGGTAGAAGTAGTTTGGGAAAATGAAGAAACAATCTAGAACAATGGTAATGTTCTATATCTCAACAAAGGCATGGTCTACACAGGAATATTCATTCATTAAAACTCATTGGATAGCACACATAAGATTTTTGCATTTAATTTTATGTATTCAAAGGAGAGAGTAAAAAGGAAACTATAAACAAATACTGAACTCTGAATCAAGTGTTGCACACTGAGGTGTTTAGAGATAGAATGTACTGGTATTGATATCTCCAACTTACTCTGAAACCGTCTATCCAAGACAAAGATATGTTAGAGGCATAGATGAATGACAGATAGAAGATAAAGCCAGTGTAGTAAAATGTTAGTTGCAGAATCTAAGTGGTGTGAATATAGGTATTCCCTATAAAATTCTTTCAACTTTGTATGTTTGAAAACAGTCATAATAAAATTTTGGAGACACTGAAACCAATGAAAGAACTAAAAATATTATATATATAACATGGAAAGGAGGAACAGGAGACGAAATGTAGGTGAGCTAAATCCTTATTTCTTATTTTAGAGAGCCAGTAGATATTATATTAATTATAGGTCCAAAAAGATGCATGTACATATAATTTAAAGAACAAAGGAAAGCAAACAAAGCTATTTAAAGAAATTATCTATCAGGCATGAAAAAGAGGGATGTGCATTTTACTTGCCCTTCATGATAATCTATTCTTTACCTTTGGATTTTTTTTTTTTAACCATACAATGCATTACTTTGATAAAAAGAACACACAGAAATGTCTCTGAGCCCACAGACACATTTATCAGCTGGAGGACTGCTGGGGATCTTAGCCCAAAGCTCTCTGCCCACTCTCCAGGGCTAGAGTGATTGATGATGTCAAGGAGTGTCACTGCTGGAAGGAATTCAGGATCAGAACCACTTTTATCTTGTGTCAAGAGTTTGAACTCCATGGCAGCTTGGCATCTACCAGGTAAAGTGCACATCTGAATTTGTTCAGGTTTATTCTAGCATGGATCATTCTTGCAGTGACCATAGACAGTTAAATTATACATTGAGTTTTAATTGATTCCCAAAATTCTTCCCTTACTTCCAACATGACAATTCAGAAGTTAATAATCATATCAATGGAAATAGATGGAATTAAGATACTCTTGTGGTGGGGTGTGGTGGTGTATGCCTGTGATCCCAGCAGCTTGGAAGAAGGCTGAGGCAGGAGGATTGAGAGTTGAAAGCCATCCCCAGCAAAGGAAAGGCACTAAGCAACTCAGTGAGACCCTGTCTCTAAATAAAATACAAAGTAGGGCTGGGGGTGTGGCTCAGTGGTCAAGTGCCCCTGAGTTCAATCCCCAGTATACCCCCACTCCCACCCCAACACACACACAAAAACAGATACCTTCACACTTGATCCTATAATAGATTGAATTATTTGAATTATCTGCTTTTACACTTGATAGTAATCTACGCTGAACAAGTTACTTCTCACCACCTGTTCTGTGGCACTAAAACCTTGTGATTCTTTGATTATAAAGTTTCATATGTTCAGTTGCATTGCTTCCCATTTCTGTGCTTCTATGATCTTGAGCTTATACCTCCACTGTCAAACACTTACTACTGTATTCACTACTATGAACCCTGTGCTCATCTCTCTACCTATCTAGATCTCAGGACACTTGCAAACAGATTGTCCTCACATAATCCTGGTCAAGACTCTGAGGGTACATGCACTTAGGGTACAGAGAATGTTCTCACCAAGTCCCTGCTAGCTCAATTTCATTATTTTCTTCTTGTGAAAATTTTCGTAATATGATAGGTCTAAACAGCTAAAACACTAAGGGAAACCATGGTTTCTTTTCAGAGACACTTATTGTCTTATGGTTCTCTTAGTTATAGAAAGCTGTCTCATCAAACAGTGGCAAGCATTACTGCAACTACTCGTTGTCATCCTGTTGATTCAGCAATAACTTACAATGCCTGTCAGAGTATTTGCTGGTTTCTATCTTGTTGCCACTTGTGCTGAGAGTCCACCACAGCCACCAACATGCTGATTTTGAACAAAACAGAATGTAGATAAGAGCTGTCAGTCTCTGCAGACTCACCTTCATCATCTGTCACTGAATGAGATAGGAAGAGTGGAAGGGGAGGGAAAGAGAGGATGTGTGACTTTCCTTTTTTCCCCAGCACTCCTAATATGTCTGTAATTTCTGCAGAGTTATTAGTTAATGTGACATTGCCACTCTGTGTTTACTTTAAAATGCCCAGATTGGAGTCAGTTAATACAGTCCTCTTGAATCAATTTATGCTGGATGGATATATTGCAGCAGTAAATACTCAGACTCTTATTTGAAAATGACATCATTATAGATAATATTCAAGGTAGCCTGTTCATAATAAGTAAGAGCTGGGGTGGACGGTTCTGAAGAAAGTTTCCTGGATTTCAAGGTTAAACTCCTAGTCCACTGAGGAGGGTCAAGGAGAGGGCAAAGAAGAGAATGGCAACAGTTCAGTGGTTCATTCCCATTGTTATTTAGTTCATTAAGGTTTGCTGTGAAAAATACTTATCTTTGACAGCCAGAGAGCCTTCTGGGAAAAAATTTCAAGTGATTGATGAATTTTCAACAAAAAAACAAGCCAAGGACAATGACAGTAGGCTATGAGTTCCTGCTTGCAGGAGGTTTAAGTTTCCAACTTACACATCAGATCCTTCTGATTGGAAATGGCTTCTTATAGACCTGTGTTGAATAGGATTGCAGAGAACCTTCTGGAAACTTTGGGTAAATATGCCAGGATTAAATACTGATGTTTGCCATGGTTGTAGAATGGATTCATGAAGGCATGAGGAAATTCCAATACATTATTAAGCAACCAAAGACTCTTACTCTACCAGGAGAGTCTATGGGAAAAGAAAAACAACCATCAGTTATGAATTTTTCTCTAAGATAAATTATATTTTGTGTTAGAGAGAAGCACATGGTATTGAGGTTGTGCAGATAAAAACAGAATTCTGGAGTTTCTCGTCCTCTTGTCATCATGAAGAGAGAAGCTACCTTAAAAATAAGGACAATCCCAAAAAATCAGAAAATATTATGGTTTGGATCTTAAATGTCCCCCAAATGCACAATGTTGAAGGCTTGGTCCCCATTGCAGCAATGTTCAGAGGTGAG
Source organism: Tamias sibiricus (assembly GCA_025594165.1). NCBI lineage: Eukaryota > Metazoa > Chordata > Mammalia > Rodentia > Sciuridae > Tamias > Tamias sibiricus. The sequence goes on from CM046672.1 coordinate 40,209,691, forward strand.
GCCTTTATGAGGTGGTTGGATCATAAGGGCTCTGACCATGACTGGAGTAGCCCATTTATGAATTCATAGCTTAAGGTTTTGGGGGAAGGAGCTCTATTATAAAAACTCTCTCTTGTTTCAAGCCCCCAGGACCTAAGCAGCTTTGTTTCACCATGTGCTCCCCACCAATGTGCCTGCCTCACCACAGGCCCAAAAGCCATGGAGCCAGCTGACCATGAACAGAAATGAGCTTTTCCTCCTATAACTTGATTTCTCTCAGACATTTTGTCACCGTGACATGAGGCTGACTAGAACATCAAGAAAAAGACTATAAATGCTCAACACTGCTGGCAATTAGAGAAATGCAAATCAAAACTACTCTAAGATTTAATTTCACTCCAGTCAGAATGGCAGCTATTAAGGACACAAACAATAATAAATGTTGGAGAGGATGTGGGGAAAAAGGCACACTCATACATTGCTGGTGGGACTGCAAAATGGTGCAACTGTTATGGAAAGAAGTAGGGAGATTTCTTGGAAAACTGGGAATAGAACCACGTCCCAGCCATCCCACTTCTGGATCTATTCTCAAAGGACTTAAAATCAGCATACTACAGGGACACAGCCACTTCAATGTTTATAGCAGCACAATTCACAATAGCTAGGAACCAAACTAGATGTCCCTCAGTAGATGAGTAGATAAAGAAAATGTGATATATATATATATATATATATATATATATATATATGTGTGTGTGTGTGTGTGTGTGTGTGTGTGTATACACACACACACAATGGAATTTTATTCAACAACAAAAGAGAATAAAATAATGGCATTTGTAGGTAAATGGATGAAGTTGGAGAATATAATGCTAAGTGAAGTTAGTCAATCTCAAAAATCCAAATACCGAATGTTTTCTCTGATATAAGGAGGCTGATTCACAGTGGTGTTGGGTTGGGGTACACACAAGGATGAGAGGAACACTAGAATGGTAAAAGGGGAGGGAGGGGAAGGGAGGGAGCAAGGGGGAATGGAGGGGAAAAAAAGAAAAGGTGGTAGAATATCATCATCCTAAATGCATGATTGAAGTCTTGAATAGTATGATTATACTTTGTATACAAACAGTGCTATGTAAAAAGATGTTCTATATGTGTATTATGAATTATAATGCATACTACTATTATAAATACAACTTTGAATTAAAAAAGAAGAAGAAGAAGAAAAAAAGACTAATTTCTGATTATATCCTTTCCAAATTTATCTATCCTTTTAGTCAAGGAAATGTTTGTTAGCCTATTTTTCCCTCATTTGTTTAAGCCAAAATGATTTAGGGTTATGTTATTTGAAACATAAAGTGTCCTAAAAGGTTTTAAGGAAGAGCCTAGAGAGGAATATCTTTTAGGAAGGTCATTTAGTTTCTTTTGACTTTGAGCAGTCTTATCTATCAATGGAAAATATTTAATAAACTTATCTGTATTTGTTTAATATGACTGTAGTAGAAACAATCTGAGATATTAAAGTTCTTTAGAAAATGTATGTGGAATTTAAAAAATTAAATTCTAGGAGTGTTTGTATAGTTTGTGTGAATTTTAAGGAAGAGGACTAGGTGATGTGTATGTCAGATAATGAGGTAAATAATTTACTACTTTCTGTTTTTGATTTTGGAAACACTGGCCCATAGAAATACATTGCTATCTGTGTCATTCCTACCACATCCATCAAAGCCAGCAAATTATTTCCTTTGCAGGATCTGCTGTTTTGAAAGGAGTTTTCAGTATGATTGAACCCTTTGACTATGCATTTATTTTTTTTATTAAATATTTTCTTAGAATGTGCTGAAACTTTGTGCATGGTGCTTTCTACATAATGCCCCCAATGCTCCCCTCCCCCTCCATACAGCACTCTAAGATAATTTCTCTGTGGACCTGTCCCTTCCATTGATTTTGAGACTCTTATCTAAGACCTGGGTAGCTCTCTGTTTCTCCAGAGTATTCTAAGAGAGCTGCCGGAATAACAATGCTGGAAGCCTTCTTTAGCATTCTTCAGGTTTATAAATGTCCTGTTCCATTTATCATCCTTCCTGCGGGCTCCATCATTCAGAATCTGTGTGGTGTTTATCCTCCAATATCTGGGCACCCTTTAAGGGGTTCACATGACTGAGAATGTGTCTCATGAGCAGGGAAGAGTATTCTGTGTTTTGGTCCCACCACTTAAGATCTCTTCTTGTTTGAAATTCAAAGACGAAGTTTACAGATTCCAAATGCAAAAGGATCATTTAATCTTTCAGGAACAGCCATGGTGATTATTTTTGCTGAGTTTTTCTTAAATTATTCTTTAAATATGAACTTTAAATATGAACTCCTTGAAAGATCACCTATCTCCAGAAAATAATCCAAATATCTCTTAAAGTCAAATCATTCTTCCATCATCCAAACAGAAGGCAGTGTAACTCCCAAGGTAAGTAAAAAATTTAATATCTCTAAGGATTCTTAGAGAGATTTCAGTTCTCAGAGTGACTGCTAGCTCTTTGGGTTTATATTGCGCTTTCTTTTTATGTCACACTTTCAAGAGAACTTTCCCTTTTCCACCCCAAATCAGCTTACTGGGCACAATCATAATTCTTTTGAGTGGTGGTAATGGCCATAAATACGCTGCCTCAAAGCTGTGTGTGGAGACTTTTCTGAAGATTGAGAATAATGGAGGGAGTGCACTGTACCCACCACAGGAAACAATCCAAATTTCAGGTAAATATTTCTGTCCTTAGCATCCTCTCAGTCATTTCTACTATGGCTACCATTCATGTTTCCTTACAGCCTTCTGCACTATTGCTGGGTCTCCTTTCCATGATCTTGTACCTCTCTATACCTTCCTCTGATGATACTCCAAAATATTAATCAGAGCAATTTTGTTTTCCCTCCTCACTTTATCATTTTGTGCATATGGCTGCTCCATCTACCCCATGCTGTGCTAAAATGGTTTTGCTTCCATCCTTCATATGCTTCTCAAGTGGTATTCTAAGACAAAGAGAGTTCTCTGTAATTCTCTCTCTAAAGGGCATTGTATATTCAGCTCTTGGAATAAATTATTTCATTCTCACCACTATTCTCAGGATAAATTTTCAGAATTTAATGGTAATATATAAAAAAATATCAGGGAAATAGCTGGATTCTTATTACATCTAGAAAATGTAGCTATTGCTATTGGTGGTATTATTGCACAGAGTAGTTTCTTAATTTATGGTAGATAATTAAATAAGTAAATGGATGAATAAATAAATGAACTGATCATGGACTTGGGGGAATCCTAAAGTCTCAGAGTATTTGGGGAAGATTTTCATAATCTCTTTTGTCTGTCTTTAGTTTCATTCACTTTTTTATTTGAGGAGCTTTTAATAACCCAGTGATACAGGGACTAAGAATGCCAAGTCCTAGAAATAGAAATATGATGAAAGTCATAGAAATATGGCTTTCACAACAGATAGTAAGATTCTAGACAGACCGATAATTGTTCACAATATACTCTAGAGTGAACCTGCTTGAGACCAAATCCCAGGTGTGCCACTTAATAATTGTGACACTCCACAAATTTTATTACATTCCTCTGAAACTCAAGAGAGGTTTGCTATCTTTATGGCAAAGACGGTGATTATAAAGGTGCTACCTCTTAGGAGTGTTGGACTATTAATTAAGAGTATCTGTATTACTCTGTGCCTGGGATGGTGCTAGACACAAGACATATCTGATTAAAATTTTTGTTACCAGGTATCTAATCTGAACATGGTCATTTCTGGTGAATCCCTGTGACCTTCTAAGACTTGGTATAATGTAAACAGACTGTAATTCAAATTGTGTCCTGGGTTTGCTGGAGGAGTACTGACCATTTATTCTCCTGGGCAAAAGGCATCATAGTACTGTGAAACCCAAAAAAGATACTTAGGGCCATGAGGCCTTTCTACACTTAAGACAAGAGCATAGTATTGTTCAGGATGCTTCTCAGAAGGGCTGTTATCTCTTTACAGAACCAGGAAACAGGGAGGGGATTTAAATATATATATATATTCTCTTAGAATCTATTACCAGTTTACTTTGGAATATTGATCTACTCATGAAGGTTGATAGGTGTTTTGAGTAGTTAATTAGGATGTATCCACACAATCCTACTGAATTTTTAACAGCTGATTGATGTTATATAATTAACTGGAGATGCAGTTAGATTCATTGAATCTTTAAACACCTATAATAGGTGTTACAGACATTGTAATCCCTTATTTAAAAAAAAAAAAACTTTCAGAAATGGGTGTCCCCATAGAATTTGTGGTTACCAATGATATGAATTATCTATCTTGAAAAACAAGCCTTAGGGAAATCATCTGGAGTATGTACTCAATATTTCAAATCAGAGTGTAAGACTGGAACTTATGGAAAAATTCATTCAAGATTTTTTATTACCTGTGTAAAGAAAACTTTAACACAAAAACAATTATGCATAGAATGAAAATGCTAACTATTGTCTAGACTATCATTTTGAAGTGGTAAAATGAAAGTTTTTAGTTTGATAGATTTCTCAGTATAAAAATGTGGGCAACCAAGTGTGACAATGAGGAAATTTACAGTTTTTGGAATTATGAAGTGACTTTTTTTGGTAACTTTTCTGCATGTTACTTATGAACCACAAAGGATTTGATCTGCTTTGCAGGCAGGTTGGGTGATGTAGGAATTAGGCTGTAATATAAATTTCTAGCTGATCTAGGGTGCTTTTTGACTGTTTTTGGCAGCATTTGAGCAGATCAGCTCTTCTTATGTCTGGCCCCTTTCAGTCACTGGGATGCCAGCTCAGATTCATTGGACATTTTACTAATATGATCATATTTTTGAAATTCAGGTCATGAGTATGACATTCTCAAATTTATGTAAAAAGTGGAAATATGTACAATTTGATATTTAAATAAAGGAAATTATAGCAGTCTTTGATGTTTCTTAATCCCTGTTAGACAGTTGAAACTTTGTACCTGAATAACCTATTTAGCATTCTGAGTGCTTTCTGATACCTTAGAAATAGGAAAAAATATTTTTTTTGTTTGTTTGATAAAAGCTAAGAAAGAGAAAGTCCATTCTGCAGCTAATTAGATCTACATCTCAGGAAAAACTACCAACTTGTTCTTTTTGTTTCTGGCTTTCAGTTTGAGATTATTTTTAAATATAATTTCAGTTATTTCAATGAACTTAAGGAAATTTTAACATAAATAAATAAATAAATAGGTAGATAAACAAACAAATGAGAGTGTCTATGTGAAGTACATGACATGTCCTCTGCTCACATATCAAACATATCATGATTCTTCTAACTTCTGACCGAGGCTCTGCAATTGTACAAATTTCTTTACCATGTGTTTCCTCCACGCCACATCCTTCTTATTACTAAAAGGTGGATCTAACTAATATCATCATAAGAAATGTTCTCTTTATCCCCAAGGACCACCTAAGTGCTCTGCATTCCTGGGCCTGACAATGGACTATCAATTAGACTTATCCTTCTATGACCATAGATTTTAAGACCTGACAGTGTTATGAGCTCTCTGCAAACAATCCTATGTTGAAGTCCTAATCTCCAGTACATCAGAATGTAACTGCATTTAGATGTAACTAAGCTAAAACGGAGTAATAAGAATTGGCCCTGATCCAATATGACAGGCATCTGTATAGGAAGAGGATATTTAGACACAACACATGGAGAAGAAAGATCATGTTAAGACATAGGGAGAAAAGGGACATCTACAATTCATGAAGAGAGGCCTCAGTAGACACCAACCTTACTAACCACTTAACATTGAGCTTCTAGCCTCTAGCGCAAAGCAAAAATTAATTTCTATCTAAGTTATACAAACTGTAGTAGTTTGTTATGGCAGCCCTAACAAACTGATATTACACAGCAAAGGGCCAGATGTCCCACTTCTAAAACTGATGCAGTAAGCAGAAAAGCAAATGTTGTAGGAATGCTGTTTGATGTAGGCTTGGTTGTATTCTGCAGTTGCAATTCATGGAAGAATATTCCAGAGGCCTACAGGAATGACAACAGAAAACTCTGAAGTGATATATTTCAAAATGAGCTCCATAGAAAACCAGTATTAAAGTTGCTCTGGGAAAAAATAAAATAAAACTTGCAAGAACACTGAGTTTGTAAAGTTTATATAATCTAATGCCCCTTACCTTTCTTTTAACAACCATAGTACATTATTAAAGGCTTTGAGAAGTCCTAGAGAAAAAAAATAAATCAGAAGGCTGTTATTGTAAAGAAAGAGCAGTGAACAGTCTTTACCCTCAATGAACAGTCTTTAGCCTCTAGCTGAACCAGTGCTGCATGGAACATACTCTGAAATCCTTATTGAATGGTGCCCCCAAAGTGCAAGGGATCAGCTAAGAAGCAAGTTAAATTTATAATGAGAAATGGAAACATTTTGAACCATATAAGTCTGCATGAGATGCCAATCAAAGGCAGAGAGAGCACATTTCAATAATTAATACATGCCTTAACAACTCATATCTGGCACAAAGACAGGAAATTATAAATTTTGCGTACAGGATGCTGTTCATGTAACTGTTTAATTACTACTAGTAGGGAATAACTGGAGCTGTGCTTACATACTTATAGGTTTCACATTGCTCAGAGCTCAGAGATGGCCAAACTCATTAGAGAAAGGGCATTAGAGAGGGGAAAGAGGCTAGGGTAGCAGACTGAGGCTAGCTGGTGCAAGCTAGCCTTTGGATCACATCAAGGATGTTGAACTTATTCCAGCAGATAGTCCAGAGATGACAGAAAGCATTAAGACTGGGTCACTTTTGGGGGGAAGGGGGTTGTCACTTTTTATTTATTTACATTTTAGAAACTCACTCTGGTTTCTAACTGAAATAACGGTACAAAGGGGAAATATTGGTAACAAGTAAATTAGGAAGTAGTTGTAGTAGAGGAAAATAATCTGGAAAGCCAGATTTTGAAGATGAAGAAAAATTAAGCAATGAACAGATGCTTTGTGACTTGGCAGGTCAGAGGGGAGAATGCAATGCCTGTCACTTATCAGGGAGATGCAGGGAAGCAGGGTTTAGAGGAAGTGATGGAGTTCTGTGTCCTACATTAAATGCTTATAAGACAGAGCAGGAAACCCACTTGCTGAATCTTTTATCCTGTTATTCCACAACATTCTGTTGTATAAATGGTACAAATTATCATCAGAATAGTTGTGTGATATTCTAAGTTGGAACATGATTCCAGCAGTTCAAGCTAGTGAGCATGTTTTACTACAGTTCTGTCTTGAGAGATTCCCATACAGTGTGATCTCAATCAGCTCCTCATTTTAAGTAGGCTTCAAGTGGAGAGCCTTTGCAGACACACCAATAGCAGGCAGGACTCAGCACACACTGTCCAAGCTCCCACATGTGGCCAGATTACACCTATTCTGAGGCACTTTTCTGGAGCTAATATGTTTTGAAATTTGAAGGATACAATTTGGTCTTGAGATTGGCAGTGATGGAAAGATTTCAAGGAAGGGAATTTATTTTTTTAAAATAGCTATGATTATAGATATAACTACAGATACATATGTATCAGGAAAATATGTTGAAATGTCCTGGTTAACAGGCATAATTCAAAAAGGTCAGTTTATATTCAAAGTTCATTTGGGAATTATTGGGTATGATAAACTGCTCATGCCCTTGACTTGTGGATTTTAGGAACCTATGACATATACACATGAAAAATCCAGTCTGTCACTAATAATTTAACCCAGAATGGGTCAAAAGGGTGCTCTCCATAAAAGGGAAAAATAGAATTATAGGGGTTATTTTTAACCTACATAAGAAAATATGTGGTTTTAGCATGTAGTATGAAAAACAGTGCTGCTAATTACAGGCCTTCTCATCAGTTTTTTGGTTTTTTTTTTTTTTTGAAGTATGCTCAGCAGGGGTTCCATTAGTCCTGACTTTCACTGGCACTGCATTTAATTGTTCTATGGAATTTAAGGCCAAAAGAATGAAATTACACTTCTTTTCAGTGTATAATTTCAACAATCCAGACTGACCTTGTCTTCCCCAAGCAGCCTGGATAATAAGTCCAAAGAGTTTGGAAAGACCGCAATGCTTTGAAGGGGCCACAGGAATGCCCCAACTCCATTTTCAGACCAGTTTCCATGTATTCCTCTCCTGTTTCTTTTCTGTTTGGGTTTTATAGAGGCAACGAGATGGACTTTGTACAAAATGTTTCCTAAAGTTGTGTTAATGGAGAAATTTCTTTTGGGGCCAAAGTTTCTATTTACCTTTTATGACATGGTTTAAAAGAAGAAGAAGAAAAAAAAAAAACTCATTATCTTCCTTTTCCACAATCTCAGCAGCAGAAAAGAGATAAGGCAGGTCCCAAGTGAACTAACGATGGCTGGATGTGCTGCCAGGCTATCTGAGGTGCCCCTTTAACAAATACAGTCTTTAACATGCAGTAACACTCGCAATCATAGTGCTGGGTGATAAGAATAATTGTATTCATTACACAGTTGAATACAGGAACATATTTCTGAAATAATTTTTCTTGTCTAGAATTACACAGAATTCCGCTGAGTGGCACATTCAAGAGAATTTTTATTAGGAGGGTTCCAATGAACTGTTCAGTGCCAGAGTGACTTCATATTTAATTTAATTTTTCAGAATTAGGATACTGTTGAGAAAGGCATCAGACAACCACCAAGTGCTGATTAGCAAAGGAACATATCACTAGACAGGGTTCATGTTTTCAAGACTGAGAACCAGTGAGCACTCCCTGGACCCTAAAGCACTTCAGGATCCTATAAGTATGTGATTCCTGCCTCTTGCCTCCTTTTATTTAGTTACAAAAGTGTCACACACTTTTGTACTGCAACTGGATAAAAATAAGCTTTGAACCAACCTTCACACCCAATCTCCTTGTGTTCCAGAACATGAGTACAGAGAAGAATCAAGGGTTTTGTAACAAATTTTGCCAGAGTGATGAATTTCCATTTCTCACTTGGCTATTGCATAAACACAGATCTGAGTGGGGAAAAAAAACAAACCACAATGGCTTAGAAAAGTCTTGTTTGGGAGGCTGAAGCAGGAGGATCATGAGTTCAAAGCCAGCCTTAGCAATGGCAAGGCACTTAGCAACTCAGTGAGACCCTGTCTCTAATAAAATACAAAAAAGGGCTGGAGATGTTGCCCAGTGGTCGAGTGCCCGAGTTCAATCTCCAGAACAAAAAAAAAAAAAAAAAAAAAACTCAGAAAATAAAAGTCTTGTAAGGTTACTGTGAGCACCCTTGCAAAAATAACAATTTAGTGATAAACTCTGAAACTGGTTTGTAATGGGTTAACAGTGGTCTTTATAAAGATGTGTCCACATCCTAATCCCTGCACCTATACATGTGATTTTATTTAGAAAAAAAGATCTTTACAAATATCATTATGTTAAAGAAGTCAAGATAAGTAGATCATCCTGGATTAAGTGTCCTTTATAAGAGTCACATAATGAAAAGACACAAAGAGAAGAGGCCGTGTGAAGATAGAGGCGCCACATGTGATGTTGCCACCAGTCAAGTAACACCTAGAGCCACCAGAACCCAGAAAAAGCAAGGAAGGCTTTTACCCTCCTAACACCTGGCTAAATGTACAAATCACATTAGAGAATCAGAGGACATAGGGGAGGATGACATAAGGAAAACCAGAGTTTTCTAGTAACTTAGGAAAGAATTGTTTCTTGCTGGGCAAAAAGAAAGAAAAGTCAGCTCTCATCTCTGAAGTTGAGCTCATACCACTGAAACCAGTGACTCGGTTTCACTAGGGGCCCTCCAGGATGCAGAAAGACAGCTGAATACAACTGGTAAGAATTTAATTTTAAAAATCTATGTATAAAGATGTGGGCAATGTGCAGAGAGACACATGCCAAGTAGCATCAGGATGCCTTTCCCACCCTAAGCTGGAAAGGTGAAAGGGAAAAGAAAATTGTGTAGGAAGGACCACTTGGACCCAGACAGCCCAACTCCAAACTCTTTCTTCCTTCAGATCCTGTTTGGGCTCCCCTTTGTCCAAACCCAAACAGGAATCAGAGAGCAAGAGAGCCTGCTGGCAAATCTCATACAGGGCAGCCTTCCAGAGTTTATGGGGGAAGTCCAAGAGTAGACCTCTAGAACAGACAGAGTCTCAGAGAACAAATCTAAGAAAAATCACATGCAAAAAGTTTATGCTATAACAATAAAATTGAGGGAAAACATGAAAGTCCTATCATGCCTAATTTCCCTTCCCCTTTCTTGTCTCTGTCTGTAAGAATGCATAAGGACCCTTAAAGATTGTTAAAAAAGAAATAAATGTGTGATGTAGGGAAATGTTATCTGAGGAGATGACCATTAAAGGCTCTATAATAGCCCTTAAGTTGAGCTCCTTAATGGTGAGGAACTGAAATCTAAGCTGACTTCTAGAAGCTGGGTGTTTAGGGAATTCAGTAGAACCCAAGGAATTGCCAAGTCTCCTGGGAACCTCAAATACCAGCAGTGTCAGAATCAGAGCTGAATGGCTGTGGATGAAGTCTAATTGCTGTGCACCAGAAACCCCCTGTTCCAAGTTTCCTTCAAGTCCACATGGTACCGGAGAGCCCCTTTGAGTTTTATATGTCCTTACCTGCACACACCCCAAGAGGGTGCAAAGGTTGCTGAGAGCAGAGGCCAGTCAAATAATGAAGGTCACCTCAGAGGATATCAACATACACAGATGACTATGCTAAAAAAACAGACTCCATACATAAGCTTCTTGAAACTTTGCTATAAAACCATGGAAGAGAGAAGGGAAAAAAAACTGTGAATTGATCAAATTTACTCTTAAAGTGACTAAGATTAAATTTCAGTTGTTATATGAATCAGCAGTCTAGACAGAAACTAAGTTTGATGATAGAAATGTAAAGCTACATTTCCTTTATGCACATATAAATTATGGCCCATGAAATATACGCCTCCCCAATCGGATCAAGTGAGCCTGTTCATGGCCCACCAAGACTTCAAACCTCACTTGGAAATGCATAAAAAAGAGAAATTCTGGAAGAAATGGAACGTTTTCTTGGTCTCCCCAGTCTTTCTCTATCATTTAGCTTTTGTTTAAAACATAGGACAAAGAAAAACATTAAAACTCCACATGACCTTAGGAATTTACCATTCAGATGGTAGAGAAGCTTAGAACAAAATATGACATTTAAAGCATAGCCCTCCCTAGCTCATTTCAACAGGAAATCCTTCTCATCACTTTGCCTCTGTTTTTAGGTCCACATGTCGCTTGTGGTCCACTTAAGTCAGCTAAAAATGAAGAGCGAGTCCATTGACTTTGCACCTGATCTCTTTTACAAGCATTTTAGGGATTGACACCATCTTCCTACCAAATGATCTCTCACTCCTAATGCATTTAACCACAGTTGCCATGAATGAGAGTTCAATCTGTCAGGAAGCTACAAATGGAGGACCATTTAGAGCTTAGAGATGAGTTAGTTCAGATAAGGAAATTGAGACCTGTTTTAGTCAGCTTTTGCACCACTGTGATGAAAGGACCCAACCAGAACAACAGTCGAGGAGAAAAGGTTTATCTAGGGGCTCACAATTTCAGAGGTCTCAATCCATAGACATCATGATCCATTCCTTGGGGATCAAGGTGAGGCAGGACAGCATGGTCGAAGAGTACCAGAGGGAACCAGCTCACGTGATGATCAGGAAGCATAGGTAGAGAGAGACTACACTCTCCATATAAAAAATATATACCCCATAGCCACGCCCCCAATGAACCACCTCTTCCAGCCACACCCCACCTGCCTCCAGATACCACTCAGTTAATCCCATCAGAGATTAATTCACTGATTAGGTTAAGGCTATAGCCCAATTATTTCTCCTCCAAAACCTTCTTGCATTGTCTCACAAGTGAACTTTTAGGGGACACCTCATATTTAAACCATATAAGACCCAAGGAGAAAAACAATTATTTGTCAAAGTTCACCTTGCAAGTTAAATACAGAAAGTAACTAGAAATCAAGCCTTTTAACTGAAAGACCAAGGTCTTTCCAATCTGCCATTTTGTGCCCACCCCACCTCAATCAGAAAGTATGACTACTACATACCACAGATGGACATGCGGAACACTCTATTCTAGGTCCTAGGCTAGTCACTGAGTGCATGATGAGGAAGACAGACCTGGACCTCGCCTTCAACTGCTTGTGTTGGACTTGATTAAAAGTTCTGACTTCATTTACTTGGAGTAGGCTTTAAAAAAAAAAGAAAGAAAGAAAGAAAGAAAAGCCTTTTTTGTTAGAAAAAATGACATCCATTGAATGAACAATGGACTGAATCCCATCCACACAAACACATGAAAGACCATTGGCTTTGGATTTTTCATTTCCTAGTTAAAAACAATGTAAAGGGGCTGGGGTTGTGGCTCAGTGGCAGAGCTCTTGCCTAGCATGTGTGAGGCACTGGGTTTGATTCAGATGAAAGCCTTGACATAAGAATGGTATACTTGATTCTACTCAGGCTACTATTTAATAGATTTTTCAGGCATCTATTTATTTGAAAATTTTAAAGAACTGATGAGAGGGAAGCTTCAGGGTTACATCATACTAATAGTCCACCTCAGTTGAAAACCTTTGTTAGCCAATTAGGGTCATGTTCTAAAGAATCAACCAACATGTTTCCCACTCAGCACACACACACATTTCCATAGGTCCTGTGAGTCCTCTACACCTACCAGTGCAGCAGCCAGGGCCTTCCATCCCCATGCCTCAAGGAAGTACTTAGATGTATCAGAGTAATAAAGCCATTTAGACCTTTAAGATTTAAAATAATCTTTGGAAACAGTCTTGATTTTCAGGGACCATCATTTTTTTTCTTTCTAAATTAAAAAAACATAGGCCATAAGTTTATCTCATGAAGAGTAGATGAAGAAAAAATAGCAAAGATCCAGACTTTCTAACAAAATAATGTTCTTGAAAGTGGGCTAGGTATTCAGTGAAAGGAGAGGGCTTAAGGAAGAGGAGCATTTGGTGGGTCTTAGAGGGAAAGACCAGAGATTGATAGATGGGCTACCCTCCCCCCGCCCCCAGAGTTTTCCACATCCTGAGAGAAGCAACCGTGTTTCTTCCCCGGGCAGGATGTTTCTTCCCCAGGCAGGATGTTCCTTTTCCCTGGGCAAGAACCTATAGGCTTAAAGGTCGCCCTGTTCTATGGGCAAAGAGCCAATGGCGTTGGGGTTGCTCTGGTGCACCTCCCACCAGAAATCCCTATATAGGGCCCTGTTCGAGAGACTCAGAACACAGACTCACAGACACACAACATCAGCTCGTCGCTGCTGAGAGGAGGAAGCCACTCAGACACATCAGCTCAACGCTGCGGAGAGGAGGAAGCCACTGCAACAGCTCCAGACCCATCACCTCCAGCTGACGGCAGCTGCCCCAGCCGGCAGCTCCAGACCCACTGCCTTTAGCCCGACAGCCACTCCCAGCTGACAGCTCCAGCCTCCAGCCAGACAGAAGCTGCTTTAGCTGATAGCTCCAGAGATCCTAGCCGGTGCGACCATGCACCCACCTTCTGTCCAGAGCTTGAACACTCCCTTCTCCTTGACTCCCCTCTCCCACCAGAGCTTGCACACTCCCTTCTCCCTGACTCCCCTCTCCCAGCACCTCTTCGACCTTCAACCAGAGCACCTCTTCTCTGGTTTTGCTACCAGCCACGAAGGCTGTTGAATAAATCTCTTGGCTGCATGGCTGTCCCCAGTGTGATGTTTTGCCCTTCATTGGTGCCATGACTCGGATCCTGTCTGAGCTGAAGGGCATAATCACCTGGAACTGCCTCAGCCTTCACCCGTTTTTTGATGGCCGCTCCGACGCATCCACCACCGGCCATCGGATTGGTAAGCCCCCCCGCCCCAGAGCTCCTAAACCCGTCGGGCCTTGTACAGTGGGAACTGACCATTGATCATCCGGCAGCCCCGCTGGTGGCCTATACGGGGAGGACCGCACCCCACCTAGACCTTCATGGTCATAGTGGACCTCAGGAGCTCTTTCTCTTTCTCTCTCTCTCTCTCTCCCTTTCCTGGGTAGGTCTCCTCATCCCCAGAGCTCCTAAACCTGTCAGGCCTTGTACAGTAGGGAACTGACCATTGATCATCCGGCAGCCCTGCTTGTGGCCTGTACGGGGAGGACCACACCCCACCTAGACCTTCATGGTCACAGGGACTTCAAGGAGCTCTCTCATGCTCGCGCTTTCTCTCTCTCTCTCTCTCTCTCTCTCTCTCTCTCCCCCCCCCCCCCCCTCTCTCCTTTCTTGGGAACAGTTGAAGAAAGCCCTTTTATCAGCCTCTGGCCTCCGGACTTGGGTCTCTCCTTCCCGTCCGGGATGGGACACAGAAAATCCCTGCACAGGGTGGCCCATTGTTCTTTGGTCCCTTTGGACCCCATGTCTGTTTGACTCCAGTGACGACTGGGTCTCACGGACTTGGATCTCTCTGATATATATATATATATATCTTGAGGGGGACGCTCCTCAGGACAATATATATCTCCCACTCGGAACGGGAAAATGAGGGCTTCTTCTCCTGCTGCTGCTGCTGCTTCTTCACCCCTCCTGGCTAACCCACTCCTATCCCTCCTGGCCAACTACCCTCCTGAAGGAGACCTAATTAGGAAGGGCTGTTGTAGCTAGCTGGAAGCCATAAGTTCCACCTGATATGTATGTGACGCACCTGTAGGCACCCGCAAACCTGAAGGTATATAACCGGGTGAAAGCGGTCCGAGTTAGGATTCATTCGGTCCGTCGGGCAGTCACTCGGTCGGTCAGAAGAATCAGAGCGGCCAGAACATAGGCAGAGCGGTTAAACCAGATAGAAGACAGAAGAGAAACCAGATAGAAGAAGTAATGACTGGTCAGAGTTAGGCCGAGGCTCCCGAGGAAGACAGAAGACAGAAGACAGAAGAAGGAAGAAAGAAGAGAGAAGAAAGAAGCTCTAGTCTTTCTCTAAGCTAAGCTCTATCTTTCTTTAAGCTAAGCTACTCTACTCTAAGCTAAGAAGAAAAGCTAAGCTCTATCTTTCTTTACTCTAAGCTACTCTACTCTAAAATCTTTCTTTCCCTCTCTAAGCTCTAAGAAAGTAGAAGTAAAAGTAGTAAAAGCTTAACTCTGCCTCCGAGAATTTTCCTCCCGTGGCGGCGCCGTGGCTGGCCGTGACAGGCAGCTTACAAATGGTGGTCCGTCCGGGGCTCGGCAGGCAGAGAAGAAAAGCTAAGAAATAAGAGCAATGAAAAAGCATAGCCTCAGACTCAGTTGAGACCAGCAAAAAGAGTAGAAACAAGAGAGCAGAGCCTCTGACTCAGTTGAAGCCAGTTAAGAATTAAACCGAAGCAGAGTAGCT
Organism: Tamias sibiricus; assembly: GCA_025594165.1. NCBI lineage: Eukaryota > Metazoa > Chordata > Mammalia > Rodentia > Sciuridae > Tamias > Tamias sibiricus. Next base: position 40,225,090 of record CM046672.1, read on the forward strand.
GGCCAAAAGCTGAAGCAGAGTAGACAGCGAAAAGCTGAAGCAGAGTAGCCAGCGAAAAGCCGAAGCGAGCCGGCCAAAAGCCGAAGCAGAGTAGCCGGCCAAAAGCCATAAAAAATATAGAGAAAAAGCCTTGAGCTTTAGTATAAAGAAAAAAGCCATGAGCTTAAAAGAAAATAGAGAATTAAATAGCATGGTAAAAACCATGCAGAAAAAAAAAAAGCCATTGAGCTTTGGCAAGAAAGCCATAAAGAAAAATAAAGAAGAGGAGAAAAAAAAAAAAAAAGTCAAAGCCGCTTATGCAATTGTGCTTAACTAGGTGCGTTAGCTGCTCCTCAGCATTAGGCTTCCTTAGAGCCACAGCACCTTCTCAAAAAGGGCTCAAATATCCACCCTTTCAAAAATAAAAGGTGAAAAGCTAGGTAGGGAAAATAAAAGAAAATAGAGAAAATAAAAACAAAAGCACCTTTTTAAACTAAAGGGAAGGAATATGAAGGAGCCCTAATTAGGAAGGGCTGTTGTAGCTAGCTGGAAGCCATAAGTTCCACCTGATATGTATGTGACGCACCTGTAGGCACCCGCAAACCTGAAGGTATATAACCGGGTGAAAGCGGTCCGAGTTAGGATTCATTCGGTCCGTCAGGCAGTCACTCGGTCGGTCAGAAGAATCAGAGCGGCCAGAACATAGGCAGAGCGGTTAAACCAGATAGAAGACAGAAGAGAAACCAGATAGAAGAAGTAATGACTGGTCAGAGTTAGGCCGAGGCTCCCGAGGAAGACAGAAGACAGAAGACAGAAGAAGGAAGAAAGAAGAGAGAAGAAAGAAGCTCTAGTCTTTCTCTAAGCTAAGCTCTATCTTTCTTTAAGCTAAGCTACTCTACTCTAAGCTAAGAAGAAAAGCTAAGCTCTATCTTTCTTTACTCTAAGCTACTCTACTCTAAAATCTTTCTTTCCCTCTCTAAGCTCTAAGAAAGTAGAAGTAAAAGTAGTAAAAGCTTAACTCTGCCTCCGAGAATTTTCCTCCCGTGGCGGCGCCGTGGCTGGCCGTGACAGGCAGCTTACACCCTCCAATCACTCTCTTCTTTGCTCTCGTCCTCACTCTCTTCTTTGGTTTTGCTATCACTATTTGTCGCTCTCGTACCCACTCCGATCCCTCCCAGCCGACTCCCCTCTACAATGCCTCTTAAACAACCTAGCCCCTCTTGGCCTAACTCCCGATATACAATCAACAAGACTTACCATGTTTTGCACCCAAGATTGGCCCACATACCCCTTAGATAACCAAAACAAATGGTCTGCTTCTGGATCCCTGGATCCCTCTATACTGAGAGATCTTTTCAACTTCTCCGAGTGATCAAAAAAATGGGTAGAGATTCCATATGTTCAGGCTTTCTCCCTCCTCCGTTCAAATACCTCACTCTGTACCCACTGCAACCCTGAAGATATCCTCCTAGCCCGTCAACCAGCTGCTCCCCTACCATCCCCCTCCTTTCTTGATTTCGATCCCATGGACAGGCTGCCCCCATACCGTACCCTACCTTAAATCTCTATCTTCTTTGCCCCCATACCATACCCCTACCTTAAATCTCTATCTTCTCCTTTGCAGCCCTTCCTTCTACACAGCTCGTGTCTTTCTTGTTCTGAACCTTTAACCAGTTTCTCCTTAGGGATCACCTGTTACTTCTCATCACCTCAGGACGAATTCATCTTTTTGGTGCCAACCTCTGGGGAATCCTTTTTGCCCTCAAGCCTGACCTACCTGTCTTGTCATATCCCCCCCATAACACCCCACGTCGCCCCATTTCAGCAGGAAGTAGCCAGACTGACACACGACATCCCACTTCCTAAGAAAACAAAAAGGGGGGAATGATAGATGGGCTACCCTCCCCACACCAGAGTTTTCCACATCCTGAGAGAAGCAACCTTGTTTTATTCTCCGGGCAGGATGTTTCTTCCCTGGGCAGGATGTTTCTTTTCCCCAGGCAAGAGTCAATAGGCTTAAAGGTCGCCCTGTTCTATGGGCAAAGAGCCAATGGCATTGGGGTTGCTCTGGTGCACCTCCCACCAGAAATCCCTATATAGGGCCCTATTTGAGAAACTCAGAACACACACACAGATGCACACATCAGCTCGTCGCTGCTGAGAGGAGGAAGCCACTCAGACACATCATCTCAATGCTGCAGAGAGGAGGAAGCCACCGCAACAGCTCTAGACCTATAGCCTCCAGCTGACGGCAGCTGCCCCAGCCGGCAGCTCCAGACCCACTGCCTTTAGCCCGACGGCCACTCCCAGCTAACAGCTCCAGCCTCCAGCCAGACAGCAGCTGCTTTAGCTGATAGCTCCAGAGATCCTAGCCAGTGTGACCAAGCACCCACCTTCTGTTCAAAGCTTTCACACTCCCCTCTCCCTGACTCCCCTCTCCCACCAGAGCTTGCACACTCCCTTCTCCCTGATGCCCTCTCCCAGCACCTCTTCGACCTTCAACCAGAGCACCTCTTCTCTGGTTTTGCTACCAGCCACAAAGGCTGTTGAATAAATCTCTTGGCTGCATGGCTGTCCCCAGTGTGATGTTTTGCCCTTCAGAGATCACATAGGTAGACCACATGAGTGCTGAGAGATTCTTTATAACATCCCAAAAAGGTGCCCCTCAGTCTTATCATAGAGTTCCATAGGAGTAGGCAGGACCTACAGACCATCCAGGTGCCAATCCAGTGGGCATTATAAAGCAGAACAGGCCTATTGCTTATCTCTAGATACTGGCATTTAAGAAAGACTACTCATATTGGGCAGTCCCTCTGTCACTGTGAACTATATGCCAGGAATGACATTTATTAATACACCCAAGACTTCCCCCAGGTTTCCCAGTGCTATTGTTAATATACAGTGATGATATGAACTGAAATATCTGTGGAGTACAGCCAATGATAGAGAGGCTGATGGCCAACCCGCAGCACCTGGTGTATCCATGAGATGTTGTTCAGACTTCTCCCTTGCCCACTCATAGCCCCTGTTTTCACTACAGATAAGCTGCTCCTTTATGAGACAGGAAACCTATCCTCATTTGCCAAAAAAGCAAACCAAGGTGAACAAGGGGCAGGCCTGGAATTGGAAGTTATCTGCGTGCTTCCAGATCCCATGCTCTTTCCAACGACTCTGTATCTTGTAAGTGTACCTTGTAAAAGGTAAACCTTTTGCCATCTTCTCCAACTCAGCCAAGTCAACTTTGTCCATGACCCAGTCCACATGTCCAGCATGTCAATTTGGGTCTTTCACTTTTTTTCAGGCACAGAGAAGCTCAGACTGGTGGCAAAAATAAGTTCATCAAAGATTGGGGTGTAGAGTTCACATGTACAGTGAACATAGTGGTTGTTCTACACTCTGTGTGGAATCTGAATGAATAAGAGGGACCACCTAGAACTGACAGAGGCAACATGTTTATTGAAGATGAGGGCAGATGTGAACAGGTGATGAGGAGAGCACTCCAGACAGAGCCTAAGGGGTTTGAATGATCATGGAGCATGTGTGTGTGTGTGTGTGTGTGTGTGTGTGTTGAAAAGAGCCCATTGAAAAGTCCTGCATACACAAACTATTCAACCCCATCCTTGGAAGAAAGCAACTTCTGCTGAAGGGCAGGACAAGTATTCAACTGTAGCCAGAACCTCCAGGGACAGAGAAGAAGACTCAGAGGAGAAACATGATTCCAGCTATCAGGGCATTCACTTTGCAACTGGAATTGTGCAGTTTAAAAAGGAAGTCACCATGCCCGAATAGATGTTTGAAGACCTTCTCCTTGCAGTTCAGATATCTATTTCTTATGAGGTTTATAAAACCGTCCTTCCTCCTTCTCCAAACTCACTTTTTGCCACTTTTCCTCCCGCTATCTCAGCCCTTATTGCCCTTATTGGGAAGTTCCCTCAATATCTTTAAAACACTAACCTCTTCATTATTCAAACTTTGTATATATATGCTCTTCCTTCTCCTTGGAACCCTTCTTTATCCCCTAACCCTGCCAGTGTTTATCCTGGTTTATTTCCATCAGTCTTTGAGATCATTGAAAGCCACTTCCTTGGGGAAAGCTTTCCTTCCAAGTCTAGCATAATTTTGTCAATGCAAAAATTTCCCATTAAGTTTTGAATTAAGTTTTCTGCATGGCAATTAACAAAATTCATAAGCATACCTTTGCTTGCATTCCTTCTGTTTAATGTATGTCTTGCATAAGTTCCACAAAGGCAGGAAGAAATATGCTAATTTCAGTGACCCTCCCAAACACTTATACCATTTAACTATTCAACTCTCCTTAAGGGAAAAGCATGAGGTACAATTTGAAAGAGGTGAGAGAGGGTCTTACATAATGAATTCTGAGGCCTTTCTCTGACCCTTCCTGACTCAGCGAGGGAAGCACACTATGTAACAGGGAGCTCAGAGAGGAAGTGGAACATTGGGAGACTTTGGTGTAGCCATGAGATGTTGCTCAGCCTTCTCCCTTGCCCACTCATAGCCCCTGCTTTCAATAGAGATAAGCTGCTCCCTTATGAGGCAGGAAACCTATCCTCATTTGCCAAAGAAGCAAACCAAGGTGAATGAGGGGCAAGCCTGGAATTGCAAGTTATTTGTGTGCTTCCAGAGCCCATGCTCTTTCCAGTAACACTGTACCTTGTAAATAAAAGTGGTGGTGTGAACTGCTTTCAGCATCACTGAAAAAAATGCCCTAAAGGCTGTGCCCTGAGATGGTCAGAGGCAGGCAGACAGACAGAGCAGCAGATAGACAGATAATCTTCCCTTGCTACCACCCAGGATATTGACACTTCCTCTCAGTCTAATTCCTAAATCCTTCTGCTCCCTGCATCCCATCATCTTTACTTGGCTTATTTCCCCAGTCTCTGCATTTTCATTAATTCCTTATCACCAGTCCCTCAGTTCTAATCTAGGACTTTGTGAAAACAACTAATTAAAGTCAAAAGCTTTTTAAAAAGAAATATTGACCTGCAATACAGCCCTTTCTTCAGCAGGATCAATCTTCAGGTTACTGGTCAAGAGAAGATGTATTTAAATACATGTCCAACCAATCAACTCTTCAGATGTGTTCATGAAATCTCACTAGCTGTTTATGAATCCTAATTGCACATCCTGTTTACCACCTAAGAAAAGCATGCTTGGTAGAGGTACACAGGGGAATTAGAGCTTGCTTGAAGAATTTGTTACTTTAGGAGGAAAAAAGCATAAAGTAGACATAAAAGAAAAAATACAACTATCTAGGTATTTGGCCTTCCACTCTGGGCAGGATCTCTGCTGACAGAGGTGAGCAAAGATATACACCAGCCATCCTGAAAGTTGCTCCAGGAAGTGAGCTAGATCAGGCAGCCTAGGATAAGTAACGCACATAAAGCTGAAGCAGATGCCCCCAATATATATGTTACAATAACAGGTTAGTACAAGCTGTCTGTTATAAAACATGTACAGATAAGGGAATCAAGATCCTGAAAGAGAGTACATGACTTGCCCAATCTCAGTGCATCTGGTCTATTAAAGAACCAAAGGTGGAATTCAGGGTGTCTGACAACCAGATACTGCCTCTGTCCAAGACAAGCTGCCATTTCTTAGGAAAGAGGTTGAGAGAAGCAGTATTCTTTTCTCATCTTTCTATCTGGCCCAGAACACCAGAATTCTAACATCTCCTAAGCAAACTCAGCACCTTCTCCACCAAAAACCAAAGAAAGATGTAAATTTACCCTGAGTTTTTAAAAGACAAGAAACAAAGAGAGCAAGCATTTGGGGCCTGAGAGTATTTATCACTAACAGCAATGGCCAATTTTTACTGTGTGTTAACTTTATTCAGGTGTGGCTCTTATAGTCTTACATGTATTAGCTCATTTATAAATCAAGTTTTATCAGCTTAGAAAGGTCAAGTGGATTGTCTAAGCTCACACAGCTGGTCAAATTTGGAGCCAGAAATCTAGGTTTAGTTCTATGCTGCAAAAATTTTTTATTGCCTCAAAAGACAAGGTACAAATTAATTTGAATTACTTAAACTGAGCTGAATGACATGATTCTTGTTCTTTACAAAGATTTATGTGAATGCCAAGTTTGCACCTGACCTTTTCCAGACATTGGAGAAGATGAGGATAATGGGACAAAAGTGAAGCATATGGCATATAAGCATACTGAATAAAAGCTCCCTGTGATATCAAACAGATACACAATTGTGTTCTGGCTCATCTTAAGAAAATACTTAACCTCCCTGGCCATAGATTTTTCTCATCACTAAAATGGGCAACATAATGGTATCTATTTTGGGGGGTTGTATAAGTTCATACAAATATCTGGAAATTGGCCAGTTTGGATTTGGTAAAAAAGCTTGTTAAATGAGGTCCTATATCATCATGAATGTTTGTGAAGATGATTAACAAGGCTGCTGCTGCTGCTCCTGCTGCTGCTGCTGCTGATGTGATGATAGAAGAGCAAAATAATATGGTTTTGCCAGGTAAGGAGCTGATTATCTAGATTAGTGGTTTCCAAGTAGGGTTGATTTGCTCTTAGGGCAATTTTACAAAGTTTAGAGATGATTGTTGTCTTTTGTTTTTTGGTTTTGGTACTGGGGATTGAACTCAGGGGCATTTGACCACTGAGTCACATCCCCAGCCCTATTTTGTATTTTATTTAGAGACAGGGTCTCACTGAGTTGCTTAGTGCCTCACTGTTCCTGAGGCTGGCTTTGAACTTGCAATCCTCCTGTCTCAGCCACCCAAGCCGCTGGGATTACAGGCATGTGCCACCACGCCCAGCTTGGAGATGATTTTTGTCTTCACAACTGTGAAAGGGAAGTGCTCCTAGCACCCAGTGGGTAAGAACCAGGAATCCTATTAAATGTACTACAATGCACAGGAAATCTCTCTCAACAAAGAATTATCCAGTTCAATACCATGCAGGTTGAGAAACCCTGATATAGGAGGATGGAAAACCTAAATACTGGAAGTGAAAAGACTGAAATTTTCATTTACCCAACTGATTACATAATGTATCCATTTCAACTACTATTGTGAACTGTGCAGGAGTCTACATCCAAAAGAAAGAGGGGAGAGTCCCCAAAGGTTGGGAATATAATGAATTTATTGTATGGAACCTCTCCTGTAGATCAGGACAAAATGCCTTAGCCTCTTCTCTCTCCCCACAGGGCAGCCTGGTGCAGCTGATGTCTCCTTCAAGTCCTCAAAGGGAAACTGTAGCCTGGATGTAGAGATGTACAAGATGGTGTCTGACAGGAGCAATCTTACTCATCCAAGCTTCCGATGCTGTGACCGTATACACATATACAGGAACAGGAAGAGGGGTGGAAGAGAGGAGGAGAGATACCAATAAATGAAAGAATAATGGAACATTGATCAGCTCTTTATCACAGTGGGGAAGCTGCTTTGCTGAATTCCAGTGCTGTCGGGCAGCCCCTTGATTAAACCTGCACAAATGCCTGGATGGATGGCCCTGCTTAGCTCCCATAAGCAACTCTGCCAGAAAAGAAGAGGCACTACAGAAATTGAGAAACAGACCCAGAACTCTCTGTTGCATATCAGGAGGGCTGGTGTTCTCTTCTCCCCACCAGAACTACCTCCAAATTATAAGCCCAGAGTAAAATAGTTTATTTTTTACAGGAGATGGGGCTGGTTGAAGGTGAGAGTATGATGACAAGATTCATGATGTTTTCCTCCCCTGGAGGTTTGGAGATGCAGATTTCAAACATTGCCACGGTTCTTACTGCAGGGAGGGGAAACCTTAAATTTTGACCAAATTCCAAATGCCTCCAGCAGAAAAGGATTTGATTTGGTGAGAAATCTCTGTCTTTTTGAGATTTTTTTGGACGCCTTGTGAGTTTTCTGTCATAGAAGCAAAACTATTTTTCTTAAAACATAAATGTTCATGAACTCTCTTCTGACTGAGATCATCATGTGACTCTATGGAAGTCACATCTTGAAGGCCCTGAGTCCTTTTCTGCCAAGTGCAGATAAGAAAGCCTGTCCTCAGGAAGGGGTTTTCATGAGCACAAATGAAGATGAATGTTATAAGCATGATGGAAAATTTAACCTGAGGGAAAGCTAGCTGCTGGACCCACCAGAGGGAAAGCATTTTGTGGACAATGTCTGGGGTCCTAGTGCCTCACACTGTGCCATATACCCATATAACTTAAAGTGAAAGAAAAGCACTTACAAATGTGCAAGGTATCATGCCTGGCTGCCTCCCAGGAAGGTGGGTTGTATCATAAGGGATCCTTTACTGAGTAGGTGATGGATGTGATGTAGCAGGAGTTTAGGAGTTGGGAAGAAAACTGAATTGCTCTACAAGAGATGGGGTAAGAAATGAACAGTAAGGAAGGGGATAACATGAGGATGGGGTGGGGCCAGGGGAAATCTAGTAGCTGGCAGGAAGAGAGCAGTAAGCAGGAAATGATGTATGAAAACTGCAATGCCCATAAAGGAGTTTCAGAAACTATCTGATAAGTGGTGAGTGATGAAAACCCTTTCTGAGCCTCCCTGTACAAGTTTCAGTAAATTCATGACTGCTACTGTTTTGTGAAGAGGGCTTGCATTTGGAGGCTGCAAGGTTGCCCCCAAGGTTATATGAAGGTGCTGATGAGAGAATTACCACATCTGTGATGCACTCAGAGAGAAATTTATTTCCTCAGCTAGTCTGATATCTTACATTCTTTGACTCAAGTTCATAGTCTGATTGACTGCCAGATACAAGGTCATATTCTACAACTGTCCCAAATCCCTTCATATTATTTTTATTTTCATTCCCTCCCAAATTTATCAACATAGCATACCATCTTGAAGAGGTGCAGGGTTGAGGGGAGGTTAGAGATAATCCCAAATATAACTCTAAATCTACATCAGGTTTTCCTTTTAACCAAAACCTATTTAGTATTCAGCAGAAATTTGGGGCTTAGTGTTTGACATAATTTAATAGTGTTCATTAATGACTGTAATTTTCTTACTATAGTCAAGATACTAAGAAAATGAGGAGCATTTCATCTATATCACACAAAGCAGTAACCAGGGCAGACATGCAAATGACAGTGGAGAACAAAGATCTGTGAGGGCCAACAGATACATGTCAGTTACTTCAAATACATGAACACAGCACTCCACAGTTTGGAAAGCTCTTTTGTATTTGTTATGTCCTTTCATGCTGACAGCATTGCTGTGTGGTAGGTAGTACTGTTTTCATTGTGCAAATACTGAAACTGAAGCTGGAGAGGTTAGAGATTCATGTCCAGAAAAAAAGATCAGATTTTTAAGTTTAGTTTTCTAAATATATTATAGTCATTAGTCCTTTAATGGTGGATGGTATACATTCTAATAAATGCACTGTTAGGTGGTTTTATCATTGTGGAATCACAGAGAATACTTACACTAACAAGGACAGCTACAACATTACTAGATTATTTAATCTCATGGGACCACTATCATACAGGTGGTCCATCACTAATCAAAATACTATTACGCAGTGCATTAATGTATCTAGGTGTGAGTAGGAAGGGGGAGGAGGGAGGAGCAGTCCATGACAGATTTACAAAACCCTCTCAGTATCCTTTCCTAAATATCTCACCTCAGAAAATAGTTCTATTTTTCAAGATAGGTCTTGGGGACTCTCTCTCTCTCTCTCTCTCTCTCTCTCTCTCTCTCTCAGCTCTGTGTTTTGGGGATGGGAGAATGGCTTACCATCCACAAAAGTCCTAACTTACCCTTCCATGGAATAAAATTGTTCTGGAAGTGACCCCAGAGAGGGGCCACATTTCCCAGCCCTGCCCTGCATTTAGGTCAAGCTGTATTATAAGATTTTACCAGTGAAATGCAGGTAGAAGCAAAGAATATCACTTTAACAGGGCTAGGTATATAAGAAGTATACAAACTTTTCCACACTCACTCTTCCCTTCCCTCTGTGGGATATAGAGCATGGTGGAGCTAGAAAGATCCTGGTTAGAAGAAATCCCATTCATCAACTAGGTGGATGAATCATAAAAATTTTTTTCTAAGTTCCTGGATATGAGGATTTATTTTTTAAAGCACCATGTATCGCTAACTAAAACAATTGGTCTCACATGTTGTTATGAATGTGGGAATAAGTGATACCTATTGTTTTAGTTTATTCACTGCTGTGACTAAAAGATCTGACCAGAACAATTTTAGAGGAGGAAAAGTTTATTTAAGTGCTCACAGTGTCAGAGGTCTCAATCCATAGACAGCAGGCTCCATTCCACAGGGCTCAAGATGAGGCTAAATATCATAGCAGAAGTGTGTGGTGGAGGGAAGCTGCTCACATAATGATCAGGAAGCATAGAGGTCTCCATTTGCCAGATACAAATATATAACCCAAAGCCATGCTCCCAACTCCTACCTCCTCCAACCACACCCTACCACTTCATTTACCACTCAGTTAATCCCTATGGGGGGATTAATTCACTGATTGGGCTAAGACTCTCACAACCCAATCATTTCTCCTCTGAATCTTCTTGCACTGTATCATATGTGAACCTTTGGGGGACACCTCACATCCAAACCATAACACATATTGTCATGGATTTTCACCAAAACTTCAATAGTAGGAATACCATTTTGAAGAATGAATCCCAATTTTGATATTCTTCTATCCATGGGTAGGCCCTGCATTTAGAAAACATGATTTAAATAATACTAATAATTTCATTTAGAATGAGAGTATAAATTACCTTTCACAGGATATTTCCTTCTATATAAGCTTATCCCAGCAAATAAAAACCACACTGAAAACACACATTTGTCCTGTAAATTGTCTCTGTGTGTGTGTGTGTCTCACCTTCTAATATACAGAACTCTGAAGCATGAATTTTTAATAAACATAAGTTGAACACCTACAGTTACTTTTTCTTTTGCAAAAAGCATAATTTTTTTGATAACAAACTTCTTTAACTTTCATGTTTGACTTTGATTAATTACATATCAATAGAACTAAACATTTCACAATCTGAATGTGAACTGTAATACGTAAGATGACAAGTGTTAGAAGCTGTCATAGATGTAGCATCACCCACCTCCCAAGAGATCAACTCAGTAAGCCAGTGTTTGCACCACTACTTATGTGTCTCTTGTCTTTTTCTTTAAAAATACAAATTAGAATAGAAAAATGAACCCAGGCACTGTTGCACACGCCCGTAATCCCAGCACTTGGGTGGCTGAGGCAGGAGGATCACGAGTTCAAAGCCAGCCTCAGCAATGGGGAGGCACTTAGCAACTCAGTGAGACCCTGTCTCTAAATAAAATACAAAAAAGGGCTGGGGATGTGGCCCAGTGGTGGAGTGCCCCTGAGTTCAATCCCCAGTTCCAAAATAAATAAATAAATAAATAGATAGATAGATAAATGAAAAACAAAAAGAAAAGTGGAATTTCTGATACTAGTAATAAATATTTCATCCTATATATGTTTGAATCTCTATCTCAAATGGTCTTTAAAATACAGTTGAGTTTTGAAAGAAAAGAAAAATGAAATATTTTAAGCATATTGTGCCTAAAAGGCACAAAGTAGTTATATATTTTACAGTAGTTTTCTGTCTCTGGCAACAGAACACATCCACCCAGCTGCCACCACAATCAAAAGTATAATACTTTTTTCCCAAATGTCTTTTGTGCATATTTTCAAGAACATTATCTATAACAAGTAAATGTTTCTAATGTGTTTCATTCTTTCTTGTGACTTTTCAGAGGCTAAATACCAAATAGGTAGTCCTGTTTACATAATAGTATAGGCAGGCCTTGAATGTAATCTCTTCTTTAATATTCTCTGTTAACTGGTGTTATACCTCAAATCGACTAAACATGTTCTTTGATCCCAACTTTTTAAAACTCTATTGTCTTGTTCAGTATGAATTTGTAATCTGTATCAATTCTTTGTGTCATGCAGGGAGAGAGAATAGATGAATGTGTAGGGACCAGATACGGTACTATTAATAACTGTGAACACTAGAAGACACTCCTTCCCATTCTACCATAATGGTGGAGATGGCCCAGTAGATCATCAGTAGATAGCAAGACTATGTCTATGAACACAGATGTGTACAAGGTCCCCTGGACACTTGGGGGAAGGATGCATACACCTGCTACAAACCAATTCTCTCTAAATAACAAAACTCAAAGTATTCCTTAGCATAAATCATCATTTTCTTAAAAAAGCAAATTGAGCTTAATGTGTTTGGTTCAACTGAGAGAGTAAGTGATGATCTAAATATGTGTATCCTCTCAAAATATATATGCTGAAATCCTAACTCCTAATGTAATGAAATGAGGAGGTGGAATCTTTGGGAGGTAATCTGGTCACAAGGGTGGAGCCCTCATGAATAAATTAATGCCCTTAAAAAGAGCTCCCAGATAACACTTCTTTCCATCATGTAAGGATGCAATAAGAAGTCAGCAGTTTACAACCCAGAAGAGAGTCCTCCCCAAGAACCCTACCAGGCTGACACCCTGATATTTTGCTTTCAACTGCCAGAACTATGAGAAATAAGTGTTTGTTACTTAAACAGCTCAGTCTCTGGTAATTTGTTATGTCATCCTAAGTGAACTGATATTTTCTCTTTCTCAAGGAAACAGAGGTAAAGAAATATAAAAGGAAATAACTTCATAAGAACATCAGGGTAGAATGGAAGGATATCAAAAGAGGTAGAATTTAGCAATTCAACAAGGGAGAATTCTTAACAGAATTTCTGAAATATTAATGTGGATAGAATTCTGCTAATGGGGGAGCACAAGTCATCATTAACACAGGAAATGCATCAAGGGAGATGGGAGCTCTCTTTGGAGGGATAAAGGGAAAATAACACTCCAGAACCAACCAATATAAAAAGCTGAGATAGAAGAGGCCAAAGTAGAAATATTTGCTAAAAGAAATACCTGGTAAATGGCTTATACACACATATACAGAGGGAGTGTATACCAAGGTATTAAATTATTTGCTTATATGAGGCAGCTGGTCTATATGAGCAGAATCCTCTTGTACCTTCTAATATGAGCTTGTAGGATAAGGTCAGCACTGCCTGCTATCTTGATCACCTCCTTCAAGGTAAATACTGCACCAGAGCTAACAATCAATCTGTGTAAAGAAATGTCAGAAATAATAAAGAAAACACATAGTCCTCTATTTTAAAATATTTGTAGACAATTAAGCATTGCCAGAACCTAAGGGTAAACAGAAACACAGAAAGAGATCAAAATAAGTAAAGGTTTTAGCTAATACCTACCTTGCATACAACTGTGTGTGTGTGTGTGTGTGTGTGTGTGTGTGTGTGTGTGTGTGTATTGTTCAAGATCAAACCCAGGGCTTTGCACATGTCAGAAAGGTTCTCTATCACTTAGTTATACCCAAAGCCAAATACCTAGCACTTTTTCTCAGGAATGTTTCTAAAGATTTTACACATATTAATTTAAGTAATCTTTACACTCATTCTTTGAAGTGGTCTTTACAAATGAGAAAACCAAGGTACAGAGGTCAGGCAAATTATTCTAAGCCAAGAAGTAAACAGTAAATGCCAATAAGGACAACCAAGTTCTTAACCATCTCTGTCTCTCGTGAACAATGAAACATGTAGCCAGGGAGAGGACAGAACAAGTTAAGAGGAGACAAGAGCAAGAAGACTTTCAATAAGTTTTTCATATAAATTCAATATGTGACATCCATTTATACACACACGCACACACACACACAAGTTGCCATGAGAAAGAAATAATATGAAAACAAGAACAAATCTTTGGGAATTAAAAATATGATGGTCAAACCAGGCACAGTGGCTCATGTCTGTAATCCTAGCAATCTGGGAGGCTGAGACAGGAGGATTGCAATTTCTAGACCCATTTGGGCAATTAAGTGAGACCTTGTTATAAAATAAAATATATTCGCTGAGGTTGTAGCTTAGTGATAAATTGCCCTGCTTTCAACCCCTAGTACTGTGTACATATAAAATTCAACAAATATCTCAAAATATAGAGCAAAGAACAAAGAAAGAAAAAATTTTAAGAAACATTAACAATCAATTCATGGAGAGGGCAATAGCCATCTAGTAAATGTTTCAGAAAAAAGAAGTAGTTACAAGGATTCTAACAAAAAGAGAAGACTGTTTCTTAGAACTGAAGGCTATCTGGAGTTTTCAAATTTAAAGTGTCCACTAATTTCTTGGTAACATGAGTATAAAATGACTTACACATGATTTTATCAGTATGAAATTTTAAAATACCAAGTATCAAGAGAAGTTCATCAAAACATCTAGAACCAAATCAAAAATTCAGAATGGCAAACAGATGTTTTAATTGGCACTAATAGGCCTAAGAAGGTAAACATAATACTTTTCATGTTCTGAAGAAAATTATTTTGAGCTGAAATATTTCCAAGCCCTTCGTGTACTTTCCATCCTGGTCCAACAGCTATGAACTAAGTCAGCCTCCAGCTTTGAGTTTTAACAATGAGAGGCACCAGGAGAAGACTAAAGAGGAAGAGATGAATAAAGTCAAGACATTTATCCCTCCCTTGTGCTCCTGGCTATGATTATAGATCACAGCTCCTGTCAAGAAGCCTTCTCCATTTAGCTACTCTCCCCTTAGACCTAACACCAGGCATGATCTGAGGAAGTCCTGGAAGGGAGACCTCAGTTCAAAAGGACAAGGTCCTTGACACGTGCAGTAGAAAATAACTTCTAGACATGCACAGAGACTTACTAAGAAATCAAGGAATTCACATTCAAGGGAGAATGCAGCCTCTCAAGAGTAAGAGACACTTCTGGAGTTCTCAGATTCTTCTTTGAAAGGAAACCCGACAAGGGGCCCGCATGGGAGCATATGTGGAAGTGGATGACTTCAGTCTGGTGATCATGAGACAGTTCATGGTGGTCTGGCAATTCTCAGGATTCTTAGGTTGATGGCTTCTCCATTATCTGATCAATAGATAATGCTGGTAAAGTACTCTATTTTAGAGTTTTCTGAAGAGCACATGATATTATAAGCTTCATATCTCCTTTTGCCCAATATAATCTAAAAAGACATGTATTGGTGGGTTAATTAAAAGTACACAGGGCAATTTTCATAAATGGGTGAATTTCTAATAACTTGCTTATAAGTGAATATTTGTACATTTCCTAGAAATTTGGGAGCAACAGGTCTGGTAGAGGGAATTTGGTTTGGGGAGGTAAAGTATGAGGAACTTTAGCACAAGCCTTCATATTAGTTACGGTCTCCTTTTTCTTCCTTTTGTCTCCCTTCTACTTTTTTATTTGTTCTATCCCACCTCAGACCTTGAGAGGATATTCCACTAAAGCCCCCAATTTTCCTAAATTTTCTTCAGAATTTGCAACAGTTTCTCTACTTTCCTCAGATACACAGTTGGGTGGATCATTTGTTACAGCAAGATAAATAAACTCTGATAGGAAGTATGCAATTTCAAATCTGGAAATACATGCTCTTATAAACTATTAAGAATATAAGAAATAGAGAATAATGTATCACACCTATGATTATAATAGTAACTGAAAGAATAACCAAAAATACAACTATAATTTTAAGGAAATTTTTGAGGAAGATGATACTGTCCTTTACTGGTGACAAGTTCTGCTCCCCAAATTGTTGAAGTTTGAATATTAGAGAAACACACCGAGGCAAGCATATACAGCAGGGTTTATTTAAAAGGGGTAACATATACTTCTCCCGGGAGGGAGAAGGGGGGCCATTGCTGGTATTCCGGTGTCCCAAGAAGCGAGGCAGGTCTGCCTTTTTATTTGTCCCAGGGCTTCCTTTGTTCTCCTGTTCTCTTCCCCTTGTCTCTCTCCTTCCCCATATGTGACCAGGCCAGGTGGGATGGCCAAAGGTGAGAAGTAGATGGGCTGATGGGGGAAGGGCAGGATGGAGCAGCCCAGGACACATTAACAACTTCAAAGTAAAAGGTTGGGGCAGGTTCTTAATAAGGGTGGAGGAAAGGGTCTGAGGGAATTAACATTCTAATCCCTCAGGGGACTGTCTGCCAACAGTCTCCATCTTCCCTGGATTCACTCAAAATTGGCTTTCTTGATCCAACCTGACTTGACTTACCTATCTATACTAACTGCCTAACAGAGTCTGGCTTCAAAGAGATGAAAGATGACTAGGGTAATGCAGTGAGATAAATTATTTTTCTGTTACACTAAAGAGAAGGAATTGAAGAATTTTTAGAATTCACATTTAGAGTAAGTGATCAATGGTGGCAATGCTAAAAAGTAATACAATATTTCCAAATATTTCCTTTCCAAAAAAGTTGTGGTTGAGTTGGTAATGGATTCTTAACCACCAGAAATGACATCTAAAAACTTAATTTTTTAGATAATTGGCTATTCCATGTCTCAAATAAGTGTCCTTTGTCCCTTAGATAAATTATTTCAAAATGGATATATCATCTACCCAGCATATGTTAACAGCCTTTACTTAAAAATGTGTAAAATAATAGCCCTAGAGTTTACTGCTTGAAGTATAGCTATGAGACATGATCAGATGATGCTATGGGGTAGGTAATATTTTGGTTTCACTAAAAGTAACTAAAATTCAAAAGGCTCTTTTTTCTACTCATTCTAGGGCACCTCTGATAAGTACTTTGTAAAGGATCCCAAAGGAAAATAGTAAACACAGATTTTAGCATGTTCCATCCCCTCAGTCACAGCATACCAACCTCAGACTTTCTTCTGCCAGTGATGTCACTTCTGGGCAATTCTGTGTTAATATTATAATAAGCAAAGGTGACTTAAACTGGACTTGGACTGTCTCCACCTGATGGCCCATTGGCCCACCCTTGATGGCCCATTGACCCACCCTTAAACCGGCTCTACTTGAGGGCCTGAGGGCGTATTAACCCTGTGCTTTATAAACCCTGCACTTGCTATGAGCAGGCGCCATCTTCTACCACCCTGCTTTGTGTGGGACGTAATTGGTGGCCCTGGCCAGAATAAAGGCTTCATTGGCTATTATGTGAGTGGTTTGTGAGACTTTTTTCCTGCAAATTGGATACAACATTTGGAGGCCCCAGTGAGATTCTTTATTCTCCTTGCCTCATGCCCAAATTCGCCCTCCTGTGCCCGATCACAAACTCCTTCTTGGGGTAGGGGAGAGCTCCTGAGAGATGTTCCTCAGCCTCGCCCCAAAAGGACTGCCACTCGGTTCTCTGGACGCCTCTATGAAGCCACCTGTTTACCTGTCTGGTTAGCTCTTCTGGGGGACAAGGTCAGACTGGACACAGTCACTTACGCTGAATCCCAGGACTGGGAGAGATACCACTCCTGTCCTCCTGGTGGGCCTCCTTGTATGGCCCAAATCTGGTTCTGGGACTGGGCGAGACATCACTCCTGTCCACCTGGTGGGCCTCCCTATATGGCCCAATCTGGTTCTGTGTGATGCCCAATTTGGTTGTCTGGTGGGCCTCCCTGTGTGGCCCAGTCTGGTTGTCTTTTGTTCTTGTGTCTGTTTATTTCTTGTGTGGCCGATCTTTGTGTGCTAGCATTCTCTGCAGTTTCATTTTTCCCTCCCTCCCTCCGATGCCAGCCTGGAGCCTAATCCAGCAGGGCGGGGGGAGAGTAGCGAACGCAGCGCAGTAGTGGAGTCCCTCGAGGCCTGCTCGGGCCAACTACTCCAAATACTTTTCCCGTCTGAAGAGTGCAAGCAGATCTTTCAGGAAGCCCAGCAGACCGAATGGCCTACAGATGACCCCATTCGCATTGACAGGGTCTTTCCTTCTGCTCACCCAAACTGGGACCCCAACAGTGATGGAGGTAAGGAGGCTCTAGATTGGTTTTAGCTTTTGTAACTCAGTTGGCCCCAGATATAAGGAAGAAGTTGCAGAAATTAGAAGGGTTTGAATGAAAGATATTGTCTGAATTGGTGGAAATTGCCCAACGGGTATACAACAACTGCGACACCCCCCCCCCCCCCCCAGGAAAGGCAAACCCAAAAGGTCGCAAAAGTTTTACTGGCCACCACGGGAAATTGACCAAAAATGTCTTTTTACCTGAACTTGAATTACCAGCCTGTCATTTTTCTAAGGCTCTTGCTTTTTCTTGAGATCCAAAATGTAATTTTTTTGAACTCATGATTTTGATCCTATGCACCTAGGTTAATGTTTTTCTGATGGAGTTTTTAAACATTTGTACCATTGCAATGGAGTGCAAAAAGCTACAAGGCCTTTGCTATTGTGTTACATGTGCACAGTTGTGTTCTGTGTTTATACATCTATATGTGTGTATGTCTAGATGTTCATGTACATGATATCAAGATTGGCAAATAGAAAATAAGCACACATGAAAATTTTTAAAAAATGGATCCAAATACCTTTAATTCATGTGATTTAAAAGGTTCAATTTAAATTGGGCAAACAACTGAAATTTAACTCACAAGTCTCTCTAGGTGGTCAAAGAACTAGTATAAGCTTGCTTTAATTTGATTTAAAATTGAGTTGTGGTCTTTTCTTTGAGTCTTGGATCAACATTTGTGGCAGCAAGATTCAGACCACCACAAATTCTGAAGCTGGACCTTCGATCTGGGACTCCGGGGTGGAGTGCCTCCCCAGGGAGTGCGCACCCTGAGATGTTCCAAGGCTCCGGGGTGTGCCTTCAGTCCTTTGTATTTACTGGAGTGAATGAACTACCATATCAAAAGAATTAGCAAGCATCCAGTGGAGAAAACCTCCACAGGTAAGTGGTGCCCCCATAACATCTGGTATCTGGTTTGGAGATCTCTTCTGGGGACAGTGAGATGCCTAGCGAGGCACATACACTCCTGTCCGGGGCAGTAGCGAAATGTCGCACTGTCCTCTGGTACTGGTCTGGTTGGGAATTCCTACTAGGGACAGAGAGGTGCCTGACGAGGCACATACGCACTCCTGTCCAGAGCATTAGCAAGACATTGCACTGCTCTCTGGTTGGTTTGGCACTCGGTTCTTGTTCCCTTGTGTCTTGTTCTGTGTTATATGTTTTTTTTTTTTTTTTTTTTTTTTTTTTTGCCTTTTCATTGTGTGTCTTCACTGGTATAAATGTAAGAAAATTGAATTTGTGAGTAACTTTGTTTGTTAGACATCTGATTAATTTTCAAGGTTAAAATGTTAACTGTTAAATATGTCGTCAAGTAACTCCTTGAATTCCATTGGGTAACATTATTGATTGTTTTCATAAATTGGTAAATGAAAGAAGAAAAAAAAGGTTTTAAGGTTGCTTTGTCATCACTGAGAAAGGTTGAAGTTCCAACAGGTATAATTCTATATACTTGAACATTGTGTTCTTGTGAAGTGGTTAACAGATGTGTATGAATTATTACAAGGATTATTTGAAATTGTGAACAAAAAAAGGGGTTAACAGATGGGAGAAAGAAATTTGAAGATTGTAGATATGGTCACTTAAGTGATGTAAAAGCTCTATGAAAGTTGGTTAAATAAGAATATAAAACAATCAGAAAAAGCTATTTAAGGTTTTTTCCTAAGGTCAAATGTTAATGTACTGACATAAACCAACATTTAATCTATGTGGTAAGAGGACAAGGATTTCTTAAAACATTAATTTACCCATAACATTGTGTTTATTAAGTTTTGGTTTTTTGAGCAAGTAATCTGAAAAAAATTAAGAATTATACAGCTGTGGTTGAACGACAACTATTATTTTGAAATATCATAATGTTATGTTTTTAAGAGCTAAACTTGATTAATATAAAAACATCAATGTAATTATGGTGGAGTAATACTCTTTTTTGTATATTAAATGTGTTCATATCTTTCAAGTATATAAGCCTTGAGGTGAAAGCTCTAAAAGAGCATTATATCAAGTTGGTGTTCTCCCAACTAGAGTTGTATGGTAATTTTAGGCTTATAAAGATAACATATTAGAGATTTATTTATATCATGTTTTCTACAACTAGACCTGTTGTCAATAAGATATAAAGCTTTATGTTACTTTTTACACTAGGGTACAATTTAAAGGTATTTAAGTTAATGAGAGCCTAATCTATATAAAGGTTAGTATTGTAAAACACAAAAAGCATTTTGCTACTTTTCCATGAAAGGTTAAAAGCTCTCAACTTTCTTTATAATATTGTGTTGGCTGATGTTCATGGGAACTCAAGCAGCAATATATGTAAACTCTGTGGAATTCTATTTAAGAAGCAGAGATAAGCTTCAGAACTAAAACACCTGACCTAAGGTTCATAAAGAGCTTCACCTTGCCTAAAATAAGGCTCTTCCTTCCACCTTTACTACATGCCAGAGTGGCTCCAGGGCAGGCCAAACTTCAAATTGTTTACGGTTATGGTCAAAAGAATGATTCTTGTTGTTAAGAAACAGGGGTTATAGAATATAACTCGGTCAAAATTCAAGATGGCTAAGTATTGCTTCAAGAATACAACCTGAGTTAATTTAAGCCATCACCTCAGGACAGATAGGGAGCACAGACCCCAGGTAATAAAAAGGGTAAATGACTGACTGTAAGTTTATAAGCATTGAAGTCCAGTGCTCTCAATTTAAGATTGGTGAGACTGATTTGCTAGATGTTTAAGATCAAGATCTTAAGGTAAACTAAAAGGGCAAAAAAAAACAACAAAAAAAAAAACAATATTTGGCTCTTGTCCTCAGAATCAGTCTGATTCAGGGAACTTCTCTAAAGAGCTTTGCAACTCTGGGCCACATGGTCTCTTGAGCATGGAGGCTATGAGACATCTGGAGAAGAGAAAGCCAATCAGTGCACTTGCTAAAAGGAGGGTCCTTAGAAAAGGGAGAGACATCCCTGGTGCTTCCAAGGGAATCCACAAGGTCAAGTAAGACATGGACCCATCCGAACGCAAAAGGCACTAGCAGAACAGAAAAGCTGCTCTCAAGTTCCCCCCAAGAAATCAGCTGACTCTTAGCAAGGGATAAAAGCAAAAGTCAGTTTGACCTGCTTCATCTTAAACACCTAGCAAAAACTGTTGAAACCGAAACACAACCATTCCTGGGCATTGAAGAAATAATAGTTAAATGTAACTTAAGATATACACTTGTATTAGCCCCAAGAATTGGTAAGACTGGAGGCTAGAAAAGAGATTCTTAGGCAGGAATGCTTGATAACTATAAAAAGAAACAATTTAGCTATTAAGTGACTGCCAAGTCAAAAGTTTTTAGTCAGTTTAAGGCCTACAGATCTTCCTAACCTGCACAGGTAGGCTTAATATTCACTAGTATGATTATGTAGCCCTAAGTAACAGAAATAAAGGGTTCTCTAGTGGACACAGAGGTTATGCCAGTAGAAAGATTTTATAGGATCAGATGACATTAAGTAGCTTAACTACCACCTTATCTGGATAGACATCTGTAACATTAAAAGTTAAATGTTGTGTTTCCATTCCTGATTACTCTGGGGATGTTAAAGATTTATATTCCCAAATAAAGGCCATGTCTTCTCCAGTTTTATTATAGGGACAACTTCTAGGCCCTCACACCTTCTTATGAGAAATTATTGACTGCTATCATTTTCATGGTATACATTGACATGTTCCCAATGCTGCAACATTTATTCAGTACTCATGTTTTTTGTTTCTCTCATAGAAGCGCTGGTCCCTGATGACAACCTATTCTTTCCTAAGCTTTAATCTGAACTGACTACTAATAAGGGAACTCCAAACTACTTGCCCCCATTTAATTGCCCTTGTTCAGCTCGAAGAAGCCAGATCCGGTCATCGTCCCCTTTCCTTACAGTATTAAGGAGTTCCTAAAATTAGAAGGGAAACGAAGCCAGAATCTGATTGGCAGTCAGTGTATATAGGTAAATCACGTCAGGTTGGATAAAAAAGGCCAATTTTGAATAAGTCCAGGGAAATTGAACACTGTTGGAAAACTGTCCACTGAAGAATTGGAATGTTAATTTCTTCAAAGCCCTTCCTCAACCCTGTCCCTGTCCCAACCTGTTGCCAAGGTAACCCATTCCAGAAATTGCCCCTCCCAGGAGGAGATTTAGGATGTTCAATATCATCCCTCCTCCTGCCTGTTATCAGGAAAGTTCCCAGTGCCAGCATTCAGTCTCGCCTCATCGATTCTACCTGCTGGTTTCTCAACCAAACATGGGGATGGCAGATTATGGAGGAGAACAAAGATTTGTTCTCCCTGATAAGACCAGTGGGGAATGTAATACGCAAAGGTGACTTAAACTGGACTTGGACTGTCTCCAACTGATGGCCCAATGACCCACCCTTGATGGCCCATTGACCCTCCCTTTAAACCCTCTGCACCTGAGGGCTTGAGGGCATATTAATCCTGTGCTTTATAAACCCTGCCCTTGCCATGAGCAGGCTCCATTTTCTATCACCCTGCTTTGTGCCGGATGTAGTTGGTGGCCCTGGCCAGAATAAAGGCTTCATTGGCTATTATGTGAATGGCTTGTGAGACATTTTTCCTGCAAATTTGGTACAACAGTATTGTGGTGCTATTAGCTCCAGATTTTGGATGACATCTTTGAGCGTATCTTACTTGGTTTTCCTTGTTTGGATTATGTAGGAGATAAGAATATGCCACCCTAAAATATGCTTCTTAGGCATAAGCAATTATTTTGAGAAACAGCTGATTATTTTGAGAAACACGGGAGAAACTCTGAAAACAGAGTGGAAGTTACACTTTTGTAAGGAACATTTACATTTGTAAAGGAAATCTCCATTTGTAAGGGTGTCTACCTCTGTGAACCTGGAGGAGAAGGAAGACTAAATAATAAGACAGAAGGCACTGACTTAAGTCTGCATAATAAAACTCAGCTTGTTTAGTGTACTTTTCGGCTTAGCTCCCCATAAATGGCCTCCCCACTTTCTTTCTTTTAGCTGTATGGTTATAAGCAAAGGCGAATTAAACTGGACTTGGATTATCTCCACCTGATGGCCCATTGACCCACCCTTGATGGCCATTAACCCCCCCTTAAGCCCTCTCCACCTGAGGGCTTGAGGGCATATTAACCCTGTGCTTTATAAACCCAGCCCTTGCTATGAGCAGGTGCCATTTTCTACTATCCTGCTTTGTGCTGGACGTAGTTGGTGGCCCTGACCAGAACAAAGGCTTCATTGGCTATTACATGAGTGGCCTGTGAAACTTTTTTCCTGCAAATTGGGTACAACATTTGGAGGCCCCAGCGAGATTCTTTATTCTCCTTGCCCTCACGCCCAAATTCTGCCTCCTGTGCCCGATCACAGACTTCTTCTTGGGGTAGGGGAGAGCTCCTGAGAGACGTCCTTGCCTCGCCATGAGAGGACTGCCACTCGGTTCCCCAGACACTTCTATGAAGCCACCTGTTTACCTGTCTGGTGAGCTCCTCTGGGGGATAAGGTCAGACTGGACGCAGTCGCTTACACCGAATCCCAGGACAGGGAGAGACGTCGCTCCTGTCCATCTGGTGGGCCTCCCTGTATGGCCCAATCTGGTTCTGTGTGGCACTCAGTTTTGTTGTCTGGTGGGCCTCCCTGTGTGGCCCAGTCTGGTTGTCTTTGTGTCTGTTTATTCCTTGTGCGGCTGATCCCGAGCCCAGTGTTTGGGAGGGGCAGCCGCTGGCCAGCTCTGTTTGTGTACACAATATAAGCTTGCTTTAATTTGATTTAAAATTGGAGTTGGTGGTCTTTTCTTTACTACCACAAATTCTGAACCTGGACCTTCGCTCTGGGACTCCGGGACAGAGTGCCACCCCAGGGGGTGCGCACCTTGAGACATTCCAAGGCCTCGGGATGTTCCTTTGGTTCTTCAGATTACTAGAGTGAAC
This sequence comes from Tamias sibiricus, assembly GCA_025594165.1. Classification (NCBI taxonomy): domain Eukaryota; kingdom Metazoa; phylum Chordata; class Mammalia; order Rodentia; family Sciuridae; genus Tamias; species Tamias sibiricus. The sequence continues at coordinate 40,248,851 of CM046672.1, forward strand.
TGCTGCATCAAAAGAATTAGCAAGCATCCAGTGGAGAAAACCTCCACAGGTAAGTGGCGCCCCCATAACATCTGGTATCTGGTTTGGAGATCTCTTCTGGGGACAGTGAGGTGCCTGGTAAGGCACATACACTCCTGTCCGGGGCAGTAGCAAAATGTCACACTGTCCTCTGGTATTGGTCTAGTTGGGAATTCCTACTGGGGACAGAGAGGTGCCTGATGAGGCACATACGCACTACTGTCTGGAGTATTAGCATGACGTTGCACTGCTCCCTGGTTGGTTTGGTGCCTGGTTCTTGTTCCCTTGTGTCTTGTTCTGTGTTATATGGTTTTTCTGCCTTTTCATTGTGTGTCTTCTCTGGTGTAAATGTAAGAAAATTAAATTTGTGAGTAACTTTGTTTGTTAGACTTCTGATTAATTTTCAAGGTTAAAATGCTAACTGTTAAAGATACCATCAAGTACTCTTAACTCCTTGAATTAACAATTAATAATCAAAACAATTATTGATTGTTTTCATAAATTGGTAAATTTTTTAAAAAGAGGTTTTAAGGTTACTTTGTCATCGCTGAAAAAAAAAGGTTCCTAAAGATCTTAAAAAAAAAAAAAAAAAAGGGTTCCAACAGGTATAATTCTATATACTTACTTAAACATTGTGTTCTCGTGACGGGGTTAACAGGTATGTGTATTTCTGTATAAAGGTTTAGAAAAGATTTCTGTGTATGCAGAAGTTCAAAGTTTTCAGCTGTTTCCATTGGGAGTATGGTAAATAACAATATTAAGTTTTGGTTTTTTTGAGCAAGTAATCTGAAAGAAGTTAAGAATTACACAGCTGTGGTTGAATGACAACTATTACTTTGAAATATTATAATGTTATTTCTTTAAGAGCTAAACTTGATTAATGTAAAAACATCAATGTAATTATGGTGGAGTAATACTCTTCTTTGTATTAAATGTGTTCATATCTTTCAGGTATACAAGCCTTGAGGTGAAAGCTCTAAAAGAGCATTATATCAAGTTGGTGTTCTCCAAACTAGAGTTGTATGGTAATTTTAGGCTTATAAAGATAATACATTAGAGATTTATTTATATTATTTAAAATGTGTTCTACAGCTAGACCTGTTGTCAATAAGATATAAGGTTCTATGTTACTTTTTACACTGAGGTACAATTTAAATGTATTTTTTAAGTTCATGAGAGCCTAATCTGTATAAAGGTTAATATTGTAAAGCAGATATCAGCTTCAAAACTAAAACACCAGACCTAAGGTTCATAAAGAGCTTCACCTTGCCTAAAATAAGGCTCTTCCTTCCACCTTTACTGCATGCCAGAGTGGCCCCAGGGAGGCCAAACTTCAATTTGTTTATGGTTATGGTCAAAAGAATGATTCTTGTTGTTAAGAAACAGGGGTTGTAGTATATAACTCAGTCAAAATTCAAGATGGTTATTACACAAACTAAATGTGTTTTTACTCTTGTTAATTTTATTTTGTATTTTCCTTGTAAACTGTCTAAAAGTTGTCTGTTAATGTTTTGCAGAGGTATTGCTTTAATGACACAACCTGGGTTAATTTAAGATAATACGCAATCTCCTAGGATGGTACAAACCCCAATTAATGGAAAGGGTAAATGACAGTAAGGTTATAGGCATTAAAGTAAAGCCCAGTGATCTTAATTTAAGATTGGTGAGACTAACTTGCTATATGTTTAAGATCAAGATTTTAAATTAAATTAAAAGGGCCAAGAAAACCAATATTTCGCTATTGCCCTGAGAGTCAGTCTCAATCCAGGGAATAGGGAACTTCTCTAAAGAGCTTTGCAACTCTGGGCCACATGGCCTCCTGAGCAGGGAGGCTATGAGACATCTGGAGAAGAGAAAGCCAATCAGTGCACTTGCTAAAAGGAGGGTCCTTGGAAAAGGGAGCCATCCCTGGTACTTACAAGGGAAGGCACAAGGTCAAGCAAGACATGGACCCATCTGAGTGCAAAAAAAGCACTAGCAGAACAGAAAAGCTGCTCTTAAGTTCCCCCAAGAGTGACTCCCATCAGAAATCAGCTGACTCTTAGCAAGAGATAAAACAAAAGTCAGTTTGACCTGCTTCATCTTAAACACCTAGCAAAAACAGTTGAAACCGAAACACAACCATTCCTGGGCATTGAAGAAATAATAGTTAAATGTAATTTAAGATATACACTTGTATTAGCCCCAAGAATTGGTAAGACTGAAGGCTACAAAAGAGATTATTTAAAAGGAATGCGTGATAACTATAAAAAGAAACAGTTTAGCTATTAAGTGACTGCCAAGTCAAAAGTTTTTAGTCAGTTTAAGGCCTACAGATCTTCCTAACCTACACAGTAGGCTTAATAGTCACTAGTATGATTATGTAGCCCTAAGTAACAGAAATAAAGGGTTCTCTAGTGGACACAGAGGCCATGCCAGTAGAAAGATTTTATAAGATCATTTGACACTGAGTAGCTTAACTACCATCTTATCTGAATAGACATCTGTAACATTAAATGCTGTGTTTGTGTAGGGAAAATACGGTAGGGGCTGAAGTTTGTAGCTCTCCCTAAACCTGCTAATTGAAACTTCTCTGTCCAGCAAAGAAGCTGAGAGAGCATACCTCGGTGATGAGGCGAAAAAGGGAAGTTAATAGGTCGCTGGTATCCCCTCCCCCGCCTTCAGAAGACACAGGAACATACCAGGGAGCCCGGTCAGTGCTGGAACTCAAGTTTATTGAGGAAGGTGGACCACGTTTATATGGGACATGAGCCAATCAGCAAAGAGATTATAGAGACAGGTAAAGAACATGGGCAAGTCCTATTGGCAGAGTAACTACTCTATCTTTAGGGTAGATTCGGTTCCCAGGATATGGCAGGGGAATGCCTCCAGGGTTAGGCCAGGACTGTAACAGAAAGTGGGAAGCAACCAGAGAGTTCCTATTCGGCCGATGTGTTCTTAAGTCCCCAACATGTTTACATTCCTGATGTGTTAAAGTTATATTCCCAAATAAAGGCCTTGTCCACTCTGGCCTTATTATGGGGATAATGTCTCAGCCCTCACACCTTCTGGTTATTGACTGCTACCATATTCATGGTATACATTGACATGTTCCCGATGCTGCAACATTTATTCAGTACTCATGTTTTTTCTTTGTCTCATAGAAGTGCTGGTCCCTGATGACAACCTGTTCTTTCCCAGGCTTCAATCTGACCTGACTTCTAAAAAAAGGAACTCCGAACTACTTGCCCCCATCTCATTGCCCCTGTTCAGCTCGAAGAACCCAGATTCGGTTATTGTCCCCTTCCCTTACAGTAGTAAGGAGTCCCTAAAGCCAAAATCTATTAGGAAGTTAGTATAGATGGGTAAATCAAGCCAGTTCAGACCAAGAAACCCAATTTTGAGTGAGTCCGGGGAAGTTGAAGACTGTTGGGACGCTGTCCACTAGAAAATTGTAATGTTAATTCCTTCAGAGCCCTTCCTCCACCCTTGTGGAATCCCTGCCCCTGTCCCAACCTGTTGCCAAGGTAACCTATTCCAGAAATTGCCCCTCCCAGGAGGAGCTTTAGGACATTCAATATCACCCCTCCTCCTGCCTGTTATCAGGGGAGTCCCCAGTGCCAGCATTCAGTCTCGCTGATTCTGCCTGCTGGTTTCTCAACCAAACTTGGGGATGGCAGATTATGGGGAACAAAGATTTGTTCTCCCCATAAGACCAGTGGGGAATAGTATAAGCAAAGGTGACTTAAACTGGAGTTGGACTGTCTCCACCTGATGGCCCATTGACCCACCACCCTTAAACCCTCTCCACCTGAGGGCTTGAGGGGATATTAACTCTGTGCTTTATAAACCCTGCCCTTGCTATGAGCAGGCGCCATTTTCTACTATCCTGCTTTGTGCTGGACATAGTTGGTGGCCCTGGCCAGAATAAAGGCTTCATTGGCTATTACAAGAGTGGCTTGTGAGACTTTTTTCCTGAAAATTGGGTACAACAGTATAAAATATTTAAACCTGAATTCTAAGCCACTTTTTTGAGCTTTACTAATTTTTTTTCCTAAGTATCGACTACATCTCTATGAGGTACTAATGTTAATAAACTTTTATTTGTTTGTTTTTTTGTTAATCTGTATTTTTTTCTAGGGTGCCAGCAAAGAGCTCAGAAGGATAGGGGAAAGCTTATTTTCCCTCCCATACAAAAAGCAACTTTATTGTGATTAGCATTCAAACATATTGCCAAATGTCTTATCTCCAAAGAAAAACTTTTTTTTTTTTTTTCATGTAAGAGTGGTCTGTTTCATGCTTTGAATATAGCTCTTGCTGCTCTGCCACTGGGACATATTTAAAATAGACAAGATTTTTTCCTCTTCCTCTTGCCCATCCCTTCTCTAATCTTCCCCTCCTTAATGGGGGAGGGGAAGCAGGATAGGTTTCTTCCCCATCCTAGACAGTTATCTGTTTTTGAGCACACACCCAACACTGAAATGAAGTAATTGGGACTTTAGGAAGGCCAGAAGATCTAAGAAATGACTATATCCAAAATTAACAAGTGAATTGCAACTCTGGACCAGGAACACCTGGAATGTACCCTTTCAATTCACCTCTTTAAAAACCCTCTGTTCCCCCTGGTGGGGAAAATCATAGCCTCTGGGACAGGAGTCTTCTGTGTTTCTCCTTTGCTAGCAGAGCAATAAAACATCTGTTTTCTTTTTGTTCTTTTTAGTTGTTTTTCTTTTTCTTAAAACAACAACAACAACAACAAAAACAATGCCCTGTTATTGGATTGGCATCAAGGAAAAGGACTAAGCTTTCAGTAACAAAGAGATTCAGGACTAGGGGTAGAGGGCAGTGTTAGAGTGCTTGCCTAGCATGTGCAAGGCCCTCAGTTTGATCTCCAGTGTCAAAAAAAAAAAAAAAAAAAAAAAAATCCAATTACAGAGTCAAAACTCCAGAAACAGGGGCTGGGGTTGCGGCTCAGCGGTAGAGCACTAGCCTAGCATGTGCGGGGCCCAGGTTTGATCCTCAGCACCACCTTAAAATAAAGACATTGTGTACTAACTAAAGCAAGTAAATAAATATTTAAAAAAAAAAAAAAAAAAAAAAAAAAAAAAAAAAACAAAAAAAACTCCAGAAACATACCCAACCATTAACGGAAACACCTGAGACTAGTGGAGAAAGGTGGAATTGTTAAAAAGTACTATTGGGTAAACCATACAGCATTATGGAAAAAGATAATGCTGGAACCATTCATCATACTGCATATGAAAAATGCCAAATAGATCAGATACTTAAGTGAATTTTTTTTAAAAAGGTGCAATAAAAGAATTTGAAAAACTTGAGTGAATTTCCCTATTGCCTGGGAGTGTGGCAATTTTTTTCCTATCAATAACAATACAAAATCTAAAAATATAGGAGAAGTTTTTAATAAATTTAAGTAAACAAAAAAGTTTTAAATGTTTATATGAGAACTTGATAGCCCAAACTATGGTACCTTAGCATGCTGAGTATTTTGAACTTAAGAAGATTGGAGTCCTCAGAAGCAAACGCAGCAGCAGTCTCTTTGACTTTATTCTGCTCTCCAGCCTCCAAACCCTCTTTCTCAATCCCCTCCCTACCCCTCCAGGCAAGGAAGTTGGAGAAACTAGAACTCCTCTTTCCTAACACAGGGCTTGTTTCTCCCTCAAAGCAAGACATAAAACATAAAAAAGTTACTCTCCCTTTTCTCTTCTCCCTTGGACCCTTATTGCAAAAGGGCCCTATCCCATACCCAGATGGAGGGAATGCTACACAGAGAGGCCAAGAAGAATCTGAACAAACAGGGCTTATTGGTACCTCCCTGGGTCCATTGCCATTAGATCACATCCTAATCACCTCTCTTTGTGGCCATCTGTTCTTTCTCGTGTATATTCAGATTTTTGCCACAGTACTATTAGTAAGAGCAAAATTACAAATGCCCACCAGGAAGGGATTGGTTGACTAGTTTTTGTACAACCACATAATTGAGTTGCATACAGCAAGCTTCTGCACAGCAAAGGAAACAAGAGTATGAAGAGAGCCTAAGGAATGGGAGAAAATCTTAGCCAACTACTCCTCTGACAGTGGATTAATGTCCAGAATATATAAATAATTCAAAAAGCTTAACATATATTAATAATAATAATAATAATAATAATAATAATAATATCCCAATAAATAAATGGGCAAAAGAACTAAACATATATACTTCTTAAAAGAAGAAATACAAATGGCCAACAAACATGAAAAAAATGTTCAACTTCCCTAGCAATCAGAAATACAAATCAAAACTACATTGAGATTTCATCTCACTCTGGTTCACAATGGCAATACAAATAATAAGGCTGGTAAGAATGCAGGGGGGAGTCCACCATACATTGTTGGTGGACTGCAAATTAGTACAACCACTCTGGAAAACAGTATGAAGATTCATCAAAAACTAGGACTGGGAACCACCATATGACCCAGCTATCCCACTACTTGGTATTTATTTAATAAAACTAAAATCAGCATACTTAGAGATACAGTTACTTCAGTATATGTGTGTATGTGTGTGTGTGTGTGTGTGTGTATGCATATATATATGTATATATGTATATATATATATATGTACATATATATATCACCTTTCTTTATCCATCCTTCTTGTGATGAACATTTACAGAATAAAAAAGTGTTTACCAGAGGTTGTGGGGGAGGGGTGGGATAGGGAAAGAGGAGATATTGATCAAAAGAAACAAAACTGCTGTTAGCCTGTAGGAATGTTTTAATAACCTATCATACTGTATTGGTGACCAAGTTAATAATAATGCATTATGTATTTCAAAATTATCAAAAAATAGATTTTAAATGCTCTTACCAAAAAAACAAGTTGAAGTGCTGTATATGTTAATTAGCTTGATTGAATCTTTTAAATAAAAATACTAATATTGTATCCCATAAACATATACTATTATTATTTATCAATTAAAAATTAATAAATAAAAATAATGAGTAATATACATAGTACATACTACCATTGACTGAAAAAATGGGGGGAATAAAATATATACATATGCACGTGTGGGTATATGTATGAATATTCAAAACACATAAAAATATATACATTTATTTTTGTATATTATATGTATTATTCATAAAATATTTTCATGCAGTTTCCTTATATTAAAAACAAGAGATAAAATCATACTGTATCAAAGACATCTATAATAATGCTACATAACACTATATATAATCTTGTCTGCATCATGTGCAATTTTATATTACAAACTGTCCCAAACTCAATAGCTTAAAACAAAACCCATTAATTCTCATATTCCCAGTTCTGTGGGTCATATTGTGTTAGTCTTCTTTATGGTATGTGTCTGAAGGTCAGCAGAGAGGGTTCTGCTAAAGGTTGTGGTCTTCAAGGCAGCTGGAACAGCTCTTCCCCACGCATATCAAGTTGGAACCCAACTAGAGGACAGGGCTACCGAAACATGTTCTTCCTTATGGCAGAGGAAGTTCCTAGAGGGATTAATAGAAGCATATCACACTTACTAAGAGCTAGATTTAGAACACAAGCACAGTCACTTCTTCCCACATTTCATTGGCAAAAACAGGTAACCAGGCCAACCTCAACCTCAGTGGGGTGGAGAAATACAGCTTTTCATGAAGATGGAGTATGGAAAGAGAATGAATATTTGCATAACAGCTATTTAATATAAATAATATAGAGCTAAGAAGAGATTTTACATCTTTAAGTGATTTGGGAAGGGAGGAAGTTGAGAAGAAGGAGGAGAAACTCAGAGATATTTCTGGTCCATAAGGCCTAAAATGTTTACTGACTCTTTACAGAAACAACTTGATGGCTTCTGCAATAATCATACAGTGGAAATATTCTAAGTGCCTTTAAAACATAGTAATTTGATTATATATTCCTAATGGGATACAACCTGTGATAAAAAAATGAACTACAAAAAAATTAAACTGTTTTCAGTAATCTTATTTCTCCATTAGCAACAGTATTGTTGTTCTGAGATTACTGTATCTGTAATATGGGATAAAGCACATAATTAATCATGTTTTCTTTATTGGGACCTGGCATTATTGTTATTTGAGAGAAAATATGAATATCAGATCAATAAAGTAAAGTAAAACCATGGATTGAATAGAATATGAATTAGGAGCGATCTCATTTTATATTTTATCTCAATGTTGTTTTTCCAGGCCCCTAAAATCAAAGGTTAACTCAGTATCCAAAATAAATAGAAAAGTATCCCATCCTCCTGATTTGGAACACTTGATGTAAATATGATGCCCTTTCTCTGCAAATTCGTCTAAGTTTCAATGCAATCCCATTCCAACATTCAGAATTTGCAGAAATTGACAAGCAGATTATAAAATGCAAAGGAACTAATATAGCCAAAAGAATTTTGAAAAAGGAGAATCTGATGATTTGCATCACCTGACTTGAATATATATATGTCATGATATAAAGCGGCAGTAATCAAGATAGAATGTTACTGGGGTAAAGAAAACCAAGTAAATCAGTGGAACAGAGTAAGGAATCCAGTATGGTCCAATGATGTCCAACCAAGGTTCTAAGGTAACTCAATGAAAGAAAGGTAGCATTTGCAGCAACTCTTGACACTGTATAAAAAAAGGTAGCATTTGCAACAACTCTGACACTGGATAAAAATGAGATCATTACCCTAAGTACATGTATGAAAACACAAATGGTGTGACTCTACTTTGTGTACAACCAGAGATGTGAAAAATTGTGCTCTAATTGTGTAATATGAATTGAATTGCATTCTGCTGTTACATATAACAAATAAAATAAAATAAAGTAAAATAACTTGAGTGCTTCATAGGCATTAATTTAAAAACCCAAACTAAAAAAACTTCCAAAACAAAATAGGTGAACAATCTTTGCAACTTTGAAATGAGCAATTTTTATATGAATGAAACAAACTGTAAATAAACTATAAAAGGAAAATGTTGATACATTGAACTTCCTCAAAATTAAAGACATCTGCTTTTTGAAAGATACTACCAAGCCAGATTTGGTGGCCCATGACTATAATTTCAGTTACTCAGGAGGGTGAGACAGAAGGATCTCAAGTTTAAGACCAGTCTTTGCAGTTTAGTGATATCATCTCAAAATAAAAATTAAAAAGGGATGAAAATATATCTCAGTGGTTAAGCACCCCTGGGTTCAATCCTCAGAATGTATGTATGAATGTACATATGTATGTATGTATGTATGTATAAATAAATAGACAACATCAAGAAAAAGAAAAGGAAAGGCACAGTTTGGGAAACATATTACCTAAATATTAATTTAATAAAGGGCTTGTATTCAGTTTTATAAAAAAAAAACTCTTACAAATCAATAAGAACAAGATGAACAATCTGATATTTTTAATGGGTGATGAGTTTGAACAAATACTCCACTAAGGAATATAATAAATGGCAAGTAAGCACATTAAGGAAAAAAACTGCAATCAGATGTCCTTCAACAGATGAGCAAACCCTTGGCACATCAGGGTATATCAATACCATGGATTACTACCCACAAGCAACAAGATATGGATTATGATATATAGACTGACTTGGATGAATCTCCAGGAAACAATCCTATAACATCCTTAAAGAAAATAACAGTAAAACATGTTCCTGAGATGGCCCTTTCAGTTCCTAAGAACCTAGCCAAGCCAACAAAGAGAGAGCCTCAGCCAGAATGACTAAGATAAATGTAATCTTAAAGGACACTGACTTTCTTTCACATCTACTAGAAACTAAGGCAAGTTAGTGTTATCTGTAGAAAATTGTTTTTTGCATGTGTGCCAAGACAGTTGATTCTTCGGAATGCAGGTCATACAAGCAAACTAAGCAAGCTAATGCTGAAGATGTCACTGTTTCTGCAGAGTATCATATAAAACCCCTCTCTCAGTGGCAACTGGCATGGAACTGAAGGCACTATGAAAAGGATATGTGTCATTCATCTAGCCAGCCACCCATGGACAAAACACCATGAGGAAGAGGAGGTGCTGCTTGGCAAAGCACCACAAGGGATGGAGGCACTATCTGCTCATCACCACTGGAACTTCTGGTAAGTGTTTCTCAAATTAACCTTTTTCCTCATACACCATCTCTGGGTATTTCCTTTGGTGTCTTAGCAACCTATCTCGTTGTCCTGAAATAACTGGGCTATATACAAGACAAATACTGAGTGGGGAAAAAAAAAAAAAAAAAAAGCCAATACCTCAGGGTCACATGTTCTATTCTTCCTTTTACAAAATATTCTTGAAATGACAAAATTATAAAATGTAGGATTAATTAGTGGTTACCAGGGGTCAGGGACTCATGAGAAAGGAAAACTACAGGAGGTGTGGGTATAAAAGTGAAATAGGAGGGATCTTGTGCTTATGGATATCTCCTGTATCCTGACTGTATTAATATGTTCCCTGGCTATCACTTTGCAAGATTTTACCATTGTAGGGAAAATGGGTAAGGAGTACACAGGATCTTTCTGCATTATTGTTAAAACTTCATGTAAATCTATAATTATCTCAAAGCAAAATAGTTTAATATTTTTTTAAAAAAAAACTTGCAAATAAGGTAAAAGCAAAAATTCATATAATATTTTCTGTATTCATGTTTTTTTTTTTCATTTGAGCCAGAGTAAAGAAAAATTTCTATTTAAGGACACAACTAAAAAGTGAAGAAGACATGATGGAATTAGAGGACACCCACATATAACTCCTATGAAGTAACTAATATTGACAGAATCATCAATGGCCACTAGCATCATATAAAGGGAGAGAATGAAGCATCATGGGCCCCTGAGCAACTTCATCTCTGAAGCAGTATCACCAGAAAATCAAACCTGAACCTGATCGAGATCTAGACTTAATTATCAAAATAAAGGAAATGTAAGGGATACATGAGCATGTTAAAAGATGAGGCTAAAATCACAAAATCAAGAATGTTGGAAACTCTTCAGGACAAAAGATTCAGCTTCTTCAATGATCTTATCAACACACACACACACACACACACACACACACACACACACAGCCTTTGAAGATTAAAAAGCATCCATACAACAATAGGGATAATGTGAAAACTATTATTTGATGATATTAAGTAAATATTGTTACTGTTTTAGGTATGAAAAATGTATTGTGGTTATAATTATCAAAACAAGTAGTTTTTTTGTTTTTAAATTGTACAGATAAAGATTGAAATACAGATAAAATTACAGAAATATGAGAGTTGCTTCAAAAATAATCTGGGGTGGGATAAAGGAAATAGTTTGGAATGGGGGTAAAATAAAATGGACCATTAGTCAATAATTGTTGAAGCGGAGTGATTAGTACATGGGGAATTTGTTATACTAGTCTCTCTACTTTAGTATATATTTGAAATTGCTCATAAATATTTTCAGAATAATGATATACTTGTGCATTATGGATAAGTAAATAAATAATCTAAAAAATATTTTCAGAATAAATAATTAAGTTAATTACATTCCACACTGGTCTCTACAAAAAATATATCATGCAATTTGTGAACTAGCTATCCCTAGGATGTATACGCATGACATGAAAATGGCAAGGCACATCCTCCTCTCCCCAGAATATGGAACATATTTATGAGACTTTTCAACCATATCTCATTGGAGATGTTATGGGGCATAAAACCTTCTGTAAGCAAGAAATCCATTCTCAGGCTGGAGTTGTGGCTCAGTGGTAGAGTGCTTGATTAGCATGTGTGAGGCACTGGGTTTGATTCTCAGCACCACATATAAATAAATAAAGGCCCATCAACAACTAAAAAAAACAAAAACCTTTAAAAAAGAAAGAGAAATCCATTCTCACAAACAAAAGGATACACTGTATCCCATTTATTGCTTATCCTAAATTATACACATTTTTAGTGACTATAAAAGAATTTATGAAAGTGACCAGAAAAACATAGTGTGTACAGTTCTTGTATCAGATTACCTATTTCAACCTTTCTAATATAACCAGAGATTTAAGATATTCTCCTAAGGGATTTTTCCCTTATAAGAAGGACAAGTAGCAAGTAAAGCCCATTCAGTTAGAGACAAAACGAAGGGTGTCAATTTCCCCAATGTTTAAGAACAAAGAAACAAAATCAAGAAAATAACACTCTGCACACCTGTGGAAATCATACAAGAGAATGTGGGTGGACTGTAACTTCCTTGAGTTCAGTGGGAAATCAGGTTTGGAGAAAAGAAGAGAGAATAGGTCTTTGTGGATATTCTGATGCTCACAGCAAAAGTATCAAGGCATTCTAGTCAACTCTTAAGGCTTTTTTCAACAGACAGCTGAAGAGAAGCTATGGCAAGCTTTCCATAAGGGCTCAAAAGTTTTGAAGTAAAAGAACAGGGTGCTTTTTGCAAAACAAAATGAAGTGCATACATGAATCCCTGGTGAATGGGAAGTAGAAAAATCACCAAAAACCTGAAGTTTCAGTCAGTTGCACCAGCCTTTTTGGGTGCCAATTTGTGCTCCCTATAAGCTTCTGTACCAAAGGTTAAGTGTAATAAATTCATGCCCTTCTCCAGTCCTTAAATGAAACCCTACGTGGTAGGGACTCTGTTTTACAAGTGTAGTTTTGTCTCCTGGGTCACTTTAAGACTGTGATGACCTTTTCTATCTACATTCTCTCTATGCAGATCACACTTATGTCATTAGATCAGAAGCAGAGAATTTTGACAGCTACCTCTTTGCCCGCTCTGATCCTGAACTTGGGGCTACCCAAGAACCTCTGAAGTCCAAAACTTGGACAACCGTAGATATTGTCACTGATGGAGGATTAACAGCTATTGATCTTGAGGGCCCAGAATTCCCTCTGTATCCCACAACTCTGAACCTATTCCTATAATTCCTTTCAGGGAAGATAAGTAGGCATGAATAATGGGCAGATCAGTTTCCCAAATCCCAGACAAGCCACAGGGCAAATATAATGAGCAGACAGTGTGGTTCATGTTGGGGAGCCTGGGTTTATCCAAACCTAATTCTCAATCACTTTCTTTACTGATAATTGGACCCAACAGGACCATTTAGAATCATTTCTCTTTCTTCAGTTATTCTTCAGTTCCATCCAAAGGGTCAGTTTAGGGCATAATTAAAGTCAATTACTTTTAGAAAAGCCATCATGACAACCATTACAGAAAATGATAGCAGGCCCCACTCACACTATAGGAATTATTGTCATATAAGCCTCAAGGCTCATGAAGGTATCAAAAAGATAGAGGGTTAGGGTGTAGTTCAGTGATAGAGAACTTGCCTAACATTTGCAAGGCCCTGGTTTTGATCCTCAATACTGAACAGAAAACAGATTCAGTCCTTCACCTACTCATTTCATTTTTTTTTCTTTTATTGTGTGTGTCTGGGGGAGGGGTTATGAATCAGAGAGTAAGAGCAAGAGACACTCTGTTGGGCAGAACAGTCTTATTCCCTGCTTTCATGGGCTTGCAGCTTAGTGAGGACATGTGTGAATTCAATAAAAGCATAAATAGAGGCACTGCTACAGAGGGGAAAAGATTATGAGATAAGATGTACAATGGAGAACGGTTTTATGTTGTGGGCCCAGAAAGGTTTTGTTAAAGCTGAGGCTAACAGGATAAGGAGAAATTATCCAGGCAGTGAGTGATGGCTGTGTCTTATAGGCAAGGCTTTCTATAAATTGTTCCCTTTGCTGGGAGCTGAAAAGAAGAAGAGGAAATGGACATGAAAGTAATACATGAGAGCACCTGACGAGTAAGAAGAATGTAATGAGAAATTAAGAGATGAACATGATGCTGCAGAGAGGTCACAGAAATTGACATAAGAGTAGCAAAATCCAGAACCACAACTCTTATGTGGGTCCATTATGGGTTTGTAGGGTCTGGAGTGAGAGGTCAGTGGATACTGCTTACCTTGGGCAGGCAGTCCCTGCACTTCATTAAAAAGTTGTGGAAGTAGGGAAAGGAGATAAAAACGAGGAATGAATGAGACAAAGACTTTGAAGACCAAAGCCCCTGAGATGATTCTTAACCAAACCCTGGATGTCCAAATAGATTTTCATGCCACATGCCAACTGAACTGTAGCCTGTCTATGAGCCTCCCAGCTCCATTCAGTAACTCCAGCTTTCTGAGCTCTGCCCATCAGCCACACTCCTTTCCCACTAGCAACCACTGCCTGTCACCTCATTTCCTAACACCCCAAAGGACTCAGTCTCTACCAAGAAGGATAACGGCTGTACATGGCCTCTGCTGCACTTGCTGTGGTGGAACTTTTAGCATTTCTAGTGCCCTTTGGTCAACTCCACTGGATTCATGCAGGTTTTGACCTCCTCTATGGTTAATACAATTAACACAATCTGGACATGCAGAGGAATTAAGTGGAATTTGACCATGAAACGGAAAGAAGTCAGTAGATGAATTGCTTCGCATGTCCTCTCTGGATATTTCAGGCTTGAGAAACCAGCTGGAGTGCTCAAGAAACCATGGCCATCTTGTTAAATATCACCTTGTATTTGCTTTCTCTCTTTCCCTGCTTTGTTTTTCTGTATTCCTCACTTTGCTTGTTGGGATTGCATCTCACAATAAAGTTTTGGTATGCCAGCTTTGCTTAGTGCTTTTTTTTTTTCTGGGTTAAAATATCTATGATTAGATGTTGAAGCAATGTGTTGAAAAGTCTGAAGTGGAGCCCAGACCTGGTAAGCAAGAGTGCTATGGTCCATGAGCAAGCTCTGCCATGGGTATGAGAAAAAATGCTCATCATTATCTGTCATCTACAAACTATCCGTCTGGGTTCTAGACAACATACTAAGATCCTCTCTTTTAGTCATCATATCAGCACTATAAGGCATATACTGTTTATGGTTTATTTTACAGAGATTGAGTAACTAGACCCAGAGAGGTGGCATAACTAGCCCACAGTTACAAAGCTAAGATGTAGCAGATTCAGGCTTTGGGCTCCAGGGTCCATGGCCCTAACCTAAGCACTATACTGCTTGGTGGAGCTCTCTGTTAGCAGACATGCCCAACTTCCAGACTGAGACAGGCCTTGTCAAGATGATGTACCTATTCCTGAGGGGGGAGGAGTAATACCAAAAAAAGGGGGCATTAAACATTCCTGTAACCTATCCCTTCTATGTCTTGGGGCCAGAACAGTAATTCAGAGATAAGTATTGACCAAGTTAGGGAAACAATTTCTGAGTGTACTTGAGGGCTACCATTCTTATTTTTGAAATTAATAACTTCAATGTTCTTAAGCTGACTCCAGATCACAAATTGTGGGGTACTCTGAAATAACTTTCAACACTTTATTACCTTTCCAAAGTTCAACAGGTGTGATTCCCACAGACCTTTTATTAAAAGGGGCTCCAGTAAGAAGAGGGGTAATCTTGGGATTAATAGAGGTAGACTTAGGCATCTATAAGGAGTACTCCTTTCAGATAAATATGCCTTACAAACTTAGGGGCAGATATCAGCAGTTCCTTGGCCATCATCAAAATGCAGAGACATAGAGAGGTACTCTCCATAGCATGGTTAAATTCCAGGTTGAAGATGGACAACCTTCAGGTTAGGAGGGAATTTAAATAGTTAATTTCCCACCTCCATTGTTGCTTATTAACATGGGACTCTGATTAGAAATTAGATTCTCCGTAAGAGATTCAACTTATAATTCAAGAACTTTTGCTGTACAACATTGCAAAACAATTACATAAAGATTAATTAGCAAATTCCCGAAACAGTAGTAAACAGCAAAGTAGTTTAATTAAAACCATTATCTCCAAATCTGAACGTTAATAACAGTAGTAGCCCAGGGAGGAATAAGAGGCATGCTGGCACAGGGCGGGGGAGAGGGAAGAATGTCCTTTGATGCTAGCATTCAGCTTGCCCAAACCTCCACATTTGCTGTCCTAGTTAAAATTACGTATGAGGATTCTCTGGCCACTGTGTTTTATGAGGTCCCCAGTTCCTCCTATGGGCCTCTGTGGCTATGGCCTTGAGATACACTGCATACAAACCTGTTCCAATCAGCCTGCCTCTAACAAAAGGCCTTTAATTTTCAAAAGAGAGGGAGGCAGCAGGTGGTACAAACAATGAGACTTTCTAGTGGAGAATTCATAAAATTTGGAATTGTTGGAAAACATCTGTAATAATGACTCTAGTATTTCAGCAGATGCTGATAAATGTTATCCCAACCCAGACCCCTCATCACAAACTATGAATTAAGGATTTGGCAAAGGAACCCAAAGAAAATGAAATGTAATAACAGCAACTGTTTAGTGAGCACACACACTGCACCAAAGCTTAAATTGTCACACTATCCTCATGAAGCCACATAGCTTTTATTCTTAAACAGAAGCAACTTGTGCAGCCTAGCACATGGGGAGCCTGTTCTTTTCCACTTAAAGTCCTATTTGTTTTCCTTTATACCACATAGATACCCTTTAGTGATGTAACAAGGATAAACTTTTAACCTATAGAAGTGGAGACTTTCACTACTCTGTGAGCCTAGAATGAATTACAGTGTACATGATTGATATCTCCCAAGTACTCCATCAGCAGACAAATCACAACTGAAAACTTGCCCTCAATTGTGATAGTCAACACCTGTGCAACTCCACGCTAAGCAGCAGCTACTAGCAGAGATAGCCTGGAGTCCCTTAGGAGTAGCTTGAAAACTAATCCCTCCTCTTACCCATCCTGTCTCTGATTTAGACAGGCTGTCATAGGGGAGTGGCTTAGAAGCCAACTTCTGACCCACTAAATCCATTCCACCCATGCTACCTCACCCTTGGAAATATTCAGGGACCTATATATTCATTTGGCTTTCTTCTAATACAAGGCCCTGCCCCACACCAGCAGAGTCAGACTGTCTGCCTGCAGCCTTGCTTTTCCTTCCGCTGCACTCCAGAAATTATGCAAATCGCAGCTATTAGTGTAACAGCTTCTGCAGATTTCAGAAGGAAAAGGGGGAGAAATGCGACCACAAAATCCCTGTGCTTGGTTAAAAGACCATGAATTTCCCCATTCTCCTCATTCACTCTCTTGTCAATATGATATTTATGCATCAGAAGCTTGTTTTTTAGTTCTATGAATATCTATAAAAGAGACATCAGTCAGTCAGCAGAAACCTCTGGAACTGCAACCATGAAAGAGAATAAGAGAAAAGCCCAACCTGTTCCAGGATTGTGGGGAGAGAAAGAGAAAGGGATAGCTGTGGGAAAATGCCCCAGAAGACATAGGCAGGGTCTGGCTTTAAGGGAGCTGGGGATAGGGGAGAGCTCACTCTGATGCAAAACAAACTCAGCCCCATATCCACTGTAAACACTCCCTGCTCTTCTTCCATAGAGCCTCAGCCCCCTTTCATTCATTCTGCTCACTACTCTGGAAGCTTCCTGAGGACAGGAGCTATGTAAATTCACCCCATCCCCTTCACAGCCCTGAGCAGTGCCCAGTCACAGAACTGATGCCCAAGGAAAGCGTAGTGAAATTGGGCACTGTTGTCTGCTGTCACTTTAGTGAGACAACAATGGCCTAGGACGGAGTCATTTCTATCAGTCATGGTCCCCAAAGCAACAGGTGGCACATCAATATCAAGAGGTTTAATAAAGGGACATTTTGCAAACATTTAGGTAGAGCTGTTACCACATGGGCCCGAAAGGATAAGGGGAGCAAATGAACCCTGGTTCTCAGAAGGAAGAATCTACAAGAGAAGGGGACTCAGCCAGCCCAAGGCAACCCTGAAGGGAAGAAACAGAAAGAAAGAATGAACACTCTGACTCCCCTCCTCTCTCCTCTGCTCTCCTTCCAAGGGGTCCCTATGAACAGAAGGCAAGGAAATCTGTTGATGCCATTCATCCAGCTCAAGTCATGAAGCACAGAGCAACATGCAGAAGTTCCTATGGGCCAGGCTGTGGAAGGGATCCCTGGGATCTCCTCTGCAAGGTGAATAGAAATGCCTTGGCAAGTGTGGCAGAGCATGCTCATACCCTTGGCTACCTTCCCTCAGCTCACTTCTAGTTAGAGTCCCATGCCAGCTAATCTACCTAGCACTGGTGTCATACCACCTCAAGGTCATTCCACTTTCTGCCCTGGGGCTCATTCTAATTTCATGAGAGAATTCTGGGTCCAAAAATGAGGGGTACACCAGAAGTGTGGGCTTTAACATCCCTGGGGACAGGCCTCAAACAAAAGGAAATGGGAGATGATAGATAAATTCCATTTCCCATGTTTTTGAAAGACATTCTCCTCATATCAGGGCAGGTCCTGGACTTGAACCTATTGTCTACCATAATAATCTTATTAATGTGGCTTTCCTTATTTCTCTGTCTCTACTTATTTCTCTGTCTCACTCTTGTTTCTTGTAGTCACCTCCCAAATAACCTGCAACCCGATATTACCTGAAGCTCTGTTTTTGGAGAATTCAACTAATACAGATGGACTAGCCAATAAATGGTGCTGAGATAGTTAATTACTTTATAAAGAAATATAACATCAGAGTCTACCCCATGCCATACACACACACACACACAAAATCAATTCCTGATGGATTCAAGACTTCAATATAAAAGGCCAAAGCTTAAAATGTCTCAGAGTATATATTTACAACCTTGGAGTAAGGAAATATTTCTTAAATAAGATGCAAAACTGCTAGCCAAAAAAAAATGGTATTTATGTGATGTTATAATTAAGAACATCTGTTTATTCAAAGATACCATAAACAAATTATAAGGCAAAACATGAACTAGAAAAGGTATTTGCAACCCTTAAATAAAGGACCATTATTTAAATTATCCCAAGTCATGGTGGTGTGTGCCTGTAGTCACAGCTGCTAGGGAGGCTGACACTACAGGATGGCTTGAGCCCAGGAATTTGAAACCACGTTGGGCAACATAATGAGACCCTCATCTCTTAAAAAATAACAATAGACAAAATATCTTAGGAAAAATTATTAAGGATGGGGAGAAATTTTAAAATGAGCCACAGAATTTATACAAATGGCTATAAATATATGAAAAAACTGTCAACCAAATTATTAGAATGAAAATTAAGAGCAAATGTGACCATCAAAAAAGGCAATAAAATATATCAGTTGAAAGCAATGCCAAAATATCTGGGGTCAAAATCATGTACTAACTATTGATCTTGCTTTATTATTTCAACATCTTGTGTATTATAACTTTATGTGCATAACACAGGGACAACAGAAGTTCTTACTTCATAAGATTGCTGTGTTAAAATAAAAGAAGACATGAAAAGTACATATTATAGTGTTTCACAAACAGTAAATGTGAAACTGTTTTCAAAAATTTTCCCCAGGCTACTCAGAGATTATAAAATTTACATTTAACAAGAGTACAACATTGCAGGTCTTTATTTTTTGTGACCTAAAATATTGCCTTCAAGTAACACTCAGGTGATCTACACAGGAAGGAACAGCTTCTGCAAGCAGTTGGTATATTTACCATATTTCAACTTTAAACACAGAAGAATATATTAGCTGAACATAAGTCATAATGATTAACAATATCTGCAAATAAATTTTGTATTTAATGTAGAGTGGTTTCAAAGCTACTGTTCTGAGATTGCAGCAGAAATCCTGGAGAAAAAACTAGGATTTGGGATTACACATCTCTATTCATCACTTGCATTCACAAAGTGCAGGTGTTCTTGGGCTGGAGGCACCTAGAAAGGAGTGACAACCAGCCCATCCTGTGGTAGGTGGGAGTTAAGACTTTCCCATGCAAGTGGCCATGCTGAAGAGAGAACAGAGAATTTCCCTGATAGGCTCTTTAGGACTTAGAATAAAAATTAAAAATATATCCATGACTTTCCCCCCACAGCCTCACCAACACTTATTGTTGCTTGTATGATAACTGTCATTCTGACTGGAGTGAGATGAAATCTTAGTTTTGATTTGTATTTCTCTAATTACTAGGGATGTTAAACATTTTTTTATACATTGTTGATCGATTGTATTCCTTCTTCTGAGAAGTGTCTGTTCAGCTTCTTAGCCCATTTATTGACTGGGTTGCTTGTTTTTTGGTCTTAAGTTTTTTGAGTTCTTTATATATCCTGGAGATTAGTGCTCTATCTGGTGTGTGTGTGTGGCAAAAATTTGCTCCCAAAATGTAGGCTTTCTCTTCACCTCATTGATTGTTTCTTTTGCTGAGAAAAAGGCACACTCACACATTGCTAGTGGGACTGCAGTTGGTGCAACCAATCTGGAAAGCAATATGGAGATTCCTTAGAAAACTTGGAATGGAACCACCATTTGATATCCCACTTCTATCCCAATCCTCCGTCTATGTCCTAAAGACTTAAAAACAGCATACTACAGTAATGCAGCCACTTCAGTGTTTATAGCAGCACAATTCACAATTGCTAAACTGTGGAAGCAACCTAGATATCTTCAATAGATGAATGGTTAAAGAAACTGTGGTAAATATACACAATGGACTATTACTGAGCATGAAGAGAGAATAAAACTATGGTATTTGCAGGTGAATGGGTGGAGTTGGAGAATATCATGCTAAGCGAAATAAGCCAATCTCAAAAAAACAGGGGCTGAATGCTTTCTCTGATAAATGGATGCTAATTCATATGGGGGGATGGGTGAGTGGGATAAGTGGAGGAATTTTGGATGGGGTAAAGAGGAGGGGGAGGGGGCAAAGGGGTAGGAAAGATGGTAGAATGAGATGGACATCATTACCCTGTATGATTGCACGAATGATGTGACTCTACTTCATGCCCAACCAGAGAAATGAAAAATTCTGCCCCATTTGTGTACAATAAATTGAAGAGCTTTCTACTGTCATGTATAACCGATCAGAACTAATAAATAAATAAATACACGACTCAAGAAAATTCCCACAATGGTATTCATATGAATATTAAAGTCCTGAAGATAAAGAAAACCCTGTGAATGAAGGAACACCAGACTGGGGCGTCTAGATTCCAGATCTACCCGCAACTAGGAAACTCTGTGACAAATTCCACATCTTTTTTTTTTAATTCATGATTAGTATTATTTAACAGAGTAAGGAAGTTTGTCTTTTGATACTTGTATCTCTCCTCTTGTTATTTATTTATTTATTTATGGTGTTTGTTTTTGTTTTTAATTTGTTCTTATTAGCTATACATGATAGTAGAAGGTATTTTGACATATTATACATATATCAGTATAATTTCTTATTCTTCTGTTTATACGTGATGTAGAATTATATCAGTCATGTAATCATAAATGCACATAGGATAGTAATGTCCAATTAAATCTACTGTCTTTCCTATTCCCATACCCCATCTCTTCCCTTCATTCTCCTTTGTCTAATCCAAAGTATTTCTATTCTTCCTTAGCCCCATCCTCGTTGTGAATTAGCATCCACATACCAGAGAAAATATTCAGCCTTTGTTTTTTTGAGATTGACTTATTTCACTTGGCATGATATTCTCCAGTTCTATCCATTTACCAGAAAATGCCATAATTTTATCCTCCTTTAAGGCTGAGTAATATTCCATTGTGTATATATACCACATTTTCTTCATCCATTATTTTGTTGAAGGGCACCTAGTTGGTTCCATGGTTTAGCTATTGTGAATTGAGCTTCTATGAACATTCATGTGGCTGCATCAGGGTACTATGCTGATTTTAGTCCTATGGGGTGTATAAACCAAGGAGTGGGATAACTAGGTCAAATGGTAGTTCCATTCCAAGTTTTCTATAGAATTTCTGTACTGCCTTCCAGAGTGGTTTCATCAATTTGCAGTCTCATGAACAATGTATAAAGTAACTTTTTCCCCACATCCTCACCAGCATTTATTGTTACTTGTATTCTTGACAATTGCCATTCTGATGGGAGTAAGATGAAATGTCAGTGTAGTTTTAATTTGCATTTCTCTAATTGATAGAAATGTTGAATGTTTTCTCATATATTTGTTGACCAATTATCCTTCTTCTGTGAAGTGTCTGTTTAGTTCTTTTACCATTTATTAATTGGGTTATTTGCTTTTTTGGTGTTAAGTTTTTTTGAGGACTTTATATATTCTGGAGATTAATGTTCTATCTGAGGTGCAGGTGGCAAAGATTTTCTCCTATTCTGTGGCTCTCTCTTCACATTCTTAATTGTTTCCTTTGCTGTGAAGAAGCTTTTTACTGTATTTCATCCCATTTGTTGATTCTTGATTTTACTTCCTGCACTTTAGGAGTCTTGTAAAGGAAGTCAGTTCCCAAGCTATCATGATGTAGATTTGGACCTATTTTTTCTTCTATTAAACACAGGGTCTCTGGTCTAATGCCTAGGTCCTTGATCCACTTTGAGTTGAGTTTTGTGCAGGGTAAGAGATAAGGGTCTAATTTCATTTTGCTACATATGGATTTCCAGTTTTCCCAGCACCATTTGTTAAAAAGGCTTTCTTTTCTCCGCTCTATGTTTTGGTGTCTTTGTCTAGTATGAGATAACTGTATTTATGTGGATTTGTCTCTGTGTCTTCTTTTCTGTAGTCTGTTTTGGGATGAAAAAAAAAATATTCCAGTTTTGCTACTATAGCTCTGTAATATAATTTAAGATCTGGTATTGTGATTCCTCCTGCTTCACTTTTCTTGCTAAGGATTGCTTTTGCTATTCTGGATCTCTTATTTTTCCAAATAAATTTTATGACTGCTTTTTCTATTTCTATGAAGAATGTCATTGGAATTTTAATAGGAATTGCATTAAATCTGTATACCAGTTTTGGTAGTACAGCCACTTTGACAATGTTAATTCTGCCTATCCAGGAGCATGGGAGATCTTTCCATCTTCTAAGTTCTTCTTCAATTTCTTTCTTTAGTGTTCTGTAATTTTCATTGTAGAGGTCTTTCACCTCCTTTGTTAGATTGATTTCCCAATTTTTTTAAGGCTATTATGAATAAAGTGGTTTTCCTAATTTCTCTTTCAGTTAATTCATCACTGATGTATAGGAATGCAATTAATTTATGGGTGTTAAATTTATATACTGATACTTTTCTGAATTCGTTTATGAGTTCTAAAAGTTTTCTGGTGGAATGTTTTTGGGTATTCTAAATATAGAATCATGTCTTCAGCAAATAGGGATAGTTTGAGTTCTTCTTTTCCTATTGTTATCAATTTAATTTCTTTTTTCTAATTGCTATGGCTACAGTTTTAAAGATAATATTGAATAAAAGTGGTATAAGAGGGCATCCTTGTCTTGTTCCAGGATTTAGAGAAAATGCTTTTAATTTTTCTCCATTTGAATGATGTTGGTGTCAGGTTTAGCACATATAGTTTTTACAATGTTGAGGTATGTTCCTACTATTCCTAGTTTTTCTAGTATACAAAAATGTAGAGATACTGTATTTTGTCAAATGCTTTTTCTGCATCTATTGAGATAATCTATAATTCTTATCTTTAAGTCTAATTTAGACTTAAAAGACATATATAGAGTATTTCATCCATCAATGATTGAATACACTTTCTTCTCAGCAGCACATGGATCCTTCTCTAAAATAGACCATATTTTATGCCACAAAGCAACTCTTAGCAAATACAAAAAAAATAGAGTTAATACCTTGCATTCTTTCAGATCATAATGTAATAAAATTAGAAATCAATGATAAAAAAAATTGAAGCTACTCTAACACCTGTTGATCAAATAATGTACTATTGAATGACCAATGGATAGCAGAAGAAATCAGGGATGAAATAAAAAATACTTAGAGGTAAATGAGAATAGCAACACAACATATCAAAACCTCTGAGACACTATGAAGGCAGTTCTAAGAGGAAAGTTTATTGCATTGAGCCCATTCATTAAAAGAATAGAAAAATCACCAAACAAATAACCTAACATTACATCTCAAAGACCTAGAAAAAGAAGCACAAATCAGCACACAAAAAAGTAGAAGACAGGAAATGATTAAAATCAGAGCTGAAATCAATGAAATTGAAAAAAAAGAAACAATTCAAAAAAGTGACAAAACAAAACGTTGGTTCTTTGAAATAAACAAATCCTAAAAGTTTATTAATTTTATTTATGAGAGAAAAACCCAAATTACTAAAATTTATGATGAAAAAGGGGATATCACAAGGACACTACTGAAATACAGACAATAATTAGAAACTATTTTGAAAGTTTATATTCCAATAAAATAGAAAACTTTTGAAGACATCAACAAATTTCTACCCAAACTGAATCAGAATGTTATACACAATTTAAACAGAACAATTTCCAGCAATAGAATATGCCATCAAAAGCCTATGAACTAAGAAAAGCCCAAAACCAGATTCTCAGTTGAGTTCTTCAAGACCTTCAAAGAAGAATTAACACCAATACTCCTCAAATTATTCTATGAAATAGAAAAGGGAGGAATCCTTCCAAACTCACTCTTTGAAGCTAGTATCACCCTGATACCAAAGCCAGACCAAGATACATCAAAGAAAGAAAACTTCAGACCAATATCCCTGATGACCATAGATGCAAAAATTCTCAATAAAATTCTGGCAAATCATGTACAAAAACCTATTAAAAAGATAGTGCACCACAATCAGGTGGGGTTCATCCCAGGGATGCAAGGTTGCTTCAACATATGGAAATCTATAAACATAATTCATCAAAATCCACATCTTTAAGGAAAGTCATGTCAGTATTTCATGGGGTTGTAGTGAGGCTGCACTGAAGCAACCACCCTGTATTGAGAATGCACCAGTCAGTCGCCAGACACTGTGCTGTTGTTTATATCCATTTTCTGATTCAATCCAAAGACCAACACTATATAGGCAAACACTATCAAGAGCTGAAGAGTATTAGGATTAGAAAGTGGTGAAGTTAGTACTTAGACCAAAACTAAGAGAAGTCATGTTTGAGAAAGAGTACTGCAAACTGGATAAAATTAGAGAATTGTTAATAATATTATACAGTGGAGAGAAATTAATTATGTACAAAATTTGAAGCTAGAATGACAGCAGTAAAAACAACACAATGAACTATTATTCATGCATTATTTCATAGAACTTTATGATGAAGTAACAGAAATTATTGATAATAATAAAATAAATCAGTTTGATTTAATGTTTTTTCAAAAAAAAATTAGAGAATTGTTTCCAAAGTTAGGCCCACATGGACTTACCAGAGCAGGTGTTATCAGGGAAGCAAAACATTGCTTTCTGGGTTTTCTGAGGCAAAAACCAAGTGAAACTGCACTTTCTGGGAAGACACCAAGGCCAGGAGAAGGTAGTCTCTGTAGCTACTCAGTCTAACCATTTTGCACCAGAAGTAGCACAAGCTTGGAAGACAGACAAACTTCTGAGACCTCCTTTATAGCACCAAGGAAAGAAAGCAAGCAAGGGTTCTCCCTCCAGGCTTTGCAACGCACAAAGAGAACCAATGTGTAGCCAATGCTGGCTGCTCTCTGTTTCCTTAGGGCTTCATAGCCCCAGTCGACCTCACCTGGGCTTCGGCTCCACTCAAACCCTAATTCTCAGGTGAAACCTACAATCAGGGTCAAATGCAAGTGTTCACTCTGACAGGTAAAAGAGAACATACACCAAGAAAATTATGTGTGTGTATGTGTGTGTGCACACACTCACGCTCATCTTTGAAAGTGGCAGCCTGGTTCTGAAACAGTTTACAAAACAGTTTACGTGGAGGCCCATACATCTCCAGAAATGACAATCATATCCATGTTAATCATTACTTAGCAGTTACTATATGTCTGGCACTGTTCTAAGCACTTCTATACCACTGTCTAATGCCCAGTTGTTCTAGAGCAGTCGGAATAGGTCGGCAAAAGATCAAGTAAGATAGCCAGAGATGGAATTTGAGATTTAGGGTTTATTGAGAAATGTTTATAGTGACAAGAGGCTGAATGGGTGCTTGATAAGAAAGCCTAGTGGCAACAACTGGACAGGTGTGAATCTGCTGCATGCAGTACCTCCAGTACCTCACCAGAAAGTAGCACCAGGGGAGGCCACTAGCACAAGCACTTCCCACTCCTCTGAAGCACTCTGGACACTATAGGGCTGTTGTAAATTAGGCTATAAAAGCAGTGATATCATTGGCATCAGCTTGCTTTGCTCCTTGTCAGACCAGCATCCTAAGGAGTCTTGGCATACATGCAAAAAAGCATCCTTCTACAGAAAACACCAACTTGCCTTAGTTCCCAATATACAGTGTCCTTTTAATTTATCTGGGTATTCCTGACTCAGGCCAGTTTCCTGGGAACTAAAGGGGGTATTTCAGGGACATGGTGTCCTTCTGTCTTCCTTTTCATTAGGGTTGATGTGTCCTCCTTCACATGTGTCAGTTAATTTCCTTTCCCAACAACCTTATGAGGTAGATATGATTTTTTATCTGGTTTGACTTATGGAAACATTAAAACACAGATAGTTAGT
The DNA here is from genome assembly GCA_025594165.1 of Tamias sibiricus. Lineage (NCBI taxonomy): Eukaryota > Metazoa > Chordata > Mammalia > Rodentia > Sciuridae > Tamias > Tamias sibiricus. The sequence continues at coordinate 40,275,264 of CM046672.1, forward strand.
ATTTATCCAAGATTGCACAACTAACAAATGACAGAGCTGAGATTAGAATCCTCAGACTTTAGAGTTTAGCTTCAGAGTTTTCTCCCTGAGATGGCAAGTTTTCGGTTGTCTACTCTCAGGTAACTGGATGAGAGAGGGGAAATTAAAAGGTTAATTTTAATTATACTTGCTTTGAAAAAACTATTCATAAAATTAGGATAATTCAATTCAATGTATAAAACCACATATTTGAAACTGTCTAGGGTGCCATGTATTAAGGAAATCACATGATACAGATGCTGACCTCAGGATATTTAGAACACGGTTGACACTCAAGTCTACCAGATGACTACAGGAACCCTTAAGTGGAGCCATCAGACCCCTGGAGCCCAGTATAATTCCAGCTCCTGACAAGTAAGGCACTCAACCTTCAAGAACAAGGCTCTACACTGGAGAAATGGGGCTGAATGCCCAATCCAGTCATGCTACCACCAGGAATGCATTCTGATTGCTGTGAACAAGACACCAAACAGGCTCAGAGTGCTCATCAAAGTGAGCACCAAGGAGATACTGCAATCAAAGGACATCGTGGAGAGAAAATGAGGCATGCAGGAAAGGAAGGATAGAGAAACGAATAGTAAGGACACAAAAGTATCCATATTGAGAAGATCACCTGGGATTGAATAACTTGTTCATTCTTGTATTCAGTTTGTCAACTCTCTTGACCAACCATTGTGTTCTGAGGGTTGGAGATAAAGTGATTAGGGGAAAAAAAGGATAAATCCCTGCTTGCATGGAGCTAACAGTCTATAAAAGACTGACAATAAGTGAACATTCTTTAAGTGTGCGACTTGCCAGTCTCATTTTTCTGCCTACCTTCTTCTTCTACTCCTCTCTCTGAAGGTCAGTTACTACAACTCCTAGAATGTAATACAACAGGAAGTGAATAAGTACTCCTTCGATACCTGAAGATATATATTTCAACCAAAGAAATAAGAACAGTGCTAGGAGCACATTCTTTTACTTTAATCAGATGAGAGAGCCAATTCAAGAAACACCAGGCCAAATTTAGAGAACTCGTCCTTAAAGTTATGTTACTCTAACCACTTTGGGTACAAAAATCTTTATTTGTTAGGGTTCTCCAGAGAAACAAAACCAATAGGATAATACGGTATGTTACTCAGCTTTCTGTTACTGTGACAAAATACCTGACATAAACAGCTTAAAAGGAAGAAAGGTTTATTTTGATTCACAGTCCATTGTCACTTAACTGTTGCTTTTGAGCCTGTGGCAAGGCAGTACATCATGGCAGAAGTGCATGGCAGAAGAAGCTCTTTAATGTGCTATTTTCTTCAAAGTAACAGTGCAAATTATCCAACATACCTAGATATCTCCTGAGTATCCAAGGACATTCTACCACTACTGAACATACAATAGACTATAGTGTAAAAAAAACAGTATCTAGGGCTTCTGGTCAAGATGATTAAGTGAGTCCAGGAATTTATCTTCTAGTACTTAGCCACTATAGTCATACTAGTGGTATGGGGCTAAATCCATTCTGATTTTGTGGAGCCTGCACTATACTGATTTAAATGTGTTTAATATTAATTTTATTCTCTACTCCCAGACCTCTATGAAAATCATCAGTAAAATTTTTTAAACTCAAGTAGCTCTTATTTAGAAATTATAAAGCTGATTGTACAGTTTATATGAAAATACAAAAGATCTAAAATAACCAAACAAAAAAAAAGAAGGATAAAATCAAAACTCTTGACATTAAGACTTCCTAGAAAGTTGTAGTAATTAAGTAAGTGGGGGTGCTGACACATAATAGAAAAACAAATCCACTGAAAAGAATAGAAAAGCCATAAATACAATCACAATTATATGGCCAATAATTCCAACATAGTACATATAGTAAAAATATAAAAACATAGACATGAGAAATTGTAGCTGCCTGACGTACAGCCACAACGCCGCGGGAGAAAAACTCAGAGGCAGAATGAAGATGAAAGAATGTTTTTTTATTCTTCAGCTTTAACTATCTCTCAAAACTCTAACACTGGCTCTTTCACCAACCTCTCTGACTCTTTACTTCTGACTGCTGACTACTTTCTTACTTTCTTCTAACTACTGACTACTTTCTTAGAGAGAGCTTAGAGAGAGAAAGAGCTTAGAGAGAGATTCTTCTTTCTTCTTCTTCAGCTTAGAGAGAGAGAAAGAGAGAGAGAGAGATTCCTTCTTCTTTCTTCATCAGCTTAGAGAGAGAGAAAGAGAGAGAGAGCTTCTTTCTTCTTTCTTCTTTGGCAGCCTCGGCCTGACTCTGACCAGGAACTATTACTTCTCTCTCCTAACCGCTCTGACTCTTATTTCTTCTTCTGACTACGTTCTGGCCGCTCTGACTCTTTTCTTCTTCTCCGACCCGAACTCTTCTTCCGACCGACTGAGCGACTGCACGACTGACTGAATGAATATCGCTTCTGACCGCTTTCACCCGGTTATATACCTTTAGCTTTATGTGTGCGTCACGTGCATTTACAGGTGTGTATGATTATTATCAGGTGGAACTTATGGCTTCCAGCTAGCCGCAATAGCTCTCTCCCTCATTGGGGCTGCTTCAAGAAATAAACATCAAATTCTACTTACAGGTCATGCCAGGGGAAGAATAGAGTTTTGAAAAATCAGAAATGATTGAAAAAATATTCAGCATTATCTATAAACATTTTCTTTTATATAATAAAAATGAAAACAAAAGATCTGAAGCAAGTATAAAATGCAAACACTAGTTAAAACTGGATAGCTGTGAGTGCATGGGCTATGCTTTACCATTCTCTACATTTTTATTTGAAATATACCTTTCAAAAATAATCTTTCCTTATGAACAAAAGAACTTTTTTCTATTATACTGGTTCTTTTTAGTTATACATATGACAATAGAATTCATTTTGACATAATTATAAAAATATGGAATATAATTTGTTCTAATTCAGTTCCCAGCATTTCCCCTTCCCCTCCCTTTCTTTCAACCTCCTATTCTCTTCCCTCTCTTCTTGATTTTTATAGTATTTATAGTTTTCTAAATTAGTGTCTTGTATATGCACATAATGGTGAGATTCATTATAGTATATTTATATGTGTACCTAGGAAAGTTATATCAGAAATATTCCACTGTCTTTTCCTGTCCTAACCCTCTTCCCCTTCCCTTCATTCCCCTTTGTGTACTCCACTGAGCTTTCTTATATTATTTTTTAATCAATTCCTCCCTATTTTGGATTAGCTTACACATATCAGAGAAAAACATTTGACCTTTGGCTTTGCTTTGGAGGACTGGCTTTTTTCACTTAGCTTGGTATTCTTCATTTCCATCATTTACCAGCAAATGCCATTAAGTCATGAATAATACTCCATTGTGTATATATTCCACATTTTCTCTATCCACTCATCTGTTGAAGGGCACATAGGTTGGTTCCATAGCTTAGCCACTATGCGTTATTCTGCTGTAAACACTGATGTATCTGTAACTGGGGTATGCTGATTTTAAATCCTTTGGATATATACTGAGGATTGGGATAGCTGGGTCAAATAGTGTTTCCATTCCTAGTTTTTTGAGGAATCTCCATACTTCTTTCCAGTCTGATTGCACCAATTTACAATTTCACCAAGAATGTATGAGTGTAAACTTTTCTCCATATCCTCACCAGAATTTATTATTACTTGTATTCTTTTTTATTAGTTCTAAACAGTTATACATGAAAATAGAAAGCTCTTTGATTCATTGTACACAAATGGAGGATTTTTCACTTCTCTAGTTGTACATAAAGTAGAGTCATACCATTCGTGCAATCATACATGTACCTAGGGTAGTGATGTCTGTCTCATTCCACCATCTTTCCTACCCCCTTCCCCCCTTCTCCCCTCCCCTTTGCTCCACCCAAAGTTCCTCAATTCATCCCATACCCCCCATTATGGATTAGCATCCACTTATCAAAGAAAACATTTTTACTTATATTCTTTTTTTTTTTTTTTTTTTTTTTTTTTTTTTTTTTTTGTGGTACCAGGGATTGAACTCAGGGGCACTCGACCACTGGGTCACATCCCCAGACCTTTTTTTTTTTTTTTTGTATTTTATTTAGAGACAGGGTCTCACTGAGTTGCTAAGTGCCTCACCATTGCTGAGGCTGGCTTTGAACTCGCGATCCTCCTGCCTCAGCCTCCCAAAGTGCTGGGATTACAGGCGTGCGCCACCGCGCCCGGCTACTTATATTCTTGATAATTACTATTCTGATTGGAGTAAGATGAAATATCAGTGTAGTTTTAATTTGCATTTTTTCATATATTTGTTGACCATTCACATTTCTTCTTTTGAGAAGTGTCTGTTTAGTTCCTTTGCACATTTATTCATTGGGTTATTTGGGGTTTTGGGGGTGTTGATTTTGAATTCTTTGTATATGCTGGATATTAATATCCAATCTGTAAAGATTTTTCTCTCATTCTGTAGGCTTTCTCCTCAAGCTTCCAATTATTTCCTTTGCTGTGAAGAAGTTTTTAATTTGATGCTGTCCCATTTATTCATTTATATATTTTAATTTTACTTCTTGTGCTTTAGGAGTCTTGTTAAGGAAGTCAGTTCCCAAGTCAACATAATGTAGATTTGGGCCTACATTTTCTTCCAGCAGGTTTTAGGTTTTCTGGTCTAATTCCTACATCTTTGATCCACTTTGAGTTAAGTTTTGTGCAGGTGAGAGATTGGTGTTCAATTTCATTCTACTACATAGGGATTTCCACTTTTCCCAGCACCATTTGTTAAAAAGGCTATCTTTTCTCTAATGTATTTTTTTTTTTTTTTTGCCCCTTTGTCTAGTGCCAGGTAACTATATTTATGTGGATTTGTCTCTGTGTCTTCTGTTCTATTCCTTTGGTCTTTTTGCTTGTTTTGGTGTCAGTACCATGCAATCAGTGAAAATTTTAAAAAGGGGAATCTGAATGAGCAATGGAAACAAAGCAGGGTTCCATTTCACTGCTATAACTTTAAGGAAATTCTGTTATGTAGCAAAATACAGAAACAGATTTAAAAAGCCATATAGAGCTGATCCACAGAGCCTGTCTCCTGAGAAATCTCAAAATGTAGGTGTTAGATATCAGGCAGGGAGGCCACACTTCCCAGGTAGCCTAGAGAGTCCACACCTCCCAGGTGCCTCAGGCTGACCAACTGTGCTGGCCAGCCCTCAGGTGCCCTTCTGGACCAATTGTGACACACGGGCTCCCCTTTCAACTCCTGGCAGCCTATGGAATTGAAGTCCTCTCTGGGGGGTCCTTCTGACCACCAGTTGGCTACTTAAGCCTGCTCCAGACTGAACCTGCCCCCTTTTTCATCCTGCCTTTCCCCTTGTTCTTCCCTTCCTTTCCCTTCCCTGACTCTCCATGCCGTTCTTTCCCTACCCCCTTCCCTTCCACGTGGCCCCTAATAAACCGTTTTATTCCACTAACATGGCGCTCCCGGGGTAAGTTAACTTTGTTCTACAGTAGGAAGCAAGAAGTGCTCCAAGAATGTCACTTCTTCTCTGACCTCCCTCTGTCTTTCCACATCTGCCTCCTTGCCCACCATCATCTCAGGTCCTTTGCACTTGCAGTTTCCTCAGCTGGAGACACTATTTTCCAGTTAACACAGAGGTCACTAGTTAACTTTCTTCAGTTTTCTAGTCAAATGTCATACCTCTCCCAACTCCAAGAAGCAAGGAACAGACTCTGAGAGGACCATGCTCCCTGAAATGCAATGGTGTCAAGGACATCTTCCCAGGATGACAGTTGAAGGGTGAAAGAAGTCTTGGCAGTAGGAATCCTGTCACAGTTTTAAAGAAATTTAGGGAAAAAATTGCTTGACCTGTGAAAATGTCCTGCAGTATACAAAAAAAGGAAGTTTAGAAGAAATGCCCTATCTCCAAAATAAATTATGTGCAAGAAACCGGATTTTATTTTTTTAGAAGATATTGCATCGATGAAACTAGAATAAGTTGTCTCAAAAAAGAAGCAGTGTAAGCATAAAGCAAAGTCCAAACATGGCAGGTGCTCCATAGAGTTGACTAATTGAATATATGAAAGAACAGATTGCTCTATCCCAGATATTCTTAACACAGACACTTCATTCCTACCGTTCTTGTCCTCCATTCTTCCTCCCCTCTTCTCCTGTTGTGTGTTCTTTTTTCTCAATGATGTTCTTTGATTTCTGTGTCTCCTTACTTCTCACTTCCAGGACTTTCTAGCCTTTTTTGGCTTCCAAACTTTAGACTGTGGTCTGAGAGACTCATATTTGTTTCCCTCAAGCTTCTTCTTCTCTGACCTCCCTCTGTCTTTCCACATCTGCCTCCTTGCCCACCATCATCCCAGGTCCTTTGCACTTGCAGTTGCCTCAGCTGGAGACACTATTTTCCAGTTAACACAGAGGTCACTTGTTAACTTCCTTCAGGCTTCTAGTCAAATGTCATCATATCAGAAACATCAGACCTCTTTACAAAACTAGCATGCACCAAATACTGACCCAAGTACCTCTCTTTCCCTGTCTCTACTTCATATTCTTTAAAGTACTTTTGCCACAATTTGCTACTACTTCAATTGCCTATCTAACTCCATCTGAATAAGCCCCATAAGAGCAGGGACTTTGTTTTGTCACTGCTTTAATTCAAGGTTCTAGTACCATGCTCAGTAAAGCTTTTCATAGTTCTATCAGTTGAATGAATAAGGCTTCGTATTCAACAAATGATTACTGAATAAATTGTAAATAAGTTGGAACCAAACTTCTTGACAAAATCACTCTGGATTTTAAATTTATAGAGGGAAGAACATAAGTCTGGTAACATTTAGTGATGCTAAGATCAGGAATATTGTGCTTAACTCAAATTCAATGAGTCAAATATCTAAGAGGAAAAGGACAAGGGAAAGCCACCTCTCCTTCAAGATACACATTTCTGCTCCATCTCAATGATGATATTTTAATTTTATATTTCCCTGAATAATAAGATAATAACAGGAAAAGTGAAAGAAAATATAGTAGACTTGAAGAACTAATCCAGGAGTCCTAATCCTTAAAGAAAAGTAACCTGGAAGGTTAAAGTAAAACAGATGGGGTAGAAGCAGTACTGAAATCATAGAAACCAAATATTTTGCTGAGCTGAAGAAAGACTCAAATACATAGATTTGAAAGGGCTGGACAAGCATGAGAAAAAAAATAAATGAGAAAAAAATCACTATAGGGGTAAGAGATGGCAGATAAGTGCCCCCTTCAGGGCCAGCTTCCCTTGAGAGGCATTGGGAACCTTGGACAAGTCCTTAGTTAAGAAAGCCGTGGTCAGCTAAGACTGCAGAAGGAGGGATGCCATCAGCTGCTTCTGTCATTCTGGACCAAATGACATTTTAGAATCTCAAGGAAAATGAAAATGCCTATAACCATTTACAGAGGGGGAAAAAATTAAAGGAATGGAAAGCTTTATGACCTTAGACTTCTTACAACACTGAATGCCAGGAGGCATTAGAGTCCTAACTTCTGAGATCTGAGAGGGAGAGATGTAACCAAGCTGGCAGTAATTCTGAGTAGAACAGAAATGCACTTCGAGAGTGGAGACAGTAAAACAAGAAATGCCTGTGTAAGTCAAGGGAAATAATGGAGATTAAATCAGAAACTCACAAATTCAGAAGGGAAAACATTATTTAGTAAGTTTGAGAGCTGACCCATTGAAGAACCCCATAAAATATGAAGTTTTAATAAATCTAATTAAGAAATAAATAGAAATAAAATTGGAAATAACAAAAAGGGCATAACATATGCTGATAATGTAATTATAATTATGAGATAATATTATGCACAGTTATACACTAATAAATTCCATCAACATGTAAAAATGTGATACTTAGTGAAAATGATAAATTAGGAAAAATAGCTCCAGAGGAAGCACATCCCTGAATAGACCCATAACCATGGAAGAAATAGTAAAATGCTGTCAACACACTCTCTTGGAAAATCCACAGAGGCTGAAGACTTTACTGGTAGAAGTTTTCAGAACTTCATGAAACAGATAAGTTCTACACTACAAAATCTACAACAAAGTAGAGGAGAACATGGAACGCCACTCAATTTATTTTATGAAGAAATTCTGTTAACCAAATCTGGCAAAAAAAAAAAAAAAATAGCATCAAAATTGATTTACCAGCACTTCCCAAAATATAGTGGCTCAGATTCTTTTTATAACATAATAGCGAAGCAAGAAATCATTAAGAACAAGATGGATAAATGTAGTTAAGTATAAATGTAAAAATTATGTCAGAAAATATCATAGTGAAATTAAAGGGGAAATAGCAAACCAAAAAAACATTTCTAAGAAATACAAGGAAGGGTCAGTTTTCAACATATTGAAAAATCCTCCAATAATTATAAACATTTTATATAACCATAATAGCAAGGACATTAAGGGATAATTATATAAGAACCACAAATGAGGAAGAGTCATGAAAAAAAAAACAGTCCAAGCTAAATGGAAAGCAAAAAATTGCAAGTTAAAATCAATATGTCATGTTTTCTGTCTATTAAATTGGCTAAGATGTAATGGTTCTCTGCCATGGGCAAAATCATGCAATGATAATGGAAATATAAATTGATGTGACGTTTGTGGAAAATGATGTGATAACATTTTAGAAACACTTTTAAATATGTAAACAACTCCTTTGACCTAGTAATTCCACTGGTAGGAATCAATCTAAGAGAACTTCAAAGGTGAACAGAAAATACACACTCCTCTCTAGCACAGCTTTGAGTGTCCCTTCTAATTCATGGGTCTACTCCATCGCTGCTGGTACCTTCTCTTCTACCAGATTTCTAAAGGCTGAGACCCAGTATCTTGGGCTACTTTTGGTCCACATTATCTCATTAATGGATCTAATACTGTTCCATAGTTTTGAAAAACATCTACACCCAGATACGTTCCAATTTTATATATCCAGTCCCAACTTTTTTGAGCTTTGGACTTGAATATCCAACTGTCTCCTGTACATCCTTACTTGAATACTTAGTAAGCATCACCAACTTGATAATTTCCAAATAAAATCCTAGTCCCCCTCCCAAGCTGTCCTCTCCTATGTTTTAATCATTTTAGTAAATGCCAATACCACCCAGTTGCTTAGACAACTGTAGGTCCTCATTGCCTCCTCTCTTGCCCTTAAATACCACTTCCAATCCACCAGTGAATCCACACCTGCACCCTTCAAAACAAATTCTCAGTCTAGCTTCTCCTCTCCAGTGATCCACATCCCACATCCAGGACATTGGCTCTCACCTGAAGCATCTCTTTAAGTTCTTACCTGCTTCCACTTCAGCCAACCCCCCCCCCACAACTATGTTATTCTCTATTTGCAGCTAATGAGCTACCTAAAAATATATGACTCTCAAGCTTCCAACACACTTAGAATAAAATCTACATTCCTTACATTGGCCCACAAGATTTTACTTTGTCCTACAAGTGTTGACCAAACTCCTCCTGTACCTTGCTCTCTCTGGCACTCTCTGCCACAACCACAATATCCCGCTATCCTTTCAATGGCCCAAACTCATTCCCACCTCAGGGCATTTGCACTTACCTAGAACAATCCTCTGCTAGATTTAGCAAGATTTCACCTCCTCTGGGAGGTCATTTCTGGCCCTAGTGTCTATACTGCTTTTCCCTTTTTGCCCATATTTCCCTCTTCCTTTAGTCCCTTACTCGATTTTATTTTTCTTCATAACATTGAGCACAACCTGAAATTACACATTTGATGTATTTCCTTTTTATTGTCTGTCTTGGTTCCCTGAGGATAGGATCACATCAAATCACATCATCCCCATTGCTGGCCTCCATTGCCTGACACCAAACAGACAGCAAATACTGCTGAATGAAATCAACAGAAATGAAAAATAAAAACTTACCTTCATGTCCAAAAAAAGTGCAATAATTTTTTTAAAATTGGTTAAATCACCATGAACCCATGAAATCACATTTTCAAAAGAAGGAAGTTTGAAGAAAAGGAAAATTTTCACTGCTATACAAATAATATAGAGTGAAAAAAGCAATATGCAAAATGATATATTTTGGTGATCCCAATTTTGTAACATTATCTAACCCACTACAATTTAAAAAGAAATGCTCTAAAATGGTAATAATGGTTATATCTGTGTAATGGAATAAAAGGTAAATTTTTATTTTATTACTTATGCCTTTGGATTTTACAATATGATAGATAGATAGATGATAGATAGATAAATAGATAGATAGACAAACAGACAGACTACAAAGTGAGAAAGAAAAAGAATTCCTGCCTAGCTAAGGACCAGGATAGAGGAAGGAGAGGGGGAGGTGAAAGCTCTAAGTTTGGGCCTAGAGGTGCTCTCTGCTTTGAACAAAAAGATGGATGGAGACTGAGGAAGGGAGCCTGGAGCTGGCTCTGGTAGATGGAGGCCTTCAGCTGTCTCACTATGGATTACAGATATTTAACACTGAATTGCATCTTCAATTGGCCAAACTAGAGCTACAGATCACATCAGTGGTGCCTGACAAATGTAAATGAATGTGTGAATGAAGAATGAAAAACTAAAAAATGAGTTTAGCCTATAACCAAGGACAATTCAGAAAATAAGCAATAGCGCAAGACAGCAAATGAAGGCCTGGGTGCATCTCCCTGCTCTGGGTTTGTTGGCCTCAGGTTCCTCACAACAAGTATTTTTGCAAATGCTGCCTCATCTACTATGCAGAAAGGCAACTAATGACTGTAACCTTTGCTAAGACTTTTATAGTAAAAAAAAAAAAAAAAAAAAAAAAAAAAATCATAAGCCCAGGCTTGGAAACATAGAAGCTTTTTGTGCCAGGAAAAGGGAGAGGAGAAAGAAAAGGAATAAGAGCATGAAAAAAAGAGAGAAGGGAGAGGAGGAAGCAAAGGAGAGAGAAGGGAAAAAAGAGAGAGAGAGATGAGGAAGAGAGTTCTAGGGAGGGGAAGGAGGAAAGAGGAGGAGAAAGGCAGATGAAAAGGAGGAAGGGGGGAGTGGGAGGAGGGGCAAAGAATAGTAGGGAGAAGGACAGAGAGGGAGGAGGAGGAGATGGATGGTTTGAGGAATGGGGGCTGTATTCTGGAACCCTGTGACCCTGGACCCAGAATTCTTGTAGCTACAGCCATTTTTTTCCTTGGGGCGGGGTGACACCAGGGATTGAATTCAGGGGCACTCAACCACTGAACCACCTCCCCAGTCCTATTTTGTATTTTGTATAGAGACAGGGTCTCACTGAGTTGCTTAGCACCTCTCCATTGCGAGGCTGGCTTTGAACTTGTGATCCTCCTGAGCCACTGGGATTACAGGCATGCGCCACTGTGCCCTGCTACAGCCATGTCTTTATCTGAACAAAGTAAAAGATTTTCTTGGGGGCTAAGAGGAATAAAGCAGAGGAAATTGTGCTCTTGTGAGATAAGAACAGATTACAGACCAGAGCTGTCCATTCATTAAAGGTAGAGGGCACTTGGACCAGGGCATTTCTCAAGAAAGAAATTGAGGGCTGAGATGACCATGAAGAGCTGACTGTCCTCAGGTCAGACTGAAGCTAGAATCTGACAAGCAGTCGGTACAGATAGGTAAATCGAGTCAGTTTGGATCAAGAAAGCCAATTTTGAGTGAGTCTTGGGAAATTGGAGACTTGTCCTCTGAGGGATTGGAATGTTAATTCCTTCAGAGCCTTTCTTCCACCCTTATCAAGAACCTACCCCTGCCCCAACCTGTTACCAAGGTAACCTGTCCCAGGAACTGCCCCTCCCTAGAGGGAGCTATAAAGTTGTTAATTAATGTGCCCTGGGCTGCTCCATCCTGCCCTTCCCCCTTTAGCCCATCAGCTTCTCACCTTTTGGCCATCCCACCAGGCCTGGTCACACAGGAAGGAGAGAGATAAGGGGAAGAAAGCCCAGAACAACAAAGGAAGCCCAGGACATATAAAAAGGGTAGACCTGCCTTGCTTCTAGGTTTATCAGAATACCAGCAATGGCCCCCTTCTCCCTCCCAGGAGAAGTCTGTTACCCCTTTCAAATAAACCCTGCTTTATATGCTTGCCTCAGTGTGCTTCTCTAATGTTCAAACTTCAACATTTGGGGGAGCAGAACTCGTCACCTGTGGTATCAAGACCAGACCAAACCAACATGGAGTCACTCTTGCTAAATGCCACATAATCAGACTGCAACTTTAAGGCAGGCGGTGGGTCCCAAAACAGACTAGTTTCTCCTAAAACCAGACTTTCCAGCCTACCTGAGTCTGAGTAATAAGAAAGTGCTCTCTGCTTTGACTCTTAGAAAAAGAGTAACCTGAAGTAACCTGATGTTAGCCAATTAGCTTCTTTTCCCCTATTGTTCTGTTTCCTTGTTCCTACCTCACAAAACCTACTGTTTTGCCACTGCCCGGTGGGAGTTCTCATTCTGTTTTTATAGAATAGAGCTGCCCTGATTCATGAATCTCTAATAAAAGCCAATTAGAGCTTTAATAAATTTGTGGTGACTTTGTCTTTTGATAAACTCTTCCTGAGAGCAATGTGGGAAGGAGGAAAGATGGAGACAGAAAATAATAGGAGAGAATAAAAAAATCAAAAGAGAAGGAGGGAGAAAAAGAGGTGGAGAGAGGGAAAGATTTAAAAAACAAACTATCATAGGACTGCTCAAAGGAAGTAAAAAAGGTGGCTAACAAACCATACTTGGGCTTCACTTGACCATCAGAGGAAACTAAGACAGCAGGAGGTGCTTCTCCAATGTGCAGATCCCAGCCACACCCAGCCTACACTAAGCAAGCCTTCCTGAGCATGATTCTGTGTGATCCCGATAGATCTAGGGGTGCGTGGCATCTCCAACCCCATTTTGCAAGTGAAAGCTGAGAGTGTAAAGAGAACACATTCAGCACCTGATGCTGCGCAAGCTCTCAGGGACAGAGAGGGAGATAAAGATGAAGTGCCTGCCAGGAACAGCCTATAAAGACAAAGAGTGTTTCCAAGACAGGTCAGAGAGAAGGAGCAGGGGGCAACAAGGCCGCAACCTAATGGTAGCTTCAAGTTATTTCTGTCTATGGATGAGTAGGTAAGGATTCTTCTTTCCAGAGCATGCTGTAGCCTCTGCCCACACATTATCACAGAAACTCAACACTTGGAAGGTGCTCTGTGTAGGCACCCAAATGCCATTGTCCCCAAACATGAAGTCAGCCAGTCAGGGCTTTGGAAAGTACTCAAACAGCTGAGCTTGCCGTTCTGATGAAACACTTTGACAGAAAAACAGGCTGCCCTGGTAGTACGTACAGAAAGACAGTATTCATGAATATGCATAAAGTCCTTTTAGTAGACACAATTGCCACAGCAGTTATTAGAGCAGAACAGCCTGGGTGGGAAAACAGTTTATCCTAAAGCCCTTTTGCATCCCTGCAGGGAGTCTGTGGAAGGTTTGGGTCATTTTCTGGGCGCCCAGGACATTGTCCTTAGCACTCGCACTACCCATAGAGGCCCTCTGGACTCCACACATACCTCTCCCCACCCTACCTTTTGCTACAGGAAATAGAGCTTAGAAGTGAGTACTAGCTTACCTGAGGTGACACAACAGGGACCAACCCAGGCCTGATGGCTTCCATGTCACAGGCCTCTAAGATACAAAGGAAGACTAGAATCTGAGCAGGAATAAGTCCTCAGGACAGCTCAGCAGGCATTCAGAAATTCTACAGAGAAAGTCCTCCCCTAAACCCTACTGGGGCTGGGAAGAGCAGTGAGGAGCTAGGCAAGGACTTTCAGGGGAAGAGCCTCCCTTTGGCATTTGTCCTGCCCCACTCTTGCCCAGTCCCTTCAAGCTATCTGCAGTTTCTTTCTGTACAAAGGATAAGGTCTGACCAGCACTAAGATATGCATGTACGTCTTCCTCCCAGGCTCTGGCTTTTAAGAAGACCCTAGAGATACAGAGGGACAATTCAGGAATAGTGGGTTTAGAGTCAGGCATTCCAAACACAATCCAAACCACATCACTAGGCCACCAGGACAGACCCTGCCCAAATTCTGTGGTGGCCACGGCAACAGATGTACCCCTCAGTCTGACTCCTCATGCAGTCTCCACATCTAGGTCAATAGGAGCAAGGAGGACAGTCATTTTCCAAAGAGGACCAGGCATGCTCAGGCAGCAGGATCCAGCTGATGTGGCATCCTCCGCCCTGTGCTCTGAAGTCTATGGGGAGTGCTAGGCAAGGCGGGCTGATAGCCAGGTGCTCCTTTGTCATGCTTCTCACACTGAAGAGGCAGGGACAGCAGTTCCCTTTGAAGGCTGGGCAGATATGAGGTCGCTAGAAGCAACAACCCCTTTTTCATCCTGCTTTTGAAGGGGTCTGAGATAGATGACTGGCTGAAAGGCCAAGTCATGCTGAGCACAAGGGCCACTCATTTGCAGAGACTGCTGTGAAGTGGAAATCCAAACCCACTTTGCTGGAGCAAATGGCACTCTATAGGCTGGAGGCTAGGAAAAGCCACCTGGAGTTTGCAGTCATTTAGGTACCAGAGTGGACATGTGACTACACTTATGTGAAACTGTTTGGTACCATGGCACCCCAGAGGCTTAAGTGTGAAATCCAGCTCTGCCACAATTTGTGTCAACTTCCTGAGTCTCAGTTTACTCTTCCATGAAATGGTGGTTAAGAATATCTGTATCACAGGGTCATTGAAGGCATTAAAGGTGATAATGACAAAAACTGTCTCTTATCGTACATTCTTTAATGGGCAGTTCTTGGCCAGGCATGGAGGCACATGCTTATAATTCTAGCAGCTCAGGAGGCTGAGTCAGGAGGATCACAAGTTCAAAGCCAGCCTCAGCAACTTAGTGAGGCCCTAAACAACTTAGCAAGACCTTGTCTCAAAATAAAAAATAAAAAGGACTGGGGATGTAGCTTAGTGGTTGAGCACCTCTGGGTTCAATCCCTGGAACCAAAAATAAATAAATACAATAAATACATAAATAGGCAGTTCTTTGTGCTAGTACTTATGTTTTTCATTGCTATTACTCTGTGAGGCACTGAGCACACAAACATGAAAAGTTCTCAACTTCTAAAAGAAAGACACCTTCAGATAAATAGCATTAAGCAATACAGTGGCCAGAGTGGTAGGATTATGAAGGTGTGGCAGAGATAAGGGAAAAGGAGCTCCATAGAGGAGGTGGCTTCTGTATGGAAACTTGAAGAATAATAAGTTTTTCAGGTGGACAAATGGAAAGGACATTTGAGATCAATGGGACACTGTAGGCCAAAGCACAGAAGCTCTTGAATTGAAGCCCCTTGCACATCTGTCCCACATGGGTCCACCATCTTCAATTGGCACAAAGAATTTTCATCTGACTCACATGTGAGGTGGATAAACAAACAATCAACTCAACAGAGTTGGAAATTCTATCACAGAAATACTTTGGGGACCTACATTCAGTCTCAGGAAGGCTAGGGAAACTTTCTAAACAAGAGGAAGATTAGAGGAAATGTGAGTATCAACCAAGAATGAGTAGAAAGATGATAAAAGGAAAGTAGTAGATGTCAAAGTGGTTTGAAAAATGCAATGAATCTCTCCACCCAGTAGCTGGGCACACAGCAGGACATAGAAGCAGCTCAGGAAGTGGGTGGTTCCTGACCCTAGACATCTGCTCAAGACACTGCTATACACATGAAGAACTCCTTGGTTGTAAGCATTGTGCCCATGCCTGCAGCTTCTGAAAGCCCCCGGCAACTGGACAAGGGTTTCTTCACAGGTCAGATGAGCAGCTTGACCTTGCATAGGGCAACAGACCTCCACAGCTTCACACTGAGCTTCCCCTAGTCACAGTGTTTCAGCCCAGAAAAGCTATCTTGGAAAACTCCTTCTGTTTCTCCTATTTTAAAATCTTCATTTGATTACATCTTATATATGAAGAGTGCATTTCCTTCTGAAATGGTGATGACCCCATACAAAAAAAAAAAAAAAAATGCATGGGAGCCCCAGGTATAGCAGAATGTATGCCCCTGGAGGTGCAGTATCACAACCCCACCCTAAATAGGGCCTTGCCCACACTCCATGCCTTCCCCTATGATGTTTAAATGAGATACAGAAGCTTCTCTAGCTCTTAGAGACTGAACATGGGGTGAGCTGATGGTTCTGATAGAGCATAGTGCCCCATGAACCCATAAACCTATTCCCCACCATGATTAGAGCAGCCTACTTGCTATAGGCTAACTGGAAGGACACACAAGACAGCACACTCTAACTTTAATGTGGGTACAAATCACTGAGATCTTGTCAAAATGCAGATTCTGATTCAGTAAAGCAAAGTTAGCCAATCTCCTAACGCTGCTCTTGTAATATGTTCCCAGGAAACGCTGAGGATCTTGGTCTGAAGCCCATACTTAGACCAACAAAGCACTGAACCACTCGCTTCCAGTTGAGTGGATGCCAAGTGCCTCCCAAGCATGAGATTGTATTCCACATATAGCTGGGAGCAAAACAGGCACAGACCCTTGCCTTCCTGCTTAGTCTGAGGGAAGACAACAATAAACAAGTACCCAAATAAATCAACAAGATATCATCATAAAAGGATGTTTCCTTTGCAGAAAATATCAATCAGGAGAGTGATGGAGAAGAACTTGGGTGTGCATGGTGGAAAGTTTTAGGCTGGCTGATATGGGAGGACTTAATTCCCTACCTGCCGAGGGAATGAAAAAAAGAAAAAAAGGAGACACCCAGGGACAGAAAGACAAAGAATAAAATAAGGAACTGTTGCAGACTGGGAAAGGAAGGAGACTAAGGGGATTGAGTAACTAAATAAAATGTGGGAATCTGGATCAGATTCTAGAAAAGAAAAATATTCCTAGGGGAAATATTGGGGAAATCTGCACAGGTTCTGTACTTTAGTTTATAATACCATGCCATGTTTAAGTTTGGATAAATGTTCTAGAGTTATATAAAATGTTAACGTATGGGAAAACTAGGTGCAAGGTATAAAGGAACTTTGTAGTCTCTATGGGTTGTGGGTGTGCTTGCCTGTGCATGTGGTTCAAGGGGTTAAACCCAGAGGTGCTTTATCACTGAGCTACATTCCCAGACTTTTTTTTTTTTTATTTTGAGACAGGGTATTACTAAGTTGCTGAGGCTGGTCTCAAACTTGTTATCATCCTGCCTCAGCCTCCTAAATCGCTGGGATTACAGGCAAGTGCCATCATGCCCAACCCTCTGTAGTCTTTTTGCCACACTTTGATAACTTTAAAGTGATCTCAATAGTCAAAAACAAAAATATTAACTGCCAAAAAAATTTAAAAGAAGAGAATAGAAATACAAACAGACAATTCTGTTTGCTATTCCACTTGGCACATACGAGATAAGAACAAATCTGCTACTCCAGTTCTCTAGCTGTGACCCTGAAACAAAAGTCAATTATTTCATCCATTGCCCCAAAGAAGGAACAGCAAACAATTGAGTCACAAAATGAGAATCTAGGGTCTGGATGGACTGAGCAGGATGTCTTGGATTCCCACAGGACTTTGTCAAGCAATTTTGTAGTGTCAACGTGAGATCCCATCCCTGTGTGAGACAGGACTCTACAACATCTCTGGGTATCCCTTTCCTTTGTTCCTCAATTCTTGCCTAAGACTGGAACTTGGAAATGGATTGTAGGGACCACTGGCATGCTTCACTGTTCCCTCTCTTCTCTGGTTGCACATTTTCCTCAGGACCTGCTTCCCTTCCCTACACTCACACATCATCATGTACTCAGCCACCGCCCCTTCCTGTTAAAGTCCAATCAGGAAGTATTTCTAGTTTTTCAGCCTGCGTTTTACAAGCACTATAAAGGCTGTATGCTGTTCTTATGTCTCTGATTCAAACCAGGTGTTTTCTTCCTATTTGAGGCAGAGGCTGCGGACAGTAGAATGGGAGTGGCTTGGAGTCCTGCCTCTATGTATCCTCAAGATCTCGGGCCACGGGGCTATTCAACCAGCTCTGATGACCATCAGCCTTTCTTACTGCAACCAAAATATCAAAATGAAACTGAAGCCAACATGGGCATATAATGTACAAGGCTTCCTTGGTGCCATTTGAGAATATAATGCACATGAATCAGATCCCAGGGAAACTGGAGGATGGCAGGGTCCAGGTAGCATCAACGCAGCAGAAGGCTCTGATACCTAGAAAGCTGCAACCTGTGTGAGGGACCCTGATCAGCATTGTGACAAACTGGCCTGCCTTCTGTCTGTGCTGCTTCACTGGCCATATGGTTTAGGAAGGAAACATGTGATCTCTCCTTCCAACCCAGTCAGTCTTAATTGCAGGCACAGGACTAGGTGACAACAGCAGCTGGTCCCCTCTGTTGGATTCTAGGCAGAGGCTGCACCTCCCAGGCAGAAGGCCACACCTCTCCAGGTGCCTTGTGAAAAACTACAGCTCCCAGGATCCTCAGCGTGACCAAAACCTGATCAGCAAGTCCCTTGTCCACTACCACTACCTCCCCCCATGACCTCTGCTGGCCTATAGGACAAGGACTCACTCCAAGGGGGTTTTATGGCCCCTACTCTATTTAAGCCAGCCCCGGACTGAACTCTGCCTTTTTTTTCCTTGTTCCTGCTCTCTGTTCGTGCTTGCCTCGGTTCCTGCCCATCCCTTCCCTACCCCCCTTCCCTTCCCTTCCCTACCCTTGCCCACGTGGCACCCCAATAAACCCTTTTATTTCACTAACACGGTGTTCCCAGCTAAGTTAATTATGTTTCAGCAGTTTTCTAACATTTGGTTCCCTGACCGGGAAAGGAGAAGCGCATCTCTAATCAAAGAACAAAATTTTCCGGGAACACCTCTTCACCCATTCTTCGCCCCTCCGCCCCAGAGCAGCAAGTAACAAAGTTTCCTGGTAACAGATTTTCATCGGTCGGTAAGCCTCCCTCTGGTTCTAGGGCTTTTAACCAGCCCGCGCGCTTCTCCATTTAAACGCTCCCCCCCCCCCCAGCGCATCTTTGCGCCTCTCCGCTTGCCCTCCAGTCCACTCTGACCCCCTGCGAGTTCGCGCACTTTTCTGGCCGCGCCCGCCCCCCTCAGTTCGCTCCCACGCATGTCCCACTCCCGCACGTGTCTGTCCCAGTCTGACCCCAGGGACTCTCCCCCCCCCCCCCCCCCCCCCCCCCCCCCCCCCGGCCTTTATCCGCCCGCTTTAAAAATTTCCAGCTGTCCTCTACGGCTCTCGGCTTTCTAGGAAAGTTCCCCTCCGCACTCCGGGCTTGAGCTTCCGTTTTTTCCGTTCGGAACGGAAAAAAATCCGAAAACCTCCATGGAGTGGGCTCATAGCTCCAGCCTACACGCCTCTCAATTGCCGTACCTCCCCCTTACCAGCAGCCTCCGAGGCTGCTCCAGACCCCTCCCCCCAGCCTCCCAGTGAGCCCCACACCTCTCCCGCAGTTATCCCCGCCCCCAGCTTCCGCTGCTTGGTTCTCCTTGGCTCCCCCGCCCTCTTCGGCCATGCGGGCGTTACTGGACGCATTGCCCCAGACTTTAGCCCCCACTTCCGCAGATTCTGCGACGTGTCCTTTACCAGACACGCTGCCTCTGGCTTTGGCCCCCTCCCCGTGCTTCTTCTTCTCAGCGTCTTCCATCCTTAACTCTGCGCGCTTTCCCCCCCCCTCCCACGCCAGGGGTGCGCTCCTGGTCCGTGCTCTCAGCCCCGCTCAGCGGCATGCTCGCAGCCTGCACAGCAGTGTGTTCCCTGCCCCCGTTCCTAACCCGCTCCGCAGCGTGCTCCCAGCCCACTGCCACTAGAGTCACAGCGCACCCCTTGCCCGCTTCCTCTGCTCTCTTATAGGTCCAGCTCTGACTGGCGCCGTCCTGCTCGCTCCCCGTGGGCTGCTACCCTCGCACTAAAAGATAGCTACCCTCCGATAGCCCACGGGCCAAATCCCCACCCCACCCCCGATGCGTCCTCCGCGGCCGCTCACAAAGGCGCCAGGGCCGGCCGCCGCCCCGCGCCCCGACCAATGGCCCCAGCCGCCCGCCCCGGCCGCTCGCCCGCCGCCGAGCCCTGGACCCGCCCCGCACACGGCGACAGGCGCATCCCCGCCCGCCTGCAGGCTGGTTCCCCGTCTGCGAGTCTACACCACGCGAGGCTGCCCGAGCCGGCGCAGCGAGTCTGTGCCTACATCACGTATAGCCCCAAGCCCTCACCCACTTCTCCCTTTGGTTCAAAAGGCTGTATAAAGTTTCTCTTCAGATAGCAGTTCCCTCCCCGCCCCCTTCCAGACCTCAGCCAGGACTTAAATCCTGGGGCAGGCCTGCAAACTTAGTGGGAGAAAGATTACTCTGAGGCCCGAAAGGAAAAAAAAAAAAAAAAATTCTGATTAATTTACAAGGTTAAAATGCTAACTGTTAAATATATTTCAACAGATATAATTCTACATACTTCTCATAAAATAGTTACCAGATGTGTGTAATTTTATACACGAAGGTTTATAAAAGATTGATATGTATGTAGAGGCTGAAAGGTTTTTTATTCCAACTAAAAATACCATAAATAACAAAATGTTTTTATTAAGATAAAATAATTCATCTAAATTCACCTATGGTTGAACAACAATTATTTCACAATATCATGTTCTCTCTTTAAGAGCTAAACTTAATTTATGGAAACATCAATGTAATTATATATTGTAAAAACATTTTGCCATTTTTTTTCCAAAAAGGTTAAATACTCTCAAAATTTCTTTAATCCGTTCTAATTGTAACATTTTGTCAGCTAAATGCTCTCAGCCTTTCTTTAACAGAAAACTTCAAAACTTAAACACCTGACCTTCGAAAACCATCAAGACAGACAGGTACCACAGACCCCGGCTACTGTAAGTTTATAAATTAAAGCCCAATGTTCTCAATTTAAGATTAGCTTACTCGATGGCTAAGATCAAAACTTTCAAATTAATCAAAAAGGGCCAAGAAGACCAGTATTTGGTTCTTGTCCCAGAGTCTGCCTGTGAGGGAAGAGGAAACATCTCTACAGAGCTTTGCATCTCTGGGCCACATAACTTCCCGATCAGAGAGGTTGTGAGACCTATGGAAGAGGAAAAGCCAATCAGTGCTCTTGCTAAAAGGAGGGTCCATAAAAAGGGAGAAACATCCCTAATGCTTCTGAGGAAAGCCACAAGGTCAAGCAAGACCTGGACCCATCCTTACAGAAGGCACCGAGCACAAAAGCTGCTCTCAAGTTTCCCCAAGATTCCCATCAGAAACAGCTGACTCTTACCAATGGTCAAAACAGAAGTCAGTTTGACAGATTTCATCCTAGACATCCAGTAACAGTTAAAACAGATGCACAACCATTTCTGAACATTTTAGAAGCAAAGGTAACTTCAACCCTAAGTGAAGTGTTGTGTTTACATTCCCGATAACTCTGTACATGCTAAAGCTTTGAATTATCATCTTCATGGTATACATTGACGTTTCAGATGCTGCAACATTTCTTCGGTACTCATGTTTTTTTTTGTTCCTCCAATAGAAGCTTCCTTCCCTGTTGACGTTACAACCTTCCCCAGGCTTCAATCTGACCTAACTTCTACAAAAGGAACTCCAAACTACTGCCCCCATCACTTCGCCCCCGTTCAGCCTGAAGAAGCCAGACTCGGTCATCGACCCATTCCCTTACAGTAGTAAGGAGGTTCCTAAGGTTAGAAGGGAAGTGAAGCCAAAATCTCATAGACAGTCAGCATATGTAGATAAATCGAGTCAGGTCAAAAGCCAATTTTGGAAAGTTGGGAAACTGTCCCCTGAGAGATTGAAATGCTGATTCCCTCAGAGCCCTTCGTCCACCCTTAACAACCTGCCCCAACATGTTGCCAAGGTAACCCATCTCAGGAATTGTCCCTCCCTACAGGAAGCTATCTCAGATCTTCTGCAGAAACATTTTCTCAGATCCACCCATTCCCCTTCTTCTCTGCAGCCCCTCCTTTCCACAGCTCGTGAGTACTCTTGCACTCTTTTAAACTTTCTTTCCTCTCGTGGGTATCGTGTTTCCCCGTCTACCTTTCTAAACAGCTTGACCCCACCGTTCGTTCATGAGCCCCCTGCCTTAGGGCTTTGGCCGCAGCTTACCTACTTCTACAAAAATCTACGAAGCTAAATTTGGTGCTCATGTCACTATTGCCTCTCCTCACCATTTAAAGACTAACGTATAAGAGCCTTCAAACTCTCCTGCCCTGTCGCGCTCAGCTCCTCAACCTCGTTCCAGTCCTGCTTCTCTTTACACCCAGTTTTCCTTCTCCCAGTCTCCCCAGAGCCCCCAGAACATGATTCTATAGAGACACTTCAGGCTTAAGCTCCTGCAAGCCTCTCTTCTGCCCAAACTAATGGGGATCTCCCATTGTCCTTCACAACAAAGTGGAGACTCTCCCATAGTTCAGGGAAACATGAAGGCTGAAGCAGCACTGTCTTCTCCTTCTCTTCTGGCTTCAGTCCAATCTACTACCCAGGCCCCCACATTCCCTGCCATACAACCAATCCTCTCCTATCTCCATTCACTTTTCCATCCTATTCCAAGGGCATAAACCTTCTGGAATCGCCTGACTCAGCCTCCGCTCATCTTTTCAACCGCAATATCATTAAATTTGGTGTCATTCCGGCAACATTTGCCTCTCAGCTGGAGATGGATACAGAGGTTCCTTTCCGGCCCTTTGGCCTACTCCGGACTTGAGTCTTTCTCTTTCCTGTCCGGGACAGGACACGGAAAACCCTTGCGCAAGGTGGCTCATAGTCCTCCGATATCTTGAGCGGCTCACGATATCCCACGTCTGCCTGGCTCCGGTGACGACCGAGTCACAGACCTGGATCTCCCTCTAATACTTACTTTGAAAAGGATGCTTTTCAAAATATTGTATTAGTCATTGGAACTTCTTAATTCATCCCTGCTGACACCCCTCTAGAAAATTTGTTTTCAATTTCTACTAACGGTCGAAAGTATGGGCAAAGATTCTTTTATATCCAAGCTTTCTTCCTCCTCTGATCAAACCCGATTCAGTTGTGCTCGTTGCACTAGTTACCCAGAATATATCTACTTCCCTTAACATTCCTCGGCATTTTTTTACATCCCGTATCACCCCATGTCTTCAGGGAAGGTAGAGAGTAATAGAACTCTTACTTCCCCTCGCCCTCTTTAGGCTCAGAGTCCTCCCAAAAAGCCCTCCTTACTATCCCCTTTTGAGGTTATGTTTGGGCGACCAGCCCTTCCACCCGGAGTTTCCCCAACTCAGGGACCCTTACCCAAAGATCTCTCTTCTCCTCTCTTATCCTTCAGCAGACATCAGATATGAAAGTGCCAAGATTTCATTCTGCCTGACCCAGGTAGACTCACTGCTTCATTCCCATTAATACACGGTTCTTGGGTATATTTCTCCCTTCCCCAGGACACAGGAACAATCTCCTTTGTCCCAAAGTGGACAAGACCTTTCCACGTTGTGCTGTGCACACCCACAGTTGCTAAACTTTGTGAAACCTCAGAACTTCTTAGATTCGTATTTCCAGACTGAAACCAGCTGATCAACCAACTGAAGATCCACAAAAGACAACTACTTCAGTGTACTTGCTCTCCCATTCCCACTGGTCCCCTAAAAATTCATTTCTCTTGTGTTCCTGATACTGACTCAAAATAATCTTTTCTGTTTTTTCTCGTTTTGAACCTTTAACCAGTTTTTCCCAGGGACTATCAACTGTTAAAAACCAACGAATGACCTTCCAACCAGAGACCCCTGCTGAGTCCTGCCCTTATGCTGCCACCAGACACTCATTATGATGTGCTTCGCACTCTCCATTGGCCTCTTCACCGTAAGTCCCACCTGGTGGAACACAGGCCTATGGAAAATAATCCATCTCACCTTCTTTCCCTTTGTTGCTTCCATAATAGTGTTACCTGCAAACTCGCAAGACCCACAATTTCTACATGCTCTCCGGCTGACTCCCTCAGTGACTTTCTGCAGAAGCCTGGTTTGACACCCTCACCGTCCTATGGCTTCAAAGGAACTTCATCCATCCCATAACTGGACAGATTCATCTTTTCCACGCCTACTTCCTGGGAATTTTTCCACCCTCCAGCTGGACCTGCCTGCCCACATCTCCCCCCCCAAAACTACCCCACGTCGCCCCATTTCAGCTCCGAAGCAGCCAGATCGAAGCACGACGCCCCACTTCCTAAGAAATCAAAAAGGGGGGAATGTTGGATTCTAGGCAGAGGCTGCACCTCCCAGGCAGAAGGCCACACCTCTCCAGGTGCCTTGTGAAAAACTACAGCTCCCAGGATCCTCAGCGTGACCAAAACCTGATCAGCAAGTCCCTTGTCCACTACCACTACCTCCCCCCATGACCTCTGCTGGCCTATAGGACAAGGACTCACTCCAAGGGGGTTTTATGGCCCCTACTCTATTTAAGCCAGCCCCGGACTGAACTCTGCCTTTTTTTTCCTTGTTCCTGCTCTCTGTTCGTGCTTGCCTCGGTTCCTGCCCATCCCTTCCCTACCCCCCTTCCCTTCCCTTCCCTACCCTTGCCCACGTGGCACCCCAATAAACCCTTTTATTTCACTAACACGGTGTTCCCAGCTAAGTTAATTATGTTTCAGCAGTTTTCTAACACCCTCCATGCAGAACCATGTGCACTCTGCCTGGAAGGCAGTAAGGGGTGGGTAGAGCTTAGGAGTATGCTGGAGAAAGAAGCTGACAGGTGGCCATCTCTTAGCCCATCAGCACCCAGAGAGCCACACTCCTCTGGAATCTTGAAGCCAGGGACATCATCCCCAGTGCACAGGTGTGTCAGTAAAAGAGCTTTCCTCCCCATGGAATTGGTGCCTGACACTGAAGCTTTCTTTACCCTGTGTGAGCCTCAAAATACTTTCTTATAATTTCATACTTGAACTGAAAGTGGAGAAAATGGAATACCTCCTAGATTTGGCTATAAGGTAATCCACAATAGGAAAAAATAACTTAAAAGCCACTAGTGGGATAATGTGTACTGCACACTTGTTGCTTGATATCCAACCTCCATTCCCTCTTTGCTCAGAAAATGGGACTGAGGGCCAGTCGTGGTGGTGCATGCCTATAATCCCAGCCATTTGGGAGGCCGAAGCAGAGGATCACGAGTTCAAAGCCAACCTCAGCAATGGCAAGGCACTAAGCAAATCAGTGAGACCCTGTCTCTAAATAAAATGCAAACTAGGGCTGAGGATGTGGCTCAGTGGTAGAGTGCCCCTGAGTTCAATCCCCGGTACCCCTTCCCCCCCCAAAAAAAAATGGGGACTGAGAATAAAGGACTGGAATTCAAGAATTCTGGGTGATGTCCTTCCCATGTGATTTTTGACTATCACTCCATGAATTGCAATTAGCAGGCTACAGAGATTCATTCTCTGATGAGCATGTGATCTAAACATACATGTAGACGTAGGACTTTGTTTTGGTGGGGTGGGGGGGTGACCCATGGTGGTAGGGAACAACATAGTCCCACTTCCCCTGGTCTAATTGCAGTAAGGACCCTGAGACTGCTAAAATTACAATTGTAGCTAGGTAGCTGGTCTGAAGACAAATTTGACACCCAAAGGAAAGAATCTCTGAGAAATATGGCTGGAATTCTGATGATATTTTGAATTTTGGAAAAAACTGCATCTGAAGCTAGCCCAATTCTAGTTGTATCATTGATTTTTTTTTTTGGTGGGGGGGTTAGGTCATTTTGGGTTTGGTTTTCTATTTCTTGCCCCTGGAAGAATTATGCTTCTAGATGATGGACTATAATGCGAAGTGTCCCTAATGATTATTTCTGGGTAGAAAAGTCATCACATTTTATAATTTTCTTCTCTGGTCTGAATTTTCAAATTTCTCTCTAATAAGCCTGGGTTACATTTTAGAAAAGAGAACAAAGTTATTTTTTTAATTTTAAATGACTTACTTATCTTTTAGATTAAAATACTTGTCAAACCCAGAAGAAAGCTCCACCTGGATATTCTAGTAGCTCTGATTTGTGGGAAATATGCCTGCCAGGGCCTAGCACACCTTTCTCTGGAACTTTGTAGACTTACTAACATTTGTACGTAGATCATGCCTTTATTTTTTGTATTTCTAAAGCTCTGACATCTTGGGACTTGGTAGACCCTGGAGAGATTGTTCCTCCAAGTCAATTCCTAGAATAGCAAATGAGTATGCCTTTCATATGCAAACTAACCAATCCACAGCCCATATGCCCCAGTCTCCTCATTTATCAGGCTCTCACAATGTTCTTACCCTGGGCTGTTACTTCTCTTCTCTAATCACCCAGGACCAGGTTTCTGTAATCGAGAGACCGCTGAAATTACTAAACCAACCTAAAATCTGCTTGCTTTGCCTTTTCCATGGAAACCACAATAAAGGCTCTTGGTTATGTTTTTCCCTTGCTGCCTCTGTCTTCTGACCGACTTTGGTGCTTCCCTGTGTGGCCCTGCGTGGCAGGCCTCCCCTTCTTGGGAACTGAAAGTAACAAACTATGTTTTCAGTGACAAGCATCTCCTGATGTATTGGCCTCATCAAATCTGAATAATAATAAACCCTACATTTTAAACCAAGGTGTCCATCCACTAGGAGTCATATCCAGCAGGATCCTCAGACAAACCCAGTAAAACCATCAATGACATAGCGCTGTGTACTCAGCCATCAGTGCTTCTTTGGATTCCTCACCTTACCTAGGTTTTTCTGCATGTTTTTTCAACTAATATAATGCTGAGCACATAACAGGCACTTAACCAATGCTCACTAGTTGTTTGATGAAGCAGAATAATCAGGCCATACAAAATCCACAATCACTATATAGCTTTGCTGGGAGGGGCCTCCAAGTTCTTCTAGATCAAGAGTTAGAGAACGCTTCTCCCCAAAGAGTTTTAGGAATGTCCATCTTGGGCTGGGCATGGTGGCACACACCTGTAATCCCAGCCACTAGAAAAGCCGAGACAACAGGATTACAATTTCAAGGCCAGCCTCAACAATTTAGCAAGACCCTCAGCTAAATAGTAAGACCCTGTCTCAAAATAAAAAATAAAAAGGGATGGGGATTGTAGCTCACTGGTAAAGTGCTCCTGGGTTCAATCCCCAGTATCAAAGAGAAAAAGAGAGAGAGAGAGAGAGAGAGAGTCCATCTTGGGCTGGAAGCCCATAGAAGCAGACCCTGAAACAAGGATTTGTGTAACAAGAAATTTGTTCAGGAGACAATCCTAGAAAGCACAGAAAGGACATGGGGAAAGATAGAGAAGGGAAGGAAATTAATCCAGATATATTAATGAGCAAGTGTGGCTCAATCCGCTAGGGACCTTCGAAAGGCAATATAGATCCCCAAACTAAAGCACATATCAGAATCACCTCAAGGGATTATTAGAAAAGAGTCAGAGCCCCACTCCAGAGCTGATTCCATGGACTCCCAGGCAACACTGCCATTGCTAGCAAATGCAAAGTATCTTCATTGGATCACACTTAAAGAACCTCTAGCACACATTTGTGTAAAGTACCTTAGACCTCCCCCCCCACCCCAACAACACACACACACTTCCATCTGCAAATGACAAAAAGTTGAAGTATTATCATCCAATTGCCCATCATTACCAGCTGAGGGCAACTCCCAAGGGCAGTGATTTCCCAGTTTTTGTGGCCAGACTCCACGCAGGTGAAGAGAAAATCCTCAAACAGAGATTCTGGCACTTGCAGTGGCACAACACAAGATGTCTGGGGACAATGAGTGCTGAGAGGTGTGGGTAGGACACTGACAATGTTGTTTAACTTTAAACAACATTAAACATCCTGTGGCTGTGGCTGGGCACACGCCTGTAATCCCAGCACTTTGGGAGGCTGAGGCAGGAGGATTGCAAGTTCAAAGCCAGCCTCAACAATGGCGAGGCACTTAGCAACTCAGTGAGACCCTGTCTCTAAATAAAATACAAAAAAGGGCTGAGGATGTGACCCAGTGGTCAAGTGCCCCTGAGTTCAATCCAATCCCCGGTGCCACAAAAAAATAAATAAATAAACATCCTGTGATTTTTAATTCTATGTGTTAACCTGACTACACTAAAGGATGTCTGGTCAGCTAAACATTATTTCTGGGTGTGATTGTAAGGGTTTTTCAACCAAAATTAGTCTTTAAATCAATAGCCAGAGTAAAGAAAATTGCCCTCATCAATGTAGATAAGCATCATCCAATCCACAAAAGGCCCAAATCATTGAATAAGATAGAGGAAGGGTGAATTTGCACTGTCTTCTTGAGTTGAAACATTCATCTTCACCTAACCCTCAAACATTAGTGTTCCCATTCTTGGGCTTTGAACTAGAACCACAACATGTAACATCAGCCTCCCAGTTCTCAGATCTTTAGACTCAAGCATGGAGTTGCACCACTGACTTCCCCCAGCTCCCAGGCCTTTGGACTTGGACTAGAACTATACCCCAAGCTTCTCTGTGCCTCCATCTCACAGATAGCATATATATCATAGGACTTATCAACCTTAGTAACCTGTTAGATAAAATTTGGGCTGGCCGGCCATACCCCCAGGTGCCCTAAATTACCCACCCCCCAGGTGCATTAGGTTATCCTGTAAGCCTGAGCTTTAACTTCCAGGAAGTGCCCATCTCTCCCGAGAATCCACATTTGGCAGGCTCCCAGTTCCCTCCCTTAATCCTGAGAATACTCGCATCTCGTGGAAATTCACCCAGGGGCGGGCTCTCCCTTTCTGAGCCAATCCCGAGTGTACAAGTCTCACTTCCGACCCCCGGCAGCCTATGGAGTCAGGGGTCCTTCAAACCACCCAAGCCGCTACTTAAACCCCCACCAGGCAGGAACTCGTCCTTTTTTTTCCTTCTTTGCCCCATCCACGCCCATCTCCTCCCATGAGTCCCCTTCTTCCTTCTCCCCTTCTCTCTTTCTCCCCTTGCCTTCCCCTCCACGCGCCCCTTTGGTCCCGACCAGCCATTAGGGGCCAGTTAATAAACCCCTCTTAATGCATGGCAGTTTCTGGCATGGGTTTTTGCCCTTAATAACCAAGTAGCTAATCCTCCATAATAAATCTCTTTATATATTTCCATGTGCTATAGTTTGAATCTGGAATGTCCCTGAAAGGTCCATTTGTTAATGGCTTGGTTCCCAGCCTCTGATGCTATTGGAATATGGTGGAGCCTTTAGGAAGTGGGGTCTAATGGGAAGAAGTTAGGTCATTGGGGACATGCCCTTGAAGGGGATATTGGGATGCCAGCCCTTTCCTGTTTCTCTCTTGGCTTCCCAGACATCATGTGGTAAACAGACTCTCTGTTTTACACTTCTGCCATGAAGATCAACTTTGCCACAGGTCCAAAACAACAGGGTGAAGTGAACATGGACTAAAACCTCTGAAACAGTGAAGCAAATTAAATCTTTCTTCCTTTTAAGTTATCTTGGGAATTTTTCACAGTGATGGAAAACTGATTAGCACACTATATTATCTTATTGGTTCTGTTTCTCTGGAGAACCCTGACTCATAATATAGATTTTTGTACCAAAAGTGGTTCTAGAGGCACATAATTTTAAGGATGAGTTTTCTAAATTGGTTCTGGGGCTTCTTAAATTGGATCTCTCATCTGATTGAATTTAAAGACAGTAATGGCTCTTTTTCCAGCAATGAAGAGAACACTTATAGTCTGTGGCATTAACTGTTGATAGAGATATGCAAAATATCTGCATTGGATACTTCTAATCAACTACTTATAAGAAGGAGCTAAATGACTTAGTGTATGCAATTTTTGAACATTTTTAGAAAACTAAAGATTATAATGGCATTGGTTAGCTGTTCCCAATGCTGTTGGACAGAGTCAAGGAAGAAAAAAATGTACTCAGAGGACCTGAATTCTCAGCTCAAGTACTTAATAGCTTCCAGGTATGACCTAAAGGAGATCCTTATCTTCTTTAACTGCAGGACTAAAATGAAAATCAAATACAGAATCTCATTATTTGATTAACTCATTATAATGCAAGTAGAACCCCCAGCATCACTGTGAAAGTGAGGTCATTTTTATTGAAAAAAAATTATATAAGTTGGGAAGAGGACATCTGGGAAGACCCTGAAAAATATGGGAACATTTAGCCACTGTTTTCTTCAAAATTCAATAGGAGTGGCCTCCCCATCCCCAGCAAAAGTGTCTTTTCCAAACCCTGTGTTAGCAACCACTGTCTTGCCACCTCTCTAAGGGGATTAGGTTTCTGTTACCTAAGGAAAGGTCATGGCTTTCTCTAAGGCAGTTATCATGCAAGACAATGTTGATTCTCTTCAGGATTAACCTGTGCAGCTCCTCTATGCTTTTAGAACTGTAACTAGATTCAACTCTTCCAGGTCTCTAAGGGTTGTAGAGGTATGACCTATGAATAACTGTGTCACATTTCAAATGAAACACTTGAATTTCCTAATTTGTACAAGCAGAAATTTGAAATACATGTGTGAAAATAGGCGTTAAAGTGGGAGAAAATAGTATAAGGAATAGAAAGTTGGACTATATTTAATTATATGAGTTCACTAAGAAGAGATTCCACATTTAATGTTGCATTTCAGAAATTAGAAAGAACATTAGCAGCTTGTTTAGTTGGCTGAAATGGGTATTAAAAGGTGGCTGATCATGAGCAAGTTCAAGATGTATAATCTTCCTTGTTTAAGTTTAGAGAAAGGGATTCAGACTTAGGAAATGTGGAATATAGATTTGGAACCTGTGAAGGTCCTAAACATATACCTTTCATTGGTACTTTGAGAACTAAATTTGTGAGGGTAACCCTAGCATCCTTGAAGTACTCTATGATCACTCATTTCTGTAAGCCAGGCCTTACGGTGAGAACCATAGCCAATCATTTGGAAATCCTGAAAGCAACGGGAATACTTGGATCCCAGGGTAGCAGTGGCCAAGTGACACTCAACCACCAAAGGAAAGGTAGACATGGTTACCATAATGGAAAGTTGTTAAAGCAGCAATTAGAGTAATCTGATTTATGAGAGCTTCGATGCTGATATCAAGTTAATCATGGTGTTCCTGTAAGTGAAAAAGATAGGAAGCCTACTACATTCTTACTTGATCTATATAAGCAGAAAAGTTCCAGATCAGGTGAACAAAAGCTTAACTCCAATTGCAAAACTGAAGTCACTGCCCCTCATTCCCAGATTTGAGCCAGTTTACAAAATCAGAATCCTCAGAATGAAGGAGAGGCTGGGTCTCCTTGAGGAAGAATCCTGGTATCACCACAGAAAATTTGTACTGTTAATATTTCTCCCATTCTGTCTCAAATGTATCTGCAGCCCTTTACAGGGTAACTATGCATTGAGAAAAACAAAATAATCAGAACTTTCCAAGAATACTAGATATTTATTGGCTATGAACTAACGTTGATTCCAGGAGATTTGAAACATTACTTTTGCCCTCCAGTTAGAGCAGTGTCTTACGGAACTCAGGTTATCAATGACATTTTAGCTCAGGTTCATCTTAAAGTGGTCCAATGTCTCCCTGAACCAATTTGTGGTTACTTCCCAGGTTCCACAATGCACAATTAGAAAAAACATACCTGCAGCTGGCAGCATTCCCACATTGGTTCTCTGAACTGTGGAGTAAGAACTCCCATGGTAGAAAAAGTCCAGCTAGAAGCCATTAGAATTATCTCTGCCTAGGAAAGGAAAAAATTGAAAGCAATGCTGTGTTCCTGAAGGGATTACAGAGATTAGTGCCACCATCAAGGATTTAAAAGATGCTAGGATGGTGATTTCCATTATATCCTTGTCCTATAATTTTATTTGACCTGTACAGAAGATGGATGGAGCTTGCAAAATGAAGTGTATAAGCTTAACTAGTGATGACTTCAATTGTAGCTGCTATATGATATGTAGTTTCATTGCTTGAGAAAATAAACACATCTCCTTGTACTCAGGATGCAGCTATTGATTTAGTAAGTTTCTTTCCCCTCCATTCTTGTCCATAAGGCTCACTGAAAGAAATTTCATTCAGCAGGAAAAGCCAGTGATGCACCTTCACCATCCTGTCTCAGGGTGTATCAACCCTCAGGCCCAGGTCATAATTTAGTTCTCAGAAATTATTAAGATTTCACACTGGTCTGTTATGTTGATGACATTTTGCTGACTGGACCCAGTGAGTGAGAAGCAGCATCTACTTTAGATTTATTGGCAAGACATTTGCATATTAGAGGGTAGAAAATGACTATAATTCAAGGGTCTTATGCCTTGGTGAACATTTTAGGGGTCCACTGATGTATATTGAATTATTCCTTCTAACATAAATGCTAAGTTGCTACATTTGGTCTCTCCTGCAACCTCAAAAGACATATGCCTAGTGGGTGTTTTTGAATTTTAGAGGCAACATGTTTCTCATTTATGTGTGTGCTATTCTGGCCCATTTACTGAATGACCCAAAAAGCTGCTAATTTTGAGTGGAATTCAGAACAAGAGAAGGCTCTGCAACAGGTCCAGGCTGCTTTGCAAACTGCTCTGCCATTTGGGCTGTGTAATTAATTCAGCAGATCCACAGTGCTTGAAGTGTCAGTGGCACATATTGGAGTCTTTGGCAAGTCCCATTAGGTAAATTGTGGAGCAGGCCTTTAGGTTTTTAGAACAAGGCCCTGTCATAATCCACAATAACTATTCTCCTTTTGAGAAGCAGCTCTGGACCTTCTAGCAAGCCTTAGTAGAGATTAAATGCTTGACCATGGGCCACCAAATTACTATATATGACTTTGAATTGCTCTTCATGAACTGCTATTGACTCAACAAGCCATACAATTTGGCATGCACAGCAACATTCCATCTTCAAATGAGAGTGATATATATGTGCCTGTACCTCAGCAGGACCTGAATGCACAAGTAGGTTATAGAAAATATGGCCATGTGCTCATGGTCCCCACTCTTGCCTTCTATCTCCCAGCCTGCACCTATGACCTCACAGGAAGTCCCTTACTATCAGTTAACAGAGTAAGAGAAGATTCAAGGCTGGTTTAAGATGATTCTATATAATATGTATGCAGAATACACAGAATAAGACTTCTGCTATCCTAGAAGTCCTAGTTCCAAAGGGACCAATGTTTCTATCAAGGAATACCACAATGATTTTGTGGAACTGGAACTTAAGACTACCACCTGGACACTTTGGGGTCCTTATGAGTCTGAGTCAATAGGCAAAGATGGGAGTTTCAGTAATGACTAAAATGATTGATCCAGATTACCAAGAGAAAATTGGACTTCTACCCTACAATGGAGGTAAGGAAAGGTATGTCTGAACACAGTGTCCCCTTAGGGCATTTCTTAGTAATTGCCATGTGCTAAGAGTGAGATCAATGGAAAAGCCAAGCCAAGCAGGACTAGTAATGGTTCAGACCCTCTAGGAATAAGGGTTTGAGTCACCTGGCCAGGTAAGGAGCAACCACCTGAGGTTTTTGCTAAAGGCAATAGGAATATAGAATGGTAATAGAAGAAGGTAGACACAAATACCAGTTATGATGATATGATCAGTCATAGAAAAGAGAACTATAATTGTTATGAGTATTTACTCCTTGTTGTTATAAATATGTTTCTATATATGCACATATTAAGCAAATATCTTTGTTTTCTTTCACTTCACTTCCTTATCATGTAGCATAAAAAGTATTGACTTTCTGTCAGTATTCTAATATAGTTAACCGTACATCATAATATTTAAGTTACAGGATATCAAAGGAGTGAATATCATGCAAGGACTTTATCTCTTCTGGGAAAAAGAATTAGTGTGGTTTGGCTATAGGCAGGATAGTTGTTCATGTTAGGTGAAATTATGAGCTTATTATTATCATCATTTGGAAATTAAATATGGTTTAAGAAGATGAGTATGGGTGCTAAGCAGACAAGGATTGTACTTGAGATGGTTAATTTTATATGTCAATTTGACTGCTGTAAGGGATGAGCAGTTAACTAATAAAACACTATTTCCAGGTGTGTCTGTAAGGTTTTTTGCACAAGAGATTAGCACTAAGGTTAAACTGAGTTAAAAAAAATTGTTTAAAAAAATTGTTCTCACCAATGCAGATGAGCATCATTCAATCTGTTCAAGGCCCAAACAGGACAAAAAGATAGAGAAAGGGAAAATTTGTCCTCTTTTCTTGAGCTGGGACATCCATCTTATGTTTTTTGGATAATGGAGTACCTGGTTCTTGGGCCTTTAGCTAATACCAGGAATTACACCATTGGCTCCACTGGTTCGCAGACCTCTGGTTGGAACTACAGCACTGGCTTTCCTGGGCCTCCTGCTTATAGATGGAAAATGATGGAATTCCTTAGCCTCCGTATAATATCAGCCCAATCCTACCACCGCCATTTATAAACTCTCTCCTACTGGTTCTGTTTTTTCTGGATTACTTTAACTACTACTCCAAAACAATATTTCAGTACAATATGCAACTCCAAAATAAGATTCCTGTGGTCAGAAAAGACCCCATTAAAATCCCTTCTTGGAAAATCACAGTATTCATTTAAAGATTAAATATTAAAGATTAAAGATTCTCAAAAGTCTTGAAACAAAGAAAACTATTAAACTCAACATTTCCAAGCTTTATTTAATTCTTTTGGAAGAAGACACTTTGGAAATCGTTACTCTAGACTAAGACTGGCAACTGATACCCACCTGCCAAATGTGACCTGCTGTCTTTTTGTCTAAATAAAGTTTTATTGGAACACAACCACATCCATTAGTTTATATGCTGCCTGTGGCTACCTTCACAGTGCAATAGCAATGTTCAGTGATTGTCACAAAGAACATCTGGCTCAGGAAACCTAAAACATTTACAATCTGGCCCTTGGCAGAAAAGGTTTACCAACCCCTATTTTAGATTACCTCCTTCCTCCTCATTTTAAAGGCAGTGAAATTGTGGCCCAAGGAGGAAAATTATCTTTCCAGAGGTTACAGAGCAGATAGCAGCAAAACTAAGATAAGAACACAGGCTCTTGAGCCCTTTGCAGAGCCATTCCACTTCACGGCTCCTCCTCATAGTTCTCTTCCCTTTTCTCCTAGTCTCTGTTCTCTTGGCTCATCAGTATGAATAGCAAAGTTGATGGTGATGATTTTCCTGAAAGAAATCCTTGTACTTATGTTTCAAGGCTGCTTACATACCACTGGCCCACTGATTCACCACATGGTTTTTTTGGTTTTTGTTTTATTTTTTTTTTTTAGTTGTCAATGGACCTTTATTTTATTTATTTATATGTGGTGATGAGAATCAAAACCAGTGCCTCACACATGCTAGGCAAGTGCTTTTCCACTGAGCTACAACCCCAGCCCTCACCACATGTTTTTGATGGGTTAGACCTATAAAAACCTATCAGATATGACCTTTTGATGGGTTAGGTTTCGAGATGCCACAGGAAGCAAGACCTGCTATAGTTCTCATCTTTGTGTGTCCTAGCTAAGCAAGGGAGAACTAAACTGTCTTTTAAAAAATGAGAAAGTATATTGTACATGTTGAGTACTTTGGAGACAGTGACACAAGTGAGCAAGAGGTTGGTCAGGATTAGTGACATTCAAGCTAAGAGACGAATTATAGAGCTAAGACACTGCACAAAAGCCTTAGGAAAAGCATGCCAGGCAGGAAAAAGGGAAAGCTAAATAGCTTGATTCAGGAGCATAGCATCTAAGGCAGGGAGATAATCAGGGGCCAGGAGGGCCTTATAGACCATGGTCAGGAATTTACGTTGCATTCCAAATAAGATGAGAACAATTCCCAGAATACTGGCTTTGAGATTCTGATATGTGTGTAAGTTTCTTCATGGACATTTCTAGTCACAAAGTCCAGTTTATGAAAGGAAAGATACATCCCTGGGCCTGGCAGATGTTCCTAGCAACAGGTTAAGCATGCACACATCTATACTATGGATGAAATAACATATACTATCCTTCATGTGTCTCTACACCCTAGATTCCCAGGTCAGTCCCTATTTATATATATGGCTCTGGTATTGATTATGAAGAGCATCCTCTTATTCCCAGCAGTGTCTCAGTTGAATGATAAGTTATATGGTCACCCTAATTATACCACTTTCTTCCACATAATTTAAGTCTTGGCTTATGAGGTCCATTACTCTTGGGTCAATGGTTTATTCTACCTTGAAATATAAATTCCTTGCAATTAATAGAAACTGCCACATGTTTATGTCTTGTTTCTCCTACTGCACTATATATTTCTAAGGACAAGACACATGTGTTCATCAGTTCATTTATATAAAGAGCATTTTCTATGTCTAACACAAAAATGATACAAAGGCCTTTGCACATTACTGCTCATAAATTAGGTCATTGGTCTTCACAGCCATACTGCTGGGAGCCTGAAGAAATTTCCCTCTTAAGAACAGGAAAGGGAACATGAGTACCCAATATTTCATGGTCCCTAAATTTCACAACTAGAACTTGAATTTGGGTGGGCCTAGCTCCTCACTGAGGCATCTTTCTATACCACCTACCTGCCATATAAGGCCCCAAGGACCTCTTTCTAAGGAAGGTACTGACAGACTAATAAGATGAGGGAGAAGGCACAATAACCTTTCCTGTCTGAGCTTTGCAAATATAAAATGCCCTATAACAGCTGAATAATAACAGCCATTGGCATCAGCAGGTGATCAGGACTTCGCTAGGCCTGTTGACAATGCAGAGATTTTATGACCATCTCCTAATGTGTGTCAGGTCAGATGTAATACCCTGTAATGTCAGAGCTTATCAGTCTTGCTTGAGGCAGTCAAACATGGCATACACAGCCAGGGTGTTCTTGGCACACATTCAAGCCCAAGCTGTCAGGGCCTCTCAAATAAGGGCTTTCTGAACACTAGCCCCCAGGGCAGGTGCAGGTCTACCCAGGAACTAGTGGACTGAGAGAACCATACCTGGAGACTTTATCAGCAGTCTTCACCTGTAGCCTCAGGGAGGCTTGTAAGGGAATTTGTGTTCTGTCAGGAACAGAGCAATGATTCCAGTGGGATCCCAGGGACTGAAGAGCCCTTGCTTTCCCTCAGGCTGCCACCAGACTCCCTCCCTCCTGAGCCAGGCTCAGAGCTGTGACTGCCAAGCCTGGTTCTTTTCCTGGCTCAGATTAGAGCCACCTGGGTGACCATGGGCAGGTTCCCAGACAGAGGAAGTAACTGGAGAGAACTGGGTTCAATATTGTCAAAGACCATTTCTTGGTTCCTCTGAACCTCAGATTCTGCCCCTGTAAGTCTTGGTGATAAGGATCACCTTGCAAAGCTGCAGTGTAGATGAAATACCATGAGGTTTGCACACAGTAGATTCTCAAAATCTGTAGGCCACTCTCATTAGTATTACCTCAACACCAGAGCTGTTCCCCTCAAAGGCTAAAGATGACTTCCCAGTACTGTCTGCCTTCCATGCCTCTATCCTGGGATACTCCAAGGGGCAGCAGGATCCGAAGCAGAGTGCTAACTCATGTCCTGGAAAATGCCTTCCCTGGCTATCACTTCTTTCTTTATCCCATAATTAATCAATAATTAGTTTACTGCATAAATTGAATTAGGAAGCCTGGAAAAATGTTATTCTAGTCCCTTTCCACCTTGTTCTGAGAAAAAGTCATTTATTAATGCCACTGGGAGACACACAATTCTCATTCAATTTTTTTTTATTTCTAATTTTAAGTTTGTTTTATTTTTATTAGGGAAAATTTCAAACATGCTCAAAAATAGAGAAAATAATAGGATGAGCTCTCATTTTAACAATTCACACCTTTAGGCCATTTTTTAAATCTACCCCATGCATTTTTAAGACAAATCCCCAACATTAAATCATTTCACCCATAAAGCACATGATGATCAGAGGAAGGTGGGGTGTATTGCATCAAAGACTTGAGTAACTGTTTTTTGAAGAGGGAATTGGGCCCAGGGACTCATGAACTGCTCTTTACACAAAAGCACAATATAAGGAGCTGGTGGAGAGCAGGGACTTAGGAGCAGACCTGGAATTTCCAATATTCCTTGGAATCTAATACCACCCACAAACATCATGGAGACCTGGAAATGTCCAGATGTCTGAAGGGGAGATAATGTGAGCATTCCCTAGGACTTTGAGGAAGCAGCCTTGAAAGAGAATGGCATCATCAGAGAGTGAGCAACAAGCTGGAAGCAGCTATTGCTCTAGCCTTCCTCCCAGTCCTATCTCTTTCCACAGGTGCAGGGGTACAGGAGGACACAGGTAAGGAACAAAGGAACAGCCAGCTTCACAAAGGTTAAAATGTGCTCCCTCCACCAGAGCAAATTGTCTTCACATCAGGAAAATAAGACGTGTCCATAAGACTCAGAGAAATAAAATTGCACAGCTAGCAGGTGGAAGAAGCAGGTCTATTTCTGCCATTTCCTCCCTCCTTCCTCACCTTGTCTTCCTTGCTCAAGTTTCGCATCCCAGCATTGGGAGACTCCTTTGTAGGAAACATTTCCATGTGACCAAATCACTAATCAGCTTGGTTTGGATTTCATAAATGACAGTGCTGGGAACACTGAGTCAGTATTTCCCTCCAGTTTCCAGCCAGAGAGAGCAATACTAAAAGAGAATACTAAAAGCTCAGATATGCAAATGATCATTTGGACAGATTTCTTCTGGAGTTTTGGCCTCCAGGCGAATTCTTTATCCCCTGCAGAAATGTATTCTTGTTTCTGCTTAACTGGTAAAAAAAGGAGAAAAGATTTTTCCAGATGACCAACTCTTGGAATAAAAATTTCCATGGAAAATGTACTTTTCTGGAAGTAATTGTTGGCTAAACAGGGACCATGTTGGCTAAACAAATATTCCGTTCTTCAAAAAAAGTGGAGAAAAAGAATTCTCCAAGTTTCAAATTTTGAGAGTAAATGGATCTCTTTGAAGTTCATTGCTCATCTTTCTTCCATGCAGCTCCATGCCTTAAGCAAGGTGGGTGGCATGGCCTCAAGAGGGTACCCCAGGAATGTGGGTGGGAAACAGCCTCTGCTCTAAGGGAGGAAAAAAACAGGTGGGCTAAAGCATGTGGTTTAGACACAAGATCTTCCACTGTGCCCTGGAAAGAAAAGAGGAAATGCAAACTCTAGCCCTAACCCTCATGGAGCCCTGGGCCTTGAAAAGGACTAAGATGACTACAGAGAGGCAACGGCACAATGCTAAGGTGAGCTCGGGGAAGACAGGCTGGTAGATCCTGGTGCCACCTTTTTGGTGCTTCCTAATACATTGAGTTCTCCAAGCCTCTAATAGAAACTTTTGGATGTGAATGAAAAG
Source organism: Tamias sibiricus (assembly GCA_025594165.1). Classification (NCBI taxonomy): domain Eukaryota; kingdom Metazoa; phylum Chordata; class Mammalia; order Rodentia; family Sciuridae; genus Tamias; species Tamias sibiricus. The sequence continues at coordinate 40,314,538 of CM046672.1, forward strand.
TTCAGGGTTTAGTTTTGTATGCCCACTGACTTGTACTCAGTGGCTGAATGCCCCAGCCATAGTAAGTCTGGATCATGCTTGTTCACATAATGTCCTACCTTGCCTCTATTAGTGCTCTCCCTCTCTCCCAGGCCCCCCACACAAGAGGACCCTGGCACTCATAACTCAGGCAGCGGCTGTCCACTCGTGATGAAAGCTCTTATGCTTTAGTCTTCAGAGCTGCTGATAATCTGGCAATTAAGGGCCAGGCTGGAAGAATTCTGTTTGAATGCTTTGATAAAGCCTGGCAGGCCTCAGCACTATCTCCTTTTGTTTTCAATCATCCTGACACTGCAGAGGCAGCTGGAGAATGATGCGTATGTTAATGAGGCCTGCAGAGTGAGGCCCAAATAATGCCTCTCTACCAAAGCCCCAGGTTGAGTTTCCCAGTTACTGCTTATAACTGGGTCACTATTTTTAGTCGGAACCTCCAGTCAAAAATGTCAAACAGAAAAAATGAATGTGAATTTAGCTGAGAAGGAATCAGGGTTAGGACTTTCTGTCCCATATCTTTTAGCACCCTGAGACCTGGGAAAGTCCTTTTCTCAACTTAGGCCTCAGTCTTGCTCACCTGAAGAACTGGATCAAAGAGCAGCAACACTCAAGGGATACAGCCCCATGAAGCCAACTGCTCTGCTGGAAAGTTCTTGCAGGTATCTATAATGCGAAGGTCTGCACCAAGTCATTATGGCCTTGCCCATTAGTAGTACAAGAGGAAACATTTGGTGGGGTTATATCTACCTAATATCAGTTTTTAGGCGGGTGCAATGGAAGTGACCTATCCACTCACTCATCCTCGACTCCAGTCTCAAGCCTGCCAATGGTCTTCTATTAAACACCGAAGCTTACTTGCTTTTCAGGGACATGCTCTGTGAAAAACATAGCATCTTACAAGTCTAGAGATCCTCATGCTACAGAAGACATGCAGGATCCAAGCCCAGAAGAGGGATTGGCAAAGGCATTTCCACCTTTTGCCAGGCTCATTGATAGAGCTGTGGGCAACAATGCCTCCATGACTTGAATGGGAATTCTAATTCATATTCTCTCTCTCTCTCTCTCTCTCTCTCTCTCTCTCTCTCTCTCTCCTCAAAGAAGTAAAATCTTCATAGATAGGATACAATACCAACATACATTCTGAAATTCATACTTACTAATTTTTTATGTTTAATATATATGTTCCAGATGGTGATAAGAATGTCAACTTGGGACAACCCACCCTAACCCATCTCATTCAATGAAGAAAGCTCATTCAAGAGTTGGAAGAACTTATTCTTAGAATTTTGAACTATAATGCAAATAAATCACATAGACATTGAATAGTTATGTGATCAGAAAATAATCAAACATGTTCTTTCCATGAGTAATCTGGCATGGCCAGTTTGTAGTATAAAGGACTACAAACATAAGTGGCTGCAGTTAACTAATATATATTGTGTGCTATTTCTGCTTATAACTGTTTGTGAAAGCTTCTTGAATCAGGTCTGGTCTAGAACTTGACTCCCAGTGATGCAGCCTGTTGGGGGATTTCTGCTCCCCCAAATGTTGAAATTTGAACATTAGAGAAGCACGATGAGGCAAGCATATAAAGCAAAATTTATTTAAAAGGGGTAACATAGACTTTTCCTGGGAGGGAGAATTGCTCTTCTCCTGGTATCCCAATAAGTGAGACAGGTCTGCCTTTTTTTATATGTCCTAGTCTTCCTTTGTTCTCCTGCCCACTTCCCTTTATCTTTTTCCTTCCTATGTATGTGATTAGGCCCAGGAATGCTGGGTGGGATGGCCAAAAGGTGAGAAGCAGATGGGCTGAAGGGGGAAGGGCAGGATAGTGCAGTCCAGGGCACACTAAACACTGTTCTAAGCAGCTTTGCATAGTGGCCCCTTGGTCAAATTTACATAAACAGAGATCTAGGAACTTCTTCCCCCTGTCATTTTCCAGCTGGGGAGGCAGTTAACAGTACCAAGCGACTCTCCCCTAGTCATGACTGAGTAGACTCCTGAATCAGGCTCAGCTGCTTAGATTTTCTGAGGGATGTGGAACTAGATGCAGAAACATGCAGACCAGTGAGAGGCTGGGCCCAGTCATGAAGCCTGAAAGGAGACTTGCAGATGGAAGGTCAAGGATGCCTCTTTACAGAGTGAGGCAAACGAAAAGCAAAACAAAACAAAAATGTTTAGAGAAGAGAAAGAGAGGATGGTGCAGCCCAGGGCACACTAATTAACAACTTTATAGCTCCCTGTAGGGAGGGGCAACTCCTGGCACAGGTTACATTGGCAACAGGTTGGGGCAGGGGCAGGGGCAGGGGCAGGTTCTTGGTAAGGGTAGAGGAAGGGCTCTGAAGGAATTAACATTTCATTTCCTCAGGGGACAGTCTTCAACTTTTCCAGACTCACTCAAAATTGGCGATCAAACTCCTGAAATATTCCCAGTTCTCAACTCCCAACCCTCCTGAGAATTCACTTTTCCTCAGGTGCATATATTCAGTCATATTTGTTTTACTTATTGGGTGTTTCCATGTGACAGGCTTCTTTCTAGTTCTAGGTATACAGCAAGTCTGGTCCTCAGGTGCTTCCTTTCTAGTGGAATCCATGAGATGCATTAAGTTCTTTTAATCTTTTACTCAAGTGAGCCCAAGTAGATTACTGTTTCAATATGGATTTTCTTTTGTTTTACAGATGAAGAGTCAGACCTCTTTTTATTTTTTTCTTTTGGTACCAGGGATTAAACTCAGGGGCACTTGACCACTGGGCCGCATCCCCAGCTGTTTTTGTATTTTATTAGAGACAGGGTCTCACTGAGTTGCAAAGTGCCACACCATTGCTAAGGATGGATTTGAACTCACGATCCTCCTGCCTCAGCCTCCCAAGTGCTGGGATTACCGTCATGCACCACTGCGCTGGCTGATCCAGAGGCTCTAAAGAGGCAAGATAAGTGGCCCAAGCTGAACCAGAAGCAGAGCTAGACTTTGAAAGCCACACATCAGATTTGAAGCCCACATACTTCCCTCTGCTCCCATTGTCCCCCAAGTACTGTCCAAGGATTTCAGGGTTCTGCACTAAGAGTAACCCTGTTGATGTTAGATTCCAGGCAGGGAGGCTACACCTCCCAGGTAGGAGGACACACACCCCCAGGTACCTTGAGAAAAGACTACATCTCCAGGTGCCTCAGGGTGGTGCCCTCGCCACCCCCTCTTGACCTCCATCAGTTTATGGAGACATGGACTCACTCCAGGGGTCCCTCTGACCACCAGTTCGCTACTTAAGCCTGCTCTGGACTGAAAACCGCCCTTGTTCTTCCCTTTTTCCCTTGTCCTTACCTTCCCTGCTCAACCACGCCATTTCTTCCCTTACCTCCCTACCCTTCCACGTGGTCCCTAATAAACCCTTTTTATTGAAATGCCCTTCCTAGCGTGGCTTATTTTTCCAATATTTGGCACCCAACATAGGGCATGTCTCCAGCCAGAGGACAAAAGCTACTCCGGGAACAGCTTTTCGCCCACCTTTCAACCGCTGACTTTTTCTGCTGACCTTCCACCGCCAGGTCTCCAGATGGGTAAGCCCTTTCCATTTTGAGAGCTCTTAACCCAACGGGCCTCCCACGGTGAGAGCTGACCATTGACCGTCCAGCAGCCCCACCGCTGGCTCATCCGGGGAGGACCACACCCCACCTAGACCTTCAAGGTTGAAAGTGGACCTCATGGAGCTCTCTCTACTTCCCTTTCTTTTTCCAGAGAACAGTTGAATTTGCGATTTCCCGTCAGTTTGTATCCCTGCTGCACGTCTGTGCCCGCCTCCCCTGCCAGCCAATGGTGACCATGTGTCCACCATTCATCCAGCCCAATGCCCTATTCCCATGTCTGCCTGGCTCCAATGTACTGAGCCACAGACTTAAATCTCGCTTAGTGCGTGCGCCTGTGTGCGTTCTCAGTCTCTCAGTTTGTAATCGATCCGCATGCCTGTGCAGGTCCGTCTCTTTTCCGCTACCGCCCCTCTGCTTCCTCTGCCTTAAACTTTTAAACCGCGCCTCTCGCCCCCGCACAGGCCAGAACCTGCAACGGCCAGGGATGTTGCATGTCTCTGCGCCATGTGCCCCCGTTCGCCCGCAGCCCTGCGCCCAAGACCTTTCCGTGCACGATGAAAATATGGGGGTGCTTCTTTCATCAGCACCTCAAACTCAAACTCCTCCATCCTTCCTAGAGGACTCAACCTTTGCCAGTTGAGTGTGCTCTGATTACTTTATTTTCTACTTTAGTGGTGATTTTAATTCTCAGTCTAGCAGCCATTCACTATTGGTCACGTCCATTTCCATCCCATCCACACCCAGCTGACTGCCCTCTACAGATACTCCTTGATAACTTGACCAACCTCGGCCTGAGTTCCAAGATACGGCCAAAAAAACTGATTACGCTATGCACTCGCGATAGGCCCAAATACCCTCTAACAAATCGGTGACTGAGTTTAGATTCAGTGGACCCTGCTGCTTTACAGCAGCTGTTCGATTTTTGCCAACAATCAAGACGTGGGAGGAGCTACCGTATGCAGACGCGGTTTCTTCTCCTCGGTCTAAACCCCTCCCTTGGTGCTCGTGCTGGCTGTGCTCCAGCCTTCCTTCCATGCGACCAAGTGAGTCATCTCTAGGTGACCCGGACTTGGACCCAGGCTTAGAGGTTCGGTGGCCCCCTTACCACCATTCTAGGAACCCTACTCCGCCCTCAGCTATGCCTCTCATGAATCCACCAGCTCTTTCTTCCCTGACCTTTCCTTTAGGCCTTCCTCTTCCATCTCCTCCTCCTATGTCACCTCCTGCGACCCATTCAGCCCCGCCCCCTGTGAATTCTGCGCTGACTCCTCTGATTCCTCCGGGTTCCGGTTCCGCAGCTTTTCCCAATGCAGTTTCAGAGCCAATTCCAAACTCACAGGCTATCACGCCACTCAATTCCGACTTCAGTCCCGGCATCACCCGTTCAAAAAAGCAGGCAGAACAGCTGAGGCAGACCATAGCATCCTTGCGGAGGTAGTGGGGGTGGAGGGAGTAATTAAAGTTCATATTCCATTTTCCATGGCAGATCTATCCCAGATTGAGAAGTGATTGGGTTCTTATGCTATAGACCCCACAATATATTTGAAAGAATTTCAATGGGTCACCCAAGCGTATAATCTTACGTTTCATGATGCTTGCGTCATTTTAGCAAATACTCTACTTCCAGAGAAGTGCAGACAAGTCTGGGAACAGGCCAGAGCCTATGCAGATGAGACTAACAGAACTAATCCAGACTTTCCCATTGGTCCTGAGGTTGTGCCAGACGCAAATCTGAACTGGGACTATAATTCATCAGGGGGCGTGACCTTAAGAGACCAGTTTATCACTTGCATAGTGGCTGGTCTTAGGCGAGCAGCTCAGAAACCCATTAATTTTGATAAGCTGCAGGAAATTACACAAAAAAAGAGAAGAGACTCCCTCTGAGTTTCTTGATCGGCTGACAAAAGCGCTTCAGTGGTACACGAATCTAGACCCTGAGTCCCCAGGGGGCCACCAAGTCCTTATGACTTATTTTCTATCCCAGAGCTACCCTAACATATGAGCTAAATTAAGAAAGTTGGAGCAAGGGCCTGCAACACCTCAGACCGAGATTTTGGCCACAGCCTTTAAGACATATCATAATTGAGAAGAGGAGATAGAGCATTGCAAGTTTCAAAAATATGAACGACCAAAGTTTCAAATGCTGGCTCAAGCCCTTTGGGCCTGCCCCCATCCCCCAACACTCATGCCTCAAAAACAGGGGTTCGTAAGTCCATACAGGGGGAATCCCCAGGGCCTTGCTATAGGTGCGGGAACAAAGGACATTGTGCTAGGGCCTGCCCTAATCCCAGGGCCCCTAAGCTCCTGTGCCCTAAATGTTTCAAAGTAGGACACTGGGGTGTTGACTGCCCCAGTCCCTGCAGGGGGGCTGGACCAGACATAAACCCCAACTTGCTGGCACTGGCTACAGAGGACTGATGGGGCCCAGGGGCTCCTTTCCCGACCATTGACATCGCCTTGCAGGAGCCCAGGGTTACCTTCCTTTTTGATGGCCACCCCATAAATTTCCTGCTGGACACGGGAGCCACTTCCTCAGTCTTGAAGGAGTTCTGGGGCCCCAATACCATAGCACTGTCTCCTATTGTCGGTGTAGAGGGAAATGCTATTTGCACCCGCAAGACTCCTATGCTGTCTTGCTGGCTGCACCACCACCTATTCACCCAACCCATCAGTTCCTAGTAATACCTCAATGTCCTGTGCCTTTACTGGGCCAAGACATATTGGCCAAATTTCAGGCCTTAGATGTGTTCTCTAATCTGCCTAGCTCAGTTGTGCTCCCTAGTTCATCTCACTCCATCTCCACCTCCGTCTTTCTTCTTGTAGTTTTAGAGGCCACTAGTGCCTCTGAAAAAAACCCAACCCCCTACTGATGTGAGACCCCCCCAACTATCTACCCATGCAGAAAACCCTCAGCCCTCGACTGATATAGAAACCTCCCAGTACCCTGCCCCCACCGATCTGGTAGACCCCAAAGTTTGGGATACCCAGACTCCCTCCCTTGCTCATTGCGACCCAGTACAAATACACCTTAAAGATCCCCAGTGTTTCCCCAACAGAGCCCAATATCCACTTCCAGCCACTAGCCTTAGAGGTTTCCAACCCATTATTTCAGATCTTCTGCAGAAACGTTTTCTCAGACCCACCCATTCCCCTTATAATACTCCTATATTGGCGATTCAGAAGTCCAATGGGTCATATCAGCTAGTCCAAGATCTTCATCTCATCAACAAGGCTGTCAGGCCTATACACCCTATGGTCCCAAATCTTTTTACCATTCTTTCCCTAATTTCTTCCATATCTACCCATTTCTCAGTTATTGATCTCAAGAATGCTTTTTTCACTGTCCCTCTAGCTCAGGAGTTGCAAGACCTCTTCGCCTTCACCTGGACTGACCCCGAAACTCAATGGTCCCAACAACTGACCTGGACAGTCCTCCCTCAGGGTTTTTGAGACAGCCCTCATATTGTCAGACAGACACTGGCTTCTGACCTCAAAGACCTTAAATTCTCTGACTCCACTCTCCTGCAGTACGTAGATGACCTTCTCCTCTGCAGCCCTTCCTTTTTCACAGCTCGTGAGGACTCTTGCACTCTTTTAAATTTTCTCTCCTCTCATGGGTATTGTGTTTCCCCATCTAAGGTGCAACTTGCTCAGACCCAGGTAGTTTACCTAGGAGTTCAGATTTCCCATTAGTCTAGGTCCATTACTGTAGACAGAAAGGCTCTCATCGAGGCTCTTCCATGTCCAAGACAAAGGAAGAGATTCTTTCCTTCCTAGGCCTAGTGGGATATTTCCATGCCTGGATTCCCAATTTCTCTCTTTATGCAAAACCCCTATATGAGGCAGCTAAGGGAGTTAAGGAAAAGCCCCTCCTCGAAAGCATTCAGGCTGAGTTTAAGCATCTGCAGCAGGCACTGTCACAGGCCCCAGCTCTTCATCTCCCAGACCTTATTCAGCCATTCGCCCTTTATGTCCATGAGGTAAAGGGTCTGGCTCTAGGTGTTTTAGGCCAACACAAGGCCTCCACTTTTGCTCCAGTTGCCTACCTTTCTAAACAGCTTGACCCCACTGTACATGGATGGGCCCCCTGTCTCTGGGCTCTGGCTGCTGCTTACCTACTTCTACAGGAATCAAAAAAAGCTGACCTTTGGTGCTCACATCACTATTGCCTCTCCTCACCATTTAAAGATTTACTAACCTATAAGAGCCTTCAAACTCTCCCACCCTGTCACGTTCTCTCTCTCCTCATTTCTTTTTTGCATGACCCTTTAATCTCTTTCCAACCCTGTTCCTCTTTACACCCAGCTTCCCTCCTCCCAGTCTCCTCAGAACCCCCAGAGCATGATTGTATAGAGATGCTCGAGGTTTTAATCCCCCACCCCTCTCATATTTAAGAGGGACCACTTTCTGACTCTTCCCTAATTTGGTTCACAGATGGCAGCTCTTTCTTTAAGAATGGGCAACGTTTTGCTGGTTATGCTGTAGTCTCCCTATCAGAGGTATTGAGGCAGCCCCCCTCTCTTCCAACACCACAAATCAACAGGCTGAGCTAATAGCTGTTATTCGTGCCTTCAAATTAGCGGCTGACCAAAATCTCACCCTCTACACAAAATATGTTTACCATATTTTGCTTTCTCATTAGGCAATATGGAAGGAGCAAGGGATCCTGACCACAAAAGGCTCTGCAGTTACTAATTCTAAAATAATATCAAAGCTCCTGCAAGCCTCTCTTCTTCCCAAACTAATAGGGATCTCCCATTGTCCTTCACACCAAAGCGGGGACTCTCCCATAGTTCAGGGAAACACGAAGGCTGATAGGGAAGCAAAGGAAGCAGCACTATCTTCTCCTTCTCTTCTGGCTCCCATCCAATTCACTACCCAGACCTCCACATCCCCTTCAATACAATCAATCCTCTCTTATCTCCATTCTCTATTCCATCCTAACCCTCAGGCCCTCAAAACTTTCGCTACCTCTTTCTTCACCCTGACTCCAGAGGACACAGTTTCTCCATCAACTCACCTCCACGTGCACTGCATGTCAGCACACCAACCCATATGCCCCCCTTAAACCAGGAACACTTTCCTCTCACCAAGCTTGAGGTCAGCTTCCAGGAGCTGATTGGCAAATAGACTTCACCAACATGCCAACTGTCTGGAAACACAAATATCTCCTGGTCTTGGTAGACACCTTCTCTGGATGGGTAGAAGCCTTTCCTACTTCCAACAAAAGGGCCTCCACAGTAGCTTCTATTTTAGTCTCAGAAATTCTTCCCCGCTTCGGGTTGCCCATGTCCATCCAGTCTGACAACGGGCCTGAATTTGTCTCTTGTGTCACCCAAAATGTTTCTACTTCTCTTAACATTCCTTGGCACTTTCACATGCCATATCACCCCAAGTCTTCAGGAAAGGGAGAGAGGACCAATAGAACTCTTAAGAATATTCTGATTAAACTCTCCCTGGAGCTTTGCTTGGACTGGGTCAAACTACTTCCCCTCGCCCTCTTCAGACTCTGAGTCCTCCCAAAGAAACCTTCCTTATTATCCCCTTTTGAGATCATGTTTGGTCGGCCAGCTCTTCCACCCAGAATTTCCCCAATTCAAGGATCCTTGCCCAATGATCTCTCTTCTCCTCTCTTATCCTTCATCAGACATCAGGTATGGATGTGCCAAGATTACATGCTGCCTGACCCAAGTAGACTCACTGCTTCATTTCCATTAACACTCAGTTCTTGGGTATATTTTTCCCCTCCCCAGGACACGAGATCAGTCTTCCCTTGTCCCAAAGTAGACAGGCCTCTTCCAGGATGTGCTGTGCACACCCATGGCTGCTAAGCTTCTTGAAACCTCAGGGAACTTGACATCTTGGATTCATATTACCAGACTGAAACCAGCTGCTCAACCAGCTGAAGATCCACAAAAGGATAACAAACAACTACCTCAGTATACTTGCTCTCTCATTCCCACCAATCCCCTAAAAATCCGTTTCTCTCACGTCCCCAATACTGACTCAAAATAATCTTTTCTGTTTTGCTCATTTTGAACATTTAACCAGCTTTTCCTCAGGGATTATCAACTGTTGAAAAAAAAACAATGAATGACTTTCCAACCAGAGATGACTTAGACTCTTCATCAGCCTGCTCTGAGAGGTCCCTAACCTGCCACCCTATGCTCATTATGATGTGCCTCACACTCTCCATTGGCTTCTCCACCGTAAGTCCCACCTGGTGGAACACAGGCCTATGGACAATAATCCATCTCACCTTCTTTCCCTTTGTTGCTTCCATAATAGTGTTACCTGTAAACTCGCAAGGCCTACAATTTCTACATGCGCTTCGAGAGGATAGCTGGCTGACTCCCTCAGTGACTTTCTGAAGAAGCCTGGTTTGACACCCTCACCAATCTATGGCTTCAAGGAAACTTCATCCATCTCATACCTGGAGAGATTCATCTTTTCCGCGCCTACCTCCTGGGAATTTTTTCACCCTCAAGCCTGACCTGCCTGCCCGCATCTCCTCCCCTCATAGCACCCCATGTCACCCCATTTCAGCTCAAAGCAGCCAGATCAAAACACAATGCCCCGCTTCCTAAGAAAACAATAAGGGGGGAATGTTAGATTCCGGGCAGGGAGGCCACACCTCCCAGGTAGGAGGCCATACACCCCCAGGTACCTTGAGAAAAGGCTACACCTCCAGGTGCCTCAGGCTAGCCAGCTCCGCTGGTCAGCCCTCAGGTGCCCTTGCCACCCCCTCTTGACCTCTGGCAGCCTATGGGGACACGGACTTGTTCCAGGGGTCCTCTGACCACCAGTTTGCTACTTAAGCCTGCTTCAGACTGAAACCACCCGTGTTCTTCCCTTTTTCCCTTGTCCTTACCTTTCCTGCTCCACCACACCGTTTCTTCCCTTACCTCCCTACCCTTCCATGTGGTCCCTAATAAACCCTTTTTATTGAAAAGCCGTTCCCGGCATGGCTTATATTTCCAATAGTTGACAGCAAGGATCCCACAGGGTGCACACAAGGAAAGGTCTGTTCATAGCAACACATTCTTGGGGGTTTTCCATGTGCTTTTTGACTATGATTCTCTCAACAACTTTGCCAGAACCACAACCCAGGCTTTTGTTCACTTTATCACTTAGGAAATCCCTGAACTTGGTGCAGCCAAATGTCCTGCCCAAGGTCACAAAGCTGGCAAAGGAGCCAGGACTGTCCCCAACAGCCCTGGTCTATGGTTTGGTTTTGAATTTTTATTGTTTTATTATCAGCAATGACTTGAAATCTCCACCAACCATTACTTTACTTCATCCTATCTCATCATGTAGCACCTCCTCCCCTTGGGCTATTTTCTATTTCTTTCCAGTCCAGTCTCTAGCCACAAACTACCACCCATTTTTCAACTGTTTTTCACCACTTGCCCCATGAAGTACACATCTTCACTGAGGTCATACTCCTCCCTATCTTCCTCACACTCTTTCTGAACATGTACCAAACCAACACCTAAACCACTTCATCCAGATGCATCCCATCCCAGGGCCTACATTTCCACCTGATGACCAGGCTAGACCTTCCAGTCAACCTTGGCTTCCATCTCATTCCACTCCATAGCAACTGTTCGGTTAAACACTAATCAGTGCCTAGGAAAGCTTTTAGTGAGGTAAAATGGTCTTTAAAAGAATTTGGTAAAAAGGGAGCTGGCCACTCCCCTTATCTCCAGTCTTTGGGAGGGAATCTGAAGAGAATAACCTTGGTTGTAAAATACTATACTCATAAAACATCTGAAGAAAGTCACCTTCATACAACCTATTCTATGTCACATCTTCGTTGGGACAAGTGAGCAAGGCTCCTTGTCTGAAATAATAGGGAGAGAAAGCAAGGCATCTCTCCCTCTTCCAGGAACGATGTTAGACAAAAATGGCGCCAAGATGGTTAATTCTATCTCCCTATTCTTAATGTGTTTCTGTGTGACCACTAGGGACTCATAAGTTAGCTATTAAACATAAATCTGACCACACAAATTTACATTGTGAAGTCTGAGTCAGGAGCTCTATAGCAAATTCATTAGTACATGAGTAAAACAGGTTTATAATTAGACATTAGGCTTGTAAGTAATGATTAAACTTGTGGCTCTTGCTGTGCCCCACAGTTCAGACTTTTCTAAGTTATAGTTATAAGGTTTTAAGTTATAGTTATAAGGCTTTCTTGTGATTGATAAGGATTCTTTTATCTTAGGTAAGTTTAGGATATTAGTTTAAGATATATTGATATAAGTTTTCCATGGTAGAGACCCCTTAGATCTAACACCTGATCAAAGGAAAAATACCTGTTAGCTTAACTTCTGAGAAATAGCTGTACTTCCTTCTTTCTAATTCAGAACAAAGTTATTATAGGAAACAATAGTAAGCTGAGTTCAGTCAAGGTTTAGCTATGATGTATTAGGGCAATCAAGGTGTGGGACATTATGAGTGACCTTAAAGGGCTGTAAAAATAGTTTTAGGTTAAAAACAGTTTTTGTTTTTGACATTTAAGATTGATCAATATATGCTTTCTTTACGTTTTTAGATAAGTTTAATTAGTAATATGTACTTAGAACAATATCCTGTTTCCCTCAGAATGTATAACCCTGAAATTTCCTTAATGTAACTTGTTTCTTCATAATGTATAACTCTGAAATTCTTTAATGTAACTTCAAAAGCTGTAATGTAAAAGACTGTGCTGTCTGGGCTATAAAAACTCGGGTAAAAGAAGTAAAGTTAGAGTTAAGCCTCCAGACTTGTGTGCTGCGTGGTTTATCTCTCACATTTTTGCCGACGTCTTCACCCCCCAACTTTCTGGAGCTGGACTCCAGCAATTCTATATATTCCCCCAACTTGTAGGCACATTGCAGCCCTCCATTGCATCCCAGTCTGCTGCCACCGAGGAATAAGTAATAAAAGTTGTAAAGCCCCTCTGTCAAATGCTTCAGGTTCTCTCTTTGGTAATTTGTAAACAGTATGCTTGGGTCCTTTGTAGCCCTGGGATTGAACAACAGCATATCAACACCTCCAAAATTTCTCTCTGGTTGACCCATTCCCATTGCTGCAACTGTAGTTGAGTCCTAGTCTAGTCAACTAGATGACTTCAGAGTCCTCTGAACTGGTCTTTCTGCTTCTTGAATTGTGTGGCTATAGAGTCTATTCTGTAAACAGCAGCCAGGAGAAATCTCCACATATCCTTTGAATAAAAGCCAGATTGACACCTGATGTAGTAGAAACTCTAGGGTATTCTCCAAAGCCTGGTGTAAGGACCAGCTCAGCAGAATCACCAAAGCTTCTTGTTAATACACCAATTCCCAGGCCCAAATCTTACTCCTAAAATTCAGAGTTGCTAAGAAAGGGAATGGGAATTGTTATTTAACAAGTCTCTAGATGATTTTTATGCACATTAGATGTTGAGGATTCTGACAGGTGAGGAGGAAAGTTTGGGAAGGGTGTGGACTGCAAGCTGCCCTCAATATCTACAGCTGCTGAATGGAGCTAGAATCTAAGTTCAGGAATGGGGCCTGAGAAGTAGCTAGTCAAAAGGCCAGCATCAAAGATCTGCCTTTACCACTTCCTAGGTATGGGCCTTAGGCTATGGGATTCTCTTGTGGAACTCCAGGTTCCAGAGCACAAAATGAAATGACGACACTGGCTTGACAGGGCTGTTGTGAGGATTATTAACTTGCAGTTTACCCAGCACTTAGTGCAGGTGCTAAATGCCTCACAAATGTGGGCATTATGTTAATTAGTGATGTGTCTTTGTGAAAACATCAGTTATGTTCTGGTTGATGGATTTATACAACTTGAAGGCCAACGAGGGCTCTCCCTGAGGAAGAAATGTTTCTGATTCCCAAGTAACATTATTCTTCTGGTACCCTCTCTTCACACACACACACACACACACACACACACACACACACACACACTCACCAGCCTTCAATATTCTTAGATAGTATCCTCTTTCTATTCTCTGCAGCTATTGACTGTCTTATCCACAAGAATTCTTCTGCCTCCACATTTTCTTAGTCTTTTGAAACAACCCTCAAGTCTCAGCTCCTATTCTCCTTTTTTCATGATGCTTTTCCAACATAGCCTGTGATTTTTCCCATCTAGGCAGCAGCAATGTAAACTCCCCAGCATTCTGAGCCAGCTTCCAACTCTATTCCCCCATTGGATAGGGAATCCTCCCAGAGGATTGTCTCAATCTTAATCCTTCTAGGCTGCCACTGGGTCCAGCGCTGTGTCTGGCTCAGAGGAAGGGCTTGGCAAGTGTCTAATAGATGAATGAAAGGTGGCTCTTGTGCTTACTTTTTTCCAACTCAATTAGAGAATAAGAAAAAGTCCTACCTTCCCCTTTACCACGGCTTCCTAACTAGGCTGTTACTTACACCACCCAACTGTGAATTTGTGATGACAGCTTGCTCTAGGCCAGTTTGGAGCTCCAAATAAAAATTTTTCTTTATTTTTTGTCAGGCAGGGGTGTCTCATTTGGGTTTTTTTTTTTAACCAAGCTTTTGAATTATGATTCACACATAACAAACTGCTTCCACTAGAAGTGTATGACTCAATAATTTTGACAGATGTAAATATCCTTGAAACCACTGCCACAATCAATGTATCAAACAATTTTATCAAACACGAAAGGTTTCTCATGCCCTGAAGCATCAACTTAAAGTGGCAGAAAGCAGCAGTGATTCTCAGTGACCTTAAGGTGAGAAAGGAGTAGCATGTTGTGCCTTCTGTGTTATCCTATCAAGGCAGGAAAATGGCCAATTCATGCCAAAGTCTCCGGATGCCTTCTGCCAGGTAGCAGCTGTTCCAAAGTACTTTCTGAGATGATAGAAATAATGCCATATCTGACCTATATGTGATGGCTATTGCATGAGTAGGACTGCAAAACTAAATGTTTGATTTTATTTAATTTTAAAGAATTTACACTTAACAGAATAGCCACATATGGCCAGTGGCTACCTTATTGGACAACAGAGGAGCTATAAGTCAATAGGCACAACCTTATGGGAGGTCATATGTGCCTTGCTTTAAGTGGGGCATATAAAGAGAGGGGTCAGATCTCATCACAGGGGCTTGTAGTCTCCTCATGAGACATTTTATTTGTTTGAATCAGTAAAAGACAAGGATGCAAATGATGGTGAAAACCATGATCATCAGGCTAGAAACCAATAAAACAGTGTTAGATGACAGAGCAAAGAGGAGGCCCTGTTCAGGTCACCTGCTATTCAAAGCCAGGGTTCGGTTTTAAACCCAGGTGTCATCTCTCCCACCTTATCTGCCATGGAAAAGTAGATAGAACTGTGGACCAGAGGCTGGCAACTAGAATGCTCACATAGTTGACGTCCCAGCCTTTAAGAAAAGATGAAGAACCACAGCATTAGCCCTTATGTGGGTCTCAGCTGAGGAAATCCATTGTCACTTAGATAGTCTTAGGCATTTTCCTACCAAGACATTCTGAAGCTTTTATACACAGCAGTATCAAAAACCAAACTGCGGGGCTGGGGTTGTGGTTCAGCGGTGGAGTGCTCGCCTAGCAGGAGCAGGGGCCCTGGGTTCGATCCTCAGCACCACATTAAAAAAAAAAATGAATGAATGAATAAAATAAAGTTATTGTGTCCAACTACAACTGAAAAATAAAAAAAATAATAATAATCTCTAGAGAGCTTTTTCATCTCTCAAAACTGAGACACCCTCTACCTGGTTGTTATAGTTTAGATATGAGGTATCCCCCAAAAGCTCATGTGTGAAACAATGCAAGAAGATTTAGAGGTGAAATGATTGGATTATTAGAGGCTTAACCCAATCAGTGTGTTAATCTCCTGATAGGGATTAACTGAGTGGTGAATGTAGGCCTTTAGGGTATATATTTTTTGAGCTGAGCTTGGTCTCTCTGTTTCTTGGTGGTCTTGTCCTGACCTGTTTTCCTCTGCCACAGCCTTATGCCATGATGTTCTTCCTCATCAAGCCCTGAGGAATGGAACCAGGTATATATGGATCTTGAGTCCTCAAATAAACTTTTCCTCCTATAATTGTTCTTGTCAGATCTTTTGATCACAGCAATGAAAAAGTTGACTAAAAACACCAATGAACAACGGTACACTTAAAAATGGCTAAGAATGTAAATTTTATGTTACATGTTTTTACTGTAATTTTTGAGGGAAAAAAAACCCAAGCAGGAAAAAAAATCAATCACTTTCTGAAGAAGGGTTTATTCCTCTGTATTTGAATTATTTATTTATGTTTGAATATTTTTATGAGATTGAGTTCATATGTTATTTGAATTAAGAGTAAATAAAAATGGCAAACTAAAACAAGGGATAATTTTTTAAAGATGCACCTCCACTCCTTACTCACATGTTGCATCTCCTAGGCAAACATGAAGCACTCTGCCTGGTTGACATGGGGTCAATGGATCAGGTCAAGTCCCAGCCACATCCCTTATTTAACCTCTCTGACTCAGTTTTCTCACAGAAAATTTAGAGCCGCTACTTCAAAGGTTCTTGGTGAGGATTAACTGAGCATGTAAAGCCTCTAGCACCTTGCCTGATGCAGAATAAAATTTAATTTGTATCAAGAATTTTTTTTTACATTCTAGACACTGTATTGGGCACTTTGTATGAATCACAAAACCCTATGAGGTAGATGTTTATTGTTACCCTCATTTTAAGGCAGAGAAAGCTGAGACATAATTAAAATGCCCCCAGATAATGAATAGTTAGGATTCAAACTCAGGGACATTGCTAGTGCCATGTTTTTAAATCACTATGTAAGTGCCAGTATGAGTTTGCTCAGGGTGCTGTAAAAAAGTACCACAGACTGAGTGACTTAAAGCTGAAACTTATCATCTCACAATTCTGAAGGCCAGAGTCCGAGATTAAGCTGGCAGGGTGGGTTCCTTCTGAGGAAAGGATCTGTTCCAAGCCTTTCTCCTTCGCTGATAGATGGCCATCTTCTCTCTGTGTCTTCATATCATCTTCCCTCTATCCATGTCTGTCTGTGTCCAAATTTCCTTTTCATAATCCTGTATGATTAGTGTCCTTATGTGAAAAGGATTAGTGTCCACCTGTAGAACCTCATTTGAGCCTAACCTCTGAGCTTAACTTTAAACTTCTGGAAGGCCCTGTCTCCAAATAAGGTAACAATCTGAGAGGTTCTGGAGGTCAGGACTTCAACATATGAATATATGTGGGGGTCAGGGCATGCAATTCAACCAATAATGATGTCCGTCATAAGAAGGGCTAAGCAAACATTAATTCCTGTGACAAGCCTCATGGTGCAGTCCACCATCGAAGTCCACAGATGATTGGCCTGAGGAAGCCACAAAGCCAAGTTGCAGACATGGAGGGACATAAATCCCATAGATAAGGTCTGCAGGGTGTAGAGTAGGCAACAAGCAGCATGACTCAATGTCAGGAAAGGTTTACTGCAAGTGAATTTAGCAGAAGTGATATGTTTTCAGGCCTTGAATGGATGATCTGGGTTTTAAATGACTTTTGGAAAACATACTCATATCTTAGAAAGGCCTGTGGGTTTGTTTTAATCACTTCTCAAAGCTATGCTAGACACTCACAGCTCAGGATACCCAGTTTAGCCTAATAAAAAAAAAAAGTAATTACATCATATTAGAGATAATTTGATTGTTACTGAGACGATAATTGAGTTGAAATGCTTATTGTAACAGACACATCAGATTGGCAAGGAGGAAACTCTGCTTAAATGCAAACAGTGTTGATAGTAGAATTAAAAGATTGTCAATGCAGTTAATCCAATAGTAATTATTTTCTGAACATAAATTCCTGAGTAGCGAGGACACAATTATATCTACAAACAGTCATAAGAAAATAATTACTCCACACTCCACCTGAAGCAATAGTCCATAAAAGCCCTGATAATGCTCATCATGAGAAGTAAGGTTCCTCCCATCAGAAACATATTGCAGACACCAGTACTGAAAAAAAAGTTTTCCTAAATACTACATACTCACTGGGCAGCCCTGTCTTAGCATTCTTTCTCCAGAAGGCCAACCACTCTGCCTACCTGACATCATTCCCTGGTTGTCATGAACATGAACACCCCCAGCAGACTTAGACTCAAGAAGACCTCACCCCCATCTTTTATTCTCAGACTACAGTCTCCTAGCCTCTCTGCTCACCCCTTTAGCCACTTGCCTCCCACTGAGACCTCCAGGTCTCTTCATTTTCCACTTTTGACTGTGCTGGACTGACAGTCTTCCTATACAATGCTAAGTCCATGGTCCTCCATGTCAACCCTCTCTCATGGAAATAAATGTGTCCTCCTGAGACACCCAGCCAAACAAACCCTAACCCTGCATCAGCCAAATCTGCTGAGTGATGTTGGAGACACTGCACATACCTGGGCTGCACAGAAATCCTGCTATGACCCTTGTCCTTTCTTTTTTGCTCTCCTTGGCCATTTACTCGTTCTTCTTTCACCTCCCCAAATGCCAACCACACCTTTCACTCAACTTGTAATCTCCATTCACAATTCACAGAAATCATGGAATAAAGCACAGGCTCCAGATGGAAACCCCTTAAACTTTTCTGCTTCTGAGCTCCAATGTCTCCTACAAACAAGTAACATATAAAATTGTACTTCTTGGGTTTGGTCTCAAAGCAATGCTTCCTCTCCTCCTCATAAAGGCTAAGTCTTTCTTGCATTGTCCTTTCCACCAGCTTCTACATGGGATTCAGCTTCCTCCACTTTCCCTTTCCCTTAACTTCAGAAGTACCTCTGAGGCAAATTTCCAAAAGAGTCCCTTCCTTATTCACGTCTTACTCTTCTCATCCTGGCTTCGGTTCTAGCACTCCAACTAGGATCACCCTTTTAACAGGTCATGCAAAGGCTCTTTGCCCTGCTCATCAGGACACTATTGGTGCCCATGTAACTGGACCAGAACACTGACAGCAGATACAGGGGTAGGCCAAAAATGGCTGTAGTTAGGCTCTCTGAGACTTCTGGCAGGCTGTTTTTAGTGTAAAGCCAGGGCTGGGAACTGGCTATGTTATGGTTAGTCAAGACCAGAAACCCTCTGATTCAGTATATATACTCAAGGTCATAAACATTAACTTGTGAGCATGCACCCCATTGTGTAACCTGTTGGCAGTGTGCCTTTTTTGTTTCACCTGTATAGAAAAAGGGCCCATGGAAAAGATTCAGGGGCTAAGAGGTCTGGCTAATGGGGGTAAATTAAGGACTAAAATGAAACTGGCTGGGGGCTGAAGGCTGTGGTTACCGCTGAATAAAGCACATCTACTAATCCTAACTGCATCTTGTGTCTACTTCCACCTGCCAAACCCTAAATCTGTTTCCTGGGTCAGAGCCCCTGCAGGACAGTTGGCCTAGTCAGCAACTGAGCGGCATGTAGCACTTGGTTGCCAGGGTCCATTAACATGAACTCCTGTGTAGAGTTGAGATATGGTGAATGGGTTCCCTGTGAGCATAGAGAAGACTTCTGATTGCCCTGTGGTGAACATGGACCCAGCAGAGAGAGCTGTGAACTGAACAATGGAGCCCAGACACCAGCCTGCAGCCAAGAACAAGGATAGCCGTGGTAGTGCAGATGACACAAAGAAACAGCCTGAGGAGCTGTGCACAGCCGCTGGGGCCATAGGGATGAATGTTTCTTCCAGCTCTGAGAGCAAAAAAACTGATGCAGCTTTACCAGAGACTCCCAAAATGAGGGAGTCACAAGATAAGGAAGAGGCCTGAGAACCAGAGTACGGTTGCTGGAGGAGGATCTCCATACCTTGAAAATACCCCTTGGTCTACCCCATAGTGCTGATGGAGTCCAAGGAGGAAGATTAGCATCTGCAAGGCCACCCAGTGGTAATGCAGAAAATGAAACAGCAGCAGCTGATAGCTTTGATGGGCCTGCAGGGCCTGCCCAGGTAACAAAGTTCACCAGTTCCGTCAGTCAAGCGGAGTTGGTAGACTTGGGAAAATAATTTCGACAGAAGCCAAGGAAATCCCTGGACACTTTGTTCTTATGCCTGTGAGATTTAGGGGTGCCAGGAGCCTACAAAGGCAAGACACCCCATGTGCTACATGTTGTTAATCCTGCATAACCTTGTGACTTAGGTGTGCCAGGAGCCGGCAGGAGATGAGAAAGCCCAAGTGTATTAGGAGCCAGCAGAGGCCAGAAAAGAGAGAGGTGCTAGGGCCCATTACCTATGTAGGTGAACCAGAAACAAGCCCATACCTTGGGGGTAAGTTACCTATACTGTTCAGTGTTTGGTACACTGATGACTCTGCTGTGAACAACTAACTGCCTGTGCGGATAGCAGTGGCTATGGAGCTGGAAACAAACATTGTCTGGTTTAATACCAGACAAAATAGCCAGTGAGCTGAGCTGAATGGCGATAGCAACTGAAGCATCCCCCATAGTGGTATGTACTGATTGTTGTGCTGTGTACTGGGGACAAGTTCTGTGGCAAGAGCTCTGGGAGCTAGGCCACTAGGAACAGGTGACTATAGGGCATGTTGTTGGCCATGCCCCAACATGGCCAGGGAATGATGAAGCAGATGCTTTGGCTAGGGTTTGGTGATTAGAGCCGGCACCTCCCACCAACTTGGCGGCTTGTCTGCATCGCCGCCTCCAGCATGCAGGTGTGAAAACTAGGTGGTGGGTAGTCCAACAGTAAGGTCTGCCTTTAACTTGGAATGCAGTAAGGTCTGCTTTTAACATGAAATGCCCTGGTAGAGGCCTCCCAGGCATGTGTGGTTTGTGCTCAGGAATATCCACACTCCTGATGCCTTGGGGCCATGGATGGCCGGGTAATGCAGGGATGAATCCCTCTGACCCTGTGGCAGGTTGGCTACATTGGCCCTTTACTAAGGTCAGAAGGGGCCATGTTTGCCTTGATGGCAGTGGATGTGGCTACAGGCTTGTTGTTTGCCTGGCACACTGATCAAGAGACAGTGTTGAAGGCCTTGTACAGCCAGCCTGTCACAATAGAAAGTGACCAAGGGACTCATTTTACAGGTCTTGGTGTGCAGCGATGGGCAACTCAGTTACAGATTTAATGGAAGCTGCATGTCCCATACCACCCACAGGCTGCAGGCATGATAGAGAGATATAATGGCCTGCCTAAGCAAGGACTTAGGACTGCAGTCAACCCACCTTCCATGAAGGTTGTGACCACAGCACCTGTGGGCAGTTTTGAGAGCTCTGAACAAGCATCCCTGGAGAAGGGGACCAGCTCCCATGGAAGCTTTGCTGCATCATACAGCAGCACCAATATAGGTCCAGATAACAACAAAGAATGTTGTACTTAAACCTGGGTTTGGGAAGCAAAGGAGTGTTTTTTTGTGGGCTCCCACTGGATTGAATATGGGGCAAAATGTGGATCGGACATAGCCCTGGACAATAAAGGCCCTCCACCTTTGCTGGGTGGCACTATTAGCTCCATTAAAATTAAATTAAATTTAAAAATGTTTGGAGTGTGATCTTGTAATTCCATGGGTAACTAGAAAATGCTCCCCCCCACTTAGTACACCCCCCCCCCCCATATATGTGATTTGCCAGGTCCCACAGATGGGACACAGATTTTAAAGGACTTATTTGTGATATCCCTTTGGCCAATTTTGAGTTCCCAGTGCATTTGCACACCGAGGCTGCTGAAGTACAAAATGAAGCTGTACAATGTGGTATCGCTGCCCAGGGAAGCCGCCACAGGGCACCACTATGCTTTCCCAGGATTCAAAGCTGGTGTACATTTTCCCAGATTTATCAGTTACTAATGCCTGTAACTGCTTTGTCCTTTCATCCATACGAGTGTTCTTGCCAGCACCATTGGACACACACCTACACTAGAGGTGCCTGCTGGGTATGCACTGAAATGCTTGTGAGTTTTGCTGGACGACCCTGGTGAATCCAGTCTGTCCCTGGACAATAGGACAAGGCTGGAAACGACTTTTATGGTCACCTCCAAATAAAGGATAGACAATATTCCCAGGGTGCCTTGAATCTTCTTTCAATTGCTATTCTTGAACCTTGTTTCCTGGGCCAGAGTGCCCCCACCCCCTGCACAACATGCTATAATTCTACTCCCCTGCAGACTCCACTGCCCCACAGTGCCTGGCTTTGATTTCTTTCTTCCTTTCTCTGCATCTCCCATCCAGGCCCTGGGAGATTCATTTCCTTGTGATATAAAACTTGATGATTGTCAGTGTTCCACTTCCACCCCCAGCCTTTGTTTCTTCCTCTAGCACTCTCCCTGGGGATCTAATCCTCCCTCAAGCTTTAAATATGCTAATATGCTGATGGCTGAGTATCTCCAAAACAGCCCAAGCTTTATCCTGAGCTCAGCTTATCCTGTGCTGATGTGTTCTCTCTCTCCCCCTTTTCCCCCCAACCCTCTCTCTCACACACAAACACACACACACACACACACACACACACACACACACACACACACCACACCATCACCACCACTCTACACACATCCCACAAATTTTCTGCTGATAATTTCTAATCTGAGAAAGTGTTAGTCAATGTTCTTGGAGAAGTAGATGCCAAAGTAGGACTATGCTTGCAAGATTTTACCAGGGAAAACACTTTAAGAGAAAATGGGGAGGGAGTAGAAAGCTGGGAGAATCATCAGAAGATTATGCAAAGATGACTTTAAGGAAAGTGGGAGGAAGATCAGGCGGGAGAATTTGAGACCACAGTACAGCCAGGGGAATGTCTAGCAAGGCCTTCAGGGAATCCTACAGCCAAAATCAGCCATGCAAGTTCTACTCAGTGTCTTAAGACTGGGACTGGAATACCTGCCTGGCTCAGCCACTGACTGGGAGCAGCTCCTGGGAAGCTTTGATGCAAATGCTGCCAGAGTGCAGTTGCTTGGCCCAACTCCCTGTAGTTAAAGATCCGCCAAGCATATCCTTAACTCATAGTACTTGGAGATCTGAGAGACATCCTCATGACTGCCACAGTGAGCAAACCCTGCTGACTTGAAAGCCTTCCTGAGGGGACTCCCTGGGACACACACTCTTGCTCAAAGTCCTGAAATCTGACAGATTCGTTCTGTAATCACTGACCCGCCTCTTTCTCCAGGGCGAGGCTCCTGGGCCCTAGGAGAGCCAGACTCAGACACGGAAGAAGACATTTTCCTTCCTTCCTTCCTTCCTTCCTCCCTCCCTCCCTCCCTCCCTCCCTTCCTTCCTTCCCTCCCTTCCTTCCTTCCCTCCCTCCCTCTCCTCACCCTTCTCTTTCTTTCTCATGGGAGGCAAGGGGTTGGATAAGTATTACCTAGAGCTGAAGGACCAGGTTAATGAGGGTAGGGCAAGCACAATACCCTAGCAACTGTGTTCTCATCAAGGATATTTGCTACCTTGATGTAGTTTTTAATCTTTATATAATTTTCCAGATTTGTATATCTTAAAACTTTACAACGCTATAAGATTCACCTGAGAACTTTTCAACCAGATTGCTCAGCTCCATTCCCAGAGATTCTTGAAATTGTCTGGAAATCTTGCCTTTGTTTTTTGCTTGTTTTATTTTCTTGGGATTGGGGGCAGTTACCTAGTGCCTCACACGTGCTAGGCAAGTATTTTAGCACTGAGCTATGATCCCAGCCTGAGAATTTGCTTTTCTTACCATTTCCTGGTTATACTGATATTAAGCGCACAGAAACCACATGGTTGAAAGTATAATTTTGGCAAGAGTAAGTTTGATTCCTGTCCTCAAAGCTTTTTTTTTTTTTTTTTTTTTTTTTTTTTTTTTTTTTTGTCTTCTGGGAAGGAAATGCAGGGCCCAATGCCCTGTTTGCCTTGGGGAAATACTGGCAGGGTCTGGTCTTTTATCTCACCCCATAAAACCCTCTCCTCACTTTGCAGATTGTCTATTTGGGGGAAGGAATGGGGAAAAGCATTAAGCTCATACAAAGATGGAAGAGATCTGTGCCCAAGTCTGTCTTGTCACTATCACTTGCTATGATGACATTTAGTCCAGCAACCACCTGGGGATGCAGGATTCACCAAAGAAAGATATTTCCTTGTCATTGGATGATCACCATAAGCTGTGAAGTATGTAGGATACAAAGAGAATTCAGATGGTTGGAAGCAAAGTAAAGGGATCATCCAGGCCCCAAATAAAAATACTACAAGTTTTCCAAGGTACAGTAAAGAATGTGTTTATACCAGAGCTATGAAGTCCTACTGGGAAGAAGTGAGTACCGTGATTGAGACATAAAGTCACTAGGTCATGGAGAAACTAATCTAAGGAGTCTGTCCCTTTCCCTGTAAATTAATGAGGTGATATAAGGAAACGTAAATGGGAAAACCAGAGTAGAGGAGAAACACAGGACACAACTGGCAAAGAGCAAGAACCTGCTCGAAGGTTGTCTCACCAAAGTAGTTATGAGGCTGTGCAAGGCAGGTGCATAGAGGAGGCAGAAATGAGGAATTTGCAGGCCTGTTGGTGGCCAGAAGACACATCTCTGATTTGATAATGAAAGTCAATGAGAAAATGCAAGGTAATTTGCACCTAATTTCTCAGGAGTGGAAATGCCCTTATTATGTTCTGCAACATCATCCAAAGACAGGTGGCATATAAAAAAAGAAAAGAAAAAATAAGGTGACATTTTAATTGAAGAGTCGCCCTTTCTGGAAATTAATACACTTGAAATTTGACCTTTGGGTTCTAAGAAGGGACTCGTTTCCTGGCCTGCTGTGGAATCTACCCTCTAACCACACTGGCAAGGGGCCTCCTCTTTGCACCCAGATAGGCAGTGCCTACTTGATCAGGACAGACAAGTTAGGATCTCCTAGGGATACAGCATCTTCTGTTATCCTTCTGCTCAGATTCCTCTGAAGTGATGTGGAAACAAACACAGGGACCTCCAGGGGACTGGGAGAGTGAGGTTCAAACTTGGACAGCAAGGGAAACTCAGCTGGCATGGTGATGTCACAGGTTGAGAGGAGCACTCCACAGAGCCACACTTCAGGCTGACTTACTTTCCCAGCACTGGAAAATTGGGGTGAAAGTTACTTTGATGCTTTTAGCCTAAATATTGCAGATATTGAGATATAAAGACATAAAGTCACTCACGAGAAGAAGGCCATGTGAAGACACAGAGACACAGGGAGATGGAGGCAGAGATTGGATTTGTGCTGCCACAAGACAAAGAATGCCTGGAACTGGAAGAGGCAAGGAAGAATCTTCCTCCTGAGGCTCTAGGAAGAGTATGGCTTGCCTTACACCTTCATCTTTTGGATTTATCCCCTCTAGGACTGTGAGAGAATAAAGTACTATTGTTATAAGCCACCTACCTCATGGTAATGTGTTTCAGTATCACTAGAAAAGTCAAAGGTGTGTAGGAATTGTGCCTGGGGGTTCAGAATGGAGCAGGCAGGAATAAGTGATGAATCACATTGTGAGCAGAACTGGGGGCTTACCATGACCCTCCTTTTTCCACCCATGCTCCCATGTTACCTGGAACTGCTATCAGAGGCCAGTGCCTTGCCACTTCATTATGTTGGTCTTTAAGCCCTGGGACTCCCATCCCAATTCAACATCAGGGGCCCTGGACTTGGAAGCTGCCATCTCTGTCATGCTCCTAAGGCCCACATCTCAATCAGGAGAACTTAAGGATGTCTAAGCAATTAGAATAAATCAAACAGATGTTCCTTTTGGTGTGTTTGCGATTACTTTATAATTAACTAATGGGCTTTGCAGCAGCCACTTTTATGTACATCTAATGGCTACATAATGAGATCGTCTATTCTGTGGCTATATTATGGCAGAGAGCTAATGAACTTTGAGGATGTATCCTGTCACCTCTGCAGTCAAGGGCCACATCCTGAGCAGAAGGTACTACAGGAGAGCCTTGGGGTCTGCTCTGTCCCCAAATGCATTCCTTCACTCATTTAGTCATGAAATGCATGGTGGATCCACTCGCAAGAGAATCACCCACAGTGACTGCTTGTGGAGGTTTCATTAGGTGCTGGGTACTGTGCTAATGACTCCCACATTAGCTCATGTATTTCTCTGCAGAGGAAGAATCCGACACAGAGAAAGCTTAACTGACTTGCCTGACGACAGTGAATGGCTGAGCTGGGATTCAGCCTCAGCTTACCAGGCTCCTGAATCACCCTCTTAAATCTGAATGCTGGGTAGAGCAACATGGGTTTGGGGTTTAGCAATCTTAGCACTGTCCTTCTGTGCAGCACTAACCCCCAGAGTCCCCTTGCAGGCTGGAGAGAAGTTGGGGCTAGGGGCAGGTATCCCACTATAGTCTGTTTATGAATCAGTGTCTTGACATAAATGATCAGGCAGGGCTTGTAGAAAATGAAATTGTTTAATAGTTTATTGATGATGGTAGATGCTTCTTCAACAGGTTTTCTTTCTAGCTTTCCCAAACTCTTGTGTTCCAGTACAGTTGTGGAGAGCCAGGAGTATTACCTTCCCTCCCCAGCACTGCAAACTGGTGGCAATCTCCCTCTCTCTCCCTCCCCCTTTCTTCCTCTCTCCCCATCACCTCCCCACACTTTCCAGGGCCTCCCATCTCAAGGAGGTGATGTGTGCCCTACTTCTTCCATGTAGTATTCACAATCAGAAGACCTGAAGTTAAATAATCTGACTTCAAACCTCAGCTCCCCTACTTGCTGCTTCTCTCTGAACTCAGTCATCCCAGTCTCAAAGATGAAGACAATAAACATACTTACTTCATAGGGCTTATTTATTTACTCAACAAATATTTGAAAGCCTTCTCTGCCAGGCACTGTTCAAAATTCTAGATATAAATCAATGACCCCAACAAAGTTCCCTGCTCTCACCAGCGGGAGATAGATAATAAACAGTAAACAAAGAGGTGACTAGGGTTGAGGTGAAAAACAAAACAAGAGTGCAGGCATGGAGAAGGCACACACACAGGAAGACTTCTGTAATGCAGTAGAGAATGCTGGGCTGCAGCTGGAAGGCCTGCCTTAGCATTCTCACTAAGCCAAGGGATGAAAGAAAAGGTAAAGAGTCTCGAGGACTTTGAACCCTGGACTCGGCCACACCTGAAAACACATCTTTCTTTTTGGTCTTTGTAGTTCTTTAAGGTAATAACTCCCCTTCCTTCACTTTTTCTTCATTTCTTTAATTTCAGATGTCTGTCATAGACATCTGAAAGAGTCCCGAGTCATGCATGTTTGTTTATTTTTCTCTCTTTCAAATGATGCAGATATTTTAGTATATGACCTCAAGTGGGAGTGCTGAGTCAGTGGGAAGAGGGGAGTAGCCACTGAGTGATGAGTACATCTCTCTATCCATATCCCCAGGAGAGCAAGGTGAGGGAAGGTGGCAGCACTTGGATCAACAAGAACTCAGCCTGCTTTTCGTGAGAGTACTTGAGCCGTCACCATGTGTCTGTGGACTCCTTTATTAATCGCTCCTTTGAGTCTGAAACTCAATTCTTTTATTAAAATTATGAAACCATCAAGCAGCCTGACAATGAAAATAATGCCTTCATAGTGTCTGTGTTGTAACAATCCCTCACGTGTTTTCTGAGCAATATATTCATTCCTGTGACTATCGAGCGGGCAAGAATATCAGAGTAGCATGATTAATGGGCCCTTCCCAGCCTTCTGCAGCCAGTACCAGGCTGGGAGAAGGAAAGAAATGCCATGTTCTATCAGAAACAGATTATTAATAATTCCATTCCCTTTGGACCAGCCATGATCATTAATCTATTGTGATTCTCAAGCCCTAGAAAGGCTGAAGCCTAGACTACGTGCAGCATGGGGCATCTGTGCTGTGGAAATGAAGACAATCTATCCCCGCCTGGGCCACACAGGGGCTGTGCTTCCATGAGCCGATCTGCAAACTGGAATCAAGAATCCTCCACAGGAGCTAAAAACTTTGAATGTAAACATTTGTCTTTGGATCTATAAAAGTTAAACTTAGTTCCATTATATCATCCTCAGGAGAAGAGGCCTCAAAATGAAAGAGTAAGGCCATCCTGTACTCAAGGTCTTCCCTCTGCGGGGCTGGGTGTATTCACGGTCTGACTGAGAAATGAAACTCAACTGGCGCATTGTTCAAGTTGCATATGTTAAATGCAAGAACATTCCACGAGAATCTGTGTTCAACTCCTACAGTGGGGAAGTGGAGGATGTTCAGAGGTGACTTGGGCCAAATTACTGGCAACTTCCAGAGCAGGGAAGAACCTGGGGCACCTGCTGGTACACTCTTCAGGCTTCTTAGTTGATGGACGAGAAAAGAAGGTTGGGAGAGTGAAGTGCTTATGTGAGGCTGCACTGCTTATAAGTGTAGAGCTGGAAGGCAGCCTGTGCCCGTGTTATCTTCAGCACCACATATTAGGGCCTCCCTGGGAATACACAAGATGTTCAATTCCACTATGAGTGCCAGCAAGCCTGCATCGTGGACACTGTGGGTACAGAGCCCAGGTGAGCACACAGGGCTGAGAAAGAAGATGAGATCCAAAGGATTTCTAGGTGGTGGCAAGAGGCAGGGAGGATGTTGAGAAGGGTTGAAGGAGCTGTGTCTTCTTACCAAGCAAGACTTTCCCGTACTGGTTTGTACAAAATAATCAAAGAGTAGAGGTTTAAGAAAGGACCAAGGTGCTGCTGAACTCAGGAAGCCAAAATAAAGACCCGGAGCTCCTTCCCAAAAGGAGCCTCCAGCCCAGAGCAGGAGACCAGTGGACCATAAGTAACAGATAACAGAAATGAGGAAAAAGGCAGGAACACTGAGGAGGAAAGGATGAGCTTTGGTACAATAGTTCCAAGAGCATCCCGCCCATTCATCCTGGGAGACTCGCCCTTCACCAGATCCATACAGACTGTATAGCTAAGAGGGACAGGGCAGGATGGATGACACTGAACCCCAGGCACCATTGATTGAGCAGTCAGCAAACAGGTCCTGCCTTTGTTCTTAATCTAAATTGAATCAGGCTGAGAAAGTTTACAGGATCAGAATGACAACCCAGCTGCATTTCAAAATTACACTGATCAGAATGGAAATGGCTTTGAGGAGCGATTGCAAGAGCTGGGACGAGAAATACTTTAATTCACCCACTTTGGGAAGTAAAGAAGGCAGGAATAATTTAAAAATGCTAAAACCAAGACCTTGCTTGGCCACTGGCAATTGGTAACTGTGCTGAGGATCCCAAAGAGATTTTGAGGCTGGAATCTTTGCCCACCTGTTATTTAGAAGCTGAGGTCTCTCAGGTTCCAGAGGTATCTCTCACAGAGGGAGGGGTCCACATGCCATCAAGTGTGCTTCTGACCAGGGAGGCAGGTGGTAGTGCTAGGGTTTCTAGGGACTAAAGATCTCAAGGATGCTGGAAAAGAGTCAGTAATTTGAAAGCTGGCAGCCAAGCCCTAACTCTGCCAGTTGTAAGAACTTACCTGAATCAGTGGCCATGATAGAGAGAGAACATTTCCTTTTCCCATGACTACCTGATCTGCAGAGACCAGCCTGCCAACATTCTGGGGAATCTTTATCCTTATAAGCACAGCAAGGTGTGGGGAGGTGGCCTTGGGATTTCAGAAATCACCCCCAGAGCTCACCACCTTTCTCCTTTCTTATATAGAAAGATAATTCCTACACACACACACACACACACACACACACACACACACACACACACATCTTCTCTTGAAATTATATAGTATTCACTCAGCCTGCAGAAAAGTAATCCATGATTTTTTTTTTTCACGTTAATCTAAATTAAATCTGTAAATGGAGAGAAGGCATCATGTGAGAAGAGGCCAACCTCATCCAGCTGCTGACCAAGTGTTCCAGGTGACAAAGTCCTGTAGGTGAGCAAATGTGTTGTGAAATATATTTTCTCATGCTGGATTATATGCAAAAACATAGGTGTCTAGGGATGGAGTACTTCTATGTGTCATGTATTTAAAAACAATTTTTCCAGTAGTTTCAGGAATGAGAAAGGAAAAGCCAGGAGACATGTGACCCTACCCCCACCTACAGCTTTCTGCCTAGTGAGTCCAGAACTCATCAAGCAGAAATCAATAGGACCTGTGCGCTCTCTCTCTCTCCCTCCCTCTCTCTCTCTCTCTCTCTCTCTCTCTCTCTCTCTCTCTCTCTCTGATGTGCATTTAGACTTCCTAACCACATAGTTCAAGATAACTTAGCCTAAAATACCACTCTGAAGCTCAACTCCTCTGAGCTCAGCCATCATGACTCTTGGTCAAAGTGTGAATAACCTGGAAGGTTTTGTAATAACCAAACCAGCCACATGAGGCTGGGAGGTAGAGGATGGTTATTCTGCCTGATTGTAATGAGGAAGATCCAGAATGTGGGGCACTGGGTAGGGGTACTGGAAGTTGTGAAAATAAAGTTCTTCTACTGCCTTAAACTGCTTTTGGGTTGCCAGATAATACATAAGATACCTAGTTAAATTTGAATTTCATGTGAACAATGAATTCTTTATAATGTAAATATGTGTGTTGGGCATTTGCCTTGTATACACAAGACCCTAGGTTCAATCTCTAGTACTGGGGGGAAAAAAAAGAAAAAATGCCCCATGCAATATTAAGAACATACTTATACTACAAAATTATTCATTATTTACTAGAAATTTAATGGGTCATTTTGTACTTTTATTTGCTAAATCTGGCAATTCTAACTACTGGGACCAGTGACATCTTGCAAAGAAGATCCAGGAGCTATAATCCTGGTACATTTCCACCTATACCTTGCCAAATAGGAATTGCTTAGTCACTGAACCAAAGCCACCACTTCACAAATGAATTCACAAACAGAGTTCCTCTTCAATCAATATCAGTTTAGTGAGGTCTTCCCTGAGGCTGCTGCTTGAAGGCATAAGTAGGTCCCAATCACATCTGTGCCCCTTGTAGGGCCCAGTTCAACCCTGGGCAGTGCTAAGAGTCAGAACATCTCAGGTTTAGTACCACTTCTGCTGGACACAACCTCTCTAAAACTTGGTGTCCTCATCTGTAAAATGGGATCGATAATCTCTTCTCTACCTCTCACAGTTAGTTGTTAGGAGTAAATGAGACATTTTATGAAAATATTCAATGAACTGAAAAGTACTTTAAATCAAACATCATACAATATTCATGTTGCTCTCAAAATAGGACTATTGATTTCTGTTGAGCAGAAATGTTTTGTTTGTTCCTTTTCTCCTCTTTGGGAGCAGTTGCACCATGTAAAGCAGGTTTCTCTCAAGATTTTGCTGTCCTCTTATTATACCAGATCCTGGTGGGGGTTGGAGGTGAGGGACTTGTTGCCTGGCAGTAGCATAATAGCCCCAGCATAGACATTTACAGTCAAATCTCCCACCCCTTTCTTCATATCTGTCAACCAGTACTGTGGGCAGTGCATTAGTGCTCCCCAACATGGATTACGTTTGTTTGGTTGTTTTTAAATAAGATAAAGCCTAAAGGGATGTAGGTTGTTAGGAACAGGTATAATCTAATTTAGTTGTTCTACCTGAAATAGATTAACAGCTAACAAAGACATACCAGTGGACATAGGTATATTTCCACACTTTTAAAAGTGAACTCAACAAAACCTATTATATGCCAGGTTTTCCCCTTGGAGGAAGCCTGGGAAGAAATGCCAATTCTGCCTCATGGGAGACAGGGTCCCCATGAAACCCATACACTCCCCAGGCCTTTTAGGCCAGCACCCAACCTCAGATCAGGACCTACCCATTCCCATACTCTACCTGCCTCTCTCTCTCTTGAAGGGTCAGTCAAAGTTCTGACAAGGTCCCCAATGCAGGTGCTGGAAATCAATCAGCTGCCCTGGGCCAAGCCAGCAGTCACAACAAGGCCAGGTACCATCAGTGGCCTATAAGCAGACTTGACCTTTACACACTGAGGTGACACTGTTACTCTTCCCTGGTTAAACCTGATGAGCCTTGGCTTTAATTTAAAGCCAGAAATTTGAGTCCCATCAAAGCAAGCCATCAGAGCTTTGTACCAGCACACTGACCCCAGGGAGATTTCTCTGATATTGCAGTCCCATATTTTCTGTTCTGGTTTTTAATAGATACTGCTTATCTGCCTCATCCTGCCCAGAGCATCTTCAGCTCCTGGGCAAGGCCATCAGCAGCTCTCAGCACCTACCTCAGGATAGCACAGAGGGTTATTTAGATTGAGCCTCAATTTGGAGTTTTAGAAATCTACATCAAAGTATTTTCCAGACTAGTGAAGAAAAATAGATTCAGAATAACCATAGAACATACAGCAAGACAAATATACTATGGTATTGAGCATCTTCCCACAGGATATCAGCCCTGAGGTCAACAGTATAAATCTTTAGGTCCTTTTAGAAGGAAATTATTAGAAGTCTAGAAATGGGTCCATTTCTCTACCCAGCAAGCTCAGCTGTTCAGTAAGGTCATCAGAAGTCTTCTTCTTGCAGCATTGCTAATGGGGCTAGGATAGAGCAGGGATGGAATATGAGGGTCAGCTGCAGAAGTGACAGGAGGAAGCAGGTACCCCATGAGTTGGGAGGGGAACGGAGGTAAGATATATGCAGCAATGGCCACTTGCAGCCATGGCAGTTCGAACTTCAGGGGACACAAGCCAGGGCATTAGGACTTCACCACTAGGATTAACCCCCATTTGAAATTCTTCTGTAGGCCTCTTGGGTTTGTTTCACTCTGTTTCATCATCATGTCAATGTATTACCTTTGAAAAACTTATTACAATGCTGTCACTCTGGGGAAATATGCTCAGGAGAAGACTCCCACCCCCATTACCCACTTCATAGATAGGTAGGTCTCTGACTTTAGGTCACAGATAATGTCTTCTCATGCCTTATACCCACCCAGAAGTGGCTTGTTCTGGCTCATGATTATCCATGGTAATGGGAAGGAAAAGTACCAGGGTTTACAGGGGAGAAAGAGCTGAGTTCTGACTCTGAGAAACTGGTGAATCCTCTCAGAATAACACTGAGAGCAATGGATTTGGTACCAGTGTTACAGAGCCTGGCACTTCTGAGAAACTGGGGCAATGCGAAAACCCCTATTCAAACCCTGATTCTTGGGACCAAGTCAGAAAGATTTCAGACCTGTCACTCAGAGTAACAGGAATGAGTTTATTGAAGGGATAGAAAAAGGGAAAGGGGACACTCTCAAAGGAGAGAGTGGGTCCTCTCAGAGAGGAGAGAGACCACATGACTCTCCTGCACTCCAGTTTTATTGGGGATCCCAGATCAGTTTCCAGAGAGTACCAGCCAGGTCCACCTCTTCGCTTTTGACTGACAGCAAGATGACATCAGACGTTCAAGTACTCACTGTCATGGCAACTATAGGTCACCTTGGCCCATGCTGACTGGTTCTAATTGGATTCTTAAGCATACATTCTTACAGATTTTATGGTTAGGAGGAACTATCCTTATCTCCAGAGTTTCAGGATCTGGTCATAAAAAGTCTCCCCCCTTCAGCATAACTTGGGTTCCTCTTATCAACATTATTTTAGGCCTGCATTTCTTCTGCAGTTAACAGGTAGTTTGCTGAGGAATGTGACATTTCTTGCTCACTTAGGCCAGGCAGAGCTGCAGGTAAATGGCTTCTTGGAAAAGAGCATGTGAGGGTCAGTTCAGTGGACCCATTTTATAGAATTATTCTTTTAATAATTCTCTTCCCACCATCCTCATCCATCTGTTCCCAGCACCAGGACACCCATGTCCTGGTCTCAACTCTAGTCATACATCATTTGGCATTTTTAACTCTCTAATTCTTACTGTCCTTGTCTGAATAATTAGGAAATGGAATATTTTAGCAAGGTTTCCTCATTCATTCACTTAAGAACTGCTCCAGGCATTGGGCTGCATGAATGAACCAGATGAAGATCCCTAGTGAGGCAGTGGGAGAGTGCCCAGGATACAACTTCATATTAGATGGTCAGGAGATGTCCCGCTGAAGACGTATCCCTGAGTGACTATTTTTTTCCTTCAACCCAGTATGGCAAAGCTTCTGATTGAACAGCTTTCCATTTACAAATAGACCAGACTAAGAATATCTTAACCTTTTCATAAATTAAATCAGTAACTCATGAATTTGAAATCTAAGTTTAGGCATTATTACACTTGCGTTAGTTTCTAGTCAGTCTATTTAATAATGTTTCATCAATTCAATAGAAGTTTTCCTTTGAAAAACAGTAAACAGAAGGCTGAGGCAGGGAGATAAATTAACCCCTTAAGTTCAGGGCCAGCCTGAGTAATATAGTAAGACACCATCTCTTAAAGGAGAAAAAAAAAATTATATGTGTGTGTGCGTGTGTGTGTGTGTGTGTGTTTTCCACTATATGTATTTTTCTGCATGTGTATGTGATGTATATATGTATTACTCTGTGTATTATATCTATCTATGTGCAATGTATATATATGTCACTGTGTATTGCTGCATTTGAATTATTTCTGAGTCAAACTGTGCCCTGACCTTGTTCTCTTGTGAAATTCACAAACGAGGCCTTTTTTTTTTGGTGGATGAGTTGCATCTGCTTTTCTCGGCACATTGCTTTTTCGGCTCCTGTCCCACACTTGTTTCTAGTTTCTGGCACCCGATCTTGTCTCCATTTCACAGAGCCAGCTATTTTTCTCTCATGTTTCTGTCTGGTGCAATGCAGAGAAAGAGATCCAGAGGAAAAACGTGGAGAGTCAGAGAGACGGTGGGATTTGCAGAGGGAGATTTCCTCTCGAGGAAGCAAATGGTAGCCTCTATTTCCTAGGATCTCCTTCCAGTCACTTTTCCCTTGGCTGTGGGGAGGGAAGGCTGCTCACAGCTGCCTGAGGGCAGCAGGTAGAGGAGATGATTTCTAGAGGCTCTTTGAGCAATACTGGGACAGAATTAGGGCACCTTACACAACACTGGGATTCTGCTTTTCTGCTTGTATACTTCCAGAGCCTGGTCAAAACATTCCCTCACCCAACCCATAGGTCTCAAGGCCCCTGGGCTGCAAGGGAGAAAGGAGAATATTTTTATTTAATCCAGGTGAGGTGGCACACCTGCAATCTCAGTGACCTGGGAGGTTGAGGCTGGAGGACTGCAAGTTCAAGGCCAGCTTTAGCAATTTAGCAACTTAGCAAGAACCTGTCTCAAAATAAAAAAAATAAATAAAAGGGTTGGCAATGTGGCTCAGTTGTAGAGAACCCCTGTATTCAATCCCGTGTGTGTGTGTGTGTGTGTGTGTGTGTGTGTGTGTGTGTAATCCCTACGCATATATCTTTGTTTAGGACAATCACTGCTTTGCTGAAGAACTTCTGCAAGGCAGCCCAGCTCAGAAAGAGCCAGGAACTCCAGTTTCATCTTTCTGGCAGGGTTAGTCCCTAGGTAAGGTGTGCTACTAACAAGCTAGGCCACACGGACACTAGCAGACAGATGCCAAGCATTTGGAGAAGAGAGACATAGAAGAGGCCAGAAAGTTCTTAAAGGATAGCCTGACCTTTCCTGTTATGCTAACCAGGGCTGGACTATAAGCTGAGACCGCAGCCACTTCCCTCTGTTACCCAAGAAGGGGAATGCAGGAGGTGTGCTCTAAGACAAGCCCACTAAACGAGAGGACAAGAGGCAGGATCCTAGAAACCATTGGTTCTGGCTACCAAGGCCCAGGCCAACTCCTTGGAGTTGGAGAAGTTACATCAATAAGGAACAGGGTAGAGAGAGGCACTTGTGCTCCAGAATCAGCTGAGTTAGGGAAGCAGGTATTTGGAAAAAGATCCTAAGCCTAGACCTGCCACCCCTGGTTAGTTAGTGGTTGAAAATGACCCATCAAGAGTCAAGATCATGAGGGAGAATAATGGCAGTAGCGATGATGGTGAGGAATGAAAATGACAAAACCATTCCTCTACTCTGTATTCAGTTCCTTGCCCCTTGGGCCTACCCAACTTGACAACTTGCTTCATCAAAATCAGCTAGAGAGAAGTAATAGAGAAAGTTAGCTTGCAAGATAGAAATTACAATCTCTTATAACCTAATCATGAAAGTGACACTCATAACGTGTGTGGTGTTCTGTCAGAAGCAAGTTATAGGGTGCTAGGCAAGCTCACATTTCAGAGAAGGGGACCACACAAAGGTATGAATTCCAGCAGGCTGCGATGATTTGAATGTTCATGTCCCTTCCAAAACTCACATTGAAACTTGATTTCCAATGCAACAGTATTAAGAGGTGAAAGCTTTAGGTGGTGATGAAGCCATGATGGCTCTATTCTCATGGATCCGATTAGTGTCCTATAAAAGGGCTGGAAGGCATGAGTTCATTCCTTTCATTTCTGCCACATGAAGATGTAGCAAAAGACACCATTTTGAAAACAGAAAGGGAAATTTTACCAGACACTGAATCTGCTGGTTTCTAGATCTTGGATTTTTGGCCTCCAGGACTGTGAGAAATAATATTCTGCTATTTATTAACCACCCAGTCTTGGGTATTTTGTTATAGCAGCACAAATAGACTAGGACAAGGGCAAATTTAAAAGCTGGTCCACTGTATGAACCCTCCAGCCAAATTCAATTGCATAAGGGATCTGGGTGAAATTAGCAGTGAAAATGCCCAGACAACTCAGAATTAAAATGTACTATTTTCAGCCACTATATTTTGGAGCAGTTTGTTACACAATAAAAGCTAGCTGAAATAACTTTGTGTCAGAAATGGTATCCTACTTTAACAAGAATCCCAAACATGTGGCATTAACTTTGGGGCTGAGAAGCAGATAGAGACTGGGAAAGTGACTTCTGGAAAATGAATAGTGGAAGCTGAAAATTCCTATAGGAGTGTTGGAGGGAGAATGATATTGGTAAGGTAATGTGAAGTGATTGAAGAGAACTTCCTATGGGAAGGTAGTAGATAGAAAATTCACCCAATAGACTTGTAGATGGGGATAAGGAGATTTTTAGGCAGGATGCAGAATGTATCAATTGTTTTTTTTTTTTTTTTTTGTTTCCAAACTGGATTTAGTAAGTATATTAGTCAAAGTTCTCCAAGTGACAGAACCAAGAGAATATATGAGAGGAGATTTATTAGGGGAACTGGCTCACATGATTATGGAAGTTAAGAAGTCTCACAATAGGCCATCTGCAAGATGGAGAACCAAAAAAGCTGGTGGTTGGCTCAGTCTAAGCCCAGAAGCCTCAGAGTCAGGGAGGCTGACAGTGCATCCTCCAGTCTGAGGTCAAATGCCCAAGGGGACCTCTGGTACAAGACCTAGAGTCCAAAGGCCAAATAACTTATGTTCTGATGCCCAAGAGCAGGAGAATAAGGTGTCCCATGCTGGAAGAAAAAGAGCATGTAAGTCTCCTTCTGTCTTTTCATTTTCCATCTGCGTGCCCAGCTGGCTAGATGTTTCCTGCCCACACTGAAGGTAGATCTTCCCCTCCTGGTCCACCTACCCACACACAAATCCCCTCAGAGACATGCTCACAGGCATACTCAAAAACAACGCTTGACCAACCATTTAGGTATCCCTCATTCAAGTCAAGCAGACAAGTAATATTAATCATCATAGTGAGGTATAAAAAGAGAAGGATAAACTGAATTTTATTTGCAATTAGAATTTAGAAGAAATATAAAGGAGCCAGGATTTTCTAGAGTGGAAAATAAAACTTTCTTAACTTCAGTTTCTTCAACTAGAAAAATACCCTCAAAATAAACTAAAATCTGAGTCAGTGTTTAATAAACAGTCAAATTCTACCCATAAAATGTGGTCCCAGCGTCAAAATCAAACTAAATATGGTATGAAAGGCCAAATCCCTCACCCTGACCCTTTGAACAAGATAGTAAACAAGAAAACAATACCACATTTCAGGTACAATGTCAGGAATTAGATCTGCCCTCAAAGATTAAAGGAGGTAGGAGAGTGTTTCTGATCACGTTCCTGATTTTTAATTCACCGTGACAGCCTCAGAAAAAAATTAACGAACAGATGGTCATGGTAGATCAGAGAAGACTACTGCGGTAGACTGAAAACAGATCTCAAAGATATCCAGATGCTAATCTCTAGGATCTATGGGTATTGTCTTCATATGGCAAAGAGAATTTGAAGATATTATTAAAAATCTTTAGATGGGGAGATTATCCAGAATTATCCAAGTGAGCCCTGAATAAAATCACAAGTGTCACAATAAGAGGGACGCAGAGGGAGATTACACTGCCACAGAGGGAATAACACAGTGGAAGCAATCACTGCACGCACAGATACCAGGATATCCAATGGAGGAAGAGACAATGAGCCAAGGAATGCAGTTCTGGAAGCTAGCAAAGGCAAGGAAACCCAATCACCTTTAGCAACTTTGGAGTGGGCATAGCCCCACAACCACCATGAATTCAGCCTAGTGAAACTAATTTTTGGCTTGTGACCTCCAAAATGATAAGAGAATAAATGTGAGTTGTGATTGTGTTGACTTATTGCAACAGCCTTAAAAAGTTAATAAATTTACCAAAACCTAACCAAGTGGTAGCCTAAACTGTAGCAACTATAGAAGATCCTGTGTTTTTCTCAGGCTAAGTCAACCCAACCACTAGCATAAAGAATAGCTATGGGTCTGGTGACAGCATTCTTTCCGATTCTTATCACAAAGAGAGACATTTGCATTCATTTGAATTGCAGCATACAGTCACAGTCTTGGCAGAAGTCTGGGTTAACTCCCTGGATCTCTGTCACAATATAGTCCAGTTAGACCTTGGTTATATTATCATTTTACAGAATATCCCTCCAGTTCACAATATTGATGAGCTAATGTTAATTAAACCTGGGTGGTATAAAGTGGCAAGTACTCTGGATAGACCAGAGGTGAGAGATAAACCCTACATATAGGCTCAGGGTGGTTCACCTGGAAACAGTGAAAAATGTTTACACTTTTAACTTCTATCATTAAGAAAAAGGCACAACAGTTAACGAATCTCTTACCTTTGGAAGCAGCATGTAGCACACTTGGGAAAACTGTACTAATCCATTTATTGAATGGCTCAGAAGGATGCCAGTTTTTAGTGGAACCCACAGCAAAAGATAGCCCTAGAGTAAATTCAGGCTGCACTACAATCATCCCTGCAAATGGGCCATATGACAGGGGACTAGAGGTATCCACAATAAATAAGAGATAATGAATTTCTGTCTGTCTCTCACCCCCCCCCCCCCCCCCCCCGCCACCTCCCCGATGCTGGGATTGAACCCAGAGCTTTGCACATTCCAGGCAAGCACTCTACCACTGAGCCACATCCCCAGTGTTCAGGTAAGTCTTATTAGAAGAGTCTCAATGAATATCCCTAGGTTTTTGCAGCAAGCCTATGACATCTTATATTAGTCTTCCAGAACTGCTATAACAAAATGCTACAGACTGGGAGCTTAAACAACAGAAATTTATTTTCTTACAGTTTTGACAGCTAGAATTCAAACATCAAGGTGCTTTCAGTGTTGGTTTCCAGCAAAGGTTCTCTTCTGCCTTACAAATGTCTGTGTCCTCACATGGCTTTTCCTCTGTGCACATGAGGAGAGAGGGCTCTCTCTTTTTCTTTTCTTACAAGGGCCATATTGGATAGGGCTGACCCTTATTACCCCATTTACTTAAGTACCTCCTTAAAGGCCCTGTCTTCAAACATAGCCATATAGTGCTTCAATATATAAATTTAGCTCATAACATATATGCAACACAAAATTTTCTACCACTTGAAGAGCAGTTCCTGGCATATTGCTGCGCCATAGTAGAGACTGGGTACTTGATCATAAAAGACATCAGATTTTTTTCCAATATGATCTGAGTTTTGCCTACTGAGCTGGATGTTGTCAGACTGACTCATCCATAAGGCTGGACAGGCATGGCATCATTTTATCATACGATGCAAGGAAAACTTTGGGATTGGACTGAGTAGATGCAGAGAGAATACAACTAGATTAAATTAACACTTGACCCAGATCCTCATACCATCTATCTCTCACTCTGTTCCACGGATAAGTCTCCTTCATTCCATACCTATGTCTTTCTGAGTATTCATTATAACCAACTAAAAAGGAGGAAAAAAATTTGGTTCATGAATAAATTAGCACATTATGATGGCACAAACCTATAAAGAGCTGTTTCAGAGGTGGTGAAAAGAATACTTCCCAGTTACTAGTATTTTAAGAAATACACCTGATTATTAACTTGGATTGAAAAGAAGTGGTCTCAGATAAGGGTATTCAAAACTTTGAGCTACTGTGAATGGTTTATCTGGTATTTCAGGAACTTTAGAAAGAAAGTAGACAGATGAAGCTCAGGGAGAAATATGCAGTTGTAGCTATCACAGTCACCTCAATGTGTGAGGATCTTTGCATTACATGTTAACACCCACAAGAAATCATGGAATACAGAAGAAACACTGATCATCTAAGTAAACCAAATGGCTCATCTTTGTCCACCCCAGGTTTTACAGGGTTGGATGCATGAGCAGAGCAGCCTTGGTGGCAATGGTAGAGGTTATACACAATGGCAACATCCTGAACTCTTGTTCAAGAAGACTAATGCAGTCACTGCCGTTATTAAAACATCTGACTAGTAGTATATGCCAAGCCTGAGCCCTTGATACAGTCCCATCCATTAATGACACTGTGTCCATGGGTCCTCTAGGAAGCAGATATCAAGGCAGAATTAGAAATTAAAGAGAAATATTAGGAGTATGCCTGTAAAAGATAAAGGAAGAATATGCAGGGAGAGTCCTCCAACTGCAATGACAATCTGAAAGGAGTGAAAGAAGAGACAGAAAGGAGGATTGGGTAGGAAGAGACTTGGTCTTAGGTACAACTATAAGGAAGGCCCTACCAGTGCAAGGGAGAGTTCCAACAAAAATAAAGATTGCTGGACAGGAATGGTACCTGGTACTTCTGCCCAAGGAATCTGTGATCTCACCTTGAAACCTGAAAGCACCCATAGCTGCAAGCCATTGTCAGTTAATAGCACTCCTTGCGGCAAGCTATCTCTTGAAGGGAGATCTGAGCAGGACTCCTTGATGGCTGCCACGGTTACCAACTAGTCATAGAGTGACAAGTTGATTACATGAGGCTCTGCACCACAGAGGGAGCAGTGTTTTACCCTTACCCGTGACTGTTACATAGTCCCGAGGATTTACTTTGTCTGACTGCAGAGTCTCACAGTGTCTGATTGTAAGGAAAATCCCACATAACATCACCTCCTATCAGGGACCAGATTTATAATGAAAGCAATTCTACAATGGCAGATGACCAAGGGCTTCAGTCAGAGTCATGTTTGTTAGAGCATTCTTGTACTGGCTCAGGAGGACTAGCTGTTAAATATTCAGGGATTTCCACAAGCAGTTGTTAAAGCATTGGTAGACTCAAATTGGCTTTAGAGAAAATATTTACATAACAAAACTCAAGCAAGCTCTACAAATCAGGAATCCCTATCCACCCACCTAGACACACACACACACACACACACACACACACACAAACACCCCAGTTTACCAACACACCATCGAATCCAATGGTGCAAATCTACTAGATCACCCAGAGCTGCAACAGCCTAAGTTAACACTGTAATGTTGGATCTAGTTCCGTGAAGATACCCTCCTCTTTCTAGTATTTTGACCTTATATTCACTGTCTCATTTTCTTACTCCCCTATCAGTGTTATAAGCACTGCCCAGAAAAATACTTTTCATTTTTTTGTTCTAATTAGTTATACATGACAGTAGAATGCACTTTGACACATCATACATGAATGGAATACAACTTCTCATTCTTCTGGTTGTACATGATGTAAAATTACACTGGTCATGTCATGTATGCACATAGGGTAATAAAATCTGATTCATTCTACTATTCTTCCTACCCCCTATACCTCCTCCCCTCTTCTCTCCCCTCTGCTTAATCCAAAGTAACTCTATTCTTCCCTAGTCCCCACCCTTATTGTGAATTAGCAGATGACCAAGCATATCAGAGAAAACATTCGGCCATTGTTTTTTTGGGGATTGGCTTATTTCTCTTAGCATAATATTCTCCAGTTCCCATCCATTTACCAGTGAATGCCCATCATTTCATTCTTTAAGGCTGAGTTATATTCCATTGTGTATATGTACCACATTTTCTGTATCGATTCATCTGTTGAAGGACACCTAGGTTGGTTTCATAGTTTAGCTATTGTGAGTTGAGCTGCTATAAACATTGAAGTGAATGTATCACTGCAGTATGCTGATTTTAAGCCCTTTGGGTATAAACCGAGGAGTGGGATAGCTGGGTCAAATGGTGGTTCCATTCCAAGTTTTCTGAGGAATCTCTATACTGCTTTCCTAAACAGACACTTCACAGAAGAAGAAAGTCAATCAACAAACATATAATTTGCATTTTAATCCTTATACCAGGGTCTACTTTGTTGGGGGTGCGACCCAAATCAAGACAAGTAGGTATAGTGGATATGAGGAGAGGTAGGAGGTACATAAATTCCAAAACTATTTTGAAGATAGAATCAAGAAGACATGTAGATGGGTGGAATGTGGCAGCTGAAAGGAAAAGAGAAGTCAGAGAGGATGCCTCCATTTCTGACTTAAGCAACTAGGTATAAAGTGGTATCACTTCCTGAGATGGTGGTAATTAAGAGTGAAGAAAAACAAGAGTTCCATTTTGCCAACATGGAATTTGAGATTTTATCACACAATAAAAGAGAGATTTCAACTAAGCTAGTGCTGCAACTTTGGGAAATAGAGATGATCACCAAAAATTTAATATGGTCAGAGTAAGGTTTGGAGTTTGCCTCTGCCACGGCAATGAGCAACATTCAAAAGAGCTACTGTTACATCAGCAGAGATCCCAGAGGACACAACCCTCAGTAGATATGGCCCATCAGTGAGAAATTATGAGTTATTATTGTTAGCCTCTATGAATTTAGGATGTGGTTGTAACAGCAAAAACTGAATTATTTTGATACAGAAAACTTCATTAAAACAGGAGAGAAGAAGGATATGAGGGACATAATTTAAGGTAGTTTTGGGAGTATGATATTGTGAAAATAAATAAACATAAATGTAAATAAACATATGCACTGATATTCCAGAAGGTAAAATGGTATAAGCACCATTTCCCATTTCCTACAACAGAGGGCTAGAAAAAGTGATCTCATAGTATTTCTCTAGCTGGCATAACAGAAGTATACTCTTTACCTGGATTGACATTCCAGGGTGTATACAATCAAACCTAGAAACATTCATTACTCTGTCAAGTCTCAGTTGGTTGTGTAACACAGGATGCAGGTCATTTGGCTGTGATTTTCTTATACACTGGCTGTTTTGCTGCTGGTTTATTTTTTGCTTTTGATTTTGTGTCTGCTCACATTAAAAAGTCTTCATTCCTGCTGACAGGCAGGTAGAGACAAGCAGGTAATGAAGGTCTTGGTGAGGATTCTCCAGGCAGACCCACTCACAACTAATTGAGAACTGGTTGCGTTTCCCCAAGCACCTAAATGGGAGACTGCTTAGTGGGGTGAAGTACACAAGCCATCCTCCCCTTCAGAGTATTCTTCCTGCAACTGCTCATGGAAATCTAAACTTCATTTACAGGAGACACAACTTTTTATTCCCTGGTTAGAGAAAAGATTTTCATTGCAAAAGTTTATTGGAGGGGAGAAGGAATGTGTGTGGAGAAAGGAGGTACATAAATCAAGTCTTTTTAAAATTATTTATTTAATTTTTTTACAACAGAGGAAATTTAATGCAAAGGGTTACCTACATAAGTGATGTAAAACCAGAGATTAGCAAGTGTAGAAAGTCACTACTTCCTCTAGGCTAACAGTAGCAATGTAGGAGGCAGAGTTTGTGGGACCAAGGTCACCCCATGAAACTCAAACTATGGGGATCTCACTTGCCAGGGCTGGAGTTTCAGAGGAGACCAGCTGCTTCCAGAGAAGCTGCCCAAGGCAAAAAGATAAGAGAAGAAACATCCGAACTTCTCCCATCTTCCAGTCTTTACTAGTACATCATATTGGCTGTTAACAATTAGAAGATAATAAAAAAAATAAAATTCTGAAAAAAACGGTCCATATGAGTCTGATCCCTTGCTATAGAGGGGAAGGAAACATGAATGACAGAATATGAATCACTAGGAGAACAGACACAGCACTTGACACAGGACTGGGAATGTCTGCCTACCTGAACACAATTCCTTCCGTACACATGGCTGTGCCATTCTCCACTCTTTAGAATGACCACTTCCTCCTGTCTTCCTTTCCTCAATCTTGACTTACCCATGGGATTGAAGAGGTATAATAGATTCTATTACATGATCTCATTCCATGTTCCTAGTGACTGGGCAAAGGATGGATGTGTGACCAAGCTGGGCCAACAAGGGTCTTCCTCAGGATTTTTCATATGGAAGCTGGTGAGAAAGACACCTGTCTCTTCTGACTGTGAAGGTTTAAAGATGTGAATTTGTATGTATTTCTTGTTCCTGACCTCTGATGTATGAGAAAGCAATTTTAGTAGGAGAGAATATAGCCAAAGTCAATATGTCAATATGGAGAATGAAGGAAAATGAGAGGGAGA
Source organism: Tamias sibiricus (assembly GCA_025594165.1). Taxonomy (NCBI): domain Eukaryota; kingdom Metazoa; phylum Chordata; class Mammalia; order Rodentia; family Sciuridae; genus Tamias; species Tamias sibiricus. The sequence goes on from CM046672.1 coordinate 40,358,662, forward strand.
GAGAGACTATTCCCAGCCCAGTTCCAGGAATTACAAAAAAGAACTACAATCCTCCTCTTTCACTATATTGGTTACTTAAGCCAATAGATTTCCCTCTGGCTTAAAGCTTTATTTATTTTATTTTTCTGTCCCTTATAAATAAAACACAGATATGTTGTGAGTAAACAGGAGACAGAATACAGTAACAGGGATTATATTAAAACTTTTGCTAGGGAAAAACGGAAGTTGGGAGGGCAAGGAAGAGAAGGTTGTCGAGTGGAATATAGACATCACTAAATAAGAAGCAGAGATGCTGATAGAGATTCATGGTTTTGAGTAAGAGTTTCAGAGTTCCAAATGCCAGCTTCCTCACAGATAAGGATGGCTAATGAGATCTAAGTTGAAATCATGTGGGAGAGCTTCTAGGAAAGTTTTTTTATAAGACACAAAGGGATGATTACTTGTTTCAATCACCCACTGCCAGGTACCCATACTCTCCTCCTGTTCCATACAGATATCTTGTACAACAGAAATTCAATCTTATAATCATGAACTTGAAGGCCTTTCCCTAGAGATTAGCAGAGCTATAAGATGGAGAGACTAAATCTTTAATGACAGTGTGGAGTCACCATACACCATACAGCTCTGGGTTCCTCATTATCTGAGTGATCTTTTTCTGTGTTATTTAAATCACTGTTTTTCAAGTTAACTATTCAGAGCTAATAAGAGTTTCTAACTGATAAACAAAGAATTGATCTATACCTTTCTTCTTATTAGAAGGCTTTTTTCTCAAATGAAATTTTTACCTTCAACTTCTCCGTAATACCCTAGAAAGAAGGCCCCCAACTGTTATGTCTCTAAGTCCAGGGTGAAAGCAGTGAATGTGAAAATCCCACCCTGATGATAGATGATGGGTGGTAGAGCCACTCATGGAGACATTCAGCCAGAGGGTCTGGGTAGTCTGCAAAGCCTGGAGGGAGGCTCAGGGTTGGGGAAATGATATTCATGGTTAGCCCTCCAGTTCTTCCAAACTAAAAGAATCAAGAGATGTTCGACCTTATTCACCTGCAGACCCCAGACCAGCCCCTCCCAAATAACTCTTTGGATATCTAGTTCCAAATCTAGCCAAGGGACCTGAAAATGCAAGGGTTTCTTTGAACCATTCACCCTATGATTAGCTTTTTTCCTTCTGTGATAGTTAATTTTGCATCAACTTGATTAGGATGGGATGCCAAGACATTTGTTTAAACATTATTCTGGGTGTGTTCATGAAGGTATCTCTATATGAAACTAACATTGGTAGACTAACACTAATTAATATGGTTGTGTTTCATCCAATTCATTGAATACCTAAAGAGCATAAAAGGCTGAGTAAGAAAGAATTCCTTCTCACTGACTGTTGGTGGATCTAGGACAATGGTCTTCATCAGACTTTGGATTTAGACTCAGACCAGAACTTACAACATAGGCTCTCCTGGGTTCTCAAGCCTTTGGACTAAGACTAAAACCATTGGATCTCTTGAGTCTTCAGCTTGCTGACTATAGTTCTTGAACTTCTCAGCCTCCATAATCACATAAGTCAATTCCTTATAGCAAATCTCTCTATCCTATTGGTTCTGTCTCTTTGGATAACCTAGACTAACATACATCCCAAGACAAAGGCCCAGGTCAGAAGGAGAATGTTGGTGTACTCCCAAGGCCTGCAACACATTTCAGGGTACTGTTTTTCACAAACACCCCAGCCTTTGAAGAATCCTGCCTTCAAATTTTGCTGAGTTCAGAACTACAAGTGCTTATCTTTCAAGTCTCATAAGGGCTCAGACCTCTTGTGCTTAGAGAATTATTAAGACAAAAATCCTTTAAAAACTGCAGTTAGTTAAGATTCGTTCCCAGTGCAGTGTCCCCTGATGGCCCTACTAGACACAAAACAGAGGAAGAAGATACTATAGGAAGAAGTTGGGAACCACAGACTGTTGTTTAAAGACAGGGCCTTCCGGGAACAGTTTTAATGCTCTGTTTGTAATAAAAGAATAACGTTCAGGAAAGTTGCTTTTCTGTGCAAAAAGATGAGTGACTGTAAGTTTGGCGGGTGACAGAGGGAGTACAAAGCAGTTTACGGGTGTCATATAAAAATAACAAAGACCCTTGGTGGCCCTTACCTCAATTTTGCAAATCATGCAAGATGAATGAAATTCTTCTTGGGCCTTTATCATCTTTTTTTTTCTTTTTTTTTTTTTTTTTCTTTTTTTTTTTTTTTTGCTTTTCTTCTTTTTTTATGTTTCCAGTGGTGGGACAGATGGGGCACAGCAGGCACAATGGGCTGTGGGACAGGTAGGAAGAAATTTGATTCTTTGTGACCAACAGAGTGGAGAGATCAAAATGATCAAAATTCTCCCAAGAAAACAACCCTCACTCCCAGAGTCACCCTTCAAATGCTTCAGTGTGTGGTTTTGTACCTACTCACCTCAAGAAGTTGAGCAAATCATCTGGAATGCCAACATTTTGGTCCAGGATCACACTGTGGGTATAGGCAGAGCCCCACTCACCATAGCTCTATATGAAGCAAACTGACCCCTCCACCACCATCATTTCCCCTGGACATCCATGGCACTGAGATCACAGCACAAGCCTGTGTTTCTCCACAGCTCACATACTGGGTCCCCTGCCAGTGGAACCCGGGCAGCCACCCTTTTGGCAGCACCTTGCCTGATCAATCTTCTTGAGGGCTTCCTGGAAGGGGCCATATGAGCCAGAATAAAACAAGTCTCAGGAGTAAAGCCTAACAGCATCCATTTCCCCATTCAGGGGTATTAGTAGTAACACTGGGCTTGTCAGAGCATGGCCTTGGCTTCATAGCACTAAGACTGACAATAAACCTTGGGGAATTCCATCACAGCTTGAGTTTCCCACGGGGCAGAATAGAAGATGGAGAGGAGCAGGCAGGATGTTTATTAGGAGGTCAATATCTGTTGGAAGGGAGGCAAAGGAAGCACAATTAGGTAGAGGAAGACATTGGGCTGGGATACAGGACCAAGAAAGAGCTCAGCCAGTCCTACAGAAAACTCTGTGGATGCCCAGATATGCTACTAGTTGGGGTGAGAAGCTGGGGTTTTATACCCGCTGTTTGATCAGTCATTAAATGTGGGCTTCTCTGGGAATGGTGTATCACCATTGAGCAAGACTGTGTTCTTCAGCCAAGATAATTCCAAAGGGACAGCTGAGGGGCATCTTTTGACTGCCCTATCAACATCTTGGTAATAAACCTTTCCCTGCTGAAAGGAGTTCTAGGCTCTAAATCACAGTGTCCATCTCACTTTTCCCAGCTCCTGACATTCCACTAATGTTTTCTAGGGCTCTGGTAGTATGTCCAGAGATGTTCTGTAACAACAATCATACTCTATTGCTTAAGTGTAAACATATAAGATAAACTATTCTATACAGAAGGGTGGAATTTAGAGGAAAGAAAGGAAGAAGAGGTCACTAGTTGAGAAAGGCAGGATGGATATTCTAAAGATAAGCACTGCCCTGTCTAGGTGCATTTTTTTTAATTGCACATTATTTTAATGTACCTAACAGTGAGACAGAAAAACTCCCTAACACTTTTGTCAGTACATGTAAGACTTGCCTATTTTCTTGACATTTCACCTTCTTTCTTATCAATGCTATAGTAGACAAACTGCATGGGGCATATGTTGAGTACAACAACCCTAGGCCAAGTCCACTCTCAGAAATCTGCCCTGCCCACCAGCCTTGTTGGGTATGTGATCTCCTGGCAGTGCAACTGGATGAGAAATGAGCATGAGAGATTGGCCAATCAATCTCCTCTCTGTCATCAGCATGGGCCAGTGAGGAATTGTGTGCCAGTGGGACCTTCAGCTGAACCATTACGATGCACATGTACAGTGGAGGACACCTCTTTAGGCCAGTAGTAAGCAAAGAAATCCACCTGGTGAAAGAATGGAGATTAAGTTCAAAGAAGAGCACCTGGGTGGCCTGTCGGGGAGAATTAGAAGATGAGCTGCTGCCTCAATAGCTTCCCAGACACAGGCATTTTGGAACCAAGTCCTCTAGGAGACTTGCTCTCACCTGACACAGCCAGGATAGGCACAAGCCTCTCCCAATTAGGAAAGCCTGGTTACTTGGAGCCACAGACCTCAAAGGAACAGTGCTCACAGGACCCGAGACAACCACAACTACACTGCTCCCCTACCAGTTAACTCTGTCTCTTGCTTACACCAGGAGGACAGAGGTAGGAAGATCACTACTGTTTTCATACTCAGTAACACAGTGACTGAATTAACTCTTATCCTTCAGGAATGAGGCAAGCCCAGGGAATGATGGGGTAGAGAAGGCAATCTCTCCTGCCACCCTCACCAGCATTCCTCTCCTGGCTTCTTGTGTTCTGGTTCCAGCATAGGTGGACAGCATCCTTCTTCCTCCCTGATACTATTTCTCATAGGAGAAACCTGTGAGCCTGGTTGCTTCACCCATCACAACCCAGTTATTAGAGACCATGCCCAAGAGTCTTCCACTCCCTCTGCTGCAGGTAGGGCAGCCACATTGATTAGAAGATTTTATTGGAAAGATTGGAGTAGAAGGAGCCAGACTCCTACAGGCGAGGAAGACCCTAGGCAACCTCAGCAGAGACTAACTGACCACCCTCCTGTCCAAAAGCACAGACCTCCAGGGTCTATCACCACAAGGGGTTCTCAGAAAGTCAGAAAGCAGAGGATGAGAAGGATGGTTCTACCATGTAGGTATAGTCCACCTAGGCCTAGGGACACACGCAGGGCTCCACAGAGAGAAGGGTTCCAGAAAAGGATGAAGAAGCCATTTCCTCAGTCTTCTGTCAGGCTCAGGTACCCAAATAACATGATCCAGGACTGTAGTTCCCTATTGTTGCTGTCACAGATTGTCACAAATTTAGTGGATTAAAACAATACAAATTTATCTTATAGTTCTAGAGGTCAGAAGTCAAAAATGGTTCTCAGGGACTAAAATTAAGGTATCTTCAGAGCTGTGTTCCTTTTCAAGTCTCCAGAGGAGATTCTGTTCCTTGACTTTTCCAAATTGTAGAGGCTGCCCACATTTCCAGCTTCTAGAGCTCATGGTCACATCACTCTGATCTTTTGTATCCATCTTCATAACTCCTTCTCTGCCTCTTACTCTTCTGCCTCCCTCTTATAATTTTGATTACATTGGACCCAACAGAATAATCTAGGATGATCTCCCATTTCAAGATCCTTAACCACATCTGCAAAGTCACTTTTACCATGAAAGATAACATATTTAAAGATTCTAGAGATTAAGATATGGATATCTTTCGGGGCCTTTATTCAGAAAGTTTGTGCAATAAAGTTGAGAGTATGATTGAGTTCTTCTCCCTGGTTCTGCATGGGGGACAGCAGAGCCTAGTACAGGTTAGTACTATGGAAGTGTGGACCAACCTGGTCTTAAGAGATAATTCCCAGGGTAAGTGTTACAACCAGGGTGAGTGTGGTAACCATGAGGCCACAACCTATTTCCTAACCAAAACCACCCTTTCACCATATTTTTATTTTTCTGCTAAAACATTCCACCTCCATTTTGAGAAACTATCATAGAAATTCCCTTTACAAGTTTCCCTTGCCATAAGAAAAAGAACATATGCCCAAATTCTGGCCAAGAAGACTTGCGGTATTGATGGAGTCTTGAGAAAAAATTTTCTTTTCAGATTAAAAAGAGAAAGAATTGGGACCTTCTGCTTGCAGATACTCCTGTGTGGTGACATGATTCTTCTTATGTATTGAGCAACTATTTCAGAACCACAAGGGAAATATTAAGAGAACCACAAGAAGGGAACCCAGAGCCCTATGAGCTACAGAAAATCCATAGAATGTCCTGCTTTTGTATTTATTAACATAATGTAATGTAAAAGTAAATATAAAAGCTGCATCTTGCTCCAGAAGTCTTTACGTATAAGCAAACACTTCCTCAACAGAGCAGGGAGGAAGGGCTACTACAGAGGATGGCAACAACAGTGGTATTAGGAACTCCACCCTCAAATGGATTTGTGGAAGGAGAACATACACAAGGTGTTGCTGCACAGGCCATTGGACTGCTTTTCTTGAGCAGCCATGACAAATTGGCTTGAACCAATATAAGAAATAAATTATTCCCTCTTAGTTCTAGAATTCGAAATCCAAATCCATAGGTGTCAGCACAACCATCCTCCTGCTTTTTCCACCTTTTGGTGGACCTAGGTATTCTTTGACTTGTGGTAACACAACCCAACGTCCATCTCTCCTTTCACAAGGCCCCCTTCTCTATATGTCACTCTCTGTGTCTGTCTTCTTCCTACAAGAGCACCACCCATTGCACTTAGGACTCACCCTAATCAAGTACAACCTCATTTTAACTTAATTAATATGCAAAGACCCTGTTTCTAAGTAAAGTCACATTCTGAGGCTTTTAATAGACACATGTTCAGGGGGACACTATCCAACCCTACAAATATGGATGACTATTTCCAGGTTTCTGTTAGGTACTCTGCAGGTATTTTCAATATCACTCAGAGAAGAAAGTCATTAGAGAGCTAAGGTCCTTCACGGGGCCTGTGAAGTCTGAATTTTTATTGTTTAGCAATCCCACTCTAACCTGAAGGCCATGAGTCTTGGAAGGACTCAGGCTCTGGTAGCATTGTGTCACGAGCAGCCATGTTTTCAGGACTAATGAAGACCTGAAAATGCCAGTGAGATCTCGAAATCATAATTTCTGCTCAGTTATACAGAAGGAAAGCAAACTGCGCAAAGAGCAGGGCCTCGAGGCATTAGCGGGGAGTTAATGACACAAGGAGATCTGAAAGGGTCACTGTTGAATATTGTTCTCAATGAGCCAACAGGAATTCACATGTACTGGGCACTGTGTGGAACTGTACTGGGCTCACTTCCCCTCCTTCCCAGCTTCATCAGTGAACAGGGAGAAGGACCTGTCAAGAAATAAAGCTGCCTTGGGTCCATTGACAAAAAAAAAGAAAAGAGCATCTCATCATAGCAGAAATAAAACTGCGATGCCTCAAGGCTATGAATAAAAAGCCCTCGGCCTTAACTCATAGGATACAGCAATAGATTGGGAGATCCAAAGGCCCAGAACCTCTTCGACTACTGTAGAAAGGGCCTGGGTCCAAAGATACAGGAAAATGAGAGTTGACTAAGGAATTTCAGAGGATATATAAACAATATAAACATATAATATAAACATGCTCATTTTACAAAAGAAAACCTCAAGACCAGGAAAGAAAAGGTAATGGGTCAAGGTCACTGAGTCAGCCAGCAGAAGAATCAACACTTCGGTCCATGTCCTCTGTGGTGCTGCCACCACATTTCTTCACATGGGCATCTGTTGCCCCTTGGAAGGAAACTGCAACCTATGCAGTCCTATGAAGTCTCTAGACTGTAATAATTCCCAGAACTCTCTGCCCATCCTGCAGAAATCTCCCCTGCCCCAAATATGCTCATGAGCTCTCTGAGCCAAATACTGTTCTTGCTTAATAGGTAGAAAATTGAGGCCTAGAGACTTTGGGACTTTTCCAAACACTTATTGCCATTCTTCCATAGCCTACAACAGCCAAATTGCAAACTCGGCAAAAGCCAAGGAAATAGTAAGAGAAACTTCTCATCAATGATATTTCTAAATAAATGGCACCCATCACTCACAGAGAGGCATCTGGCTTAGGTCTGTCAGACCCCTAAGAAAATATCTGTTGTGTGGGAGAGTCTCATCCAGCTTTCTCATTTTAAGCATATAATTCTGACCTTAGGAGGAATCTGAAATTCAAGACAAAGCTTCCCAGAGCAATGAACTGTTTTCATTCTCTTCACTGTTTATTCTTGATATGATTCACTGCCCAGAGTGCTGTAAACAGAAAGTCAAAGACAGAGGTGTGAATCAGGGTACAGTGGTATGGTTTCCTTACTTCCTAGTCTGTAATCAGGTATTTGCAGCTAGATCTCTAATTGGAATCCTGCCCTGGCCCTACCACTGCTGACTCCCACATCAGAAGTCTAAAGACCTCCAACACAGGGTGGAGACAGATAGCTAGAGGTACAGGGTTTCTGCTGGATGCCTTAGACATATATTCTTACTGAATTTTTAGCATCAGAGGGATAATACAGGAATGAGTGCTCCCTTTCTTTAAGTAAGGGAACTATGAAGTCACAGTTGTTCATTGTTAATCAACATATGCTAATTATGGAACTGGACACTTAGCTATATGGTAGGTATGGAAGAGTAAGGAAATATCAGCTGGCCTTTTCCTTCATAGAGCCTTTGATTGAGATATAATATACCCAATCACAATAGCAAATGGAAAACTGAGATTGTGTCAGGGTCAGATTGTGTGAGAGGAAAATCAGTAACCTCCTCTCTAGGAGCTCATGTGAGCCTCCAATGAGGGATTTGCCAAAGTAACCCTTAAGTTGAGACCAGAATGATGAGTTAGAAATGGCTTGGCAAAGAAGCACAGGAGCAACACATTCAAAGGCTTGGGAAGAAGAGGAAGAATGTTAAGTACAGAGATCCATGAAGGTCAGTGTGCTGTAGGGCTAGGGTCGGGGAAATCCTGGTGTGTTGGTCAAGGTAAGCAACTCTGTCTATGTAGGTAACAATAGGAAGGATGGAAAGCTTATTTGAGTAGGTTTTGATATAACTGGCTTCCTGCTCCAGAATAATCATCCTGGCTATAAAGTTAAGGAAATATTGGAGTCAGAGACAGCATGAGTACAGGGGACCTCTGAGAAAGGCTATATCAATAATCCAGGTGACGTGGACTAGTCTAGACTAGACTCAAGGACACTTCCCAGTCTTGTGAGTTTCATATCTTAAATATGTCTTGAATTTCAGATTCCTCCTATAAACTGCCATCTCCATTCCTCGAGACTTGCTTAAGAAAGGTTCTCCAGCACTGTGCCCATGAAGAGCTGGCCAGAGAATGAAGACATATTTGTGCTTCTCTAGGGTAGAGCTCAAAAAGGAAGGATTCTATGGCCAAAGTTTGACTTTCCTGAAATAATAGCCTCAAGATCCTGGTAAGGGCCTGGTGCTCTCCCCCATTATCCTAGGAAGGTTATGCTAATGTTGAGCCTCAATAAGCCACTCCCCCCTCAGTCCCTGGAGAAGAGTTTTCACATGCAACATTGTCTGGGGAGACAACTAAATCACTAGAGTTTTAGCCAAATCTGGAAATCAATACCTAACCCAGATTTCTGAAGCTAAATAGGTTGAGATATAGATGACAGAGCTGCAGCACAAGTCAAAGCTTCATGCTGTAAAATACTGCACACTTTTAAAAAATGTTAATTGGTTAGAGTGTCATAATTTTCACACACATGTAAATAAGGTTAATGAATTTTATTCCACACAGATGATTTAAATTGTAAAACAATCAAATTACTTTACAGGTAATACTTTGGGCTCAAATCAAATAAAATTTCAAGTCATTATAACTTTAGAAAAAGAAACTAATTTGAATATGCGATTTAGATCCATTAAAAGTCTTCTCAACTTTAAATAGTGATAATAGAAATCAGAAAAGCTTGAGAGTGGTTAAGATTAATTAAGAGTGAATGCATTTGGGAAAAGAAAATTATGGTGCTGTAATTTTAGAATGCAAATGAGGTCAAAAAGTTTAAACTAATGTGCATCTATATAAACACAGTCTCAATAAAGGAAAATATTTCATTACAAGGATTTAGAAGTACTGTATTCTGTACTTCTTGTTACATAAGTAGCAACAAACTGATAAACAGCAACCTGTTACCAGCCAATTAGAGTACTCTTATGGCTGCCAGTAGTTAAGCTGGTACCAGTTTAGAAATCTTGATCCCCAAAGTTCCCTGCAGCATGATTTATTTCACCTATGAGGTAGACAGTGTTGATGACCTCCTGGGTCCCCTTAGGTCTCTTTTTAATACCTCAGTGTGCCTAACTCCTATTATGTGTACTTAATAGATCTTACCTGCGGTGGTCTTCAAGAACTTTCCTTGGGCTTCTTCACCCATAAGCACAGTCAAGTATGCCTAGAAGTTATATTCCCCTACCCCTCACTGAACTGTAGCCAATGTCTAGATTAGTTACACAAAGCCCAGATCCTTGACCTTAAGATAGGGCAAACTTGGTGTAATTTATGCTTCAGAGCATGGAGTCAGGCTAAGTCTAGAACCTGACCTGAAATTGCAATCTTGCAGCCAGACCTGTGTTAGACCTAACCTGTGTTAGGCTCTCCTGAAGTAGAGCCTATGAAGACAATTCTTATGTAAATTTTTTTTACAGAAGCCTCAAAGATGAAATTTGTAGGGAAGACAGGAAGCAAGGAGGAGCAAGAAAGAAGCCAGACAAAGATGTGGGCTTGAAGTCTGGCCTCAACTGATAATACAGGGCACTCTAAGAGAGTCTAATTGTCCCACCTAGAGTCAAGGGAGCTTGCTTTCATATCCTCCTGTCATTCATTCCTTCCTTGGCTGTGTGCCAACCCCAGGAGATACACACTATGTCAGTCCTAGAAATTCTCCAGAAATTGTAAGTTACTAGCAGCCAATACTCAGGAACCAAGGGATCAGCACACCAGCTCAACAAAGGGAAGCTGGGTAGGGTGCCAACAGCCTCCATTGCAGCTTTTTCTTGTTCCCTATACCATCCCCTCCTTCTTTCCTTTCCTTTACCTGTCTCCTGGGGAGCACTTTCCTGACACTTACTTGCACATGAATCCTCATCTTAGGCACAGCCCCAGTACCCTAAGATCAGGATCTTTGCTTAACCTCAGGTTTACCCTCATCCTGAAATCTTGATTCCATGCAATGGAACAGCATCCTGCAGTTCCTACCAGTGTGACACCCATGTTCCCTTCTGCTGATAACTGTATCCTGATCTTCTGGGGAATCAAACTTCCATTTCACTCAATCTAAAACATTTGGGCACACATACACTCACACACACAAACATACACACACCCTCACTCACACACTGCAGAGGGGCTATTTGACCTAGACCTGGCCAATCAGAATAAAGATATTGTCTCTGGGATGGGCACTGTGATCCAAACTAAGCCAATAAGCCTAAGCCCTGGAAATTTTGCTAGAACCTTGGGAAAGCAGTGATTTCTTTCCACTAAAATGATTAACCTGTAATATGTAAACCTGAGGCTGGTAAGGGCCATATGGCAACAAATAGGAAGATTCTGAACAAAACTGAGGTGATCACAGAAGAAAATAAAACCAAGTACCTTAATAAAGTGAGAAATACATTCAATGACACCATGTAAGCTCTGAGTCAGACTCCAGACCTTTTAGTTTTATAAGTCAAATCAACCCCTTCAGCTGGTAGTAGCTGCCTAGGCCACCAGGAAGTGAGTTTTATTTACAACCAGCTAAACCTCCCCTGACTAATAACCATAATAAGGGTCTAGTGCAAACCAGCTTTTAGAAAACTGTTTCTTGAGACATGTCATCTAGCATAAGAAGCATGTATTTACAATCTGTAGTCTTGGCAATAATATGACCTTGATCAAGGGCATTCTTTTATCATGGCCTTTGTTTTCCTGTTTGTAGTATGGAATCATTTATAGCATGTATTTCCTAGACATGGCAGCAAAGGCCTTGGTCCAGGACTCCATGGTTGATTCCTCTAGGAGTATATTCTGGATTTATGCATTCCCATTCAATTCTAGGTCCCCAATGCCTGGCCTTCTTTATAGGATAAGGTCCTCCCTACACTACTGGCTCTATCTCCAGGGACCTATACAGTAAGAGCAATGGGACTCAACCTTGGTTTACAGTTACTAGAGTTGGGATCATGAGCCCTGTTCACCATTTCACTCCCCACTCAGATGAGGTCAACCCCAATAGACACCCCTCCTCAAAGGCTCTGGTAGCCTCATATATGGAGAATTGAGGGTTGGAGATCCTGGGCTCAAATTCTAGCTATTCTACTTATCAGTTGTATAATAGAGTTACTTCACCTTTCTAAGCCTCAGTTTCCCCATGTGTTCAATGGGAATAATGAGCATATGATGTGTCTCAGGTTAGGCAGGTTGAATTTTCTCAGGTTTAAATAATACATTGTAGCAGATGCTGTCAGGCTCAGCCTATACATATTCCCTTGGATCACCTTACTCTTCCCTCATTATCTTCCTTGTCCCAGGCCAGAACCTGATTTTGTTTTAAGTTTACCTCAGACTTCTGGAATCATCTTCGTGTGCCCTTAAGGAAGAAAATACTTGGGAATGTACAGACACCCCATCTGCCATCCCAGTCTGTCCTTAACCAATGCCTGACAGTGTTGGCATATAAATGGGGGGGAAATGTTCCAGGCCTCTTGCCTTTGATTTGGGCAGATCTGAAATATGTTGTTTCCAAAGTTATCCTCTCTGGGTCTTAGCTTGATATCACATCTTGGCCACCTTCCCTTCCCAGTTCCACTTAACACTTCCTACTAGATTTTCCTAGACATAGATTTTACTCACTTAGTCTCATGAATTGTCTTCTCAGGATCTGTGACACCCATCCAAAGCCACTCCTGTAGAATGCTTAACAGACTGCTTTACACATAATTGGTGCTTAAGCAGAGATTGCTGCCATCACTGTTAGAGAGTGCCTGCCAAGTACTGACACCACATAGCACAAACTGTGTGTGAGTCCCTGGTGGATAGATACACATGCATGCCAACACATGTATACACACACACACACACACACACACACACTGGGTTTATTCCTGGTAGAGATACTGAACACACTCACATATAATATAGACGATCCTCCTCTAAGTCACTTCTGATGGTTTCATGAAAACATTACCATTATGAAAACATTACCAATATAAAAGTCGAATCCCTCTTGCTTTAAGAGACCTTTCCCTAAGCATAGAATTGAGTAGTCTAGGACTTCTCTACACAGACACAGTGCAGTTGCCTAGTGTTTCCAAAGGATGGTTAATTAGGTAGCATAGTCATCTATCACATTTCTTACCCTTTATTTACCAGGACCCTATAGAAAGTTTGGATAGGATAGGGAAAGGGTTACGGAAACCTAAAGGATAATCAGGGGAAAGGAGGATCTCCTGAGTCTTTGAAGTATCATGTATCTCTGAAGTCAAGGGTCATCCACGTGCTGCTTTCTCTAGGCATCCTAACTCCAGCCTGGTTTTCGGGGGTCACAGAAAAGCTGCCTTGCCATTCCTGTGAAGTACATGGGGAAGTCATGCTGACTCTTAGAGTTCATCAGATGAAAGCTAGAATGCTGGGAGTCACTAGATATGGAAAGTTTACTTAAGAGTGACACCCAGAAGGAAACAAAGCAGAAAGATAGTAGTGAAATGTAAGATTACTTATATCTGGATTCAGTCATACCTGAACCCCAAAGCTTTGTCTCAGTCAGTTTAAAAAAGACATTGTAACTTTAATGGTGATTACAGGTGGATCAGATCATAATTAGAGGCAAAGGGCTTTGTGTGGGCACAGTGGAGACGTAGGCCCCAGCTCATGGAACTCCTGGCTCATTCTTTCTTGCCGTTAGTCAATAGCTGGTACCTATAATGTGAAAGACACCTGAAGATATATCACTTCCTTCTAATCCCTCAACTACATCTACTATGCTGCCCCAAATCTGACCATTCAGATAAAGGCACCCCCAACTGAAGAGTTCATCCTGGGAAGAAGCATTCCAACCCAAGTTCATAAGTCCTTTACATTAGCAAATATTTTGCAATGGAAGTAGGAGTTAGTTAAGTTAAACTAGAAAGTAATGCTAAAATGTCATGACTTAGCACATACCTATTTCTTACCCTTGTAAATTCCATTGTGAATACAGATGATTCTCCTGGGCAATTATCCTCCATGCAATGATTCAATGACTCAGGCTGCTCTGCTCTTGAGAATCCACCCTCTCGCCACAAGGCCTCCTCAGCACCACAACAAGGAAAAAACTCACATGGGGCTATCACGTTCACTTGCTTGAGCTTCAGTCCAGACTTGACCAATGCCAGTAGTCAGAATTCATCACAAAGCCCTGCCCAACTGCAAGGGGTCTGAGAAGTTTGTCTTTCGTGTGTCTAGAAAGATAAAAGACCAGATGTCATCTCCCTGCTGATGTACTATAGTGGGTACAGCAATGAAATGTGATGGCTAAGGGCAAGTCTGGTCACTTGAAGAGTCAGCGAGAACAGGAGGCTCGAAAAAGAGGAGATACGTATTACTGACTCCTACTCCTAGCCCCTCACTGCACAACCATGGGGCAAACGCAACTCATGGCTGTGCTTTGTATCCTAGATTTTAAAATGTTTATGACTGCCTCTTATATTTTGCTGTTGCATGAATGAGAAATCAGCCAAGAAGATGTAACCCATAGGGGTTTAATTTTCTATTGGGACAGGAAACAAGGGAGATATTTCAGCATTGAAACAGATGTTCCCAAATGCACCCAAGGCTCCTGAGTTTTCTGTCCCACCATTCTCAGCTTATATTTCTGTTTTCAAGATCAGCTCAAAGTTGCAGTGCTCTGTGGCTGCCCCACCTCAGTCAAGAATAGAGAAGAATGAAACATCTAGAATTTACACAGGAAAGCAAAATGCTCCCAGAAGTCCCCATCAGACCTCTGCCAATGACTAAGACTGTGGGGTCTCCATTCCCACAATGGAGTCTGGAAGGAATAGTTTTTAGCTGGGCACAATTCCACCTCAAAGAAACCACGATTCCATTATCAAATAAGAGGGAAGAATGGGCATCCCATGGAAAATTTAACGAACAAAACTTAAGCAACTTCCCACAAAACTCAAATTTCTATTGGGCTTTTTTGAAAATTGAGATTTTGATAATACAGGTACCATTTTTCTCAAAGGCAAGGTCAGTAGAATTGAGTTTAGCTCTTAGAAAATGTAACCCTTAGTTTGTTTGTGTTTATTTCACTCAATCTGCCTTACCCATGGCCAGCTTTATGGGCAGTCTCATAAGATTCCGTGTATAGACAGGCTCCAGGCTTGGTTTTGCTATCACTGTTTAAGTTTTTGAACATGGTCCTTGCACTTTCATTTGGGACAAGCTTGACAAATTATGGCCTCACTTTCATGTAGACTTTTCTCTGGCTCCTGGTGAACTTGAGAACACATAGACTCAGGACCAGACAGACTTAGATTGTAAATCCAAGCTTAGAGTCATTAGGCTAAATTGCCTAGCATCTTATAATCTCAGTTTTTTTATATATATTAAAAGAAAGAAAGCCACCTTCCTCACAGGGCTCTGGTGTGTACTTGATGTTTCTAGACATAATGAAGATGGCCCAGCTCTGTGTACCCAGTGTTTGCACAAGAATCATGGCCAGTATTGATGTGATTTTCATTTCTGAGCTTTTATATACCTGTCTTAAAACAGAGCCTGACATTCAAAGTGGCTGCCAGGTCTGGGGCTGGGACTCTGAGCCCTCCACTCTCATTTGAACAAGGAAGCGTCCATGCTCACTGGATGCCAGGGGAGAGACAGAAGAGAGGCTTATGGAAGCTGGCCTAATAAGGTCCCTGGCACACAGTGACCAGGCCAAGTGAACTATTCATACATCCATGAGATCTGGGCAAGACTTTCTGCCTGCTCAGTCACCTTGACTGAAAGGACAAGCCAATAAATCTGTTCCTTGGAAGTGGACAAAAAGAGGAAAGCAGCAAGAGTTACAATAGGAACCATTAGCACTTGCCAAAGCAAAGTCCACTTTCATCTAAGAGAGACTTTCAGAAGACAGTACAAAGGTCTCATTAATACAGTGCAACAAGTCACCAGGTGAAAATTGAGCCTCTACTGCCATGCTGACTTCAGAGGGGGCAAAGGCATTTACATCTCTTCTCACCACAGAGGGGAGCCAACCAATTCCCTACAGGATTAGGAAAGAGTTGCAACCCTATGTCTACCTTCAGTGATGGGCTGGAATCCCCTGCCATGCCCCCTTCCTCCCTCCCTGAGACTCCTCTTTGTATATTAGAACAAAGTCCTCTAAGACCTGTAGGGAAAAATAAAATCTGGAAGCAAGTTCACCTATGGGCTGAGAAGCAACATTCTGCCTCATTTGCACAATGCCTTTCAGGCTGGACACGGGCTGGAACAGACCTTCAGCCCATGCAATCTGGCACACAGCCAGGCAGGATGGCTCTGCCAATTAAAGATTCACACAAAATATAACACATATGGTTTTGCTCCTTGACATGCAGTGCAAGAAATAGAAGCACTATATGTCTATTTTCTCCCAAACAAATAAATCTGACTTGTTTGCTGCCTTCCTTTCTACTCCCTCACATGGGGGGGGGGGGGCTTTTCTCTGCCCTCAGAATCTACAGGAAACCTGGAAGTCTACACAGTCCACATTTCAAATGTCTTCAGTCTCTAGGCTGCCATTCTCTGAGCTCCGGACACACCCATGGCCTATGAGGTTGACTCCAGGAGGTAGCGCCACACCACGCCTGGCCCAGGGCTTTAGCCCTTTCTGAACTCAGGGTGCCAAATGTCTAGGAAGCATCCAAAGAGGAATATCTTAGAGCTATCTCCTCCCCAACATCCCAGGGTATGTGGAGGGCATTAAAATTCCCTATTCACCACTTTCAAATCCCCCAAAGTCTCTCTCCCCTTCTTATCCTCTGGGAAGCTCAGTGTCCCTGACCTCAATTAGATCATTACCTCTCTTTAAGATACTCTCAATAAGGGAGGGAGCACTGGCAGAGAAAGAGCATAGGGGGAAATTTGGGGTGCTACAATGCTCTGCAACTCCATCTGGGTGGTAGTCACATAGGCACAATGTGTATAAACCTGAGATTCAGTGAGCTGCATACTCAATGCTAATGCACCAAACATGCTCAATTTAAAAATATGATGCCTTAATTGATGTGTATCAAGCATGGTGAACAACCAACATATGGCCCTACAAAGTGGCAATTTCATGGATTAAACCTAATATTTTTGGCTAGATATACAAGTGTGTGCTTTTAACATTTTTTTTCAGCCTTTAAAATGGAAGACTTTACATAAAATTTTGAATGGCTCTAGCCATAAGTCTGAGGGGCACTTGATCTTGATTTTCAGTTGTAGACTAGAATTTGCAACCTCTTACTTAGGCATTAAAATACAAAAAAAAAAAAAAAAAAAAAAAAAGACCAAATTGACTCCTGGAAAGGTTTTGGGCGGCAGATGGGGAAATAGAGAAGGTTGTTGTTAGGAAGATAATTAATTTTTCTGTCAGGTTTTCCCTTCTATATAAAATAAACAAAATATGAAAATAAAAAGCACATATATATTATATACATATGTATAACTACTTATCTATATATCTGTCTATGCATGCATTCAGATATACTTTTCCCTTTCTTTCACTTAAATCTTCACTCACTACTAGTGCCTGTTTGATTAGTTTTTCTCCCCTCTTATACTTTGCTATTAATGTCTGGCAGCAATTTACAAATGCCCCACTACTCCAAGAACCATTGAAATCACAGTTGGGAACCTCGATAATTTCACCAAGGCAGAAGCTATTAAATGCAAACATTGGCAAAAGTTTTTAACACTGCAGAAAATCATGAAAAATGCCAAGGTAAGCTCATTGCTACTGCAGACTTAATTTGTCCTTTTCTTAAAAGCTAGAAATTCCCTCTCTTGCCCAGCAGGACTTGAACAAGCCTAAAATGAGGGCCATGTGAGGCCACATTGGGCTGATTCCTCCCCCACCCAAAACCCAGCATGGCAGAGAAGTAGGCATCCCTGAGGGTACAGGAAATGGAAATCCCACCCCCCCAAATTTTCTCATCTCATTCTAAGCTCAGGACTAAAATGGATAGAACAACAGTTAACCCCACAGCCTGCAGCTTCCATTGTTGATAACCATGAAAACCAAGCTACCTTATACAATTCTGCCTGTGCTTTTCAAAATCATTTCCTCATTAGGTATTCATTGAAACTCCAAGACATGGGAAAATCTGCCTTTAAAATTTGAGTTAAAAAGGCCCATGAAAAGGAAGGGTTCAAGATTACTTTAACATCAGATCTAGGGCAAAATCCAGGGGCAACAGCGTTCTAGTCCAACCTCTTCCTTTTAAACCAGGGACGTGTTCCAGCACCAGTGTGGCCAATGCCTCATCTCACTGCTCACTCTCTGCCCTATCTTTGGATATACTTGTTCAGCCAAACTGAACTCCAGGGCTGAGTTGCCCAATCATGAGGAGATTTAGTTAACCAATCCTGAACACAGTGCTTAGCACATCACTTAGGGGTCTGTCAAGAAACCTATTGCTGCTCAGATGGTGTAACTGAACAGACTTCAATGCAGTGACTGTTTAGAGATGACAGATGTGGATGAGGTTAAAGAAGCAACAGGGATTGTCACCTCTTTGGTGGAGGTATCCAGAATAGAAGGACATTATTCGTTCAAGGCCTGAAGAAACAAGAACAATATTGGGGTCTGGTGAGTTGGAGGCATGGGCCAGCCATTTAGAGACAAGGAAGAGAAACATGGAGGAATCAGAGAAGAAATGCCCTGATCTTTCCTTTACACCCACCAATCCCCCTGACAGTTGACTAAGCCCAACCAGAAGCCAGATACAATTTAACAAGGCTCAGTCTCCTGGGGGCAAAGCAGAGCAAAGACCAACTATATGTAAAACTGAATGATATTTATTTAATATTGCTAACCTGAGGATAAAAATGAATATACTTGAAGTACACAGCTCATAACTAAAAAAGAAAACTCCCCATTATCTAATCTATGCTTCCTTAAAAACTGATATTTTGGGGCTGGGGATATAGCTCAGTTAGTAGAGGGCTTGCCTCACATGCACAAAGCCCTGGGTTCAATCCCCAGCACCACCAAAAAAAAAAAAAAAAAAAAAAAAACATATTTTGTTCCCAATATATGTATTTCTCAAATTGGAAACATCTGCAAGAGTTACCCCAGCCCCTCAGGCTCTGTCCCCTACAAAAGGATGGAAAAGTGCCCTCTGGACTGTATTTGATTTCTTTCAATGATGATGGACTAACCACATCTTTCTGTTCCTTCTAACGATGTCACCAAAAAACTCATAAAATTTCTTCTTCTCCTTCTTCTTCTTCAGTACCAAGAATTGAGGTCAGAGTTGCTCTACAACTAAGCTACATTCCAGCCCTTTTTAATTTTTTTTTTTTAATTTTGAGATAGGGTCTCACTAAGTTGCCCAGGCTGGTCTCAAATTTGTGATCCTCCTGCCTCAGCTTCCCAAGCAGCTGGAATTACAGGCATGTACCATCACCCCCCCTATACTTAGTACGTCCCGATACTTAGGTTCCAAGGATTCCATACTGTGGGGTCACAAAGAAGAACTCTGTTTCCTCCTTCACAGTAGCCCTGTACATCTGGAAAGGTGCTCAGGTTAGATCTATCCCTCACAAAAGGGAGAAAAGACTTTTAAAAGCTTTTTATATCAATTAATTAATACATATTAAATGGACAAGTTTCTAGGAGACACAACTGCCAAGCTATAAGAACTACCAAAGCTCATTTTTAGAGGATATTGATAACCTGAAATTAAGTCAATAGTTTAAAATCTTACTACAAAGGAAACTGTAGGCCCTGATAGCTTCACTGGTAAATTCTAATTCATAAGAAAAAATTTTCATGTCAATTCTATAAACTTATTTCCAAAAATAGAAGAGAAGGAAATGTTAACCAATTATATGAGGCCAGCATTTCCCTAATAACAGAATTAGAAAAGGATATTCCAAGAAAAGAAAACTACAGATCAATATTTCTCATGAGTATTGAAATGAACATTAGCATAATTATAGAAATCGAATCAAGTACTGTATTTTAAAATACAATAAAATATGTTGTGATATAATAAGAAAAAATATATATTAGACATAGTAGACACAGTAAAAAACAGAGCTGCTTCATCTGAAGTAGATCAATAAAAATAATCGAAACAGAGTCATAGAGAGAAAAATCAAAGGGGAATAAAAGCTAATTAAGGCATTTGTAACTGGCACAAGAATACCAAAAGAATACCAAATACTTACAAGTGGAGTTCCAGGAGGAAATAAGAGACAGAATAGAAAATAAAAGTTATATGAAGAAATAATGGGCAAATTTTTCCAAATTTGGTGGCCTAATTCAACCCACAGATGGAAGAAGCTCAACAAAGCCCAAAGAAATTAAAAGTGAAAAAAATTATCCCTAGGCTCTTCATTATCACACTCTTGACAAACAAATATATTCACAGAAAATAGTGACATTACACACAGAGTAAAAATGATAAGAATTATGATTGACATCAGATACAATGAAAACTTTAGTTTCAAAGGGGGGGTGTAGCCAAGAATCCCATGTTCAGCAAAAAATGTCCTTCAAAAATAAACATAAACTACACATTTTCAGATGCACAAAATTTGAGAAAATCCCTCATCAAGAAGTCTGGCCTACAAAAAAACAGAAAAGGAATTCTTTAGACTGAAAGGAAATGACACCAGATGGGAACTCCCACCTACAGGAAGGAATAATTGAGCCAGAAAAGTAAATAAGTACAGATTTGATTTTTGTGTGGGGAGCTGTGTGTGCCTCATTGTGGCTTAGCAGAGTAATGCAAGCAGAGGCCTCTTTGTGATAGATTTTAAAATTCTAAAGGCCCCAGATCGGCCCACAGTTGTGTATTGGATTCTTTGTAGAGCAACTCTTCAAGGTTGTGATGACATTTCTTGAACACAGAGTGCCGGTCCTGATACCTGACACCTGAATACCTTAATTTCCTTGGGAAATAAAAGCATGAGCAGAAAAAATTTGTCACAATCACCTGGAGTTGGAGAACTTGACACTCTATGTTAAAAATGCTATAAAGAGTGGTAAATAATTGGTTTTTTAACATACCAAATTAATTGAAAGAAATATGGTGCCCCAGAGTCATCACCAAGAGACACTGGTCTTTATAAGAAGCCACCATGAACAGCAATGATAGAGGCAATCAGTGAAGCACTAAGCACGCCCAACTTTATGCCTCAAGGTAAAGTAGATTCTGTAGGAAAAAAAAAAAAAAAAAAAGAAAGAAAGAAAGATTAGACATGTAAAAGTAGGTGACTTGATTGCTGATATTCAAGAAGTCAAAACCACTAGAACCTCCATTATCTCCATTATAATCAATCAGATCATTAGTGACTTTTCCAAGTAGATTGTGTGTCAGTCTTCCGTATTGTCCTTCCCCTGATCTTCAAGGAGATACTTCTGCTCTGTTCTACTCAAATTCTCACCTTGACCCCAGACTTTGTTTTCCCAACTCTTCCTACAAGTCAGCATTTCTGTTGCTGGAGAGACCCATGCTAAGGGCCTCCAAGTTTTCTTGTACTTTCAGAAAGCATGAATGGACACCCTCCACCCTCACCCCAAGAATACTTTTTTCCCCAAGGGATTTTCTGGCTTACCACATCCTTCAATGGCAACAGGAATAGTATCCTCCAAGAGTTTTTTTTGGCAGAGTTTTCTTTTTTCTTTCCTTTCTCTCCCATTTGTTAGATTTTATCCCATACTCTGCCATCATGAAAATAATACTGAGTTACCTTTAAGGTTGAATTTCAATGTTTAAATCACCAACAAGAAAACATCTAAAAACAGAAAGAAACTTAAAATTTATTGTCCATTTTCAAAAGTAAATTTTGGATTATCTCTCATTATAATTCAAGAAACTACTATTAAGTGATTATACTTTTGCCCAGATGTTTTATAGAATTATACTTAAATATTTTTTCTTGCTCCTGGTTTCTGGCCCAGCATGTAAAAAGGTTGAAGTTGTCACTCCATCCTAACAAGTAGAAGGCTAAACAAACTGAAAAATCAATCTTCCTACATCTGTCAGAAAAGAGGTCACAGGGCAAACCACTGGCCCCAAAATTGGAGAGAGAGACAGGTGGATAAAGAGAATCGCAACTTACTGGAGCAGAAATCCAGGAGCAAAAGCCTCTGAGGGAACCAGCACCAGGTTAGGAAAACCTAAAATGTCATTTACAAATTGCTGGAAGCTCAGTATGGACAAGGCTTCATTTTTGTGAGTTTTACCTTCATGACCTCAACCAGATTCTCACAGAGAAAAATCCCTTTGTGGTTTTGGAAAGGGAAGGGGAAAGGAACCATTTTGAAATATGCTAGAGTATTCTATTCCTAATAAGATCTACCCTCCAGAGAAACATTTTACCAGAGCCTGAACTATTGAGAGTTTTTTTGTTTGTTTGTTTGTTTGTTTGTTTGTTTTTTTTTTTTCAGAGCCACCCAAGGAAAAGGAAAATATCCAACTGCTTTAACATCTCACATAAGAGAAAAATTATTCCAATCAGCTTTAGACTTCCACATGGAGAAAAAAAAATTCCAGTCTACCTGAACCATTCTAAGCACCTGCAGGGCTGTGTAAAAAAATGGAGAAGGTCTTGTGAAATTCAGTTTAGTGGTACAGCCCCTCTCAAAGACTGAAAACTAATCACAGGACTATAGAATGCTTCCCTTCTCCCATTACACATACTACCACATTAATAAAGCCCCATTTACTTCAGTTCCATTTACTCCATACATTATGTGTAGCTATCAAGAAAAAAACTACCAGTCATACTGAAAATAATTAGAAGAGACACAGCAAGAATCAGAACCAGACTCATACATGGCAGGGATGCTGTGATTAGTAGACTGGTAATTTTAAATAATTATTATTAATATACCAATGCTCTAATAGATAAAGTCAACAGCATGCAAGAACATATGGGCAATGTAAGCAGGAAGGTGGAAATTTTAAGAAAGACTTTTTTTTTAATTCTAGAGATCAGTAACACTATAAAATAAAGCCTTTGCTGAGCTTCTTGCTAGACTAGACATGACTGAAAGAATCTCTGAGCTCAAAGCTAGGTCCTTAGGTAGATGAACAGAGAAACAAACTGTGGTAAATACAAACAATGGAATATTGCTATTCAGTGCTTACAAGAAATAAGGTATCTGAAGAAAGCACAGTGGGAAAGCTCTATGACATTGACATAGGCAATGATTTTTTTTAATATGACCTTAAAACACAGGTAACAAAAGAAAAATTAGTCAAAAGGAATTATACCAAATTAAAAAGCTTCAACACAGCAAAGTAAGCAATCAATAAAGTGAAGAGACAACCTATGGAGAGAAAATATTAGCAAGCTATACATCTTAATAAGAGGTTAATATCCAAAATATATAAGGAATTCCAATAATCTGACAGTGAGAAAACAACAAGAAGTAAAAATCTGACTGAAAAATGGGGACGTGATCTGGATACATCTCAAAAAAAGACATACAAATAAATGGTCAGCAAGTATATGAAAAAAAATGTTCTATAGAACTAATCATCATAGAAATGCAAATTAAAATCACAGTGATATACTACCTCCTGCCTGTTAGAATGGCTATTACCAAAAAGACAAAAGATAAGTGTTTGTAAAGATGTGGAAAAGGGAACCCTTAATACAATACTGGTGAGAATGTGACTTAGTACAGCCATTATAGAAAGCAGTATGGAAATTCCTCAAAAAATTAGAAATAGAACCACTATGTGTTTCAACAATCTCACTTCTGAATATATATTCAAAGTAATTGAAATCAGTATCTCAAAGAGATATTTGTACTCTTGTGTTCATTATAGTCTATTGTCCTTTAATGAAATCAACCTAGCATCCATCAATGGATGAACAAATTTTAAAAATCTGTGTACATAACACATACACACACACAAATAAGTACTATTAAGCCTTTAAAAAGGAGATTCTACCATTTCAACAACATGGAAAAACCTAGAAAACATTATGCTAAGTAAAATAAGCCAGGTAAAGAAAGACAAATCGTATATGATCTCACTTATATGTGGAATACAAAGAAGACAAACTCATAGATGCATAGAGTAGAATTTTGGTTGCAGGGGTTGGGGGTGAAGTGTTGAGGGGGATGCAAAATATTACCTGGATGCAGTGATACGAAGATGCAGTTAGACAAGACAAATAAGTCCAAGAGATCTGTTGTATAGTGTGGTGACTGTAGTTAATAGTAATATACTGGAATTTTTAAAATTTTGAAGAGAGTAGATTTTACATGTTCTTACAACAAAAATAAATATGTAAGGTGATGGATATGTTATTTAGCTTGTTTTAACCACATCACAAGTTATACATACATCAAAATATGCTGTACACTATAAATACATTCTCAACACTTTTTATTTGCCATCTATACCTTAATGAAAAAATTAAAAACAATGAGCTGTCCAAAGATATGAAAAGACATGGAGGAGTTTTAACAACATACCACTAGGTAAAAGAAGCCAATCTCAAAAATCTGCATTCTGTATGAGTCCAACTACCTGTCAATCTGCATATGACAACCTATGGGAACAGTAAAAGGATCATTGATAGCCATGGGTTAGGAGAATAAAAGAGATGATGAGGCAGCAAATAGAGGATTGTTAAGAAACATGATGTGTATGATACTGTAAAGGTAGGATAGATCTTGCTAAAGTCCTAGAAGTAAACCACCAAGAATGAACCCTCATGTAAACTATGAACTTGGGGTATAATGAAGTCTCAGTGTAGGTTCAATAATTGCAACCAATGTACCTTTGGTGCAGGATGCTAATTGTGGGGGAGGTTATACATGTATAGGGCCATGGGGTTTTATGGGAAATCTATGTAACTTATATTTAATTTTGTTGTTAATCTAAAACTGCTCTTAAAAAATAAATCTATTTAAAAATGCATGTTCTAAAACCACAGTGAAAAATCACTGCAAGTCTGTTAAAATGACCAAAATGAAAGAATACATGAATAAATCTACCTTATATATTAATGGTGGGTGTATACAACTTCTTAGAAAACTGTTCAGCAATTTCTTAAAATGTTAAACATGCATCTATCCTATGACCCAGCAAATATGTACTCCCATGTATATATCAAAAGGAAAGGAAAACATGTACTCACAAAAAACTTTTTAACGAGAATGTTCATAGCATCTTGATTCACAATAACTCAAAATTTGAAAGATTTCAGATATTCATCAGCAGGCGGATAAGCTTTGATAAATTGACACAATGGAATTCAGCACAGAAATTACAAAAGATGAAAAACTCATATGTGCAACATGAATCTCAAAAATATGTTAAGTGAAATAAATCAGACATACACAAAAATGTATACTATATGATTTCCTTTTATGACTTCATAGTATATGCAAATGCTGGCAAGATTGATTGGGAAGGTACATAAGAACACAATCTCAGTGGTGCACAGATATTCTGTTTAATGTGCAAGTGTTCAGATTGATTAAATGGCATACTTGACCAGCGTGTAAATTGTATCTCAGTTTTCAGAGACCAGGCACCTGACCCCTCCTGGAATAAGGAAAAAGAAAGGGTAGTTCTAGGTTTGGAAGATAAACAAAAACAAGCTTTGAGCCAGGATTTCTAAGAATATTGAACTCCTGACATAGCTCAAAACCAAAAGCAAGGTGAAGGTAGCCTGTATTCTGCCTGAGCATCTCTCTCTCCTCCTACTGCACCTAACTCTGTTGAAGACTTCACCACAGCAGAAGCAAAGGCCAGGGAGTGAAGCCCAAGTGTTCCATAGAGACAGCTGATAAAGGAAAGTCGAAAGCAAAGTTTTCCACAATATTTTGCCATCATAGACAGTGAAGCATGCTTCTTCATCTTATGCTGAGGCGCTGAGTTCTTCAGGATGATTGAAAGTTCAGCTTTTAAAATCAATGGGGAAAGTGTCATCTTTGATGACCTAAGATAATGCTGCAGATGGATTATGGGATCATCCATCTTCCCACTGATGGGAGAAGCTGTGCACACCACAAAAAAGGCACGAGGCTTTAGTGATAGCTATTCACCTCCTAAAAACCCAACCATGTGACACTCTTCATCAGCCTGTTGCATACTCAAGCTAGAAGTTGCAAGTAACTGATTGGGTTTTGCTGATATGAATTGTTTGACTTGCTGAGTTGTCAACATTGAAGAAATGAGAGTTTCACATAGAATTCTTCATTTGCAGCTTCTCTAGAAAAACAAGAGCAATAGTGAAATAGATTACTTAAATATATATATATATATATATATTTTTTTTTTTTTCTTTTTTTTTTTTTTTTTAGTATGGTGGTACCAGGGATTGAACTCAGGGGCACTCGACCACTGGGTCACATCCCCAGCCCTTTTTTTGTATTTTATTTAGAGACAGGGTCTCACTAAGTTACTAAGTGCCTCGCCATTGCTGAGGCTGGCTTTGAACTCGCCATCCTCCTGCCTCAGCCTCCCAAAGTGCTGGGATTACAGGCGTGCGCCACCGCGCCCAGCTATTAAAATATATTTTATATATTAATATGCACATCAACAAATGAATAGATAAAGAAATTCTGGCATATGTACACAATGAAATATTATTTATTTAGCCTTTAAGAAGAATGACTTTATGACATTTGCCAGTAAATGGATGGATCTGGAGAGTATCATGCTAAGTGAAATAAGCCAGTTCTAAAAAACCAAAGGTTAAATGCTTCCACAGATACATGGAAGCTAACCCACAATAAGCGGGGAGAGGGGAACAATAGAAGTTCAGTAGATTAGACAAAGGGGAATGAAGGGAAGGGAGAGGGAGAGGAAAGGAAATACATTGAAATGACTCTGACATAATTTTCATATGTGAATACACCACGGTGAATCTCGCCATCTTGTACATTCACAAGAATGGGGTCCTAATTAAAATAAGATAAAGTCCATGGATTCTATTGTCATGTATAACTAAAAAAATCCAAAGTACATATTTAATATGTAGATTATGTTTAAATATAGTATTAGGTAGTATGGATAGGCCTAAATCCCCTCATGATAGACCTATGCTATGAGGGCTATGCCATCATAGCTCAGAGCCCCACCTGTCCCATTTTCTTCCTTCATGAGTTTTTGAACCCATAGTTGAGTGTTTCTTTTAAATTGTAGCCATTGACCTTTGTCATTTCCAAGCGCACAGGAGAAAATTTCCCATTGGCAATAAAACAACATCGCACATAAATTGCAAAAATTAAACTGCAGAGCCAATTACTGTCTGAGC
The DNA here is from genome assembly GCA_025594165.1 of Tamias sibiricus. Taxonomy (NCBI): domain Eukaryota; kingdom Metazoa; phylum Chordata; class Mammalia; order Rodentia; family Sciuridae; genus Tamias; species Tamias sibiricus. The sequence continues at coordinate 40,385,753 of CM046672.1, forward strand.
GACTTACACAGGGTTCCTGGGTGTATCCAGGAACAGGTTGTGACCTTGAGAAATCCCCTGCTCCTTTCTGGGTCTCAATTTTCTGACCTGTAATATAAAGAAGTGAACTTAATCACGTTTAACAGCTCATATCTGTTTGATAATGTAGCTAACCCTAACTGCCTTGGCAAAGACGGCCTCTTCGTAGGTGGGAGCCTGTGGTACAAGATCTGACCTGCTTTTTGTCCAACACATTCAGAAAAGCACATGTTCATAAAACCTTCTTTCATGGCCAAGCTGGCATGTAAACAACCCCTCAAAGAGGTCAGCGCGTAGTAATATTGAGCTCCTGACGTGGCTCAAAATGAAGAGTGAAAGCAGGAGGTAGCCTGTGTTCTGTCTGAGTACTTGCCCTCCTCTTGGTGCACCAAAGTCTGCTCTAGGCCCCACTAAAGTGGCAGCAGGGAGAGTTACCATCAAAGGCAGATTTAAACATCAAAATCCTGTTGAACACAGGCATGAAGTTTCCCCAAATGCGTTTAATCACCTTCAAGTGAGAAGTCAAAGAAAAGGCTGGGCGCGGTGGCGCACGCCTGTAATCCCAGCATTTGGGAGGCTGAGGCAGGAGGATCGCAAGTTCAAAGCCAGCCTCAGCAATGGTGAGGCACTTAGCAACTCAGTGAGACCCTGTCTCTAATAAAATACAAAAAAAAAGGGCTGGGGGGCCCAGTGGTCAAGTGCCCCGATTCAATACCCAGTACCAGAAAGAAAAAAAAAGAAGAAGAAGTCAAAGAAAAGGTTAGATACACATGCAAAACCTCCCAACAAGAACATCAGGGACACATGCAAAACCTCCCAACAAGAACATCAGGGAGATATTTGTGGATGAGCTGGAGATGATCTTGGAAGGTTGATATTTCCACAAGAATCTAGAGTTGACTCACCAAGCAATCTGTACACTTAACAATGGTCCCATATTGATTAAAAGACAAATATATATGACCTCATGGAACAAATCTACCTATATATATATAATAAATGTACAATAACTAATATTTTATTAATGGATTTTATATGCTAAACACTTTGCAAATGCATTCTATTGTCTTTAATCCACATAAGCCCCTACTTAGATGTAAAGAAAACTGAATCTAGGAAAGGTAAAGAAACTTGTCCAAGATCATACAGCCAGAATGGGCAAAAACCTAGTAGCGCAGTATTTTTCACTCGGGTCATCTGACTTGGATGCTTTGTGATATTACATCACCCTTCCTCTCATGGTGCACAAGAATTAGTGTTCCTTGAGCCTTATTAAATCAACAGATAACCTTTCTGTCCACATGGGGAGGACAGAAGCATTCACATGCTCCGTTTATTTAACTTGAGGCATCCAGACACATCCATGTCCTTGAAAAGAGTCAGATACAATTAGAGGGAAAGCTAAGAAATTGTGTAATCTCACCACCATGTGCCTTCAAGCCCAATGTGTCATGATTTCCATGAACCCCTTGGACACTTAAGGACTTTTTCCCCATCTTTTTGAGAGCTGTTGATTTAAAAATAATGATACTAGAGACAAATATTGAGATTGTGCTGTACATGAAACGCTATGCTAAATACTTCTCAAGCAATCCGTTTTCTCAGCCACTGTGTGAAGTTGGAATTTCTTCTTCTTGGTCTAGATTGCAAATGAGAGATTCATAGCAGAGGGCCTTCAGGATCTGCTGGAGAGGTCCAGTCCCAGGGAAGGACCCAGAGGTCTGTTTAAGTCCATTCTGATCCAATACTCAGGTGAGATATTTCCCCTCATTCTCTAGAAGAAAACCAAGCACATTGGACTGGGAATTTGCACATTCAGAGGTCCTCTCTGGAAGCCTCCTTTCTGACAGCTTCATCTCTTCTCACATATAAAACCCCT